>OW028750.1:10897843-12147843 GCA_932294355.1 Aporophyla lueneburgensis | reverse complement strand
GTTAGTTTAGTTCGGTGTACAACAGAATCGGCACCAATATGTAATTGTTTTAATTTTTTATTTTTATTGTATACTTTACATAACATATAGTTGTATTTTTTTTATTAGTCTAGAAATCTTTATTAGACTGGATAAATAAAATAAGTATTTTCATAAATATCTAAATACCGCATTATAATTCTAACGGATCAAGATTGTTTAGACCGGCTCGACACTCGCGTTACACTGTTTGTATTGTGCATGTGTGGATAGCTACGCACACATACGTAAGATTGCCGTCTTTTACCTAAACTCGAGCGTTCAAATTTTGTAAGAGGGCTCTTAAAGTGCACTTTTGGTAGGATTTTCAAAAGTTACAAAATAAAACAAAATAATTATTTCATATTTTATTTTCTAAATAAATCAAACAATACCATCTCTTAAAACTAAAAAAATACTAATCCTACTTCTTATAAATAGGATTAGTAATATTTACAAATAGATAAGATAGATCTTAGTGTTCACAATTATTAGAATAATTATCAAATCAAATCAAATCAATTTATTTCGGGCTACAAAGACCCATAACATAAATACAAAAAAAAATCAAAAGAAGAAGCTTTCTTTTTTTATTGTGATGGTTAAGCTATGTAATATTTTAAATATCAATAAAATCCTATCAACATCATATCATCATGAGAGTATAGGATCTTTGGAGAATGTTCATAAAACTTTAGGAGCATATTTAAGAATACAAACGGATAACAATCCATCGTCGTGGAGTTCGTGGATACCGTATTGGTGTTTTTCATATAACACAACAGTTAATACTGTGACAAAATATACTCCTTATGAGTTGGTTTATGGTAAAGTTTGTAGGTTACCAAGTAGTCTTAAAGGTGATAGTGTTGAACCTTTGTATAATTTTGATGATTATCCTTTAGAATTTAAGTACAGGTTACAAAGGGCTCAGAATGATGCAAAAGAAAATTTAATAGCAAGTAAATTAGTAAGGAAAGATTGTTATGATAAGAATCTCAATTCTGTAACTTATAAAGAAGGTGATTTGATATTAGTAAAAACGAGATAGGCAATAAATTGGAACGTATTTATAATGGACCATTTGAGGTTGTTAAGGATGAGTCACCAAATGTTAAGATTAAATATAAGAATAAAGTAGACGTAGTTCATAAAAATAGAACGAAGTTGTATTGTAAAAGTTGGAATGTAAGTTTTCGTGTGATGGGAAAAAAAAAACAATGTAACTTAGTTTTTTTTTTTCTCTAAGAAGGGTGATGTGGTGTGGTGTCACGTACATCATACACGTGCATCACATACATGTACATCAGCACATATGTAGTTTAAGTAAAGATAGATATGTCATCGAATAAGTAGAAGGACATCACGTACATATTATGTATATAAACTGAACCGTTGAACATTAAAGTTAGTTCTTACTAGTTGATACACGGACCTCATAGTGTTTGACTAAACCCCCTCCACCTCCTCACATCGCATGCAACTTCGTTCTATTTTTATGAACTACGTCTACTTTATTCTTATATTTAATCTTAACATTTGGTGACTCATCCTTAACAACCTCAAATGGTCCATTATAAATACGTTCCAATTTATTGCCTATCTCGTTTTTTACTAATATCAAATCACCTTCTTTATAAGTTACAGAATTGAGATTCTTATCGCTTCTTTCGCTTTCAAAATTTAACTTTCTTATGCATCATGCAATGGTGTATTTTCTTTGATGTTTTTTATATTATGCAGCTGTTTAAGCTGTTGTTCTATCTGTATCTGATGTTTAATGGTAGCGCAAAATTCCGGAGTAAGGAACCGTTCACAAGCAAATTCAAAATCTTCAAGTGTAAAGAGGTGTTCCGGTTTTCCTCTCTTTGGCGCTAGCCTACTCGCATTTTTGCCACATCGTAAACATTGCTGAAAACATTGATTATTTTTGGGTATCTCAAAGATAAATACATCATCAGTTTGAATTCTTTTGTGACACTTAAAAAAAATCTCTCTACTTGTTGTTGCCTCTTCAATTCGAGTCTGTGGTATGTTGTTCTTTTTTAGTTCGTCTCCGATTTGTTTTTCAAGCCCTTCGTTTATCTGTTTGAGATTACCCATTGATTCTTCTTCACTATCTGATGAAATTTGTATAACTTCGTGTTTTATACAAATTTGTGTCGGTTCTGTTACATCTTCTCTTATTTGGCTTTCAGATTTTATTTCTAGTTCATTAAATTGCATATTATGTTCTTTAATTGGTGTATCAGTGATTTCATTTTCTTTTTTAATTTTTAAATTCTGTTCAGCACAGAGAATTAATTCTTCTGTCTGTGCATAGGATGTTTTCACTTCCATCTTTTTAAGATCAGGTATAGCAGGTATTTTACTTAAATCTGGGGTAGGCTCCAAGAATTTTATAGATTCCCATGTCTGCGTGCAAGAATCCTGAGAAGTGGTTGTCCAACGTAATGAAGGGGTAGCAAATCTTTGCAGGTATTTATTCTTGTACATATGTTTCGAAAAATGCAAACTACACACATGTTTGTTTCTGAAAAAATTCGGGGGTTTATCCAATAAATCTGTTCTGTTACAAGCTAGAATCCATTCTGTGCGCCTGTAAAAGAAAATTTTGGATGAATACATTAAATAAAGCAATTTCGGCGGAATGGCAGTTGATCGTAATTCGTCATCAGTTTCTTTAATTATTTAAATGGCTTAAAACTATAATTACAGGTCTTAACCTAATCAATAAAAAATTGTCTGATTAAGTTTTTTCACGGCCGTTGCATATTTTAAGAATGTATATAACATTCTATTTTAATTTCCATTAATATAATCACGGAGTAGGTGTGAAATTTTTCGTAAGTAACACCAAGAAAATCTGCTGTTTCATTGAAAAGTGCAATACCTGGACGGTCAAAGTGTACTTAACAGCTTTTTTTTTAAATGGATGCTCCTTAGAATTACATCATTATAGATTCGCCAGCAATCGTGTATATCACGTAAGTCAAACTCAAAAGCCAAACACGTAAGGACCGTAGAATCAGAGGTCGGAACCTAAGCATAATGTAAAAAGAATCGTTTGCTAATTTATTTAATAATTAATAGAAAAATGTTCTTTTACAAAAACTTCGAATTATTTTCTTTTTTTTCTTTTTTATTTTCTTTTTGTTTTTAAATTCAGTTCGAGAAAAAAAAACTGCCGCCATTTTAGTACGTCATCGGTGAAAAATATTGCACTAAACCTAACGTAGGTTTAGTGCAACGGAAGTAAGACAAGACGAACGACGAACGATTCGGTCTGTGGTATGCCTAATTATTACTAAATATGTTCTGGCCGCGATTTCGTCCGCGTTAAATTTTTGCTCCTCTGACCCTTCCCGTCGCATCGAATTGCCTGCAAATTTTCGTCCATTTTTCGTTGCTGCTCGGCTCCATTTGATCGTACCGTGATGTTGTATAGCCTGCAGCCTTTGCCAATAAATTGGCTACCCAACAAAAAATATTTTTTTTCAATTTGTACCTATAGTTCCTGAGCTTACCGCGTTCAACCAAACAAACTCTTCAGCTTTATAATATTAGTATAAATTAGTTTATAGTGTGCAAATAAATATTACCCAAACTGTAATTTTTATGACTTCTAGGGTAATTCTTGGCCACCTCTATTATTTGAGACAGCAGAGGTCTCTGTTCAACCCACTGCGTTGAGAAAAGGTGACGTTATGCTGACGATATACGGGAGTCTGTGAATTATGATTATGCTTTGGAAAGTTGCAAACTTGTAGATATTCATGATTTTTATGACTCAGCATTATCATTTCAGTCGAAAGTAGACCACTGTTGGACATAAGCCTTTTTTTGTTGGTGGGAATTCATCAAATGACGTCTCCCGCTCTGGGCGGAGCGGGAGGGCGTGTCAGACTTTTACTGACTAAAACCCATCCGTGTTCCTTCAGTTGCCCATATGCCAGGGCTACGGCATCTCATTGGAACAAATCTCGCGACGCTGGCAGGTGGACATAAGCCTCACCTAAGCATCACCATTTTAAAATCACAGCACACATATCAACTCGGAAAGGGATCGTCACCGTATCGCCTTTCACCTCACCGTCAAACAAGCGTTAACCTAACGTGAGCACGGAACCAAAGCGGACCAGCAGCTCCGATTCGTCGACTCGACTACAGCTAGGCGACGCCGCGCTTACGGCTAGCCAACAGCTGGTTGACCTGGCTGGCACCAGATCCGTTTGAACCGACTTTGAAGTTGCCTTGAGAGGCACGGATGGACGCAGAACCGTAAGCGCGGTGAAGGAGAGGCGTAAGAACGGGGACGACGAGTAGGGTTGACACCTTTTTTTCTTGCAATTAAAGTACATTGGTTATTATAGGTAAGAAAAAGAAGTACCTACATAGTATAAAAATAAAGTACGATTTATTTTTCTTTATTATTATATTTAAAAACATTTTTTTATTGCTTTTTGCATTTTGTTTCAAATTAGTATATCTACTAAACAATTGCACAGCATCTTTACAGTCTATATTTAAATGAAAGTAAATAAGTAATTCATTTTTTTATCAAATTCCGAGACATATTGTTTCTTTCGTCTCGCCATTTGCTATTCATCACAGAAAAAACTTTTTCTGTGAATGCTGACGTGGCGGGAATAGGCAAAGAAAATTAATTTTACTATTAACAAGTTTAAAAAAATCTCATCACTCTTATTAAATACTTGCTGTTATGTTTGTGCAATTGATAGTTCTGCAAAACCCTCTTGCGAAATAAAGTATTTTCGTGTACTTTATTGTTCTCATAAAGTATAAAGTACAATTATGTAAAATAACGTACAATACTTTATTATAAAGTACGGGTGGCAACCCTAACGACGAGCCGCAAGCGAGGGGACCGGCTGGCTGCCACACGCAACACCGCGGTCCGTGAGCTTGTCTCACAATCAAGGCGAATCGTTTACGTTACGATTCCGATTACTTAGTATTTTCAGTAGGGACTTTCATACAAAGAATACTAAAAGACTAGAGTTGATGATACAGTTACGATCCGTTTCCTAGTTTATATGTGTGCCTTTAGTCAACATCCAAGGACGTAATAAATTCATGGCGGTATTTATTCATGCAATGGATTTTCAAATGAGAGCCCAACAGACTACAGCGCGATTGTCAACGCGACGAAAAAAAAACAGTTTGACTGTGACTTTCAACTCTCGGCCATAAGCAGTGAGTACAAGATCCAGTGCGTATCGAGTTTCCGTAAGATGCAAAATAATAATTGAATCTTAGTTACACGTCCTTACATTGTGTCATTATGAGCGATCATAGAGGTCGCCACCTCTGTCTAGGGTTGCCAACTTTTTCAGAGTGAGTAAATAAAGAGTACAGATCAATAAAAGAGAGTATCGTTTACTCCACACATTTTAATTTTACGTTAATATATTAACGTAAAATTAAAATGTGTGGAGTACTTCAATTTTTGTAAAATCAATAAAGACTTTATGTAACGCATAAAGTGCCATACATAAAAGAAAATGAATAAACGATACTCTCTTTTATTAATCTGTACTCTTTATTTACTCACTCTGAAAAAGTTGTTATAAGATAAGAAGCTAATTTTTAATATAAAGCCGTATTGCTCTCTTCTCCCCACTTTAAATTCAAAAACGAAAATCTGTAGAAAAACGAAATCAGTTGCCTCAAAAAGTCAGTTTACATAAACTAGGAACTAAGATTAATAGAGTACCTACGCTTATTAGATACTTTATTTACATAAAAATACTATATAAGCGTACTTACTCTATTAGTTTTATAGATTACTAGCTTTTTCCAGCCGCTTCGCCCGCGTGGAGGTCGAAAAATATCCCGCAAGAACCTACTACCGGGATAAAAAGTAGCCTATGTCATTTCTCAGGCTCTAAACTATCTGTGTACCAAATTTCATTTAAATCAATTCAGTAGTTTTAGCAGGAAAGCGAGACAGACAGACAGAGTTACTTTTGCATTTATAATATTAGTGTGGACTAGCTGGTGCCCACGGCTTTGACCGCATGTATATTGCAAACTATCCTACGGGAACGTGCTGTTTCAGAGATCAGCCGGAACAAACAGACAGACAAAGAAAAAAAACTAAAATTGTTTTTTGATGTGAGTACCTACCGTGTATGTAAAGCTATCAATTTAAAATTACAAACAGACACTTCAATTATATTTATTTGTATAAGATAAAGTACACCCATAAAAAAAGAAAAAGATTACAACACTCTATTTAGATTACGGTTGGCAACCCTAACTCAGTCTGTCATCGACCAATTACACCTTGATCTAACCTAACACAAAAAATAAAAAAGCTTCATTGCTCGTAGCGTTGACAGGAATCAAACAAATCATTGGCTTCGAGAGCGCTTTAACAAAGTTTAAACGAGATGAAAAACATAAATACAAGGTTAACCTCTAAAACATAACTCTTACCTTTCTACATCCCAAGGAATGTGATGGAACTTCAAATCCTCATTGTTTCTTGAAGACGACGTACAATTACGTGCAATACAAGTGAAAATCACCATTATTATACGACAGTTTGGCGATATAAAAAAAATAAATCAAACATGCGTGGCCCTGACGTCACGTCCCAAGTGTCACTGCACTAAAAACTAACATCATATGGCGCTATGTCTGTCTCCCTCTAACACAGTCTCGCGTTACACCGCATCGCTCATTTTGTTATCAGCGGATGGAACGAGAAGTATTCGCGCGCACGTGCAAGAGCGAGAACGGACGATCATCCAGTCGATAATTCCACGTTCCACGCTGAAGTGCGCATTATTTACATAACTTCACGGTACATTTTTCTACGATGCTCACTGCGTGCGTTCATCGTCGGCATAACCAACTGTTTTTTATTTATTTCGAACACCGTTAGCCACACAGCGAGCGATTGTCCCGAATTCCCATGTCGCGTCACAACAAGTTTAAATGCCGTCAGCCGTTTCACTTATCGACTGATTTTTACCAGAGTGCTCCAAGACGAGACTGATGTTTTATTACGTGTGCCTGTGTTTAGAATTTAAGTAGCTGATTATGCTTTGTTGTAATTTAAATTAAAAGCATGTGCTGTATTGTTTTATGGGTACTTTTACTCGGACACAAAAATGTGAAACTTACAGACTTACTATTACTAAGTACTTAGGTACTTTTACTAAACATAAATCTATATCCCTAGAATAGTCATAATTAGGTACACGTTAGAAGTCATGTCATCGTAGATTTTACTAATACATTTTGAAAAGTATGAAACAGAAGTGAACAATTAAATGTAGATTTAGGTTGATATAGGTAGGTAGTCATTGTATGCATCTAGACTTGGTACTGCTACTAGCTTCTGCCCGCGACTTCGTCCGCGTCAAATTTTTACTTCCCGTCGCATCGAATTGCCTGCCAGTTTTCGTCTATTTTACGTTGCTGCTCCGCTCCTTTTGATCGTAGCGTAATGTTATATACCCCTATAGATGTCCGTTTCCACCGCGCGGCCTACTCTTAAAATTTGATGAAATTTTGCCAGGAATTAGTTGTAATTTGTTACAATACACACCTCTTTTCCTGAATTTGTTACAAAAAAAAACTAAGGCGCTACGACCAAAAACAGTTGGCCGCTAGCACCGCCACTTGCCGTAGTGACCGCCCGTGATTACACAGAAACTAAATAATGCAGATAGGCGAGTGATACATCATAGGAAAGGTCTTAATTTGTTGTATTTGTTACAAAAATAAAAATCATCAAAACTTAAATATACAAAAAGTTATGCTATATTTAGTTTTCAGGTTAAGTGTAGGTACGTATCTCAGCATAAAATCAAATTAATAGAGGCTAATGTGTATGGACAATTAGTTGCTAATTTGTTGCACCAAATAAACAAGAAAAATACTAGAAAATAGGTTCAATATTTTTTTTACAGTCGATTTTAGTTGGCCGCGCGGACGGCAATATGCCTAAAATACAATGGCGTTTATTTCGTTATTAATAATAGGTTCAAGCTTAGTTCTAGTACTAATCGACAGGTATCGTAGCCTAGTTTGGATAAATATGGCGAATATAACTACAGGCTTTATATTTTAGGAGATATTCACTAAAATATAGTAGTATGAAACTGTATTAGAGTAGAGTGACCATAAATTTTCATAATAAAGTGAGACTGAATCGCCATTATTGGAATGTTCGGTAGTCTTATCTTAATATTTTGGGGTGAAACTCTTTAAGACATCCTATAGCATAATATAAGTCGACAAAATATATATATATTTTTTAATAAACTACCATAACATTTATAAATTAACTGAAACTAATGTAAGACACAGAATTTAGACACAATTTCTTACAGGTACTTATTTCAATTTTAGAATAATTTTAAAAATATAGTAATTTTATTTACGCCACATTTATCCAAACAAGGTTACGTTACATGTCGATTAGTATTAGAACTAAGCTTGAACCTACTTTTAATAATGAAATAAACTCCATTGTAATTTAGGCATATTACCGTCCGAGCGGCCAACTAAAATCGACTCTAAAAATATTATTTAACCTATTTTCTAGTATTTTTATTGTTTATTTGCTGCAACAAATTAGCAACTTATTGTCCATAAAAATTAGCCTTGTTACTCCAAAAAACTTCAAAACATCAAAGTTAATTAAAATCTAAACAACGCCGGACTAGGCCCCTGACTAAAAATATTTATAGAAAAGAAAAAGGTAAATTCTAAACTGTAGAACTGAAATAACTAAAACTTTTTTCTCAAATAAAGACTGCAATTGCAATGTAGCGCACTCAGTTTTACTCACTGAACTACCGATTAGTATTAACATTAAAGATTTTTTCTTAGTTAGTGCTATAGTTTATACCAGGCACAAAAATAGATCACTATGTCATTTTCAAAATAAAATTACTATATTTTGTAACTTATATTTTTAAAATTATTCTAAAATTGAAATAAGTACCTGTTAGAATTGTGTCTTCATTCTGTGTCTTACATTAGTTTCAGTTAATTTATAAATGTTATGGTAGTTTATTAAAAATATATATATATATTTTGTCGACTTATATTACTTGATTTATGCCTGATACTGATTTTGAATAAAGCAATTTTTATCGATTTGTGAATTTAACTTTTATAAAGTATGCTATAGGATGTCTTAAAGAGTTTCACCCCAAAAAATTAAGATAAGACTACCGAACATTCCAATAATGGCGATTCAGTCTCACTTTATTATGAAAATTTATGGTCACTCTACTCTAATACAGTTTCATACTACTATATTTTAGTGAATATCTCCTAAAATATAAAGCCTGTAGTTATATTCGCCATATTTATCCAAACTAGGCTACGATACCTGTCGATTAGTACTAGAACTAAGCTTGAACCTATTATTAATAACGAAATAAACGCCATTGTATTTTAGGCATATTGCCGTCCGCGCGGCCAACTAAAATCGACTGTAAAAAAAATATTGAACCTATTTTCTAGTATTTTTCTTGTTTATTTGGTGCAACAAATTAGCAACTAATTGTCCATACACATTAGCCTCTATTAATTTGATTTTATGCTGAGATACGTACCTACACTTAACCTAAAAACTAAATATAGCATAACTTTTTGTATATTTAAGTTTTGATGATTTTTATTTTTGTAACAAATACAACAAATTAAGACCTTTCCTATGATGTATCACTCGCCTATCTGCATTATTTAGTTTCTGTGTAATCACGGGCGGTCACTACGGCAAGTGGCGGTGCTAGCGGCCAACTGTTTTTGGTCGTAGCGCCTTAGTTTTTTTTGTAACAAATTCAGGAAAAGAGGTGTGTATTGTAACAAATTACAACTAATTCCTGGCAAAATTTAATCAAATTTTAAGAGTAGGCCGCGCAGTGGAAACGGGCATCCCTATAGTAGGTATATGCCTGCCTATAGCCTTCCTCAATAAATAGGCTACCAAACACAAAAATAATTTTTCAATTCGGATCCGTAGTTCCTGAGATTACCGCGTTCAACCAAACAAACAAACTCTTCAGGTTAATAATATTGGATTTGTCTTAATATGATGATTATTTACTTAATTACTTAGGTACTAAAAAAAATCTTGTGATCAATATATTAGAAACTGACTTAATGTATTCCATTTATTTTGTAGGTATCGCATGAGAATAGACCGATTATTGTATTATCCTTTGTATTTTAAATCTTATTGTCTTTCGACTTAATTTGTACACCAGCCATGGTCAAACATGTTGAGCCACAACCAGCCACTTTGTAACAACTATCATCATCATCTGTCATCATCATCATTTTCATTTCAGCCGTTAGACGTCCACTGCTGGACATAAGCCTCCCCTAATTCGGGGGGGTTGCCATAATCACCACGCTTGGCAGGCGGATTGGCGATCGGAGTATAGTGGTAAAATGCATAGAGACCGCTGCTGCCCATTCTCTAGTAAGCCCCTTAGTCGCCTGTTACGACACCCCCGGAAAGAAATGGGTGGTGCTATTCTTTACGTCCGGCACCACACGGTACATCTTGTGCATCTAGGCTTGCCAGGTCTTAAAACCGAAAAGTCGGACAGATCAGTCAGTTTAGCCGGACATTTGGGTAAAAAGGTCTGACATCTTTAATTGTTTAATCTTAAAACAAAAATAAACAAAACACTAATGAAATAACGTTAAAATAAATACGTACCATAAACGAATCAATATTTTTGATTGGCAGACATATGCTTTAAAAGCTAATTTTCCTTTAAAATTGAGTAGTACTAAGGACAGTGCTAGTTCGCTCGCTTGCGCTAGCGACAAAAGGTGAGGCGGGCGGAGCGCCAAACCAAGGCAAACATGATCAATTTTGAAAAGCCTTACAAAAAGCCGGACAGGCCGGACACCGTCTAATTTGGCCGGACACACAACCAAAAAGCCTGACTGTGTCCGGCTTTATCCGGACGCCTGGCAACCCTATGTGCATCAGACCATATTTATTATCTACCTACACATGTCATGTTTTTTTAAATAAATGAATCTGAATATATTGAGAACTAGATAAGTAGGGCACCTAGGTATATTTAATTTACTGAGTGTCTTGTTGGTCTCTTGTGGTGGCAACCGCTATATTGCAGAGCGTGAGGTGCTGAGTTCGAATGGGCGGTTCGAAGTATTATTGCGTTTTTAGGGTTCCGTTGCCAAATGGCAAAAAACGGAACCCTTATAGATTCGTCATGTCTGTCTGTCCGTCTGTCTGTCTGTCTGTCCGTCCGTATGTCACAGCCACTTTTCTCCGAAACTATAAGAGCTATGGTGTTGAAACTTGGTAACTAGATGTATTCTGTGAACCGCATTAAGATTTTCACACTAAAATAGAAAAAAAAATCATTTTGGGGTTCCCCATACTTAGAACTGAAACTCAAAATTTTTTTTTCATCAAACCCATACGTGTGGGGTATCTATGAATAGGTCTTCAAAAATGGTATTGAGGTTTCTAATATCATTTTTTTCTAAACTGAATAGTTTGCTCGAGAGACACTTCCAAAGTGGTAAAACGTGTCCTCCCCCCCCCCCCCCGTAACTTCTAAAATAAGAGAATGATAAAACTAAAAAAAATATATGATGTACACTACCATGTAAACTACCACCGAAAATTGGTTTGAACGAGATCGAGGGAGTAGTTTTTTTTTAAAACGTCATAAATCGTAAACCGCAATTTACCTTACATTCAATCAACGGAAATATAAAATTTAAAAAAATATATATTTTTAAACCGAGAATACCTACAGGTTTGTACGGAACCCTCGGTGCGCGAGTCCGACTCGCACTTGGCCGGTTTTTCAATCTGGAATTTCTCTGTAGCAGCTCGTTGTCTGGATCTGTGCTCGGTTGAAGTCAAAAGGCACAATGGGGCTTTAACATAACTAGTGGATGTAAGTATTACAGGTACACCTCTGCCTAACTCTTCTTAAGGCTAAGTTCAGATGAACGCGCGACGACGCGCGGTTGGCTCGGCGCGCGGTTTAAGATTGTAACATGACCACGCGTCACCGCGCACCGCCATGCACCGCGTGCAAGATGTTGACCCGCGCGCCACCGCGCGGTGACACGCGGTTTAAGATCTACACTCCTGTATCGACCTGTTCAGTTGACACGCGCGGTTTGAGGCGGACGGTCGCAAGGAGCGACGAAAAAAATGGAGGACAACATATCAATGGATTTACTAATAGACGAAATTGAAAAAGTTTTTCTTTTGGTGATATGCAATATCTTACAGCACCATCTGTAGGTTGCAGATCCTTTTCAACGCAATCATAGTCAAAGGATGCAATCGACATCCTAAAATAGTTGACAAATCGATCTTAGTGTAGTCTTAGTGTGGGATATAAAGTCACAAACAGGCTTAAAGAAAGTCTTTGACTTAAAATAGGGTGCACCCAGTATCGTCTTTGCTTTCAGCGGCAACGTCGCAGTTTGCGGTATAAAACCCACAAGCAAATTGCCTCCTCCATGTCCATTCTCACTGAATGTTCACGCTAGACTATCGCGCGCAAGCCGCCGCCATCTGAAGAGGCATTTTACATTTTTGCGCCAATATCTAAGATTTTAGTCGCCTTATTTACCTCTCATCTCATCATTATAAATACTCTGGCATTGACGAATACATGTAAAAAGTAGATCAATCTTTTGTTTTGTCACTTTTAGTAGCACATTTACAAAAACTTATTTGTATACTTTGTAGTAATTAATCTCCCACAACTAGTTTTCTTAAAAATCAGCGCAGGGTCCATTTTCAGACTCCTATTTCCATCATTAATATGTAGAAATTTGAGTGATAAAAATACACAAAACAACAGACATATTATAATCTAGTTGTTACATTTAGTACAAGAATATTGATTTTTAATAACATTAATTAGTAAAAAAATTAAGTCTTATGGCAATTTTTACGATTTATTCGCAAGTTTATCGCGTTTTTTTGGTTTGAATAAAGCATAATTACATTAAAATATGCATGTCAATATAAAGTATGCTCTATAACAAATCGAATTCTCAAGTTGTATTTAAATCTGTTTATTTAATTAGACATAATATCGTTTTTGAAATCACTCTAAATTAGAATAAATTACGATGCACAAGCGGGCAGCGTTTAGTACGGCGCAAGCGCCCAACGGGGAAGGACCTGTGCCATTTTTTCCCGCGTCTCAGTTTACGGGTACTCGTATCGTGAACGCAAAAATATACTACGACTACAACATTTTGCTACTCTTCGCATTTTATTTATTTTTGTATAAGAGTTTCGTTTATTATCAAGTAAAGCATTATTTTAATAGATTGTAGAAAAATTTTGACTAAAATAATTTATTTTAACTAAATCTGACTATTTTTAATCGCGATTAAAAAGGTGTGGAGTAAAACTAGTGGTCACGAATAAAAATTGACACCAACGGCAACGCCTCGCCTCACGTGCAAAAATAGTAGTGTATTTTTTTTTTTCTTTTGCTTATGTCTCGAAAATGGCGTGTCCTATCGCAAAAATAATGTAATTTTCGACCCCCTTTATAAAAAAACCCCACACATATAAATCTCAACACGTGGGTAATATTTTTTTTTATTTTTCAATCAAAAATGAAAAATTCCATATAAAACACGTCCAGGATGCCCCCTTGCGCGCCTTCGTATCTCAGCAAGTTCATTGCGTAGCGCACAAGTACTAAGTTGCGAAGCCAAAAGAAAAAACCGGCCAAGTGCGAGTCGGACTCGCGCACCGAGGGTTCCGTACAAACCTGTAGGTATCCTCGATTTATGCATAAGGTTTACGTATATGAATTTAAATGTTATTTTTTAATTTTTATATTTGAGTTGATTGAATGAAAGGTAAATTGTGGTTTACGATTTATGACGTATTAAAAAAAACTACTTACTGGATCTCGTTCAAACCAATTTTCGGTAGTAGTTTATATGGTAATGTACATCGTATATTTTTTTTAGTTTTATCATTGTCTTATTTTTAGAAGTAACGGGGGGGGGGGGCACATTTTACCACTTTGGAAGTGTCTCTCGCGCAAACTGTTCAGTTTACAAAAAAATGATATTAGAAACCTCAATACCATTTTTGAAGACCTATTCAGAGAAAAAAAAATTTCATCAAACCCAAACGTGGGGTATCCACGTTTGGGTTTGATGAAAATTTTTTTTTTAGTTTCAGTTCTAAGTATGGGGAACCCCAAAATTTATTGTTTTTTTTTAGTGTAAAAATCTTAATGCAGTTCACAGAATACATCTTCTTACCAAGTTTCAACAGCATGCTCTTATAGTTTCGGAGAAAAGTGGGTGTGACGTACGGACAGACAGACAGACAGACATGACGAATCTATAAGGGTTCCGTTTTTGCCATTTGGCAACGGAACCCTAAAAATACCACGTTGAGTCGCGATTGTCAAATTTGATTTTAGTCGTGTCAAAATAATTTTTAAGAGATTATTTCTTGCAGAATAGCGTTACAATTCTCATAGCTAAAAGTAAGCAATTTTAGAGATAGTTTTGTTAGTTTAGTTCGGTGTAAAACAGAATCGGCACCAATATGTAATTGTTTTAATTTTTTATTTTTATTGTATACTTTACATAACATATAGTTGTATTTTTTTATTAGTCTAGAAATCTTTATTAGACTGGATAAATAAAAATAAATATTTTCATAAATATCTAAATACCGCATTATAATTCTAAAGGCTCAAGATTGTTTAGACCGGCTCGACACTCGCGTTACACTGTTTGTATTGTGCATGTGTGGATAGCTACGCACACATACATAAGATTGCCGTCTTTTACCTAAACTCGAGCGTTCAAATTTTGTGAGAGGCCTCTTAACAGGTGAATCGCGCGGCAGCACGCGTCGTCGCGCGTTCATCTGAACTTAGCCTAATACTACCTACTTGTAGCTTTCTTCTTCATCGTCATCAGCCTATAGCAGTCCACTGCTGGGCATAGGCCTCTCCAATTGCACGCCATTTAGCCCGATTCTCGGCAACTCCCATCCAGCTGCTACCAGCCAACCTGCGAAAATCGTCGCTCCACCCAGCCTGAGGGCGTCCTACCTTACGTTTGCCGACTCGCGGTCTCCACTCAAGAAAACGTCTACTCCAATGGTCGGTTCTACGGCTAATGTGCCCGGCCCATTGCCACTACAGCTTACTAATTCTGTGAGCTATGTCGACAACTTTGGTTCTCCGCTGGATCACCTCATTCCGGATTCTTCTTAGTAGTCACCAGTTCAGTTCATCAGTTCGTGTGGTAAAATGCATAAACAACGCTGCTGCCCGTTCTCTACAAAGTGCACGGATAGTAGAGCCTATTATGGCCTACATGTTTGTCATGTTATCGGTGTGAAACGCGCGCCTGAAGTTATTTTCGCGCGCGTTAGAGTTTATTTTGTAATAACTTAAGATATTAATTTATATGACATGCAGCCAAGGATTATCATAATATGTACGAAATAACTAACATATAAAAATTGATAAGCATTAATACTGGCTTTCCAATCACCGCACTGAACGTGACCATTTTTTTAGAAGTTATAATGGGTATAGTAAGATTGATCTATGGTCAACGTTAGTGAGTATGGTTTTCAACCAGCCCAACTCCCTGCAGAAGTTGACCTGGCCTGTTGAGAACGTATGATCTGGGTGCACTGAGGGTTTCTGTCCTAAGCTGGGCGACGCCTGTGCATTTAAAAAGTACTTACGCAACGATTTCTTCAGCTTCCATGCCATCCCTGCATAAGGGCGGTCCGTTATGCCTATTGTTTAAAAGTATTCGTTTAGAGGGCAGTGTCCCGTGATCGTCCCCGTCACCAGATGTAGACCGTTCCTGGCCAAGAGTAACAGACGTCTGGTCAGCCTGCTATCCAAGGATGGCATGGCTTCCCTGGAGTGCCTGCAACCTGGTGTCGGGGTCCACCAGCTCTCCGCTTGTGTGTGGGTGAAGTCCTGAAAGGCAGATGTGCATCTATCCATCGCGCACTTTGCTGTAGACCTATGGAAGAGGAATATCCCACCATACAATGTGTTGTTATTGTCGCAGTGATTAGGCAGCGTTTTTGATTAAAGCTCTCAGGTAACTTTACTTTTTTAGACATTTTCAACAATGGTTGTGACATTTTAACTAATTTACACAAAACCATAAAAAAATTGCAAGCCGCCTCGTTGGCCTAGTGGTAGTAAGCGCTACTGCTGAGCATGAGGTTCTGGGTTCGATTTCCAGGTCGGCCAAAGTATTATTGGGTTTTTCCATCTGGAATTTCTCAGTAGCAGCCCGGGGTCTGGATTTGTGCCCGGTTGATGGCAATAGGCTCGCCCCCTATTACATGGGACTTAAACATAACTGGCGAAATGTGGGTGTACTACAGGTACACCTCTGCCTAACCCTTCGGGGAAACAAGGCGTGATGTTATGTTATGCTTAACAAATTATACTCCTAAGGCTTCTTCATGAAACACTTTGTGTATTGGTGAAAACCGCATCCGCAATCCGTTCAGTATATTTCAGTTTATCGCGAACAGACAGACGGACAGACGCGGGGTCTTGGTTTTATAATATTACGATGTAGTCATAGATAGTGATGTAGTGATTGGGAGTGGTACCACCACCTACAGATTTTCAACACAATAATGAAAGTTCAGGAAATGAAACAAGGATATTATAACGAAAATTATACAATTTATTTACATTAAAAACACAACAAGATTATTTGAGAAAAACGATACACAAATGACTAAACAATCTAGACATTTTAAAACCCCGTTTACATAAATCGCAAACAATCTTCAAAGATATTTTTTTTTTCGATTTTAAGTCTATCATGTACCTATTTATGCAGGCAGTATTATTTCTTTGACTGATTAAATTCTACATTATAAAATTATTACTAACTTATAAATCTTATAATATTACTTACCAAAGTAAAACATACTTTTACGGACACACATCAAGCTATGCATTTCCAGTTCAAGCTGATCTCTCAATATACGGATATCCCATACGATGTGAGATCAGTTTATCCTGAAAATTCATAGCTTGGATGGGTAGCCGTACGTACAAAACAATCATAACATTTTGAAACATTAACAAATAATTCGTCATTAAAATATTGAAACTAGCTAGTAGCTACTATTAACAATGTCCTTAATTTGCTTAATTCGTACCTACAAGACAGAAAACAAATAAATTAAGACAATAAAATTAGTACAGTAAGTAAACGTGAAGGGATATTTCGGTCTTCAGAGCGTAAAGTATTATTTGGGGTATCACAAGGGAGCGTTTTGGGTCCCTTTATATTTATTTTATACATAAACGACCCCTATCGAAATCGAATATAAGCCCTATAACACACCTGCCAGGGTTACGGGTTTTTATACTTGTGGGAGCCTGCCAGGGTCGCGAGATTTGTTTGAAAGAAATACCGTGGCCCTGGCATATGGGCAACTGATTGAACACGGGTGGGTTTAGGCAGTAAAAGTCTGACACACCCTCCCGCTCCGCCCAGAGCGGGAGACGTCATTTGATGATTTCCAACCCACAAAAAAAAGCCATATAAAACTATTTGTGGATATAAATACAATAGATTGTAAAAGTATAGATGAATATGAATGACATTAATAATATAATAGTTTAAAACAGAGAGTAAACTGGCTAGACATGAACAATTTAAAATAAAATTCTATAAAACTAAAGTTAACCATTTTAGGTAACGTACCTATGGCATAACTTAAATATAGACAATAATAATAATACTACAAGAAGTTGAAACTACTAAATTGGAAAACACACGTTGATATTTTATGTAAGAAAACGAGTAAGTCCCCATACTCTCTACCCACATTATCAACTATAACAAAACACGGATAGTCTAATTACTGCTTTTTATGGGATAGTAGAATCAGATTTACGGTATGGGATCATATTTTGGAGAAACTCTACGCCTTCAAGGTACAAGAAAGATGCATTCGATCGATATTTAAACTTAAGGTTGGACTTTTAATCCTATTCACTAACTTGACAATTGGAGGGATACCAGGTTTTGACAAAAAAAAAGATAGTGAGGTGGTGCAAGAATGAATGAAATTGAATGAACTTGAAATAATGTACTTACATGCAAACTTTGTAATTTAAATTTAATAACTTGTTTTAAAACAAGATGTGTACTATATCGATATAATATATGTAGTCGATTGCTGTCAAAGGAAATAAAATAACTATAGTAAAAAAATAAGAAAAATGAAATGATTTTTATATTTAGTTTTGTTTCTGTCAGAAGAAAATAAAAAAAGGAAATAACTATTATTAAAAATTATTAATTATTCTTATAATCCACACCTAAAAACTATTTTTAAAGTTTTATTTAATTTAAAACATTTTTATCATTCATTCATTATGCGAAATCGTTCACTACCCCGTAGAATGGTATCATTATTTCGCATTGAACTGTCAAATTAGTGAATAGGATTAAAGTTCAACCTTAAACCTACTAATAGTTGTGAACCGTACTTTAAAAATTACAAGATATTTACATTGCTATGTCTGTACATATTAGAAGTAGCAGTATTTGTAAAGACAAATTTCAGTAGTTTTAGACGTCGATCAGATGTAGTACCCCGGCGACAATAGCGTACTATGGCCGAAGTCAGCCAAGATAGCACTTATGCGCCAAAGTGTCTATTGCATGGCGCCAGATAATTATAACAAACTGTCAAAGACATAGAAAGAGCTTCCGTTTTTATTATTTCAAAAGAGACTCGGAAGGTTTTTAGTAGGTAAAGCATATTATAATATTAAGGAGTTCTTAACTGAGAAAGAATTTTAAGCTAGTATGTAATATTTAAAATTGTATTTAATTAATTTACTTATAAGTTGAATGTTTTAAATCTTTTACATGCCCAGCCGGCGTAGCATGACCAATTCTATATATATATTCTACCACGAACAAATAAAGTTCCTTATGGCTTTTAATTCTGTAAAAATGTTTCTATATCATCAGAAAAATAGTCATCATACTTGACATCGTATTTTTGTCGACTGAAGAATAGAAAAATCTCTTTTTTTTCAGTTTTACACAATTTTTCTACGATACGATCTATCATTTTGTCTTTTCTTCCGTCGATAAATTCCGTTTCTAGGGCGGTCATGCTACGCGTGCAGGTAAAGGTAAGGTAAAGAGTATGGCTGAACTCTTATATTATTTGTCATCTTTTGCCCACCACCCGTATTTGCAAAATAAAATGGTCTTTATCTTCATCTGATATTGCTATTGTCTTGCCATCAAGAAACCATGCATCTACTACGGAACTTTGCATCTATTTACATAGTTGCAAAGTTCCATAGTTGGTACACTGACATTTTCTTGTTATCCACAGCACTAGCAGAAAAAATATTAGAGCATCTGCTGCTTGCTAGTTTATTTACGAGTACCTACCGTTCTTCATTAGTTCATGTCAGATCGTGTTCGTGTTAGATTAACTGCCATTTGTCATGTTAAGTGAATTGTATTCGTTTTGAAGAGTAACCCCCTTAATTGTAAACATTACTTAAACTTAAGTGAGTCAACATTTATAAATAAACCACTATATTATGATGTCTATAACCATCCACACATATGCAAGGTATCTTTTCAGCCCTTAGACGTCCACTGCTGGACTTAGGCCTCCCCCAATTTGGGGGGCTTTGCCATAATCGCCACGCTTGGCAGGCGGGTTGGCGATCGCAGTATGGTGGTAAAATTCATAGAGAACGCTGCTGCCCATTCTCCAGTAAGTCCCTTAGTCGCCTCTTACGACACCCACGGGAAGAAATGGGGTGGTGTTATTCTTTACGTCCGGCACCACACGGTACTCCGGCACCACACGGTACAAGGTATACGAAAACAAAGATATTATGTACTAAGCTTCCTTTTCCGACTGACCCTTTTAATTGGTGGGAGTTTTTGGAGAGAGTGCCATTCTAACCAACAATCTTCAAAGCATATAAACTCATTACAAGTGACGCATGAAGAATATACATTTTTTTGGATACCTTTACGGTAACAGATGTAACAACGCCACCGATCAGTGTCGGCGGTGTGGTATTTAGGAACGTGGACTATGTCCTTTCGTAGCCGCGTGTACTTTTCTTGGATAGGAGCTGGAATTCTCTCTGGCGACTGGCGACTATTCGGCAGAAGAAAATGCGCGAGCTCTTCTCGGAAGTCACGCTCTGTACGACAAGGTAGACATCGACGAGTGAGGGAACCCGAGAAGAGAATATAAGCGTTGCGCACACTAACATTCAGCAACCTTATGAAGATTTTCAAATACCATCTCAGACTTCGCCGTATTCTTCTTTGTTCAAAAAAATACATTGCGAGTTTTTGATTCTTGAGATTAATCCCTTTCATTATTAGGTTGTAATCCCTTATAACAATGGGGGCCACAAAGTCCCGACCAGCTTTATGATCTATGTACGTTTCGCTGGTGTGGTAGGTGGAGATCATAGTCACTATTTTGGTGTCTTTCCATGCAAAACATGAAACGTCACCACATTGGCGAGCTATGGTGGTCCCTTTCGCCAGATGTTTCGGGATATTTGTGAGCCTTAAAGGTACATTTCTGCGATTTGTACGCAAAGTTCCTATGCAATCGAAGCCGAGAGACTTAAGATGCCGCGCTAACGCTGGAGAATTATAAAAATTGTCCATCGCTATGCAATGACCCCGATTCTCTAAGCCTGTGAGCAAGTCAATCACGATTTGCGTACTTTTTGCAGCTAATTTCTTACTAAGAAACTCAAACTGACCTTGTTTGCCTTTCATCCCTGCATAAATCTCAAATTTGTATAAATATCCAGTGCTCGAATCACAAAGTTCATAGGACTTGATACCATTCCAGGCAGTCTCCGACCTAATTGCTTGTATCCATGACAAGCGACCCTTGGTCAAAGTTTCATCTATAGCTATATTGGCATGCAAATTATACAAATTAGAGAACTTGTTATTCAAATGTCGAATAATTGGATTGATTTTGCGCAACTTCGTTGTGAGTTCAATCCCACTACTTTGAAGCAGATCTTGACTTGTAACAGAATTGTCATCAAAGTGTAAGAACCTGTTTAGTAATAAGAAGCGCCTATACCGCATTTGGAATTGAGGCTTCTTGAAATAGTCATTAGACATCCACAATTCCTTTTCTTTGGTCCCTTGGTCTAACCCCAATAGAAGATGTAACCCAAAAAACCTGTAAATCTCATCCTTGTCGGTGTCACGCCAACAGCGAAGACGAGACGACGGTTTCAATGTTCCTGCTTTTGTTTTATCATATATCACCTGTTTGGCATACCTATTGGTTTCGGTGACTATGCGCTCTATGATGTCATTACTCCAAATAGCAGTAAAGGCATCATAGGGCGTATCGTAGTCTTCGATAGGTCCTGGGAAAGGACCCGAAAAATCTTCGGGAACACCCTGGAATGTACTGAAATCTGCTTGCCAGTTGAAATTATTAGGCACGCCAACCAGTTGATCGATGGCATCATCCATTACTTTCTCTGTAGAATGAACAATATTACTAACATACTCATCCAAGTCATCGTCGTCTGGGATATTTCTACCCACGCCCACGGAAGAAGTAATTTCGTCTAGATCGAGATGGAGGTCATTGTCAAGATCAGAATCAAACTCGCTACCTTCGCTTACCTTTTCTGGCAAATATCTTTTTCTCTTTCTTCTTTTCTTAATATTAACGCCAAAGTGTATCTCAGGAACAGTCGTTTTGCATGAACGGGGTATGTCATGCCCCGGCGGTGACACAATCACCTCGTTCCTTACGTGATCATTCTTAGTCTCAACACAATCCTTCTTGTCTAAGTCGTCAGCAGTAGGCTCCACTAGCCCGACACTGAAAAAATTTTTTATTATGATTAGATAAATAAAGGGACTTTCCGAGTGACAATACCTTGGAGCTTAGTAGACAACCGGCGTATTCTGTGCAGTTATCCTTAATCCATGTTAGCTAAATTCACCACGACCTGAGCTATGTCCATGAGATAGTCGGCACATGGCTCAGGCCGACACGAAGAAGAAAAAGAACTAGATAATATAAGATCAACCATATGAAAAAGTGGCTCATTCTTATTATAGATAAAGCCAAATGTTAGGCCGAAACTCGACATTCCCAATTACTGTATCCCGAAAGAACGCAGTCCCGAATCACTCTATCCCGAAAAACAGCCCTTCTTATATGAAAAATCCGTTTTAGGGGTCAGAAGGAAAAATGGAATCCTTATAGGATTAGTCGTGGGTCTTTCTGTTTGTCTGTCACAGTAAAATTAACTCCGTGTCTACTAAAACGCAAAATTTGGTGCAGATATAAATTACTTTCACCCAACAACGGACGTGTATTATTTTTTTCACGTAATAACTTCTTATAAATCGATGAACGCCGACTCGCGGCTGTACGCACGAAAATGCATGACTCATTGTCACATTCGGCCAGAGCCGAGCGGGCAAGCAAGAGCGTGGAACAAGCGATAGAGGCACGATCGGCTTAAGCGTTCGGCTTGTGACGCATCTATCTCTCTTCCACTCCATCGCCGATGTGTTCGAGTAGAAGACAGACAGCGGCAGCACACGTGAACTGTTTTGTCAACTATTTACAAAGTGAAGTGAAAAGTTAATGTGGTTTCCATTGTTTATTACAACAACAATTGTGACAAAAAAGGTAATTAATTCTTGCATTTTAATAATTTCATTAGCGATATAATCTCACACATGTGTTCCTTAATAATTAAAAAATAATGATAATTCAGTGATAATAATTCAATTCAATCCATAAAAGTATGCAATTCTTCATCAACTTTTTCTTATGACGTTATCACGTAAAATTATCGTCCGTAAATCGTCCGGAAACCGATTTTACAGACAACCAATTTTTTTAAGTTTCCAATTTGTACGTCTTACAGAACTGTCCTTGCATATTATTCATGTGTTCAGAATCATACTTTTGAATTTCAGCACATTGCTAGCTTTCTTCATTCCTCAAATGCGTGGACGATATCTATACATCTATACATACAAATAAATAAAATTGGAGTGTCTGTTTTGAATATTAAAATAACCGCGTTTTACTATGTGTATATGGATGTATACACGGTACATATACCAAAACAATTTTTTTTACAATTTTTGTCTGTCTGTCTGTTTGTTCCGGCTAATCTCTGGAATGGCTGGACCGATTCTGACGGGACTTTTATTAGCAGGTAGCTGATGTAATAAGGAGTAACTTAGGCTACTTTTATTTTAGAAACATACCTGCGTTAATTTCCGACATTCACGCGGGCGAAGCCGCGGGCAAAAGCTAGTATACATATAATATTTAACTACTTTTCAATTAAACTCCAACTATACTGTCAATGTCATGTTAGTGTTCAGACAAAATTGTTCATGCATTATGGTTACTATAAAACACCCGGCAAGTATGTACAATCGATATGGTGCATGTTCTTCCCAACTAGAAAAAGGTCGTATCGCCATTCCTCTATGACCACAGATACGACTATGGATCGAAAAATACTTGTATGAAAGATCCTATTATTCCAAATAGCCGTATAAAAGTAGCTTGCTAGATTGTTTATGCATTCAACGATTTTGGCTCTATTAACATGTCTAGTAAACGTGGACTCAACGAATTCTTTGTAATTTTATGTAAGCTTTAAATGCCGTCACAGTTCTTTAACAGCTGTTCGATTGTGGAGGCCGTCGTTCACGAACCACCAGTGTCGGTACTTTTGGGTTTTCTCGCGCGATTAGTGTGCGTATGGTTAAAATGACGATATCTCCTGGGTTAGCTATGGTCCCTGCCGTAAGACTTCGCGGCAAAAGTACTCGCATCACTATATCGGTGCGCGAGGAAGCGAGAGCGCGAGACGAGTGGCTGCCGCAGTGACATATGGAGTTGCGTCGGAAACAGCTTCGTGCAACCCTGGAAGCGAACTGGCGGGACAGGCTTTCACGCCCTACGACCTCGTCTTATCGAGACCGTCCGGTCGGTACTCGAGCGCTGGCTCGGGAGGAGGCACGGTTCTCTGTCGTTGCAGGTGAGGCATGTGCTCTTGGGGCATAGTCGCTTCGGGAAGTACCTATGTCACATACAAAGGGAGCCGGAAGCCTGGTGTCATCACTACGTCTACTGCCATAAGGACACGGCGCGGCATACTCTGGCAGTGTGCAGCTTGGGAGGAGCCACATGGTACCCTCATCCAGCCGTTATCGACTTGATAGTCGGCAGCTTGAAGAGGATGCAGTAGTCGATTCTAATAAACCGCTGACTAGAGCCGAGGTAGCAGATTTTCGTAGTCTGCAGTTGCGCTGTCTTTCGGCATCCGATTTCCTCGCAGCTATCGCCTGTGCAGGAGTTCTGGATGCTGCTATACGCTGTCTATACTGACGTTGTTTCTGTGCCTTCGATTTTGGAGCAGTAATTGTTGGTGGCTCAACTATTGGCGTTGCAGACGTGGATGCGACAGTATCTTGCGCCTCCGTTAGAACATTAATCCTAGAAGGTAGTGGCAGATCCGTGAGATCCATAGGTTCATCAGGGTGTTCTGCCATGGTGTGACTGTAAGCGGTTCTGCAAAAGAAATTGTTAATATTTTATTTTAAACATTATTTTAACAAAGAAAAAGTACTTATTGATACATTTTTAATTACATTTTGATTACCTACTTGTAATTTTTTAAATTGGCGTTGGGCTAAATGAAATTACAAGTAATTAAATACGAATCAATACACTTCATTAAATTCATCCAACATTTGATTTTTAAATTTTTTGCACGTTTTATGCGAATTATTTGTTTAAAAATAATTTGAAAATAAGTAAGATAAGCAAGAAGTTTTTTTTAGAAATATACTTTAATCTAATTAATGTTAATGAAGTGTTAATTTAAAACGGTGAAATTGAAATCATAAATCAAATTCATGAAACTGATGCTTTTGAAGAGCCCGCCAAAACCTACTTGATATATTTATATTCCCTTGCACTGCGTTAACACACGAACAATTAGTTACACAAACGAACAATTTCAATAAATTTTTAATTTGAAAAAACTAAATTGGACAAATGTTTTTAGGGTTCCGTTGCCAAATGGCAAAAAACGGAACCCTTATAGATTCGTCATGTCTGTCTGTCTGTCTGTCTGTCTGTCTGTCTGTCTGTCTGTCTGTCCGTCCGTATGTCACAGCCATTTTATTCCGAAACTATAAGAGCTATGCTGTTGAAACTTGGTAAGTAGGTGTATTCTGTGAACCGCATTAAGATTTTCACACCAAAATAGAAAAAAAACAATAAATTTTGGGGTTCCCCATACATAGAACTGAAACTCAAAAATGCTTTTTTTCATCAAACCCATACGTGTGGGGTATCTATGAATAGGTCTTCAAAAATGGTAATGAGGTTTCTAATATCATTTTTTTCTAAACTGAATAGTTTGCGCGAGAGACACTTCCAAAGTGGTAAAATGTGTGTCCCCCCCCCCCCCGTAACTTCTAAAATAAGAGAATGACAAAACTAAAAAAAATATATGATGTACATTACCATGTAAACTACCAACGAAAATTGGTTTGAACGAGATCGAGTGAGTAGTTTTTTTTTAAAACGACATAAATCGTAAACCGCAATTTACCTTACATTCAATCAACTGAAATATAAAAATTCAAAAATATTTATATTTTTAAACCGAAAATACCTACAGGTTTGTACGGAACCCTCGGTGCGCGAGTCCGACTCGCACTTGGCCGGTTTTTTTTTATTGCTGCTTTAAAGAAGCCCTCCTTAACCTGTTTGATATAATAGAAGATTTTCTCGCATGATGGTTAGCTGGTTCAACTTGTCATTTTAGACAAACTTTAACTTTTAATCTTACATTAATAGCTACGCACGATATTTTTTTTCATTAAATCTATTCTTCTATATAATATTATAAAGTTGAAGAGTTTGTTTGTTTGGTTGAACGCGCTAATCTCAGAAACTACTGGTCCGAATTGAAAAATTATTTTTGTGTTGGGTAGCCCATTTATTGAGGAAGGCTATAAGCTACGTAACATAACGCTACAATCAAAAGAAGCGGAGCAGCAACGAAAAATGATAGAAAACTGGCAGGCAATTCGATGCGACGGGAAAAATTTGACGCGGACGAAGTCGCGGGCAGAAGCTAGTACTAAATAAAAGTAGCTGACTTTTTATACGATCGTTTATATGAGTCATAATAATTTTTAACCTATTATTATTGCACTCGCCGACCGATGCTTCTTTTTCTTAATTATCATATATGAGATTATATCTCTAATCAAATTCTTAAAATGCAAGAATTGATTACCTTTTTTGCCGCAATTCTTGTTGTAATAAACAATGGAAAGCACTTTAACTTTTTCAATTCACTGTTTATAAAAACAGTTGACAAAACAGTTCACGTGTAGGCTGTGTGCTGCCGATGTCTCTCTTCTACTCAGACGCATCGGCTGATGGAGTGAAAGAGAGATATATGCGTCACAAGCCGAACGCTTAGGCCGATCGTACCTCTCTATCGATGGCTCCGCGCTCTCGCTTGCACGCTCGGCTCAGGCGGAACGTGATAATGAGTCATGCTTTTTCGTGCGTGCACCCGGCGTTCATAAATTTATAAGACGTTATTACGTCAAAAAGAAAAGAGAGTATTAAATAAGCATAAATACTAACTCGCCAATCGATGGAAGTCCTGGTCGCTGACGTTGGGCATTGGCTTGGCCTCCGCGCGGTCGGCCACGCCGGCTAGGACCACCGTGATCGGCAACCGCTGCCACATCCTCCACCACTTCCTTCATTGCCACCGGTGGCAGACCAGCCCCTGTCCCTCGTCCACCTTGCACACGCACACTGCAACCGCGACGCGGTCCACGCGTGAGTAAATGTCTTGTTTCGCTTAAAATAAAATTCAAATAAAACATGCCGTTTAAAAAACTTGAGAGGTGTCAAGGGACACCCGGATGGAACGAAGTTCCTTTCGATTAATTGCATTTATTATTATCTGTATAAAATCTCTACTTACCTAACTCCATCAGCAATATCCGGAACTTGTGCAGAAACACTGTCAGGATTCATTTTGTTATTATTTTTTATTATTTATTATGTACAAAAAACCTATACACAACAAAAATAATCGTCGCGACACCACACTGTTCAATGCGAAATAGAAAGACGAAACGAAAATAACTGGCTTGCTTTCTATGAGAGAGAAAGAGAGAGAGAGATAGACAGAGAAACACGCGCACGCCGCACGGCTTACAACTATAGCAAGAAGTATCGTTACAACTTTTGGTCTTAATTTTTATCGGTCTAGCCCCCTTTCGCAACGCGCGATAACGAACTTCGTTCCAAATATATATATATAAATAATACGCAAAGAAAAAAACTTTAAATAAATGCCCTGTTCTCATGGCTTCGTCCCATCTCATCCCTAGTCCCAACTCGCCCGGTCCATATATATCTACCTACGTGTATAGCTAGAAGGTATAAAAGTTCTGATGGTAAGAAAAGTGATTGTATGGTTTGTATTTATTTTTATTCAGTCATCACTAATTACAGTTTTAGGAACGAAGTTCCTCATCGTGCCGTGTCCGAGCCAGTTATTTTCGTTTCGTCTTTCTATTTCGCATTGTCGCGACGATTATTTTTGTTGAGTGTATACAGGTTTTTTGTACATAATAAATAATAAAAATTAATCGAAAGGAACTTCGTTCCATCCGGGTGTCCCTTGACACCTCTCAAGTTTTTATAACAATTAAGGATATCTGTCAAAGCACAGTTTGTTTATGAAATTATTTAAACTATCATCTAAGAAATCACAGTTTGTGCAATCATTAAAGCTATATTTTATTTTAAAGTCATTAGGGTCTAATTTACTGAGTTCTTTAAAAAAATCATTGATGACTAGTTCCTTCAACGTACGCTCTTGTCAGCCCAGAAATTCTGACATCATGAGAAATGCTTGTCTTCCTTCTTGTGTTGTTTTAAATTCCAATAGAGAATCTGAAATTAAATCCCTAAATATGTTTCAAAACATAATAAGATATTTTTTACGAAAAATTGTAGTAGGTATTCCACGCAGGTGCACAACTACGTTGGTGAAGTAGTAAACAAATATTTATTTCCTTTCTTGTGCTCCTCTACTTGCTTTCTTGCACACACGTCTTCTTTGCATTTCAACCAAATTTTTTTGTTAGCGATAATTTCCAAATTTGGGACATACTCATGTACATCTTTAATTTCATTAAATAACACATCGGTCTCATTGTTCTCATCGGTCGCATTATGTAAAGACACTGATCCGTTGCACTTATATTTTACTTACTACTTATATTTTTTTGCCTGTTAACACACATCCAAATACGAGACGAATTGTTTACACGGCGTTTATAATATGTATGTCGGCGTGCAAAAGAGATAATCCCCAATTTCAAAATTTCGCGAAACTTCTTGAGAAGATCCTTCCCCTGACATGTTGCTGACGCATACGGATACATAAAATGACTTATTATGCACAGGGGCAGCATCGTGATGTCAAAAGAAAAGGATATTCATCTTAGAGATGTTAAAACAAATGTTACTGCATAATTAATGAATTAGATAGAAAGATACCAAGAAGCTCTATGTAATGACCAAAACCCGCTATTACAATAGCATTAAGAGATGCCACCGACATTTGCTCAATGCGATTATTGACTTTTATGATTGTTTTGTTTGGACACATGCAGGCTTAGGCTTATTGTAAAAATTCTAGGTATTAATTATTTCATAATTAATAACTAACTACATAATTGCACGGAATCTAAGTAGGATATTTCGTTAAAAAATATACAGGGTGATTGGAAGATGGGTGCAAAGCTTTAAGGTGAAGATAGTTTAGACAATTTAGAACCACTTAAGCCATGGTTGTCTTAGACGAAGTCTTACCAATTTTTTTTAACCAAATTTTTTAGTTTTATTTTCGGAAATTCTCAAAATTTAATGTAAACTGCATAATTATGGCCAAATTGAATGATAAATGAATTAATTTTTTATTTATTTAATTAAAGTAATGTGTAAGCAACCAAGAAAAACATGTTTTAGGCTTCTGTGTCATTAGACATTTTTATTACAGATATTTAAAGCTCAGAAAAAATAAAAAAATTGTACAATACGTCTTTTAAAACTTATTTAAAAAAAAACGGAGGGTGCTTTTTTTGTTCAAACCTTTTTGAAGACATGCTTGATAATCGCTCTTTCTTTTGAGGTATGATTTATGCGGATATCTTACAAATTATTGAAATTAGGACCTACAAACCAATTCGAGGGAGAAATTTTAAATTTTAGGCAGTCTAACAAAACACAAAATTTTTGCTTAAAAGAATACTTTATGTGCTCGAAATGATAACATTGTTCAATTCTAAGAATTTTTGGCACATGCAGGAACCAATTGAGGGGAACGAACCCATTGAGGGGATTCTCTAAACAATGGCCACCGAGCGCGGTGCGACGGCATTTCCAGGTAGAACGCCCAATGAATAGCAAAAAGCGATAAGAGTTGCAGCAAAATGGTCTTAGTTACTGAGGCAACAAAGTCGTTTTTCTTTAGTCAGGATCAGTCGGTCTGTGATGAAGCCGTTACATCTTTTACTTATTAGTCAAACTACTGCCCTTGCGAGTGGACGTTGTCGTGTTGATTCACAATTTACCGTGTTCAGTTGTAGCCCTTTGCGTTCCTGCACGTGTTGTTTGCGTTAGTTTTAAACTTTTTTGTTTCACCGTGTCCAGTCGTAGCCTCGTGCTCCTGCACGTGTTGATTTTTGACTTAATTGTGTTGAGTTGACATTCAGTGCGCTTCTACGCCGTTTTTCTTAATTGTTAAGTGACTATGGCTACTTTTTCCAATCAAGAATATGCGGATATCGTATTTATGTACGGTAGAGCAGACGGCAATGGATCTTTGGCGCGACGGATGTATCAAGAGCGCTATCCGAATCGCAGGATACCGAATGTCCGAGTGTTTTACAACACGTTTCGTCGTCTTGCCCAAGATGGGTTTCACCGCGTGGAACCTGGAGTCAACCCGGGCAGACACGAAACTGCCGTCGACGAAGACATTTTAGCAGCATTTCAAGCGGATCCTACTACCAGTACTAGAGCAGTAGCTCGAAATTTAAACATTTCTCAATGGAAGGTGTGGCATATAATGCACCAAAATGATAAGTATCCGTTCCATGGCAGGAGTGTGCAAGGTCTAGTAGAGCAAGATCCTCAAAGAAGAATTCAGTTCTGCCGTTTCCTCCTCAACAGGGACATCGAAGATGCGTGGTTTCTGAAATCAATCTTCTGGACGGATGAAAGTAAATTTTCAAGGGAAGGTATTACAAACTTTCACAACATCCATGAGTGGGCCGACGCAGACAACAATCCACATTTTAAGAAGCAGGTGTCATTTCAGATGAAATTGTCTGTGAATGTATGGGCTGGAATAATTGGCAGAACATTGATTGGGCCCCACTTTTTGCCTGATCCATTGAATGGCGAAAATTATTTCCAATTTCTGCAAATTGATTTACCACTGCTGGTAGAGGAATCAGGTGTCTCGATCTTCGAAAGAGACCGAACAGTCATCTTTCAGCAAGACGGCTGTCCAACGCATTGGACTTTAAATGTAAGGGAACACCTCAACAATTGCTTTCCTGATAGCTGGATCGGCAGGGATGGACCCATCCCTTGGCCCGCTCGCTCCCCAGATCTGACCCCGTTGGACTTTTTCGTGTGGGGCCGGGCCAAGGAACTGGTGTATAACAACATAGAAATAAACACTAGAGAAGAATTGATACAAAGAATAAATTCAGCGTTTGAGACAATGAAGCAGGAGATGATGTTGAAAATAACGACTACAGAAGTTAGAAGACGGGGCCATGCTTGTATTAGGAATCACGGCCGTCATTTTGAACATGAAAAATAAATAATTTTAATTTAAATGTTGTTTTAATTAGTCTGCCTAAAATAAAAAAAAAATCCCTCAAATTGGTTTGTAGGCCCTAATTTCAATAATTTGTAAGATATCCGCATAAATGATACCTCAAAAGAAAGAGCGATTATCAATCATGTCTTCAAAAAGGTTTGAACAAAAAAAGCACCCTCCGTTTTTTTTTTAATAAGGTTTTAAACCTTACTAAAAAAAAAACTAACTACTTAAAGACGTATTCTACAATTTTTTAATTTTTTCTGAGCTTTAAATGTTTGTAAAAAAAATGTCTAATGACACAGAAGCCTAAAACATGTTTTGCTTGATTGCTTACACATTACTTTAATTAAATAAATAAAAAATGAATTCATGTATCATTCAATTTGGCCATAATTATGCAGTTTACATAAAATTTTGAGAATTTCCGAAAAAAACTTAAAAATTTGGTTAAAAATATTTGGTAAGACTTCGTCTAAGACAATCATGGCTTAAATGGTTCTAAATTGTCTGTACTATCTTCGCCTTAAAGCTTTGCACCCATCTTCCAATCACCCTGTATAGAATAAGATCAAGAGCAAAATTTATCCATGATAATTATTTATTTACTACATCGTAGAACTTTTTCGACAGACTGCACCCTTTCATCTAAAAGTCAGTTTAAAAAGTGGGCGAGTTGGGACTGGGGATGAGATGGGACGACGCCGTTTTCACACAGGGAAGTTTAAAATTACTATTTTTCAAATGCTTAGGTAAGTTAGGTTAAAACTGAGACCACCAGAAACGACTAGATTATATACAAAGACAGACTATTTTTAGCAGGCTTTCAAGAACCGAACTAGTTAGACGAGGTAAATTATTTTAAAAAAATGGTTATTATGTGGTCACAGTTTTAACCTAACCATTAAAAAAAACGTTGAGAGGTGTCAAGGGACACCCGGATGGAACGAAGTTCCTTTCGATTAATTAACGTGAAATGAATTATTTTGCTGCGTTTCTTCTGCATTATTACATATTTCTTCTGGATGTTTACATATTTTTGCACTGCAATTACCACGTGATCTAAAATTTACCAATCAAAAAATATTGATTAAAAATACATCATATTTTACTCCAAAAAATATACCTTAGAAAGATAAAAAAAAATCATACTTACGCATCTGAATGATGATTTAAAGTGTTTAAAGCCTGAATTTTTTTTTTCCTATCGTAATATTCTTTATTTTTTTGTTTAACAGTTTTAGGTATTTTTTTACTTGCTTGTTTCTTTAATTTCTGCGCTTCATAATGTTTTTTTCTTCTTTCTGCATTAGTTTTAGGTTTTTTAGCTTGTAATTTATCAGTATCACTACATTCATCTGATCTTTCTGCAGTTATGTTTTGTACCATTGTATTTTGTAATTTCTTTCTCTCACGATATTCTCTACATCTTTGTGCATTTGTCTTTTTCCTTGATGTTATAGTTTGTACCTCAGTAGTCGATGCTTTAGTTGATTTGCTATTGAAATAAAAAAGCAAAAAAATTGTACATATACATACACACACACACATATATATATATATATATTATATGCACTCTGTCTGTCTATTCTTTCGTACACGTCATAGATGCGCGGGACTTTGTCAACACAACAGTGTGTGTATACAGGGTGTAAGGGGAATGCTTCCGAAGCCAGAATGTAGGTTATATACAACCTAAATGCAAACGGATACCAATAACCTTTCGCCTTGAATTGATTATTTACAAGCCTTCATTTTTAATTACTCAGCAATGAACACCATACAAAATGTAAGGTCACTGGCACGCAACACACCGGCCGGCGGCGCCCGTCGCTGCGGCGCGACGCGTGCGCTGCCGCGCCGGCGCCGCCGAACCACGGTCTCAGTACGGCAACGGCCCGGATTTTATAGAAAATTTACAAACACCACTTTCAATATTCATAATTTTGTGAAGTGTGTAAGGGTGGCACTCTTAGTCTGCGGGAACGAAACTTGTGACGGCCGGAGCGACGGCGGGGCGGGGCGGTGCGGCTCGGGGCAAAGAGATAGCGGTGTCTTGCGTGTGTACGAAACAGACTTCCGCGCAGTCGCGCAATTATAACTCTTTTGTTTTTATGGTGTACGTTTTTACTGTCCCATATAGCCGGTTTTGATAAAATAAAAGATTTTAACTCTTCATTGTCAATTTCCATAATTTCTATATTATTACTGTGATAAAAATGCAACACTATATACCCGCGCGAGCGGCGAAACCAAACGAGTTTGTTCTCGTCGCTCCGCGCCGCCACCGCTCCACCGCAGCCGCCGCCCGTGCATCGCTCGATCGCGCCGCTCCGCCGTCGCCCGTTTCGTACACAGCGCTTAATGTTTTAATGCATTTGATTACATCGCCGTCGCACCGTCCCGCCGTCGCTCCGGCCGTCGCAAGTTTCATACCCGCAGACTTACACTCTACAAAATTCATCATCTGCCTAGCCTTTTTTTAACTATGTCACTGACCCCAGGATTCCAGTCTAACCGGATGCAGCTGAGTACCAGTATTTCACATGGAGCGACTGCCTACCTGATAAGACTGGTTGTCAGACTTTATGACTTCTGACGACCCGTGACGACTGTCTAAGATCTACAGTGATATCCATAATGTCAATACTAGAAACAAACAAAACTTTGTTGTTCCTAAGACCAGGCTCAAGAAAATAGGTGGCTCGTTTAGATGCCAATGTATTAGTTTTTATAATAAAATTCCTAGCCTCATTCAAGAACTAAGCTTAAATAAATTCAAATCTTCTATAAAGCGTAAATTATGTCAGAAAGCCTATTATACTGTTAAAGACTATATTGAGGATAAAACGGCCTGGGATTGAGCTGCTCCAATAAATCTACACTGAATGTTGTTTTTTTTATTATTATTATTTTGCTATTTTTACTCTTTTTTTTATTATTTCACATGACATGAATATTAATTGTATGAATATTACTTTGATTATTGAGAATTTGAGAACTATGTGGGTCATTGTTTCACTTTTGATTATGGTCTGGCAGTTTGAGTAGTTTGTGCGGCCTACCCAAATGTCCTTTCTTTGGTATTCTTCGTCGAATCGTTGAGCTCCCTAAGTTCCGAGTTGAGTTGTACGATTATCGACAAATGCGTGCACTGACTGGACAGGTCCAGTCAATATCTGTGTGGTTCTTTCATCAAAAGACCATTTCAGACACCGATCTACATGGTCATCAAATGATCTGACCAACAATATTATATCCGTTTATTTTTTTTTTATTTACACACTGACATTGATAATTTTTATATATACAATGACATGAATATTTACTTTGTAAAGTATCGTATTGTTTTAATTATTGTGAATGTGAAGACTATGTGGGTCTTTTTTTAATTTTGTTTTCTTTCTTTCTCAGCAATCATGATCTGGCAGTTTGAGTAATTATGTGGCCTACCCAAATGTCCTTTCTTTGGTACTGTTCGTCAAAGCGTTGGGCTCCTTATGTTCCGAGTTGAGCTAAACGATTAGTGACAAATGCTTGCACTGACTGGACAGGTCCACTCAATCTGTGTGGTTCTTTCTTCAAAATACCATTTCAGTCACCAATCTACGTGATCTTCACATGATGTGAACAAGATTATGTCTGGACTTTAAAAGAGACTGTGATCTCTGACAATCCGTTTTGCGGCACGATTTCATTAACATCATCGTTATTTTCAGCTCCCTCTCCTCCTAACAGCTGTTCTACAAACACTCTTCTTGACTCTGTTTCCGTTGGTTCTGTGGTGTCTGAATTTTGCAAAATCATCATTGCTTCTAGCTCTTGCATCACTTTGTCGATGTCAATATTGTTCTCATAAAGTTTTCTGCGTTCCATGATAGTTTCCTTGTTGTCATTGAATAATTGTATAAATTTATTACAATCAACAATGTCAGCGACTTCGTTGCGAAAGGGCAAGTACAGCAGTACCATCTCACGTTGATAATTGACAGTTTCATCTATGTCGTAGCATCTGTATCGTATGATTCGACCGATCAGACGTTTGCGATATCCTCTCGATGTCGTTCTTTCTCCAGTCGGCGGTTCAGGATCGTCATCTTCATGCACGTTCAAGTCGTCTTCATTGTCAATGAAATCACGAGAGTTAGCATACCACGACGCAAACTCGGCCAAATATACATCTTGCAAAGATGGAGGTCTTTCTTCATACCGCTGAATGATGTTTTTGGTCCACACGTCTGTGCTGTCCTCTGCGATTCCTTCGCGATCCAATTGTTTCCGACGTTTGCGGCAACGTTGTCTCTCTGAGGGCCACACTGTTGGTATGTACACAATTTGACGGCTTGCTTCGCTCATCGGCTGTCGTAACAAATACCATGCTGCTTCTTGCGCCGACATTTCAACTGCATTGAGAAGTTTGACACTCAATGCTTTTAATTGACCAGTGTAATCGCGGTCAGGATGTTCTTCCATCATTTTAGTCAACTCTCGATTCAAGTTACCCATTCCACGAGCTGATTTGTTCACGTATTCCACGACGTACTGTGCGCAGCTGTATTCATCTAAGATAAACTGAATATCGATGTTGGAATTAATTTGACCAGCAAGGTAAGGGTTGAACGTGTTTGTCATAAGTTGATCGAAGTTACGTTTAAACAACAAAGTTGGCCTGCGAAGGGTTGAACGTACTATATCAAGATATGCATCAAATGTCAGACCATGTTCCCTCAAAAAGTCATTCATGCTAGGGTATGTACGTTCGCTGAGACACGTTCGTAGCTCCTTGGATTTTTTTTGGAATGTTGACCGGCGTCCATCAGTCTGAGGCATTGGAACCAAGACTCGAGTAGCAGGCATTGGCCAGTACGGGATCCCAAATCTGCAAGTCGTCTCACCTCGCTTCGTGCAGGTGAAAGTGTGCTTGTGAATTTGATTGGCGTAGATGGTCTCGTTGGGCATATCTTCTTTGGCGACAGAACTCAGCTTCTCCACGAGCTCGATGGTCATTGGCATATTTTCTGACACGGCCTCGTGTGGATCATTATTCAACCACACCAAAATGTGTGCGTGGGGGCTTCCTCGATGCTGGAACTCAATGCGAAAGAAATAATCTTTAACAAAGTACTGGCCAAATGGATTATATGATTGTTTTGCCTTCAGCATATTCATCAATGTACCGACGAGTTTGTGGAAATATATGCAGCACGTAACTGGATCGTCGCTCACTAAGTTGCACCGCTCTGATGTGTTTAGATCTTCAGCAACTTTTCCAGGATACTTGTTACTCAATTTGAGGAGTAAGTTCAGTAATATCAACCAGCGTACTTCGTTTGCACTTAAAGTGAGAAATATGGTCGGTTTACCTAGTTGACGGAGCATCGCAAACAGATCTCGTTTGCGAGAGGCCCAATACTGGACGGAATTGGGTACTGACTTCATGAAGGCAAGATTTTGAACGACAAATTCTTTAAGAAATTCCGGGTCCTCCAACATGCGTCGAGTTACGTTTTCCGTGGTTGACACATTCCGAAATGTGCTGTAAATGCCATCCACCATGCGGAGACGTAGAATCTTCATAGCAACGTACAAGACTTTTTGAGGCGTGGCTCCGCGTCTGTCACTTCGTCGTAATTCACTGGTTGCCATCATGTAAGGTGTCACTGAAACTCCCATGTGGAAGCGACGAGGCTGGCCGTAGTATATTGCAGGAAATGATAGTTCTTCAGCATGACGGTCGTAAATGATGTTCAGAGGCATGGCCCGATGTCCTGGTGCGATGTCGAGGCAATCCTCTTCGTTCCACAGTAGTGTATGCTGCCTGGAAGCAAGAATTTCTGACTCCGGAGTACACTCGGCGGCGATTGTTTCGATTCGATGAGCCGAGTCATCCTGCAAATCTTCCTCTGGTGGCACGACAGTTTGCAGCCTTGACAAATCTACTTTGATATCGTACAAGCGATATAGACTTGAATTTTGAAGTACATCCAACCATTCTTTGATTGTCCTTTTGGACATGTAGCCACTGATGTAATTTGTTTTGTGTGCGAGATTCCGTTTGATGTTGACATTAATGACGTCGTCCTCATCTAAAGCATGTCTTCTACGTTGACTGGAACGTTGATCACTTGACCAATAATTCCATAAGAGAAGCCATGCCGCAGACGACGCACTTGCATGAATGGCAGACGTGGTGAGATTAATCGTTCACTAATTGGATCCAGTGGCGGTAAGCCAGGAGGTATTTCTGGATATGAGAAGCCATTCACTTTTGCAAGGGTAGGAAGCTTATGTTTGTTCAGCGAAAATCTACAGGTGTTGCAAATATGCGTATAATCCTCCTCGCGTAGTTGCCTATTTTCCTTAACGAACCAATCCGATATGACCTGTAGTTGTGCAGCAGTGATGATTTTAAGGTCATTCTTGAACCACAATCGGTCGCAAACAGAGCAAGCGTGGCCAAATTCGTTGTCCAGAAATGTAGTTTTAAACCTCTTTATTGACGACGACCATTTGATATTCCAGGTTGATTGTTCCGGTTCACTGCTGTGTGAGTCGGTGGAGTACTTATTTGTGAAACAATTTGAGCAGCTCTACGCTGTCTGTAAGCACGTTGTCGCTGAGCGCTGGTCTGGGCAGTAACTGTTCTTTCCACTACCACAGGAGCAGACACTGTGGCTGACTCTAGTGTGCCGGTGTCAAGAGCTGATTTGGCGAGTCTACGTTGCTTGCATCTACGTTGTCTTTCGGCGGCTGCTTTTGCAAAATCTGCTGCCTCTGCAGGAGTTCTTTCCGCGGCCTTACGTTTTCTATACATACGTTGTCGTTGCGCTTTGGCGTTATGGGGTGTGTGTGGCACAGCGAAAGGTATGGCAGACGTTGGTGGCACGATATCATCAGTCTCCATCGGTGTACTGGACGTTGAAGGAATTTGTACATCTGGCTCCATTGTACTAAAATTGAACAAATTAGAAATTATTGTTTCTCATATTTTTAAATGTTTTCAAATACAGTGTAAACTCTTTATAACATCATTCTTTATAACGATAAACTCTCTATAACATAGAAAAGATCACAATTTGGTTGGTTTAGTTTTAAAAAGTTACTAATATAAATAATTAATTTGAAATTTCACAAAATTTGTGTATGTTAAATTCATTTTTTATTTCAAATTTTTGCATAAATTGAACTTTGTTGAAACAGTTATTAATATAAATAACAAATTCGAGAATTCACAAAATTGGTTCATGTTAAATCAATCAGTTGTTATAAGTTATTAATAAATTTAACTTATTTTACATTGTTATAAATATAAAAACTAAATTTAAAAGTTAGAACATTTATTTAAATCACATTAATTGTTAATATCAATCGATTTTAATTCAAAGTGTATTTTCTAAAAGGAGAAAACTAATTCACATTTGATCTTTGAATTTGTAAATCGCGCGCTTACGACCTTGCGCAGTGATTAGTCGTCTCGGTTTGAATGTTTGAAAGTTTCGATTTGACAGGTTGGAGGTTAAACATTGTTATTTCAATTTTTTACATAGCAAGTCGCGCTCATTTTTTCAAGTTAAACAAATTATTATTGGTTGAGAAACGATTTATACTACTTTTTTGATTGAAAACTACCACAACATTGTGATTACTACAACATAACCTATTCACTTATGTCTTAGTCATTTATTTCATCATGTTATATTATCAGTCTGAAATTATTTACCTTTGCTGTTTGAATTGTTGCGATGGACGAAACTACCTTCACATTATCACTACACAATCGTTTTACAATTGACTGGCAACGTGTAAACTTGTATGCAGGCGCCTAAGCGAAATAGAAGCGCAAGACATGAACCGGTGTGTATGCCTATCTCTCTCACTCTCTCTCTCTCGCTCTGTCTCTCTCGCTCTTAGGCGGGCTAACTGTGCTCGAGTGGAAGGGCTTTCACTTTTTATGTCTGTCTCTCTCGCTCTTAGGCGGGCTAACCATGCCCGAGTGGAAGGGACGCGTGCCTCTCACTCGCTCTCATTGTGAGCGCATAACGTGAGCGGAGCGTAACGCAGTTTCTTGAAGTGTCACCCGGCAAACCAATTTATAAGACGTTGTCACGTCAAAAAAAAAAAAACAAAATCTATCGAAACTCAAATCATACGCACCCTACTCAATGCGCGGCATTTATCAATGATTTCGTAGCGCGGTCCTACCCTTTGAAGCCGGCCGACAGGCGGCCTCATTGATCTTTCGCAGGCGCACGAGCCGCACACGCATCCAGGTTCTCACCAGGCATCAGGATGTTTACTTTTTAAAACTGGTGTTATGGTTGCGAAATAGAAAGATGAAACGATTTTATTTTTTTGTCAAGCCCCCTTTCGCAACGCGCGATAAGGAACTTCGTTCCAAAAATAACCTACTCTAACTAGTTCCATAAATAACCTTAATATCTAGTAACCATAAATTCCCAAAAAAATCTTAATTTTGGTCATAGAATAGAACAGAATCGGTCTTTATTTGCTTAGAATGTGGTACATACAAATAACTTGTTAAATTAAATAATGGGATCCAGATACCTACATTCTGCCTTAATATAGCATGCAAATCTCAAACAAAGTAGAGAAGAATAAAAAAATAGTACTAAATGGCTAGTTCAATATTAAGGTATGGGGTTATTTTTTGGGGTAACTCAACGAATAGGGAACTTATATTTAAAGCCCAAAAAAAGTGCATCAGGGCAATGTTCGGGTTAAAATGTACAGATACGTGTAAACCTTTTTTTATTAAATGTAAAATACTGACACTACCCTGTATGTACATATTCGAAGTTGCAGTATTTGTTAAAACCAACCCGCATTTGTTTCCAAAGTTATCTGACAGAAATAACCGGAGTCGACGACACGTCACTATGCTGTGCTCGAGACAGTCCAAAACAGCTCTTATGCATAACAGTGTTCTTTGTATGGCACCAACTATTTATGACCATATACCAGAATCAATTAAAATATTAAATATTCACCTATTCAAAAGACATTTAAAGAACTTTCTGGTAAGTAGATCTTATTACAATATAAATGAGTTTCTGAAGGAAAAAATATTTCTATAACATTAATGATTGACATGTGTGTTTGATTTTTATTTCGTCTATTATTGCAATTTACTGTTTTGACATCCGATCGTGTATGTACTTTGATATTAATTGTTTATTTTTGTGACGAAATATGATTGAATCTTTGACTATTTATTATTTTTTTTTTTTTTTACTGACATCTGTTAACTTATTTCATCTAATTCTGTTGTGACATCTATTATATAATGATATTTTATATTGACCTCTGTTTTGTTTTGTTTTTTTTTTTATTATATGTCAACTAATCTTGAATTGTATAATTTGACTAATTTATTGAAAATTTATTATAGGTCTCTAATTTTTAATGTTACTTTAATGAGATGTCATTTTATTTTTTGCATTTAATGTTACTATAAACGGTTATGGATAATGTTATCTTAAATTTCACTTCTTCTAAGTTTAATGATTGTAGTTAAGATGCATGATACACTCAGTGACATATAGTTTTTTTTTATTTTTTTTATTGGGACATTTATTTGTTCATGTTTGTACGCTTCTTGGCAAAACACAGAGAACATAATTAAACATATTGTAACATCTCACACACCATGTAACTACCTGTGTTTACAAATAAAAGTTTTCTTATTCTTATTCTTATTCTTAAAAATTATCATTTAAGGAGTCCTGCACAGAATAATAATATTTATCTACAAGTAATTCTGTGAAACGTTTTTAAATTTTCTCAACGGTAAGTGTTTAATTTGGTAGGGTATTTTATTAGAGATTACAGAAGCCATACAAATCATATTTATTTTTAATAGCTAGTTTTTTATACGCCCGTGCATAATAGGTTCTGGTTCTCTTATAGCTGTACTTTGTTTTCTAGTTTCTATTAAAGTTGCAAATAGACCTTGATTTGCTATTATAAATATTGCTAACTCAAAGATATAAAGGCATGGGAAGGTAAGTAATTTATCAGACTTAATTAAAAAGAAGGAGTTCTGAATTGTTTTTTTAAGTTTGTTACCTCAGAACTTTTGGTTTCGTCCAGTTCCAACAATAGCATCCATGAGAAAACCACGTGTCTTTCATTGGCATTAAGTTTGTGCGCGACAAATGGACGAATTACTCAATATCACGCTAACCGATTTCGATGATTCTTTCTTATGTAATTTCGGAAGTCGTTGGCAAAAAATTTAAATCAATTCCTAATACACCGACTTCCGAAATTAAAGTTATATTTCACTTTGTAGTGTATTTAAGGAAGTCGGTAGTTTTTTTTTTTTGGAACGAAGTTCCTTATCGCTCGTTGCGAAAGACGGAAAAAATTAAGACCAAAACTTGTAACGACACTTTTTGCTATAGTAGTAAGCCGTGCGGCGTGCGCGTGTTTCTCTGTCTGTCTCTCTCTCTCTCTCATAGAAAGCAAGCCAGCTATTTTCGTTTCATCTTTCTATTTCGCATTGAACAGTGTGGTGTCGCGACGATTATTGGAACGAAGTTCCTTATCGCGCGTTGCGAAAGGGGGCTAGACGAAAAAATTAAGACCAAAAGTTGTAACGACACTTTTTGCTATAGTTGTAAGCCGTGCAGCGTGCGCGTGTTTCTCTGTCTGTCTCTCTCTCTCTCTCTCTCTCATAGAAAGCAAGCCAGTTATTTTAGTTTCGTCTTTCTATTTCGCATTGAACAGTGTGGTGTCGCGACGATTATTTTTGTTGAGTGTATACAGGTTTTTTGTACATAATAAATAATAAAAAATATTAACAAAATGAATACTGACAGTGTTTCTGCACAAGTTCCGGATATTGCTGATGGAGTTAGGTAGGTAGAGATAAATTGATCCCACTGAGTAAGTTTATATTACATTATATTTGTTAATAATAAAAAAAAATATTATAACTTAAAAAAAAAATATTACAATTCCTTCACTAATTAATTGAAAGGAACTTCGTTCCATCCGGGTGTCACTTGACACCTCTCAAGTTTTTTTTGTTGAGTGTATACAGGTTTTTTGTACATTATAAAAAATAATAACAAAATGAATCCTAACAGTGTTTCTGCACAAGTTCCGGATATTGCTGATGGAGTTAGGTAAGCAGAGATAAATTGAGCCTACTGATTAAGTTTATATTATATTATATTTGTTTATAATAAAAAAATATATATAATAACTTAAAAAGAAAAAAATTACATTTCCTTCACTAATTAATCGAAAGAAACTTCGTTCCATCCGGGTGTCCCTTGACACCTCTCAAGTTTTTTTTTTTTTTGGAAATAGTTTTTTAGAAATTATGTCACGCATGCGCGAAAATCCTGCGTGAATACGCATGACAGTATTAAAACATCCTTCTTCCGGTATCATGATACTAAAACAAATTACCTTTGAGCACAGGCAGTCGAACTTGCTGCAGCACTGCAAGCAAGTGCAGCCTCAACGCGGCCAACAGCATCCAAGTCAGCTTTAGCAGTATCAGCAGTAGTTTCTGTGCCAGCAATGACGACATCAGGCGCGATCAGTTCCTCCCATTCAGCGGTATCCAATTCATCACACTCATCCACTCCCGTTATCATTCTACCACCTCTTGCTATTCTCGTTACGTCATCTAAATGCATTCGTCTTTTAACAGTAAGAGCAAGGTTTGCAGATAAAAATTTATTACAAGCTCTATAAAATTCCAAACGGGTCATGCCACTATAATTGTCTCTATTGCATTCGCACTCTTCAGGATTTAACGACCCTGTACTTTCATCGGCATTTTGGCTCAAAACAATTACTCTGTCAGTTTGAACTGATTCATTTATTTCTCTGTTCAAGATTGGTATCGTAGTAGTATTAGTTGGGTCAGTACGAGTTCTGTTTACAATAGGTACTATTAAACCCTGATCAATTTCTAGTATAAGATTTTTAGTCTGGGTGGTTCCACCATCTTTCATTTTCTCGAGATCTACGGATTGTGAGGAGTGCGTAGACTGCAATAAAGGTAATATTTCATTTTCAACTACTTCTATTTTAATTTCTTCATTTTCTTCAAATGTTTCCGTATCACTATTTTCATAATCATCAGTTTCTGTTTTCATTTCTACATCTTGTTCAACAGATTCAGATTTTTCAATCTTCGTATGAGTTATTACTTCTTCTTTTATGTTAACGTTTTTAATATCGTATGGTAAAGAGCCTTCCGTTTGTGTATAACTTGTGGTAGACCTATTTTCCTCGTTCGGTACAACATATAATATTGATACATCATCTTCAGATTGTTGATTGACGTATTTTATGGATTCTACAGTTTGTGTGGAGCAATTGTGTTGCAAAGGTTTTTCTGATAAGTGGAGTGATGGGATTGCAGATTTTTTTAGACGACCCTTTATACTATACATACATTTCTGGAAATGCATGTTGCAAAGATATTTGTGCTTGAAAAAATCCCAGTCTTTATCGAGCACATCGGTTCTTCTACAAGCGATTATCCAGATTTTGCGCCTGCAAAACAAATATATGGTTGAATATTATGGTAGGCTCTCTTATCTTTTATCATAAATCTATACTTACTAAATTATAAAGCTGAAGAGTTTGTTTGTTTGTTTGGTTGTTTGATTGAACGCGCTAATCTCAGAAACTACTGGACTAAATTGAAAAATCATTTTTGTGTTGGGTAGCCTATTTACCGAGAAAGGCTATAGGCTGTATAACATCACGCTAAAACGAAGAGGAGCGGAGTAGTAATGAAAAATGTTGCAATACGGGGAAAATCGCACGGGTAGGCGATTCGACGCGACGGGAAGGGTCGGACAAGAAATTTAACGCGGACGAAATCGCAGGCAGAAGCTAGTATAAAATATAGATATACATAGACGAACGATTTGTAGCTTTGGTTCTAACAGCATCGTTGCGTAACACACTATCAATAATACTCTGAATCATTTTGCGAGATATTTCTAATCCATTGCTACATAAATGTTCGTAAAATTTTTAAGTTTTATCATCTGTCTAGCCTTTTCCCAACTATGTTGGAATCAGCTTCCTGTCTAACTAGATGCAGCTGAGTTCCAGTATTTTACATGGAGCGACTGCCTATCTGACCTCCACAACCCAGTTACTGGGTACGATACCCCGTGGTAAGACTTAAACGTATAAGATACAATGAATACTGTGGAACTGTCGAAATCTAAGCCATCCCTACTGTTGGTTTATAACTCATTTTTTTTTAATTATTAATTTTCTCCCACAAGTATTTGTTTCTTTTTTGGACAGGAAATCATCAAACTTCGTCTTCCGCTTTGGGAGGAGTGGAAGGGCGTATCAGACTTTTACTGACTAAAACCCACCCGTTTTCCTTCAGTTGCCCATGTGCTAGGGCCACGGTATCTCTTTCAAACGAATCTCGCGACCCTGGCAGGCTCCCACAGGTATAAAAACGTACACAGTTTAATTTGCAAAAAGTTTTAACATGGGAAGCAGGAGCCCAAACTAAGTAAAACCTATGCCCAATTACCCCACGGTTCCTCGTACTCACGATGATATTATGTATCAAACAATATTTTTCCAGTTTAAGCTGACCCCGCTTTGTAAAGGCTTTTCGTACATTAAGAAGTCAGCTTATATTGGAAATGTCGTCGAGCGTAAGAAAATCATCTTAAAGTGAATGTGACAAATTGTCAAGTGCTCTGAAACTGCTGGGATTGGTTTAACGGTTTATCAACAGCCAATGTGCGCTTTAATTTCACAATAAGACATGGAAAAGAAATGTATGGAAACATTATGTAGATTTTTAAAAATTAAATTTATTTGCAAAAACCTGTAGTATTGTATATTACAGATGGTCGGGTTTTCAACATTTTCGAATGCAATTCGCTAAAACTTGCATGTAAAATAATTGTTAAAATTAATTAAATAAATGAAGAAAATTGGAACATGATAATATGTCCACGATAATGTTTTAACGTTTAATTCCCAATTCTTCTCGCAGTTGTCGAAAGAGGCGACTAAGGAACCTGCAAGAGAATGGGCAGCAGCGTTCTCAATGCATTTTACCACCATACTGTGATCGCTAGCCCGCCTGTCAAGCGGCTAGGCGCTTAAAAGTTATTTTGCATGACCAAAATCAAACTAACCCCACCATCTTCTTTAGTCAGTACAATTTCTGTGACAATTTAAGAAGGAAATTCAGCGGACCGAGCACGGCCCCTGTGATAGGTTTTTATTTTTATTTTATTTCATATGGGAAAACAAACAGTAGTACACTAAAGATAAACAGAAAAATAATTACCAAACAAATTAACAAATATACTACCCACCTGCCAACCCGCCAACCCACCTGCCAAGCAGGGATGTTAAGGAGCTCCGTAACCGTAACCGAAACTTTCGGATATCCGATATAAAAATGTATCCGTAACCGTAACCGAATCCGAAATAAAAGTTTCGGATAATATCGGATTTGTTATTACATTTTTATTTTAGGTAGATTAGATAACACTCAATATATATTTACAATCATTTTTATTTTAAACAGCTGTAATAATTACTCACGGACTGACTGTAATTTCTACCAAATGGTGACATATAAATAAAATCATTTTATTAGCTATTTATATTGTACTTTTGAAATTCCTTAAAAGTTTAATATCCGTAACCGATATTATCCGAAACTAACGGATAATCCGAAATAATTTCATATCCTTATCCGTATCCGTATCCGGTATAATAATCATTCCTACATCCGTATCCGAAATGTCATATCCATAACATCCCTACTGCCAAGCGTGGCGATTATGGCAAAGCCCCCCAAATTGGGGGAGGCCTAAGTCCAGCAGTGGACGTCTTACGGCTGAAATGATGAAATGATGACTACCCACCAATGATATTATAAAGTAAAGATACGCCATATTCATACAGATCGGCGATTTGAAATCGTTCCGTTGTTAGTACAAATGTACTTACCTACAGATGTTTAGTAATTGTCAACAACGACTGCGATAGATAATACGGAACGTATAATACTGAAAGAGATAGCTAGGTGTAGTGTGTTGCGCTTGAAGTATACTAGTGAATCTATACTAATATTATAAAGCTGAAGAGTTTGTTTGTTTGTTTGTTTGTTTGTTTGTTTGTTTGATTGAACGCGCTAATCTCAGGAACTACTAGTCCGAATTGAAAAATTCTTTTTGTGTTAGGTAGCCTATTTATCGAGGGAGGCTATAGGCTATATAACATCACGCTACAACTAAGAGGAGCGGAGCAGTAATGAAAAATGTTGCGAAAACGGGGAAAAATTATTCCTTTTGAGAGTTTCCGTTGCGTGCGCTGCGTAAACGGTTAAAGTAAAGCAAAAATCATGTATAACGGAATTGTTTCTTTTAAAAAGTTCTAAAAAAAAGTCCGCGAGAGCATATGTCTATCTTTTAAGGTTGACTCACTATAACTCAAAAGGTGCGAGCAGCAACGAAAAATGGACGATAATAAGCAGGCAAATCGATGCGACGGGAAGGGTCAGGGGAGCAAAAATTTGACGCGGACGAAGTCGCGGGCAAAAGCTAGTCATAGAATATGCGGATTTGCCACAGTAGAGACGCTGATTATAACTGGAATACTACACTGATAATAAAACACAACTCTTATCTATTTACTCACAAATTCTAAACAATTTTGAGGTCTGCAGACTCGATTTTCGATAATGTATGTACCTACTCAGTGAGTATATGATATTGTACTTTTTTTTGTAGGAATCCAGTCATATTGACTTCTTTCCCCTTGAACTATGCTGACCCATATAAATATTTGATTAAATACATTTTAATTTTACTAATAAAACATCTAATAACCCGCTATCACTAATCAAATTGTCATTTATAAAACGTTGAAAGCTACAACTTATTATGATCATCATAAAATTGTTGTTAGAAAGACGCTCACTAAATAACAACAAAACTCACGTTGCGCATTCAAGTGGCTAACGAATGCTATGAATTGTGCCTACGATTTCGCTTCTGATTAATTTAATCTATGACGCATGCTATTTGATTTGACCTTGTCGCACTACAGTTGCCATCATATTCTCTATCCTTTTCGAACCACAGTGTTAATAAATCGAAATTTGTTTCTTAATGTGAAATATAATTGTGATATTTATACAAATATTTATTATTTTACTACATTTACCTATGGCATGAAAATCCTTCATTCTTACTTATTTTGGAACCATAGTGTTTACTCTTTCTTACAACACAACTTGGCATTTTCGATATAATACTTTACGCCACGGACACGCTTTGCTTCGCTGGCTGCTATTAGCCAACTAAATCAAATCACACCAATCGTTGTGATTTGTCGGCAACAATTTTCGCACGCTAATGCCCTATCTACGTATTTTTGTATATAATATCATTGCTACCCACTACATTTTCCACAGATTACAATTAACAAATTTACGAGCTGATGACAACATTAACTGTAATCGGGGCAGAATCAAGTAAACACTACAACTTTTTTGCTCCCAAACTATGATAAAAATGTGTGACTCAAGCCTATCAAAATAAGTCGTGCCCGACCCGCAGAGTAGGGTTGCTAAAACGTACTCTAAAAAAGAGCATTATACTCTTTCTCCAGTAGGTGTACTTTATCCACACTATATATCCATACTAATCCATCCATACTAATCCATATCCATACTAATCCATACTAATATTATAAATGCAAAAGTAACTCTGTCTGTCTGTCGGTTTGTCTGTCTGTCTCGCTTTCCTGCTAAAACTACTGAACCGATTTAAATGAAATTTGGTACACATACAGTTTAGAGCCTGAGAAAGGACATAGGACATTTCCGACCTCCACGCAGGCGAAGCCGCTGGCAAAAGCTAGTATTATATATATCCATACTATACTATATATACTATAATATAATACTATATATACTATATATATACTATATACTAATATACTATATACTATATATACTATCCATACTTCCATACTAATATTATAAATGCAAAAGTAACTCTGTCTGTCTGTCTGTCTGTCTGTCTCGCTTTCCTGCTAAAACTACTGAACCGATTTAAATGAAATTTGTTACACAGATATTTTAGAGCCTGAGAAAGGACATAGGTTACTTTTTATCCCGGTAGTATGTTCCCGCGGAATAATTTCCGACGTCCACGCGGGCGAAGCCGCTGGCAAAAGCTAGTAATCTATAACACTAATAGAGTACAGTAAAATACTCGTTTTAAATACACTGACTTTTTTGGAATAATGTTTGCTGATGCCAGCCCTGTCGTAGAATAAAATAAGTTGGTTTCTGCGCGAGGCAAGTTATTTCGTTCGTCTGCGGTTTACCAAACTTTTACACTATGATCGAGAGCAATGGTGGACCAGTGTTATCGGCCCGCCTTGTAGGCCGTCGGTTCGAACCCAGGCAGGCACTTCACTTTGTATAAATAATTTCTTCACCACTGCTCTCAAAATGATGAAGGAAAAGATTGTGAGGAAACCGGCATGTCTTAGAACCAAAAATCGAAGACATGTGACATTTACTATCCCGCACTGGGTCCGCGTGGTAGATTACGGCCCACTGCCTCTCACCAAGAGGTGGCCTATGTCCCAGCAGTGGGAACAGTATAGGCTGATTATATTCACTTGACTTTTTTGTCGGTCCTGAATGTGAAGCGGCTACGAGAGAGCAGATGGACAGCTAGAACAGGGCGTTATTAAAAATCAAGAAAGAGCTCTTGATCTTTAACCTGATGGTTACTTAGAAGCATTGTAGATTGTATGGAGGCCTACAATTCTTTTAAAAACTATACAAATTGTTATGTACTGCAAAAAGTGCAATAGACTACTGAGTACCATTATTTTATACATGAAGCGACTGCCTATCTAATCTCCACAACCCAGTTACTGTGTAATACGATACCCCTTGGTAAAACTGATTGTCAGACTTTCGGGCTTCTGACGACCCGTAACGACTGTGAAGATCTACGAGAGAAAGCTGGTTACCAACTGCTTAACGTGCTTTCCGAGGCACGGAAGGGTGTTGGTATGTAAAGACGGTCACCCATCCACGGACCAACCGCGGCAAGCGTAGCTTAACCTGAACGATCAACTTGTGCGGATATTATTACTTAGCCACAAGCCCTTCTTCAATGCTTATAGGTATTATGCAAATAAAATAAATAAACGATAAAAATGTTAATTCATATATTGTTAAGGTCGCGAATCATATTTTGTTCATCATACAGAAAAAGACAAAGACCGACAAAAAACAAGAGACAAGACAAAAACAAGAGAACAAGAGATTCGTGACACTGACCTCAATCTCTATTTGTGTATATTTTTTCGCAATATACCTACATTGCGAAAAAAAAAATAACAATATTTGAATTTCGCGGGCTAATGTGGAGCTTCCACAATAACAAAAATCTTTTCAACACATCCCTGTCAATGTCATGTAGGCGCCAACGTCAATAGATCTTAACACGTTAACTGCCATGTCGGACACTTTTTGTTCTATTCAGGCCTTGTCGGACTATATGACCGACAACACATACAAAATCTGAACATTTCGTTGCTGCCTGGCGGCCATGTTTTTGGAATAAATAATGGTTTATGGAATAAATAATCTATTTAAAGTGCAATAACACAAAGTACATTTTTTGACTTTCTGATTTTCACCATGGCAGTTAACGTCTTAAAATTAAACATTACCACGGCGGGATTATTCTTCGCATTGGATTTTGAACGCACAGACTAGCGGCGAGAGTTGGAAATCGAATAATGTATTTTATGTTTTTCGACGCGCCATCCAAGATCGTTGATTACAGTAAATTCTGTATGCTCGGTTCAACACCGAGAGTTGAAATTCCAGTGCAAGATATTTTTACGTGCGAGCGCACATGTTACTTTCGACAGCTTAGAATAATAACGCATAGAACCGCAGTAGTTGCACGAAAAGTGAAGCCATTTCAAGGTAGCCTTTTAAGGCTAAGTACGACTTTCGGACCGTTAGTACAAAATACCAAGCGCTATTGTAAAGAGCTCCCGCAATTTCACAAAAAAATTACGTACTGTGTAGTGAAAGGATGTCACAAATCATCACATAACCACGGAAAACATTTAAAGATCCCATTTCACGGGTAACTATTGCCTAACATCATATATTTTTGATTAAAACATTCATCGAAACAAAATAAATAAATCGTAAATTTGACAGACGCCATTACAATAAAAGTGTTGCTAGGCAAAGAAAAACATTTTACCCCATTTTTTTGTTGTTATAACTATGTACTGCCAATTTTATTGCAAAATAACATTTAAGTAGATATTTTTATTAGCCTAATACTATTGGGGGTCCCGCTTGCCAATCTAAGAATTTACCTATATTCTACATTCTACCTAAATTCTTGTTACATAAGAATTCGATTCTTTTATGAATCCAAAAAAGATAATATTTCGCGAATAGCGTCATCAAAGCGGCAGTTGTGTAGAAAACAGTTGCAAATTCAGGGTTATTAAATAAGGTAGTTTAAGTAATCGATCTTGGTATATAATAAATATTTTTAACTTCATGTTTTATTTAATAGTTTTTCTACTCACGAATCCGGAAACAGTTCTATTTTTCACACTATTTGGGGAAAATGTCATTTACTTGCAACATTACTAGTTTGCTTCTGTGTGTGTCGGTGAATGTTTTTACGTGCCGCTTATGCACACATTGATTGTGTTGTTGCTTCAATTTTAAACGGAATTTTGAATGAAGCTATCTCTCTATGCATTATTACTCTAAGTTCGACAGTTTAAATTATTAAAATCTTAATATTGACGACTGTAATAATGACACTCCCGTAATCAGGAATCAAGCGGATAATAATAACACAACAATAATAATACCAACTTAACAATGTCTTTTACCTCACCAAAAACGTTATGTTAATATTGGTGTACCAAAATTCAAAACAAAATCCGACATAATCTTACCTTTCTGCGTCGTGAGGAAACTGGTGGAATCTCAAATCTTTATCTGCCTTCGAAGATGAGAGACAATGAAGGGCTGCACAAGTCGCATTCACCATTTTCACTAAATCCTTTTTGTAACACCAGATAACAATGGAAATACGGCCGCATTAAAAGTCAACGAGGACGCGCGAACCCCTGCTTACACGTCCCGAGTAACTGAAGCTCACTCGGTCCGCTCATTCACGGCCGCGGAGCCCGCCCCGTCCCCCTTGCCTCCTTCCCCCTCCCTCCGACACATTCCTCATCTCTGCGCGCTTCTCTGACTCATGCGATCGCAGAAGTAATAATATGAAAACTATTATTAGATCTGATAAGTGATAACTTCTTATAATCGTGGCGGTTCAGTGTTTTATGAAGACGATTTTTCGGACATTGCTTTTTTATATAAAAAACTGATAGTTTAAGTTATTTCAATGCAATATTTCGTATCCCCATTTCACTAGTATGTTTAGTTTATGAGACATAATTTTTTGAAAATCGTCTTTTTTTCATCCAGGTATTTAGAAAAAAAATCATAAGTATCTCTGAAACTAAATATGATACGCAATTGTGACTTAGGAAACATTGAAGGCGTTTTTTATGATGCATATTTTAGAGTACAAATAAATCTCGGAACTTCGTTAGATTCAGACTTATACGAGGTTTTCAGTTTTTAGTTTTTATTTTTTTTCTCGGTAATTCCGTCGTATTTGGAAAAGTTATTTATACTAAAATTAGTTCCTTCATCCTCCTTACATACCACAAAAATAACACATCCTAATTGCGTGGAATCTAGAAACCACAACATTTTTAAGTTCGATCCGTATTCTACGTCGTTAGGGTTGTCACGCGATCATATTATATTAGTTCATATCCGGATCTGAAGTTATGTCTACATATATTTATACCAAAGTTATCCACACAATCAGAAGAATCGCCAAACTTAACGGGCAGTGGGCAGGGCACATTTACATTTTAATGTCATTTTTGATTTTCAGGACTACCTCCAATAGAAAAATTTAGGGGTTTTTAAAGATCGTATGGAGGAATCTTATTTCTTAGGTTAATAAATCTAAACCTTAGCACAAATTAAAATCAAAATAATGATTGTCATTGCCGATCCTGTTGTACACCGAACTAAACTATCTCTAAAATTCCTTACTTTTGGATATGAGAATTGTAACGCTATTCTGCAAGAAAAAATCTCTAAATTTAAAAATTATTTTGACACGACTAAAATCGAATTTGACAATCGCGACTCAACGTGGTATTTTTTTTTTCTTTTGGTTTCGCAACGTGGTACTTGTGCGCTACGCAATGAGTTTTTTGAGAGACGAAGGCGCGCGCTAGGAGGCAGCCTGGACGTGTTTTATATGAAAATTTTCACTTTTTGTTTGAAAAATTTAAAAAAATATTACCCACGTGTTGAGATTTAAATGTGCAGAGGTTCTTAAGGGGCTCGAAATTTTCATTATTTTTGTGATAGGACACGCCATTTTCGAGATATAAGCAAAAGAAAAGAAAAACAAAAAATACAGTACTGTCTTTGCCCGTGAAGGCGAAGCCTTAGTGTGAATTTTAGTTCATGATCACTAGTCTTATTCCACACTTTTTTAATCGCGATTAAAAATAGTCAGATTTAGTTAAAATAAATTATTAAGTCAAAATTTTTGGTGAAAACCGGCAAACTCAGATTAGCAAAATTGACATTTTCACTAAACTAATAATTCAGTGCAATCTTGGTGCTATCAAACTAAAATATAGTTAAGTTGTGTCACTTTTAGTCTATTTCAGAATAGAAAATCGTTGTTTGACAGGGATAAACCAAATTTAAGTGATTTTTAGTTTATTTTAGAGAATTTTGTGACAATAGAATCGGCCCGTTATTCGTTTGTCAAAACTACCGTCAAAATTTAGTTTTAAAGGGTGTTAAAGTTTTTATGAAAATATGCGCGAACGAAGTTGCTGGCCAAGAGTAGTTTCATTATAAATAACTTATCCCAATACCACGGAATTATCGAGAACAAAATAAATAAAAAACTCAAAAACCTTTTATAAGTCTGGATATAACAAAGTTCCTAAGATTAATAGTCGAAATTTTAATAACCAAAACGTACCATTAAATAAAAATTGAGTCATCAAAATTCAGATTAGAAAGTGACAACCCTAGCAAAAACAGTTAATTTGGAATAACTTCTAGATTCCACGCAATTAGGATGTGTTATTTTTGTGGTATGTAGGGAAGATGGAGGGCATAATTTTAGCATAATAGTACATTATGGTACAAGTGTGTAATGTTGGTGATTACCGCTGAGGCGCCATTGAGACCCGAGCCGTCAGGTGAGGGTCTTAAGAGAGCCGAGGACGGTAATCATCAATACACACGTGTATCATACGACGTTTTTCAACACACTTGCGAGGAAAAAACAAATATGTATTGCATAAATCGTTTTACCACACAGCAACAAATGCGATACAAACAAAATATGAAAATTAGGGGAAAATTGGGAAATGGCGCGCAATTTTTTTTTTTTTGCACGCGCCAAATGTAAGTTGATTGATTACAGCCATACAGCCTACTTCAAAATGATAATTTTTGTGATAAAATGCAAATATTTTATAAGAAATTATTGTGAATTATAAATAATTTGATAATAATAAATGTTTTTTCGTCTTAATTAGGGACACATTTATTTATTTCAAAAATGTAAATAGATTTTCGGTGGCATAAAACCTCTTTGTTGTTACAAAAAAAAAAAAAAACTGTATTACCCGGTTAAATTGAAAATGCTCTGTTTACTCGCATATAATTTGCAGTTAGGTACTAACTTAACTTTGTAGGGATCATTCTATTATGCACTAGTGTGTAATATTATTATGCACGTGTATGTTATAGTTCGGTTTATGGCCCTAAGAACGATATAATAAGGCTCACTTTACGAGCAAGTGTGTTGAAAATAACTTTTCCAAATACGGTGGAATTACCGAGAAAAAAAATAAAAACGAAAAACAAAAAACCTCGTATAAGTCCAAATCTAACGAAGTTCGGAGATTTATTTATACTGTAAAATATGCAGCATTAAAAACGCCATCGATGTTTCTAAGATCATAATTGCGTATCATATTTAGTTTCAGAGATATGATATATTTTCTAAATACCCGGTTGAAAAAAAGACGATTTTCAAAAAATTATATCTCAAAAACTAAACATACTAGTGAAATGGGGATACGAAATATTGCATTTAAATAACTTAAACTATCAGCTTTTTATATAAAAAAGTAATGTCCGAAAAATGGTCTTCATAAAACACTGTGCGGTTAACCAATCTCTCCTATGCGGCAAAGGGGCGAACCTCAAATGAGAACATTTTTGACAGGAGAGCCAAATCAATCAATCAATCAATCAATCAATCAAATCATTTATTTGTAACGAATGTAGGTTACATAAAAATACAGGTGGAGTAGATAAAAGTGAGCCATGTACATTCTGCCTGGAAATAGGCACGCAAAAATTTATAAACTTATATCAAATAATTAAATTATAAATTTAATTACTTACAAATTTTGTCACAGTTAGAATTATTATATAAAAAAAATTAAATGTCACAGAGTTATTACAAATACAATACACATACATTAATAATAAAAATTGTCAAATTGAAATGTTACTTTAGAATGAAATAAAAAATAAATGTAGATTAGGTACAGACGCCAACACATCAAGCTACTACAATCTGTCAGATTTCTTTGATAGATTTTCGACTTAATTTCTAGAGCATTAGGTTCAAGGTTCATTAGGAAAAATTGACAGTTTCGGGTAGCTTGACCTGGTGGCGTCTGTACATGTGATATTAAAAAGTTTTGTCCATTAAAAAATCATTAATCGAATAATAACATTTTTCTATTAGGAAGGCCACTTATTTCTTTTTTAAAGCTTTTTATTGTATTAAACCTTTTTTCATTCCGATGACGCGCTTATTTTGATGATACCTAATTATTTAAATAGGTAGCATCTTCTTTATTATTATTACATAGCATAAAACAAAGTCACTCCAGTTGCTTGTATTCTTAGATCTTTTTAAATACCTACGCAACGGATTTTAATGCAGTTTCAGCAATAGATACGAGTGATTCAAGCGGACGATTTATTATGTAGTAGCCTACCTATACATGCTTATTTAGAGTTGAGGAAAGCCGAGAAATACAAAGACTTGTGATGTCGTAACATACCTACATGTTTTTGTGCGCTTACATTGCAAAGGGTTCCGTACAAACCTGTAGATATTCACGGTTTATGCATAAGGTTTATGTTTATGAAATTAAATGTTTTTTTTTTTATATTTGAGTTGATTGAATGAAAGATAAATTGCGGTTTACGATTTATGACGTACTAGCTTCGCTTAGCCCGCGACTTCGTCTGCGTAAATGTCAGTTATCGCGCATGCAGACAAAGTCACGGAATAAAAAGTAGCCTATGTCCTTTCTCAGGCTCTAAACTATCTGTGTACCAAATTTAATTTAAATCGGTTCAGTAGTTTTAACAGGAAAGCGAGACAGACAGAAAGACAGACAGAGTTACTTTTGCATTTTATAATATTAGTGTGGATTAAAAAAACTACTTACTAGATCTCGTTAAACCAATTTTCGGTGAAAGTTTACATGGTAATGTAGGTACATCATATATATTTTTTAGGTTTTATCATTCTCTTATTTTAGAAGTTACGGGGGGGGGGGCACGTTTTACCACTTTGGCAGTGTCTCTTGCGCAAACTATTTAGTTTAGAAAAAAAAATGATATTAGAAAACTCAATACCATTTTTGAAGACCATAAATACCCCACACGTGTGGGTTTGATGAAAAAACAATTGAGTTTCAGTTCTGAGTATGGGGAACCCCAAAAATTTTTTTTTTTCTGTTTTTGTGTGAAAATCTTAATGCGGTTCACAGAACACATCTACTTACCAAGTTCCAACAGCATAGCTCTTATAGTTTCGGAAAAAAGTTCCGTTCTTGCCATTTGGCAACGGAACCCTAAAAAGTGCGGGACGGTTTATGTTTATTTTCTAAGGATAGCCCACAGTAACCAATTTTAGGGTGGCAGCCGTCGGCGGGCACGGGCATAATATTCGTAGTCACTCCACACTGCCCCACATTAGAAACTACATTGCACCCGTGCGAAGTCGGGGTGGGTCGCTAGTATTATAAACATAATCTATACTTATAATATTATAAAGCTGAAGAGTTTGTTTGTTTGATTGAACGCGCTAATCTCAGGAACTACCGGTCCGAATTGAAAAATTATTTTTGTGTTGGGTAGCCTATTTATCGAGAAAGGCTATATAACATCACGCTACAATCAAGGGGAGCGGAGCAGTAATGAAAAATGTTGCGAAAACGGGGAAAATCGCACGGGTAGGCGATTCGACGCGACGGGAAGGGTCGGGGGAACACGAAATTTAACGCGGACGAAGTCGCGGGCAGAAGCTAGTAATGAGATAAATCAAATGCGAAGATGCACTATGGAAACTGAACTACACAAATATATTATAACATTCGGTCATCGGTACATCTTGTGGGAGTCCTTCCAACGCTACATCTACCAGTACGCGGTCGACATCCGTGACGAGGTCCGTACTCCAGAACTTTCCAACCCCATCTGCCATCTGTTCTGCGAGCTATGTGCCCTGCCTACTGCCACTTAAGTTTGGCAATTCTTCGGGCTATGTCGTCGGTTACTTGCGTTTTCCTACGGATCCCTTCATTCGATCGCGTAGGGAAACTCCAACCATAGCCCTCTCCATTGCCCTTTGGGTGACTTTCAGCCTTCTTATGAGGCCCATTGTGAGCGACCACGTCTGGCAAAACACACTAATAATATACCTACTATGAGTAGTATTATTAAAAAAAAAAAATCAATAAAATCAGTTTGTATTAAAGTCCACTCCTTTTACAGTTTAGCACCCAGTTTCAATGTCTTTACGAATACTGAGTATCTAAATGTTTTGTGATAGCTCTTTAGAGTCTTTATAAAAACTAGCTTCTGCCCGCGACTTCGCGTCAAATTTTCGCTCCCCTTCCCGTCGCACAGAATTGCCTGCCAGTTTTCGTCCATTTTTCGTTTGCTACTCCGGTCCTTTTGACAGTAACGTGCCTTCCTCGATAAATGGGCTACCCAACACAAAAATAATTTTTCAATTTGGACCAGTAGTTCCTGAGATTAGCGCGTTCAACCAAACAAAGTCTTCAGCTTTATAATATAGTATAGATAAGTTCAAAAACTAAAACCCGACTACTAAAAAATCACGTTCTAAAAATAATAAAATAACAAAATGTTCTCGATTTCATATAGCGGCGCATAACCAGCAGCCAAAGAGATTCAGACGATCAAGACGCTTCCAACGATACCTTATTTGTCATATTGCGATAAGCAGTTTGGAATTTACGAAGAAACAGATAAACAAACATACATACGTACCGGTCAAAATCATAATCCTCCTTTTTGCTTTGCCATAGTCGGGTAAAGATCAGTGTATTGCAAGGGTTGAACAATGTACGATTCTGATGATCTAGCCATTTGAACAATAGCTTACAGGTGGGATGGTAGAGATATATCTCCAGCTTTTTGTATGTCACTATGTTCGGAGCTCTCTTTTGATGTGGTAGGTTTCTCCAAGTCTAAGAAAATTAAATACTGACTTACGCCAGCAGGATGCTAGTTTGCTACTCCAATTATCTAATAAATCAGTGACCAAGCGATAAATTAGAAAGGTGGCGTGGGTAGCTATTTATCTAATAGACGAATAAAAATATAGTTTGAGCAATAATTTTTATAGGTAGGCGACAAGGTACCGGTATAAAGTAAGTCCCTTGGCTTTTATTTTAATGAAGTTAATGGCATAAAGTTTGCCTTTTAACGGAGATGCTTAGGTACTGATCCCCACATTCATTTCGATAATCAGACTATGTAATTATATAATGTCCCCACTTCTGGGACACAGGCAGACACAGGAGAGAGGAAGTGGGCTATAATCTATCACATGGGCGAATTTGTCTTCGATTTTTTGCGTTCTTGTACCCGATTTCCTCTCGATGTTTTCCTTCACCGTTTTGAGAGCAGTGGTGATAAAACTATGTACGACCTTGCAAGTCGGGGCTATTACCACTTTGCCACCATTGCTGGTCATGCATTTTGATAATTTGATAATAATATTTTTTTTATATTCTAGTGATATAGGCGCCTGTGACATTTTTCTTAGCAATATGTTGCTTCCACGAGCGTGTATGCAAATCATATGTATGTAGGTACCAAGCAGCTGCATTGGTATTTATTTGAGATCTACGTAAGTGTTCCGACAGTCATTGAAATTAGTATAATTATTGAATTAGTGGTCCCGTAAGGTCATGTGCGTCATCATAATTAAAGCCTTATTAAACGGCAGTGATTTCAGTATACACAAATAAAGGCAACCAAGAGGATTTATCTTTGTAATTAAATACTTACCAAAAAATTACATTGCGGAAATCGTATCTACGAATAGGTACATTAAAACAAGAATTAAAATATTATTCCCAAAAATTCTTTCGAAAGTCTTGTTTAAAATCGTTTTCAAAATCTTGTCTGAAGTCTTGTTTGAAGTCCTGCTTGAAGTCTTGGTTAACCTGTTGTTCGGTTTCTTTATTAAATCGTTGCGCAAACTCTGGTTGAAAATCTGGGCTTAAATCTTGAACCATATCGGTCAAAGAATCTTTTTTCGTCGGATTCAAGCGACTCATTGTGCTTAAATTTCTTTTTCAGGAATAAATTAGAATCCAACGGTAATTTGCTTGATTTTAGCAACTAGTTATTGTTACTATTCACGTTATTTGACGAAGAGAATATCTGATAAAAGCATCGATACCTATATATGTACGATAAAAGCAATTTATTCAACAAAGCCAAAATAAAGCTTTAGTTGCACGTCACTTCACACAGCCGTCATTTGGAATTCAACACAGTGACAAGTTTTTTCAATAATGTGCGTTCAACAAAGGAGTTCTTAAGTAAATTTTGCCATGGCCCTTAGAAAAGGATAAGGTTTATTGTCAGCCTTATAGCAGACTAGCTTCTGCCCGCGACTTCGCCCGCGTTAAATTTTTGCTCCCCTGACCCATCCCGTCGCATTGAATTGCTTGCCAGTTTTTGTTTATTTTTCGTTGCTGCTCGGCTCCTTTTGATGGTAGCGTGATGTTACCTTCCTATTGGATTGGGCTTCCTCAATAAATAGGCTAACCAACACAAAAAGATTTTTTCAATTCGGAGCAGTAGGCAGCTAGATGGACCGACGACCTTAGGAAAGTGGCTGGGGTAGACTGGATGCGGAAGGCGGAGGACAGGGTGTTGTGGCGCAACATGGGAGAGGCCTATGTCCAGCAGTGGACTGCGATAGGCTGAGTTGATTGAGGTAGTTATTACCGCGTTCAACCAAAAAAACTCTTCAGCTTTATAATATTAGTATAGATAAATCGACACCTGCAAGGAATTACATTGTAACTGATATTTAGTAATTTTATAGGAGAGCGCGTCAAAGATTTAAAAAAAAACTCTCAGATTTCGGTTAAGTCTTATTGCCAACCAACCATGAAAATATAAGTCAACGAGAGATTAGCTACACTTTCGTATGATTATGTTATTATATACTATATGTATATTTTAAGACTTTTTGTGAGTAACAAAGATATTCAACAACATTATACTGTTTAAAATGGCATTGTAACTCAGACATACAATCGCATAAAGTATGATAAAAGCTCATTTCATGAAATAATTAGTTCCAAGAACAACAGTCTATTTTGAATTAGATACAATGTTATATTAATAATAGCGAGCATAAAACAATGATGATATTGATGTGTAACTAAACATACCTTTTTATGAACTACAGTTGACCCTTACTTGCAATGTTTTTACACTGTACAAATCGGTGCGCAATAGAGTTAAGACACAGGGGTAAGTGCAAAAAAATTCAGCATTTTTTGTACACCATGAATATGATTATAACTTAAAATTGCCTAAAACTTAGTTACGATGTTATTCCCTGCAGGTGTCGAAATGTAACCCTAGTGTCAGTTTCTTTAACCATCTAGACTTTGACTTCGACGCGTTCGGCACTCCGATTGATCCTGGATCAGTGAAGGGCCAAAAAAGGAGGAAGGATAACATCGATACGAAAAGAAGTACAGTCTGAATCTTAATAATTTCGAACGATACCTATTGCTTATTCATTGCTTCCTACCTACCTATGTTATAACAAATGTGTTTGCTCAAATACCGTTAATAACGCAATAATTGTTCTTGAGCTGTCAAAATTAAAACTGTTAGTTTGTTACGCAACTAGCCCCCGATACTCCCCCCCCCCCCCTACTCTATCGCTCGATTCAACTTAATCCTCGACAACTCTCATTGATGTAGGTACTGCCAACCACCCTTCTAAGATCGTCGCTCCACCCGCCCGAGGGCATTCTACCTCACGTTGATCAGTATGTAGTCATTTCGGTCGCCATTGGTCATTAGTAGTTAGTAGGGCTCGTGGCTAAGTACCTAATAACAGCCGCACGGGTTGATCGTTCAGGTTAAGCTACGCTTGCCGCGGTTGCTCCGTGCCTCGGAAAGCACATTAAACCGTTGGTCCCGGCTGTCTTTCATACATCTTAGACAGTTACGGGTCGTCAGAAGCCCGAAAGTCTGACAACCAGTCTTATCAAGGGGTATTGTATTACCCAGTAACTGGGTTGTGGAGGTCAGATAGGCAGTCGCTCCATGTAAAATACTGGTACTCAGCTGCATCCGGTTAGACTGGAAGCCGACCCCAACATAGTTGGGAAAATGCTTGGCAGATGATGATGTTGATGTTAATTAGTAATTAGTACGTAGTCGGTAGTTATCCTATCCTTGTTAATATTATAAATGTGAAAGTTTGTATGTTTAGATGTGTGGGTGTCTTAAACGGATTTGACACTGATAGATTATAACCTATGGTACCGACGTCAGCATATCAAGCTACCCGAAACTGTCAATTTTTCCCATTCAATCAATCTGGAACCTTATAGTTTAGCGATAAAGTTGAAAACCTATTAAAGAAATTTGATAGATTGTAGTAGCTTTTTGTGCTGGCGTCTGTACTTTCTTACCCAGTAATAGGTTCCCGTGGATTAATTTTCGATAACCATGCGGGCGAAGCCGTTGGCAAAAGCTGTTATAGTTAGTGAAGTGGTAATAAATAAATATCAGATGGAAATAAAATAATGTAAATAAGTAAATATAAATGCAAATTGGAATCTTGCAACATTAAATTGATTCAAGATCATCATTTTGCAGACAAAAAGCCGATGAAATTGGATTTTATAACTTGAAATAGAACTGTCATTGCTGCCGAATGGTAGCCGAATTTTAGCATTTTTTTTTTCTGTATTAACAATGCAAATTATTCTTTTATCCAAACTCATCCAAATACTAATTATTCTTATGAATAATATCTGGGATTTATACTTTAATTTCCGCTGCGGCGATTGTCGGCCATTTTGTTGAAATGAGATTTAAATTGCCTTTTGTCGTGCTTTCGCATGATTGGGCTTATCAAGATTTGTAACGTGCGCGATATTGAATTATTAGGAATCATTGTGGCTGCAAATTCAACGAAATCGGTTTAACTGAATGGTTTTATCAAAAGTATAAATCGAAATAATACAGTTGGTGAGTTTCTAAGGAGGTTTTATCATAATTGCAATGAGATGCAATGAGAAAAAACGCGATGACTTGTCGTTGACTTAAATTTTATTCACTTATGAAGAAGTATTCAAAAACAAATTCTACTTCTTAATTAGTTGGTTTTTTAGTTATACATATTCAGGCAGAACGGTATTGTTTTAAACGAAGAACAAACGAAATTCTTTGGTGAGATTAGTGCCGATTCTTTGGTTCACCACGTATGTTCAATTATGGATAACTATTGCCATCTCTTATTGACAGACGGTGAAAGACAAGTGATGTTTTAGAACTATCAAACTAACTCATGTTTCGATTATCTTGAATTTGATGTAGGTAAGTATTTAGTTCGACGTAGTTGCGTCGACGAAAATCTTAGTTCTATCTCATTTAATTTCGTCTCTTTCTTGTATCATTGGAAGGAAAGAGACGGCAATTGCCTAAATTAAGTTTAGTTGTTGCAGAACAGAATCATCACCATTATCTATAGTTATAGGTATAGGTTATTTCCTTGTTGATGGATTAGATTACCTTGGTTTTTTAATTTTAAGATTTAATTTTAAGCAGGGAACGAACCGGGGTCGCGTGATTGTTCGAAAGAGATACCGTGACCCTGGCACATGGGCAACTGATGGAACACGGGTGGGTTTTAGTCAGTAAAAGTCTGACATGCCCTCCCGCTCCGCCCAGAGCGGGAGAAGCCATTTGATGATTTCCCATCCAAAAAAAAAAAGCATGGAACGAAGTGATTCGTTCATTAGAAGTACTTACTTTGCTCTTGTATGGTCTCTATTTATCTGTAATCTCTTTATTCGAAAATCCCAAAGATGCCTCCGATTGTGCTCTTAAAGACAATTAGGAACTAATTGTTTTCCTTGTATTTGATTTGACCTCTTGTTTTATAATTAGAAACTCTCACGAGCTCAAAGTGAAAAAATAGGAAAGTAGGTAAGTAGGTACTTATATAATGTTTTGCCTTTTATTTGTGATGAAAGAGGTTTGTTTTTAACGATATCTTTTAATCCTTTCTGTGGAATTAAAAGACAACCAAAATAAGACCGATAAAATGTAAGTTAGTAGGTACCTACTGTGTAGGTACATACTTTAGTAGATTCTGTCAAAGGTTATCCTATAAATATTTTTACTTCTTACCACAACATTTTAAAGCCGGTACTGATTGCAAAACCATTTTTAAAACGTGGTGATTAGTTTTACGTTGTCAATATTATTGCCATGGTATAGAGAGAAGTGTAAGGTTCTTTTATCAGAACCATGTTTGGTGTATGTATACCTAATTTTAATTTTTTTTAAAGTGTTCTAATGTTTAAAATTTGTTTAAAATGATTTAAAGCCACGATCACGTAGACTGTACATTAATTACGTAGAAGGTTCTTTAAAAATTAAGTTAAAAACGCTAATTGAAGTTATTCATCATTTTTAACCGACGAAAGAAAAAAGGAGGAGGTTATCAATTCGACGCGTATATTTTTTTTTTTTTTTTTTTTTTATTATTAATATTTTGTGAAGATATAACAAAATCATAGTTTTAACTTTTGTTTGATTAGATAGACTGAAAATAATTTTGATAAGCAACTATCTCAAATAGCCTCATCAGGCTATATATAGCCTGATGAGGTGTTCACTCAGCTACTGCATATTTTTGAAATGTTTTTAATTAAAATATTTTATTGTAATTATCCTTAATATTATAATCCCAAACCAAAAAGTTGTGGTCGCATCGTGTAAAGCCTCAGTACAATAGATATATTGAAAATATATAATTTAAAACCAATATTAAACCACGAAATGTGGTTAAGACGATTTAAATCCAAATGGCATTCCGTTTTGCATCTTTAGCCAAGTGTGATTTTTAACACTGTGTGTCAATTTTGAATCTATAAAAGAGTCAAAACATTACGAATAACAAAAAGTATCTTACCTATGACCTATCTATGTAGCTTCGAAAATATCCTCTTGTACATAAAGCCACTTACTTACATAACAGCGATACTGAAAAAACACTTTCCACACAAAAAGGTCTCGGAGTGACGTAATTCAGTTTACACCTATCATTCACGCAATATTTTGAAGACGTCTACATGTTTCTCTGGGTTTGTGTCAAAGACCGTTCTTTTTGATTTTCTTTTGCGGAAAATGTGCACAATATTTTAGCCTTCATGAATATTTTATTTGGCGAAAAATTACTTTTACTTCTTTCACTGGTAAGATGGTGAAGAAGGAAGCAATTTCCTTGATGATGTTGTGTTAATCATTCATTATTATTCCCTTTGGCCCATGTTTGACCCAGATAATTTATCGCAGCTCTCATATTAGAAGGAAAATATACGCCCTCTGAGGGAAATGGGCGTTCGGGTAAACCTTAACAAAGGTTGGGTGACTGATTGCCATGGTGTTACACATACCTTTTCATTCGGTTTGTGATCAAAGTGTGTTCTCGTTAGCCCACAGGTGGTCGGAATTGGCCATCGCTCTTGTATTTAATCTCTTTGTCATTTATAACGATACTCGTGGGGGCCAACGATTTTAATGATGGGATAGTTATTGGAATTTGAGACAAAAGCTTATGCGTTTTTATGGTTAGGTACTTGTGGTCGCCCAGTGGTCGAAATTAGACAGTAATTAATTTTTATTTTAAGGTTTAAGTAAATAATAGTAATAGATTTCTGCACTCCTTCTCCATTTAAACTTAAATGTGCCAAATTTCTTGTTCTTCCGTCCGCGTCATCATCATCATTTCACCCGCAAGACGTCCACTGCTGGACATAGGCCTGCCCCAAGAACCGCCACTTGGACCGATTCATTTTGTTGGGGGGTTTGCCATAATCGCCACGCTTGGTAGGCGGGTTGGCGATCGCAGTATGGTGGTGAAATGCGTAGAGAACGCTGCTGCCCATTCTCTAGTAAGTCCCTTAGTCGCCTTTTACGACACCCACGGGAAGAAATGGGGTGGTGTTATTCTTTACGTCCGGCACCACATGGTACACGGTACGGTCCGCGTATTTTTTGTAAAAGGGGGACAAAGTTCATGCTTCACAAATTTTCCGGTTAACATCCAGCGATCCCAGTTGTTTTTAGTTCTACGTTATGTAACTAAGTACTTAGGTAACGAATGTGTTTACCAGTTGTTTAAGTATGTGTTTTATTTCAAATAATATAATATATGGATGACCGAGCTTTGCTCGGTATTTTTTGGTAAATTGTGTTTAAAATAATAAGTTTATGTTCAATTTGATTATCGATAAAGTTGGTCATTGAAAACACGAATAAAACGACATTTTATAAATATTAATCCTAGCTAGATCGATTTATCGCCCCTAAAACCCCCTGTATACTAAATTTCATGAAAATCGTTGGAGCCGTTGAACCCGGCCTAAATTATTAAAACAAAATTAACCAAAGAGAATTAGATACTGTGACTTGCCTTGGGAGACCGCAGCAGTATGAAAATTTGTTTTATAAAACTTTTTGTAGTTTATCAGCGGACCAAACGTCTCGTTTGGTCGATGTATGATCTTTCACAGCTTTTAATAAGTATGGTGGTTTTAATCAAAGAAAGAAAGTATATGTACATCGTTTATTATTATTTCTAATTTTTTACCGATGTTAAATACACAGATCATAATTATCATAACAGTTTATTATTAAATTATGTACATAGACTTTCTTTCTTTATCCTTTCTTTCTTTTTTTGATTAACCATACGTACTAAAAGCTGTAAAAGCTCATACATCGACCAAACGAAACGTTGGTTCGCTGAAAAAGTACAAAAAGTTTTATAAAACAAAGGAGATGTTTCATTTTTATATGGGGCTCCGGCCATAACGTGTACCGTTTAGCGAAGCTAGGAAACTTACTCCTGAATAGAATAAAGTAAATTTTTTTTCATAATATTAAATGGTTTTTAAGTACAAAATTAAAATTAAAAATGTCTGACGTTTGTCCTAAGAGTTAGCAAGTGGTTATTTTGAATTCGTTTAGAAACACACTTAAAAAATGGAGACTAAAGATTTTTGTAACGAAGAAAAGGTCACACTTGATTATGTTTACTCAAAAATATTTATAAAAGAATAATTTATTTTTAACACTACAAGAATACACACATTTATTAATTATTTTCCACTTAACATTGATTTGATGAGACATGATTTCAGAACGAATGAAATCTGCAAGCAAACGAGACGCCATGTTGAATAAAACATGGCAATAATGAAAAACTATTATTTTTGTACACAACAAATCAGGCTCAAATTCACCAGAGAATATTTTTCCCCCATTTGTGGTAATTTTTCCCCTTTTTAGATAAATGTACATCTGGTGGCCGAAAATGAAACATCTCCTTTTCAGCTAAAATATAAAATTATTGAATTAAACCTAAGCTTATTTGAAAAGTACTAATAAAATGCTTCTATGAAATATGACTGTCTGGACTGAAAGCCTCAAAACAAAATAGGGTCCTGCTGGTTTGACAAAAGTTTTGCAGGTGCATTCCTCATTAAATAATCGTGATTTTTTAATTAAACTAAGGTACTAATTTTTTACTTATGCGATTCGGAAGGTACTAAATACTACGCACGTTAACATTTAACTTTCAATCGGATTGAACGTAGGGTCCTGCTGGGTTTACAGACATCGGGTTTACTTGTTTTTTCTCTATCACATTCTAAATTAGTTTGACAACTCAACTGTATTAACCTCTAAGTCCCTGAGAAACCACATTTGGTATGCAAACAATCGTTTTTTAATTGTATCTGTAATTACGGTAGGTACTTGACCGGTTAAAGTAACTATGCCAGTCTATACAATTTTAAGGTTGTCTTAATCAAAACAACCTCTACAGTACCTACTGGAGCAAGGCAACTGCTCTGGACAACGCTTGTCCCAAATTCGAACGATAAGAAATCATTACGCGTCATTAGCATTTTAATTGGTCCAATTTATTTACTCAAGCCTTCTCGTAAACGTCTCCCTTCTGAAAATAATTGAGCTGAACTGAAATAGAAACGGTCGTAAATAATATGGCACATCGATTTTTAGAAAAGTTTGGCTTCAAAGTTGTGATGGGTCAGTGGTAACGGCCCCGATTTGCGAGATCGTGGATTCGAAGCATGGCAGGACCTTTAAAATAAAAACAGACATGAACAGTCCATATGTTATTTAGTGATGGGAGTAACAGAAAGTACATATCGTCTAAATTTGTATTTGTTACTTTGTGTAAATATTTTCACTTCTCTCATAACGGTGAAGGAAAACCTAGGCATGTTCGGCCATTCATTCAAATCAATCAAAAAAAGGAGGTTGGAATCAAGATTTGAACCAGGATTTGAAATCATGATGACATCTAAGTACCAACCCGCACTGGGCCTGCATGGTAGATTCTAGCCCACTTCCTCTGGTAGAAAGCAGGCCAGATGTGTCCCAGCAGTGAGAATATTATATACTGATCTCTAAAATAGTACCTAATACTAAATATTTTATTTGTTCAAAACCTTAAACTTTTTTACAATTCTTACAATCTTAAATAAGAACTGGCAAGATACAAAACATGTGCAACTGGGCTTTAACTAGGAGGACTCTTGTGCTACAAGCACCAGTTACTTCCGTGATCGAGCTGCCGTTACAAGTAAGGTGCGGTGCAAAAGAAAGTATTACAATGCAAGAGTAATGTGGGGTTCTCATAGCTCATAATCATAAGTCATATTGGTAGATAAATAATACATAATTGTATTCTACTTCATATTTACTTGGCTAACTTCGTACCTACCTATAAAAACAATAACTTAAACTTAGTATAATTTTATCACTTAACTAGCTTCTGCAGAAACAAACTCTTCAGCTTTATAATATTAGTACAGAAGTATAGATAAAACAAGTACCCTTTTTAAACACTATTAAGCCAGGAAATAGCTATAACCAACTAGAAAGTCGCAGAGAAAAAGTTAGTTTCTCAAAGACTCTGCAACGAATTTATTCAAAAGAAATAAGTCTACAAACTTCCCGCATTCAAAACGGAAGATTACAAAATTGACTTAGAAAAAAAAAGACAGTATTTTATCGCTCAACATTTGAGTGGTATTTGTTGAGTGCTGATCCACTGATCCACTTGGTAGTTAAGTATATAGGTATTAAGGGCTTTGTTAAAAAATAATTCGATCCGAGCAAAATGTTGGGGTTCCTTGTGATGACGGACGTAAAAAATAGCACCAACCCATTTAATCGTAAAAGGCGACTAAGGGACTTACTAAAGAATGGACAGCAGCATTCTCTATGCATTTTACCTTCATACTGCGATCGCCAACCCACCTGCCAAGTGTAGCAATTATGCCAAATCCTTCTTTTTGAGGGAGGCCTATGTCCAGCAGTGGACGTCTTTCTGCTGAAATTATGATGAAGCTGAAAATGTTCGGGACAATACAAATAATATCTTATAAATATCTTTGGACAACCAACAAATCGTTGTCTGATCCCAAACTAGGCAGAGCCTGTACTATGATAACCAGACAACTGATAAACATACTTATATATTTCTAAATACATACATATTATACGAGTAGATAAATTACACCCAGGCACAGAACAAATGATTGTGCTCATCACACAAAAATTTGTCCTGGGTGGGAATCGAACCCACGACCTCAGTCTTCACAGTCCGGGTCACTAACCACTAGACTAACAGGCCAGTCAAATATTGAATGCCCTGCCAAATCGATATAGTCAATTAGTGGATTTGAGGGTTTTAGCCAAAAAGACGAGCGTTCTGTTTCGTGCTAATTAGGAACTAGGGGTGTAGGGTGATGTGCTGGCCTGTTGGTAATGGCCGCAACTTGCAAAATTATAGGTCGATGTCTGGGGCCAGTCAGACGCTTTAATTCGTGACAATTTTCCCATCACCACTGCTCCTAAAACGGTGAAAGAAAACATCGTAAGGAAATCGGCATGTCCTAGAAGCAAACATTCGAAGATATATCAACTCACACTGGGCCAAAGCTATGCAAAACTTTATCTTTTTAATTTCAAGTAGACATGTTCACTTTTATCCCCTGAAAACCTATCTGTGTTGGCCGGGCAGTCAAGTGGTTATGCGACTTAAACAATTACTTAAATTGTGTCTTAGTACAAAAGATTCTCTTACAATCGCTGGAGAGCTCTAATTCAACCAAAACCTCTTTTCTGCCAGATCACATGGTGCAGGGTCCTATTTTGCAGACAAAAATAACCAGTTCAACAAACTAGGCCATATTTGCCGTTCCAAGAGAATTATAAAGTCTTGGTTCAGCGGTAAATATTTCTGATCCCATTATTACGTATAACAATCTTTATATTTTAACGTAGCATCTCGGTCGGGTTCTGGCTTTTTAATAAACCCTTAAACGAGCGTGTGTGTTGGAGAACTAGAAACCTCAAAAATAAACAACAGCGCCACGAAATAACATGAAGACAGGCGTCAGTTACCTTAAAAGGCAAGTAGGTACTATCTAGTTGTAACCCGACACCACTATAAAATGGCCGCCGACTCCTACTCAACTACCGGAACACATCAACAAGGAGTATCTATACGACGTGACGTACCCTTCATAGTTTCTGACAGAATTTCGTGGTTTCCCAGATTAAAAAACGTCACTGAAAATCAAACTTTATTTTGAAAGCCACATGATCTCTTCTTCCTTGATGGAGTGCGGGTTTCGGTCATCTTAGTTAAGGTCTACTTTACCTGTGTAATCTATAATTCTGCCTGCTTCCGTAACGGGCTCGCAGGATAAAAGTTGTGTTCGGACTTATAATGAGGTCTCGACATGACTCGGTAAACTCGTTTTATGCAAATACAATATGAAAATATGTAGCTTCAAGTGTGTATTACGTTACCACTCAAGTTGTTAGGATTTTATATTAAGAAGTAACTCAAGGAGGTTCACCTGGATTAATATTTCGACGACGTTACTTGTAAAAAAATATGTAATTTTCTGAGTTGTAGGTATAATAATATTGTGGTAGGTAATGTGTATGTTTTGAGCAAGAATAACAGGTTAATCTTCGTGACCTTAGGGATAATGAAAAAGCAACAAGAGCGTCGTCTTTTCAACTAATTAAAACCTAAGTATGTCTGACACTGAGGTTAGCTTACTATACGCGCTATACGTAAGGAGAATCAGCTCATATGCGATAAAAGTTGAAAAAACTTGAAAAAAGTTAAAAATAAAAACTTTTTACAAAAATTTTACAAACGACTTCCTAAAAATAAAAAACACTACAAAGTGAATTACCCCGCAATAATCTAATTGCGTTATTCGTTCATTTGTTGCGCAAATACTTAATTATGGTTTTCACGTGGATCCCATTGTCCGAATGGAACCAAATATGAAATGGGACCATTCGGAAAACACCAGCTTTCAAATAAAAAAAAAAACATCAAAATCAGTTCACCCAGTCAAAAGTTATTTATTTATTTTCCAGCTTACATCTGTAGACCACTATGTTGCAAATAAAGCCAAGTCTGTATAGGTTATATTCGTTTAATACAAATAGTACACTTTTACAACACTATTTCTATAATACCAAGTACGTCTGCACTCTACGAATATTTAAACTCGACTGCCATGTTCCCAAGTGAGGTTAACCACGTTGGCGACAGTTTGACAGCTAGTTGGCGCCAACCGGCATAAGTCAGTTTAACAACTATTATTTAATATATTAACTATTATTTTTATTATTTCACTTGGGTACATGGTTACAATTTTGAGAAATAAAATATTAAAACTGCAAATACATGATTATAAAAATAAATAATATTTAGAGTATTGCTTATCATAATTAAAAAAAACAATAATAATGTCTAACACATCTACCATTACAGGTTTGCACCTAATGCGATAGTGTTATTTCTAAATTCTTACTGATTACCTTATTATTCTTCCTTTTTACAATATTTATATTTTGTAACACAGTTATGAGGTAACAAGCATTTAAAAAAATATGCGTCGAATTGATAACCTCCTCCTTTTTTTTGAAGTCGGTTAAAAAGTGTCCAGCTGTAAGCTGTAAATAACAGTTTCAAAATCTGCCAAAATAGCGCTAGTGTAGCCATTGGGTGTGGCATGAATGTAGCAGTTCATCATTTCAGTTGAATGACGTCCACTGCTGGACATAGTCCTTACCCTAGCATCGCCACCTCGACCAATTCTTTGCCTCTCACATCCAGCAAATTCCTGCGGCTCTCACCAGATTTTCGGCCTATCTTGTGGGAGGCCTTCCAACGCTACGTCTTCCAGTACCGTACCGTGTACCTAGAGGTGGTAACTAGAGAATGGGCAGCAGCTTTCTATATGCATTTTACCAACATACTGCGATAGCCAACCCGCCTGCCAAGCGTGGCGATTATGGCAAACCCCCCTGTACGCTGCCAGGCTAGACTAGACCCCTACCATAGGATTTCAATTGAGTAGGTAGAAGCGTGATGGTGGGGTCCAGGAGACAAGAAGTGGCGAGCGCAACTATCCGCCGTACGCGGAGCAGACAATCAAATCAGAGAACAACTCACCTACCATACTACAAAACGACTTACCTCATGGTTGAAGGACACTGCTCTGGTGCCAACCTGGAGTCATGTATGTAAGTGAGTGTATCTGTACTGTGTTGTGACGTTACGAGTATTCTTCAGGTTAGAATCCGCTGCAACGTCGGCTGGAGGCAATCACAGCATGCGGTCTTCAAATCACTCGTTCCCCAATAGCGTCACTTGAATGACCTTCAAACTATTTCAGGTATTTCTAACAAACAGAACCCGTGATATGTCTTCAAGATAGGGGTTATTACAATTAATACAATTGGATCACGACTAATTGTCACAAACGGATCGATTTAAAAAGATTAATATCAACAAACGCGTCGCGAGGTCCCAATAGCGCGACGGACCTTCTTTAGCGGCAAATCAAGAGAGGCTGTCAAGTGTCAACGTCAAACTTGACAAGTCAGATGTCACTTCGTTACACGCGCATTCCGTTAGGCGCACAGATAATAAACGGTACCGAACATCTACCCCCCCCCGGACGGGCCTTCCCGTCCGCTAATCACTTGGCAATCCCGACAAGGTTGCGTTTTATCAGTCCACCTGACGCGCTGCTGGAGGATGTGCAAACACTCCAAGCTCCAACGCTTGCAAAACTCTGAGCGAGCTGCTGCACCAACGGAAACCGCGATAGCCAATTTTGGCTCACATCGACAAAAGGATGCTCCGGCAGGGCGACAAGTGGCTGTCAAATCAAAAAATGGCCCGGGGTCAGGGCCTCCAAGACGTTCGGGTCCGAAGACAGCGGGCGCAATGGACGCGAGTTCAACACAGCTTCAATGCGGCAAAATACCGTAGCTAACTCCTTAAAGGTGAGAACGATGTCTCCCAACAATCTGCGCCAGAGTCCCTAACCGCCTTCACCGCGGCCTCAAAATACCCCCCCAATGGGGGCAGGCTGGCGGGTCAAAACAATAACAAACAACAAAACAACCAAACAACAACAACAACAACAATTTAACCAAATGGCCTTCCTTAAGCAACCAAAGGGGGTGACGGACCCCATAAGGAAGGCTAGAGTGACTCAACCGTCAACAACCAAACAACAAAAGACCCGTATCGTCCAAAAAGGGGTTTAACTTAATAACGGCTCCCGACAATATCCAAAACTCTCGCTGCAGAATGGCCAACAGCGCATTGCAACCGGCATGCGAGTTCTTAATGTGACGATCAGTCACCAACAATTCAACAACAAAAAACAACAATTCAACAATTTGTCGAGGGAGCCAAATCGACTCAACAAACTCAGGGTCCTTTGTTCCAACAACGAGCACCTTGAGCCCGGGCAAAGGACCCGACATCAAGACTGGCGATCGAGGTCAATCATCCTCGGGATGAGTCAGCCAGTCTGGTCCCCACCATAGGGGGTAAGCAAACAAGCGGGGTGCCATGCACCCACGTGAGGCCACGGCGCCTGGGTTCAAATCTCCAGGCAAGTGCCTCCAAATCAAATGCGTTTCAAATTTTGAATCTGGGACACTCGGTACGCAACAAAGACCTCCAAAGAGTGGACGGACGTCTTCAACCAACACAAAACAATTTGACTGTCCGTCCAGGCGTAAGAAACCCGAATGTCCACAGTTCCACCCAAAGTGTGAGCAACGTGGTTCAATAGACGCACAAGACGCGCCGCCTCTGACAATTCAACTTAGGGATGGTCAGTGCCGTCCGGAGGGGGGGGGCCACCTTGCTCTTGGCCAAGACCAGTGACAAATTCACCTGGCCTGTGCGCAGACAAACAACAGCTGCATAACCGTGCGAAGACGCATTTCAAACAAGGGTAGCAGTGTAGCTCCCAGGGGGGAGGATAGCGCGGGGTAACACGACCTCGTTGACTGCAAGGAGTGCGGATACAAATTGGAGCCAATCCTCCAACAGGGTTTCCTGAATTGGCTCGTCCCAGCCAAGTCCCGCAATCCAAAGGCGCTCAAGAAAACATTTTAACCAAAACAATACACAAACAAAACAATTTTGCCCAAAACAATACAAACAAACAACAAAACAATAGACAAAAGGCAACCCTGGGCTCCCATATCCATAATGACACGGACCACAACAGAGTCCCCCGTGGGCCCCCAGACCTGACCGATGCCGTTGGCAACAAAACCGTGTCGATCTGAGGGGTACCTGAGCGGGGCAGGCGCCAATGTCCTAACAATGCCTGGGCGGCGACCGATCGCCACACCCAGACCCAAGTCTTTCCCGACGAGGATGCAATTCAAATTCCTCGTACGCGCGGTGTCCCGAGCCACGCGCCATCGCTGGAAGGGCATATCCCACCGGATGCCTGAATGGCGGGGGGCGTGACTCCAACCGGGGACGTTCCGCCAAAGGAGGGGAGGAAAGGCGGTGCTGGTCTGGCCAGCGCTGCCTAGCAACAACTGCGTAATCGCCTTTACGCGGGGAGACCAAATGGCGGTCGCGCGGCTCCCGATCAACTTGCGCGGGGGGTGGAGTGCGGCGCTCAAAATTGCGGGCCTCTCCCCGGTTCTGAACCGGCGAGGCAGAAGCCCGGTGACCATCTCCATGATACCCCCCCGTACGCGAACCTTCATCAGAGGCTGGTCTGCCAGCGTGGTTCGCGTTAGCGCACAATATGTCCAAATGGGACCCCCCTACAAATTCTACAAGGGCGGGGGTTGGGGCAGTCCCGATGGAAGTGAGCCCCCAAACAAGAGAAGCACATGCGGCGTGCATTGGCAATTCGGCGGCGGGCACTCACGTGCAATTTCAAAAAAGGCCGCGCAAGTTGCCATGCCATGCCCCGTGTCCCTACAAACTCACAACCAGGACGACTCTGGGTGCCAGCAAAACGAGCGGCGGGGCGACCATCAACAGGCCCGCGAGCCCTAGTCCGTCCCTGGTCTCGTGGCCGGGAAGACGGCTGGCATGACTCAGTGGCAACGCCAGAGTTGTCCACAAACCGACACTCATCCTCCAAAAATTGGACGAGGTCACCAAATGGGGGGAGATGTGTGACACTATCCCCACCATACCTTTGCTCGAAATGAGCCCTCAAATCGGCAGGAAGCCGTTGCAGCACAACATGCACCAAAGGGTAAGACCAATGGTCCACCGGCAAGTCCAATTGCTTTGAAGCGTTGGTCGCTACCACCAACGGGTTCAACAGGTCAGTACGCAATGCTGACAAACTAGTAATGACCGGTAATCCCAAAATCAATGCAATATTAACGTCAGCCAAACAACGTTTATTTTGGTACCGCTGGGTGATTAGTCCCAAAGCGGTAGGGTAGGCTGAGTCAGTCAACGACAGATGCTGTACCAAGGCTCGGGCCTCACCTTCCAGGACAGACAACAAATAGGCCAACTTTTGGGCGGGTCTGAGGTCCGAGCGTGCATCAACCAAACTTGCAAACAGGTTTTGGAAACCGTACCAGTGGTCCGAGCGACCGTCAAGTGTGGCAGTTCCAAAGCAGGCAATCTACTCAATAGTCCGGGACCTGAAACAACCGAGGTCTCCGGCTTGACCTGGACAGGTGTCCGGCACTGCAATATTTCCATTTGTATGCCATTGCACAAACAAAATCATTCAAATAAACAAAACAATTAAATTATCAAATAACAAAGTTCAATCAATCAATACAAAATAACTACAAGCAAACAATCAAACTACCAAACTGACTAATCAGCAACTCAAGAAATAACAAATACTGGCTTCAATTCAATTCAACAATAAAACTTTTATTTTAATTCAAAATCAATATCAACGTTCAAAAAATTCTATTTCACATTCAATTCAAATATTCAAATTCTAATCCAATTCCAAATGTATAGTTCACAAACCACTGTGTCAATGGTAAAACAATAATAATCCTTTATTCCAACTCAAAACAATGGTAATACTCAAAAATGCCAATTTCAAATATTAATATTCACAAATAACCATATCAATGGTACAAACTCAACATTTTAATGTCTTCCTGACATTCAATACAAGACAGAGGTCAAATAACAACAACAAGAGGTTATAACATAGCTCAATCTAACCAACTCTGAAGCATATGCAAACCTGGTTGACCCCCGGCAATATGAGTTACTCAACTCAATTAATTCCAACAAATTATTTCAAATAAACTAGCATTCATAGTTATCAAATATTTACAGCGTATTACTACTTCCCTTATAGAGACTGCCAAGTAATTAGCCTACTGTAAATTACCAATTTGGTGGTTTTGTAGGTTAAAACCACGCTCTGCTACCAAAAATGTACGCTGCCAGGCTAGACTAGACCCCTACCATAGGATTTCAATTGAGTAGGTGGAAGCGTGATGGTGGGGTCCAGGAGACAAGAAGTGGCGAGCGGAACTATCCGCCGTACGCGGAGCAGACAATCAAATCAGAGAACAACTCACCTACCATACTACAAAACGACTTACCTCATGGTTGAAGGACACTGCTCTGGTGCCAACCTGGAGTCATGTATGTAAGTGAGTGTATCTGTACTGTGTTGTGACGTTACGAGTATTCTTCAGGTTAGAATCCGCTGCAACGTCGGCTGGAGGCAATCACAGCATGCGGTCTTCAAATCACTCGTTCCCCAATAGCGTCACTTGAATGACCTTCAAACTATTTCAGGTATTTCCAACAAACAGAACCCGTGATATGTCTTCAAGATAGGGGTTATTACAATTAATACAATTGGATCACGACTAATTGTCACAAACGGATCGATTTAAAAAGATTAATATCAACAAACGCGTCGCGAGGTCCCAATAGCGCGACGGACCTTCTTTAGCGGCAAATCAAGAGAGGCTGTCAAGTGTCAACGTCAAACTTGACAAGTCAGATGTCACTTCGTTACACGCGCATTCCGTTAGGCGCACAGATAATAAACGGTACCGAACACCCCCAAAATAATGAAGATTATAATCATGGAGAACCATAATTCCGAAAATCATGAAAAGATTAGCAGATGGCCCAATTTCGTTTAACAACCACAAACACATTCTACAAATTGTACTCGCGATTCCGAACAACGGCTTTGGGTCAAGCTTTAATTAGAAAATATCTGATACATGTATGTAATTTGCTATAAAATTTACATATACGAAGTCATTAACGTTTTTGGATCAATGTCCCTGTTTCATAATGAGAACAGTTAAATAGGTGCAACGTTAGCATAGGCTTGATTACATTTTTCCTTATGGAACAGAGCGGGAACGTCATTTGATGTTTCCCACCCAAAAAAGGGACATCGTCATGCAACTTCACTCTATCTTACATACAAAATCACTCACCCGTGCACTCTCGTACATACACACTCACAAATATATCAATATAGGAGGTCTGTAATTGTCTGTAAATACATACAGATAACCCACGTGTTCGGTTTCGATTTCGAAAACTAATACTAAAAAAAAATAACAATTGTTAAAAAAATCTAATCCTTCGACACTCCAACTTTGTTCAAAACTTTAAATGATACTGACAAGTACAAATTAATTTTTAAGTTGTCATTCGATTTCTGTCATTTCATCTCTGATAACTATTGCATCGCAACTTATGAGTTGTAGGTCATGCTTACCATTGCTCTCAAAAACTTTACACGTGCAGACTGTTGGTTAACGACACACTTGGGTCATACAACGCCCTACGCGTTCAATACAAAAACGCGTTTAGGGTGCTGCTGGGGCTACCACGATTCTGTAGTGCATCGACTATGTTCGCAGAAGTGCACACGGATGGGTTCCATGCTATTATAAGGAAGCAGTGTGCGTCGCTGCTGAGTCGTGTTAGGTCTATTAGCAACAGTTTAATAAGCTTGTTCGCGGACAGGTGGAACTCTCCACTGCTGCGCCACTAGATACGTTTGCATACTACACTGTGAGCAGTGGACAGTTCCTCCCAGTTCCAATGTATGCAGCTGTATCCTAAACCGTTCATCATCATCATCAGCCTATATTGTTCCCACTGCTGGGACACAGGCCTCCTCTCGGTGAGAGGGAGTGGGCCGTAATCCACCACACGGGCCCAGTGTGGGTTGGTAGATGTCACATGTCTTCGAATTTTTGGTTCTAGGACATGCCGGTTTCCTCACGATGTTTTCTTCACCGTTTATTTACCTAAACCGTTATATTTTCTTTTTTTGTGTTATTTTTGTTTTTTTTTTTTAATTTAATGTTTTGTTTTTAAGATGTGTGTATTTAAAATGTGTGTTCTTGAAATATGTGTATTTGAAATGTGTGTATATGGATTTGTTCTGAAATAAATGTAATTGTTTGATTGATTGAAAACGATGTAGGAAAACATCGTGAAGAAACCGTCATGTCCTAGAACTAAAAATCCGAGGACATATGACAGCCACTCTCACTGAGGGGAGGCCTTTGTCCCAGCAGTGGGAACATGGACACTTTGACCAAGTCATGAGGGAATAAACAGTTCAGACCAGCCGGAGTGAAACCATGAGCAACGCCCAGACTCCAAAAAAATAGATTGTTAATGTCTCCAAATATTCATTGTCTATTTTGCGGACTGCAGTCAGTCACAGTTATTTTATAGTTCATCTCGGAAAATTTTTGGTACGACAAATTGTCTCCCTTATGAAGTATTTTATGTTTCTACTGAACAACATAAAACCATTGTTTACTTATATTACATATTTGGATGTTTGCCAGATGTATTTGGTACTCACTACTACACTTCAACTGTTTAGGAGCATATGAAACTGTTCATATAGTAAGATTGGAACTGCCAAGTGACATATTAGATAAGTTTGTAATGATAATGCTGGAAGATACAGAAGTTGGAATAGCCTAAGTATAGGAGTGAGGTCTAGGACGATAACAAAATCGTTAATTGTACAACTTTGGAACATTATAGCAGGTTTTGGAGAAATTACAGAGAACTTACTCATCTCCTTATAATCAGCTTAGAATGTTCTCTTTGTGAGAAGGAATGGGCCGTAACCCACCACGAAATAGTTATCGACTTTCGTAACAATAAAATACGAGCATGTCAGTGGTAACATGAAAGTGTTCAATTCATATAAGTATTAAAATACGTGAACTCCCAAAAGTAACCGTAATTTAAATTTTCCTAACTGAAATCCCTGAGGCACGTAACCATAGAGTTCTTAATAACTTTGTATACAGCGATGCATTTAAATTGGAGCCAACGATAACGCTACTTCAAAATTGAGGCAACTATGTATATTCAAAGTCCGGTTCTCCTGAAGTAATATTATTATGGACCAACTCGCTAAAACGAGAAGTTTAGTAAGTGGATGAGTTAACGAACCAACTAATAATATAAGCAGCTCTACTGATTTTAATCTGGGTGTGGAATAAAAATTAAGACGTTTTGTGGAAATGTGTCATATTACGTGAGTGCTTAATTTATGTGCTTTAGGATATCCTCTTAGGCAGGACCACGGGTCTCATGGAAACAGAACGAAAATTGGAGCAAAATATAATAGTTACCCAGTGGAACCCAAATATCAGTCAAAGGATGAAGGTAGACGGAAGACCACAGTAACCACACAGATCACTAAAATAACATGCGGTAGATTGACAGTGAGAGAGACAGAAATGGAGTAGCTTGGAGGCGGCTGTTGCCGACTGACAAACGGACAAAAAATAAATAAACCACAGGAAATACGAGTCTTCATATTGTGTATTATAAATAAATAACATAGTTACATCTTGCAACGCACGAATAAGGGAGAACGTGGAGGTTGCAACATCACGGAACTGACCCTCTGTAGAAAGAGCTGTGCCTAAAGAGGATATTATTTACACGAAGAAGAAGAGTAAAAATAATCATCATCATCATCAGCCTATAATGTTCCCACTACTGGGACATAGGCCTCCTCTCGGTGAGACGGCCATAATCCACCACGCGGGCCCATTGCGGGTTGGTAAATGTCACATGTCTTCGAAATTTTGCGCGCCGACCTCCCTAGCGGCGTCAGCGTAGTTTGCTACGCTGACGACATGCTGGTCCTGGCGCAGGGGAGGTCGTACGAGGCGGCGGCCGAAATTATGACACGCGGGGTTGCGACAATCGTCGATAGGATCCGGCAATTGGGACTCGAGGTGGCACTGCACAAGTCTGAGGCCATGCGTTTTCATGGTCCTCGGAACGCGCCACCTACGGGTTCCCAACTCACGGTGGGAGGGGTTCACATCGGCGTCGAGTCGACGGTGAAGTACCTGGGATTTATCCTTGACAGCCGGTGGAACTTCGTCGAGCACTTCCGACGTTTGGCTCCCAGACTGTAGCGGGCTGGGGCTGCCTTTAGCAGCTCCTGCCCAATCTGGGGGGTCCAAACGCCTCCTGCCGGAGGCTCTACACGGGGATCGTGCGGTCCATGGCCCTCTACGGAGCACCGGTGTGGGTGCCCTCATTGAGGCTGCGCCTAGCGCGCCGGTTGAGTGCGGCCCAGAGGGTCATGGCCATCCGGTTAATCCGGGGATACCGCACGGTCTCCTGCGAGGCAGCGAGCCTCCTTGCCGGAGTGCCGCCATGGGATCTGGAGGCAAAGGTCCTCGCCCACATGTGGGAGTGGCGCGAGGAGGCGAAACGCCGGGGCGAAATTCCACTGCCGCGACAAATCGCGGCATGGCGGACAGACCTCCGGTGTGATCTCATGGCGACATGGCGGGTACGATTGTCGCAACCCAGCACAGGGCACGCCACAATTGCGGCGGTAAGTCCCCTCTTTGAGGAGTGGATAGAGAGGCGCCACGGCGTCCTCACCTTCCGCCTGACGCAGGTTCTCACCGGGCGTGGGTGCTTCGGTGGGTTCCTGTTCAGGATAAAGCGGGAGGATACGCCCGGGTGTTCCCATTGCGAGAATCGTCTAGAGGACACGGTAGAGCATACGGTGGAAGTTTGCCCTGCCTGGGCGGAGCACCGCCGTGTCCTCGTGGAGGCGATCGGCGGCGGCGACCTCTCGCGTCCAGCCCTGGTGCGAGCTATGGTACGGGGCGAGAGGGAATGGGAATCCGTCACCTCCCTCTGCGAAGCAGTAATGCTCGCGAAGGAGGAGGCGGGCCGCGTGAGGGAGTGGCAGTCTCAGCGTCCTCACGTACCTAGCCGCCGCAGGAGGAGACGCCCCGGGCGTTGGGACCATAGCGGACTCCCGGCCACCGTAGGCGCGAGCTTGCGGGTGGCAAGCAATGGGTAGCTCGCCGCCCGGTAAGGACCAAGCTCGGGTCGACGGCGCGTAGTGTTCCACGCGCGCCTCAAAGAGATGTCAGCAAAACTGAAGGGGTCTGCTAGGGCCGATGCCTGCCGGGGTCGCGTGATTGTTCGAAAGAGATACCGTGACCCTGGCACATGGGCAACTGAAGAAACACGGGTGGGTTTTAGTCAGTAAAAGTCTGACATGCCCTCCCGCTCCGCCCAGAGCGGGAGAAGTCATTTGATGATTTCCCATACAAAAAAAAAAGACATGCCGGTTTCCTCACGATGTTTTTCTTCACCGTTTTGAGAGCAGTAGTGATGAAATAATTTACACAAAGTAAAGCGCCTGCTTGGGTTTGAACTCTCGACCTACTTACTACTCGTAAGTCGGGACCATTACCACGGGGCCACCACTGCTCTAAAAAAAATGATACTTTAAACCAAGTCGGACTATTTGTATGGGGTAACTATCGCTGAAAAAACATAGATGAAGTCTGGCTTAGAGGTTCTAAACGAAGTTCTCAGCGAAGTTGCATCAGTCAAATCAATGAAGATAAAATCATGAGCACTGTTATTATCCGCTTTTATTGAATTTATGCCTTACTAACTTGGTTTTAAAAACCGGCCAAGTGCGAGTCGGACTCGCGCACCGAGGGTTCCGTACAAACCTGTAGGTATCCTCGGTTTATGCATAAGGTTTATGTTTATGACATTAAATGGTTTTTTTTTTTAAATTTTTATATTTGAGTTGATTGAATTAAAGGTAAATTGCGGTTTACGATTTATGACGTATTAAAAAAAAACTACTTACTGGATCTCGTTCAAACCAATTTTCGGTGGAAGTTTATATGGTTATGTACATCATATATTTTTTTTAGATTTATCATTCTCTTATTTTAGAAGTTACGGGGGGGGGGGGGACACATTTTACCACTTTGGAAGTGTCTCTCGTGCAAACTATTCAGTTTAGAAAAAAATGGTGCTAAAAACCTCAATACCATTTTTGAAGACCTATTCATAGATACCCCACACGTAGGGGTACGATGAAAAAAAAATTTTTGAGTTTCAGTTCTAAGTATGGGGAACCCCAAAATTTATTGTTTTTTTTTCTATTTTAGTGTGAAAATCTTAATGCGGTTCACAGAATACATCTACTTACTAAGTTTCAACAGCATAGCTCTTATAGTTTCGGAGAAAAGTGGCTGTGACATACGGACGGACGGACAGACAGACAGACAGACAGACATGACGAATCTATAAGGGTTCCCTTTTTTGCCATTTGGCAACGGAACCCTAAAAAAGTATACGTCGCGCTATTTTTCCATTATGGCGCAATCCTAATCTAAGTTGAATCTTATTGTAGATTTGAAGTGGAGCAAAAGGAAACAGTAACTACATATTTTATATTGCCGAAACTTCAAGTACTTACCTTGTTAAACAACAGTCAGATACTTGTGAGTTGTAAACTTACTGTGTGTCGTTTACTTACAAGGCGCGATCGTTAGCGAAACTTTGACTATCTCCTCTGTTTTGTAAGCATCAAAGTATTCGCAACGAGGTCTTACGTGATGCAGCGTACATAGTACCTGAAATTATTCAAGGTAAAACTTTACAAAATATGTATCTTCTTCCATGTTTAGTCGCGGTAACACGGACGTTTTTACAAATTGAAACTATGCTTCTGCTTCTATGTAGGTTTATGTGAAATAAATATTTGAATTTTTTATATTGACGTAATAAAATCAGCAGTGGATTTACAACTGTCGGTGTTGAATTGAGCATTCAGCATCCAACAGACGCAACGCAACGCGACGAAAATTGAATACTGTTCTGTTTTCAACTGTCGTCGCCAAGCAGTGCGTCCGTGTGGACGTCGACTTATCAAATTACTCCGCTTCCTCAGAGTAAGTACTTTAATAGAAATACTGTTAGGTAAGTATGTCAAAAAGGTGGCTGGGACAGACTGGATGCGGAAGACGGAGGACAAGATGTTGTGGCGCAGCATGGGAGAGGCCTATGTCCAGCAGTGGACTGCTATAGGCTGAGTTGATTGATTGATTGATTGAAGTATGTCACACTTATGCCTTCAACTAAATTAGTTCAACAATTGGGGAGTTAATGCGTAACACACGTCATAGTCGCAAAGAATGACAATTGATTGCAATTCGTCTTATTACAAAACGCAATCTTATTTTATTTCTAGTTGTAAGTCTAAGCCAGCTTTGGTATTTCCAAGTTTATTTCGTAAGTTCTAGGTACGAAAGTAACAACTACATCGGACTAAGTTGTCAGTTTTGTAAAAACTATGTATCGGCTATCGACACGCTGTGCGGAAGCTGGGTAGTGATCGAATTCGTAAGTCACGACTTTCGGCCAGTTCAAGTATTGGCATTCAAGTTGTGACACCTTTTTCTGCAACATCGGAAAAGGGACACTCTGTTTATTCTCGAACACTACAGGCAACTCAATAACGAGATTCTCTCTATGTATCGAAAGGATAGCCCGTGAAATTCTCTTACGTTCAATTCATTCATTCCCATTGGCTGACTTTTGTTTATGATATAGTAATTCAATGTAAAGCCATATTTTTTGTGTCACGATTCATATTTTGGTTCTCATACAGTTTGGCACTGACCTGCAAATTGCAATAAAACATTACAAAATTTCAGTTTCACAGGCTACCATTGGCACTTTACGCTTACCGTTCGTCCTCAAGTTATCTTCAGCCTAACTAATCAAGAATATTCGCGTAATAGGAATAAATAATTGTAATCTTCAGCTATCTCAGTATTATTTTCACATTAAACAAATCCAGATTCCTCTCACTTTATCTATCAATTACAACTATTAGCCCACGAAATAACTAGATAGTGAATTACGATACGACCAATCTATCGAAACAGCCACTTAGCGTACAAACTGCAAAACTTCCATCCATATTCCGACCAGAAATAGGTGAATATTAGAAAACGATTTTCTTAATCCGAGGAAACATTAGCCATGAGCCACGGCTCCACGAGCCACGAGCCATGAGCCATGATTCAACGGAGTTCTGTGAAAGAGACTGTAGAAAACATTAATCTTTTGCAATGGAAGGTTTGAATATGTCTTTATTAGGTCTGGATGGTCGCCAGCGCCATTTTTATTGATCTATTACTTATGCTGGTATATGCGTCTGATCCTGTTGTGATTGCTTTTGTATTGTTGATCAGTGATTGATACTCCTTGGTAGTTTAGAGGTCAAGTCAAGAGTCGTCTGTTGTTGTAATGGCCTCATATGTTTGGAAAAATCGTCTACTCGATCGTGAATAATATAATACGGTAAATATTTATTCGCAGGGATTATTAAAAAAAAACCGGACGAGTGCCAGTCGGACTCACCCACCGAGGGTTCCGTACTGTAGATACATATTTTCAAAAATAGTTTTTTAATTACTTAAATATATGTTTATATTTTTTTATAATAGAATTACAAATGTATAGTTTTCAGATTGTTTCCCTATACCTACTTACACAGGTATTACTTGCCAATCATAGTTCTAGGTCAACGGAAAATACCTTATACATTTTGATTCCCTGAGTGTGTCGAAATATAAGTTACTCAATACTTTTATTGCATTCCACATGTGTTCTTAGTTTTTTTTTTGCAGCATAAACGGCCTTATCTTTTTTCACGTTAACTTAGAAGTTTGGATTTTTCACAGCTTCAAGAGGCTTTAGAATTAAGAATATCGTTTAATTTCAACTTGATACCTCCACGTGGTCCCGAGATAAAGCGTCTTAACAAATAGACAGACGGACGGACAACAAAGTGATCCTATAAGTGTTCCGTTTTTCCTTTTGAGGTACGGAATCAACCATAATAAAAAAATGGTGTTCGATCTTAAAATTACACACTATCAATAAAAACCTTACCTGCGACTTACGAGTTATAAGTAGTTTAGTGTTCGTTGTAGTAAGTAGCTTTGGCCTCTGCCAGGTACTTTACTCTGTGTAAATTTTTTTTTTTTTTATTAATATTCCACAACTATCACACAACGCCATCTAGTCCCAAGCTAAGCAGAGCTTGTGTTATGGGTACTAGACAACTGATAAACATACTTATATATTTCTAAATAAATACATATTATAGATAAATTACACCCAGACACAGAACAAATGATCGTGCTCATCACACAAACATTTGTCCTGGGTGGGAATCGAACCCACGACCTCCGGCATAGCAGTCAGGGTCACTAACCACTAGACCAACAGGCCTGTCAAAAATTATTCCGTTACCACTGCTCTCTAAACTCTCTAATCTAAAGAACTATTTGTGTGTGTTATTACTGTTACCGGGTAATCTATCTATAAGTACTTATAATAAAACTGTAGAGAGGTCAATTCTGTACATTGAATATACATTCAAAATTAATATTGGAGGATGAATGGTGATCGATACTGATGCCAAAAATGCAATCAGTAAATTTTTTGTCTGTCTGTCTGTATGTGCACGCATGGGTCAAAAACTACTGATGGGATTTTAACCAAACTTGGTACGATTGTAGTCCATACTCCTGGGCAGGTTATAGGCTATATAAAATAACGCTAAAACACATAGGAGCTGAGCAGTGACGATAAATTTGAAGCAAGTCGGATGAAAATGCGCTTTCGAGGTCTTATCCCAGTAGTTCCCGCGGGATATTTTCCGACCTCCATGCGGGCGAAGCCACTGGCAAAAGCTAGTTATGAATACAATAGAACTTCAAAATCGCAAAGAGCATAAACATGAAAAGAGCAGAGGCAAATAGCATACCTACTGATTTTTCCATAGAAATATAATTTATTCAAACTTTTGTTCTAGGACTATAGTTGGAATATTAAACTACTAGCTTTTGCCCGCGGCTTCGCTGGCGTTAAATTCGGGGTAACAAGGTTCCCCTTTCCTGATTTAGAACACAGAAGAGAACTCGGAACAGAATGTTATTTTAACACGCTACTGTAGAATATATTATGTGTCTTTTTATTTGGAGATAGAATGTAAAGATTATGGGCATTGGACACATACGAACATGCTTACATACAATTGTCCATGGGAAAAGCACGGCTTTTCTAAGTTCACCCTAGCCACCTAAAAAAGAAAAAAAAGTAGCCCATGTCACTCTCCATCCCTTCAACTATCTCCACTTAAAAAATCACGTCAATTCGTCGCTCCGTTTTGCCGTGAAAGACGGACAAACAGACACACACACTTTCCCATTTATAATATTAGTTTGGATAACAATGATAAATTTTAACTTTATTTTTAAATCTTAGTGTGATATAACTGATTCATATGTTAGAAAAAATTGTCTGCCCAGGAATACAAATCATCATCATCACCTGCCTAGCCTTTCCCCAACTATATTGCGGTTGGCTTCCAGTCTAACCAGCTGCAATACCAGTATTTTACATGGTGCGGCTGCCTATCTGACCTCCACAACTCAATTACTAGGGAATACGATATCCCTTGGTAAGAGACTGATTGTCAGTCTTTCGGGCTTCTGACGACCCGTAAAATCTACATATATATACCTACATATATAAAAATGAATCCCTATTTCCCTTGGTCACGCCATCACGCGTGAACGGCTGGACCAATTTAAGTTTTTTTTTTCTTTTGTTGTTTTTGTTATTGTCAGGAGAAGGTTCTTAGGAAAGAAAAAAATTAAAAAATTGCGCGGAAAATTTAAAACATTAAGAACACTTATTTAAGAATACAATGTCACCTATCATGGGTGTTTGATAGCTAGGAAACGCTTTATGTCTTCGAAGTACCAGGTTGGCATAACTTGGTTGGAGCTCAACTAACATGGGCTTTATGTCTTCGAAGTACTAGGTTGGCATAACTTCGTAGGAGCTCACCTAACAACATGGGTGTGTGGTAGTTAGAAAACGTTTTATTGTATGTCTTGGAAGTACTAGGTTGGCATAATTTGGTAGGAGCACTCCTATCATGGGTGTGTGGTAGCTATAAAACGCTTTATGCCTTCAAAGTACCAGTTTGTTATAACTTGGTCTAACATGGGTATATGGTACTTCGTGCTCTTTGCTTTGTGTTGGTGGGATCTGATAAGTTAACACAACATTTATTGATTCTGAGGCGGTACGAAGTTCGCTGGGTCAGCTAGTATATATATATATAAATCAATCCCTATTTCCCTTGGTCACGCCATCACGTGTGAACGGCTGGACCAATTTAGGTTTTTTTTCTTATGTTGTTTTTGTTATTGTCAGGAGAAGGTTATTATGAGAGAAAAAAAAATTAAAAAGTGAAATCGGTCCAGCCGTTCACGCGTGATGGCGTGACCAAGGGAAATAGGGATTCATTTTTACGTCCGTCGGGTCAGCTAGTAACGCAATAAATGTTGTTTAACTCTCAAAATAAAAGCTTAGCTATATCTACTACTAGGAGTGTTAGTGTTACACAATTACCCCGAAAGTCACGCCAAAACACCCTCTCCTTCCTCCTTCAGCATCCAGATGATCATCATCATCATCATATCAGCCAAAAAACGTCCATTGCTGGACATATGGGCCTTCCTCAAAGGGAGGGGGTTTGCCATAATCACCACGCTTGGCAGGCAGGTTGGCGATCGCAGTATGGTGGTAATATGCATAGAGAACGCTGCTGCCCATTCTCTAGTACGTCCCTTAGTTGCCATTTACGACACCCACAGGCAGAAATGGAGAGAAGATCACCTCTAATCAAACGGTAGGCTCTAATAGGGGATAATTATTCAGACACTAATTAGATAATTAATGGTTATATTCCGAGGTAAACTAATTGCGAGTCGTACATTTCCATTATAATCTATATATTAATACGTGAAGCGAAAACTTTGGATCCCTTTTTACGAAAATTGGGTGGATGGAGGAGTATGAAATTTCGCGCAATTATAGTTTATACAGAGAAGAAGTGACGAATGCTAATATTTTTTTAAATTATGAGTTAAAATACATTATTTTCAATAAATAACACGTTAAACACACTACTGTTCATTACCATGTATCTAATACACACATGCATAGAAATTCTTTTGTTTATGGTCCAAATCTGTCTTTATTATTTTGTGCAGTGTTACCAACACCCAGAAATATTTACCCCTAAAGCTTAAGTTAAAAAAACCCTAAACGACAATTACTAAAAAAATCCGCTAAAAAATTATAATGAAAATAACGAACGAATGTTCAGTAATCATAGACCCGGCACACAGTAGTAATATTTGTCTATATTTATTACGCGACATTTGTTAATCATTCACTCTGCATTCTTAGTATCGAGGAACCGTACTAGAAGTCGCTAATACTTTTATTGTAATCAAAAACACAATGAGAAATGTAAGATGGCAAAAAATCCCTAAGAATACCCCTAAAAATGGAACGCCCCTAAAAATCTCAATCCTCTTATTTACCCCCTAAATTTGGAAAAACCCCTAAGTTGGTAAGCCTGATTTTGTGTCTATAGTCTTACTGAATGTCAAGTATAACCATAGGTAATAAATTAATTTTATGGATATATAACCTAAATCATTTTTAAAATCTATGATCATATCGAGAATATTTCGAGTCTTTAATATTATTTGTATTAGCGACGATAGGAATTTAGTTAAGATTTAAAAGAAATATTTTTTGTGGTTTTATGGAGAGTGTCAAGTATGGCATTAGTAAGTTTCCCAAACAAAACTTAGTGTCGTGTGCAAACTGTAGAGGTTGTATGCCTCACGATTGTACAGGCTGGTTATAATTATGACATTTGGAACCGTCATAATTAATCTATACTTAATATTATAAAGCTGAAGAGTTTGTTTGTTTGTTTGTTTGTATGTTTGTTTGATTGAACGCGCTAATCTCAGGAACTGCTGATCGGAATTGAAAAAATATTTTTATGTTGGGTAGCCCTTTTATTGAAAAAGGCTATAGGTTATATAACATCACGCTACGGTCAAAAGGAGTTGAGCAGCAAACGAAAAATGGATGAAAACTGGCAGGCAATTCGACGCGACGGGGAGGGGAGCGAAAATTTGACGCGGACGAAGTCGCGGGCAGAAGCTATTAAAAATAATAGGGAAAATTCTACAAAAACAGAGCTTTCTGTGATAATTCATTCCATATTGTTCCATATCCAGCAGTTAAGAAGTATTAAGAAAATAAAAAAGAGAGTCCTGAAGAAGTATTCTTTACTCATTACACCTACGTCCTGGTCCTGGCCATCACCATCCCGCCAGCGAACCCTCTCCATAGTAGTACAGCGTCAACAATTTATCTATAGTGTTATTGAATGACAAATATAACGATATTATTTTTTATATTTATTATTATATATTTTTTTTTTTACTAAATAATGTATTTCTATTCAAATGAAGTACGGTCGAAGTTCGACCAATGGGCGATCACTAGTAACATTTATTAGGCAAGAAGCTCCCGCCACTGATTACTGCAGAGTTCATACTTCGCCGACTAGCTAAGGTTATTGAACTTCAAGACTTTAGTCTTCTGGGACCTGCTCTGGAGATTACTAGTACAAACTTGTGCCATGCAAATTGCAATGTAAGAGTCTTTTATGTAAGTATGTATTTTGATCCAAAGCCAAATGATCTAATTTAGAAACTAATATAGTTTGTACGTACAATATGTACCTCTCAATCATCTTTATCATTTCAGCCAAAAACGTTCACTGCTAGACATAGGCCTCCCCCAATTCGGGGGGGTTTGCGATAATCGCCACGCTTAGCAGGCGGGTTGGCGATCGCAATATGGTGGTAAAATTCATACAGAACGCTGTAGCCCATTCTCCAGTAAGTACCTTGGTCGCCTCTTTCGACTCCCACGGGAAAGAATGGGAGGGTGCTATTCTTCTCGTCCACGTGGCACGGCATTATGTGCCTACTACGGATGAATGACAGCTCATGTATGGCGCGTTCTGCGAACAACGTTCAAAACAATCAAAGCAGGCAGAGAAACAAGCCCCTACTTCCAACGTAACCGATAACATCCAATCCAAACTACTAAGTCACAAAAATACTAGGTTCTGTCCGCGACCTCGTCCGCGTCAAAATTTTGCTCTCCTGACCCTTCCCTTCACATCAAATTGCCTGCCAGTTTTCGTCCATTTTTCGTTGCTGCTCCGCTCCTTTTAATGGTAGCGTGATGTTATATAGCCTTTCTCAATAATTAGGCTACCCAACACAAAAAGAATTTTTCAATTCGGACAAGTAGTTACTGAGATTACCGCGGTCAACCAAACAAACATAAAGATAGTTGTACCTAAGAGTTCAAAAGAAATGTTAAGCACACCCGTTCACACATTGGTACACTGGGACAAAGTGTATGAAATGTACTTAGGTACCCGTGATGAGGAGTCCCGGTACTTATTTGTTATCTGTCTGAAACAGTACTGTGACGTCATTTAAGGGGTTACAAACGTGTTGTAAAATATCGCTAATTCCGCGATTTATTGAGAGGGGAAACGCTGTTAATGGCTCAACGAATATCTTTTAAAAGGGTGATTCAAACACTTGACATATTTAAGTGTTTGGAATCTTCAATCTGAGGTGAGAAAGCGGTGAGAAAGCGGTAGACGAGTCTAATTAATTATGTTATTTCATATTTCCGGGTCTTTTCTGCCTTTGAGCACGATCTGTGTTTCTTTGTAAGAAAATCCTCCATCTCGAATTAGCAGATGCCCTGTCTGGGGCACCTAAATACGTACCTATATATAAACCTAAGTACTTAGCTATCTACTTCAATTAATTAGAAAGCTCACTTCTCCTATCAGTCTACTCAGCACCCACGCCCAAATTCAGCGTGACAATAGGTACTGTAACCATCAAGCAAATAGTCATGTCTCAATTACGTTAAAATTCTTGGAAGTTCTACTGTCTACTAAGCTTCTGTGCTAAAATAAATGATTCTACATTTGTTATATTGGGTAAGTTTGACAAATAGTCTAGGTAGGTATAAACAACATAATGACAAACGCCTACTCAAAATCAACAAGCAAAATAGTGCTAGACAGTCAATTTACTATTTAACAACACCTAGGCACCTATTTACTACGATGAAAGATATTTGAGTTTCTACCGTAGTTTAAAGGTACGTCTATAGGTTATTATAGAACAGTACACTTTTTAACCTAACAAAGTTACTGGTATAAATATAGGTACATGAAATACCGCAATAGCAAAAGGGACAAGGGCTTGTAATAACAGCCGCACGGATCGACCGAATAGGTTAAGTTTCGCTTGCAGCGGTTGGGTGTGAATGTATCACCATCTTTATATAACAAAAACCCCTCCGTGCCATCTTCTTGGATTTTTACAGTCTTTACGGGTCGCCGAAATCAAGGGGTATCGTAGTACCCAGTAACGGGGTTGCGGAGGTCAAATAAGCAGTCGTTCCACGTAAAACACTAGTGCTCAGCTGCATACGGTTAGACTGGAGCCGACCCCAATATTTTGTGGAAAAGGCTAGGCAAATGATGATCTCTAAAATAGCAATCCGTTTACGATAGGTAGGGTACCTCTGGTATGGCAAATACCTTTAGAGAGATGATCGCTTAACATCAGGTGGGTAGGTTGTATGGTTATTTCCCAATGATTCAGAAAACAAAATTGTCTTTCAATCCTTAAAACCTGACAAACAAATCCAACCACAGGCTCTTCTCCACGACCTCTTTAAGCATATCAACAAGCCAATAAGTACTACCACATCGACCTACAGTATGTACATCATTAATCACAGAAATGACAACTTAATCCGTCATCAATTAATAACAAGCTAATTAAAGCGATTAGGATCACAGCACTGCAGTCAAATGTAACAGAAGCTGGCTTTAATTGCTGCGGTTGACTGTCGCACTGCGCTCAACCTTAAGCTGGCTCCTGCCGGGGTCGCGTGATTGTTCGAAAGAGATACCGTGACCCTGGCACATGGGCAACTGATGGAACACGGGTGGGTTTTAGTCAGTAAAAGTCTGACACGCCCTCCCGCTCCGCCCAGAGCGGGAGAAGTCATTTGATGATTTCCCATCCTGAAAAAAAAAAAAAAAAAAAAAAAAAAACCTTAAGCTGGCTATACTATACTTTAATACCTACTTGACGCACAAACATTTGAAGGAACGCAGGTTTTTGCTGAATTAGGATTGTGCATATTTATTTATATATTTAACTAGCTTTTGCCAGCGGTTTTTCCCGCGTATTATACATATAAACCTTCCTCTTGAATCACTCTATCTATTAAAAAAACCGCATCAAAGTCCGTTGCGCAGTTTAAAAGATCTAAGCATACATAGGTACAGACAGAGGGACGCGACTTTGTTTTATAGTATGTAGTGACTTACACATAGTGCTAAATTCAATGTATAGGTTATTTTACATGGTATAAAACAAAGTTGCTTCCCGCGTCTCACAGTGTTTTATGAAGACGATTTTTCGGACATTGCTTTTTTATATAAAAAACGGATAGTTTATTTCAATGCAATATTTCGCATCCCCATTTCACTAGTATGTTTAGTGTTTGAGATATATTTTTTTTTAAATCGTCTTTTTTTCAACCGGGTAGAATTTAGAAAAAAAATCATATCTCTGAAACTAAATATGATACGCAATTGTGACCTGAGAAACATCGACGGCGTTTTTTATGCTGCATATTTTAAAGTACAATTAAACCTCGGAACTTTGTTAGATTCAGACTTATACGAGGTTTTATGTTTTTATTTTTTTTCTCAGTAATTCCGTCGTATTTGGAAAAGTTATTTATACTTAAATTATGCCCTTCATCTTCCCTACATACCACAAAAATAACACATCCTAATTGCGTGGAATCTAGAAACCACACCATTTTTAAGTTGGATCCGTATTCTACGTCCTTAGGGTTGTCACACGATCATATTTTATTAGTTCATATCCGGATCTGAAGTTATCTCTATATTTAAACCAAAGTTATCCACACAATCAGAAGAATCGCCAAACTTAACGGGCAGTGGGCAGTGCAGTGTTACATTTTAATGCCATTTTTAGGGTTCCGTTGCCAAATGGCAAAAAACGGAACCCTTATATATTCGTCATGTCTGTCTGTCTGTCTGTCTGTCCGTCCGTCCGTATGTCACAGCCACTTTTCTCCGAAACTATAAGAGCTACGCTGTTGAAACTTGGTAAGTAGATGTATTCTGTTAACCACATCAAGATTTTTACACTAAAATAGAAAAAAAAAATTTTGGGGTTCCCCATACTTAGAACTGAAACTCATTTTTTTTTTCATCAAACCCATACGTGTGGGGTATCTATGAATAGGTCTTCAAAAATGGTATTGAGGTTTCTAATATCATTTTTTTCTAAACTGAATAGTTTGCGCGAGAGACGCTTCCAAAGTGGTAAAATGTGTCCCCCCCCCCCCGTAACTTCTAAAATAAGAGAATGATAAAACTCAAAAAAATGTATGATGTACATAACCATTTAAACTTCCACCGAAAATTGGTTTGAACGAGATCCAGTAAGTAGTTTTTTTTAATACGTCATAAATCGTAAACCGCAATTTACCTTTCATTTAATCAACTCAAATATAAAAATTAAAAAAAAAACATTTAATTTCATAAGCATAAACCTTATACATAAACCGAGGATACCTACAGGTTTGTACGGAACCCTCGGCGCGCGAGTCCGACTCGCACTTGGCCGGTTTTTTGATTTTCAGAACTACTTTCAATAGAACAATTTAGGGGTTTCTAAATATCGTATGAAGGAATCTTATTTCTTAGGTTAATAAACTTAAAACTTAACACAAATTCTTATCAAAGCAAAGATTGTAATTGGTGCCGATTCTGTTGTACACCGAACTAAACTAACTAAACTATCTCTGAAATTCCTTACTTTTGGCTATGAGAATTGTGACGCTATTCTGCAAGAAAAAATCTCTAAATTTAAAAAATATTTTGACACGATTAAAATCGAATTTGACAATCGCGACTCAACGTGTTTTTTTTTTCTTTTGGCTTCGCAACATAGTACTTATGTGTGCTACGCAATGAATTTTTAGAGAGACGAAGGAGCGCGCAATGGGGCAGCCTGGACGTGTTTTATATGGAATTTTTCACTTTTTGTTTTAAAAATATAAAAAAAATATTACCCACGTGTTGAGATTTATATATGCAGGGGGTCCATAAAGGGGGTCGAAAATTTCATTATTTTTGCGATAGGACACACCATTTTCGAGATATAAGCAAAAGTAAAGGAAAACAAAAAATACAGTACTATCTTTGCACGTGAAGGCGACCGCGTTAGTGTGAATTTTAGTTCATGATCACTAGTTGTATTCCACACCTTTTTAATCGCGATTAAAAATAGCCAGATTTAGTTAAAATAAATTATTATAGTCAAAATTTTTGATGAAAACCGGCAAACTCAGAATAGCAAAATTGTCAATTTCACTAAACTAATAATTCAGTGCAATCTTAATGCTGTCAAACTAAAATGTAGTTAAGTTGTGTCACTTTAGTCTATTTCAGAATAGGAAATCGTAATTGTAAAGTTTAAGTGATTTTTAGTTAAGAGAATTTTGTGACAACAGAATCGGCCTGTTATTCATTTTTCAAAACTACCGTCAAAATACAGTTTTAAAGGGTGTTAAAGTTATTGCGCGAACGAAGTTGCTGGCAAAGTGCTAGTTTCAGTATAAATAATTTATTCCAATACTTCGGAATTATCGAGAACAAAACCAAATAAAAACTAAAAACCTTTTATAAGTCTGGCTATAACAAAGTTCCTAGGTTTAATAGTCAAAATTTTTATAACCAGTACGTCCCATCAAATAAAAATTGAGTCATCAAAATTCAGATTCGAAAGGTCACAATTGCGTATCATATTTAGTTTCAGAGATATGATTTTTTTCTAAATACCCGGTTGAACAAAAGACGATTTTCTAAAAATTATATCTCAAAAACTAAACATACTAGTAAAACGGAGATATGAAATATTGCACTGAAATAACTTAAACTATCAGTTTTTTATATAAAAAAGCAATGTCCGAAAAATGGTCTTCATAAAACACTGTGCGTCTGTACGTTTAAATCTTTTAACTGAAGTAGCAAACTACGCCGCGGATTTTAATACGGTTTTCATCAATAGACAAAGTGATTCAAGAGAAAGGTTTATATGTGTAATACGCGAGCGGAGCCACTGGCAAAATCTAGTATACTATAAAATCCTAATAAGCAGATAAAAAGAAAGTCCCAAGATCTGCACAGTCTTGTAAAGTCCTGTTACCTGGTGAATCAAACAATAAATTGTTAAGGAGATAATTTTCAATGAGAAGTAATTACTGGTGCCTGCCTCGTTGATCTAGTGATCTCAGTAGCAACGCACTGAGGTAGAGGCCGTGGGTTAAATTTCCAGGTAAGGAAAAATGTTTTTGGGTTTTTTGTTGTGGCAGTTCTCAGTAGCAGCTCGAAGTCTGCATTTGTACCCGGTAGATGACAAAAAGCTCGTTCTCTTTTCATCATCATCATCATCACATCAGCCGTAAGACGTCCTCTGCTGGATATAGGCCTCCCCCAACCTGTGGGGAGTTGCCATAATCGCCGCACTTGGCAGGCGGGCTGGCGATCACAATTTGGTGGTAAAATGTATAGAGAACGCTGCCGCCCATTCTCCAGTAAGTCCCTTAATCCGATTACGACATCCACGGGAAGAAATGTGGTGGTAATTTTACGTCTGGCACCACACGGACAATGACACACTTTCTGTTACAAGGGATTTAAAAATAACTGGTGAAATGTGAGTGTATTATTATATTCCTGAAGTATTGGGCAAAGTTAGGTACACCTCTGCCCAATCTTTCGGGAAAACAAGGCGTGGTATGTGTGTATAATTAAACGTGTCGCCATTTAAATATTAGGAACAAAACCAGAGTTTCGATCCCGGGATGTCTCGTGGAGAGCAATGGTGGCTCAGTGGTATCGGCCTCAACTTACGAGTAGTAGGTCGTGGGTTCGAACCCAAGCAGGCGCTTTACTTTGTGTAAATAATTTCATCACCACTGCTCTCAAAACGGTGAAGGAAAACATCGTGAGGAAACCGGCATATCTTAGAACCACAAATTCGAAGACATGTGACATCTATCAACCCGCACTGGGCCCGCGTGGTGGATTACGGCCCACTCCCTCTCACCGAGAGGAGGTCTGTGTCCCAGCAGTGGGAACAATATAGGCTGAAGATGATGTCTCGTGTGTCGAAGTGGCGGGCGTTTTTGTAAATTTAGTTGTTTTGGGTTCCGAGACTCCTCTCGAGACTAGGTTTGCCAGAAACAGGCTTATTATTTCAACTAAAGAACACAAATAAAAACCTCCCTTCGATTCATAAAACGGTTTTTTTTATACATAACTCTGGATTTTAGCCATTTTTATTTGATTTCGGGGCCTCTCCAAAAATGGTGAAATTTCTAAGCAAAACACGCCAAAATTGATCCGAGTTTGAAGTTCTGCAAACATTTTCAGCATGCCAAATATTACGCACTGGCAACTGTAGTTTAGCGTTTATTAATTTCGATAATTTATCGGCTAAGAACTTTTGTGTTACCAATAGGTGCATTTTCATTTAATTCTACAACGTCAAATCCGATTATATCTTAAACTGCACAAGACAACTCCAATATACCGTTATACATTGATAAATCCCAAGTTACGTTACTCTGAACTAAATACATAGTAAACAAACACACGTCTGTACCGATTAAGGCTATGAGTACACTGCAAATACGATTCGAGAACTTAGCATCGGGCTTCGGATACATCCGAAGCCTTACAAAGAGTAGACTCACGGACTCACCTTTGACTGCACTGGCTCAATACTAAGACATGGGACAAGACGATCAATTAAATACACACTGCTGGGATGGAGGAGATCAACCTAGCGATTGAAACTCTAAGGAGTTTATTCCAGACAGTGACATTTAAATATCTATACTGACGATAAAAAGGATGATAAAGAGGGGCTCGTGGATAAAACCGCACCGGTCGAACGGGTCGACAATAAAAAGGAATGTTTTATTCGAATGTGAGAAGCTTATCTTGATTGTTGAATATACCGGTGGGAGGGACAGTAGGTCGCTTGTCAGTGGTAATACTTTGACCTGACCCATTAGGTATACTGCAAAGATTCAATAAAATAAGAGACGTCCGCCGCGCAGGGGTGATTGCGTAACGTACGTAATTTTGAAAGTTTTCATTGTGGTATTACGTTGCTAAGCAGACATATTTTTCAAACATTTAAAGCAATGGATTAGCAATATCCTATAAAATGATTCAGATCGTGATTGAAAGTTAGTTACGTAACGAGGGAGCAACTTATACTAGTTTTGATCGCACTGTCCTGCGGCTTACAGTACCATCAGCACTGTTATTATTGCCACCTTGATCAATAATTCTGCAAACAATATTTTTGATGCGAATAAGTAAACCTTTCAACGCATTTTTCTTATAATGTTATCAGCTTAAAATCGTTACAAAGCAAGTTTCCAACTCAAAGTCTGCCCTTAAAGTAACGACCAATAAAAACGTCAACAATTTACTTAACGTCGCAGATAAATCCTTAATCTTAGCTATCTTTTGACGTAAAGTAAGGACTAGCAAAGAATTATTAAAGGTCACAACACGTTTTCAACATACAACGTGACAAAGTGATATATATCCTAGAAGTGGACTCTTCCTTCATGGATTGAATTATTTATACGCCCAGTTGTAGACAGCAAAAACAAAGTTGGATTGCGAACATACAAAAGAAATACTGGAACAATGGCACATGATATGAGAACTTTGAAGTATGAATGAAACAAGCTTTGGAAATAAACGCGCCTACGGAAATTTAAATGACTGTATGCTGAGTTCTGACAATTTGCCGCAGTATTTGTAAATACATGGAAAATTAGGAAAACTATAGTTATGCCGCTTTGCAGATTTTAAGGAAAAGACGCTTTGCAGATTTTAATTCAGATTTCTAACGGAAATAATAATATCGGGGCGTATTTTTTTCCCTCAGTGGATAGCGCGGTGGAGTTAAAAATGGAGTCAGTTTTACTTCGACGTGCTGAGATCCAGTCAGTTGGGTTCTCAATATTCAGTTCAACGCTAAGAGTTCAAAATACTATGCACGACAATATCCCTACAAAATGTTGTAACATCTGCGTGAACGTTGACTAAGAGCCTGATAGGTTTTAAACTTTACTGTTATTCTGTTAACCAAGTTTTTATTAGCACCTGCACCTACGGAGTTTATATAATTGGTGATGTTAATTGTGTACTCATCAGTCTAGATAGGACCATTGTTCCTACTTAAAGTGTATTGCTATCTCCTACTGACAAACCGCGAAAGAAAAACACAAGTGACGCTTTAGAACTGTGTAACTATATTACGTATCGTATTGCCTTGAAGTTGGCATGTTTTTGAGCATGATGAATAAAGTTCGTTGTATTTGCGCTGAACAAAATTTTAGTTCAACTAAATTTGACAGCTTTTATTGATTTCAAATCAAAAAAATCTAATCAAAAGTCATTTATTCAAACTAGGCTGAGAGTCAGCACTTTCCGTCTTTCCGTCTACTTTTTGTTTCACAAAAAGGGAAATAAAGCAGTAGTTTAAATTAAGTTTAATTGGAACACAACAGAATCATTACTAATGTAGTGTTTTGATACCCAAAAGAATTTCATAAATTTCTCAGCGTAGTTGGTACTTTACTTTACCCTTGTCTTATCCCTACTTAAAGGTTGACATGAGATAGAAACATTTGTTCTGGACGACATCGTCCGTTATTTTCGCGTCCCAAAATCTTCGCAAGGGAAGCAAAACGCTCGAAATAGTTCAGAGATAGATGATCTTAGGAATTCATCTTTATAGGCGACCCCGTTGCCGTCTTAGCGCATTGGCAAAAGTGCTAGCTCGTTCGTCATGCTGCTCCAGTATTATCTTGTATCATAAATTGTTTATTTATCGTTTTTATCTGTGCTCTGTCGTTTTTCACGTGATTGGTTTTGTGGAAGTGAATTTGAACAGTGATGGGTAATTGCGTAACTTAGATCAGGAATTGCGTTCATTTTGAAAGTTCTGCAACATTCATTGCTTTATTTACGTTGTCAAGCAGACAATTTTATGGAAAATATGACGCAATGGATTAGAAATAATCTTTAAAATGATTCTGATTGACAGTGCGTTACGGAATTAAGGTGCTGGTAAACTGTATGCTAAGTCTATGTAAACACAGTGTTTTTTTTTTATTTCAATTCAGTATCGTTAGGTTCTCAAAAGAACAATGTGCTTTTTAAAGAAAATTTAACTTACTTTAAAATGGTATTTAACACAAAAAATACCAGTATACCTACATAATTATAATCAAAACGTTCGAAAAGGGGAAACTAGTTTAGTTAGAGATATAGTCAGCGAGTCAAAGGAGCCAGGGCTATACCTTAAAAGAGAGGATTGCCATAATCGCCACGCTTAGCAGGCGAGTTGCCTATCGCAATTTGGTAGTAAAATATATAAAGAACGCTGCTGCCCATTCTGTAATAACTCCCTTAGTTGTCTTTTCCGTCACCCATGGGTAGAAATGGGATGGTGCTATTCTTTACATCCGGCATCACACTTAACTGTATCAGTTTACATAAAATTAATGTTGTTACCAGGGATGTTAGGGAGCTCCGTAACCGTAACCGAAACTATCGAATATCCGATATAAAAAAATATCCATAACCGTAACCGAATCCGAAATAAAAGTTTCGGATAATATCGGATTTGTTATTACATTTTTATTTTAGGTAGATTAGATAACACTCAATATATACTCATAATCATTTTTATTTTAAATAGCTATAATAATTACTCACAGACTGATTGTAATTGACAGGCCTGTTGGTCTAGTGGTTAGTGACCCTGACTGCTATACCGGAGGTCGTGGGTTCGATTCCCACCCAGGACAAATGTTTGTGTGATGAGCACGATCATTTGTTCTGTGTCTGGGTGTAATTTATCTATAATATGTATGTATTTAGAAATATATAAGTATGTTTATCAGTTGTCTAGTACCCATAACACAAGCTCTGCTTAGCCTGGGACTAGATGGCGTTGTGTGATAGTTGTGGAATATTATTATTATTATTATATAATTCCTACCAAATGGTGACATATAAATAAAACCATTTTATTAGCTATTTGTATTTTACTTTTTTGAAATTCCTTAAAAATTTAATATTCGTAATCGAAATTATCTGAAACTAACGGATGATCCGAAATAATTTCATATCCGTATCCGGTATAATAATCATTCCTACATCCGTAACTATCCGTATCCGAAATTTCATATCCATAACATCCCTAGTTGTTACCCAAACTGACAGGCCATTAGTCCCTTTTTACGACACCCACAGGAAGAAACTGGGATTAACTACTCCATTCCTAACCGACTTTAAAGATCATTGAACGTCTTCACTAGAATAGTTTCGGTAAGGAAATTGGAGTAAAGTATTTTTGGTAATGAGAGTAAAGTATTTGTTTTAAATTTAATTATTTAAATACGTACTTAACTTCTCCGTAATGGCTCCCTTTGAAAGTTGACTTCATCATTTGCCTAGCCATCACTTTATCCACATTGTATCGTTATCGAAAACTAGTGAACCAAAACAGCATTTTTTTTTTTTATATTCCAACTTCAAATAACACTGACACTAGTCAGTGTTATTTGAAGAGAACAGAAGACTGTTATGTTATAGTTTTTGGAAATTAGTAAAGTTCCACGAAAAATAACAAAAAAACTAGCTGACCAATTACAGTCACTTACCTTCACCCGACTAAGGATGAAGAAAACAAATTATTTTGCTTTTTTGTTCCCTTAGTTTTCGATATCGATACCCAACAAGTAGATAAAGTATTACAAGCGTAGGCAAAGTTTTGCAAGCGTAGGCAAAGTTTTGCAAGCGTAGGCAAAGTATTGCAAGCGTAGGCAAAGTATTGCAAGCGTAGGCAATGTTATTGTCAGCTAATTTAATTTGACCATGTATAATTTATGGGTAGGCCTCCATTCCCATCACATACAACTGAAGACCAGTATTTTATTTGGAGCTACTGCCTATCTGAACTCCACAAACCAGTGGTTAAGTAACACGATACCTCTTGGTAAGACTGACTCTAACACTTTCGGGATTCTGATGGCTTACCACGACTGTCACGTATAATAAACAGGCACGTATGACCAATGGCTTAGCATGCTTTCCGAGGCACGGAGGGGTCTTGGTATTAAAATGAACAACAACGAACAAACAAAAGGCGATTTTCATTTATAAATGTAGCATAGTTAAACCCGAAACAAATAAACTTTACAGCCTACAAACAGTTGCTATAGTAATGTCTACAACTCTACACTGATATAGACACCACAGTAACCGGCAACATAAAACGTAACTATCTGCGAAGCAGTTTATAGCAGAAAATATGGGTCGTGGCTGCCACAGGAACCGCACGGATTTATGAACACCCCCTGAATAGCGCTGCTTCTGTCCGGAGTTATTTATACGGGAACCAGTTAATGTTTCGGATATTTGACTCCTTTGAAAACTGATATGGTATTTGATTGAAACAGAGACCTCTTTTCTTTTAATTGTCGGACTGTTTTTAAGAGGTTTTAATTATGAATATGATGAGCGTTGTGTAGATATAATCGTGTTTGCGGGGCCGACATGGCCTGAGATCGCTCAAAATAGAGAGGTTTTGAAGAAAAACTGGAAGGCCTTTGGCCAACAACGGTACACTAATACCTATCGCTTACAAAAAAACAAAAAGATACTTAAATAATATCCATACAGCATATCTGCAGCTAGGTTTATATACGTCAACAATATGTCGAATATTTCCCGTTAGACTACCCTGTAAAGAAGCACTGAAACAAACTTAATCACAATCTCTTTTAAATTGTAGATATAATCTTAATCAAATCTTGTGAGGACCATTTACATTAATATTATATCATAAATGGCACTTTAAAGACGTTGCGGTTTTTTTTTCGCAATTTTTTTAGAAGACTAGAGAGAGGACACCGACACCAATCATGTTTAAGTCACATGTAAAGTTGCAATCAACCGCACACAAATCCAGACTCCACGGTGCTACTGAGAAATCCCGCATTGAAATACCCATCAATATCACTTTGAATAAAAAACAACAACCGACTCAACCGACTTCCTAAAAAGAAACACTACAAAGTGAAAAATAACTTTAATTTCGAAAGTCGGTGTCTTAGGATCTGTATTTAAGGTTTTTTTGGCACCGAATTCCGAAATTAAAGTTATTTTTCACTTAGTAGTGTTTTTTTTAGGAAGTCGGTTGTTATTTTTTTGTAAGAAGTTTTTATTTTTAACTTTTTAGTTATGGTAGATACCTCGAGCTAATCTAATCGCGTTATTCGTTCCTTTGTCGCCGCAAATACTTAATGCAAATTTAAGACTTACATGGTTTTCACATGGATCCCATTGTTCGAATGGAGCCAAATTAAAATGTGACCATTCGGGAAGCACCAACTTTCAAATAAAAAAAGAATCATCAAAATCGGTTCACCTAGTCAAAAGTTATGAGCTGAAAAACATAATAAACAATACAGTCGAATTGATAACCTCCTCCTTTTTTTAAGTCGGTTAAAAACCCATGATCACTGCATGCTCAGCAGTACCCAGCGTAGGTAGCATTTGCGAACCCTAAACGAACGCGGCAGTAATTTCATTTCAATCCAGAATAATCACGTTTAGAAATACGAGTATCAAAATGCGAAACAGCATTGAATATAATCATTGACATGGGTAATTGAATAGCCATGTGAATACCTACTTATACCGGAGGAAGTATATTTCGTAGTTCACTGAATTCTGTCTCGAATTCATATTGGGTATTGACATTGCGAAAACATGTAGGAAGCCTCGGTTCATGACTGGAAGGCTTTTACTTATTCAGACACGCTTAGCTTTCGGGATGAATAAACTTCTACACTTTGACGGATGTATTCTGAGATTTATTTAGAGCTACTGTATCACAAAATTGAAATTTCAGATTGACTTTCTGAATATGATTACTGACAGGATAAAGATGGAGTAAATGTCAGGGGGTGTTATTCTCCCAGGGTCGCAAGATTTGGCAACTGAAGGAACACGGGTGGGTTTTAGTCAGTAAAAATCTGACACTCCCTCCCTTTCCACCCAAGAGCGGGAGAAGTCATTTGATGATTTCCCACCCACAAAAAAAGGGGGTGTTATTCGGTTTGGAAAGTCTCATTTAAGAGTCTAAATGTTGATATATACTTATTATTAGTAGTAGGTGGCTATAGGTATTCGCTCCTTATTACCTAGATACAACGAATACATTTTAGCAAAATTTATGTGAGCTACACCTTCGGGGAATGAAGGCATGTAAAGTCATTTTTCTCACGAAGTCTTCACCCCATGTGAGAGTGAGTTTTGAGAACATTGGCTTGAGTTATAATGCTTCCAGCAAATCAGCTATGTTGCTTCAGCGAAAGTGCTCGCTTGCGTTCTAACCAAAATGATCGGTCGCGGGATTACCCCTTTATAAGGCAGAGAAAACTAGACATGGTATAATAATAAATTCTTAGGATGTTAATAATGACATTTTTAAGTATTTTTTCAAATTGGGAATTCGATGGGATATTTGCGGAAATGTACATATAATACCTGCATATATATTATCAAAAAAAAAAAAAATTAAATCGTTTTCAACAATACAGTTGAATAAAACAAATAATTTTATTGGTGGCATGTATACTGCCTCTAACTTAAAAAGGGTTAGGCGATCGTCTTGTTGTATGAGTTATGTAATTTTTTGGTTGGAAAACCAGAGAGCGCTCTCTGTCGGTGTGACTACGCGTTCGGGTTCGCCGCACAAAATAGACGTGTCGGTCGCGTGTTCGCGCGATCGCTGTAGTTAGGATGTGGCCTGAATTACGAATACGTGTAAATTGTTTTTAAATATTTACTAATTCAGGAACAAACAAGATATAAACAGAAACATAACAAAACCCTCAATAGGTTTGTCCGGGTGTTGAAAACTTACTATAATGCCGAGGGTATACTAAAGTTGGTACGTACGTCGACGTGGATAATTATAATAAAAAAAAAAATAATTACGGTTCGCAGAATTTAATCAAACAAGAATTTTAAAACAGACATGTACTTATGAACGTAAAATCTGTCGCTATTCGGTAAAATGCACCTTTTATTTTTGGACTTTTAAGCTTCATCGCAGCAGAATTTACACAATGTCCGCTCAAAGAAGTATTATTCTTCTGGTTGGTTTAATGTTGCTATCAATAATATAAAGCAGTGATGCAATTGCAAGTCTTCACTTTTATTAACAGAATAATGAACTTATTCTGTTAATAAAAGTGAAGACTAAAGACGAAAAATTAAAATCAAAAGTCATTTATGCAAATTAGGCTAAGGATCTTCGAGACTGTCAAAATTACATAAGATAGTCCCCCAAAACGCCCACCCTTCTCAGCTGATATTTACACGTACCTACTATTTTGTATTCTGCTTTGGTTACCTGTCTTCCAAAGATCTTAAATAAAATTAACATATTTCTACCGTATCGGCAAGTGCAGGCAAGGAGATAAAAGACATGAATGCAATTGAGCAGAATAATGACAAAAACATTTTTTGAAAACAAAATGAAAATGAAAAAGTGTTTTTTTTTCACAAAGATACCATTTTTAACAAAATATAGGTATTACTTTTGCCAAACTGTAACGCACTGAATATAGAGTGACGACGCTGTCATTCATTACCTATACCTTTTTAATTCCAAATATTGTTATGTATTCTCTCTTAGTCATATCTTCGTGGATATTCGAAAATAATTTGAAGCAATTTTCTCGAAATATTTTGAATCAATTTCGTGTAAATCGCTTGAATGTGTATGTGCATTATTCATTTCATATCTCATTATGCTGCCCTCAATATAATTGAATTACGTAAAACTTAATCCTCGTTTCAGGTAATTCATGAATACATTGGGTTTATTAAAGATGACAAGGATATTCAGATTAACTTAAAATTAATTAATTTTTTTCTTTGTCGCTACACAACACGGTATGTTTTTCTGAACAATGCGAAGGTGCTAAACTTGTATCATTTTTTAAATTCCAATTAGCAACCAAAGTAACCAAGTAGTAAGTAAATAACAATTAAAATCGTCGTAACAATCGTCTTCTACGATGTCCTTCTCACCGCTCTGGTTTCATTTACTCTGCTTTCTTTGTCCAAGCGGTCTTTCTTTGGAATGCGCTCCCTCTTTTTTTTTTTTTTTTTCAGGGTGGGAAATCATCAAATGACTTCTCCCGCTCTGGGCGGAGCGGGAGGGCGTGTCAGACTTTTACTGACTAAAACCCACCCGTGTTCCATCAGTTGCCCATGTGCCAGGGTCACGGTATCTCCTTCGAACAATCACGCGACCCCCGGCAGGCATCGGTCCTAGTAGACCCCTACACTGCTGCTGACATCTCTTTGAGGCGCGCGTGGAACACTGCGCGCCGTCGACCCGAGCTTGGTCCTTACCGGGCGGCGAGCTACCCATTGCTTGCCACCCGCAAGCTCGCGCCTACGGTGGCCGGGAGTCCGCTATTGACTCCCGACGCCCGGGGCGTCTCCTCCTGCGGCGGCTAGGGACGTGAGGGCGCAGAGACTGCCACTCCCTCACGCGCCCCGCCTCCTCCTTCGCGAGCATTACTGCTTCGCAGAAGGAGGTGACGGCTTCCCATTCCCTCTCGCTCCGTACCATGGCTCGCACCAGGGCCGGACGCGAGAGGTCGCCGCCGCCGATCGCCTCCACGAGGACACGGCGGTGCTCCGCCCAGGCAGGGCACACCTCCACCGTATGGTCCACCGTGTCCTCCAGACGATCCTCGCAATGGAAACACCCGGACGTATCCTCCCGCTTTATCCTGAACAGGAACCCACCGAAGCACCCATGCCCGGTGAGAACCTGCGTCAGGCGGAAGGTGAGGACGCCGTGACGCCTCTCTATCCACTCCTCAAAGAGGGGACTTACCGCCACAATTGTGGCGTGCCCACTTACCGCCGCAATTGTGGCGTGCCCAATGCGCTCCCTCTGAACATCAGGATGGCAACCAGGCGGTTATCATTAAAAGTGAAAGCACGTGAGCATATTCGCAGAGTATAAGTTGGCAGAATCATCCCAGCGTTTTTTTTTTATCTTCAGCCTATAATGTTCCCACTGCTGGGACACAGGCCTCCTCTCGGTGAGAGGAAGTGGGCCATAATCCACTACGCGGGCCCAGTGCGGGTTGGTAGATGTCACGTGTCTTCGAATGTTTGGTTCTAAGACATGCCGGTTTCCTCACGATGTTTTCCTTCACCGTTTTGAGAGCAGTGGTGATGAAATAATTTACACAAAGTAATGCGCCTGCTTGGGTTTGAACTCACGACTTACTACTCGTAAGTCGCGGCCGTTACCACTGGGCCACCACTGCTCTCACCAGTAAGGTTCTGGGTTCTACTCTACCTATCGTTATATTTCCAAACAAAGTTTTTTTCGTTATATGTATATATATACTAGCTTCCGCCGGCGACTACGTCCACGTCAAATATTTGCTCCCCTGACCCTTCCTGTCGCATCGCAGCCTGCCAGTTTTCATCCATTTTTTTGTTGCTGCCCCGCTCCTTTTGATCGTAGTGTGATTCTATATAGCCTATAGCCTTCCTCAATAAATACGCTACCCGACTAAAAATAATTTTTCAATTCGAACCAGTAGTTCCCGAGATAAGCGCATTGCACCCCCATTTTAGGTACGTGTAGGTACGTGTACGTACGTGTCACTCTTCATCCCTTCAACTATCTCCACTTAAAAAATCACGTCAATTCGTTGCTCCGTTTTGCCGTGAAAGACGGACAAACAGACACACACACTTTCCCATTTATAATATTAGTATGGATGTATGTATTTGTATCCATGTATTTAGTATTTTTCCTTATTCGAGTTATCTATCCCGTATGTAGCCATATTTTTCACCTGCCATATTTTACTCTTAATCACCCTAAGTTTGACTGGTAGAAAAGCCTCAGGCATTAAATCCGCCTTTGTACAGTACACTGAGAAAAATGTCATTTTGGCATAATCTTAAAATATCGTGACGTTGGTTTAAAATAGATGCGTTGTCTTATAATATGTTGATAATAAGTAAATATTACGCTAGAACTGAAATGTGTTAAGATGGAATCGAATTTTTTGGGTAAATAATGCAATATTATGATACTTGTCATCGTAAAAATTTGTAATTATGAAATAACATTGTCTTCTTCAAATAATAACACAATGTAATAGAAAATGGTCCACTGTCCCATAAATTAGTATGATAATTATAAATAAGATTCTAATTAAAAAACACAATGACAGTCACCGTAATATAAATAGATTTCATAGTTTAATATGAAGAAATATCTCTAAAAATACGATGACCTCCCCCTAATGTACTATATTAAATTATAATGCTTTAAACTTATATTTTTAAAGTAAGCATCATTTTTTAATATTACAGTCATATTATTTTATGTGAATCCTATGATAATACGATTAAATAATCTCATATTTTTAGAGTAAGCATCAAAGTTCAATAATATAGTCATATTATTTTATGTGTATCCTACTAAATTATTATTACAGAGACCCATTTATGAGTAGCATTTGAATGATGTCCTACAAATTTAAGGTGACGGCATTATATAATGAGGTCACCCTCTCTCACTTCATTCCGCCGCCGCGCCATTTCGGTCGGCCATTTGTATTTCACCGCTACAGCCGGCAAGTCACGACTCACGACTCGTTTAATTAATAGCAATAACAATTCCATTAGTGCCAGTGAACGTGTTTGATCAGTGCAAAAATGGATATGGCTACGCGTGATCTTTTGAAGAAGTGGAATTTGGAACGCTACATCGATCGTTTTGAAAGTAAGTTGACAAACCTACCTAGTAAGTTGCTAGCATGAGCTCACACATTACATTCACACATTCTAATTTCTAGCAAGAATAGGGTCAGAGTGTCGTCTTAGAGGCACTATGAAAATATACTTAAAAAAATTTCGCGACCAATTTCAAGGTCACAGTTCTAACATAACCTTACCTATGGATCCCTTCGACATCGTTTTTACGACAAACGGTTGGTCGGAGACAAAAAACACCCAGACACTTTTAGCCTTTCTAGGTGTTACATACTATAGAATCGAGAAAATAAACGATTTGCGAAAATAACACTTTTTTGGCCGCTGTACACTCCAACCAAGAATAGTCTTGTCGTATGGTACCTACCCACCTACCTAGATATACGTTCATATTTATATTATACACTAGATTCGATGTGCAACTGCAACCCAAAAAAAAACAAATAGGTAGAGTGCGTCTAAACTAAAATGACGCGCCCCACTACCGCATTTACCGTAGTGTACGTATACAAATTTAAGTAGTGGGGCGCGTCATTTCAGCTTAGACGAGCTCTACCAACCTACATTTTATAAAGTCGATGCGACGTAGTGCATTTCACAGCTGCAATCAGGGCGCTGTTAAATTTACCTTTTTTTTTCAGCTGAAAGAATTGATATCGCAACAATGCAGATGCTTAGTAAACAAGACATACATAGTATGTTCCCTCAAATAGGGGACAGACTCCGGTTTGAAGCAGCTCTGGCCATGTTAAAAAGCGACCAACCAAAAGATATGGTTTGTTTTCATGTTAAATTGTATTTCAAAAAAGTAAATTTTGTTTTAAACTTTTTGCTTACACATGCCCTGCGTCGCTTAAATGCACATTCTCCTACTTGCATGTAGGTAGGTAGGTACCTACTTATTAACTTTTATTATTTTAAAGTCTTCTTAAGATACCTAACAATTTAACCGGTGCAGTATTTATTTAAAAAGCGGAATAAAATCATAACTTTTCATCAGTCTTGTTAGTTTACCAACTAAGTACATTATTATTACCTTTTTAAATTTCTTGTTAAATTTCAGGATAACTCCTACAATTCATCACTCTTTGAAGAGGTCCTGAGGAATGACTTGTTAACTAGTCTACCTTGTAACTTAGAGCCTCTGCCACCGTGTGAAGGACTGCAAAGCTCAATCCTCAACCAAGACTGCGAAGCAGGACTTAACCAGGAAAATTTGGTAAGTTCTGCAAAATTGTAGAAAAGTACTCGTACTTACTGTTTTTTGGTTCAAGAGCAATATGTATTAATTTGTAATTACATCCATACTAATATTATAAATGCGAAAGTAAGTTTGTCTGTCTATCTGTCGGCTGGGGCAGGACCTTTTCACATTTTCATACCTAAGACACTGAACCGATGCAAAATTTGGTATAGACATTCTTTGAGACCAGGATCAGTCCTGATCTTGATCGATTAGTTTTTATCAGGGCCGGATCAAGGGACGAGGGCAGGACCGTTCACACCTGCAATGCTGAACCGATTACTAGTAAAAAAATATAACACTTCCCTTGAGTTATCTCCGGCTAGGGCTAGCTATAGCCTGTTAGTTAACGGTCGCACTCGGACACATTTAGTGATTATTTCAACGATTATTGAGGTTAATTGACCGTACATACTCATATTATCACACCTTTTTGTTACATGTACTATTATAACATTGTCTCAAAGTAAATATTATTTTAGGATGGTGACATACTGGTGATACCACTGGACTCGTCGTCGTCAGTGGGTGAAGCAGTTAGACAAGAGTCCACCGGGAGCAATTTAGTAAGTTATTGCCTATTATCCTGTACTTTTGATAAGGAATTTAAATTGACATTCAATATTGTTAACCCCCGGCGTAAACAGATAAGTTTAACGTCTGTACCTGTCCTGTCCTGTATGTGTGTACGGACGGCCGTTTAGGAGCTATACTATATGTCACAAAGATCAGTAATATATTTGGAGTTGGTGACAGCTATAACTAACAACTAAATGCATGATGCCTAGACTGGCACCGACTCCAACTGATCATTATACTGAATGGAAGGTAGGTATTGAACCTGTATTTTCAACATTTTAGTGACATTTTTTTTTAACTTTTACCTTGCATATTTAGTTTGTAATGCCATACTTATACTATTTGTGTTTCAGGTGAATACCATACTGAATTCATCAGTCGAGGGAAAACAAATAATAGCAATTGGGCAGAAAACGGGCACCTTACCCTCAAACGTGCGTGGGCGTTTATGCAAGCTGCTTATGGAGAAGCTCATTACGGCCGAAAACCCGGTACTTCTGACAGATTCGCAGCTGCTTGCTCTATCCTACGACATTGGCAGATTATTTAAAGAGGAGTCACCACCCCTATACTACGCGCCGTACCTGCCGGCTGATGCTTACCAGGCTAAGCGCAATATCTCTGGCTGGTTAGTCACCGCCAGAAGGGCTCGACGGCAGCATTTAGTTTCGTTGGGCCTTATTGAAAAGCCCAAGTCACGTTCTCGCTCCAAGTCCAGTCCTAGGCTAGACACCCCTCCACTCGCTGGAATCGACCTGACCGGACTTAAAGAAGGTAACTCCTTTTCAAGAAATTTTATGTTTTCAGATTGAATTAAATTATCAAGAACAAAATTATTGAGAAAAATATCTGAATTAGTATAAATTTTCGTTACAAATTACAAAATATCTGAATCTAAGAACCGTTATTGTCATTGTACTAATTATTAATCGTTTTAATTTTTGTGTGCAGGTGAAGTGGAGGACGTAGCGTCAGCATTAGAGCAGCTGTCAAGTCCTTCAGCTGGTCCGTGGCAGGAGGTCAGTGCCCTGTGGCGGGAGACGGTGCGAGCTCGCCTCCGGTACTTGTACTACGAGGAAGGGACATTACAGGAGTACTTCAATAAGTATCCTATCCTGAAGTCAAGTGATGGATGGCGACTCCTGACTCATGACTACGAAGCACTGTTCCCTGATAAATCCGGGGGCCTCGACGCCTTGGATGCTTCATCGGAAAACATACTAAAAGCTGCTCAGCAGAAGCTTAACACCACAAAGGACTCGTTTCTTCGTCGAAAAATAGCTGATACATTGGCAATTTGTGACGGTAAGGAAATGATTCTGTTATATAGTTCTAGGTGCTCGACCTCCCTGGGTCGGTGAACCCGTTATAAAATATACAGACAAAAAAGAATTTAAAAATTATCTAACATGGTGCAGTCGTTCAGAAGTAACGGGCGGGCGGACACACATTTCGGCAATTCATTTTTACTTATATAGATAGATTTTATTTTGTTCTGATACTTTTCCCTATTTGCTCAGTTAATGATGATGTGTTGTGTCAAATATACTATTATTATTTTCTTTCCAGATGAACAACCGGAGACAAAATTAATAGCAGCGATATTGCTACTCGGCTGTCTCTTTAATATTCCTCCTGCCCGTCGATCTAGAAAAGACTGGCAAGCTTCACGAGCGGAGATATTGGATGGATTTGTGACCATCGTGGATGATGACGCAGACGTGCAAGTGGTAATTGAGGAGCGTCGCCAAAAGCTTCAAAACCTAGGTATTAGCCTCCAACCATTTATAATTTGGTGCCGCCAGTCAGGTGTCTCCTTCACAGTATGTGACAATACGTTTTACAAGTTCACAACAGTAACTGAGGCTGTTGATGTGACTTTTAAAATATTTCATGCTACTGCGGCTAAATATCCTACTGAAAGCTATAACATTTGGCTTATTATCCAAATTGGTTTTTACAAAGTCAAAACATCGTACGATCGTATGTCACAATCTGTGAAGGAGATATTAGTTACTCTCGGAGTCACAATTTAAATTAAGATGAAGTGTCACAGTTGTAAAAGGACTTTTCCCACGTTTTCTTCACTTATTACCCACATAAGGAAAGAATGTGAAAAAATTGATATTACTGGAGTTTATAAATGTGGTGAAGACGCATGCTACCGGTATTTCACGGACGTTAGACAATTTAGAAAACATGTTAACTTAAAACATTTGAATAAAGTAAACACTCGTTATTTGCCATCCACCTCAAACGAGGCTTGCGTAGTTCTTATGTGTGAAACAGAGACTACCAAAGTAGCAACTGAGCACATATACATTGAAGCTGATAGTGAACCGGAAGTCCTTGATAATGCTGATAGTATTATTCATAAAGAAGTTTTGAAATTTATTTCAACGCTCTATGTAAATCCCTCTGTATCTCGATCGTCTGTACAAGCTATGGTTAGTCATTTGCAAACCCTTCTTGACAATATCGCACCGTCTTTAATGTCCGTATTCGGCCCTGTGCTAGCTGATGAGGAAAGCATGTCTGGAAGCGAAATTAATAAACGACTTCATAAGTTCAACACAGCTTTGAAGGGCATCTTTTTTCCGTTTCGTTCAGAATATTTGAGATTCCGAGAATTGAATTTATTAGGTTCTTTTATACCACCACATGAAGTAATCGTTGGTTATTGTCCTGACATTTCACAAAGGAGTAACACTTTAACATTACACACCAAGCCACGTACAATGCAAGTAATTCAACTTCGCCAGGTTTTGAAGATTTTTTTTTCCATTGACACTATTTGGAAAGATGTAACGGATTATTTGAACCACCTAAGGGGTAATTTAATAATCCGTGAAGAAAATCCGATGAGGCCAATGTGTCTAGAAAATGTAATGCAGGGATCTGTATGGCTGGCAATGTGTACACCGCAGGCGTCGGACATTATTCTTCCTTTAGTAGTATACTATGATGATTTTGAAATTGGAAATCCTTTGGGGAGCCACGCTGGGGTGCATAAGCTTGGTGGTGTATACGTTTCCTTGCCAGCACTCCCACCACATTTATTTTCATTGTTGAATAACATTTTGCTGTTAGCTATTTGCCATTCTGCTGACAAAACTAAATATGGAAACAAAGCTATTTTTGACCCTGTTATTGAGGAATTGAATTACTTGCAAAACAAAGGAATTTTTATAGAAAATAAGTTTTTTAAAGGAACCGTAAAATTGAAGGTTGTTGCTATAACTGGCGATAATTTAGGCCTGAATTCAATTCTCGGGTTTACTGAAAGTTTTTCAGCTAACAAGTGTTGCAGAATCTGTAACATTGACAAGAAAGGTTTGCAAACTGCTCTATATGAAAACAGTAACTTGCTTAGAAATATGACTTCATACCACGCTCAATTGCAAGAAAACGATACACCTAACACGGGCATTAAAGAATCATGCTGTTGGCTTAAGGTGACAGGATTTGATTTATTTCAAAATGTAGCAGTAGACCCAATGCATGATATATTAGAAGGTGTAGCTCGTTATGTAATGACCTTTGTCATAAACCACTTCCTTGCCGAAGGTCTTTTAAAGATCTCAGTATTGCAACAAAGAATAATTTCATTTGATTATGGACCAGATAGGAATTCAAAACCAAGTAATTGTTTAGTTGTCCAAGGTTCGAAAGTAAAATTGAAAACTTCAGCATCAGAAATGCTTACCCTTATTAGATACTTCAGCCTAATAGCCGGGTTTTACATTCCTTTAGAAAATAAAGTATGGAAATTATACATTATGTTGCGGCAAATCACCGACAGGTTATTAAGTCATAGGGTCTTCAGTGACACCAATATTCAACTCCGGGTTATAATAGCAGAATTTAATCAATTGTACACGGAGCTAACAAAATCACCCCTGCAGCCAAAGTTTCATTTTCTGACTCATTATCCTACCATGCTAATGAAGTTCGGCCCCGTACGTAACATGTGGGCTATGCGTTTTGAAGCCAAGCACAGGGTATCTAAGTTAGTGGCTAGATCATCTTTTAATCGAGTCAATGTTTGCAAGACTCTAGCAATAAAATGTCAACTTATGCTCAATGACTTGTTTGTGAAAAATACAATACCTACAACAAAAATACTAGGAAAAAAATCTGCATTAAATTCAGGAGACACTGTCAAGTTTTCTCTCGGCACTGGCGTTGTCCTCAAATATTCGGTTACTTCCGCTACAATAGCTGGTGTTATATGGCAGCGGAACTCTATTGTTACTGTAGATATAGATGATGAACAATTCTTACCCACTTTTGGCCAAATTGATGCAATTTTGGTGACAGATACTGAAGAGCTTTTTTTCCGTTGCTGTATGTTTGAAACTATTGAATTTAATTCTCATTACAATTCTTATGAAGTTAAACGTGGTAATGATTATCTGTGCTTTCCTTGCCAAAATGCCGTTTCTCCGTGTCCTAACACGCTCACTCTAATGCGAGGTAACACGTCATATATTACAAGTAGATGGTACCTAGAGTAAAAATTTCAAAATTCTGTAGGTATTCTAACGGCTTACGGTCGCTGCTATAATACCTTGAAAATGCGCAAACGAGTTAACTCGTTTGCTCATTTTTAAGGTGTTTTTATTTTGAATCCAGTAATATCAATTTTTTTTGGAAACGTTTACATAATTATTAATTATGTACTTATACCGTACGCGGCGTTGCTAGTTTGAGGCACTGCAGAGTCCAAGGGCAGTTATTTTTTTATAGCAGAGTGCGCTCAACTAGTAATCTACCCTTAGTTACGGTATTTATCGTTTATCCCTTTAGGATATCCTATAAAGACGGCCCGATAACGGTGTCCGCATAAAGTAATGGTATGAGCCAGCACCAATAGCTGGTTTAAGGTGAACGCACACTTATCAGAGCCGAAGGAGGCGAAGGAATCAAATTTTAGAATTACTTAAATGAAGTCCAATGTAACTTCGCACACTTATCCGCACCGAATCGTACGACCTTATTCGTCCGATTCGGTAAGTGTGCGAGGTTCCATAGGATTTCATACAAGTAATTCTAAAATTCGATTCTTTCGCCTCCTTCGGCTCTGAAAAGTGTGCGTTCACCTTTAGTAATAGATTTTAAAGTAAAGTATTTGTATGAGGGATAGATTAGTCTCATCGGAGTGTTTATAGTAGCACTTTACTTGAAAATAGATATTTACTATAATAATATAACCAATTTATTGTATGCAGCTTTAAGGTGAAAGCGTCAGGGTAGCCCGCGAAATTCAAATTTTCTTACGTTTTTTGCAATTTGCAGGCCAGTGCTAGGTTTTGATTGAAATGTTAGACGCGGGTGTAAGACGTATGTAGTACAACTTATGTACTTACACCCGCGTGCAACATTTAATTAACATACAACCTAGCACTGGCCTGCAAATTGCAAAAAACGGCTACCCTGAAGCAATCACCTTAAGGGCAAAAATGTTTTAGTTATAGGTACATTAATGTAAAGTTTGTTATTTTTTGTAAATTAAATTTCTACTCGTCTCAACCTTTATTTTAATTTGTAAAAACTAGAATTATTGAACATAATGTATATAATGATTCTTTATAATGACCGACAAATAGATACTGTAATCATTAAGGCGAGGATGTTTCTAAACAAAACAGTCTTCTTTTATACTGAATATAAATGTTTAGAGTATATAATAATTATTCATTCATACTATGGAAATAAAAATACCATTCAATTTTCTGTTTAATTTATACATACATCCCTTTTCACCTTCTTACCATTCTTGCCAAGGTACTTTTTTCTATTTTTTTTACTTACTCTCCATTTTTTTAAGGTTCAAGTTTAGGGTTCTTCAGTTTTTTTTAATGTTGAGCTCACACCTAATAATATTTAAAAGGAAAGAACCAATATTGGATACTTAAAAATAAGGGGATCATGTAAGTCCAGTGGCGCCCTCAATTATAGGAGGATTGTGATTTCTAATAATCCAAACAATTTCTGTGTAATCCACCAGTATTTAGTTGTAGTCCTACTGATGGAGAATGAGTAGAACTACAACTAATCACTGGTGTATTATAGAGATATTAATTGGTTTATTAAAAAACACAATCCTCCTATTGAGGGCGACCTCCGTAAGATAATAGGCTATAACCAGAGATATGAGGAAATAGTAGGAAAAGTAAGAGGACCTAACCTAAAATACGAGGAGGTTACCGAAAAATAGTAGGAAAAATAATAGGATATAACTGGATATATGAGGAAGGCACCGAAAAATAGTAGGAAAAATTGTATGACATAACTGAATATGTGAGGAAGTCACCGAAAAATTGTAGGAAAAATAATAGGATATAACTGGATATATGAGGAAGGCACCGAAAAATAGTAGGAAAAATTGTATGATATAACTGAATATGTGAGGAAGTCACCGAAAAATAGTAGGAAAAATAATAGGATATAACTGGATATATAAGGAAGGCACCGAAAAATAGTTGGAAAAATTGTATGACATAACTGAATATGTGAGGAAGTCACCGAAAAATTGTAGGAAAACTAATAGGATATAACTGGATATATGAGGAAGGCATCGAAAAATAGTAGGTAACTAAAACTAAATCCATGGTGACACATCATCTTAAATACTGTTATCATCAACATCAGTATTATCATCGTTCTTTTTGGTGAATCACTATGCTCCGTCCTTTGAGTGAATTCATCATACTTTAAGCTGAATTCACCTCTTTTATGATTGTCAGTTTTCTCAGTGTAGTTTTACTCATGCGTAAAGTTTTATTAAATAAATAAATTAATAAAATATCGGTCGGTCAACTGCATAGTTGGTCTACTGACCACAAACGTTATCTACTATTGAGCATGGAGGAGATTCTTGCTCATTCTAGTCCATACGAATCAACCTTTTCAAAGGGGCGACTAGAATCAATTCTATTTTAGTACACATTTTTACGTTCAAAAGTGCCGTATACGCGCCAATTGGAAATAAATACTTTGACTTTGACATTAGGTCCTTTTTGTGGATGGGAAATTATCAAATAACGTCTCCCGCTCTGGGTGGAGCGGAAGGGCGTGTCAGATTTTTACTGACTAAAATCCACCCGTGTTACTTCAGTTGCCTATGGCCACGGTAACACTTTCGAACTTATCCGCAACCCTGGTAGGTGACATGAGGTCCTGGCTTCGATTTCCAGGTCGCAAAAGTGTTGTTACGTTTTTAGGGTAAATATCGTTCAAGTAATCTAGAAACATAGAATGGCTAACTATTCAATTCAAATCTACAAATTATAACAATAAGTACATTACACAGTTTATCTCTAAACATGACCGAAATTATAATGTTAGCCTAATTTTACGACAAATCAGGTCGTTGCTCTGCCAAACCACATCAAACTGACCACATCAATCAACCAAATCCATTACATAAGGCTAATGTACAAAAATAATAACCGTAATAATAGCCACCGTTGTGTAATGGTATGACATAAATAGATATTTGGTTAGGTTAGAAATAGAGTTTAGACTCGGCTATAGGATAGTTTTTATTTGATATTATAATATACCTTACGGCAGGCGGCTATACGGCAGGTGGCTATACGGCAGGTTTCACTAACAAGCCAAAACGCAATGAACTCATCCGTCCGCGGATCCGACCGATTTACTATGAGTTACCATTAAAAACTAAACTTTTTGTTTGGGGATTAAAGTTTATTTTTCCAAAACCAAATAGTTGTTTACATGCTTGACAACTTAACACGTTGACGGACACGCCGGTTATGACATTCATTAGGAACTTGCGCAGAATGACGCGCCGGTTATACCCTTCGATATTTTTTTTGTACTCTAGAAGCACAACTGCTTTAGCAGACGAATTTCCATACTGCTACCATATAGTTCATCATTAAGTGCCCCCAAATTAAATTATTCGAATTGCTAGGTGTCACATAACATGTCTTTTTACCGCTTCCAACGTACTACTACTTGGAACATTTTTGTGCGCACTCACACTGACGCCGCGTTCATAGCAGCGGCGGCCATTGTATGAGAATTTGTTCAGTTGGCCGCGGAGTGCACCGCGGAGTGCACACGTCGGGAACGTGATTTACACGCGGTTTCTGATCAACGTCTATGGTAAGTAGAATTGGTTTTTATGATTAACTAATTACATAATGTTAGTATTATTTAAATGAAACGTACTTTAGGACATAATAATGGATATAAATACAAATATTTCATAAATCATTATTATTATAAGATAAGAGGTTTCAACAAATGATTTATCCTAAAATATTGATTTAAACAACTTCTACTTATACGTTCTACTTTTCAGATGTCTCGACAACGACCGAGTGGAGGTAAACCAAAAAAGAAACGACCTTTAATCCAACTACAATAGAAGAAATGAAGCAGTTTCTTGGATTATGCATTTTGCAATCTCATATAGAAACACCCAATATTCGAAAACTTTTTACATCTGCTGATCCGTTATATTACCATCCCATATTTACTTACTGTGCTGTGATTAAAAGTGCCATTTTATTCTAAGTTTAAATATAAGAAAATATCACAAGATGTGATGTTTGTGCTGTGATTAGTAGTTACCTAAGTAGATTAAAATTATATTAAAGATTTTAATTGCAATGTCGTTTAGAATGATTAAAACTAAAGGAAAGTTTATGTTGTGATTAAAGGGTCATTTTTTATGTTGAAATAACTATTGTAATGTCGTTGTAATTTTTCCTACATTAAAATAAATAAAACCTTGTGTTTTTATTATCTACTGGTGCTCTTTTTATCCTAATTATTTTGAAACTTTGTAGAAGATGGGGTTAAAAATATTAAAGGCTATAGTCGCAGTATGCTGTATTTGAGTAAAATAACCGTTTACTACTGACGTAACGGCTGATGCCTTCGAAGGCTATAGCCGGCGCGTCCTATTTATATAGTCAAAGACTACATACCTGTGACGTAACGTTTGGAGCAGGCGAAGGCTATTGCCGGTGCTGACTTATTTAAATATAATGTCTTTTTTACCGGTAACAGTACGGCTAAAGCCTTTCATACAAAAATCTTGTGTCAAGATAGGGTTACAAAATCAAGCAAAGTGTCCGCGAACGTGTTAATCTTGAACGACCACACGTCCACGTAGGGGAAAGGTGTACTAGATGATCCCCCTAAGGAAGAATGCTCGTAGTTTGAACGATATTCAACTTAATGCAGATGTAAAAGCGTTTAACGATACCAAATTTATCTGTGTACCTTTTGTTATACCCAAAATGTTTAAATTGTTTACCTTTCTTAATTATATTTCATAATTTTTAAAGCTCCACCAAAGGATCATCTTGTACACCGGGGTGTCCAAGATGATCCCCAGGATCATCTTGCCCCTATTTTGAGAAAGTAACTTGTTAGAGTTAACATTGTCTTTATTTATGTAATCTTAGATATATGTATAATTTAAAAAAAAAACTTAACCTTAACGTTGCTTAACCTTGAGATCAAAATAATCCTTATAAAGATTTTTATCTTACAGAACTAGACTTAAAGTGAACTAGTCATCAGTCATATGAAATGTGTTTGGTACATGATTATTCACCATGAGGTACAAGATAATCCGCACGGATCATCTTGCCATAAGTTCATCTTTTTTATTCTTTGTTCGATACCATAACCTATATGTTTTCTACTGTTACCATCCCACCCAAAAAACAAAATAGAGCATTATACAAAACCACTAGTATAACAATATTTGCAATTGACTGCCTAGAACAAAAGTTACCTAAACTTAAAATCTACAAGACCTTAGATCAAAGTCACATAATTTTTATTTTTTTTTTCACAAAAATTTAGTCGTCACTTTCGCCGGCATTACGATTTGACTGATGCGAGGGGATATCAGGAGCTACGTTTTACCAAAGAAAACAACTAGATGGCTTTAATAGTTTCACTGCAATTAAAAAGGATGACCTTACCTCAGCGGATCATCTCGTACACCTTTCCCCTAAGTTATTCTCAAATATCTAGCGTCGATTATGGACAATATCTTTACATCACATCGCCTAGCACAACATCTAGAAAAAAAAACATAAATTGCTGGTCACTACATAGGTATGGTTAGCAAATCTGTTCCGATTTTCTTAAATATTCTGCTCAAGTAAAAAACTGAATTGTTAATCGAATTCTGTAGCTGACTGAACGAAACACGTTCATTTTATGCAATCCTCAAGAGCCTTACATATCTAGACCCCTTTGACAAGTTGCCACAGATTACGACTCAGTGTTGCCATCTCACAAATAGTTTCCATGTGTTCTCAAAAACGCCACGTCGTGTTAGTTACGCTTCAGTTGATATTGGACCGGATAGTCGTATTGCCTTCTATATCTGTGGGACATGGCGTTACTGAGCTAAAGGAAGATCTGCGTATTTTCATTCAATCGGACCTATTGTAGGTTTGTGAGAGAAAATATTTTATGGTGTCTTCTGACAAACACAAGGCTTGCCTTTTTGTTAATACTAGTGATTAGCCCATTGGTCGAAATTCGACCGTACTTCATTTGAATAGAAATACATTATTAAATGAAAAAAACATATATAATAATAAATATTTAAAAAAATATGGTTATATTTGACATTCAGTAACACTATAGACAAAAAACAAATATTCTCGAGATGATCATAGATTTAAAAAATGAAATAGGTTATATAATCTATATATAAAATTAATTTATTACCTATGGTTATACTTGACATTCACTAATAGTTAAGGAGCTGGCGAGCAAAATTTCGATATGATCAGCACACAAGGCAGACGTTATTAATAGTGATAATTATACCCTAAGAAACATCAAGGACCTCGTCTGCCACCATGGTGGCGCTGCGTTGTAAATTTACAGCGTTTCAACAATGTTTTAAAAAAAGGTATGCTATATGATGCGCACACATCTGCCTCTGGGGCTGATGATCACAGTCATCCTGAAAACAGAAAGAATCGAAAAGGCAGACATCCAGAGCTCTGGCTTTTGTAGTATTCATTTTTACATTTATTTTTATGATAAAAAAAACTCTATATGAAGTGCACACTTCGCAGATTTGAATTGTTCGATTAAAAACAATGAGAAGAACCACAGAAAAATAGTCTGCCAGCATGTTGCCTCTGCGTTGTCTATTGATAGTGCTCCAAAAATGTAAAAAAAAGGTGTGCTATATTATGCGCACACGTCTACTTCTTGGACTGATGTTTGAATTCCTTATGAAAACCAAGAAAATCGATGAGGCAGACGTTCAGGCCTCTGATATTCCAAAGGCAGACCATTTGATTTTTTTTAACCCGACGCTCGCGACAAACCAAGCAGGTATAAAATATCCTCATAGTTCCTTTCGTGGTGTCTCTCTTTTATTTGGGAATATGAGTGAGAACGGTATAACTCAGTTCTGACCTTTTCCGTATTGTGAAACTAAAAGTATAGAGCGTATATCTATATACAGTCTCCCCTTTTATTTTGCACGCTTTTCCTCTATCTCGCTCTCAGGCACTTTCACACGTCTTGGTTCAAAATCTACGTATTTTACACAAATAAAACGTGATTTAAAAAGTTAAAGACTGTTCCTATCCAGATCCTAATCCTATTCAGATTACAATCAAGCATGCAATTAAAAAAAATACTTTCTAATTAAAGTTCCAAGCGCATTTCGTTTCTGGTTGGCATTGAGAAAAAATTTGATTGCATAGATTTCAGCTCCAGAAGTTTAATCGTTACCGTGAGTTTAAAGGATAATATTAACCAAAATTGTAAGAATAAAACTATAAATAATAACAATAATCCCACGTAATACCCGCTGTCCCTTGATTCCGTGAATTTCAAAAAGTAATACAGCTGAAAATCAGTGAGCAAAGAGTCTGCCACATGTTTTTTCGAATCCACAGAGTCATAGTGAATCGAATGGGCGCAATGAGAACCGCGTGCAAATGACTTAGTAGACCTTTTTTTAACATTTTTACAACTCCGTCCCATGACAATGCAGAGTCCTGAATGTCTGCCTCTTCGATTTTCTTCGTTTCCAAGATGATTCTGACCATGAACTCTAGAGGCATACATGTGCAAATGATTTAATACCCCGATTTTTTTAAGCAACTTTAATCCGCTGTAACGCGAAAACGCAGTGACATAGGACCTTAATTGATTGGACCAAATCGATTCGTAATTATTTAAACTGCAATCCACCTCGACGTGAAACGTGTGCAAATCATATACTGAAATGCTCGCCAGCTCCCTAACTATAAGACTATAGACACAAAATAAAGACAGATATTGTCGATTGGACCATAAACAAAAGAATATTTATACATGTGTGTATTAACTACACGGTAATGAATAGTAGTGTGTGTAACGTGTTATTTATTGAAAATAATATATTTTTACGCATAATTAAAAAAAATATTAGCATTCGTCACTTCTTCTCTGTATAAACTATAAGTGTGCGAAATTTCATACTCCTCCGTCCTCCCAATTTTCGTAAAAAGGGATCCATAGTTTTCGCTTCACGTATATATAGATATAGATTTGTCTTCCTTTCTTCTTTCCCTCGATGTGAAAATTTTGTACACATGATGAATTTAAAGTGATAAATTAATTAATGATCCGGTACTTTTTACTTGGGTAGTCGTATTGTATTTCCACTCACCTACCGAACGATCGAACAATGAAATTAAAAGGCAGATGAACGTTAATTTCTAAGTATGTAATTTTGTTCGCGTCATGTGAACGTAGAGTGAAACAGAAATGAATATTCACTTGACATTTGTTTCTTGCACTGCAGCTGTTCTACCAATAAAGATATAAGACCTAGGCTAAAAAATCATTAACAATTAGACATTTATTTATTTCAGAAAACACACATAATTATTAGATTCATAAAAACAATATTCCAAGCAAAAATTTATATTACAGGAAAAAGTGTGTCGTTAGTGGCCGTTACTAATGAAAACAATTATTGTATCACAGACACTAGCGCCATTGAAACGGGGTAACAAAAAATAATACATAGTTTAAAAAACTAAAAACACGCTTCCATAGAAAACCAAACTAAAAAGTAGAAAAAAAGCGTAGGGTGCTTTTTGAGGAATTTTTTTATTGATCAAGCACCCCACGCTTTTTTTCCATTATTTTCTACTTTTTACTTTGGTTTTCTATGGAAGCGTGTTTTTTAGTTTTTTTAAACTATTATTTATTTTCTATTTTTAGGGTGTTTCGAATTTTGAGACGTATGTCAGCGTAGTTTTTGACGTATTTCAGCGTAGTTTTAGAAGACAGTTTTTTTTTTGCTGTCCTGGTAACCCTGGCAGGAATAATGGCACAAATTTATGAAATTATTGCATTGTCATAGGTCTTTGACAGGTGTGCAAAGTTTGAATGAAATCTGGTCGTTTAAAGTGGGTCAAAATCGCACTATAAGGAGTCGGTTACAAACAAACAAACATACAAACATACAAGTGAAGCTAATATAAAGCGTGTAAAAAGGAAAACTCGAAAGTGCCATAAAATGAACTCGTTAATATTTTTAAGCTTGATGAAATAAAAATACCTATAAAATCTAAAATTAAATACCTACGAGAAGTAGGCTGTTACAAATCGGATAAGACTGACGAGAGATGTGAGATTTTTAAGAAGTTCGATGGTTAAGACGCGAAAAATTATAAATTTAGTTTTATGTGTGTTTTGTTGTGTTTTATGTGTTACGGGGTTAACAGGCTGTCGTTCCGCCAGGATATAACGGCTGACAGGGCCTTTTCAGTTTCCTTGTAGGCCAGCTGCCAGTCTTTGCGACGCACTATAAACGCCTATGGCACTCAATATCTCAAAAAACTTGAAAGGTGTCATGGGACACCCGGATGGAACGAAGTGCCTTTCGATTAATTAGTGAAGGAATTGTAATATATATTTTTATTTCTTATTATTATTTATTATGTACAAAAAAAATGGTTGCCTGTAAAGTCGGTATACGGGCGAAAGTTTTACGTGACAACGACTTTGAAGGGACGCGTGCCTTTCACTTTTTATGTCTGTCTCTCTCGCTCTTAGGCGGGCTAACCATGCTCGAGTGGAAGGGACGCGTGCCTCTCACTCGCTCTCATTGTGAGCGCATAACGTGAGCGGAGCGTAACGCAGTTTCTTGAAGTGTCACCCGGCAAACCAATTTATAAGACGTTGTCACGTCAAAACCTGTATACACTCAACAACAAGAATCGTCGCGACACCACACTGTTCAATGCGAAATAGAAAGACGAAACGAAAATAACTGGCTTGCTTTCTATGAGAGAGAGAGAGAGAGACAGACAGACAGAGAAACACGCGTACGCCGCACGGCTTACAACTATAGCAAAAAGTGTCGTTACAATTTTTGGTCTTAATTTTTTCCGTCTAGCCCCCTTTCGCAACGCGCGATAAGGAACTTTGTTCCAGTAAAAACAAACAATTTTTTTATCAAAAACAAGTTTGATGAACTTTGTTAATTGAGCTGCATGGATTAGTACAAGCCCTTAGAGTTCATTCACATCAAATTAATTCTAGCCGATAAAATCGTGACCTATAATCTCGGTGATTTTGTTATCTCTTCGCAGAGACGGCGCGTCCCTTTGTATAAGTTACGCTTCAGCAAACATTGCACTGGATGCATTCTATACTTATCCATATACGTATATTCTCAGCTCGGCCAATTTCTATACCTATTCGGAGATAAAATTATTGAGTGAGTAGTGAATTTTGGTGCATCATTTTATGAATGTGTAATCATTGGCTGTGATAATTCAAAAGTAGTTAGATAATTCGCTACTGATGAATAATGATTAAAAAGACTACGATCTTCTCACAACGTTCACAGTCCGATCTCAGTTTCAATCTGTCAAAAATACCTCGAGTTTTCATAAATTTTTGGCAAGTTTTTGACATTTGATTGTCGCCAAAATGAGACTGCGACTAGATTTTGAACGTTTTTCAGTATGAGAATTGGCTTTTTGATGTCAGATGGGCTCGCTAAGTTAATGAAATATTATTTCTTCTTAGTAAGTATATTGAAACTCGTCGTTTGTTACGCGTGAACATTTGTCAGTGCACTCTAGGCTATATTCAGCTCTTACCTTTCCCGCCTCAAACGCAATGACGCAAATGTACACCGTAATGTATTATGACCCCGAAGGAGTTTCAACAAAAATTCTCTGCTGTATCGTGAATTAGTTTACATACATCAATTTAAACATGTAAGGGAAAGTGTAATAGCTAGAGGTATTGGACCCGGGATCATTACGCAGTATGTACAACGATCTTTAGATCTCGAACCCGATAAAATAACCATCATCATTTCTGCCGAAAGACGTCCACTGCTGGACATAGGCCTCCCCCAATCACCACCACTTCGAACGGTTCTGTGCTTCTCGCACCCAGTGGATTCCTGCGGCCTTCACAAGGTCATCGGTTCATCTCGCGGGAGGCCTTCCAACGCTACGTTTTTCAGTGTGCCGTTGCCACTCCAAAACCTTCCGGCCCTATCGGTTATCTGTTCTGCGAGCAACATGCGCTGCACACTGCCACTTACGTTTGCCAATTCCTCGGGCTGTGGGTTACCTTGGTTCTCCTACGGATCTCTTCATTTCTGATTAGATCGCGTAGAGAAACTCCAAGCAAAGCCCTCTTCATTTTGCATTGGGTGACTTTCAGCCACCTTATCCCATTAAGAGCGACCCGGAAAAATAAAAGTATCTTATTTCCAACGACAAGAATAGATTTTCAAATATTTACGCTACCATTAGGACAGCAATTGAACAAGTTAATCATGTTGAAACGGTACTGTACTGGCTCCCGTGATCGTACTACTAAACGAGGCTCCCGGAGAGATGAGTTATAGTGCCAACGTGAGGGCATAAAGGATAGTTTTGAGTAACTGCTACATGTACCGGGACCTTATTATTTCAGGCAAATATTTGCCTTAGGTATGATTGCCGACTTTAAGGAGTACGACAGGACTACCTCTATGGTATGCATTCCTTAAAATAATTAATTAATAATATTCACTTATGGAAAGAGAAGATAGAACGAAAAAAAAAACCGGCCAAGTGCGAGTCGGACTCGCGCACCGAGGGTTCCGTACAAACCTGTAGGTATTCACGGTTTATGCATAAGGCTTGTGTTTATGAAATTAAATCCTATTTTTTTAATTTTTATATTTGAGTTGATTGAATGAAAGGTAAATTGCGGTTTACGATTTATGACGTATAAAAAAAAACTACTTACTTGATCTTGTTCAAACCAATTTTCGTTGGAAGTTTATATAGCAATGTACATCATATATTTTTTTTAGTTTTATCATTCTCTTATTTTAGAAGTTACAGGGGGGGGACACACATTTTACCACTTTGGGAGTGTCTCTCGCGCAAACTATACAGTTTAGAAAAAAATGATATTAGAAACCTCAATATCATTTTTAAAGACCTATCCATAGATACCCCACACGTATGGGTACGATGAAAAAATTTTTTTTGAGTTTCAGTTCTATGTATGGGGAACCCCAAAATTTATTGTTTTTTTTCTATTTTTGTGTAAAAATCTTAATGCGGTTTACAGAATACATCTACTTACCAAGTTTCAACAACATAGCTCTTATAGTTTCGGAAAAAAATGGCTGTGACATACACGGACAGACAGACAGACAGACAGACAGACAGACAGACAGACAGACAGACATGACGAATCTATAAGGGTTCCGTTTTTTGCCATTTGGCAACGGAACCCTAAAAAGGTTTTTGTCACAGAAACACGTGCTTACAAAAAGATAAGATAAAAAATGAAACATTTTGGAATTCTTTAGATTCGGTTCGATTCATATAATAATATCATAAGATCACGCCTTGATTCTCCGAAGGGGGCCGCAGAAGATTACCTATAGTACAACCACATTTTGTCAGTTATGTTTAAGTCCTATCTAATAGGGGGCGAGCTTATTGCCATCAACCGGGTATAAATCCAGACTCTAAGCTACTACTGAGAAATTCCAGATAGAAAAGTCCCTAGTGGCGCTTGCATCTTCTAGATCAACGAGGAATACAAATACATGTTTAATTTATTAGCTTTATTTTATTCCTTACTATATTTTGACACCGGTTTCGCCCACATATTACATTCTTCATACATCACTCTGTCTATTGATGAAAACCGCATTCTAATTCGTTGCGTAGGTTAAAAGATCTAAGCGTATAGACGCGGGAAGCGACTTTATTTAATCACTAGCTTCTGCCCGCGACTTCGTCCGCGTTAAATTTCTTGTTCCCCCGACCCTTCTCGTCGCGTCGAATCGCCTACCCGTGCGATTTTTCCCGTTTTTGCAACATTTTTCATTACTGCTCCGCTCCTCTTGGTTATAGCTGGCTTATAGCCTTCCTCGATTATGTATCGCTACCCAACACAAAAATAATTTTTCAATTCGGACCAGTAGTTCCTGAGAATAGCGCGTTCAATCAAACAAACAAACAAACAAACTCTTCAGCTTTATAATATTATTATTAGTATAGATTTGTAAATAAATGTAGTTCTTATCCACTGCTTTGTGTTGGGTACTTATTTATTTATTTGTAACTTGTGTACTTATAATAAAGTTAGTATTGCCATGAGTCAATCCATGAGGCTTGCCGCGGTTATTCCGTAGATGGGTGACCATCAAGCAATTGGTCCTGTCGGTCATTTGTAGATCTTTTCATTGCGGATTGTCAGAAGCCCAAAAATCTAACAACCAGTCTTAGCAAGGGATATCGTATTACCCAGTTACTGGGTTATGGAGGTCAGAAAGGCAGTTGCTTCATGTAAAATACTGGTCCTCAGCTGCATCCAGTTAGGCTGGAAGCCGAGCCCAACATGGTTGAGAAAAGGCGCGGGTTTCTGTAAGAGCAGGTTTTTGCGGTGAAATACTCTTCTAAAGCGTTGCAGATGGCTCTATCTTTTGCCTTTTAGGTCATAATTTTTTGGCTTTTTGTAAGATGCTGTCACTCCTCCTTTTAAAATGCCTACCTCTCGTCCTTTTTTGTATATTGGAAACAAATTTTAATTATTTGTGACCGTCTATAGTTTTCTAAATATAACCTGATCATTTCCACTTCAGTGTCAGGAGCTGAACGACCGTATCTCTCGCCATGGTTCTTTTCCAGAACAATGAACTATTAACTGTGTCTTTCAATTTGTTGTTCATGTGACTACATTATTTTCCCCATTGACACCTTCCTGTAAACTTTTTGAGAGACCAAGTATCCTAGGTAAGAATCGGCGTCACGCAGATGTCATCGCTTTCGTTTTCAGTTATATGTGGCAACCTTTGAAAATTTTCACAAATACATTAAAAAACACCTAACTAAACATGAAAAATAAATAAGGAAATGAAACAGCCATACAGTGGCATCGTTGGAATAATTTATTCAACTTTTCAAATAACATAAAACTAAAGACATCTCGCTTTTGTAGGATAATATTAAATAGCACTAAATAGTCTAGGCTTGTCTAGGTGACTTTCGAAAAACTTAATCTAGATGGCACACGAGGGGCGTCTAAAACACTGTGCTAATCCTTCAATTCCCATGTCCAACTTAATAACATTTTTGCCTTTCTTTTTAACTAAAATTGCTTATCTACATTCGTTTAGGATAGAAAAAAATAAAAATAAAAAATATCCCCTCCCTTAATTTTTTTTATGGGGGTGTCACCTACAGTGACACCGGGAATTAAGTAAAGCAGTGTAACAAGTAAGACTAAAGGACACACACGATTTTTCTAATTCTTTCGGCAGAAATAAAACTTTAGTTTTTATATTAGTATTTTGAAAGCTGTACCAATACTTTCGATGTAATGTGCTGACATTACTATACCATTTTTTTATAATATTTTCTTTTTTTTTTTCGGCGCAGATCCGTCGATATCTTCTCCTTCTTCCTATTTTATAGTTTTACTTGAGATCGAAGCATGTGACTAGACTGATGAAGAATATTAGCTTCGTTTTCATCCCCACTGCCTTCGTCAGTCACGACACCATCATCAGGAGGGAATAAAATAATATCGCCTGGGTCATCCCCGGCCAGCAACTCCTCGGCAATCTCATCTAGCGGAAACCTATAATTCGTAAACAAGCTCTAAAACACCATCAGTGGTGATAGCAATAAGACCAAAAGTGAACCACATTCTTCGAATGAATTCAGAACCATAGAGTAGTATTACCCAGTGTCACCCACAGGTGACACGGCATATTTCTAGCGTTGTAGCGATAACACTTTGTATTATAGCTCACTTACGTTTGTATTATAGCTCATTTATTCATTTATTATTTGTGATAAGAAAAAAAAATAAACTTACTATCTGGGCATTTTTATTTCACTTTATATCGCAAAAAATGACACAACCTCAGAATGCTACAATTACGCGCGAAACAATTGAATGAATTTGACAAATGACGTATGGTGGGCATAACCAGAAAAAAAAACAATGAAAAGTGCAACTAACTGGCTTGGCTACAATAGTCGCAGAATTAAAAAATTAAATATCTGTGTGGTAGAAAAAAAATATTAAACTTCTGTCACCTACAGGTGACACTGGGAATTGAAAAGTAAAGTGTATTTAAAGACACAGTAAGCTAGTAGATGTGTTTATTTTTTGTAATATCGCATGGCCTAACATTGAGTGCGAATTCTCCGTAGATAGAAAGGTATGTACTTAGTCAACAACTTTTTAGCAAAAAATTAAACCGCCGAAAAACTGAAAAGCATAAAATAATAAACCTTAAAATTATGAGTCGGCGCTTTGAGTGATCCTTGTTCATTGATTTTTCAGCGCCGACTCATAATTTTAAGGTTTATTATTTTATGCTTTTCAGTTTTTCGGCGGTTTAATTTTTTGTTAAAAAGTTTTATTTTAAAATTTTTTGTGGCTTTAATGTAGCAGTTAGGGTAGGGCAGTTGGGGTATACCCTATCCAACAAAAAAAGAATTATCAAAATCGGACTACTCTGTATAAAGTTATGCGTGGTTATACAGTGAGTGAACAATCAATCATCCCCTGGTTTCCGACCCTTAGGGTTCGATTTTGTTTTCCAAATTTATATCGGACCACTTTGGGAGTATACCCTTTCCAATAAAAGGCGGCGCTTTGAGTGATCCTTGTTCATTGATTTTTCAGCGCCGACTCAAAATTTTAAGGTTTATTATTTTATGCTTTTCAGTTTTTCGGCGGTTTAATTTTTTGTTAAAAGGTTTTTATTTTATATTTTTTGTGGCTTTAATGTACAGACGCCAACACATCAAGCTACTACAATCTGTCAGATTTCTTTGATAGATTTTCGACTTTATTTCTAGAGGATTAGGTTCAAGGTTCATTGGGAAAAATTTACAGTTTCGGGTAGCTTGACCTGGTGGCGTCTGTACTAATAATACTTGGCAAAGTATACCCTATCCAACACAAAAAGAATTATCAAAATCGGACTACTCTGTATAAAGTTATGCGAGTTTATACATTACAATCAGTGAGTGAACAATCAATCATCCCCTGATTTCCCACCCTTAGGGTTCGATTTTGTTTTCCAAATTTATATGGGACCACCTTGGGAGTATACCCTTTCCAATAGAAGAAGAATTGTCACAATCGGACCACTATGTAAAAAGTTATGCGTGGTCATACATAAAAAAAAAAAAAAAATATACGCGTCGAATTGATAACCTCCTCCGTTTTTTTTCGTCGGTTGAAAAGTAAGACAGATGTTTTAAACAAGGACTATCAATAAGAGTCAGGTATAAAATGACTTACAAAAAAGGTGTGATGCAATTGATCATTTTTGTCAGATACCTACTAGTTTTGTTATTATCACCATAAATATGTATTCTTACAAGATCGTTTTAACTTCAATACTTTCAATAGTTTCCGTAAGTTTCCGGAATAGGTAAGTTAGTATGAGATTTTTCGCTGTTTATTCGTGTTTTTCTGTGTTACTCATGCGTTTCTGAATGTTTAATCTAATTTACAGTAAATACAATCTAATTATCGGAAAACTAAATTAAAATTCATACATAGGGTTTTTTTTTGTGGTGGGAAATCATCAAATGACTTTTCCCGCTCTAGGGTGGAGCGGAAGGGCGTGTCAGACTTTTACTGACTAAAACCCACCCGTGTTCCTTCAGTTGCCCATATGCCAGGGCCACGGTATCTCTTTCGAACAAATCTCGCGACCCTGGCAGGTATCGGTCCTATACATAGGTATTAGGTTATAATAGGTACGGTAGATCAAGCAATTGGAAGTTCAATAAATTGTAAAACGCGTTTTATAAGTATCTGTATTTCACAATGTACAGATGCTATGGTATTGTTAGTTTCCCAAAAAAATCTTGATTTCTATACGGGGTGGTAGAGCCATCGACACGCCACCTGTTATCCTGGATTCAGAACATGTTTTTGAATCTCCCTGCGTTGAAAGTTATCATCGGTTTTCAATAGAAAAAAAAATCTGCTGTTTCACAGTAAAGTGTGTTATACCTACGCACTCAAAATGTAACAACTTTTTATTGTTTTTAAAAGCCAGCGAAAAATTCATTGTAGCAGGTGCACGTCGATGTCCCTGCTAGCCTTCATAAATGTTTGCACGGGAATTTATTTGTATAATTTAGATGCAGAACGTTTAAAACCTGATTAGTACCTTATCTTCGGTCTACGAGACGTACTCTAGAGTACCATCTGTTTTTGGTTAATATCTCGAACAGTCCTACTCGGCGCTAAATTTTTATGTGGAGAAAGTTTAAAATTTATTTTAAGCTTGGCTAAAGCGTGAAACTTTACCAGAATCTGTTTTCTCTACCATATATAATCCGACAGCCTTCAGAGCGAGAGTGAACAAGCATTTTCTGGGCACGCTCATTCCATCGTAGACCTCATCCATCGAATTACATCAGGCGAAACTGAGGTCATAAATAGACCGTTTCCACATTTTTCCAGTGTCACTTTTTTACAGTGAGAAACAACACAGTAATAAGATTATAACTTGATTCTACATTAACACTGAAAGGAACAACATGAGGAAACCACAAAAATGAGAACTGTACACACGATGTTCATATAGCTGAAGAGTATTTGTGTATGATAGATAATGATAGAACCTTGAACTTAAATGATTTACTTCAGATCATCTATACTAATATTATAAAGCTGAAGAGTTTGTTTGTTTGATTGAACGCGGTAATCTTAGGAACTACCGGTCCGAATTGAAAAAATATTTGTGTTGGGTAGCCTATTTATCGAAGAAGGCTATAGGCTATTTAACATCATGCTACAACCAATAGGAGTGGAGCAGTAATGAAAAATGTTGCAAAAACGGGGAAAATCACACGGGTGGGCGATTCGACGCGACGGCAAGGGTCGGGGGAACAAGAAATTTAACGCGGACGAAGCCGCGGGCAGAAGCTAGCCCTGTATAAAAAGATGGCAATAAATATTTTGAGGTCGAATGGGCATGCAAACAACAAGAGATTAAAAAAACGATCAGTCGACATTTACGCGTCATAAATTCTTTGAATTTATTGGTTGTATCCGCATGTTGGCACTAAATTATATGTTCTGTGGAATCGTTAGTTTAGTAGGTATTATGAATTATTTTGGAATGTAGGGATTATATTAAAAGAAAAAGTGGTGGTCATACATAACCTGTAATTTTCTCACTGTAGCACAATGAAAACCACGCTTGCTTAGTGTAGATTCGCCATCAAATACAATGATTTGTTCAGGTTTCCTCACCCTCCATAGTCCAATATTATTCATATTCAAAATTTGCAAATGGTATTTTCCAAAGCTACCATCATTATCCCTCTCCACCCACAGAGCACCTCACATTTCTGGTCTCTTAAAAAACTCTGACACTATAAGATAAACTTAGGAATATAAATATACCAAATATTTATTTACAATAAAAAAAATCTTTACAGAAAAGCTTTTTGACTCCTGCAGCAAGAATGACATCAAATACTTGAACAAAGCTATAGGAACCTTTTTTGAGAAAGTCCTGCAATGGCTTGCCAGACTATGACACCAAACCTGTAGACCCCTTGATTATCCCTGAATTAAATATCGTTGGCGAACCAACTATAGGACTGGCTCTTGAGTTCAAAAACATCACCGTCACTGGATTGAAGACAACAGGTTTCAGACTTGCAGTAAGTTCTTTGTTTGCTAAGTACTTTGAGCAGTGCCTAGGTCTGAAACTATTACCTATGTAGGTAAGCACAGCTCACTGTTTTCTTTTATTTCAGAGTATTCGATATTACTGTTGTTTAAGTAACTGACTCTGTAACAAAAATTTTATGAAGGATTTTAAGATAGCTCATTTCTGCTGTACAGATATAAGGAGCAAAACTATTGGCAAAATTTAATGTAGATACAAGACGTATCTTTACATAATAATATGATATTTGATTAATTCCATTGGTCTTCTTGTATTAATACCTAGATATTGCATTCGATGAAAGTGCATGGCCGCATAAAGTACTCCAACAAATAAACAAACACATGACCCAAATCATAGTCCTCCTAGGTTGAAGGTGTCGCAGAAAATAATCCAAGATGGCGTCATTGACGTGTGTGGACTGTAGCCGGCCTCTGCCTCTCGCTTGGCCGGAAAACAAGGACCAGCTGTGGTCGCGTAACCGCTGACGCTGACACCACGCTACGTTTCTAATCGCAGATGACTAGAGGGCGGGAAGGAACATTTGATAAAAATAGATAGCACCTATTTCCTATTTTCTTCTTCTCAATCGCATTACTGCAAATAAAACATATGTACAATATTAAAGGTTATAGACCTTTAATATTGTACATATGTTTTATTTGCAGAACGGATACGGAAAAAAAATCGATAGTATTAAAAACGAAAGCAGATTTGAATATCGCTGGTGATCTTAAAATTATATTTACCAAGAAAAGCAAGGTGTTTTAATGACCTCTGCAAATTATTAGACTAATCCAAAGTTTTTGCAGAATTTGGAAACCTGAACTTGGGTTAAAAAGAAATTACGGCAAATATAGAAAAAATTTACGCCAGTGACAAAGAAAACCATCTATTCCATCTATTGGAAACGTATTAATTACACTAGGCCAGGTGTAGGTCTAAGTGTTACTACCCAAGTGCGGCCTACTACACCAACTTTCTGGTGACAAAAATCAACACAACAGACTAACTCGAGAACTGAGACATGGCAATTTTTTATCTAAGGTAAATAAGATCTGCCTTATCTCCTTCTTTTTGATAATGTATTAGGTTTCCCACTAAGTTACAAATATTCTGTTTTCAGTATTCGAGATAAACCACAAAACGCGCCTTGAGATAAATCCCACAGAAATAAACTTAGCACGTGTCGCTAAATGGTTGAAATTGTATTTGTCGAGGACACTAGCTGGTAGCAATAAAATATGAACATTACGGCCAGATTTATGTCAATATTTTGGACGTGTGAAGAACAGCGTATAAACTTCACACAACCTCCATAGAAAAACTCAATCGTGGGCAACTGCCCGATGATTGATGTCGGGACGTTGTATGTATGCTAGTTGCGCGATAAGCTCTGCTTGCGCGATGCAGATGATTTTGCGTGACGTCAGTGTGATGCGTAGTGCGCATGTGGTGGTGTAGCCACCGCTATATCACTCTCCTCCGGAGGCCGGAGGTAAATTTTTGGCTGAATATCTTGTGATGTTTACCATTGCTAGGTTCCAGTGAATCGGAACCGGGTATCACATAGTTCACGGCCGGATGGAACTGTCTGCGAAGATGCCCCAGTGCCACGGAGTGACTGTGGCTGACGCGCCACTCGAAAGCTTGAAGAAGTGATGATGATGACGTCACGCTAATGAGGTTGCAATGTCGTGACCTCATTCTTGTCGAGGTTGACTACGACTCTCCATTTCTGGAACCAAGCTCCTAAGAGGTTTGCGGAGGTCTAAAAAGTGCCAGTGAAAGCGTCCTAACGTATAATAAATGGGGGTGTCGTCATTGAAAAGATCCAGCTGGACCTTTTTACTTTTCCAGATATCGCTGTTGAAAAAGTAAAGATTATGGGAGATATCATGGAACCCTGAGAGGCTCCCGTGCAAATGAGGTAAGAAGTGGAGAACGTTGAGCAGATCGGTGGGATGGTAGCTGAAGGGTTCAGACATGGGCATGCCTGGCTTAGGGATACCGAAGACGGTGGCTTCTATACACGTTCACTGACGGTCATGAGCATGATTATGAGATGGGCGGGGGAGGAGCTTGGCTTTCCTAGCTCGGGGTCTTTTAATGATGTCGTACAGTTTGTCTAGCTCTAGAGCGACAAGAGGCAGAGGTCATCAACGGGTGAGAACGAGTCCTTACGTTCGACTTCTGCGTCAATCTTGGCAGGGTGCGCTTGGTCTGTAGTGCATTGGTAATCTAGGCTATTGGCTAGGCATTTTGCTTTTTCGTGAGGGTCAAAAGCAATATTCTTATTAGGGCGGGTAAGAGGGGCATGGAAATCTCCAGCAATGGTCTTCCATCACCAGAACTTCCCGTAAACAATCTGTCAATGTGGCTGAACGTGTTCTGTAAACTATTTGATTGTGGCCGGCGTGTCCGCGACTGAGGTGGAAACTACTAGTAAGACTATGTGGTCAAGGACAGAGTCTAAGTGATTTTTTTTTTTTGGATGGGAAATCATCAAATTACTCCTCCCGCTCTGGGCGGAGCGGGAGGGCATGTCAGACTTTTACTGACTAAAACCCACCCGTGTTCCTTCAGTTGCCCATGTGCCATGGTCACGGTATCTCTTTCGAACAATCTCGCGACCCTGGCAGGCATTGGTCCTATCAGACCCCTTTCAGTATTGCTGACACGAGACATGACTCTTGGGCGGTGGTCGGAATTCAGATCGTGGAACGTCTCAACAGACTTTAAGCTGAGGTTTTCATTATTGAGCAGCATAACTCAAGAACATATTAGGATTGCCATGGAAATAGGTTACATTCATCGGATCGATGACATCGAAGTTGAGGAAAGCTCGTACGTCGAACAAGGTCCTACTTCTGGTTGAGGTCTTGTTAAAGTTTCAAGACGGATGGTAGGTATTGAAATCACCCACCAAGAGGACGGAGACACTCGGGCCGAAGAGACTCCAAGTAAGATAGGAGTGGAGGTGGGTCGATAGGAATGTAGTGAAGGGACTTTCTGAAACAAATGAGCGACGACTAATGCGACACACTGGGGTACGCATTGTAGATCTCTATGAGACGAAAGGCGTTGCCATTCGTTGCATGGATCTGGTTAGCCTGGTTTGCCTTTGCCGCGTGATCTGAATAGGGGCTCCGGTAGCTGAAAGCGGAAGTGGTTCACTGGGGCCGAAATGGGAATTACAGAGGGTGCATTGTGAGTCGTCCTTCGCGCGGGAGCAGTCGGCCGTGCTGTGCTCGCCTTAACACTTGACGCATCTAGGGGTCGCATAGCACAGGAACTGGCCATGCCAGTATAATTGGCAGCGCTGGCATTGGCCAATGAGATTCGGTCTCCAAGGCTTCTCTATAAAGATGACTGAGAGGGAGCAGACCGACTTCACCTTGAAGATCGGTTGGTTGGATTGGTTTAGGGCGAAGGGGAAGGGGCAGCTGTGTGTATGTGACTGTTTTTTGACCTTGGTCTGAGACGAGTCACTCTTTTTCCTCTTGTCTCTCTTTCCGATGCCTTGATAGTGGTCTTCCAACGACGAGGAGGACGAAGGCGGAGAAAGAGGATGACGTGAGGAAAAGCGTGTCTGAGGTGTCTACACTCTCAGTATTCTTAGAAGAGCTGGAGCCTGCGATACGTAGCTGCGGTGCGTCCAATGTTTTGGAAGCAATGGTGGCGGTAACAGTAACTTTGGAGGCGGCAAACTTCTAGGAAATCTGAACAATGGGCTTTAATATAGTCACTTTGGAGATAAGAATTTCCGTGGAAGGCGGAGATAATGGGCTTCCAGGGTGTCACGGAAGTCAGCGACTGCACCCTGGGACGGGGGCGGGGCTTGCTGTATAGAAACTTATGTAAATCCCACTGTTGATTAAGTCCTAGACTCTTCGTCAAGCAAGGCGTTACAACCAACGTGCCGGCTTTACTACGTAGTTCTATTCAATTTTAACAAACATGTTATTATACCTTTTTAACGTTTAATGTTAAGATCGCAATTCGGTTATAGTGTGACAAAGAAGGAAGATGAGGAAGTATAGGATTCTATATTTAATCGTATTTTCTTCATGACTAGGAGTTTCAACCTAATCCATTGTAAGTGCAAAGAGGCATACATCTATGCAATAAGCAAAATAGAGTCCGGATGTTCTCAACCTAATGTATCTTGATCTTCTATGTGTCAATCGCATTCAGATCGTAAATCAGCTTCAGCATCAGATTACATACAAATTATCGAACCTGTACCTACCTTTCTTCTACCTTCAAGGAATATCCTTTCGAAAATTGTCTTTCTAAAACAAACTTAATTATTGTTTTTTTTTTCAATTTTTTTTTTTATGAAACATTTTTATCATACATCAGTGTTTCTACATCCCTAGTTCTTTTATTCTATAAAACTTTTTATGCCTCGACAATTTCTGAAACTCACAAAATGACTATCAATGTTGCCATCAAAATACATCCATTTCATTTATGACAACTACATAAGTTAAACGTATTTTATTATTAAAATTATTTATTTATTTTCACATGTGTATGTTCTGGAATTTTGCAATTAACGTTTCGCTCACTTCCACTGAAGCTATCGGCCTGAACAATATTCAGGCCGATAGCTTCAGCGGAAGTGCACTCACTCTCGTGATAACACACGATTGATGATAAAAGCTTTTTTTAATATTTTTTTATTGTTATTGTTTGCCAACAGACTCAAACGCAAGAGGCATGTAGTTATTTTATGAGACCAACAAGGCTTTACTGTGGAAAAAGACACAGTGCCATGGAGACAGCCTTTATCACCTTCATTCAGAATATCAGAGCTGCGATGAAAACCTTCCCGAAGTCTGCCTTCTTCACAGACATATAATAAACTAATATTGCACTACCTACTGATGGATTTCATCATGTATCCTTTTCCTTACGACGTTTTCCTACACAACACCATCACTGGATTATTCATACTGGTCCTGGTCCTGATATTAACCCACGTCCAGACCAAAGTGCAACAAAAAGCAAAGTACAGTCACAAGCACTAAAATCAATCACTAAAGCTAAATTCAAAAGCAATTTTCTCTTTAAATAAGGATTGCAACTTTAAGATAAGGCGTGTTTCATAATAATGTTGGTTCCAAAATACTATGTTCGTTATAACATATTAGTGCACAAGCACTAATATGTTATAACGAACATAGTATACAGTCACAAGACTGTACATTAGTAGGATGTCCGTAAGTGATTGTTGCTCAATCAAAAGTAAATGCAAAGGTTTGGATGTTAGTTACACAATCACGAAAAAGAGGCTGAACCGATTTGGATACAAGTTAAGGATAACGGTCGCACACAAGCTTGACTCAGAACTGGACTCAAATAAAACGAAATGTAACATGAATTTCACTCAAACCTAACTACTATATCACAAAAAAAAAACATGATTCTCTTCTATGCCCCAGTTTAGTATAGAACGTTGTATGTCCGTTTGAAAATGGACAAAACCATAGTAGTCCATGATGCGTGTTATAAGTATTGTTATTGTAGCCGAGGTAAACTGCAATGCGAAGAGCCAAGAAAAGAGAATTCACTCAGAAATGCAAAACAGATAACCAGAGACACAGCCAATAATACTTTAAGCTCTAAGTCCCTGAGATACCACATTTGGTATAGACACAATTGTTTTTAATTGTGTCTGTAATTACGGCATTCAACAGGTTAAACAAATCACAACAAATTATAATGATCCTACCACAGGCGGCACCACAGAGTCACTACATACTCGTAGTATAAAACAAAGTCACTTCCCTCTGTCTGTCCCTATGTGCCAAGCCGCTGGTAAAATCTAGTTATAAATAAAATAGAACTAATCACGCGTCTGACAACAGGGGTTATGTTTTTGGCATGTGTTTGTATGGTACATAGACAGATATTCGCGCAAGTGGATCGCGCAAGCGTCCTTTGTGCAAGGGTCATTTGCGCCAATGTTATTAGCGCATATGCCCATTCGCGCAAAAGACCATTCGCGGAAATGTCGTTCCACGCAAGTGTCCCTTCATTTTAACGTAAACAAGCAACTCGATTTTCTCACAGTTAATTAATAGCCCCATTGCGTAGCTGTTGACTGATTCGAGGACCCATGTATTCCCCATGGATTTTGAAAGTAAAAAACTGTGGGCGAGGACTCTTCGAAGTAAAAATTGGAAACCCAATAATACGTCGAGGTTATGTGCTATCCATTTTAATAAACCAAAATACTTTTTTTAGAGAAATTCGTACACAAGCGATGCTTCTAAGACAACTAAGTCAGTTTTTATAGCTACAAGCACTTGTGGTGTGAAATTACGTAAACGATAGTAATTGATGAGAGACGCACGGAACCGAGATGTAGGTATAGCGGAAAAAGGGGGTGGCTTATACCCAGCAGTGGGTGATTCCGAGCTGAGATGATGATGATGACAGTAATTGTGCGTTTGTATTTATATTATCATACTAGCTTCTGCCCGCGACTTCGTCCGCGTCAAATTTTTGCTCCCCTGACCCTTCCCGTCGCATCGATTTGCCTGCTAGTTTTCGTCCACGTCGTTTTGAGTTATAGTGAGTTAACCTTAAAAGATAGACATATGCTCTCGCGGACTTTTTAGAACTTTTTAAAAGGAACAATTCCGTCATACATGATTTTTGCGTTACTTTAACCGTTTACGCAGCGCATGCAACGGAAACTCTCAAAAGGAATAAATTTTCCCCGTTTTTGCAACTTTTTTCATTACTGCGCCGCTCCTCTTAGTTGTAGCGTGATGTTATATAGCCTATAGCCTCCCTCGATAAATAAGCTACCCAACACAAAAAGAATTTTTCAATTCGAACCAGTAGTTCCTGAGATTAGCGCGTTCAATCAAACAAACAAACAAACAAACTCTTCAGCTTTATAATATTAGTATAGATTTGATGAGTATTAGAATTAACGTCTCTGATGTTTCGGAAACAGGAAGATAACCTTCACGTTGGTTCTCAACTCCAATCAGGTTTTTTTTTTGTCGTACTCCTCCTGTCTTCACCAAAAAGTGAACTTCAATTTAACAAACACAAGATAACCTAACTATTACCATATAATATTATAAAGCTGAAGATTTTTTTTTTGTTTGTTTGTTTGAACGCGGTAATCTCAAGAACTACTGATCCGAATCGAAAAACACTGATCAACAAGGTTTTTACCCAATGACAATGACTTGTAATATCAAGAAGTACGCAGCAACTACCCATCAATCATATACGTATCGCAGCTGGCTTAGCTCGAATTTGCGAGATAATATACTCATGGTGTGCACGTTGAAATTTGTATTCGCCGCGCGCGACCACACGCACGTTCTTGCTTGTTTAATGGACTATCTCCTAATGAGTGTGATATACGAAAACAAACTAACAGAGTACTTTGATTGAACGTGTATATTGTTATATCTGTAGCTAACAAATGGTGATAATTGTGTATTTAGTGAATTTTACCTGTTTTAATTGAATTTTGTATATCTGTTTTCATTGTTATCGATTTGTATTTAAGTATTTCATCAATAAAATGCCTCGTTGTTGTTTAAATAATCCAGACAATTATTGTTACGCGTGCGATTATTTTACTACGAAAGGGAAGAATGAAAAATTAACTCCTTTATCTCTTAACCGCGAAAGAGATGCTTTTCAAGCTTTTTTTCTTTTGTTGTGGAGCACTATGGAAAGACAAGTTAAAGAATTACAATTCTCATACATTTTCATCTAGTTTTTGTTTAATTTGTGATTGACACAAAAGCTATGATTGGATTAGAAATATTAGGTATCAGTATTTTTTTTTCAAAAAAATATTTGACACTCAAACAAACAACACGAGGGAACCAAACATGTTAAAGGTACAAATGACGGTCTTATCGCTACAGGGCAGTTGTGAAACAATAGGTAAAGATAGAAACTTGAACATTAATCACTGACTTCAGATCACCGATTATCTGTTAATCTCAATAAACATTATGACGTCGAACGTACGAAACAAGAGATTAAAAAAATATCAGTAGACAATTACGCATCACAAATTCGTGCAATTTATTGCCTCAATCCGCTTATTGGCACATATGTTTTGTGGAATTATTACTTAAGATTACTAAACGTTCATTGACGAACAATATAAGAAAGCCACCAACGTATCATGAAAAAATTACGAAGCCACGCAATATAGCTTTTTCAAGTGAAGAGTAACATCCAAACGTATTTAATAACGTACTTAAAAAGCCAAATTGAAACAAAGAAATAAATAAGTGTTATAGAAGGAAAACCCCAAATAGAGCTGCCCCATTCGATGTACTCACAGGCATATCTTAATCTTGCAACTTTCTGATGTCGTGACTATTTTTATGCATACCAAGCTTATTTAAGCGACCTACTCATTAAAACCGAAATATCATACAATCATAATGTGAAAATACTTTTTATCACAATCAAAACATGCAGTTGTTTTTTCCTCTGAATGCGTTACCACGAATTTGTTATCTTTGTTTAGTTAATTGTAGTCATCATAATAATTTATTATTCGAGCATATTATTTTGCATCCTCAAATAATTGTTTGTATGTTATAGCACAGAATATTATTGTGTTAGTTTGTTAGATAATGACTTTCTATTTCAGCAGAAGCGCAGGCTTATCACTTCTCTCACGCAATACTTATCACTGCTCTCACGTAATGCAAACAACCTATACCTATACTATCTCTATATAATTAGTTTCTACGTAGCACTGAACCGTTCTCAATCCATATCTACAATATTTTATTTATAGTCAGTCATCAACCGAACCACGAGTATTTCAACCGAAAGACGTCCACAGATATAGGCCTCCCCCAAAAAATGGGGCGGTTTACCATAATCGCCACGTTTGACAGGCGGGTTGGCGATCGCAGTTCGATGGTAAAATGTATAGAGAACGCTGCTGCCCATTCTCTAATAAGTGCCTTTGTCGCTTCTTACGACACCCACGGGAAGAAATAGGATGGAGCTATTCTTTACGTCCGGTACCACTGGACACCACTTTTATAGTAACGAAGTCAAAACTATACACTGATTTTTTGAAGGTAATTACTGCGAGGTTTGGGAATAATTTTGATGCCAAAAATATAGTTTCTTGAATTTTTGTCTGTGTGCCTATTTGTCCAGATGTATGCTCCGGATTGGTGAAAAAACGGCTGAAAGAAAGTTATTGAAATTTGGTACGCAGGTAGACCATGACCTGGGCTAGCATGAATAGATAGATTCTTTTTCCCCCGTCAATAGTTCGTTCCCGCGGGACATATTCTACGCGAGCTATGCCGCGAGCACAAGCTAGTATAATAACCAATATATCCAAAGTACAAACGTTATTGTCATATGCGATAACTGTGACCTTTGTTATCAAAATTGTTAGTCACTATATCAGCTTCTATAAACAAATGAAAGTGTAGTGATAAGTCGTGGTCACTGGTCTGTTCTTAATTATTCATCATTAAGTCAGTTCTCCTGCAACATGGCTGGATATAAGAGCTTCTTACTGGTCACCTTCGCGTGTTGTGTCCTTTCGGAAGGTGGTACATTTTTTCCTATATTATTATTGTTAGAATCACTATGATCACCATCGATAGTTCAATTGTTCTGTTTAGCGTTATATTCCTTTGCATTGACAATACATTATTGTTATTTTGTGATGTTAAATTGACTTGGAACCGGTCAATCGTTTTCCTGGTAATTATCAGTACATGCTGAAAGTAGAAATTTGACATCGGTCAGAATTCGACCATTATTCATTTAAAACTTAATGTATTTATAATCCATTATTGCATAAATTTAAATGCTTTAAGCACTCCTTTTCCATATACTTAAACTTTAACTGCTCCAAATTTCATATCTCCGCGTAGTTTTTTGTAAAAAGGGGTGCAAAGTTTTGGATTCGCATATAGTATAAAGATTACATTGCGCCAGTATTGTGATATTTCATTCACCTCCGTTCCTTATGTTAACACAGATGGTCCTACTTTAGACCGAAATGTGAAGTATTCGAATGAATGAGACTCGTGACAATGAACCAAATTTTTGAATATCTGCAAAATTTTTCCTTAAATTAAAACTTGTTTTTAACAGACAAGCTTTTCGAACCCTGCAACAAAAATGACATCAAATGCTTAAGCGAGGCTACGCAGAAGTTCCTGGAGAAGACGCACAATGGCTTGCCAGAGTATGACATCAAACCTTTGGACCCCTTCATCATCCCCGAATTAAGCGTCGTTGTCGACCCTACTATGGGACTGGCCTTTGAGTTCAAGAATATCAATATCACTGGATTGAAGAACCAAGAGATTTCAGACTTCCAGTAAGTTAATTTTGTTTTGACTTAAAATAATGTTCCATATTGAACTTTTTCTATGTTCCTGAAGGAGTTGGAGATAGTACTTTACTTTGGCTCAATAACTAGAAGCAAAGCTATGCAAAAGGTGAATTAGGACAGAATAATGTAGGATTAGCTTAGAATTCAGATCGGAAAGAGGAGTAGGAGGTGGCAGGTGGTGTTATGTAGTTTCTGCCTACCCTCATGGGAAGACTATTAATGTGTTTATGTTTAGTTATTGTACGTAGATTAAAATTAAGTAGGGAGGTTCATACATTATTTGAGTGCTGGCGCTCCATCTACAATAAGGCTCCCGCAGACAGGCGTTGTCAATTTAGTTGTAGTTGTAGACATTGTAGTTGTCAACCATTGTTACTATTCCGTCTATTATTTGATTAGCAACAACAACTCTGAATGAAACTTTGCTGGTACCGTGCTTAATAGGTCAGAATTTTAGGAACATTCTAAAACCTTCAAATATTTGTCGAACCACGCACAATGAAGGATTCCGTAGTTGGGATGAGACCGTAGACCTACTTTTTCGTAATTGAACTCATTGATGGTTCCGATTTTTCCTTTTGAGATACGAAACCCCAAAAATGGGCTTAAGATTGAGACAACCTTAAGGCGGCTCTCATTTAAAGATTGTATAATTATGTGATTCTGGGAGCAATTAATAAATTAAACCTTTTTCATCACCAACACCGTTTGACTAACGATTTTTAGTGAGAAGAATTATGACACAAAAATAAAGATTAAACTGGTTTAAAGTCAAATATGCATTCATTTTGTAACAGCAACCAATAAATTCTTCCAGATAAGAAATCTTTATGGCTTAAATGACTAAAAAAGTGACAATATCTAAGGTCAAAAACATTTTAATCTTTGAGAAACGAGGAGACATTTGGGACTTTATTAACAAAATGTAGTATTACGTTTTGGTCCTGATATTCCAATTTGAACGTTCTTAGTATTCAAACTTAAGAGTGATAAAAGCAATCAATATTTGGGAGATACTTAGGTAATATAAAGGTTTTATTTTATAGCGACAGTTTCATGCGTATGTCATGTTTAACATTCTAGCAGTCCCCAATACCAACTAAATTACTACATATATTCTTCAATAGTCCTACAGCAACCAGGGGTTGGTCTTGGGTGCACTTGACCTTGCAAAATGCAATCAAGTAAAATCGTTGGTTTGTGCCTTATTTCGCTAAAAACATCTTACGGGCCTCTGTGAGCTCCAGCTCCGGATTACCCTTCCAAAGATCCGGAACCACGATATAGGTCACGTATATTATGTCAAAGACAATAAATAATGAAGATAATACAAATTAACTCAGTATGCCACACAGTTTAAAATCGATCTGTGCCAAAATTCCGATATAAAGTCTTAAAATAACAGCATTATCATCAAGCCCACAAATCACATGCCGTGAGTATTATCAAAGAAAAACAAGAAACAAAGATGCAACATTAAATCAACTTTATTGATAGCACTAATTGCCTGTTTCTACCACGTTATCTCATTGGTAACCTTTTTTATATAATTTATTTGCAGAATGGATACGGACAAGAAGTCGGTAGTATTAAAAACGAAAGCTGTATTGAATATCGCTGGTGATCTTAAAATCACATTTACTAAGAAGAACAAGGTGTTTAATGGAGCTTACACAGCCTCTGCAAGTAAGTGGAAAAATCTGACATTTTAATATGTATTAATAAATAATCTGGCAAAAGTATAGGTTACATGTCATCATCATTTCAGCCGAAAGACGTCCACTGCTGGACATAGGCCTCCCCGATTTGGGGGAAGTTAGGGGGGTTAGGTTACATGTATTTGAGTTTAAAATCAAGATCAAACTAAATCAAAGAAGTGTCCCTACGTGATTGAATCAGAAATGAAGAGATCCGTAGGAGAACCAAGCTGACTAAACCCGAAGAATTGCTAAATTTTAATGGCAGTGGCCAGGGCACACTGCTCGCAGAACAGATGGCCGATGGGGCCAAAAAGTTCCGGAGTAGCGACCGCGTACTGGAAGATTTAGCGTTGGAAGGCCTCCCACAAGGTCAACCGATAACCTCGTGAAGGCCGCAAGAATCCGCTGGAGGCGAGAAGCACAGAACCGGTCGAAGTGGCGGTGCTTGAGGGAGGCCTGTGTCCAGCAGTTGACGTCTTTCAGTTGAAATATTAATGATGATGAAATCGAAGAAAAGGCACGGATAGAGCTAGAATTTAAAAGGGACTACGACCTCTGAGTTTTGCTTTGTCCAGCAAAATTTTGATTTTGAATAAGAATTCCTTTTAATAGAGTTTTCGGTATAACATTTTACGCCAGTGGTAACAAAAGCAATATAAGCTGGCATTTTCATTACAACGGTAAAGTTTCTTCTTGATTTGAGTAAATTCGTTTATTTATATATATTTATGTGTGTATATATTTATATATTGTTAGGTATATATATTGTATTTATGGTTTAAATAGGTTTATGCATTTATATTTTAAATATTTGTTCACCAAATTTATTGCACCTACCACTGTTTGTCTCTGCTCCACCCAAAGGTTGACTGGTAGAAAATGCCTACGGCATTAAGTCAGCCTATGTACATTTGTGTGCGTGAAGTATTAAATAAATAACCTGGTCTCTAACACTAGGCCAGATCAGGGACAGACAGATGCTGCAGTAGGCCTATTACAGCTACCGTCTGGTATATTCAGCAATCAAGATAGTACGATCGATGGTATGGCCGTCGAAAAAGTAACTTTATACCGGCTGAAAATCATACCAATGATAGTTTTCCCTTAGTACATAATAGATTAGAAGGCCAACGCTGTAAATAAAAATGTTCAAAATCAACTCGCAGTCTCACCTCGGCGATAATCAAATGTCAAAAAATTGTCAAAACTTAATGGAAAGTCAAGGTATGTTTGACAGATTTAGACTGAGATCCGACGGTGAACCCTCTGTGAACGTCAACCGCAAGTAGCGAATAGCTTCAAATAGCGTTACAAAAAAAAACAAAAAGAAATGTTTAATTTGCCATCAAATTAAGACCGTCATTTATTTCGAATTTACCCTAATGTGCCATCGTAACAATGATGTTAATTTACGCGTTTGACTTTTTATATTCCACAGTTGTCAGTGCTTCCAGGCAGTTGACTATTTATTTTGGGTTGAAAATGATCCTAAAACTATCCCATAACATTTTGGAGCGGTATGAAATTATTTTTTCTATAAGTTATTTTTTCAACTTAGACATAATTGCGGTGAACGACTCACACATTCATGATTACTGAGTAATTTGAATGATATATTCTCATTATAAAATTGTTCGAAAAAATCATGCAGTACTTTTCCTACTATAAATAAGCATCTCACAATTCAATACAAACAGAATTATTGTACTCTTTATAGTAATTTTTGTAATTCATGGAAATCCACCGATCATCAGAGAGTCTTCCGTTTATTTCAGTCCTCGACTCCTTGTAACTCCAAGTCTTACAACCAACATGCGGTCGGCTGTACTACGCAGTTCTATTCAATAATACACTATTATAACATCAACCTTTACCTTTTCAACAGCTGCAGTGGGAAGCTCACAATACGGCTACAGTCTGATAAAGAGAGGAAATGATGAATACTTCGAAGTTGGTCCAGAAACCAACACTTGTGAAATTATCGGAGAACCAGTCGTGAACATTAGTGATGCTCTACAAAACGCTTTGAACAATGGTACGTAGAAAAACAAACATGAATTAAAAAGTTACTCATACAAATTACAGATTATAAAGTTGAGGGAAACATTAGATTTTTGGCAAAGATATAATGTTTGAAAATATTTAAATGTAGATTTACTAAATGTGAGAAAAAAAATATGTTTCCTTAGAGTTAAAATTGTAGACAGAGAAAAATTATACATAATCGAACCAGTAGCCGCTATCTTTAAGAAATACCCTTGCGAACTCTTTTTTACTGCAACAAACTTTTTTTTGAATTTTTGTGTTAAATTGTTTTTTAGAATACCTCTGAATATATCAGTGTTACTAAGTACCTACTTCATATATTCACATGTATATTTTTCTTGTCATTCTACGAGTATGTAGAATCTACTTTATTTTGATAATTTATAAAACTCATACAATGAGTATTAGTGATTTAATCGAATACTATCCATTTAATTGACCTCTATCTAACGGTTTTTTTTTCTCGTTTAATAACAGATTCAGACGCAAGGGCCATGAAGCCAGATTACGAGACCAAAAAAGTTTCATTGAGGAAAAAGACGCTGTGCCAAATAGTGGAGACCGCCTACATCACCGTCATTCACAATATCAGGGCTTCGGCGAGAACTTACCCGAAGTCTGCCTTCTTCAAAGACATATAATAAACTAATTTAAATATTTTACAATACTACTCTGATGCATATCATTATATCCTTTGCCTTACGATGTTTTTACACGACACCATCACAGGATTTCTCTACTTGTCCTGTGGTATAGCGTACACATAAGACCTTTTATAATAATATGAAATTAGCTATTTGCCTTTTCACATACGTATTTAAGAATCTTTATACTAATACTTGAAGCAAAAACTTTGTAACCCTTTTCACAAAAATAACGCAGGAGGAATAACGAAGGAGTATGAAAAAGTGCAAAAATCTAATATATATTTATTTAAATGAAATATGGTCAAATTTTGACCAACGAGTGACTACTAATCTTATTAAAAAGGTATATAAAGCTTTAGAATTTCCATATTGTTCCGGAATTTTCAAGAATAATGTAGGAATTCTACAAAGCTTTTGATATTCTGAATAACTTCTCTTGTAAATATATATTAGCATGAAAATGCGGGCTTGCATATTAATGTGAATCTATTAAGCAGATTTGAAAGGATCCAGTGTGTAAAAGTACACTTACATTACTGGTGTTACTGCATACTAAACTCGGCTCGTTGCAAAACAAAAGGATGTATCGAAGCATTCAACTTTTTTTCGCACACACGATAGAAGTTGAGACTTACGACTGAAACCGAGTTTACACGATTCAGTGCTGAGTATACGCAATTCTGCGTCACCGACATACTGAAACGGAGTGTACCTTATTAAGTGTCACGAAACAGCACTATAATTTCGTAACATATTATCAGTCACAATCTGGATCACTTGAGAGATCTTGCTAATCTATTACTTCATATATTCGAACAATGTGTCAGCTCAGCAACGTAAATGACGCAAAGAATGTTGTTGAACTATCAAAATGGGAGCAATTACTACAGAGTGTCATACGTAAGTAGCCCGCCGAGCGTGACAATTCAGTTTTGTTTCCAACTCAGAAAACCGACCAAGTGCGAGTCAGACTTGCGCACGAAGGGTCCCGTACCATAATCGGCAAAAAAATCACGTTTATTATATGGTTGTGGTTGTGTTGGTGCTCCCTTAAATAATTTGTTTCATTTTAATTTACTTATTCATTTTTAAAGTGAATGTATAACTAAATATTCTGTGAATATTTCAAGCGTCTACCTGTTGCCGATATCAGGATTGAGCAAAAACGAGCAAAAAAAAACCACGTTTGTTATATGGGAGCCCCCTTAAATATTTATTTTATTCTGTTTTTTAATATTTGTTGTTATAGCGGCTACAGAAATACATCATCTGTGAAAGTTTCAACTCTCTAACTATCACAGTTCATGAGAAACAGCTTGCTAACAGACGGACGGACGGACAGCGGAGTCTTTGTAATAGGGTTCCCGTTTTACCCTTTGGGTACGAAACCCTAAAAAGTGAAAAATGTTTCTGAAAAAGTTTTCACTTCAAAAACTATTTATGAAAGCTAAAAATTTTGTGTTTGATGTAGTACCTACCAATATATGTAGTAGGAACGTTTTTCTTTTGTTTAATCCTTACATTCATTCACAGAATCACGATTCCAATATTTCCCTAATCGGTAAATAGTTACATTACAGTCAAAGGTACGATACTCTATTGATGTGACGTGACCTTTAAACTCCTACAGAAAGCATTACTGAGATTTCGTTTTCTAAAAGGAAAAAAGGTCAACTTTGAGACGAGTCCATATCTATTCCACATACATATCAAAAACGAATTTCAGGTGACAGGTGTCGTCAGAAGGTAACTGCTAACCTCGTAGAATATAGGTCTAACGTATATCAAGTAGGTAAGCAAGAAATAGATTTAGAATAGACTTATTCAGGTCAGGTTGAGTGACGTTGCTCTCATAGGTAACCCAACCACCTATTAATGATCGCAGGGTGGCTGGTAGCTACTGAATGAAAGCAGACGCAGTGGCGTGCATTGCATATACGTATATAAGCAGTGCCTACCTCGAAAAATTACCATTAGTCTATCAATGTGTGTTTCAAAATTATTAAGCAACTAACTAAATTATTATACCTAACAGAAACCAGCGTTTGTCTGCCTAGAGAAAAACAGGCGGCCGAGTGCCTACCTGCAATGCACCACAGTGAACAGACCAGAGTCAAGTTAATGGCCAGCAATTGGAAAGGCCTATCGAAAGGTCCAGTACTGCATAGCTATAGGCTGATGTCATTCATCATTTCAGCCGTAAGACATCCACTGCTGGACTTAGGCCTCCCCCAATTTGGGGGGTTTTGCCATAATCGCCACGCTTGGCAGGCGGGTTGGCGATCGCAGTATGGTGGTAAAATGCATAGAGAACGCTGCAGCCCATTCTCTAGTAAGTCCCTTAGTCGCCTTTTACGACACCCACGGGAAGAAATGGGGTGGTGTTATTCTTTACGTCCGGCACCACACGGTACAAATAGGTACAAGTACAGACGCAAAATTTTCACTGTGTTTCGCGAGTATCTAAATTCAACCAAGTAAAGGGCAGGCGGTTAAATTTCAATCAGTATTAGTTTATTGTTATCATTGTTATCGGGTTAAATAATAAACATTTTAACATTTGGAAACAAATATGAAGAACTATGTTATATTGATAAGTAAATATTTACCATGTCTGTGAACTTGAAATAAGTCTGCACGATGGATTCTATCGTTCTAAGTGTTAAATTTTTGATACATATTATCCTTTTCACTTATCACCTCATCTGACGCCTATTGTTTTTGTTGTTAATATTTATCTAAATTAATGTTTGTCTTGTATTTCTGCCATCTACTTTTCAAAGTTGCATTAAAACACAAAATAGGCTATAATCTCTACAGTAGGTACCTACTCAATCATCTTCTTTTTAGTAGGGTGCGGTTAATACTGGTCAAGGAAAATAATTATAATTGGAGAATATGTTTTTTCGATAGCACAGAGTTTATATTCTGTGCTATCGAAAAAACATATTCTGCGCTGATGTTATCATCAGCGCTTATTGACAAACCGTACCAGGAAAATGTACTTCAAACGCAATAAATATTGTGTAAACATCCCCTAGTTTAGTGGCAAACAAGTCTATATAATTTCCTAATTGTTTCATAACTCACAAACCTGCCTTCGGGGCAAGTGGCAATTAGTAACAGATCCCTCATTACGTAAAGATAATAATCGATCGATCGTGAAGTACCTTTGAAGCACGATAAAATCTACGTCCGTATTCTATCCATATCTACCTAAAGTGGTCAACATTACGACATGACAAAGAGATCTAAGTCCAGGAAAAAAGAATCTATGTCCTTAAAATTTATTGGTAACTAAATCAAAAATCGATTGTATTATGAAATTTACTGTCTCTCTCCGTCAATACTTTAGTACACTTATAATTTGACCATTATGTAGTTGTTGTTATAGTTGTTGTTACCCTGAAAACAATGCATCTGTACCCACCATGATATACATATGAGACATCTAGTTTTTTCCCATGGCATCGCTAGCGTGGATGTCGGAAAAAGGTATTCCTATTTGTTATTCCAGGTTATAAACTATCTATGTGCCAATCCGATCAGTCAGTTTTGCCTGATTGACTAACAAACATCCAACAAACATATGAACCTTCACATTTATAATATTAGTAGGGTTTTGATGATCTTTGGCCAAGTTCCGAAACAAACACAGCTTCTGAATTTAAGTGTCGAATAATACAGCGATTTTTTGCGTGCAAGCTTTTAAAATGGCTGTAATTTATCTATATTATGTATATATTATATTTAGATATATATAAGTATGTTTATCAGTTGTCTGGTTGCCATAGTACAGGCTCTGCCTAGTTTGGGATCAGATAACGGTGTGTTGATTGTCCTAAGATATTATTATAGATATTAAAATTATCTAAATTACCTATGACACCTGTGCATCCGTAATTTTCAGCAGGTGTGTCTAGACGAGAAAAGCCTGGGACAAAGGTTATATCTATAGGTATAAAGAGGTATCATACATTGTCGAGATAAGAAGTACCTTTCTCGTTTGATGACTCGGTAAATAAATCTTGGACCTTACTGCTTTCGATTTAGAATCGCTCGATAAAATCTAGCGCTATCAAAGGATTCCAATAAATATGGAGAGACTAGGGTATGTTATTAAATTGCAGGCGTATTTATTTAAACTTCTCGCACACAAAAATGGTACAAAGGTGGACTTTTATGTACTTGGGAGCTTAAATGAAAAAAAGTAAGGTGTCGTACCTATCTATTATTCATTTATTATTTACTAGCTTTTGCCAGCGGCTTCGCCCGCGTGGAGGTCGGAAATTATCCCGCGGGAACATACTACCGGGATAAAAAGTAGCCTATGTCCTTTCTCAGGCTCTAAACTATCTGTGTACCAAATTTCATTTAAATCGGTTCAGTAGTTTTAGCAGGAAAGCGAGACAGACAGACAGACAGACAGACAGACAGAGTTACTTTTGCATTTATAATATTAGTATGGAAGTATGGATTTAACCATTTATGCACACATATAAATAGACAAATAGAAAGGAACAGAAAAATATGTACAAAGGTAATGCTTATTTCTATTGAAATCTACGATATACGATATTTCCTATCTGTCAGATCTTAGTTAACCACCAACGAAAAGTTCTTTGAGGAATGGCTTCTAGTTAAAATGCGAATTGATGATCGCCACGGTAGATACAAAGAGCAATGGTGGTCTAGTGGTAACGGCCGCGACTTACGAGTTGTAGGTCGTGGGCTCAACCAAAGCAGGCACTTTACTTTGTGTAAATTATTTCATCACCACTGCTCTTAAAACGGTGAAAGAAAACAACTTGTTGAAACCAACGTGTCTTAGAATAAAAAATTGGAAGACATGTGACATCTACCAATCCGCACTGGGCCCTCGTGATGGATAACGTCCCAGTCCCTCTCACAAAAAGGAGGCCTGTTTCCCAGCAGTGGGAACATTATTGGCTGCTGATAATGCAGCAACCACAGAAAGAAACCCTAAGAAATCTAGTACCCGAGTTGTCTTTTACGATACTCGTGACAAAAAACCGTTTAAAATTTGACTTTGATCAAAAGACCAAATTCATCTTTTGTTTTGCTGCTTTATCTTTCTTTGTAGAACAGTTTCCGTACAAAAAAAGTATAAAAAGCTTGTAGATAATTCCGTATTTATCGTTTAAATTTTATTTCTCCGAGACGTTCCTAAGCCCATTATATTACAGAACAGCCCTCCCGCTGTCTCAGGTAACTGTACCGATAAACAAAGGAATCTTTTACTTTGATTAATGTTCGGTAAATATTAGAAAACACCATTTTCCTCAGTCAGCTGGATGTCAGGTGAAATTGTTCTTTGCTATCATGGAATAAGGAAAATGTGCTGATATAAGGAAGCTGTTGGCTCATTAGATATTCGTTATTAAAGTTACTTACCTATATAAAAATTATGACTTAATGATTCGAACGTCTGTTACACTAATATTTGTGTATTGAATGTTAAAATAAACTTTGGCGTGTGATAATTTAAAGCACAATTAAATTCGCTTTCATTGCCCTGATTTCGTATGCGACTAAAAAACTTACTAGAGAATGAGCAGCAGTGTTCGCTAATGGATTTTGCCGCCATACTGCGATTGCCAACCCGCCTGCCGAGCGTGGCGAATATGACAAACTCCCCCAAATTTGGGGAGGTCTAGCAGTGAACGTTTTTCGGCTATAATAATGACGAATGATGACCTGAAGATTGGTGTACAATGAAGCACATTGAAATTAAATTAAATGTTTATTAATGTAAGTAGATCATTTAGGACATTTTAACTCGACAAATTTTGTTGGTCAATGTTTTAAAACTAGGTGGCGCTGGCTTTCCCAGCTGACTGATTCTTGAGAAGAAATGTCGAAACAAACTCTGTACGCTGCCAGGCTAGACCTCACAATACGATTTCAAGTGCGCAGTGGAAGTGTGATAATCGTGGGGCTCTAGAGACAAGAAGTGGAAGCGTACTGTCCGCCGTACGCGGAGCAGACAATCAAATCAAACAACTCACCTACAATACAACAAAAGCACTTACCTGGTGGTTGAAGGGCACTGCTTCTGGGGTTACCTGGAGTTCTGTATGTAAGTGAGTGTATATGTATCGTGTCGTGACGTTACGAGTATTCTTCAGGTTAGAATCCGCTGCAACAAGGCTTGGAGACAATCACAGCATGCAGTCTTCAAATCACTCGTTCCCAACAGCGTCACACTTTGCTTAACCTTCAAACTATTTATCGAAAATATGTCCAAAACCCGTGTTATTACGTCAAATTAGGGGTTATTAACAATCCAAACAATGGGTCATGACAGATTGTCCACAAAACGACCGGGGTAAATGATTACTTTACAAAAGATCGCGAGATTCAAGCGGCGACATGCTTTTCTTGTTAAGCACCAAATTCAAGAGAGAAGTGTCAACGTCAAAAACGTCAAGTCAGATGTCACTTCGTTACACGCGCATTCCGTTAGGCGCACAGATAATAAACGGGACAGAACATCTACCCCCCCCCGGACGGGCCTTCCCATCCGCTAATCACTTGGCAATCCCGACAAGGTTGCGTTTTATCAGTCCACCTGACGCGCTGCTGGAGGATGTGCAAATACTCCAAGCTCAAACGCTTCCAAAACTCTGAGCGAGCTGCTGCACCAACTGAAACCGCGATAGCCAATTTTGGCTCTCATCGACAAAAGGGTGCTCCGGCAGGGCGACAAGTGGCTGTCAAATCAAAAAATGGCCTGAGGTCAGGGCCTCCAAGACGTTCAGGTCCGAAGACAGCGGGCACAATGGACGCGAGTTCAATACAGCTTCAATGCGGCAAAATACCGTAGCTAACTCCTTAAAGGTGAGAACGGTGTCTCCCAACAATCTGCGCCAGAGTCCCTGTGCCGCTTTCACCGCGGCCTCAAAATACCCCCCCAATGGGGGCAGGCTGGTTGGTCAAAACAATAACAAACAACAAAACAACCAAACAACAACAATTTAACCAAATGGCCCTCCTGAGGCAACAAAAGGGGGTGACGGGCCCCATAAGGAAGGCTAGCGTGCCTCAACCGTCAACAACCAAACAACAAAAGACCCGTATGGTACAAAAAGGGGTTCAACTTACTAACGGCTCCCGACAATATCCAAAACTCTCGCTGCAGAATGGCCAACAGTGCATTGCAACCGGCATACGAGTTCTTAATGTGACGATCAGTCACCAGCAATTCAACAACAACAAACAACAATTCAACCATTTGTCGAGGGAGCTTTATCGACTCAACAAAAAATCAGGGTCCTTTGTTCCAACAGCGAGCACCTTGAGCCCGGGCAAAGGACCCGACATCAAGACTGGCGATCGAGGCCAATCATCCTCGGGATGAGTCAGCCAGTCTGGTCCCCACCATAGGGGGTAAGCAAACAGGCGGGGTGCCATGCACCCACATGAGGCCACGGCGCCTGGGTTCAAATCTCCAGGCAAGTGCCTCCAAATCAAAGGCGTATCAAAATTTTGAATCTGGGACACTCGGTACGCAACAAAGACCTCCAAAGAGTGGACGGACGTCTTCAACCAACACAAACAATTTGACTGTCCGTCCAGGTGTAAGAAACCCGAATGTCCACAGTTCCACCCAAAGTGTGAGCAACGTGGTTCAATAGACGCACAAGACGCGCCGCCCCTGACAATTCAACTTAGGGATGGTCAGTGCCGTCCGGAGGGGGGCCACCTTGCTCTTGGCCAAGACCAGTGACAAATTCACCTGGCCTGTTGCGCAGACGGTGCGCAGACAAACAACAGCTGCATAACCGTGCGAAGACGCATCACAAACAAGGGTAGCAGTGTAGCTCCCAGGGGGGAGGATAGCGCGGGGTAACACGACCTCGTTGACTGCAGGGAGTGCGGATACAAATTGGAGCCAATCTTCCAACAGGGTTTCCCGAATTGGCTCGTCCCAGCCAAGTCCCGCAGTCCAAAGGCGCTCAAGAAAACAATTTTGCCCAAAACAATACAAACAAACAACAAAACAATAGACAAAAGGCAACCATGGGCTCCCACGTCCAAAATGGCACGGACCACAACAGAGTCCCCCGTGGGCCCCCAGACCTGACCGATGCCGTTGGCAACAAAACCGTGTCGATCTGAGGGGTACCTTAGCGGGGCAGGCGCCAATGTCCTAACAATGCCTGGGCGGCGACCGATCGCCACACCCAGACCCAAGTCTTTCCCGACGAGGATGCAATTCAAATTCCTCGTACGCGCGGTGTCCCGAGCCACGCGCCATCGCTGGAAGGGCATATCCCACCGCATGCCTGAATGGCGGGGGGCGTGACTCCAACCGGGGACGTTCCGCCAATGGAGGGGAGGGAAGGCGGTGCTGGTCTGGCCAGCGCTGCCCAGCAACAACTGCGTAATCGCCTTTACGCGGGGAGACCAAATGGCGGTCGCGCGGCTCCCGATCAACTTGCGCGGGGGGTGGAGTGCGGCGCTCAAAATTGCGGGCCTCTCCCCGGTTCTGAACCGGCGAGGCAGAAGCCCGGTGACCAACTCCATGGTACCCCCCCGTGCGCGAACCTTCATCAGAGGCTAGTCTGCCAGCGTGGTTCGCGTTAGCGCACAAAATGTCCAAATGGGACCCCCTACAAATTCTACAAGGGCGGGGGTTGGGGCAGTCCCGATGGAAGTGAGCCCCCAAACAAGAGAAGCAAATGCGGCGTGCATTGGCAATTCGGCGGCGGGCACTCACGTGCAACTTCAAAAAGGCCGCACAAGTTGCCATGCCATGCCCCGTGTCCCTACAAACTCACAACCAGGACGACTCTGGGTGCCTGCAAAACGAGCGGCGGGGCGACCATCAACAGGCCCGCGAGCCCCAGTCCGTCCCTGGTCTCGTGGCCGGGAAGACGGCTGGCATGACTCAGTGGCAACGCCAGAGTTGTCCACAAACCGACACTCATCCTCCAAAAGATGGACGAGGTCACCAAATGGGGGGAGATGTGTGACACTATCCCCACCATACTTTTGCTCGAAACGAGCCCTCAAATCGGTAGGAAGCCGTTGCAGCACAACATGCACCAAAGGGTAAGACCATTGGTTCATCGGCAAGTCCATCGCTTTAAAGCGTTGGTCGCTACCACCAACGGGTTCAACAGGTCAGTACGCAATTCTGACAAACTAGTAATGACCGGTAACCCCAAAATCAATGCAATATGAACGTCAGCCAAACAACGTTTATTTTGGTACCGCTGGGTGAGTAGTCCCAAAGCGGTAGGGTAGGCTGAGTCAGTCAACGACAGATGCTGTACCAAGGCTCGGGCCTCACCTTTCAGGACAGACAACAAATAGGCCAACCCTTGGGCGGGTCTGAGGTCCGAGCGTGCATCAACCAAACTTGCAAACAGGTTTTGGAAACCGTACCAGTGGTCCCAGCGACCCTCAAGTGTGGCAGTTCCAAAGCAGGCAATCTACTCAATAGTCCGGGACCTGAAACAACCGAGGTCTCCGGCTTGACCTGGACAGGTGTCCGGCACTGCAATATTTCAATTTGTATGCCATTGCACAAACAAAACCACTCAAATAAACAAAACAATTAAATTATCAAATAACAAAGTTCAATCAATAAATAACAAGGAAATCCAACGCAAACAATCAAATAAAATAAACCAAGCAAAAGGTAATTAAGTAACAAAGTTCAAACAATCAATTACAAAATAACTACAAGCAAACAATCAAACTACCAAACTGACTAATCAGCAATTCAAGAAATAACAAATACTGGCTTCAATTCAATTCAACAATAAACTTTTATTTTAATTCAAAATCAATATCAACGTTCAAAATTCTATATCATATTCAATTCAAAATTCAAATTCAAATCCAATTCCAAATGTTAAGTTCACAAACCACTGTGTCAAAGGTACAACAATAATAAACCTTTATTCCAATTCAAAACAATGGTAATACTCAAAAATGCCAATTTCAACAAAACTACCATATTGATGGTACAAAACCCAATATTTTAATGTCTTCCTGACATTCAATACAACACAGAGGTCAAATAACAACAACAAGAGGTTATAACATAGCTGAATCTAACCAACTCTGTTAGAATATGCAAACCTGGTTGACCCCGTCAATATGAGTTACTCGACTCAATAAATTCCAACAAATTATTTCAAATAATAATTAATTATAGTTATCAAATATTTACAGCGTATTACTACTTCTCTTATAGAGACTGCCAAGTAATTAGCCTACTGTAAATTACCAATTTGGTGGTTATGTCTTATAACCGCGCTCTGCATACCAAAAATGTACGCTGCCAGGCTAGACCTCACAATACGATTTCAAGTGCGCAGTGGAAGTGTGATAATCGTGGGGCTCTAGAGACAAGAAGTGGAAGCGTACTGTCCGCCGTACGCGGAGCAGACAATCAAATCAAACAACTCACCTACAATACAACAAAAGCACTTACCTGGTGGTTGAAGGGCACTGCTTCTGGGGTTACCTGGAGTTCTGTATGTAAGTGAGTGTATATGTATCGTGTCGTGACGTTACGAGTATTCTTCAGGTTAGAATCCGCTGCAACAAGGCTTGGAGACAATCACAGCATGCGGTCTTCAAATCACTCGTTCCCAACAGCGTCACACTTTGCTTAACCTTCAAACTATTTATCGAAAATATGTCCAAAACCCGTGTTATTACGTCAAATTAGGGGTTATTAACAATCCAAACAATGGGTCATGACAGATTGTCCACAAAACGACCGGGGTAAATGATTACTTTACAAAAGATCGCGAGATTCAAGCGGCGACATGCTTTTCTTGTTAAGCACCAAATTCAAGAGAGAAGTGTCAACGTCAAAAACGTCAAGTCAGATGTCACTTCGTTACACGCGCATTCCGTTAGGCGCACAGATAATAAACGGGACAGAACAAACTCAGAGGTCATCTTTTATAAAAGTCCAAACATTATTCAATTATGTATGTATATTTATTTATGTATTTATGTATATATATAGTTAGGTATATATTTTATGTTTATGATTTAAATATGTTAAGCGTTCATATTTATATATCCTTTTAATCATTGCACCTACCACTGTATGTCTCTGCACCACCCAAAGGTTGACTGGTAGAAAATGCCTATGGCATTAAGTCCGCCTCTGTACATTAATATGCTTGAAGTATTAAATAAATAAATAAATATATTCTTAGTATTGTATGTAAGTCATACAATACTAAGAATATATGTAAGTGATACAGGCTCTCAGTCTGAAAGGGCCTTTTGAAGAAAGAGCCATTGAAGCTTTCAACTGATCTATTCAATCAGACGGCATGCTTGCATCACTCATCGTGGACTGAACCCTATTATAGCGAGCACAACGACCCGTCACACGACGCTATCAGATCTGTAGGACATTTATATAAATATATTCTATCTATCTATCTGATTGGATTCCTAAATCGAAATTATGTAACTTTTGATCTACTGCTTACAAAACAGCTACTTAGCTGTCGCTATATCCATTTGTAAACAAGCCTTAATGAACTCATTTTTGACAAACTAAATTCTCTGTGACACCTGTATTATTTTTTCAAATTTAAGAGTGGAAACCTGGACACCACGTTGTTGTCGCTGTTTTCAACTAATCAAGGTGCAGTCATCATCAACGGCCTATAACAGGGGTTCCCAACCTTTTTTTGTCTACTGCCCACTTTAAGAATAAATTATTTTTTAACGCCCCCCTTTTTGTCTTGTCGGTGTCTAAGAGTCTTCCTAGCTAGGTAGATGAAATTATAAATCGACCCCAAAGCCATACACAATGCCCCCTTTTTTTTCTGGGTCTCTTAGCGCATCCCTTTAGGCCTGCAGCGCCCACAAGGGGGCGTTATCGCCCACGTTGGGAAAGACTGGCCTATAATAATGTTAGGCCTCCTCTCGGTGAGAAACCTTAAGTCAAAATCCACCACGCGGGCCCAGTGCGTATTGGTAGATGTCACAAGTCTTCGAATTTTTCGCTTCTAAGACAAGTCGGTTTCCTGAAGACTTTTTCATTCACCGTTTTGAGAGAAGTGGTGATGAAATAATTAACACAAAGTAAAGCGTCTGCTTGGGTTCGAACTCATAACCAACTACTCGTAAGTCGCGGCCGTTACCACTCGGCCACCACTGCTCTGCAAAGATTAATTGAAATTCTGCCAGCTTTGGAAATTAAAATTACGAGTCTTGTTAGGTCCGATTAGCAGCTGAGCCCACGGCGAGCAGGTGAACTTAAAGTTGTCAAAATCTATGTGGAGCGGTTCTCCTGAATTTCGCAAACAATCCTGAATGTACGGCACGTGTTTTCATTGTTTCTCTGCAAATTCAGAGTATGTTACTTTGAATTCTACGGTACAAAATGGCGTCGAAATCTATCTATCAATAACTGTCAAAATACGTATATTCACAGTGGTTTCTAACTGACACTCCGTTAGTGCAATCTGCAAAACCATTCATCATATGAAATCATACGAGAACATCTAGAAATTGAAACATTTTCTGTACGTGCTTTGTAGTCTCTACCTAACACTCATAGTGTTACAAGCACTGATAAATTAATATAGGAGGTGGCAAAGTGATAAACACAAGGCTTCAAATTTTAATCAATGGATGCTTTGGTGTCCTAATGTATAGATAGACGCCAGCACACAAAGCATCATCATAAAAGCTTGAATCTTGTAGGACAAGAAGCGACCAGTTGGTGGTTTATTGAATTAATGACAGTTTATTAGAGTTAAACTTAATATTGCGCTAACAAACTTTTATTCGCATGTTTGATAAAAGAAACTGTGAAACGGGTATGTAAGCTTTTTTCTTCAATGATTTTTACTCAATGTGTTTTCATATATCTATATTATACGTGTGCACATATAATACTGTTATTTTTGTGTTTCCAATGTCTATTCACATCGAAAATCTGGTGGTTAGTGACAATAACCACCATGACTGTTGCGGGTTTCTGGTCATAATCTTCATGAAACTTATGCATGTAACTATTAGTGTCTTTTCGTATTTTGTAACAGTATGTCGCGCCGGCTAATAGATAAAGAAATCACAGAATACTTGTTTAGATATTTCTTCAGTCACGGTGGTTAGTGTCACTAACCACCTCATTCCTCGGAAGCCTTAACACCTAGATTTTTTTCCCTAGTGTATGTGATATTTTAGTTGTTAATGATACTAAAACTAAAATAAAAATCTTCAAAATATTCTTAATATAAAAGCGTGACTGAAAGAGTTAATAGATTTTCAACTTTATCGCTTAAGTATTAGGTTCAAGACTGATTGGAAAATTTTTACAGTTTCGGGTATCTTGATGTGCTGGCGTCTGTGCCGGGTGGCCTTCTTAAATATTATGTTTCTTTTAGAGAGTTATTTATTATGACTCGCCAACGACCGGCAGGCGTTTGATGGAAAATATTACAAAAAAAAATAATTCCCAAACTGCACACAACAAAAGGTTGTAGACGTCAAAAGTGATGTTTTTTAAAGGTTTGGTTGTCTTTTAAGTTCGGTTTAAGCATTTGTTTCTCAAAAAAATAACGTTACAGTCCACTTAACATATTGAGAAAACTAAGATAAAAATAAAAGTACGTGCGATTCTCTGCGTTCACAATAAGAAAATTAACAGTTAAAAGTGAGTATTGGTATTGTTAGTGTTGTTGTCTATCGTGTTCTTTTTGAGTTTCTTTTTAAATGTATGGTAAGTGTCACTATTGGTTACATCACCGGACAGTGCATTTTTTTTTGTGGTCGATTAATCATCAAATGACGTCTCCCGCTCTGGGTGAAGCGGGAAGGCGTGTCAGACTTTTACTGACTAAAACCCACCCGTGTTCCTTCAGTTGCCCATATGCCAGGAACACGGTACCTCTTTCGAACGAATCTCGCAACCCTGGCAACGGATAGTGCATTAGACAATTTTGCGTACAGTAAATTATCTAATTATAATGATTTTATCTTAACAATGTATAGGGTGGTCATTAACTCGACCCATGTCACTTTTCAATACTCAATCCTGCACAAGTAGCTTGTATGTACTACAGTTGTAGTGTTGTCAGTTTTAGAAACTTCATTAGAAGCTAAGTGCACCGCATAGAAGCAATAATGCCTCGCATACGGGCCACAATGTTTTAAGGGCGAATACGAGGGTATCCTCAAAATTAAAATTTACTTACATTTTTTGCTATGTAATTAAAGACGTTTTTCATGTAATTGTCACTACATGAACGTAGACGGTTGTATTAATGGCTTTAATCTAGAAATGATACGCGAAGCAAAAACTTTGTACTCCTTTTTACGAAAATCACGCGGACGGAGGAGTGTAAAATTTAAGTTTATATCGAGAAAGAGTGTAGAAAGCGAATAAGAATATTGTTGTTGATTAAGTTTTAATTAAATACGGTTGAATTTCGACCACTAGTTGACGATTTGATATTAATAACAAAGTAGAGAAAAAAAAAAGTAAGATTTGATATTAATATTATAAGTGAAGCAAAAACTGTACCCCTTTACGAAAATTCCGCACACCAAGAAGTATGTTTGGCACTGTTAAAGTTTATATCGAGAAGAAGGCCAGAAAGTTAATATTTTAATTGAACAATGCATTAGAAATACATAACGTTTTAAAACTTACTTAACGTTTTTTAGTGGAATTTCGACCACAGGGGGAACGTTTGTAATTATCATTTTAAAATACATACATGTTCCGGTTGCAAAACATATTTTGTTCAACAGACAGAAATTAGAAATTTTGTGAGCTACCTTCATGCATCCTTCTTGAGATTTCTTTGTTCCAATAAACAGTAACCGGTGAACCGAAAACGAAACGTAGTCTCCGAGATAACCAGTAGGTCGGAAGTTCAGTAGGTACCTAAGCTAGGATTACAAAATATCTCTACATGTTCTAGGGTTTTGCCGATAACCGCGAGCCTAACAAAGCCACACACCACGTCACACTAAATTCTTCGGTCTGCTTTGTTGTTTCACAAATAATTCAGGTACCGAATATTTTAGCAGGCAGTCCAACCTAAAACTACATAATATCATGATGTTGATAAAAGCAATGATTCTTTCTGAATGAATGAATGATTCTGAGTGGTATTGAATTTTTAAGAATAGCACCATTTCATTTCTTTCCGTGGGTGTCGTAAATGACTTACTGAAGAATGGGCAGCAGCGTCTTTTATGCATTATACCAATATACTGCGATCGCCCAGTCTGTTGACTATGGTAACACCCCCCCCCCCCCCACTATATGCTTGGGAGAGGCCTAAGTCCAGCAGTGGACGTCTTTTGGCTGATGATGATGATGATGATAAAAGAAAACTTGCTATGAGAAAATATTTATGAGGTGCTCAGAAACTTTGGTAGAAGTAAAAGACTGACTTGAACTAAAAGGTAGACATGCTTGATGTAGTCCTATAGGTACTGGTAAAACTCACAAATCACAAAACTTCTTCAATTGCAGTGAACGTAGTTTCGTCACTGACGGTGTAAATGCAGACGCAAGTTTGCTAAAGAGTTTTTACTGAATTAACAAGATTAAGATAGTTTAGTTTCAGGTATTGACAACCTCGAAATTGCTTTACCACTTTTGAGAGTAATTCCTAGTAAATTGACGCTCCATCAAAGTTAGAACGATGTAGAATAAACAGTCACATATTCAAATTGACGGTAGTTTTTTGACATACAAGTGAGATACAACCATAAGGGTAGACAGAACGCCTGCTGGGGTCGCGTGATTGTTTGAAATAGATACCGTGACCCTAGCACATGGGCAACTGATGGAACACGGGTGGGTTTTAGTCAGTAAAAGTCTGACACGCCCTCCCGCTCTGCCCAGAGCGGGAGAAGTCATTTGATGATTTCCCATCCAAAAAAAAAAAAAGGGTAGACAGAACGGAAAAATGCTCGCGGAGGCTTGAGCCTTCTGTAGTCGCAATTTAAATCGAAAGCATATGGGAGCATGTGGGAGCCGACTGTGCCGATATTCATACGATTTTCTACTTTAGACGATGGTAACACAGTCTTATTTTCAATGGAGCCAGTAAATTGCTAAGGCATTTTTCAGTTCTGTCTGAAATACCCCCTTTTTTTGAATGGGAAATTATCAAATGACTTCTCCCGCTCTGGGCGGAGCGGGAGGGCGTGTCAGAGTTTTACTGACTAAAACCCACCCGTGTTCCTTCAGTTACCCATATGACAGAGCCACGGTATCTCGTTTGAACAATCTCGCGACCCTGGGAGGTCTGAACTACCCCTTAGGCAGACAAGACGCACTCTGCATTTTAGATTTGAAGCTACACTACAAGTACGCAGCCGGTCGACTTGTCAGGCCAAATTCGCGGGCTGTGTACCTGGCGCCAACTGGGTCGTACATTTGTCATATGATAGCAATACTTACCCATGAGCCGCATCACGTAGTTCATTCGTCATTTTAGGTATTAACTAATGAAGGCAAAACCATAATGCATCGCATTCGCCTGCTATAATGAACACGTCATTTGTTCACAAAAATAAGTAATACCTAGGCACATAACTGGTGATTAAGTCAACCCTTACGTAGTCAGACGAGAAAAAAGCACCGCAATAAAATGAGAGGCAACTTGTAGGTGAATATTACAGAATTACTCCCACCAGGGTAGCGGATTTGTTCGAAAGAGTTACCGTGGCCCTGGCACAGGCAACTAAAGGAACACGGGTGGGTTTTAGTGAGTAAAATTTTGACTCGCCATCCCGCTCAGCACAGAGCGGAAGACGTCATTTGATGATTTTCCACCCAGAAAAAAAAGATGAATATTACTGTAGGTAATTAGGGCATTGCCACCTAAATTGCACTTTATTGAGTCGTACTAAAAGTGGTTATTTATTTAAATGATTTTGTGGAGTGAATCTTCTGTACTTGTACTTTTATGAATTCTGTGCCTTAAGGTGGTATTGCATAATTATGATGGTAATTACGTGGTCTTCCGATGGTCAAAAGTGTGTTTCAACGTCTTTTAACGAAAAACTTGTAGGTAGATGATATTTATTTATTAAAACTTTATACAAAAATAAAAAAAAACTGAACAAAGGCGGACTTAATGCCTGAGGCATTTTCTACCAGTCAACCTTGATATAGCCCATAATAACAAAAAAAAAACCGGAATTAGTTAAACATTTCAAGGCATTACAACTACTTTCTCTTATCACATCCTATTTACTTGGAACAGAATTCTGTCAAGGTAGTTTTTATTTCATAAATATTTATTATTGTAAAAATAATTAATTGTCCGTATTTATGCGAAATGGAACCACACGACAAATTTAGTTTTATACTTTTTTTGAAGAATACTAAATTTAAAAGTGGTATATCTATGTTTTTGTAAGTCCTTTGATATCTCAGAAGTGCGTGTTTGCTGGGTGGTTCCTTTTTGTATAAATGTGGACACTTTTAAATTAGTATTCTTCAAAAAAGTCATCATTTCAGCCGTAAGACGTCCACTGCTGGAGTTAGGCCTCCCCCAATTTGGGGGGCTTTGCCATAATCGCCACGCTTGGCAGGCGGGTTGGCGATCGCAGTATGGTGGTAAAATGCATAGAGAACGCTGCTGCCCATTCTCTAGTAGGTCCTTTAGTCGCCTTTTACGACACCCACGGGAAGAAATGGGGTGGTGTTATTCTTTACGTCCGGCATCACACGGTACTTCAAAAAAGTAAAAACCTAAATTTGTGGTGTGGTTCCATTTTGCATAAATACGGACAATTACTCGGTTAGAACCGAGTCTTGCTTTCATAGTCATCCTCCAATCTTCCACTGCAGAGACACAAGCCTCCTCTCTTTTCAGAAGAAGTGGGCCCTAATCCATCCACGTGGTTCCAGTGCGGGTTGGTAGATGTATCATATCTTTGAATTTTTGGCTTTAGGACATACCAGTTTGCTCGGGATGTTTTCCTTCTCCGTTTTGAGAGCAGTGGTGATGAAATAAATTACACAAAGTAACCCTCCTAACTGGGTTTGAACCCACGACGTACCACTCGTAAGCCCGCCTCTACCGCTCCCAAATAAGCTAACTGTCCAATAATTAAAGGTTTTAGTAATCTCAGTAAACATAATTATCACCTACACAATACCAGTTATTCATTTGTGAAGTCACAAACTTCATTCATTGTCTTCCAAGTCTTACAGAAATAATTCTACAAAGCTCTATTTCAGTACCACAGAAAGAGTGGATACTCAAAAGAACATTGAGGACATTTTCATTTCTTACTAAGACGGCAATTGGAATAATAATTTAATCAAACTCTATACAAAATTCTCGCCAGGTATTGCCTTGTTATGAAAACAAAACTCTTTTGATATTCTTTATTTTTTCGTGACTGTAGGGGGGACCTACAAAATAAACAGAAACCCTTTTCGGCAAATGCTTTTAAAGGTAATGTTAGTTGTGTGCCTAAACAAAGGTTGTCTGTTTACACTAAAAAGAATTAGTTTTAAAGAATCATAAGAAACGCGAGAACTGAAACGAAAATTGTTCCCAAGTTGATGTTTCTATTAAGCGTAGGCACTTCCTATATAGTGAGAAGTACTGTATTTTTAACCGACTTCAAAAAGGAGGATCGTTTCAATTCGGATGTTTATATTTTTTTTTATGTATGTTCGGCCATAACTCTGTCATATATAAACGGATTTGCAAAATTCTTTTTTTGTTCGAAAGGGGTTTATTCCGAAATGGTCCCATATAAGTTTCATATAGATCTGATGATGACTTCCGGAGACAGACACCGGAACTCTTTAAAAAATGACAGCAAATCAACTGCGACTTCTGCTATCGCATAAATATGCATTGTTTGTAGCGCGAAAAAACGCGCGCGCGCGTAATTAGTGCGGGGTAGATACTATAACTAAAAAATTAAAAATAAAAACTTTTTACAAAAAAAAAACAACCCACTTCCTTAAAAACACTACAAAGTGAAAAATAACTTTAATTTCGACAGTCTGTGGCAAAAACCTCAAATAACAATCCTAAGACACCGACTTCCGAAATTAAAGTTATTTTTCACTTTGTAGTGTTTTTAAGGAAGTCGGTTGTTTTTTTTTTGTAAAAAAGTTTTATTAATTATGGTTAAAGAAATTTATTTTCTCAATAAGAATTACAAATATTTCACTTACTTGAGAACAATTTGAAAACAACTTAAAATATTAACAAACTTTAACAGTCAGTACACTATCACACTGTGCACATATTGTTTTTCATTATATCAGACAATTTAAGTACATAAATTAAAATTACACAAATGTTTAATGTCATGCACAAATTACATTAACAAAACATAAAAAACTTAAAATATTTTGATCCACCCGCAAAAGAAGCAATTATCAAATACGTATTCATTAGGAATGCGAACCCGGTGCCACTACAAAGCAACACAGCAGTAGGACAAGTATGTTTAAGGTAGTAGTGTTTTATCACTTAACATGTGATTTTTTAATTTTGTTTTGAAAATATTAAACGAGTTCGCATTCTTTACCTCTTTATTATATTGTTGTACTCCCGCAAAAATAATTGTTCTCTTTCCATTGACTGTTGGTAGTAAAATGTGGTCCTTTCTACGACTGCTACGATTATGTACTTGGTGTATTTTTGTAAAGTGTATTTGTGTGTGTGTGTGGATTTGTGTAAAATTTTCTTATAAGTATGCTCGTACAATATGCATGAAGTTGTTTAATGTTCATGAGTTTCGTTTCTCTGTAAATTTTAATTGTAGGTGTAAGGTAATCGTAATAGAATAGTAATTTCATCATTTTATTTTGAGCGACCTGTAGGTCCGTTAGGTTTGTTTTTTGCCCCATATTTCAATTAGATACATCAGATGCGGCTTTACTAATGAGTTGTAAATGGTCTGGCGCACACGATGAGGAAGACAATGAACTACATTGCGCAATGAGCCCAAAAGTGAAGAAAGCTTCGATCTGATGAGATCAATTTGTATCTTCCAGTTTAACTGACAGTCTACTCTTAGTCCAAGATATTTTTCGTACTGTTCTTGCTGTATTACTTGATTATCAATAGTTAAGAGTTAATTATCATTTTATGATAATTCATATTTGTGAACATAGCCTATTTTAATTGAAGTGTCTGTTTGTAATGTCAAAATAACGAAATGCATTTCATAGTGTATACGGTATTTATACCAAAAACACTTTTTTTATTTTCGTCCTTCTGGCTATTTATAATGATAGCTGAAGTTATAAGGAGTAAACATAAGCTTATATTTTGTTCCGGTATCACGTTTCCGTGCAATAATTTCCGACATCAACGCAGGCAAGGCCGCGAGCAAAAGCTAGCAAATTATACAATTCAACTAACAATACCTTGTAAGTACGTAAGTATTAATATCTCTGTTGGTGTATTTTAATGTATAAAATACTGTAATTGTGTAATTTTGTATGTAAATTAAGATACAAGGTACAGACGCCAGCATAACAAGCTACTACAATCTGTCAAATTTCTATAATAGATTTTAAACTTTATCGCTAAAGTTTTAGGTTCAAGGTTGATTGGCAGAATTTGTAAGTTTCGGGTAGCTTTATGTGCTGGCGTGTACTTGTTCATGCTATGACTATGAGTGCTGTGCTTTTCTATAAGTGACGAACTCACACTCCTTATAACTATGTGTTTTTTGTTCTTGTATGTTTTATTGAGTCGTTGAGGAGCCTCAGATAAATGATATAATAAATGACAATGATATAATGATATTATAAATGTGAAAGTTTGTGAGTACTTTCACGCAAAAACGACTGATCGGATTTAGATTAAATTTGGCACACTACTAGTTTATGACCTAAATTAACACACATAATACTTTTAACCCCGGCAATACGTTCCCGTGGGAAAATATCAGACTTCCACGCGAGCGAAGGCGCTAGCAAAAGCTAGTCAGTAAATAAATAAAAATAAAGTCATATTATTTTACAAGCAGATATCTTCGAAACAACAAAACTTTGTCACAACTGTTTCTACCTTATTTTTAAGCATTTAAACAAACAGTTAATCTTATGTTCAAGTATTCTGACTGATTGACACTTAACAACTAATTAAACTAATTGACAACAAATTAAATTGAACGCCTTTCGTAGAATTTCTGATATCAGCTGTTAATTATTGTCGGGATAAATCAGCATTGCTCTTCTCTTCACAATAACTTAGACAGAATGTACTTGATTAATGAAATTAATAATTAACAACGATGGCTATATACTGCGCTTCTCCTAAGCTCATCCCGTGTGATAGTCTTAGTCATGCATTTTTATCACGGTTTATGTTCCCAATCTGTGATAATAATATGTGACTCAAACCTATCACAGTTGACCGTGCTCGCCCTGCTGGGTACGATTTCCAGGTCGGACAACATGTGATTGGGTTTTTCTATCTGGGTTTTCTCAGTAGTAGCCCGGAGACTGGATTTGTGCGCGGTTGATATCAATAGGCTCGCCCCCTATTAAATGAGACTTAAACATTACTGTCGAAATTTTGGTGAACTATGGGTACCTGCCGAACTCTTCAGGGAAACACGGCGTGATGTTATTTAAATAGAAATAAGTTTCTATTGAGCGTAGAAAAAAACCTCAATTTTTCATTTCGCTGCCCTATTTACCAGGAGTTGCGTTTGCTTTGTCTGAACTAACTTACTCATTTCAAAACTTTATCATTATTTTCTAATTTATTACACGAGAACTAACAATGTTTATAAACGATTTTAATAATGGAAGTAAGCATTTTATATTCCGACTTTGATTATTCACTAGGTAGTGGGTTATCATTATCATACAATAAACAAATTTTACCTCTTCATATTATTAGTATAGACTAGATTTTCTGAACTGACTTTCTGATCTAGTGGAATCGATACGAAACCAGATAAGTACAAGTAGGCACTTACCTTTTGATTTATTAATCAATCTCAGCGTATTGCAGTTTGACATAGACAGTTGCTGGACATGGAAATCTTTCTCAAGTCCAACCACCCAGTCCAAATCTAAGTAGGTACAGTCAGGAAAAATATTCGATTAAATTATATCAAATTGACACTACGTTAGTTGGCACTACCAACGAATGACAGTCTAGATTTGAATTTGTTCAATTTGCGTCGGTAGTCAATTTGATAAACAATTAATTTACCTGGCTTTATTACTAGCGAGTCTGTCAAAAAAGGTAACAAAATGCCAAAGCAACGAAATCCATTTAAGGCATTAACCTTTACAATATGAATATTTGTTCCTCATTATCTACGTAATGTTGATACAAGTAATAAAGTTAAGTAAAAAGCCATTTACGTTATGTGTACCTAAAAACACAAAGGTATACAATAAGTCTTGGATGTGTGATAAGCTTTTCGGTGAAGACGATGAACTTTTATAAATCAATGTTAGAAAATGTGATGTTTATCAAATTTAAAAAAATATATATTTGATACTCCTTTTCTAAAGTATGTCAGAAATTATTCAAAGTTATTTTAAAAATCTGTGCTTTCGCTAAATCTAAATTTTTAAGCGATACCATAAAAAAATCCAGTAATAAAATAAAAACCACTTGGAAAATTATTAACAATGAAACGGGTAAATCGGTTAAACAGGAAAAACAACTAGAGATTATGATTAACAACAAATTGGTTAATAAAGCTGCCGACGTAGCTGAGGCATTTAATGAGTTTTTTGCCAACATACATACCTATAACTACGTGTGTGCTTCTTAAATTCGTCCCCGTCTAAAGCTGAAAACCTTTTGCATAGTAGCGTGCCCAGATGTAGTCGCCTATTTAGTTTCGAACATGTAACGCCTTGTGACGTGGTTAATATTTTTAAGACACTTAAGTCAAAAAACACTGGAGATTACTGGGGCATCTACATTAAACTGTTAAGTAATATAATAGACATCGTAGCCCCTTATCTAGCTGTAACTTTTAATAAATGTGTTGTTTCAGGATCTTTTCCTGACCTCATGAAGAGTAGTACAGTCATACCATTATTTAAAACAGGTAATAAAAATAACGTTGGCAATTTTCTATCTTACCTGCATTTAGTAAAATATTTGAAAAGTTAATACTCAAGCAGTTGCTAAGACATTTTAATTTAAATAGCCTCCTTCATAATGAGCAATATGGCTTTACAAAAGTTCGTTCGACAACAGATGCGGGTGTTGCTCTGCTGAAACACATTTTCAACGCAAGGGAGAACTCGCAAAATGCTATCGGAGTTTTCTGTGACCTCTCCAAAGCTTTTGATTGCGTTCACCATGATACACTTTTGCGTAAACTACGTCATTACGTTGTTCAAAACGAAGCTCTCAATGTCATAAGTTCTTATTTGCAAAATAGGCACCAATGTGTAGATATCAATGGTGTAAAATATTCCGGGCTACTAATTCAGTTCGGTGTACCTCAAGGCTCAATACTGGATCCTTTCTTATTCTTAGTGTATATAAATCACTTACCATTCTATTTAAAGAATATTTGTGACATTGTACTATTTGCTGATGATACCTCATTTATCTTTAAAGTAGACACGAATAGGAATGATTTGACGACGTGAATAATGCGCTCTCAATGGCTACGGATTGGTTTACCACAAATAACCTAGTTCTTAATGCTAAGAAAACGAAATGTATAAAGTTCGCCTTACCGAATGTTAGGAATCTGGGACCCAATGTCGTTTTAGATAATGAAGTGCTTGAAACTGTACACTCGGCAGTTTTTCTGGGCATAACAGTAGACGCCAAACTTCAGTGGGGATCACATATATCAAGCCTAGCGGGAAGGCTCAGTTCGGCCGCCTACGCCGTAAGGAAAGTTAGACAGTACACGGACGTTGATACAGCTCGATTAGTCTATTTTAGTTATTTTCATAGCATAATGTCCTACGGCAATCTGCTGTGGGGCAAAACCGCGGACATTCAAAATATTTTGTTCTTCAAAAACGAGCTGTTCGAGCGATTTACCAACTAGGTGCTAGAGTTTCTCTGAGAAATTTGTTTAAAGATATTGGTATTCTTACGGTGGCATTCGATTCATCTTCGCCAACATCTTATATATTAGGCAAAATATACACTTGTACACTAAAAACAGTGATTTTCATAATATTAATACTAGAAATAAGGACAAACTACGAGCTCCCTTTCACCGGCTTCATAAGGTTCATAATTCTTTTGTTGGTCTTGGTATTACCTTTTATAACAAGCTTCCCTCTGCTTTGCTAGATTTGCAGTTTAATGAGTTTAAAACTAAAGTAAAATCCAACCTTTGTTCAAAGGCATACTATTCTATCAACGACTACTTAAACGATAAGAATAGTTGGTCGCTGTGATTAACTCAAGACAATGTTTATGTTCTTTCAATCCAGAATTAGCTTTCCTACCGACAGTTTATATGGGTAGTTCATATAATTGTTTTTTTTATTTCTTTATTAACTGATTTTGTTAATTTATTTTTATTTTATTTTAATTTCATTTACTCTGGACATAATCTACTCATTACAATGATTTTAAATGAGTTGTATTCCAACCCGCCTGCCAAGCGTGGCGATTATGGCAAAGCCCCCCAAATTGGGGGAGGCCTAAGTCCAGCAGTGGACGTCTTACGGCTGAAATGATGATGATTGCAACATGTAGTTAGCTAGCGACCTCGTCAGCTGTTCATAATATTCTTGCCTGACCAACCGGCAGCAAGTTCGTCATGCTCCCTTAGATGTCACTGCTTGCGGTAGCGGCGGGGGTCGGGTTACCACCTTCCCTCAAATATGGCGAGGGGGGTAATGGCTGACCTTTGCGTTATGCTCGTGAACGGGTGCTGCTTGTGGTGGCTGGTCGTCTTGCTGACCATGGTCTTGTTATTGTTACTTGTATTAACTGTTATTTTATTTTACTCCGGAGGTCCTAGTTTAACTAAAAATTAAAATCAAAAGTCATTTATTCAAACTAGGTTGAGAGTCAGCACTTTTTGAACGTCAAAGTTACACAAGACAGTCCCTCCAAAACGCCCGCCCTTCGACACTTCCTAGTGCTTTAGCTGGGAAGAAGAAGTGGTGGAACAAACTCCCCAGCAGCACAGCTGTCTGTTAAGTTAGAAGAACTTGATTCTATACAATATTGTGTATGTAATTAATATTATAAAACAAAACATACATTATTCACCATATGTCAGCTAGCACACGCCAATATACCAACTATTGTAACTTCAGCTTAGCTGTATGTATCAATGTATGTATATGTATCATTTTGCATCGTTGAATATGTAAGCGGGCACGCCCTTTATGCCTGGAGGCTTTATTTAGATTTTAAGTTCTGTTTACGATTTTGTTTTATTATTTACTAGCTTTTGCCCGCGGCTTCGCCCGCGTGGATGTCGGAAATTAACGCAGGAGGACGTACTACCGCGGTAAAAATGTGTTAATCCAGGTTATATAGGTAATTTATACTCGATCCAGATCCATTAAGCCATTTTTGCGTTATCGAGAAACAAACACCCAATCATACATTATTTTCACATTTATAATATTAGTAGTAAGTACGATTATAATTCATAATCCTTCGGATTCATAGTTTATGAAAATATCAAGTGTGTTGGCGTTCGCGTTCTTAAAACAAAACTAATAGTAGGTATTCCGAGTAAGAAGACTGCGACACAGGGCTTGGTTTAGTTGAATATAAGTCTTCCTGGTTTTCCTTCGCTCCTATTTTACCATACAGACACTCAATCATTTACCAGACACCGAACATAGTTATAGGAATAGTACTTTTGCCAGTGGCTTGGCCCGTATAGCTGTCGGAAAATATCACCCGGGTACCTACTACCGGGATAAAGTAGGTATGCTATCTGTTACGTATCCAAGAAATATATCTTTGTGCCAAATTCTATCTAAATCCGTTTGGCCGTCTTTGCAACAATGAGAAACAAAAAAAATATAAACATCTAAGCCATTTCGCGGTCTCTTACTTGGAATACCATTAGGTTTATTTTGAGTATAACGAACACACATGATATTCGCATTTACTATGAAGCCAACGTAATATGAATTACAATCCTACTTATCGCGTTACGTATCGTACTACCCGACCGCCCGCGCCGCCGCGCCGCGCCGCCAACGGACGGACGGCACGGACGAACGCCCGCCAGCCACTCTGCTCCCGCTTTTTAAAACTCTGATATCTTCTAAGATATTCATTTGAATTACATGCTGTAAAGGGCCATATTGATCTATATTAAATGCACAATTTATTTAAGGTACTTAATTGGATAAGGATTAATTCTGTATTGCTTAAAATCGCTTCGTAAATAAACCATTATTTCTCGTAAAAAGTAAAGAATAAAAAATTATTATTGTGGGTTATCCCTAAGAGATAGACATATACCATCGCGGACTTTTTTGTAGACTTTGTTAAGGTGTACAATACTGTAGTACATTATTTTGATCTATTTCGTAGGGTTCAGCCAGCGTTCGCAATGTAAGCGCAAAAAAATGAGTTTATTTATGACATCACATTAGAAACCTCTAAAATTATAAGTGTTTCTTTACTATATTACGCATGTTATATACATATAAACCTTCCTGTTGAATCACGCTATCTACTAAAACAACCCGCATCAAAATCCGTTGCGTAGTTTTAAAGATATAAGCATACATAGGGACAGACAGACAGCGAAGTGACTTTATATGTAAAGAAGATAAAGATAAAGAAGATAAAGATTTCAGCTTGAGTTTAGTTTTCAATGTTTTTTGGTGGTATATTGGCGTGTGCTAGCTGACATATGGTGAATAATGTGTGTTTTGTTTTATAATATTCATTACTTACGCAATATTGTATAGAACAAGTTCTTCTAAGTTAACAGACAGCTGAGCTGCTGGGGAGTTTGTTCCGCCACTTCTTCTTCCCAGCTAAAGCACTAGGAAGTGTCGAAGGGCGGGCGTTTTGGGGGGACTGTCTTGTGTAACTTTGACGTTCAAAAAGTGCTGACTCTCAGACTAGTTTCAATAAATGACTTTTGATTTTTTTGATTTTTGAATGAATTATTCCGATCTGTCACTCTTTTTCTTCCCTTAGGGAGTCAGATCGGGCAAAAGGTTTGAATTATCCCACTTTTAGCAATGAGGGGACAGTTCGAACTTTGTTCACTCCTAACTGTCCTCCTATTAGTGATAGTTGCTAACCGCGAGACCGATCAAACTTGTTTTTAACTGTCTGTCCCCTAAGGGGATAAAGCAGGGTGACAGTTTGGAATGATTCAAATCAGTAAGCCTATTACGCAACTGGCAATTTGCTTAAATTGTACAATAATTTTGCGACCATTGCTATCAAATAATTAATGGGGTTCCTGGTTTGTCTTTGTCACGTTAATTTAATACTGTAACAAATGAACCAAATATTGATGATTCAGGTCCATGAGATAAAACTGTATACGAATGAAAATTGATGATAAATGACGGTAATACCATGACTATAGATACCTATCATTATGGTAAAAGAATAAATAACTATCATTCTTTATGTACTGGAAGCTAAGGGGCCGTTCAAGTATTACGTAAGCACTATAGGGGGGCAAGGGGGTCTTTGATTTGCTTATTTTTGATGACATGGGGGGTGGGGGAGTCTAGATGGTGATTACGTAAGCAGTAGTTATTCACTTTTTTACACTTATGGCAACCGACACATTGTCTTTGTGTGAAAATGTAACGCATTTTCAGGGATTCCCACAAATGATGTAGACGTTTAGGCTTAGAACCGAGTAGGGAAATTACCTACCGCGCTCTATTCATCATTCTCCCGCCTTTATTCCAATTTATTTGCGGTCGGCGCAACATGTCTTTTTCTTCCACACTTCTCTATCAGTCGTCATCTCAGAAGTCACTCCCTTTCTATCCATATCATAATTAACACAGTTCATCCAGCGTTTCTTTGGTCTCCCTCTATCTTAAAGCCATTGACATTAATACTCAATATTTTCCTCACGACATTTTTTGTCATTCCTCCGTATCACGTGATCCGATACAATACCATGACAATCGATTCCCACACAAATTTTCAATTATTGGTGTCACTTCCAGACTTCATATTATGTCCTCATTTTTTATTGTATCCATTCGTGTAACACCACACATCCCTCTTAACATTCTCATCTCAGCTGCATGCAATTGCCTTTCATCCATCCCTTTTAAGGCTCAACATTCTGCCCCTTACAAGACAGCAGGTCTGACCATGGTTTTATATATCATCCCCTTAAGTTTAAGGGGGATGTGAGAGTCGCAGATTGTTCCTGTGACCTGCCGCCATTTCATCCATCCAGTGTTTATTCTGTGCTTAACCGTCCGATCTACTTCGCCATCGCTTTGCACGAGTGAACCGAGATACCGAAAGTCGGAGCAGACCGAGAGAAGCACACCATCAAGCGCTATGGTTCCAGAGCTGGAGAGACCGCCGAAATCGCAGAACATATATTCGGTTCTGGTTCTGTTGATTTTCAAGCCAACGTTCTCCAGCTTCTGTTGCCACTTCTCCAATCTGCTCTGGATCTCAGACACATCTTCACCGACAAGAACAGTGTCCGACGTCAGAGAGTCCATGATCAACAGGAAGAGGTAAGGACTTAGAACCGATCCCTGGTGCAAGCCTATAGCCACACTGAACTCGTCGGTATTGCTAGCAGCCGACCGGACGTAGGTACGAGTTGATTGTACATAGCACGAATTAACTCTACATACTTCCCAGGCAACCCTTTCTCTGTCAGAGCTCAATGAACATCATGTGCAAGTCTTTGTGTGCACGTCTGTACTTCTTGCACAATTGCCGGAGTGCAAAAGTGCCGTCCATTGTTCCTCACCCTGGCATAAACTTAAACTGATTCGGGATAATCTCACTCTCCTCTCGCAGTCTTTTCTCTATTACTTTCTCCCATACCTTCATACTATGTGACATGAGCTTTATCCCTCGATAGCTGTTGCAGTCCTGTACATCACCTTTATTCTTAAAGATGGGCACTAGCGAACTATTGCACCATTCTTGTGGGATCCCTCCTTCATGCAATAACTTATTGAAGAATTAAGTATGTCAGCCCCGTACATCCATCTTCTTTGAAACACTGCCATACTTTTACGGCGACTACGAGTATATTTTTTTATTACCGCGCTCTATTCACTTGACTAAATTTCTTCCGTCAACCTATTGTTTCGTTTCGTTACTATTGACGATTTGACGTATTTTAAATTAATATTATATGCGTTAACCTCTAAGTCCCTAGGATACCACATTTGGTATAAGACACAATGGTTTTTAATTGTGTCTGTAATTACGGTAATTGACTGGTTAAAGTCCCCTATCCTAAATCTATTTTTTTTATTTCTAGAATTATAACTGCTGCTCATGAATCAATAAAACAAACAGAGTACATTAAAAGAAAAATGCATATAACAATGTTCACGTAAGCATGGGGAGGGGGGGGGGGGTAAGAGCTTTGCTTACTTTTGATGACAAGGGGGATGGGGGAGTAAATAAATGTAATAAATGTGCTTATGTAATACTTGAACGGCCCCTAAGACAAAAGGTAACAAAAGAAAATAATTCAATAAATTGCATGTTCTTCAAAAGAGACACCAATGAAATTAATATACGTAGGCATGCCAGAATCAAGATTCATACATTACTCGATCAGGCAGATAGACAGGAAGGCTACAAACTGGGGAACACCCATTGCTTAATTTTATAACGAAGCAACCAGAAATTTCTTTACTAAGGAAAAGTCACGATAATAATGTGTACTTGGCATAATTGATAAAGCTGACAACCGGTTACTCACACCATGTGCGCCGTAAGTCCCCCGAAACTGGAGTTATGGGGTTGACATGACCAAGAATCATGACATAAATAAATAAATAATAAATATCTTAGGACAACCAACACACCGTTATCTGATACCAAACTAGGCAGAGCCTGTACTATGGAAACCAGACAACTGATAAACATACTTATATATTTCTAAATACATACATATTATAGATAAATTACATCCAGACACAGAACAAATGATCGTGCTCATCACACAAAGATTTGTCCTGGGTGGGAATCGAACCCACGACCTCAGTCTTGGCAGTCAGGATCACTAACTACTAGACTAACAGGCCAGTCCATATGACATACCATCACGCTTGTGTTCCCCGAAGGATTAAGCAGTGGTGTATGGCACATATTTCGCAATTCACGTTAAAGTGCCATATCGTGGAGGCGATCCTATTATCATCAACCGAACACAAATCCTTTGTGTAAATAATTTCGTCACCACTACTGAACTGTGAAGGAAAACATCGTGTGGAAACCGGCATGTTTTAGAATTCTAAATTCGAAGACATGTGACATCTACCAACACGTACTGGGGCCGCGTGATGGGTTACGGCCAACTCTCTTTCACAGAGTGGAGGCCTGTTTCCCAGCAGTGGGTATGTTATAAGCTGACTATTAACACAAATCCAGACTCGGGGCTGTTATTACGAAATTCGTGTCATTTTTCCCTGACCAGGGAATCCCACCTTGCACTTCATGCTCTGCTGTAGCACTTGCGATCACTAAACCAACAAGGCAGACAAAAGAATGCCAACAATTTCGACTACATCTCGTTAAAGTTTATTATCAACAAACTATTTTAGTATTTCCTTGAACCTTTACATTGTTTCGTGAGCAATATGCTCACCGGAAAACTTGTTAAGCGGACTTTGAAAGTCGAGATTGGAATAAGCAGATGCCCAGCAACAAGCAATCTCTCACCAATTACCCTGAAGGACGCTACTCAGCATCAGGCCGTCATATCTTGAAAAATAGCAACTTTATACGTGTACGGTGTAAGGGACATCGATTCTCAAACTATTTAGTAAAAAGTGAATCTCAAAACAAACCCAACTTGTTGGTTTTGTGATCGCCAACCTGCCTGCCAAGCGTGGCGATTATGGCAAAGCCTCCCAAATTGGGGGAGGCCTAAGTCCAGCAGTGGACGTTTTACGGCTGAAATGATGATGATGATGAATCTCAAAATGATATGACTTTATAGTGTGCCTCACGGCTGCGCCAAAACATACAAATAACACTTTCCTCCAATCTAGGAATTCAATTCACGACGCTATGCTCAACAGCGATGCGCTCATAATCCAGTGATGCAGTATTTAAACCAGTCTAAGGACTTCTATTTTCATATTTATAGAATTCATAAGAGCAAATGCTTTATTTGTCATAATTAAACCAGGGCCTGCTATTTAAAAGAATGCAATAAAATATTAAAGGTGGTGTGAGGAAGTAAACCGACAGGTGTAGCTTGTAATGAGTCACCTTTCAAGTTGATTGAACCCGTATTGCAGCAGTGATGGCCCAGTGGTAACGGCCGCGATTGACAAGTTGAAGGCTTCAAACCCAAGCTGGTAGGTACTTTGTATAAATTATTTCATCAACACTGCTTTCAAAATGATGAAGGTAAACATGCTGACGAAACCGACAGCCTAAAATCAAAAATTCGAAGATATGTGACATCCACCCGCGTGGTGGATTAAGGCCCGCTCCCACCCATAGAGAGAAAGTCTGTGACACAGAAGTGAAAACATTATAGGCTGATAATGTTATGATTTAGTATAATTTAATTAGTAAGGACCAGTTATACTCTTGGTGCTTACTCTTGATTTTAATTCCGATCGATTAACATTGGAATTTTGACTTTTTGTAGTCTTGAGTTGACGCTAGCGCCAAAATGTGTTTAAAATGGGTGTCCATTTTAGAGAACTAAGTGGAATCGAGATCAGGCGTTGTTGTTGTTCCAATGATGACACTATTGTTTTCCACAGGAGCGAATCACGTGTATGCAAAATTAACATTGAAATCGTATTGGCATCAGATTGGAATTAAAATAAGGTTGAAGAATAAGCAATATAGAAACGAATAATTAATATGCAGGTATCGTCTACCAGTTATGTCCTATCTCTTTCCAGTCATGTCCGATTACTGTCCCATTTTTGAGAGCGAGAGTTTGGAAGAGAGGAGAGGAGTAGAGGTAGGACTAGTTTGTTTGGAAGCAAATATGTTTTTAGATCGGTCAAAAGCAGACGAAAAGGAAGTTAAAGTTGTAGACCACTGGCTAAGTGGGTAGTATAGTCACGCTTGTATTAGGCTGCTTTTCCACCAAAGATTTGTTAAGCTACGTTGCTATGAAAGCGTTTGATATCCACCAATCATATTCATTGGTCCACTAAGTATAGCACTGGTGGAAACGGGTTCAGTAAAGCTATGTTTTTTTTTTTGTATGGAAGGATGTATGCTATGGATAGATACGCGTGGTGTAGCCATGTGCAGAGCAAAGTATCTACAATAGGCTTCCAGTGCCTTCTCTACTGTCGATGCTCTCATAGCTAGAGCTGCATATCTGCCGCGCTCAGTTACGACGCGGTGGCGCATCTTCATAGTCCTACTAATACTATAAATGCGAAAGTTTGTGAGGATGGATGTATGTGTATGTGTATGTTTGTTACCCTTTCACGAAAATACTAGGATGAAACTTTACAGTAATATACATGGGCGTACCCAGGGGGGGGGGGCAGAGGGGGGCAGCTGCCCCCCCCCCCCCCCCCTAGAGTTTGCTAATGTCCCTACTAACTATCTACTTTTGTCGATAAAAATTAAGAAAAATAACTTTTTGCTATTTGTAATACAACATAAAACTTTAAAAAATCGCGCGACGCGTCATTTCTACTACTCGCTAGCAGAGCTGCAAGCAAAAATAACGTTAATTTCGGAAATCGGTATCTTTGGAACTGTATTTTAGTTTTTGACACTGACTACCAAAATTAAAGTTATTTTTCACTTTGTACTGTTTTTTTTTCGGAAGTCGATTGATTTTTATTTTTATTTTGCAAGAACGTTTTTATCTACCCTGCACTCATTCGTATACCACTACTGACCAAGTCAATAGCAGTGACAGGAAGTATTAGAATATCATCACGCTACACAAAGTGGATTAAATACGCATTATAGAAGCTCTCTCAAATCTATTAAAGCAAAGTAAAAAAAAACAAATATCGGACCACCCCTGACGACCTGACCTGACCTATCCATTAAAAAATCACTGAATATCAATTTCAAGTTCAAGTGAAGTCGTTTGATGAAGTCTAGGTTCCGTCCAAATACGCTCCAAACTATGACAGGATCTGAAGCGTTCGAGCTAGACCTGGAGAACAGATCGTTACCGTAGAAACCACAAATAACGTCGACTAGGTCCTCCAACAACCGGTGAGAATCCTTAGGGCAGAAGGCTTGAGATTTTGCAAAATGCGGCGTACGTGCAAGAAGTCCAAACTTTCGGAAGACACTCTGATTACGGAACGACGTGAAAACCCACCTGTCACTTTGTTAGAACAACGGGCATTCAATAATAATATTAGAACATTGATACGACACGACTTCCGATGCTCCAATACACGCTTTATAGAGAAATCGATTGAGCAAAATCGGGGGTCGAAAGTGTTCCTCCAATCATTTGGGAGAAGCCATCTGACGAAGTTGACTAAATCTAGTGAGCATATCGTCGTTTCGAAGCCGGAGATCCTTTCGGAAGTCGAAAACTTCTACGGCCAATTGTACGCATCGCATGCATCTCAAACTGATCCCGAAAATGAGGATTCCAGGACCAACTTAACCCGCCACTTCACAGAAGACCTGCCAGAAGTGAGCCAAGACGAAATCGAGGCGGCTCTATAACAGCTTAAAAGTGGAAAAGCTTCTGGTGAGGACGGGATTACGACTGAGCTCCTGAAAGCGGGAGGAAATGTTGTCCTTAAAGAGCTTCAGGAGCTCTTTAATTCTGACCTGTTCTCTGGGAGAACTCCAGAAGCGTGGCGAAGGAGCGTGGTCGTACTCTTCTTTAAAAAGGAGGATAAAATATATTTTTTAAAGAACTACAGACCCATTTCGCTCCTGAGCCATGTATACATATAAGTTGTTTTAAGAGCCGTCACGAATAGTCTAGAGCGGAGACTCGACGAGTTCCAGCCGGGTTTCGAGAAGGATACAGCACCATATACCACATCAACACAGTGCAGCAAATTATACAGAAGTCCGAAGTGTATAATCGGGCGCTGTGTCTTGCGTTTGTGAATTATGAAAAGGTTTTTGACTCTATCGAGACCTGTCTGTTTCGGAGTCTTTGCAGCGATGCCAAGTCGACTGGCGATACATCCAAGTGCGAAGATGTCTTTATGAAAACGCGGCAATGACCGTCCAAACTTAGAACCAGCGAACTGAACACGAGGAGGCGACAAGTGAACGTAATTTTCCCAAAATTCTTCTTTAACGCATTGGAGGATGTTTTCAAAACTGGACAGGATGCGGTATTAACGTCAACGACGAGTAGATTTCACACTTGAGTTTTGCAAAAGACTTTATCATACTGGCTGATTCGAATTAGTTTATTCTTCTGTACGCATTGTTCTCCAGATGAACTTGGACAAACCCAGGTTATGTTCAATGAACACGTAACTCCGAGACCAATTGCTGTGAATGGCGGTGCCCTCAAGGTTGTTCGATAATACGTTTACCTGAGACAAACTCTGCAGTTTGAGAAGAACAACCCTGAGAACGATGCTAACAGAAGAATTCAGCTGGGCTGGGCAGCGTTTGGGAAGCTTCGTCGAGTCTTCTCGTCGTGTATTCCGCAGAGCCTAAAGACAAAAGTCTTCAGTCAGTGCGTCCTGCCTGTTATGACTTACGGAGCCGAAACGTGGACACTCACGGTACGGCTGGTCCATAAATTCAAAGTCGCTCAGTGAGCTACGGAACGAGCTATGCTTTGTGTATCTCTGAGGGACAGAATCCGGAAAGAAGTGATCCGGCAGAGAACCAAAGTCGTCGGCATAGCTCATAGAATTAGCAAGCTGAAGTGGCAATGGACCGGTCACATTAGCCGTAGAAACCGTAGAAGATGTATGCTTAGTGTATGTAGAAAAATTATGCTAACGATTGAGTGCTTATAAAAAATCTGCTTTGCCCCCCCCCCTGGCCCAGAACCTGGGTACGCCCATGGTAATATAGGTCAGAATAACACAAAGGCTACAATTTATAATGATTTTATGTAATTTTGGTCATAATATAACGATACATGTCAATTAAGTCGGAAAAAAATCTTCCATCTGAGAGCTATTTTGGCGTGCGCTGCCTATGGAGTTACAAAAAGATGATGTACCGCAGGATTGTTTGTCTTAAGTAGATCTAAATAAAAGTCCGCGACAGCATATATCTACCTTTTATGTGCAAGCCAGTACGACCAAAATTGTGAACCATAAATTTAATTAAATTTGGTACTATTTTACAATGCACATATCCTACTAATATTATAAATGCGAAAGTTTGTATGTATGGATGTGTGGATGTTTGTTACTCTTTCACGCAAAAACGACTGAACGGATTTGGATGAAATTTAAAATACAGATAGTTTATTACCTGGATTAACACATAGGATACTTTTTATCCCGGTAGTACGTGCCCGCGGGATAATTCCGACCTCGATGCGGGCGAAGCCGCTGGCAAAAGCTAGTACCTACATATTACTCACTCCGCTACACAGTTTAACATTACTAGAAACAGTCCGATAGTTTCGTAGATTAGCTTTCAGATCCTCTGATGGAAAAGCAGCTTTAGGTTAGATAAACACTGCGATAAAACTGAAGAAAACATCCAACAGAATCTCTTGACCCCACCCACCTAGTAGGAATGTACAGAATGTTGCCAAAACTTCGCCCATTATTTACAAGGATACGTATGCTATGCATAATAATGCATTTTATGAATGGAACGCTGCACATAATATGCTAATATGTCATCCTCTATGTTCGTTGATTCATATCTGTTGATATAACATTGTGTTTTGCATTGTTTTGGGTGGTATTTAAACTTGTTTGCGTTTTACGGGTCTCGCATATTTATATAAGGTAAAATTTAATTTATTGACAGGACTTCACAAATGGGGTGGCCTGGTATAGATATCTAGCTAACATAACATTACGCCTTGTTTCCCCAAAGGGTTGCGCAGAGGTGTACCTATGTATAGTAGGTTCACCCACATTCCTGGAGTCACACAAGTCGTAGACAGGATCCCGGCGGTTGAGTCTTCAGGTGGCATTGCACAAGTCGGAAGCTATATGCTTCCACGGGCCCACAAAAGCACCACTCTCGGGATCCAAAATCATGGCAGGAGGTCTTTCATCGTCGACTCGTTACCACATCGGTAACGAGTCGACGATGTAGTACCTAGGACTCGTCCTCGCCGGTGGAACTTCGGACCGCATTTTCAGCAGTTGGCTCCCCGACTGATGGGCGCCGCGAATGCACTCTCGCGATTGCTGCCTAATCTGGGGGGCCAAATACCTCCTGCCGGAGGCTCTACGTCGGGATTGTACGGTCCATGGCACTCTATGGAGCGCCTATATGGGCGGACCACCTGACGGCCCGTAACATTGCAATACTGAGAAGACCACAGATAGCAAAGGCCGTCAGGATAATAAAGGAATACCGTACGGTCTCCTTCGAGGCGGTGAGCCTCTTGGCCGGATCACCACCCTGGGACTTTGACGGAAAAGTTTTGGCGTCACTATATCGGTGGCGCCGGGACGAGCTAGAGCGGGGCGAGCAACTGATGCCTCGTCATGTCGAGGTGTATAGGTTTGAGCTGGCTGTAGCAGCGGCGAGACCCGTTCTGAGGGAGTGGCTAGAGGGACGGCATGGCACCTTTACTTTCCGGCTGACACAGGTATTGTCCAGACGGTTGTCGGTGCTTCGGTATTTACCTGTACCATATAGGCCGTGAACTGACACCCGGTTGCCACCATTGCAACTGCCCTGACGATACGGCGCAGCATACCGTTGAGGAATGCCCTGCTTGGGCATTGCCGCGCCGCCGTGACCTTGTCGCGGCGGTTGTTGCTGCGAATACTCTCTCACTTCCGGAAATGGTCCAGTCCATGGTCGGAAGTGAAAGCGCGGGGGACACCATCGCTTCATTCTGCGCGGAAGTGATTGTTGCGATGGAGGCGGTGGAAAGGGAGAGGGAGAATTCAACCTACCTTCCAATCCGTAGAATAGTGACCGGGCGCCGGAGGGCGCGGAATGATCTCCGGCCGCCTTAGGGTAAGGCCTGCAGGCAACAAACTTGGGGAGTTTATAGCCTGAACAGTGAAAGGCCCGAGACGGTGGCGCGACGTGTTCCACGCGCGTAATAGGAAAATCTGTATCTGTATATAACTATAAGTATTATGTATATATACCTAATATCATTCTTTGTATATCAGAATGGTTACGGCTTATTTACTGTGTATGAAGGTTCTTATGAATATGGTTTGTTGGGAAAGGGTTTCACTAAATAAAGCACAGAAAGACAAGACTAGACATTTATTTCAATTAGGCTTGTCAGTAATTAATCAGAAAGCTAGTTGTCCGTTACAAAACTAGGTCTTCATGGAGAAGAAGGACAAGAAACTCCATGGAAACAGTATTAAAGTATTATATCAACTCACTTCTTACGTTGCCATAAACTATTATTATCTTAAATACATTTAATTCTATCTCTTGGACCATTGTCCAAGAGATCTCAGAACATAATCACAACAATAACAATAGCTAGGCAAAGAAAGAGTATGAATATTCAATTTTATATGATTTAAAATATTATCAATATTTGCAACAATATAAAAGGTACAACATCATTTTCATAATAAGCAATAAGTGTTACATATTATCAAATTACTTACGTGACCTCTGCTCGATATTTCCACACAACAACAGCACTAGAACTAACCAACTAAACATCACCGAGGAACTGTCCCGATAAAGTAATTCCAATCCTTTTTATATCCTACTAACGTCAATCTAACATCATCGTCAGACATCTCCCGCCATTTTGAACAAATGACAGATCATTCCATATTTCGGCTTATAACTTATAACACAGATAATAATAAACCATTGTTATGTAGTGAAACAGTTTAAAAACATTTTAAGGTAATTTAGCAATTTAATTAGTACTGATTCGTAACTTCTTCGTAGTTACGAATCATTAAAAGAATATCAATATGAACTGACAGTATTGTACCAGTCGTTTGGATCAACTTAATAAAGTAACATGGCAATATAAAACCTAGAACATAACACAATTATAATTAAATATTTATTAATTATTTCTAGTACTAAAATCATAGTTATTTTTACTATTTAAGACGAATCAGTTTTTGTAAACACTTTATCTAGTCAAATGGTACTTCTATATTGGTTCAATGCTTCGTTAATGTGATAGATGTCATTATCTACCCAACAATTATAAAATTTCAAAATGAAATATCTAACACGCGCCTCTTTAGAGAAGCTGCGGCCATTTGCAGCCGCTGAGGTTGACGGGCCCGCATGAATTCATGTCAGCCAAAACCTGGCCGGGGGAGCGAAATGCGCAAGCACTCCAGCACCCCGGCTAAAGGTGGCAGTAGAACACCGTGTGATTTTAGTCAGTAGGAGTCTGACAGAACTCTCCACGCACCCCGGTGTGGAGGACATCCATGAGAATTTCCACACGAATAAAAATTAAGGTACACCCACATTTCGCCGGTTATGTTTAAGTTCCTTATAATAGAGAGCGAGCCTGTTAGCCGAAAATCGAACCCAGGAGCACACACGAACAGACTATGTTCCACCTGCAAGTGTCCGCAATCACAATCGTCCGTTGACCTGCACCCTTAACGATCTAAAGAACGCTTATGACGGATTAAGCAAAATGATTTCGATGAAAATTATAAGGAAAATAAAATTACGTCTGTTTAGTTTCGCCAGCTTATTAATTTAATTTGACCTTATAGCATGTCGGTTTATTAAAATGACTAATTTCAAATTTAATTCAATTCAAACCAGCCTTTGTATGAATATACACGGGAGTCCGCGAGACACAATGGACTTTTTACTGTCTATAAGTAAGTATATTGCAGGATCCCTCGCCAAAACAAAGGGACTAACTATGATAAATAAATAAATATTGTAGCAGGTGGCATTCTGTAGTTTCTGCCTACCCCCATGGGAAGAAACCGTGACTGTATGTTTTTTACTGTATGTCAATAAATTTATTTTCAGAAAAAAAAAACAGATTCGGTTCTTAAAAACACCATCAGGTGCGTCAACCTAATGAAAATAACATTATATGCTGAAAACTCTCTTTTGTAAAGATTCTTCAATAATACCTACCATCCCAAAATGACTTTTAATAGTTACGGCCAGGATAAAATAAAAACATGAAATGAATTTACCCAAAATAAGCTTTATCTTAACTATTCATGATACTATAAGCCGTAGGTTTATATACCTTCGACTTATAGTAATTCCAAATGACGGAAATGGAATTATTTTCAGAAAATAACTGTTAGGAAATCCGGTTTGGGGTTTTTATTATTCTTACCTCGTCACAATAAGCTCTTTACGTGATCGTCTATATAACCAAAAAGATTACCTTCTATTTTTAACCGACTTCAAAAAAAGGAGGAGGTTCTCAATATTTTTTTTTTATGTTTCTTACCTTAGAACTTTTAACTGGGTGAACCAATTTTGATAATTCTTTTTTTATTTGAAACCTGGTATTTCTCATATGGTCCCATTTCAATTTGGTTCCATTTTGACACTGGAATCCATGTGAAAACCATATAAGTCTTAAATTTGCATTAAGTATGTGCGCGACATATAGACGAATAACGCGATTAGATTAGTGCGGGGTACATACCATAAATAAAAAGTTTTTTTTTTTTAATAATTATAAATTATCGGCTTCGCTATAGTTGGAAGAAGTGGAGGGAGGCCTTTGCCCAGGAGTGAGACAGTGCAGGCTAGCGAAAAAAAAGAAATTATAAAAACCGACTTCCATAAAAAAAACACTACAAAGTGAAAAATAACTTTAATTTCGGAAGTCGGTAGCAAAAAAAAACCTTAAATACAGATAATAAGACACCAACTTCCGAAATTAAAGTTATTTTTCACATTTACTGCTTCGTTTGGTCGCAAGCGCCACTTCTGAGCATGAGGTACTGTGTTCGATTCGAATTGAGCAAAGAATTTTGCATTTCTCAGTAGCAGCTTAGTCTTTATTGGTACCAGTTTGTGACTATTTGCTCACCGGCTATTACATGAGATAATGATACTTAACCATCTGCCCAGCCTTTTTCCCAACTATGTTGAGGTCGGCTTCTAGTCTCACCGAATGCAGCTGAGTACCAGTATTTTACATGGAGCGACTGCCTATCTGACCTCCACAACCCAGGTGCTGGGTAATATGATACCCCTTGGTAAGGCTGGTTGTCAGACTTTCGGGCTTCTGACGACCCGTAACGACAGTCTATGATCTACGAAAGACAGCCGGGACCAACGGCTTAAGAAGAAGGGTCTTGGTATGTAAAGATGGCCGCATGAAGTATAATGAGACTTAACCACAATAGGCAAAATGTGGGTGAAGTACACAGCACGACGTGACTCTTGCTCCTTGAATGAGAGTAGTCATTCTCCATAGATTTTAGGGTCACTGAATTCAAATTCGTCCTCGGAATTGCTCCATCACATCACATTTTTTGATATCCTAACCTAAAAGTGCAAAAAATACGATTTTAGCGTGTTTTCACGGTTATGTAGCATCGCGACAAATTTAGCTATCGAAAAATACACACAATGCTTCAAAGTATATGCATTGTTCTTCCAAATGGCGTTGATTTTGCGCGAATATCTTTTTTCATCATCGAAAAATTTGATTATGAAAATTTCTAATTTTTATATACATGAATTGTATGAACCATTGTATATCCGAATGTAAAAATGTTATACATTTTTCAAAATCAAATTTCAAAATCAAATCACTCATTCAAGGAGCAAGAGTCACGTCGTGCTGTGTTAGGTATCAGTGCTAGATACTCTCTATTGACCCTTAAATTATTATAAAACCCGTCAAAACGTCTAATAATACCACTGAACCATGGTGAGCTTACACAAAATCAGCCAGGAATATTCACTGTTGGGACTCAGGCTTTCTTCTCAGTGGCTATAACTGATGAATATCACATGTCATCAAATTCTTGATTCTAGTGATATGTGGTCTAATTTCCAACCGACGAAAAAAAACGGAGGAGGTTCTCAATTCGACGCGTATAACTTTTTACATAGTGGTCCGATTGTGACAATTCTTCTTTTATTGGAAAGGGTATACTCCCAAGGTGGTTCCATATAAATTTGGAAAATAAAATCGAACCCTAGGGGTCGGAAAACAGGGGATGATTGATTGTTCACTCACTGATTGTAATGTATAACCACGCATAACTTTATACAGTGTAGTCCGATTTTGATAATTCTTTTTTTGTTGGATAGGGTATACCTTGCCAAGTATTATTAGTACATTAAAGCCAAAAAAAAAATTATAAAATAAAACTTTTTAACAAAAAATTAATTTATTATTTTATGCTTTTCAGTTTTTCGGCGGTTTAAATTTTTGTTAAAAAGTTTTTATTATTATCATTACATCTCGGCCTAAGCCAAGCCCATCGCCAAGCGCCTGCCAAGCGTGGCGATTATGGCAAAACGCCCCTTGTAGGCGGCTTATGTCCAGCAGTGGACGTCTTTCGGCTGAAATGATGATCATGATGACCTCGGTGTATCCCTTCGGGGGACCAGGCGTAATAAATGACTAACGATTTCATTTCTGTAAGTAGGTTTGTTAAAACACTTTTACACGTCAATCAGATTTTTTTGAACTACATAGATGAGGTCAGTTTTCCTGTCTACTCTAAGAAGAAAAGTCGCAACAAATTCAGATGTTGATGTTATTTTAAGTTATAGGTTGTTACTTACTTAAGTAAGTACTTATTTATTATGCTCTAAAAATACCCGGTAAATGTTTTAACGTGAATCCCACCCACTGAACAAAGGGTCCCGTTGTCTGTTCATCTCCCAGGATTTTTCAGAAAGCGAGATCATTAAATTTGCACAGATCATTTATCATCCAACCACAAACCTAATTAAGGATGACGGAAATAGTGAAATTCTTCTTTTTTTATTCAGTGTATTTCTTTGATAAAAGTCTTTGGTTCAACGATTTTATTGACTTTCAAAGGAAATAAAATGACTGTTCGATGCGTAGACAAGTTTAAAAGCAGGATAATAAAAATGGAATTCGTTTTTCGTTGCTTCAAGGACTCTACTGCAGTAAGTAGCAATCATTTTGCTTCCAGTATTATAGTTTTGTGTATGTGTGTGCCTATTGCTAGCTGTATTACTATAAACTTTATTCTATTGTATTCTAAACTAGCTTTTGCCAGCGGCTTCGCCCGCGTGGAGGTCGGAATTTATCCCGCGGGAACATAGTACCGGGATAAAAAGTAGCCTATGTCCTTTCTCAGGCTCTAAACTATCTGTGTACCAAATTTCATTTAAATCGGTTCAGTAGTTTTAGCAGGAAAGCGAGACAGACAGACAGACAGACCGACAGACAGACAGAGTTACTTTTGCATTTATAATATTAGTATGGAAGTATGGATTAAGTATATTAAGTATATTAAGTATATTAAGTAGGTATATTAAGTATTAAGTATATTAAGTATTAAGTATATTAAGTATGGAAGTATGGAAGTACTTATGGATTGTTTGATATTTGACAACAACGCAACGTGACAAATCATAAGGTTCAAAATAGCGATCCGTTTGTTGTTAATTGTATCGAATAACTACCAAAATAAAGGTAATTATGTTGATTTCATTAAATTTAAAAAAAATACATTCTCGGCTAAATAGGATAGTTTGGTATAGGTTCTTTAGTTCATTGAAATCCCTTTATTATCATTATTATATGATAGTGTAAATTCGAAATAAGAGAAAAACGCAATGAAAATAACAAATTTTGAGCGCTGTTAAGATAAGATTTCATTATTCATTTATACATTGTACACACACAAGACCATGCAATATAATTATTGCATTATTAGAGTCCAAGTCATGTTTAGTCGTAAGTATCGGCGTACAAATATTTTCATCCATTATTATTTTTTAAACATTAAAGAATTAACAATAAGAGAAATCAATAAACTACATAGATATATGCACTTACAAAATGTATAAATTAGAAATTATTTTTGCTGTTGTTTAAGATTGTTTTATGAAGATACAATTTTATTTTGTGCAACAATAAAATTGTGAATTAGGTACTCTTTTATTTGAAAACATTTAACAGTATACTTTTTTTGGCATTTTAATCATTTACGTACCAATCCTCCTAAACTCCAGAGCGACAAAAAAATACCGCTATACAGTGTGCTACGTTTGGGCCACAATCTATGGGCTTTGGTAAAAACTGTTTTAGAATGGCCGCCCCCGGCATTATCATTTGAAAAACTTTTTCATGCTCCCTAGGTACGCACAGTTTACCGTAGCAATTTATTTTTATTTGGTCGGTAAAATCATTCAGTTTTACCAGGTTGTTATGAACGAACACAATCAAATTGATTCCTTTGCAACCTGCCTAGCAACCATTTATAGTATTCTATCTAACCATCGATTATACACAGACAGAAGATCTACTTGTTGTCTGCAAATAGAACGACTAACTTAAAACGCTATTTCACTTTTATTTTCCTAATTTTAATTTAGTTTTTACTTTTTACTCATTATTAATTTATTGTATTAAGTATTTATGCACTCACTAACCTGAAGCACAGGTAACCTTAAGTAATATTGTAAATGTTTCCATTTTTATAAATAAACGATTAAATCTAAAAGCTATAAGTACAGGGTGGCACGGACATCGATGCACAACTTGTTCCCATTGATTCAGTACCTTGGTTCTGGACGCGCTTGTAGGTTATTGTAAAAAAGGAGCTGTTTCCTACGGGTCCACCCTTTATGGCAGAATTTTTTTCGTCATAATATTATTTTGCATAACAGCGGATGGCATAAACTTCATTTCGCAGAAAATCGTTTGGCATACACTCATTTATCATACATTCACAACGCATAATTTTATAAGTCAGAATCATCTTTAGGCATAAATTTTATTCCATAATAATTAAAAAGTAGAACCATCATATCGCAGAAAGTTCGCAGTCAGAATCGTCTCTTGGCATAATTTCATATCGATAGTTATTAAAAGGCAGAACTATCATATCTCAGAAACTTTAAACTTAGAATCATCTTTTGGCATACATTTCATATCGAAGAAGCATGCAGCATGCAAACAAGCATGCAGCATGCAAGCAAGCATACAGCATGCAAGCAACCAAGCATGCAGCATGCAAGCAAGCATGCAGCAAGCAAGCATGCAGGCAAGCATGCAGCAGGCAAGCAAGCTTACAGCATGCAGGCGAGCATGCAACATGCAGCATGCATGGTTTCTGTCACGGCTTCGGCGCTGCGGGGCTCCGGCGGTCCCACGCGAGCTCATCGTCGCAGATGGTTTTATGCTCACCACCGCGGCTTCGGCCGCGAAAAAGTAGAAAAAGATGGAAAAAAAGCGTGGGGTGCTTGATATCAATTAAAAATACCTCAAAAGCACCCCACGCTTTTTTTTTCATTATTTTCTACTTTTTAGTTTGGTTTTCTATGGAAGCGTGTTTTTTAGTTTTTTTTTTAACTATTATTTATTTAACAATTGGTGCGTCGATTGCCCAGCTACCCTATTGTATCTTATTCTTGGTAAAAATGGATTGCGCATGTGCCTGTCTTTATACGTACTAACATTTAATATGTTTTATTTCCTTAAAGCTTTAAACACTAACATAACATAACATAATATTTATTCAAAAATTAAAGGCTTAAAAATATGTACAGTTTTGCTTATATGTAAATTATATTCCAAGATTTACGTGCCTGAACTAGGGAGTCATGTGTTTCAGGCAAGAAAAGCTTAAATAGTCTTATAAAATAAATAAATAATCAAAAGTTGAGAGTAGACAAATTATTATACAAATGTTAAGTAGCTTATATCTTAGTTTCTAAAATTCAATACAAATAAATACTTAACATAGGTGAATACTTACTTTAACACAGTAAATTCTCTATTTCTTCGTAAGACATACTTTTTTTACACTAAATCCACGAAGTATTTAACTTCGACACACGGCTACATATTAACCTATTCATTTCCAGGTTCAGCTGACCTCGTTTTGCATACATGTTTCGTACAATAAAAATATCACTTATACTGGAAATGTGTAGCTTGATCTGTAGCAGTGTGTACAACAATTCTCTTTTTTTCTTACTGTGGAGGCTTGTAAACTACTCTTCGTCGCGCGTCGTCGTGATTTATTTTGCTATATTAAAAGCTTACAAAATTTAAACAACATTATTTTATTCAAATAAATGTAAAACGAAAACGCAGCTGTAACGATTCTGAAATTTGCACTCAGAAGTCTAATGAAATTCTGGCTATAACTCTTTCTTACCACAAATGTGTTGCTAAATCTACCACTGAACATCATCACCATAAACGAAGTGGAAAAATACGTATTATTGAAGCTATTTCAAAAATTACTAATCTGAACTTGGCCTTAATATGGGACTTTCTTTTCGGTAAGTTTAAACCATGATTTGAATTCAATTCCTTACTTTGAAAAGGTATTCAAACTAACTAATTGATCAAATTGGTTTATAAATGACGTATTAAATAAACAATCGAATTGAGAACCTTCTCATGGTTTTTGAAATCGGTTAAAAATGACAACAATTACTGTCGTGTTGTGTGCGTCAGAATGGCTGGTTGTCTGTGGCGTTGGTCTATGAGAGTTGATTCGAAAATTGCTACATAATTGCTTATATTTGCTACTTATAATAAATAATTGCTACATAGGATATATATTTAGAAATAAAATATTTTTTTTGACCAGCAATCCTGACGTTTGGTTGGCTGGTCAACTCCTAGTTTAAAGTCAAGCGTGCAGAGCTTCCCGAAATGTATTGCGTCAATAATTGCTACATATTTACTTCATTTATCTCATTTAGTTGTAACTTCAAACATATGTTATATAAAGGATGTAGCAATTATTTAAGTTATCCCAAGAAAATTGCCTGATAAAATAATAAAGGCAAATAGTTATGTAGGTGTCGGATTAATCGTTTAGGTTCTGGTAACAGCGTAAGTAATGCGATTCTTGCATTAATAATAGATTGTATATACAGTGCAGATGAAAGTGAACATTATACAGAATCAGATTAAGCAATCAATAGAGTTCAGCGTAAGATACCTGTTCTACACGTTTATATGAATTCAGCCATTAATGATTTACAAGAACTCGCAAATACTATAATTAATGCTCAAGAACTTACAGAATGAGAGAAGTAAATGTAAAGGTGTTAAATCATTTAGTGTATCTTTGCGAGATCTTATTGCATTTGAATTTCATTCCAATCAATTTATTTCAATAGATGATCCACCAACATCTCTTTCGTTGCAAGGATCTGAGTTTCATTTACTGTCAATAATAGAATTCGAGCCCCCAGTATGTGAAACAATAATTGGTCACTACAAAGCTCATTGCAGACGAAATTCACAATGGAAATGTTATGATGACGAATCGAAAAAAATTACGAAGAGTAAAAGGAAGCTAATTCCACGTTGTATAATATATGCGAAAAAATTATATGAAAATAAGGTAAATTAATGAATATTTTTTAAGTAAATTGTAATATTATTAAACTGAATCTTATGAACGAGCCACATTTTGTTTTTATTTACGATATCCTTTTAATATGCTTATTATCCACTTACATACTCATAAATAACATGCCATTTCACAATTTAGGACGCCTGCCTCCTAAAGTAGCAATACCGTTGAGTGAAGACGCACTGCAATTATTTACCTTTATTATTTTATCAGGCACTTTTTCTTGGGATAATTTAAATAATTGCTACATCCTTTATTTAACATATGTTTGAAGTTACAACTAAATGAGATAAATGAAGTAAATATGTAGCAAGTACTAGCTTTTGCCCGCGACTTCATCCGCGTAAATGTCGGTTATCGCGACTTTAGACGAAGTTGTGGAACAAAAAATAGTCCTATGTCCTGTCTATTTCTTTTCTGGGGGTTCAAACTTACCCCGTACCAAATTTCATCAACATTGGTTCAGTGGTTTAGTCTTGAAAGCGTAACAGACAGACAGAGTTACTTTCGCATTCTATCATCATCTGCCTAGCCGTTTCCCAAATATGTTGGGTCGGCTTCCAGTCTACTCGGATGCAGCTAAGTACCAGTAATTTACATGGAGCGACTGCCTATCTGACCTCCACAACCATGTTACTGGGTAATACGATTGGTAAGACTGGTTGTCAGACTTTCGGGTTTCTGACGACCCGTAACGACTAAGTTACTTTCGCATTTATAATATTTAAATATAGTAGGGAAGTAGGGATTTAACTAAAGGCTGATTTTCCAACACAAGATCATATCTTTATACATGGAATAATTTTGACAGTTCACACATACATATACAGTAGCTTCTGCCCACGACTTCGTCCGCGTTAAATCTACGCTCCCCTTTCCGTCGCATCGAATTGCCTGCCAGTTTTCGTTCATTTTTCGTTTGCTGCTCCGCTTCTTTTGACCGTAGCTTGTTTTATATAGCCTATAGCCTTCCTCAATAAATGGGCTATCCAACACAAAAATATTTTTTCAATTCCGACCAGAAGTTCCTGAGATTAGCGCGGTCAAACAAACAAACAAACTCTTCAGCTTTATAATATTACTAGCTACTGCCTGCGACTTCGTCCGCGTCAAAGTTTTGCTTCCCTATACCTTCCTGTCACATCGAATTGCCTGCCAATTTTCTTCCATTTTTCGTTGCTGCTCCACTCCTTTTAATCGTAGCGTAATGTTATATACCATATAGCCTTTCTCAATAAATAAGCTACCTTACACAAAAAAGATTTTTTCAATTCGGACCAGAAGTTCCTGAGATTACCGCGTTCAACCAAACAAACAAACAAACTCTTCAGCTTTATCTTTTACGAGATAAAAAGTATCCTATGTCCGTCTCCTGGTTCTAAGCTACCTCCCCACCAATTTTCAGCCAAATCGGTTCAGCTATTCTTTAGTTATAAATAGTGTAACTAACACAACTTTCTTTTGTAAATATAGACTAGTTTCTGCCCGCGACTTCGTCCGCGTTAAAGTTTTGTTTCCCTGAACCTTCTCGTCGCATCGAATTGCCTGCCAATTTACGTCCATTTTTCGTTGCTGCTCCACTCCTTTTAATTGTAGCGTGATGTTATTCCTCAATAAATAGGCTACCCAATACAAAAAGATTTTTTCAATTCGGACCAGCAGTTTCGGAGCCAATTCAATACAAACAAACCTTTCCTCTTTATAGTCGAACGGGATAAAAAATAGTATCCTATGTCCGTCTCCTGGTTCTAAGCTATCTCCCCACCAATTTTCAGCCAAATCGGTTCAGCCATTCTAGAGTTATAAATAGTGTAACTAACAACTTTCTTTGATATAGATGTAGCAAATATAAGCAATTATGTAGCAATTTTCGAATCAACTCTCATAGACGAACGCCACAGACAAACAGCCAACATGCCATTTAACAATTTAGAACGCCTGCCTCCTAAAGTAGCAATACCGTTGAGTGAAGACGCACTGCAACTATTTACCTTTATTATTTTATCAGGCACTTTTCCTTGGGATAATTTAAATAATTGCTACATCCTTTATTTAACATATGTTTGAAGTTACAACTAAATGAGATAAATGAAGTAAATATGTAGCAATTATTGACGCAATACATTTCGGGAAACTCTCCACGCTTTACTTTAAACTAGGAGGTGACCAGCCAACCAAACGTCAGGATTGCTGGTCAAAAAAAATATTTTATTTCTAAATATATATCCTATGTAGCAATTATTTATTATATGTAGCAAATATAAGCAATTATGTAGCAATTTTCGAATCTACTCTCATAGACCAACGCCACAGACAACCAGCCATTCTGACGCACACCAACTGTTGCTCAGTCATTCTATCTTATTTTATATTTTCAAAATAGTACCCATAATCTAGATATGTGACAGTGTGTAAACCAAGTTCAAACTAAGAAGGAACTGGCGACGCGGTAGCTGTGTGCTATATTACCTATAGGAACCGGTTAGAACCACTTTCGACCCCTTAATAACTCTAAATGTTACCAACATGAACACATGAATTTTGATTTATTTATTAAAACCCTTTAGATTAACAAGAATCCTTAATTCCATTAATACCTACATGTATACCTCAGACGGTTATTGATGATATTAATCAGTCAATTACCGTAATTACAGACACAATTAAAAAACGATTGTGTATATACCAAATGTGGTATCTCAGGGACTTAGAGGTTAAAGTAAAAAAATTCGTATTTTATCACTAACTGACTGAATTTATAGATTAAAAACCTAACCCACTACCAGAAAAGTTAGAGTAGAAACTTGAAGTTTGACATCCAGCTGAGTAATTGTGTGTATACAAAAGAAAAAATCAGAAAACGGTTTCTGTCTACGATTTGAAATATTTTCCAAGCAATCGATTTATTTATAACACCTAGCGCCTTTTGAAATTATAATAGCAAAAACTCTTTCTTTCGCAGGAGACTAGATTTTCATAGTGAAAAGTCAGTTACATTGTTTCATATATCAGATTATTGAAGTAAAACTTATTTCCTAACGGTTTGAAATTCACAAATGTTGAAAAATATTAAGACCGCAGGATGGGAATAGTTAGATTCGTGGTGGGGAACTGGATAGGAGGAAAGTGCCTCAGTGGTGTCTCCGCTCCAGCTATTATGTTAGCGTTACATAATTACTTAATAATTTTCAGTACAAAAAGGAATATTATCTTATTATAAACATAAATGTGAAAAAGGGAGCCAAATTATGACTTCGCTGACAAAAAGATTGAGAATTTTGTAGATAATTCTGAAAGGTGGAGCAGACAAAATGAACAAAAACAATCAAACATTTGTCATTGGACAGGCATTCTCATATATGTAGAGCAATAACTACTTTGGTGGTTTTTTTTTTTTTTTTTTTTTTTTTTTTTTTTTTTTTTTTTTTTTTTTTTTTTTCAGGATGGGAAATCATCAAATGACTTCTCCCGCTCTGGGCGGAGCGGGAGGGCGTGTCAGACTTTTACTGACTAAAACCCACCCGTGTTCCATCAGTTGCCCATGTGCCAGGGTCACGGTATCTCTTTCGAACAATCACGCGACCCCGGCAGACTTTGGTGGTTAATTTCAAATCGCATCGAATCGCCTGCCCATGCGAGGTCTTCGTATACGTGACCTTTTTTCTATTTGCTCGGCTCCTAAAGATCCCAGCGTGATGTTATATAATATTAAGCCTTCCTCGATAAATGGGCTATCCAAAACTAAACGTAGTTCTCGAGTTAGTATGTTCAACCAAACAAACTCTTCAGTTTTATAATATTTAGATTTGATTTTAATTAAAAACGTTATAGTGAGCTAACCTTAAAAGATAGACATATGCTATCGCGGACTTTGTTTTAGAATTTTTTAAGGGGAAAAATTCCATCACACATGTTTGTTGCGTTACTTTAACCGTTTAAGCAGGGCACGCTACCAAAGCTCATAAAAGGAATATTTTTTTTTTATGAAAAATTTTGTATAATAAAGATATTAAAAAAAAAACAGTTGAATTATTCTTATGAGATATTAAAAAACTTGTTAATCAAGGGTTAGCAAAATCATGCGCCTTATTATTCTTATTTTAAACATACCTAACTAGAGTATTTTTGCAGTCAATGACTTTATAAATACACTTATTTGATTTAAAGAAGTTGGCAATCTTGTAGGCCACCCAAGTACATATTAAATAAATTAATTTCTGTTCCTTAACTGATGTTACCAAACGTAGACTTATGTCATAGTTTCGTGAATCTAATAGGAATGTAAACCATTATATTAGGTAACTAACTTCTGCCCGCGACTTCGTCCGCGTCAAATTTTTGCCCGTCGCATCGAATTGCCTGCCAGTTTTCGTTGCTGCTCCGCTCCATTGGATCGTAGCGTGATGTTATATAACCTGTAGCCTTTCTCAATGAATAGGCTACCCAACAAAAAAATAAATTCGGACCAGTAGGTCCTGAGATTACCGCGTTCAACCAAACAAACAAACAAACTCTTCAGCTTTATAATATTAATATAGATATTAACCGGCAGGAAATGACCATAGAGGGCCCTATTAGGTTCCTATTGTTTAAATTAACAAAACAAAAACAATATTTTTGTTTACACCATTTAGGTATGCGATTTTATTTTTATCTGTTTATACTAACAACCGGATTTAAACTATCGTATTCATAAAATTCCGCGGAATATCATACCTAAATATTATAAAAGGATAGATAGAATGTGATAAGAACAATAGTCGGTTTCCGTCTAGGCTATGTACCGGTTTAACTTAGGACCGCGCAAGAATTACTGAGACCAATTAATTTTAGTTCCTCACCCAAAGTCTTTGAATGACGACAAACATTCGATAAAAGGCTTCGCAAATTAAATTTTAAACCATAAACAGTCGAGCGAGTCGACACATGCGGGTCGGAAACTCGAAACACTGTGTAAACTCACCTTAAATTCGCTCCAGCAGATTCGAATCCGGTTTTCGTATTTAAGAAAATAAACCCCGTATAAAAAGCGTTGGTGCTAACAACGGACTTTTCTTCTCGTTTATTAGTGCAAGCAAGATGGTACTCGGTCGTGTGCACTTCGTCTTTTGTGTTATACTTGTGCTCCAAACTTTATTGTATTGTGATGGTCAGATTGCACATAAGGGTTATGATCCGAGTGAGTATCTTTTGTCATTGTTATCATATTTTGTGCGGAAAATCTTGTTTAACAACTTAGAAGAATATTGCGGACTTGCGGTTTATTTTTAACCGACTTAAAAAAGGAGTAGTTTATCAATTCGACTGTATTTTTTTTATGTTTGTTACCTCAGAACTTTTGACTGTGTGATCCGATTTTGATTATTCTTTTTTTATTTGAAAGCTGGTGTTTTCCGAATGATCCCATTTTAATTTGGTTTCATTCGGACAATGGGATCCATGTGAAAACCATATAAGTCTTTAATTTGTATTAAGTATTTGCGCGACAAATGAACGAATAACGCGATTAGATTAGTGCGGGGTATCTACAGTAACTAAAAAGTTTTTATTTTTATTTTATTTTATTAGGGACAACAAACAACAGTATACATAAAATGATAACAACACTTAGTCTATAGGCGTAGCATATACACTACTAACAACGTTATCCACAGATTATTTTACAAAATAGCTAGCTGTTAAAAGACAAAATCTATATAACTTAATCTAGTGTGATTTATAGTTATAACTAGCTTTTGCCCGCGGCTTCGCCCGCGTAGATGTCGGAAATTATCGCAAGAGGACTTATTACCGCGGTAAGAATGTATTAATCCATGTTATCTATACTAATATTATAAAGCTTAAGAGTTTGTTTGTTTGATTGAACGCGCTAATCTCAGGAACTACTGGTCCGAATTGAAAAATTCTTTTTGTGTTGAGTAGCCTATTTATCGAGAGAGGCTATAGACTATATAACATCACGCTACAACTAAGAGGAGCGGAGCAGTAATGAAAAATGTTGCAAAAACGGGGAAAATTTATTCCTTTTGAGAGTTTCCGTTGCGCGCACGCAACGGAAATTCTCAAAAGGAATAAATGCGTAAACGGTTAAAGTAACGCAAAAATCATGTATGACGGAATTGTTCCTTTTAAAAAGTTCTAAAAAAAAGTCCGCGAGAGCATATGTCTATCTTTTAAGGTTGACTCACTATAACTCAAAAGGAGCGAGCAGCAACGAAAAATGGACCAAAACTAACAGGCAAATCGATGCGACGGGAAGGGTCAGGGGAGCAAAAATTTGACGCGGACGAAGTCGCGGGTAGAAGCTAGTACATACATAAAATTACGCCTTTTTCCCATGGGGGTAGCCAGAAACTACGGAACGCCACCTGCTACGGTCCTTACATATCATGTGTGTTTGATGTAATTAAAATAAAACTAATAGTATTCAGAGTAAGAAGACTGCGACATAGGGCTGGATTGAATTGAATATAAGTCTTCCTGGTTTTTCTTAACGCTCCTATTCTACCTATACAGACACTCAATTATTTACCAGACACCAAATTAAACATAGTTATAAGAATAGTACTTTGGCCAGTGGCATCGCCCGTATAGCTGTCGGAAAATATCACCCGGGAACGTACTACCTATACCGGGATAAAGTATCCTATATCGTAAGTGTCCAGGATAACCAAAAATCCAAATTCATCCAAAAATCTGAACATCTAAGCCATATGTCACGGTCTCTTAGTTGGAATAATACAATTAGGTTTATTTTGAGTACTTCGAACACACATGATATTCGCATTTACTATGAAGCCAAAGTAATATGAATTACAATCCTACTAATCCTGCAATACCCGACCGCTACCAAGCGAGATGGCCGGACGTGGAACGGCCCGCTAGCCGCTCTGCGGCTATTTTATTATAATCTCTGATATCTTCTAAAATATTAATTTTAATGATATGCTGTAAAGGGCAATTTTGATCTACATGAAATGCACAATTTATTTAAGGTACTTAATTGGATAAGGATTAATGCTGTATTGCTTAAAATCGCATTCATAAATAAGCCATTATTTCTCGTAAAAAGTAAAGGATAAAAATGGTTATTATGGGTTATCCCTAAGAGTTAGACATATACCATCGCGGATTTTTTTGTAGAACTTTGTAAGGTGTACAATACTGTAGTACATTATTTTGAGCTATTTCGAAGGGTTCAGCCAGCGTTCGCAATGTAAGCGCAAAAAAATGTGTTTGTTTATGACATCACATTAGAAACCTCTAAAATTATCAGTGTTTCTTTACTATATTATGGATGTTATATACATATAAACCTTTCTGTTGAACCACTCCATCTATTAAAAAAACCCGCATCAAAATCCGTTGCGTAGTTTAAAAGATATAAGCATACATAGGGACAGACAGACAGCGAAGTGACTTTATTTTATAATATGTAAAGATATCTGGATGACCGAGCTATGCTCGGTATTTTTTGGAAAATTGTGTTTGAGTTTACGTACAAGTTGATTATCGATAAAGTTGGTCATTGAAAACACGAATAAAACGACATTTTATGAAAATGAATCCTAGCTAGATCGATTTATCGCCCCCGAAACCCCCTGTATACTAAATTTCATGAAAATCGTGGAGCCATTTCCGAGATTCAGATTATATATATATATACAAGAATTGCTCGTTTAAAGATATAAGATAATCTAATGTTAACAAGGAAAAACAAAGACACAAATTCAAAACGCTCTGTATAGCGTAAAATTAATATGTTATATTAAAAAGTTACATTTAAAAGAAGAAATGTACCAAACATGATATACGGGTTGTTAGGCGACTCATAGAGCCAACATGCGTATCCGCATTGACTACTGTTGGTCTTTTAAAATATTGTAAATTTCATTTTTAAATAAAGTCTTGCTGAGGAAAATTATATCCACTGAACTAAATTGTTTATTATAAGTATCAATCAAGCGGTGCAGCGGTGAGCGAGCTCCCGAATTAGATCGACAGAAAGGGGCAGCGAATAGGACCTTTAAGCGAGAGTCATGCCCATATGCTGTACTAGGGACCAGGTAACACAAACTATTTACCAGATTACTACAGTCAAACTTATTACGATATTATGTTAAAAAGCGTCATCATCTCAAGGAGAGTGCGTCTAGAGAGTAAAGACAAAAGGCCGTATTTTTTAAGTAGATTTTGGTATGATATTTTTTTACGGAAGCACCTATAGTGCATAGCGCGAAGAAATTTTCTTTGAACCAACTCTATGATCTCAGAGTACTTTTTGTAGTAGGGGTTACATATAGGTACTGCGTATTCTAGCTGTGGGCGGATTCTACTGTGAGAAAAGAGAGCTGTGGAAAAAAAAACACTACAAAGTCAAAAATAACTTTAATTTCGGAAGTCAGTGGCAAAAAACCTTAAATACAGATCCTAAGACACCGATTTCCAAAATTAAAGTTATTTTTGGCATTGTGGTGTTTTTTTTTTAAGGAAGTCGGTTGTTACTTTTTCTCTAAAAAGTTTTTCTTCGTAGGAGAGCTTGGAAACTGGTCAGTAGGATAGGTTATACTAGAAGAACTAAACATTGATATTGTGCTTGCTTGTGGAAATAAGTTACTGTCTTAACCGACAAATTTTCAATGAGTTTATTAAAGTATTCTCTCTCTTTGCCTACTGACGGATGTATCACATCGGTTAGTTGGTTACTAATCTGTTGTTATTATAACATATTAAAACACATAAGTAACCAATGGTTTTAGTAATGAAATCCGTGAAAATAAGAGGTAACTCCGTGCTTTGATTTGTAGAGAACACTCTATTATTTTAAGTAGCTTTTGCCAGCGGCTTTGCCCGCGTATTATAGATATAAACCTTCCTCTTGAATCATTTATTATATTGATGAAAACCGCATTAAAATATTTTGCGTAGTTTACGCGGGAAGCGACTTGTTTTATACTATTAGAGAAGAGATTACTGTTAATTTTATGAAATACTAGCTTTTGCCAGCGGCTTCGCCCGCGTGGAGGTCGGAAAATATCTCGCGGGAACATACTACCGGGATAAAAAGTACCCTTTGTGTTAATCCAGGTTATAAACTAAGTGTGTTCTGAATTTAGTTGGATAGATATATACTATTCAGATCTTTTTGTAGATCTTTTAAAGACCATCATCTTTGTAATACATACTTTTGGTGTATGATCAACATATGCGAGGATAAGAGCTCGAAAGCGCATTTTCATCCGACTTGCTTCAAATTTATCGTCACTGCTCAGCTCCTATGTGTCTCAGCGTTATGTTATATAGCCTATAACCTGCCCAAGAGTATGGACTACAATCGTACCAAGTTTGGTTAAAATCCCTTCAGTAGTTTTTGTCCCATGCGTGCACATACAGACAAACAGACAGACAGACAGACAAAAAAAATACTGATTGCGTTTTTGGCATCAGTATCGATCACCATTCATCCTCCAATATTAATTTTGAATGTATATTCAATGTACAGAATTGACCTCTCTACAGTTTTATTATAAGTACATATAGATATAATTTATGAATGGCAGTTTCGGTTTGGTCCTGCTCATTTACACTTTACTAATGACTATTAACTATTCAGCCCATCTGATTTGATGCCCCAGATATCCAAATGGTACAAAGAACACAGTGTTAGAAAGAAAAATCGTGCAAAAACATAGAATGAGCAAGTTGGAATTTAATATTTAAAACAACAAACGGTTTAATTTCATTGAAATCGCCTAACAGGGTACTTGACAAGAAAGTAATTTATTTCTTCTTCTCTAGTAGGGTTCCTCCTTTCTCCGTTAAATTCAACGATTCGCTACAAAGGTTCTATCCATCTCTAACTTGACCCAAATACTGAATTGTTTGTCGTAGCTCTTTCCATTTATTTCTATATCTTTTATAAGGAATTTATGTAAATATTAGTCATATACCTAAAAAAGAAACACATAAAAGGAATGAATTATTTCGTCCTAGTTTTATTGTTGTATTAGATCTAGGCTGAAGGTCGTTGTGACTTAAAAAAAACTGTAGGCAGACAGATTAATACAGTAAGCAATAAATTACATAAAATACAGGCGGTGTGGAGGATTTCCCATCGCTAGTAATCCATTTTTTCACTACAATACAACTAACTAGTAACTCAAAGAGAAGCGTGTCCTTTTTTTTTGGGTTGGAATTCATCAAATGACGTCTTACAATCTAGGGTGGAGCGGAAGGGCGTGTCAGGCTTTTACTGACTAAAACCCACCCGTGTTCCTTCAGTTGCCCATATGCCAGGGCCACGGTAACTCTTTCGAACAATCTCGCGACCCTGGCAGGCATCGGTCCTAGCAGACCCCTTCAGTATTGCTGACATCTCTTTGAGGCGCGCGTATAGTGCGGTCCATGGCCCTCTACGGGACACCGGTCTGGGCGCCCTCATTGAGGCTGCGCCCAGCGCGCCGGTTGAGTGCGGCCCAGAGGGTCATGGCTATCCGGTTAATCCGAGGATACCGCACGATCTCGTGCGAGGCGGCGAGCCTCCTTGCCGGAGTGCCGCCATGGGATCTGGAGGCAAAGGTCCTCGCGCACATGTGGGAGTGGCGCGAGGAGGCGAAACGCCGGGGCGAAACTCCGCTGCCGCGACAAATCGCGGCTCGGCGGACAGAGCTCCGGTGTGATCTCATGGCGACATGGCGGGTACGATTGTCGCAACCCAGCGCAGGGCACGCCACAATTGCGGCGGTAAGTCCCCTCTTTGAGGAGTGGATAGAAAGGCGCCACGGCGTCCTCACCTTCCGCCTGACGCAGGTTCTCACCGGGCATGGGTGCTTCGGTGGGTTCCTGTTCAGGATAAAGCGGGAGGATACGTCCGCGTGTTTCCATTGCGAGGATCGTCTGGAGGACACGGTGGAGCATACGGTGGAGGTGTGCCCAGCCTGGGCGGGGCACCGCCGTGTCCTCGTGGAGGCGATCGGCGGCGGCGACCTCTCGCGTCCGGCCCTGGTGCGAGCCATGGTACGGAGCGAGAGGGAATGGGAAGCCGTCACCTCCTTCTGCGAAGCAGTAATGCTCGCGAAGGAGGAGGCGGGGCGCGTGAGGGAGTGGCAGTCTCTGCGCCCTCACGTGCCTAGCCGCCGCAGGAGGAGACGCCCCGGGCGTCGGGAGTCGATTGCGGACTCCCGGCCACCGTAGGCTTGCGGGTGGCGAGCAATGGGTAGCTCGCCGCCCGGTAAGGACTAAGCTCGGGTCGACGGCGCGCAGTGTTCCACGCGCGCCTCAAAGAGATGTCAGCAGCAGCGTAGGGGTCTAATAGGACCGATGTCTGCCGGGGTCGCGTGATTGTTCGAAAGAGATACCGTGACCCTGGCACATGGGCAACTGATGGAACACGGGTGGGTTTTAGTCAGTAAAAGTCTTACACGCCCTCCCGCGCCGCCCAGAGCGGGAGAAGATTTCCCATCCAAGTCATTTGATGATTTCCCATCCTGAAAAAAAAAAAAAAAAAAGGCGCGCGTATAGGCTACGCGCCGTCGACCCGAGAAAGCGGGTCCTTAGTGCGGGTTTATGTCACAAGAGTTATAAAAAAAATGACAGATTATTATTAGTACGTTCATTCATGATTGCACAGCGTGCAGTAATGGAGTACCTATTTAAGACACACGTATCGTGCCGTCATATATTACGTATATTTTTATATTTCTACTCTTTCAAACAGTATCTTCTATCGTAAAAATGGGAAAATTTACAAAATTTTGTATTTTTTTTTTACGAATAAGTACGTTGCATTGTCTGTTATATTAAACTAGCGACCCCCTCCCCCTACTTCGCAAGGTTTTACAATTAAAAAAAAACATCAAGATTTCTTTATTTATAATATGTAAGTCCAAAATAATGTATAATACACAAACTTTCATAAATAAGTTCTCTAAATGACGATGAAAACTGCGTCAAAATCCGTTGCACAGTTATAGGGAATAACGCGATTACACAGACAGACCGACAGACACAAAAAGCGACAATAAATAATATATGGTTTGTATGTAGATGTAGATAAACATAGATAGAAACTATGGTCTCCATCTTACTCTCCATTCCAAGGTTGCCTGGAAGAGATCGCAGAAAGCAATAAGGCCTCCCATTGTATGTTTTTATTGTTATTTTTTTTTGTTGTTATGTATTTTCTGGTGTACAATAAAGTATATATAAATAAATAAATATAAATAAATGGTCCAAACAAAATAGGGCCTAGATATCATTATGCCCATTGCAATAGTGAATAGTAAAACCGACCGCTTGTTAGCAATAAGCGAAGCACCTAGCTGTGACGCTTCGACCTTTGAGAATTTATGAGATGCCTGACCTTGACTCCGGGCCCATAATGACACTAAAAGGAGCACTTAGTGAGATATTATCTAAATTCAATTTAGCGTCACAAGAGGAAGTGGGCCCCGGGTGTGAACGTTTTCTTTGTAAAAGGATGTCACTCAACTGAAGTCCCAATTTTACTTACGAAGTACTAGGCTGTTCAAAAAGTAGTGAGAATGACGTAGTAATGGGGGGTACTTGCAAAAAAAATTACTGTCACGGAATGATTAGGTCTTTGTCATAATACCCTCAAATAATTAGCTTTCTATCTTGTCTGTGTCAGTTGTATTAATTATTTGTATGTGACGTGTCGATAACTCTCGCTAAAAATGGATAAAATTGAAATCCGTGCGGTGATAAAATACTTTTGCTTGAAAAATTTTACTACGGAACAAATTTTTAAAGACTTACGTGAGACATTGGGGGAGTCTGCTCCTCCATATTCTACAGTGGCTCGGTGGTGTGCAGAGTTTAAACGTGGTAGAACATCGGGTAAAGATGACCCGCGCTCGGGCCGCCCTTCGACGTCAGTCACTCAGGAAATGGTCGAAAATGTTGAAAAAATTGTTTTGGATGATCGCCGTGTCACAGTCCGTTTTATAGCTGAAGAGTTGAAGATTTCAACTGGTAGTGTGCATAGCATTTTGCAAGATCACTTAGGAATGAAAAAGGTATCCGCGCGTTGGGTCCCGAGAATGCTAACGGACGCACAAAAGCAAACGCTACTCAACATTTCAAAGAGTTCATTGGAACTGTTTCAACGAGATCCTGATCTTTTTTTGGCTCGATTCGTAACAATGGATGAAACATGGCTTCATCATTATGATCCAGAAACGAAACAAAAATCAATGTCCTGGAAAAGACCGTCATCTCCCACACCAAAGAAATTCAAGACTCAACCATCTGCCGGCAAGATCATGGGCTCAGTTTTTTGGGACAGCCAGGGGTTGATAATGATTGAATACCTTGAACATGGAGCCACTATCACAGGAAATCTCTACGCAGAACAAATAAAAACATTACGTCAGGAAATCATTGAAAATCGACGAGGCAAACTCGCGAAAAAAGTTTTGTTCCATCAAGACAACGCATTGGCGCACAAGTCTGCAGTTGCCATGGCAGCAATCCAAGATGCTGGCTTTGAGATCCTCAATCATCCACCATATTCACCGGACTTGGCCCCTAGTGTTTTCTACCTATTTCCACGTTTGAAAGAACACTTGAGAGGCACAAAATTTGAAGATGACGAAGAAGTGAAAGCCGCCGTAAACGATTTTTTAACTACTCAAGATGAAGATTTTTTTAAAAAGGGAATTTTGGCTGTAGAAAAAAGATTTGCTAAATGTATTGACCTAAAGGGTGATTACGTCGAAAAATAAAATAATATTAAATAAATTCATTTTCTAACATAGCTATTCTCATTACTTTTTGAACGCCCCTATATTAAGCCTTCATGTTTTGAGTGACAGTCAGAAAAATACTTAAGTAGAGATAGATTTAGACGAAAATAGTGACGATGGGTAAATTATTTTATTAGCTTTTAATAGACGCAAAGGTCAGGATTTTTTGTGCACTGGATCTTCAGCGCACTCTCTAAGGAGAACACACACAATACACACACAACACACACACAACACACACACAACACACACACACACACAAACTTAAATAATAATCAATAAAAATAATAATAAAAAAAATAAAATATCTGTTTTATAATTCTCGGCGCTAACGCCAAGAATTGAAATTCAGTGTAATTTTATTTTGACGCACTGGGGTGAACTCTTGTTGGATCCTCAATGCTCCGTGTTTACATTGACTAAGTTTACCATGGCACAGACCTCCCTTTTCTCCTTCTAACAACAATCTTTGACATTTCATGGTATCTGTATTAACTCTACACAATGTCAAGGTCTTTTGCCTTTAACGAATCTTTGTTCTTCTAACTTTGGGAGCAATCCTATCATCTTCTCCGAAGTCTTTGCGCTCTCATTGATTGATAACCTAACCCTAGGGTAAACGTAGGGAGTATTGATATCTGTCGTTTATTAAATAAATAATGAAATAGCAAAGAAAATATATTTACAGTTCATTACAATATGACGTGATGTAGGGCAGTGCAATATTAAGTACCATAAACCTTTTATATTTATGTACCTACTGACATAAATATGCATAATCTTAAAATCTAACAACCGCTGCAATACAATAACGTCACTCGAAGCACTTCTTACTATAAAGCTCAGGCCACACTGCGGGGAACCCCGCGCCTGACGCGGCAAGAAATTCGGTGGCATCAATTGTATACACTAACTTGCACGGAAAGAACGTGTTAAAACTGACATGAATAGTCGGGTGACTTCTCAGTCATTAAGCAATCGACGCGTGCAGTCTTGTCCGGCGCAAGATTTGCCTAATGCCGTGGACCTAAGGCTGGTTCACTGACAGTCCCCACCGCGCATGGCTAGGCCACCGACAGGCCGTGAATACCATCGCACCCAATGAGGCCTGTGATGGCCTGTCGCGGTTTGTACGGGCGCGTTTCTTTTTGCGTTGTTTATATGGGAATGGGAATGTTCGGCACGTGCCGTGACGGGCATCAACAGGCATGGCAACTCTTGGCAAAGCTGGCTAGTTAACGGATCGTGGGACCGCTGCAATAGTGTGACCAGAGCTTAAAAACAAATGAATGTAAAGATATTAATCTTTCCTTTGCTAAGTATATAATATACCGTAACGGTGTTAGTTACCCTCTATGACCTCATTCAGTCAAGTTTTATTAGTATAGTTAACATGCCGGTGACATTTATTTATTTTTATTTTTATTTTCAGCCTCTTTTATTTAAAAAAGTGTTGGATATAAACATTATGGTACGATAACCCAATAAGATAACGGAGTTTTATTATATCGACTTAAAAAGCTGCCAGAAACTGAGGAAAAGTCAGAAATATTGGACGATTAAAAAGAGACTATACAAATTGATTGTCCGTTATGTTATTAGCTTTTCCAGTTTTATTAAAATGAGAATCCAACTTACAAGAAATACTAGTCATGAAATATTCCATTTATTTCCATGACAGGCTTTTTTTTTTCAGGATGGGAAATCATCGAATGACTTCTCCCGCTCTGGGCGGAGCGGGAGGGCGTGCCAGACTTTTACTAACTAAAACCCACCCGTGTTCCATCAGTTGCCCATGTGCCAGGGTCACGGTATCTCTTTCGAACAATCACGCGACCCCGGCAGATGACAGGCCTACCAGACATAAAATAACATTAACCACGCAGTTAGTCCACTGTTTACATACTCAGAGGGTTGAGTTTTTTGGCCGTAGAACAGCATCGCCATACAACGTGACAATGCTATTAGCCTTTTGGGCACTTTTCGCATTGACAGCGATGCGGACGAAGTTTTTGACGTGCTGTGATTCTTTTCTCTCCATTTTTAATTCGAATTTTATATATTTATTCATTTTTTTATTTCTAAGTTAATTGGTCATTTATTACAAGTTTATTAATTATTTATTTATTGTAAATTTTAATTTTCAACATTTATAGGTTTGTTTTAGTTTTAAAAATAGTAAAAAACTTTTATAATATTGAAAGTTTTGAAAAACCGTATTGACTTTGATACTTCATCACTGAAAACTTAGACCATAAACAACTACCTACTACCAAAAGAGCTTCAAAAAATCTAAAATAAAAATTTTCGTACCTAGGTAGGTAACCTACCTTAAACTTTTCGAGAGCATTAGGTACCTGGTGGTACCTAAGAGATTTTTAATTACTGAAAATTGATATCAGTTTGTAACTTTTGGTTTTCAGCTACAATCTGTTATAATAATGAAGTTGTGAAGAAATCTATATTGTTCTCGTGATTACAAACAGGATTATTTAGGAATTATGTTACTAGGAGAATTATCGGCCTTCTCCGCAAAAATACCTTCATAACACACGTATAGTGTTCCCACTGCTGGGATAAAGGCCTAATCTTAGTGAGAGGAAGTGGGCCATAATGCACCACGCGGGCCTAGTGCGGATTGGTAGATGTCACATGTCTTCGAAATTTCTAGGACATACCGGTTTCCTTACGATGTTTTCCTTCAGTGTTTTGAGAGCAGTGGTGATGAAATAATTTTTCACAATGTAAACCGCCTAGCCTGTCTGGTTTCGAACCTACGAGCTACAACTTGTAAGTCGCGACCGTTCCCATTGGGCCACCACTGCTCCTTACTTACTTAATTACTTTGGATGGTACTTATACGAGTATCATCGTGTGATCAATATATTATTAACTACTTATTACGGACGTAAAGAATAACACCACCCCATTTCTTCCCGTGGGTGTCGTAAAAGGCGACTAAGGGACTTACTAGAGAATGGGCAGCAGCGTTCTCTATGCATTTTACCACCATACTGCGATCGCCAACCCGCCTGCCAAGCGTGGCGATTATGGCAAAGCCCCCCAAATTGGGGGAGGCCTGAGTCCAGCAGTGGACGTCTTATGGCTGAAATGATGATGATTCGAAGTATGTAAGAATTGTACCAGGTGAAGTTCTGTTACTAACCCCCATGGAAGGAGGCGTGAATTCATGTATTATGTCAAACCCGATTTTAGGATGAACATGATTCGCCTAGGCAAAACCAGTTCTTGGACCTCATCAACATAGGGACTACATGTTTATGTGTAACAGCTTACAATGATTAAAGTTTCACATTGGAATAAAACCGTGACAGTACATCGCTACTTTTTCTACTACAGTAGGCTGTAGGTACATGCTGTTTCTTTTGTCTTTTCTGCATAGGTCTATACTGGTTTGTCCCATCGCGTGTCGGGAGAACTGGTTTGGCCTATTTATATATTGTATATTATATTTAAGGAAATTATATATTTGAAGGAAAGTAAACTTAGCAAAAAGAGTAGTTCAGGAAGGATCGTAACAGGTGGCGTTTTGTAGTTTCTGCCTACCTTGGAGGCGTGAGTTTATGTATGTATGTAGGTACTTATTTGTCTACTGTATAAGTGTATTAGCTTCTGCCCACTTCTTCGTCCTCCTTGCTCCCTCGGCCCACCTAGTTGCGTCGCATCGCCTGCCTCGCTATTACTTCGGTTTCGCTAAGCGGTCTTTCTGGCTTCGTTTCTTTTTTACCTTCAGTCTTCCGCAAAAATTAGGCTATAAAATGCAAAAATAAGTTTTAAAATCAGACCTGTAGTTACTAGTTTCAGAGATTAGCGCTTTAAAACAAACAAACGAACTTTTAAGCTCTATTATACGTATATAATTATATAGACAGGTATTGCAAAATTAACTTTAGACTGCTAAAATGAGCGGTTCTTTTCCTTCAGCAATCAAATGGGCCACCTGCGAAGTCTCTCGCTTTGGGAGGTCCATTTGGCAAAGGACATACAAGCTATTAAATTATACAGATCATGGCAAATGGATGTATTTAAGGCAGAATTGCTTTCAGCAAAGTTAAGTAGGTACAGTCAACAAAAGTGATAAGTAATCAGGGTCGTTGGATATAGATGAAATTTAATAAAAAACCGATAGATATTTTCGAATGTTGAGTTTGATAAATGAACAATTTGTTCTCCAATCATTTAAATAAATATTATTGGAAAACTTCCATCGGCTTCTTAGGAAACTTCAACTATATCCGACAATCGTGGTTACTGATATCTTTTGCTGACTATAGCAAAAATAACTTGCCTATTTAAAAACCAGTTCAAATTTATATGACCATAAAATGCACTTAAGGGCATTTAATAACAGTAGCATAGCAGGAAGTCACATCAAATTATTCTTGTGCAGGCTAATATTAAATGTAAAAGTAATATAGTGGGACCTTCAGACCTTGATCTTTCGGATACCGCACTCGACCAGTTACGGACAGAAGGAATACAATATTTTGTTTGTTAGGGAAGTATTTGGATTTGGGTAGATTGATACTTATAAACCAAACCCCGTGGGTCACCTGGGTGCTTACTCTTGATTTTAATTCCGATGGATTGACATTAGAATTTTGACGTTTCGTATTCTTGAGTTCGACGCTAGCGCCAAAATGGGTTTAAATTGGGTGTCCATTTTGGAGAATTAAGTGGAATCGATATCGGCGTTGTTGTTGTTCCCATGTTGACACTATTGTTTTCAAGAGAATCGAATCACGTATATGCAAAATTAATATTGGAATCGTATTGGCTTTAGATTGGAATTAAAATAAGGTTGAAGAGTAAGCCCCCTGTTAGGTTATGACGTCACAATCATGAACTTTTTGCCGTTAAATCCTTAGCCCGCGAACGTAATAAAACCGCGGCGGGATTTTTTCGCTCATATGATCTTCGACGCACTGCTCAGAGCCGAGAGTCAAAAATCGAACAGTGTTTTTTATGTGTGAGTCGCTTGCGCGGCCCTCTGTTGGATTCTCAATGTTTGGTTCAACACCGAGAGTTGAAAACCCAGTGTGTGAACAACATCCGACGTGGTTTTATATCCCTGTGTACGTCGACTTATTCATAGTCAACTTCAACTCTTCATTAAGCGCTAGGGTAGCCCGTGAATAAACTTCAACTCTTTATTACGGGGAAGCGCTAGGGTAGCCCGTGAATAAACTTCAACTCTTCTTTACGTCGTAATTTGAACTTCACGGGCTACCCTAGCGCTTCCCCTAGGGTAGCCCGTGAAGTTCAAATTTTCTTACGTTTTTTGCAATTTGCAGGTCAGTCTCAAGTAGAATGTTGAAAAAAATATGATTCGCGACCGTAATAAGTACGTTTGCAGAATTTTATCATTAAAACCGTCTATACAACTCTATAAGTTCCTATAATTCCTAAGAATGACTTTTTCATAACATAGTAATTTGTACGGGCTACTTAAGCGCATTCTCCTTGGCTTTTGTGAAAGAGACACCGAAATTTAGCCAATATCACATGAGTTGATACATAGATAATTAGTCTGACACCAAATCGATGCCTTTACAAAATGGAAGAATTGTCAAAAAAGGGATGGTCATTTTGTTTTAAGTGAGTTATACACAATACACAAGTAAAGTTACATAAATTTATACAAGAAGGTTCCGTGTGGTGCCAGATATGAAGAGTAGTACCATCCCATTTCTTCCCGTGGGTTTCGTAAAAGGCGACCAAAAGACTTAGGTACTGGAGAATGGACAGCGTTCTTTATGCATTTTACCACAATGCCAATCCCCCAAATTGGGCGAGGTCATGTCCAGTTATGTACGTCTTTCGGCTGAATTGTTGATACACAACAATTAGAATGCAGAGATGCGTAAATCTGTGTATGATGGTGTTTGACATCAAATCGGTACTCCAGGTCTGCAGACATACTATACTAATGGACCATGAGTATGTAGTGGTGTTCAGTGTTCTAACACTAATTTAATGAGGAACGGACACAGGACTGAGCTGTGTAGTGCATAGTATACCTACTTTGATCTAGGTGCTATCAATCAATGTATACAGAATGGTAAGCCCATTGATGCGCAACCTATTACCATGAATTCAGTTGTAGCTTCTGAGCCATGTACTGCAATTTTTCGTCGGTTATTTAGTAATAACGTAACGTAACGTACGCTGCAATAACTACGCAGGTATTGCAGTTTTCTATTAATAGCAGCTTTTTCAGAGGGTTTAGACAGGGGTGCTGAATTCATGGTTACAGTTTGCGCGTCGAATTCTGTGTCACTCTATACAACTTGTAACATAATTAATGGATGACCTCATTCACCCCAATTAGAGTATTGAGTTAAAAGCAAAAATACAATGACAAAAACCTAATTTCAGTAAAGCTAACTGTTTTAACCGACTTAAAAAAAGGAGGAGGGACTGTTTTTTATGTTTGTTACCTCATAACTTTTGACTGGGTGAACCGATTTTGATGATTCTTTTTTTATTTGAAAGCTGGTACTTTTTCCGTGTGGTTTCATTTGAATTTCAATTTGGTTCTATTCGGATAATGGGATCCATGTGAAAACCATATCGACGGTTGAAAGGCTATTTGATCTAAGCGACATTTGCTGAAAGTTGCAGGAGAGTGATTCATAGGATTATTTTACAAAAAAAAAAAAAACGTTATAAAAGAACTAGTGGATTTTGGTAAATATAATATAGTTTTTCCAAAATCCACTCACTAGTCTTTTATAATGATTTTTTTATTCGAAAAATAAAACTTTGAATCACTCTCCTGCAACTTTCAGCAAATGTCGCTTAGATCAAATAGCCTTTCAACCGTCGATATAAGTCTTCAATTTGCATTAAGTATTTACGCGACAAATGAACGAATAACGTGATTAGATTAGTGCAGGGTATCTACCATAACTAAAAAATTAAAACTTTTTCCAAAAAAATAACAACCGACTTCCTTTAAAAAAAACAGTACAAAGTGAAAAATAACTTAAATTTCGGAAGTCGATGGCAAAAACACCTTAAATACAGATCCTAAGAGACTGACTTCCGAAATTTAAGTTATTTTTCACTTTGTAGTGTTTTTTTTTAGGAATTCGGTTGTAATTTTTTTTTTGTAAAAAGTTTTTTTTACTTAGAAACTATTGTTGACCCCTAGCACTACCTTATGCATTTAAAACTGGAGCCTTATTAAGTCATTACCTTTATAAAATTGAATTTTCTTTGTCTCCATCAGCGTTAGGTATGACAAAATACATTATTAAAAAAAATAGTCATATTACAAACGATATCCGTGATTACAAATTACTGAAATCGATTCAGTAGTCAATTATGATCGAACTAGTTCCAGGACTTGGGTTTTTTTTGTTACAGAATGTGTAATATACATATCTACATTGTGCTCGAATAAGGAGCCTTTCTGTAGCTATAGGTAGAAACTTACTTACCAAGGCTAATAGTTGATGCTAATTTATCAGAACTTAAAAAGAAGATCCCAAGTTTTCCCCACCCATAGCGCTCCATACTTGAACGCTAATCCTAGTAGACAATACAACATCATCAGCCTAGCCTTTATCCCAATAATGTCGGGGTCGACTTCCATTCTAACCAGATGCAGCTAAAACCCGTAGTTTACATGGGGCGATTGTCTATTAGACCTCCACAACCTAGTTACTGGGTAATACGATACCCCTTGGTAAGACTAGTTGTCAACATTTCGGGATTCTGATGACCCGTAACGACTGTCAAAAATCCTAGTAGACAATACATACTTAGCTAGTAAAATTATATCAAAATATAAAAATAAAGATTCCTCTAACCACAATAAACGTAAAAATATTCATACAAGATGCAATCATATACCTCATTCAAATAAGGGTTATTACATTTCTAACTATACCTTTGTTCAAACAAAATCAAAGTTCAATATCACGCCAGGTGTCGATAGAACCACAAAATTTTATGGTCCGTACTTATTTTACTCCAACACCTTTGCTACTTTGGCCGGTCTCAGAACCTTTTGTAAACTTTGTTCAAGGGTATACTTTCGTACAAAATTATGTGAGAATGAAAAAAAAATCTAATATTCCGTCCCCTTTAAAAGGGTCCACACGAAATATGCACATTGTTTAGGCAAAAGAAAAAAATGCAAAAAAGGGGTTTCAGGCATATACGAGGCCCAAGTTTACATTTCTTACTCAAAACATTCTACATTATTATATTTTAAATATAAGGTACTATTCTGCCAGAATTGTTCTTCTTTTCGGCTCGATGGCAAAAGTAAAAATATTACATTACTACATCATCAACAATCATTGTCATATTTTAGTCAATTTACACAAAACTTCAATGAACTATACACATTAAACCTTCCTTATGAATCACTTTATCTATTGGTGAAAACCGTGTGAAAAACTGTTCGGTATTTCTGAGTTTATCGCATTCGGACAGACTTTGTTTTATTATATACTAGCTTTTGCCAGCGGCTTCGCCCGCGTGGAGGTTGAAAATTATCCCGCGGGAACATAATACCGGGATAAAAAGTAGCCTATGTCCTTTCTCAGGCTCTAAACTATCTGTGAACCAAATTTCATTTCAATCGGTTCAGTAGTTTTAGCAGGAAAGCGAGACAGACAGACAGACAGAGTTACTTTTGCATTTATAATAATATACTAGCTTTTGCCCGCGGTTTCACTCGCGTTAAATTCCCCCCCCCCCCATTTTAGGGAAGTGGGGGGTTAGAAAGAGACAAAAAGTAGCCTATGTCACTCTCCATCCCTTCAACTATCTCCACTTAAAAAATTACATCAATTCGTCGCTCCGTTTTGCCGTGAAAGACGGACAAACAGACACACACACTTTCCCATTTATAATATTAGTATGGATAGTGTGGATTATTTAGATTTAGTGATTGTTAGATTAGTGCGTTGGACACAGTAGGTGTGGCCACGCTAAAGGAGGCAATAAAGCAGAGACAGACAGTCGGAACGCCACAGCGAAACGAGACTCTAAAAGAGAAAAAACATAAACTTTTCATATAAATTGTTCTGGTGTATGGACACATTAAGCCCGCCATCACATGGGGCATGGTTTGGGGCAACTAAAAAAAATAATAAAAATAAGTTTATTGACACGAAAAACCTTTTTTTAAACAATAACAATAACCGTTCACATAGGTAGGTTAAATTGGTTTTTAGGAAAAGGCTGCACAAATAGTGGAAAACCCTGCCTCCTAAACTAGGGAAACCCTGTGACCTAGGAGTCAGTGTTCTACTAGTTACTAAGCATACAAATTTAACCTTTAAAGTGTGTGATTCTAACAATAAACCCATAATGAACTGATATGTTATATGAATGTGTAAGTATGTGTGTGGGGGATGGGATGGAGTGTGGTGTGGTGTGGTGTGGTATGGTGTGGCGTATGAGAGGGGAGAAGGTGTTTTGTGGGGATGCGTGTAGTGTATGGTGTATTCATGTGATGTTGCATGTGTTTATGTATTCGTGTTTGTAGAATAAATAATGATTAATAGTGCCTACATTAATTTTGAAATAAGGTCTTCTGTACGGGAATAGTCTTGATTAAGCAGCCAGTTTTGTAATTTGGTTTTGAGTTTGTGTTTATTTAAATTATTAATTTGAATGTGTTTGTGGACCCTTCTGTAAATTGGTGAGCTTTTTACATAGAGCTGGCGGCTAGCAAAAGCTGTTTTGTGAGAAACAGATGGGCATGCAGGTTTGGCTTTACGAGTGGTTGGATCTAATGGAGGAACCTGTCTGTGTTTTCTGAGGGTGGCATTGAGCACAAAGAGCTGCCGCACAGTAAGTACCCTACATTCCGCGTACAATTCACTAGTGGGAAATCTATACGGCTTGCAGAGCATCACCTTGAGCACAGCCCTCTGGGCCCGTTCCAATCCAATCAGTTTAGTTTTAGCAGTGCCACCCCATACCGGAATGCAATAACTGATGACAGACTGGCAAAGTGCAAGATACACCATTTTCAGTGTATTTGAGTCAGCACATTGCCTTAGAGACTTAAAGATATAGATAAGTTTCCTGACCTTGAGTTTTTTACGTAAAGATATCCACATCATACTAGACTAAATGCCTACTGTTTACATACCTAGGTCACATTACAAGCAATTTGCCCTGTTGCGATCATTGATGATTGTGTTGACCCACGCTCTGCGGTGGTTATCTCATTATTGTACTAACTTACTCAATTAATTCTCAATGGGTTAATTGATTTATTTATACAAAGCGTAATGGCCAATCACAACGACCCCGGCAACTGTCCTAATTAAACCCTAGTTAAATAGATATTTCTAATTAGGCAGATAAATTTAATTACGGTACGTCCTACCCAATTAGGTAATTTGGCCTTTGCTTCGTGAAAATAAAATGGCTTTGCGAAGCGGAAAAGATACCTAGGTACGCAATACACAACTTATGAAAAGTCATCTAGACTGTACATACTACGCCTTTTTAAATTACTCGATAAAACTTGAAAGACGGTTTGGGTATCCACATCTAATAACAATGAAACGAATGTTATCCAGAGCCATAATTTCAAGTAAATAGCTGATGCACAATTTTATACTGTGACTGTCGTGACTGATGTGATCAGCTCTCGGCGTCCTCTTGTTACGTATACTAATGAGGAAAACATTTTTTATTTTTGCTGTATTGCATTGCAATAAATTGGAGACCGTTAAGGACCCATCACAATTTGACGAACCCTCACAATTGTGTTAGGTATATTTATTGGCTACAGCACGTCTTTTTTACTTAATAAGGTCAATTTAAAAATCCAGCCTATAGTGTAGACAATAGACATCTTCAACAACAACAGACTGTGGCTGTGTTCAGGGGCGCCGGGAGCAGGGTGCACGAGGGTACACTTACGCCAACCTGGCTTCAAAATAAAATAAAGGCTTAAGAACAGAACTAAACAAATATTAAAAATAATAATAGAGAACTCAATCTATTGGATGCGAGATCTTAAAATTATAGAGCTCGCATCGCTCGCTCTTGATTCGCCAATCTCTCAAGTTATTGTGTTATTAACTCCCATACAGGTTGCTAACACTATCAAGCTCGCTTGCTCTTTCTGTCTCAATTCTTAAGCTTCTTCATTAAAAACGATACAGTTAGTCCTCTTTCTGTAAGCATGGCTCAACTAAAATCGTCCTTAATCAGAGTCGTAGCCTAGATCATGGGTTCGAGCCCATAAGCGCTTTACTTTATGTAAATTGTATCATCACCACTGCTGTCAAAACTACTCGGGGAGCCTGTGGTTCAGCTACACTCAGAAGGCCTACAATGCGGATCCAATACAACAATGCATTTAGAGTGCTGTTGCGGCTGCTTCGGTTCTGTAACGCATCTTCTAAGTTCGCTGAGGCACGTACCGACTGCTTCAATGCTGTACGTCGTAAGAAGGTGGCGTCGCGCGTCGTCGCTGCTAAACAGACTCCGTGGCAGCCCCAACAGTATTCTACGCGCTATAGCCGGTAGACATGGCAGCCCGTTGGTGACGTCGCTTGTCACCTGTAGCCTGTTTGTGTTATTAGTTAAGTACTAATATAGGTTACGACTATTGTTACTGACCCAATGGATTTTTGTTACCCGATCATATAAATAAATACATATATATATATCTTATATCTTTAAACGAGCAATTCTTGTATATATATATAAACAATCTGAATCTCGGAAACGGCTCCAACAATTTTCATGAAATTTAGTATACAGGGGGTTTCGGGGGCGATAAATCGATCTATCTCGGATTCATTTTTAGAAAATATCGTTTTATTCGTGTTTTCAATAATCAACTTATGTATTTTTTTTATTGGTAGGAAAATAACAAAATGTAATTTGTATTTAAATATAATTTCAAAAAAAAAAATTACAAACAAAAATAATTACGGAGCTAAGCTCGGTCATCCAGGTACTGTATATAAAACGGTGAAGGCAAACATTTCAAAAATCGATCAATCCGCACTGGGCCTGTGTTCTAACACAGGCCCAGTGCGGATTGTGTGACGGTGGCAGGCTGTGGGTTGTATTCTAATACAACCAACCCCCTCTCAAAGAGTGGAGGCCTGTGTCCCGGCAGTGGGACCATTTTAGGCTGATTATGCTACTCTTAATTGCTAAGTTTTTCTGCATAAGTCAACAAAGTTATTCCTCATATGGATGGACAAATGATAGCCTAACATATCCGAGATGAAGTGCAAAAATTATAGAGCTCTCTTTCTGAAAATAAACGTGCCTATGCAAAGCTGTGTTGCTGCTGGAAAATCGAATTTACAAAAAAATAAATCAATTCTACTTCAATATTGTTGTTTAAACGAACATCAAGTGAGACTTACATGTTAACTTTTGAGCCTACAACTTTCGAGTCAAATTCTGTCGGGACCACTCGTGGCAACTCGGTACATATTTCGAAATGTAAGTAGGTAGAAATATTGTTATTTTGTTTTAAAAATATCGGTTAGACCCCTTCACTAAATCTCTGTATCAATTGATTTATCCGGTGTCAATGACCTCGCATGGGAAAAATGCCCGTGTTTCGTTTTTATCTCCATTAGTATCTTCAGCCGTTCGCACAAAATAATTTAAAAGATATTTATTCAGAAAAAAAGGGAAAAACAAAAACCTTCGACAGACCTTGACAATTTAGCACAACCAGTATTGTAGCTTTTGTTATTTTTATTGTAGAGACTGTATGTATAGTAACCGCATTTTATCAAGATTCCATTTCTCGATCATTGACATTGTTCTCACAGAAAAAAATAATAATAAGGTAATGGCGAGAAACTTTAGATTGCAATTTAGTTTATGATTATTGAAGGAACAAAATTGATATTCATAAAATTTTACGACCGAAACATTATCAGAACTTATCTACTGAGTGATGTTCATACCAAGCTAGGTGGTTTTGGATTGATTACATCAAATTAGACTGTCGCAGACAGGCGCAACACACCAGCATGTTATTCTAGTACCTATAACAATTTCTATGCAAACTTTATGAAAATAGTTCTACTTAGTAGAGTCGCCTCGCAGTGTCGTGTCGTGTCTGCGGGAGCCTTTATTCCATAAAGGTTTACTGGTAATGCTAATGTTTGCGGCAAACATTAGCATGCCGAACGGGTAAACAAAAATAAAAATAAAAGCTTTGGTAGGTAGGTACAATTGTGATGTTATAATATTATGGTAGGTATTGTGATTTTCATAAGTCACTATGGACTGGCATACAGATATATTCCGAATACTAATTGCTTGGTGACATTTGTCAAACAGTTTGCCTACCTACCAAAGTTTATTTTTATTTTTGGTAGCCCGTTCGGCCATATCGTTCCACTGCTAGACAAAGGCGTCCCACAGTGGAACGAATGTATGGGAGCGGTTGGACGTAGACATGTCCGAAAAAAAAGAGTAAAATTATGCCAAACTAATGATGCCATCTTATTCGATTACTTAATGCCTTCATAACTTGTGGTGATGAATTTCTTCATAACTCCCATATTTCGGGAGTAATTTGAGAAAATGTGAAATTTTACTATGAAAATGAGTGTATCGAGCTCTCTCCCTCCTGATTCCGGGCTTGTTTCAAGTAGCGGTCTCTAATATCATAATGCTAATACTAAGAGCTATATTTAATACTAAGACACATAGTGCGCCAAATGTGCACTTTCTGGGATAAAGAGTGATGTTTATTTTATAACACAATTTTTTTATTTTTTGTTTATTTTGTTGATTAAAACCGTTTTTCTAAAGGTTTACCTTATTACAATAACATTTCTGAGCAGCCAATTAGAGAAGATATAAGCTAATTAGGATATATAATTAGGGACTTAAGGTTTACATATAAAACTGATGCACTAATGATTACTGATAAGAACATTGCTATTATTTAATTACTAAATGGCTCTTAATACACTAATTTAGCATGCATCATTTACTAATTATCACAATAACTAATTACCTTGCAATATTTAACAAAGGATACCTGGGATACCTGGATTTTATATAAATAGGTCACTATTAGTAACTTTAAAATCAGTGTTGATTTACACCTCGTTGTATCCAAGCTAATCTCGCAATGTATTTTCCAAATTTTAATACAAATCTTGATATTCACGTTGCTTTATGCGCACGCGCACATAAAGATTTACGCGACTTTAACTATTTGTTCAGTGTTTTAAAAGATAACAGTTGTGTTCAGTTATGTGAAAGTGCTGAAACAAGTTTAAAAGACTGGTGTCGTCGATTTTGCTACCGCATTTATGCAAAATGGACACAGTCTGGAAGAAGCACAGATAAGTTTCGGAAGAAACATGAGATTTGGCTACAGGCTGCAATTCAATGGCCGGAATTACAGAATGAAAATATGGAACCTTCTACAGAAAATATAAGTGACGTCATCGAGCCCATAATTTCTCCTGCTAAATCTGATGCTTCAACTTGTACACATCCTAGTCCTCGTAAATCTTTTGAGGACCTTAGTAACCGGCAAAAAAGAAGACGCACTGAAGATAGTCTTTCATGCAGCAGTAGCAGCGCTGAAATTATGTTTTCGGCCGAAAGGGCGCTTCAAAAGGCAGGACAAAGCGATACAGCTTATGTTATGAAATACTTGACGGAGAATCCAGAAGAGGCCTCAAAAATCAAAGCCTTCATTGAAGGTAAATCAATTCAGGTACGGGAAATATCCCCTTTGAAGGCATTGGCTCTTTATGTATCGATGAACTTATCGAAATGGCGCTATAACACTCTTCGGGATTTCAACACTCAAGAAGGAGCTCTTCAATACCCGAGTTACTACATGTTGGTTAAAGAAAAAATTAAGTGCTATCCGGCCAAAGAAGATCTCACAGTTACAGAGAGCTCTGCAAAAATCAAATTACAAGCCTTGATGGATTTAACCTCAAGAAGACTTATTAGGTCGTTAGAAACCCCTGTTGATCCCAATCAACAGCTCGTATTGACCAGCAAATGGGGTTTTGACGGATCATCTAGCCAAAGCATTTATCATCAAAGGACGAGTGAAGATGAGCAAATCGATCTTGCTAGTAATTTTATGATTAGTCTTGTACCACTGCGGCTCGTCTCAAAAGGTGTAACAATTTGGGAAAACGAGCGACCATCTTCCACTTCATTTTGCCGGCCAATATTGTTTAAGTTTATAAAGGAAACCAAAGAAAATGTGCAGAGAGAGATGGCTGAAATCGAAGCAGAGATTGAAGCCTTAACTCCATCCACCATCACTGATGGAATTAGTGTCAAACACCAACTGCTGTTGACAATGATTGATGGTAAAATTCATTCCATTATATCCAATACAGCAGCTTCAGTGTGTGACATATGCAAGGCTTGTCCTAAAGAAATGAATAATTTAGAGTTAATCAAAGATAAACACGCAAACGAGGACATGTATAAATATAGCTTAAGCACCCTTCACGCTTGGATTCGCTCAATGGAATGCTTATTACACATTTCCTACAAATTAGACATAAAATCATGGCAAGTAAGGGGTGATATAGCAATAATAAAAATAACTCAATCTTAAAGTACCTAAGAATGTATTAATAATTCAAAAAACAAAATACGCCGCGTTGGGGGACCGCCTCAAACCTAACAATTTAATTACCAATAATCTTATTACCTAACTAAGCAGTCAACGAGACGTCTGCACTCGCGGAGCGGTCCCCCAACGCGACGTTTTTTTTTTTGAATTATTAATACATTCTTAGGTACTTTAAGATTGAGTTATTTTTATTATTTTTTACTTTTTAAAGGGAAATTAGGTTTTTGTGTCGGGGGTTTTTTAAATTTTAAATTTATTTTTTTATTTTGTACTTTTTATAGGTATATACTTAATATAACGTACAATCAAACGAAGCTAAGAACACTCTCGATTAATTCATCAATATTCTCTTTCAGTGCGCTTTCATTTGAGACCCCACTCGAGTATATTTGCTGACATTCGGTTACTCTTCCCCACTTTCCCCCCCACAACTTTTAAACGGCTCAACCGATTTTCATCAAACATGTCTAAGAACACTCGCAGATAAGTCACCTTTAATACATTTTTTTTTTATTGAAATCGCATCATCCGTTCGGGAGCTATGATGCCACAGACAGACAGACAGACAGACAGACAGACACGTCAAACTTATAACACCCCTCTTTTTGCGTCGGGGGTTAAAAAGGCAAGTTGATGACAGGAAGAAAAGAGTTCAAGAGGCTGTAAGAAGAGAAACGGGCTTACTTCTCGATGTTGTGAAACAAGGCAGTGGATCCACCAACAATGGCAACTCGGCAAGGAGATTTTTTGAAAACTACACTAAATCTGCTGAACTGACCGGAATAGATGCTATGCTTTTAAGAAAAATCTGTGTGATCTTGCAGTGTATTTCATCAGGAGAGAAGATCAACGTAACTAAATTCCGAGAGTTCTGCTTTGATACTGCTAAGCTTTACGTGGAGTTATACCCATGGTATTATATGCCTTCTTCACTTCATAAAATTTTAATGCATGGGCCAGACATAGTTCAGAACATGTCAATTGTGCCCATTGGTTTTCTATCCGAAGAGGCATCTGAGGCTAGAAATAAAGATTTTAGAAAATATAGAGAGGGGCATTCTCGAAAGCATAGCAGTATCTCATGCAATGAAGATATTATGCACAATCTTTTACTGTCTTCTGATCCACTTGTTACGGGTATCCGTCCAAAAGGAAATAAGTTTGTAAAAAAATCTTCTTTTAAGGAATTTTATGAGCTTACGGATTCTGAGAAAAGTGATATCGAATTTGTTAACATAAATGATTTAGCGGACATCGATTCTGAATTTGAATTAATTGATGATGATGATGATGACGAAGATAATTAAATGATGTTATTGTTTTAAAATGTGTAACTTAGTAAATTAGAGCTTACATCTTAATTATTTATTGTACTTTTAATGAAACTAGGTAATTTATTATCAACTTACTTAAAAGTCATACTCTCATCAGTTCTTGTGAATATTTTTGTTAATATATATTTCTGTATATATATAATATATTTATAGACCTCTTAATAAGTCTGTCTGCGGTTTAAAGTAAATACAAATGGGGAAAAAACGTTTTTTTTTTTTAATTTTCATTTCCTTTTATCCCAGAAAGTGCACATTTGGCGCACTATGTGTCTTAGTATTAAATATAGCTCTTAGTAATAGCATTACGATATTAGAGACCGCTACTTGAAACAAGCCCGGAATCAGGAGGGAGAGAGCTCGATACACTCATTTTCTTAGTAAAATTTCACATTTTTTTTTTTTTTTTTTTTTCATTTTTTTTTTTTTTTTTTTTTACATTTTTTTTTCATTTTTTTTTTTTTTTTTTTTTTTTTTTTCAATTACTCCCGAAATATGGGAGTTATGAAGAAATTCATCACCACAATTTATGAAGGCATTAAGTAATCGAATAAGATGGCATCATTAGTTTGTCATAATTTTACTCTTATTTTTCGGACATGTCTACGTCCAACCGCTCCCATACATTCGTTCCACTGTGCGTCCCCCAAATACTTCCAGAAACTCTTTCCGCGCTATCGGAAATCTCGCGTTTCGTGTTGAAAATCTTGCTCTCTCTTTCTGGGCTGGGCCCGGGTGGCGGCGGCGACGTCCATGTTTTAAAACAAATGAAAATATATTCAAACCTCCGATGTCAATTAATTTTTTACTGGTTTCAGGCCGCGACTTCGGCTTTGTAAAACTTCTGCCCTTTTCTATTTGCTTGGTTCCTAAGGGTCGTTGCAAATTGCGCGATATTAAATAGCCTATTTATCTTCCTACTATAACCGATAAATATACCTTCCTCAAGAATTGGGCTATCAAATACAAACTTAATTTTTTATATCCGACGGGTACCTACCTCCAGGAATTAGCGCGTTCAAACAATCCCTGCGGCTTTATTATTAGAATAGATTTAATTCCAAAACAGAAATCGTTTATTCAGTCTGAGAATTTGAACTCATAAGCACCCAAAATCGCCCTTCACCACCTCCATACCAATAACAAGGATGTTTTCTTTCTTTTCAGTGTCACCGCTCCCGTTCCCCACATGCAGGGCAGACAACATCGACTGCCTCCGACGTAGTCTAAGGACTTTCTTTTTCCTAATGGACGGCGGCCACTTCGGCATGCAGCCTGTCGACCCCATCACTATCAACAGTATAACCCTAGCATTACCCGAATACCAAACGACATTTTCCCTGAGAAGGGTCAACGTTACCGGCGCCAGGTGGACGAAACTCGTCAGAAGGAGGTTTTAATAATTATTCAAACATAAATTATTTTACTGGTTTTGTGGTAAAAGAGATTTGTGGTATTTAATCTTGAAAGTATTTGAGGGGATTGGGCAGTTGGTAGGGAAAAAGTAGGTACTTATTTTTATGTAGGTATAGGGGCTTCACTGAGTGAAGCCCTGAAGGCCCTAGGTACCTACTTTTGCTTTAGAATTAGTATCATAAAAGCCTAAAAGGTAAACCCTATTGAACAGGCTAGGACTCGTTAATTTTATCGCTCAACTCATCGGGGATGTAACTCAGTGGTAGAGTGTCTGCTTCGCATGCTGAAAGTCCTGGGTTCAAATCCCAGCATCTCCAAATAGCATTTTTGTTTATTTTTATTTAATTTTTATTATTCTTTAAAATTTCATCGATTTTACCAAATTTCTATATTTTATTTTCAGATTTGATCTGGAACGTGGAAAAAGTGGAGTGGTATTCAGCAGTGACTTGCATTTGTCCGGACAGATAAGTATGGAAGTGGCTGGAAGAAAAGAACCACATAACGCTTACATTACAATGGATATTCGTAAGTAGAGTGGATAAATCCCACAATATTATTAATTTTGCAAAAAATAATGATTTCACATTAAGGACCACAAAGTAACCGTTTGACAGCTTGGTTGGCGCAGTTGCTGAAAAATTGGCTGCAGATTACATACTGTCACAGGTTTGATTCCCGCGAGGTACAAATATTTGTTTGACCATACATACACTATTCTTACTAAGATGTAGGTAAGGTAGCATGTGATACGGAGGAATGAGGAAAATGTCGTAAGAAAAGTTTTGATCTGGGTATAAGAGTATAGGGAGGCAAAAGAAACGATGAATGGCCTGTGTGAATGGGTGTGATGGTTAGAAAGGGGGTGACTACCGAGATGACGACAAACAGAGAAGTAGGAAAGAAAAAGACATGCTGCGTCGATGAGAATGATGATGGTGTAGGTAAGTTAGCCCTATAGCTAGGTACAGTTATAATCAACTATTTATACCTGCTTAATAAGATCAATATAGGCAAGGTAGAATTATAAATAGTAGGTAGGTATACCTACTTCTTACTTATAAACTGGATGTTTGTTCATTGTCAAGTTACCGGTTACGAGACAGCTGTGGCCGGTAGGTAGAACAATGAAAAAGCTGTTTTGTAATTAATAATAAGTAGCCTGGTAAAGGAGGATTTATTATTAGGTAAACGAGTACCTATCTGTACTTTCGCCTTTATTTGCTGCAATTACAATTTGACTCAGATACCTACAGAATAACATGATAACCTACTTTTATCGGAAGGAAAGGCCCAATACTCACATAAAACATAATGATCTTATAAATCTACATAGTTAGGTAGGTACTGAAGGAATAAAGGTTCTTTTATTACAACATCAAGCTGAAATTCCTGATTCCTAATCGTGGTAATTGATGAAAGTATCATGAAACTGTTCCCTTTCCGAATCATGTCACTGTATTTGGTAGCTCATGAACCTATGGATTAAGTAATTACGTGTGTGTATATATATCTGTGTAGGTATTCCAGATTTGTGACAAAACACAAACTTAAACAACCTGTGTCCAATGTAACTAAGTCCAAACTCCAATGTACCTAAATACTAACACCACCCCGTCTCGTGCAATTAAACTTTGTTGAACTGCAGTTTAGCGCATTTTCGGCAATTTCCGACTACCCACATACTTAAAAACAGCAACATTTTAAATTTCAGAGGGTGCGGAGAGCAACATTACTTATGCAGCCATGATACAACGAGGCATCGATAATGAGGATTACATTCTAATTGGTCCAGAGAGGATAGCCGTCAGGAATATGCGAATACCTTCGTATTTTTTGCAACCAAGTGAGCATTGAATCATACGTTCGTGCTTTGCTTCGGCTGTTGTCGGGGTGCAAGTTTAAAAAATACATGTTTCATCTACCAACCCACACTTAGCCCGCGTGGTGGATCATGGCCCACTCCCTCTCACCGAGAGGAGGCCTGTGTCCCAGCGGGAACAATATAGGGATGATGATGAAGTTTAAAAATACTCGGGCATCGATTCCCTGCAAGACTATTCCCGAATAGTTATTCATAACCATTTGATACGAAACGAATATAAATTAATGTTATGTCCTCTAAGAGCTCTTACACACGAGCGGCATGTTGCCAACGGCAAAGGTAATTGCTACTGTCGATACGTGTCGGCGGCAGCCGTCGACGCGTCTCGACGGCAAAGAACTCAGACGTACATAGAAGCACAGTTCTTATGGCCGCCGGTTTGAAGACAAACTTAAGGCGACCCAAACAGCCGCTTGGGCAGCGCTGCAGTCGCGCTGCGGTGCGGGGTGCGGGCCGGCATCTGAATTCGTTGCTTGAGCCTACGAGAGTGAGTGAGCGCGAGAATACGAGAGTGAGTGAGCGCGAGAATGATTCTGCCGTCAGCGCCACTAAGCGAGAACTAACCGTGGGGACATGTCCCCAGTAGAATCGGCACGAATAATCCTTAAGAACTGTGCTTCTATGTACGTCTGAGTTCTTTGTCGACGGTGACGGCAGCCGACGGCAACTGACGGCAGATGTCGACGCGTCTCGACGGCAGCCGGCGACACGCCATCTTCAAAGAAACGCGTCATCATCGCGTGTCGACGGCTGCAGTTACCTGCCGTTGGCAACACGTCGCTCGTGTGTAAGAGCTCTAAACGCAGTAGGCTTGGGCATAGTAGTTCGCGACTGAGATCGCTCAGTTTAGTTCACCGCTCCTTAACGAACTAGTTCGCTCTTCTAGTTCATCCGCTCCCAGCTCGAATCAAAGAGAGGCAGATCGTTCGCTCCTTCGCTCGTTTAGATTTTGCACGTACTGCATGTGACAAGATTATGGAATGTTCTACTTTTACCTACAATTTTTGGACTTTAAAAACAGCAAAAACCATTGAATGATAATTCATAAAAAGATCATGATTGTAAAAAATACCAAGGTTTATTGTTGCAATAAATAACTAGTTTAGTGATTACAAAAACCTTTTTGTATTTTGTCCCGTGTATCAGTTCGGTTGACGCCATCCTCGCTCATTCGGTCGCGAACTGATGAACTAACGAACTATGGATCTGGAAATGAGCGAACTAGTTCGCGTAGTTCATCTATGGGAGCGCTCTTACGAACTAGTTCGTTCGTGAACTACACAAGACTAAAACGCAGTTAGTTATCTTTAACTGAAACTGACAATTTTACAGATTTAAGATAACTTACAATTAAAAATCGGCCCTTAAATCTAATAGAGACCCCTATATTCTTGCGACGGCTTTTGCTGTCAGGCAAATCAGCAGCCTGTCGAATGACTGCTCACTGGACAAACACGAAAGCCACGAAATGTCGGAACTATCAAACTGTTAAGGATTTTAAATGATCACAGATATGATATAAAATCGAATGAAAATATTGTAACAGAGATTTCTCTGCTACAATATTTGCAGAGGCTGTGTCTAGTGCTAATCAAGTCTTGATGCTCATTCAAAAGATTTGACGAATTTTCTTACAGAACGATCGCTACGCTACAGTTGAAAGCATTAGTCATGCATTGCTATTGATAATTGTAACACACTTTTTTTTTGGATGGGAAAACATCAAATGACTTTTCCCGCTCTGGGCGGAGCGGCGTGTCAGATTTTTACTGACTAAAACCCACCCGTGTTCCTTCAGTTGCTCATGTGCCAGGGTCAAGGTATCTCTTTCGAGTTGTAACACACTTCGTTATCATTTAGCCTAGATAACTATTAAGAAATTTTAAATGTCTGGTTCTAACTAGAGCAAAACAAGGGTAATCCATTAGTTCGTTAATAAATAATTGCCTTGTAATGTAATGTGTTGTTGCCAATAATTAATTCAGAATTCCCTAGACTAATAAAAATAATAGGGAGTCAGAACTTTTTCCCTTGTTGGATAAGTAGGTAGGTAGTGAAGATTATAAATATTTTACCAAATCTGCTAACCGGTCGAATGTACCAATTACTTTTCTTATTTTTTCGTATTTTGTCTTATTTTCATTTGTCTTGTTTGATCTCATTAGTCGGTCTGTTTCAAAAGATTATAAGGATGTGTTCCTGTAGCTCGCGAAATTCAATTTCCCAACATTTTGTAAAAAAAAATTGCGATGTGTGTTTGTGGAAACCTACGAAAGAAGTGTGCGTGTAGCCCGCATAATTCAGATTTTCCTACATTTTGGAAAAAAAATAAATAAACAATAATATGCGTCGTGTTTGTGGAAACTACTTTAAGAAATGAAACGATTAATTATTATCATTCAAATCATCAACACAACCCTAACCCTGCCGGGGTCGCGTGATTGTTCGAAAGAGATACCGTGACCCTGGCACATGGGCAACTGAAGGAACACGGGTGGGTTTTAGTCAGTAAAAGTCGGACACGACCTCCCGCTCCACCCAGAGCGGGAGAAGTCATTTGACGATTTCCCGTCCAGAAAAAAAAACTCTAAGTTCAAGTTATTATAGGCCCACTGAATCTAGACACGCGGCAGCGTGTCAAGCCTAGTTCAAGTAGCAGAACTGGCGAGCAGCACCGTGTGTAATATTACACGAACCATTTGGAGCCACTTTTGACCCCCTCATAACTCAAAAACTATTTCACATAAACATGTCAAATTTGGCTCATATAGTGAAACTTGCAAGATACATATGTGCTCCAAATTTCATAAACATATCTCCAACGGTTATTTAGATATTAACGTCCAAAAAAACCGGCCAAGTGCGAGTCGGACTCGCGCACCGAGGGTTCCGTACAAACCTGTAGGTATTTTCGGTTTAAAAATATATATATATATTTTAATTTTTATATTTCAGTTGATTGAATGTAAGGTAAATTGCGGTTTACGATTTATGACGTTTTAAAAAAAAAACTACTCACTCGATCTCGTTCAAACCAATTTTCGTTGGTAGTTGGCAAAAAACGGAACCCTTATAGATTCGTCATGTCTGTCTGTCTGTCTGTCTGTCTGTCCGTCCGTATGTCACAGCCATTTTATTCCGAAACTATAAGAGCTATGCTGTTGAAACTTGGTAAGTAGGTGTATTCTGTGAACCGCATTAAGATTTTCACACTAAAATAGAAAAAAAAAAAATTTTGGGGTTCCCCATACATAGAACTGAAACTCAAAAATGTTTTTTTTTCATCAAACCCATACATGTCGGGTATCTATGAATAGGTCTTCAAAAATGGTAATGAGGTTTCTAATATCATTTTTTTCTAAACTGAATAGTTTGCGCGAGAGACACTTCCGAAGTGGTAAAATGTGTGTCCCCCCCCGTAACTTCTAAAATAAGAGAAAGACAAAACTAAAAAAAATATATGATGTACATTACCATGTAAACTACCACCGAAAATTGGTTTTAACGATATCAAGTGAGTAGTTTTTTTTAAAACGTCATAAATCGTAAACCGCAATTTACCTTACATTCAATCAACTGAAATATAAAAATTAAAAAATTTATATATTTTTAAACCGAAAATACCTACAGGTTTGTACGGAACCCTCGGTGCGCGAGTCCGACTCGCACTTGGCCGGTTTTTTTCATACAGGAATTATATTATAGCCTTCGCAAGTTTTAAACCTGTTACTTGTCAGTTCTTATTTTATTATTCCGAAAATTTGGCTTGCTGGTGGAAACTAGCCATCGAACATAATAATTCGTATATGAGAACTAGCCAAGTCAGGACTGACCATTGAACTTGGCACCCATTTAGATCTCACTTCTTTTGTCGTTGAAGTCAACAACATAATATTGAACTTGGCTCTCATTTCACATTTATGTTTTTGATGGGATTATGTTTTCATGAAACAGTCATTTAATGGGAGACAACCTGTATTGATGATTTTAATTTTGTAAATACATGTGTTACGGTTGCGAATCATATTTTGTTCAACATGCAGCTTGACACTGATCTGAAAATTGCTGAAAACTGAAAGTCTGAATTTAGTGAGTTACCTTGGCACATCCCCCTTGTGAACATTAAGATAAATCGGAACAGTACGGAGACCTTTGCCCAGCTGTGAGACAATATAGGTTAATTATTATGAAAGATGTCCACTGCTGGACATAGCCCTCCCACAAGCAACACCGCTTTAACCAGTTTTGCACTTCTCCTATTTCTGCGGCGTCCACCAGTTCATTGGACCCATCTTGTGGGAAACCTATAATATAGGATCAATAAAAAATAAAATATTATTTTGGCTGCAATATAAGTTATCTAGATAATGGCTATAAGTGTAATAATTCGTTTTGTAGTAATCTTGTAAGTGATGAGCATTTTTCTTTTACAGATTCTGAAGACGCTTACATCATTGATGATGCCATACAGAGAAAAAAATCTATCTTGGATCACTTTGCAAATGAAATTGTAGCAGCCTTGATGCATTCAGTAGTTGATAATTTTAGATTATTTTGTGTTAAAGTACCTATAAAACATTATTATAAGTATTACAACAAGTAATTAATTCAATAATTAGAACCTACATTATTTTTGTATTATTCAGCATGAAAACAACGTTGTAAAATTGAATTTTAGTTATTTATTAAAAATGAAAAAACAGGCACAATTGAGGTTTTCTTATAACTATCCCTTAGAATGCGTCACCCATGGATTCTTCAACTAACTTTTTGTAGATCGCCATAAACTTGGCAACAAATGCTTCGAGATGGAATATTGCTTTGTTGCCAAGTCTCATTCTATGTTCGTAAGTAGCAGCATGACTGGCAACTTGGCACTTTATAGACATGTCACAATTCTGGACTAATTCCTTCAAAAGTCCTCCGAAAATCATATCTGGAGGCACACCATGTATAATCAATTCATACAGTTTTTGTCGGACCTCTGCAAGCTTTTTCGGTGTCTGTTCTGACAGTATCATAGCAGCTGTTTCTCTGATAAATTGCTGCCAATCTGGTTCAGGTATTTTCTGGTCTGCGGTGAAAGGATACTGCTGAACTTTACAAGCTTCGCACATTAGCAACGCTCTTCTTAAATTACGATCTGCAGCCTTAGCCAGCCGCATAGCAAGTTCCGATGGTATATTCAAACTTTCTTTCTTACAAACTAATTTGAGTACAGAAGCAATCTCAGTCTCGGTAGGCGCTGGTACTCTGATGGTTAAACAACGGGATCTGATAGCAGGGATAACTCGGGAAATGGAATTTGCAATAAGTATCAGACGACAGGTTGCAACGTATTTTTCCATTGTCCGACGTAATGCGTGCTGAGCATCTTTTGTTAGGTCGTCAACCTCATTCAATATCACAACTTTAAATTCCCTCTGTCCAGATGAATCTATCTGATGGGTTTGTGCCACATTCTTCACTAAATCCATAATAACGACTCTATCATGAATACCGACATCAGTTGGGTTGACTTCGATGTGATAGTTGCTACTTACAGTCATTATTTCTACTTTCTTATTGGAAGGTGTTGTAAACGTCATGGTTTCTTGCCGCAGCCGTTCTACGCCAGATCCGTATAGTTCTCGCAGTAAACACATGATGCGAGTCTTCTTACCGGCTCCCGAAGGACCGTAAACAAGCAGATGGGGGAAATCACTTTGCTGAACGAGACTCTTCAATCGAGTCGCTTGATCTGTATGAAAATCTAGTTTCATTAAATCTCTCGGTCTATGCTTATCTACCCAAAGACTCATTGTTAAAATTTACGTTGAAGGTACTGGAATTTTTGGGTTGTTTTATAGTTTAATCTCAATGATCACCAGAAACCTAAACAAAACAGTACTCATCTGTCATCAAATTGAATTCAATTCAGTAGAAATGTCAACTGGTTCCACAAAGTTTGACGTAAATTATATTTATAATTCGAGCATAAAAAGCATCTTAATTCTCTCTCACTTTAGCAAAAGTGTATTATACTATCTTGCTCTTACAAAAGTTCCAAACGTGTCCAGTGTTGCCAACTTTATTTTACCGAAACCACAAATTGTAGTATCGTAACCCACCAGTAAACCACTGAATTTGGCGATCCCTCAAACCACCAGAAAACCACTAACATAATATGCCAAACAGATGAATTTTTATTTCTTTTTATAAAATTATAGTTTATTTTTGATAAGTATAAAAAAAATCTTAAAGGCAATCATCTTCGGAAGAATCCGCTTCTTCTATGATTTCTGTTTTTGCAGAATTTTCCTTGGTCCCAATTTTTTGTACTACGTTATTGGGCACTATATATAGTTGTTGCAGCATTTTCCTTCACGTTTTAAACCAGCACGAACTGTGAAAATTGAAGATCAGCAAATCTAACTTCATTCGGTTTATGTTTTCGTCTTGATAACGTTCAACTAAAAAATCGCTCTACGTCAGCGTTAGAATGAGGTAAAACTGGAATTGAACCACATAATTCACTAAGCAACTGGACCAGTAGTACAGCTTGGCAAAAAAGAGTCTGGAAAAAATGAGGGCGCCTGCTTAGCAGGTATGGCCACCCTGTATACTAGGACTAAAAGTAATAAGATACTTGTTGTTTTAATCCACAAACACGAGATCCCGGAAATTCTCATCAATCAAGATTTCAAGACTTCATAGGCACACAGTCTTTTACTTTCATTGTATTTAGTAGATTGCGCATTATTTCGCTGGAATAACCTTTTATCTAAGAGTGCCATCATAATAACATAATGCAAACTTGTTCAGTTTAAAAATTAATTAAATTACACTCAGCGATTGCCGATTGAACCCAATACACAAGACATAATGTTCAGCAATCGCATTTGCGGCCACCATCTAGGGTATTCACAACCATTCGATGGTTGGTATGCCTGTATCAAATTTGACATGAATGATACTGAACGAATCCTGTTAATGCTGACAGTTTATAGTCGACAAGAAGGCGACTTACAGCTGCTTACTGTCGGAAACTAATCGGAAGTCAGAGAGTACCTATAACATGTCGCATTCGAAAGGTACGGGTAATATCGAATAAACTTGAACAGTTGACTAATGAAGGCGTCAGGTATGTCTATGTGGGGTACATAACATTTTCACTATTCACATGACAATGAAAATGAAATAACACGCTAAAATTTTGATTTTATTTAAAAAGAAAAACGTAACATAACATCATTCGTGTATTCCTTTTCGGTGCTTTAATATTTTTTTTCCAATAAAAAAATATTATAAAATAAAATAAAATATTAAAAAATATTATAATAGTGTAAAAATCTTTCAGGCGTTTACGGCTCCCATTACAACCCGTCTCCTCAAACAATAGGTAATTTATTACGTAGAATAGGCACCTGAAAAATAATATATATAAATTATAATTTTTTTACTGTGGTATGCGATAATAGCATTAATAAAAAAATAAAAAAATACTTGCCTGTTTCGTTATAGTGTTGAACTTTTTGTCTAATTGCACACAGATCGAAATCGTCTAATTCTTTCTTCCGCCAATTGTTTTGGTGTTCCTACAGGTGTAGAAAAAATCCTTAATTTTTTTCACCTTCATTAACAATTTCTCTAATTGTACTGTGAGATTTACCTTGAAAAAAACATAAAGACATATTAATTCCATGTAGGTACATTTTTCAATTTCAAGTATCAAACATCAAGAGTTAACGTACACGCGATTTGTCAAACTAGAAAACCTAACCTCAATAATCTATTAGTAAATAAAACAATAAAATGGCTTGAAACTTATAATACCGATAAAACTTAGTATTAGAAAGGAAAAACAATGACTGGCATTGAATAAAACATAAATTTCTTGGATAAATACCTGTCGTGTCGGCAGTTCTTTCGTAAACATTGTCAATCGGAGACAAAATTTGTTCCGCTTCAGATTCCGCCAAATTTCTTACGAAAACTTAGTATATCACAGCTCACACCACTACTCCTTATTGTTTTATTCACTTTTTATATGTTTAAAAGCATTAATAATTGATAGTTAATTAGAAATAAGTAAAATACAACTAGGAACATAACACAATGACAGATTAGTTACTTGTTGATGATAAACAAAGCAGTGCTGCCACCAAAAAAATATTTTAGTTCCAATGGTTACCACGACAGACTCTTTTTTGCCAACCTATACTTTCCATCATTTGTAACCAGTCCTTTAAATCTGAGTCACGTAACCAACTTTCACGGAACTTTTGGATGTACTGTGGTTTAGGCATATTCGTTTTACAAAATAAACCAAAACAAGTAAAACATCTAACGCCAACTCCGAACTGTACTGTACTGTCCGTTGTATATTTTTGTGCATGCGTAGGATACAAACATTTTGGATACAAACTTGACCTAGTTGTCATACAAATAAAGTCTGTAATCAAAATTATTCAAGAAATTGACAAACTATTTTCGGGGAAACCCCAAAAACAACCACATCCGTTCTCAGTGTTGCCTACGCATAAAAAAAATACACTTGTAACGTAAACGTTCGAGTTATTTCACGAAAATGTTAATCGTGCTAGTGGTTGAATTTCGTACCTTACCACTAACAGAAACAACCAAAGCCACTAGAAAAATCCACTAGCCACTAAAACCAAAATTTGCCCGCAAAAAAGTTATCTAACCCACCAGATCTAGTGGAAATTCCACTAAGTTGGCAACACTGAACGTGTCCATCCATAGAGTCGCTGCCAAGTTAAAAAAAACTTTGAAGTTCATCTGACATTACATTGACATTGAAAAGCGCGCGTTTCATTCAGTGTTGCCGAGTGTCGATAAATGATTTATTTAAAAACTATTGAATATGTTATGTCGTCGTTGAAGGTGGATATATAAAATTGAAAAGTTTCTCTACATCCTACAAATGTCTATTATTGTACGTACACGTGAAAGCTGAGCAAGATAAAAAAATAAAGTATCTTGACATCACATAAGATTGTCGACATGTGGGAGGTCGACTTTACAATCATTGTACCGATAATCGTTACAGTAAATTGCCTGATAGCGAAGAGCCTCGACTTCACGAGGCTCTCATTACGCGGTTGGGTCAAGGGCTTGATTCAGAAGGCAGTATTCCTGGACACGTCACGCATAGTCAGGAGGTTTCTCTCTCTAGAGCCCTGACCACCGGCAGTTTGGACCCTTATCCCGATACCGATGGGTCGCTATTTTTTATATTTTAAATGATTTTTGTAAAAAAAAATTAAAATATACTTAATATGTTAGAAAATAAATAAATGAGTGCCTATAATTATTTTTATGATAACACATACACCTAGCAAAAATCTGTATTTTTTTCATCTAAGAAGTAAGAATTTTAACGTCTATCATTATTATCATCATCTGCCTAGCCTTTTCCCAACTATGTTGGGGTCGGCTTCCAGTCTAACCGAATGCAGCTGGGTACCAGTATTTTACATGGAGTGACTGCCTGTCTCCACAACCCAGTTACTGGGTAATACGATACTCCTTGGTAAGACTGGTCGTCAGACTTTCAGGCTCCTAACGACCGTAACGACTGTCTAAGATCTATGAGACAGTCTAAAAGTTAAATACTTAATAAAAAATTCCGAAAATTATCGGAGTAGATTGGGGATTAATAAATAAAACCTTGCAACTTTTACCAACGCTGTGTGTTTGTCAAATTGTGGACTGTCACTTGTCACTCTTGTCAGTGTTTATCTGACAGCTGATAGCGTTCGATGAGTACATCAACGTAAATATTTATAAAAATAATAAAATAAACTAATTTGTTTTAAAAAAATACTACAAAGAGCAGCATTCCTAATATAAGTTATTGTTACTAAATCGTTCAGTCGTACAATGTCTGTATAATTAAAGATGACAGTGATATTTATTATTTTTCAAATCTGTATTGTTTGTTTGAGTAATTCTTTTTGTGAAGAAATCAATTTATACGGCAATGCTGGGGAAGCTTATGCTATAGAAGTTAATATAGGCCATCCGCATCAAAAGGTAAGAGCCAGAAAGTCCCTCTTTCAATTTTAAGTACAAAATAAAAAAGATTCAAGTAAACAAGAGTTATGTTACATTTTACCTAATAAAGATGAACTGCAGTATCACCTATAAGATGAAGATCACCCTCGGACTGACGCTCTAACCATTTGGCTGTCATCCAAACATTTCTGTTTTTAACAAACTGAAGTGCTAAGGGAGGTCATATGGAACATCTTAAAAATAGATATGGCCTATGGTTATTTCTATTTTTTTAAGCTCTTTGTATGTTTCTAAGGATATTCTTTTCCCCTGATTGTATTACAATCATGATCCTGTAGTAGTCCATAAAAACAGAGTAAGCCTTTGTAACGGCCATAATATGACACCCCATCTCTGTTCACACATTAAACTAAAATTAAATATTATTAGGTCAGAGTGACACAAAGTGAGTTGAGCATCCTGCTATTGATAAAATTAAGTAGATCCATTCAGTACCAATTCATAGGAAAGGTATAGAAAAGTAGCCTTTATTTTTTGGGTCGGCAATCATTAAAACATTACTATTGCTTTGGGCAGAGCGGGAGGGCTTGTCAGATTTTTAATGGCTATAATCCACCCGTGGTCACAGATTTGTTCGAAACTGTTAACATGGCCCTGGCATAGGCAATTGAATGCCTATGCCAGGGCCATGTTAACAGTTTCGAACAAATCTGTGACCCTGGCAGGCATGGAAAAGTAGCTTGAAGTCTATATTTGTGCCCAATTGATGGCAATAACTTGACATGGGACTTAAACAAAACTGGTGAAATGTGGGTGTACTATGGGTACACCTCTTCCCAACTCTTCTAGGATACAAAGCCTTATGTTATGTATGCGTATGCCTATAGAAAAGACCTTCCTTCACCTGTAATCATCAGAGTTCACATAGATACTTTGATATAATTTATTGCTGTATTCTTAAGTTATTACTTTTTTAAAAGCTCATTTTAAATAATTCACATTACATAAAATGATCTCATTTTCAACAGTCGATATAACATTAGAAACATACTACTTATCAAAACTTTATGAAAATGTATAACAATGCAAATAATACATATAACAGAAGAATTTATTTGTTTACCTTCTTACAGGAACAATTAGATAAAATTGTTTGTGGTAACACAGACAGAGACAACAGACAGTGGTTTTCTGAGTCAGTACAGATAATGTTATGATGCCTATTTATACTAACAGTTTACTTTATATTACCAAACTGTTTGGATTTTTGATCATTGTTGTAAAAGAGAGAATCAAGGGCTTTTATGTACACTCCATAATAGTTGCAGAACCTGGTGAAGAACCAATCAGAAATAAGTTGATCTTTCAGTTAGGGTGTCCATCGGTAAAAGAAATATATTTCTATATTTCATGCAGCTAGTCTAGAGATTACAACAGCTCTGTTAAACTAGCTCCATCATTTGGTAGGAAGTAGAGATGGGCTTGATGTTCACAATGCTACGTCAAAGCGTATTTTGCACTAGCTTCAGCCTGCGACTCCGTCCGCGTTAAATTTCTTGTTCCCCGACCCTTCCCGTCGCATGGAATCGCCTGCCCATGCGATTATCCCCGTTTTTGCAACATTTGTCATTGCTGCTCCGCTCCTTTTGGTCGTAGCGTGATGTTATATAGCCTATAGCCTTCCTCGATAAATAGGCTGCCCAACACAAAAATATTTTTTCAAATTCGGACCGAGATTAGCGCGTTCTAACAAACAAACTCTTCAGCTTTATAATATTGTATAGATATTAGTATAAATACGGGTGGGAAAATCAGATGATTGATCCAGCCCAGCTCCTCAAGCAAGGCCAGCAACACCTTGATCTTACTGACAATCTCACGTATGGTACCAAAGGTTTTCCCCTGTATGGGCCAACCATGGGGCAGTTAAGCAACACAGGACCTGCTGTAAACATTCTTCAGTCATAACTTCTTTTTCTTCCAATCCATTCATAATATAGATCAAAACTACTGGTATCTATGATCCTGAGGCTGGGTAGTCCTCATAATATATCGAGGCAGTAATTCAGAGCTTGACGATCAGCAACAATTTCTTTACCAGATGAAGGTAGATAGGATCTCCATGATTCATCATCATCATTTCGGCCGAAACACGTCCACTGATAGTCATAAGACATCTTCATGATTAAAAATAAATAATTTTCTCTTTCCAGTTCAAATTATTAGTAGATACAGGGAGCACAACTTTAGCCTTAGCATCTTACGCTCGGAATGATACTGATAAATACTTCCATGCAAATAATTCAAGCAGTCTCTATAATAGCGGTAACAGTGTAAGTAGAACCTTGTGTATATTGATTTAAGGTTTATTATATCATAAAATTGTTTTTTTTTTATACAGCAGCGATGAGCTACTATACAAGCTCATCGCTGATAGCTATGGTCCATAACCTAAGTAGTTAAGAATAGCCTCATTTATTTATTCTTTTGTCTTAATTTGTTATCAATCAGCCTATAATTTTCCCACTATTGGAACACAGACGTCCTCAATCAGAGGGAGTGAACTGTAATCCACCACATCTTCAAATTGACATGCCAGTTTCCTCACGATGTTTTCCTTCGCCATTTTGAGAGCAGTAGTGATGAATACAAATAAGTACACAAAGTAAAGTTTCCTGGGTTCGAATTCATGACCTACAACTCGGTAAGTTGGGGCCGATCCCCCAGCGCCACCACTGCTCTCATGTTAAATTGGGTATTTTAATTTAAGTGTAATTTTTAATAGGATATGCAAAACATTTTTTTTTGATCAGACACAGCCGCCTTATTGATTTAATTTTTTATGTACTCTGCGGACATCTAATAAATATTTCAAATAATATTTTCAGATACAAGCCGCATATACTCAAGGCACATGGACAGGACTCCTAGCCTCCGACTTCATTCATTTTCCGACACTGACTGGTGTAAAAGAAGTGCGTTCAGATTTTGCTCTTATAACAGACAGTCATGACTTTTTCACTAAAGCCTCAGGATGGCAGGTGAGTAAATCCATAGTTCCATACTTCTTTATCCTTACATAGTATAAAACAATGTCGCATTTGTTGTTTGTACGCTTAACTACGCAACGGCTTTAATGCGATTTCCATCAATAGACAGCGTGATTCAAGAGGAAAGGTTATATGTATAACTAGCTTCTGCCCGTAACTTCGTCCGCGTTAAATTTCTTGCTCCCAGGGACTGCCCTTCCGTCGTATCGAATCGCCCGTGCTTCTGGGCGGAGCGTGATGTTATATAGCCTATAGCCTTTCTCGATAAATGGGCTACCCAACACTAAAATAATTTTTCAATCTAATCAGTAGTTCCTGAGATTATAGCGTTCAACCAAACAAACAAACAAACTCTTCAACTTTATAATGCTATAAAGTATAGATGATAAGCGTGGGCGAAACCGCTGGCAACTCTGTTTGTCTATTACCCTTCACGACTAAACGTCTGAACGGATTTCGATGAATTGGGCACACAGACAGGTCATGACCTGCACCCCATTGCGTAACACAATATCAGTCGGAATCTGAATTATTTTGAAGGGTGGGTTCGTGGGGGAAGGGGTTTGCTAATCCATTGCTTCTCATGTTCGATAGATTTGTCTGCTCAACGACGCTAATAATGAAATGAATGTGGTTGAACTTTGGAAAAAAAAAAGCGTTTCTACTGTCACTGTGTTACAAAATAAGCCCTCTGGATTTGTACATAGGAAACCTCCTTTAGATCTGGTAGTACAGTTCCGTGCGATAATACCCGATCTCCACGCGAATGAAGTCGCGAATAAAAGCTAAATAAGTAAATATCCTTTGTTCGAATCGATGAAAAACTGTAATTTATGATGGGGCTTACTCACGCCACGGTAATATTTTTATCAAGGCTGAATGCCCTGGGTGTGTCAGCCATAATATGTTGTAACTATCGCCGCACCTCGCTTACTTAATTAATTAATGTTTTAATCTAAAGTTGAGCTTCAAATACTCGTGATTTACGCCTAAACCTAGGCTTCATAGATTACACTTATATTATGCCTGCCAAAATGATAGGAACTATGGTGTCTCAAAATGCTTATGTTTCGTTTTCTGGTGAAGTACTAAGTTCTAAGATTGTTTAAGTTGTTCTAAGTAACCCAGAACATATAAAACTCTCAAAATTACCTATTTTTAGGGTTCCGTTGCCAAATGGCAAAAAACGAAACCCTTATAGATTCGTCATGTCTGTCTGTCTGTCTGTCTGTCCGTCCGTCCGTATGTCACAGCCATTTTATTCCGAAACTATAAGAGCTATGCTGTTGAAACTTGGTAAGTAGATGTATTCTGTGAACCGCATTAAGATTTTCACACTAAAATAGAAAAAAAAAACAATAAATTTTGGGGTTCCCCATACATAGAACTGAAACTCAAAAATGTTTTTTTTCATCAAACCCATACGTGTGGGGTATCTATGAATAGGTCTTCAAAAATGGTAATGAGGTTTCTATTATCATTTTTTTCTAAACTGAATAGTTTGCGCGAGAGACACTTCCAAAGTGGTAAAATGTGTGTCCCCCCCCCCCGTAACTTCTAAAATAAGAGAATGACAAAACTAAAAAAAATATATGATGTACATTACCATGTAAACTACCACCGAAAATTGGTTTGAACGAGATGAGTAGTTTTTTTTTTAAACGTCATAAATCGTAAACCGCAATTTACCTTACATTCAATCAATTTAAATATAAAAATTTAAAAAAAATATATATTTTTAAACCGAAAATACGTACAGGTTTGTACGGAACCCTCGGTGCGGAGTCCGACTCGCACTTGGCCGGTTTTTAACAAGTTAATGCACCCACTAGGACACATCGAAGTTAAACAGTTAGTTGCTGGACAATACAGTTGGAAATAGGCAGATTTTACCTTATCAACATGGGCGCAAGTTTGTCTTCAGAGGGATGCATCTTAGTATACACGAAGAGAGCTCTATAAAAAAAAAAAATGCGCCTCTCCTCGGATATATTATTATTAGGTTATCGTTTGTTCATTCATATAATGAGTAAGTAACTCGATGAATGCAGAAAAGCTTAACAATTAAGATAATGCAGGGTGCAAAGCCAGCAATTATTTTCCCATCTCGCCTCCAATGGTATAGCTTTTATTTTATCCCTGCATACAGAAAGAGGACTAACTGTGCTGATGTAAATTAAGTAGGATGAAAGAGCGAGCTAACACAGCTCGATATTGTTAGCACCCGCCTAGGGTCGATTAGATTCTCGGAAATAGGACTGAATTCGAAACTTTGCTGACTATTGCACAAAGCTTTAGAATACAAGAGCAAGCGAAGCGAGCTCGAAAATTTAAGGATCTCGTCTCGAATAGGTTGAGCGATATATTATTCTAGTTGTATTTGCATGTTTTTTTTTGAAGCCTCAGAATTGCAAATGCGTTCCCTTGCACTCCAGTCGCGGTGCCCATGTATCAACCAATTTTGTCACTGATTGAAATCAAAACAACATCTCATTCTATCATTTTCGATTTTTCAGGGACTTCTTGGATTAGCCTACATGCCGGTTGGCGCATGGGGCAAGGCTGGCTCAGTTGAATCCTGGCTGGATGCACTGGATCGAAATATGAACAAGCCAATGTCGTTCTATTTGAAACTATGTGGACCAATTAGCACGACCAATACAACACATTATGGTTATTTTAAAGTTGTTGGTAAGTAATTTACACTAGCTTCTGCCCGCGACTTCGTCGTTCACGTGGAAATAGCAAGACATCACAAAACACTTAAAGAAATACAGCACATTACAAACAGACATACATATTAGGTCGTATTTTTAGGGTTCCGTTGCCAAATGGCAAAAAACGGAACCCTTATAGATTCGTCATGTCTGTCTGTCCGTCCGTCCGTATGTCACAGCCACTTTTCTCCGAAACTATAAGAGCTACGCTGTTGAAACTTGGTAAGTAGATGTATTCTGTGAACCGCATCAAGATTTTTACACTAAAATAGAAAAAAAAATATAAATTTTGGGGTTCCCCATACTTAGAACTGAAACTCAATTTTTTTTTCATCAAACCCATGCGTGTGGGGTATCTCTGAATAGGTCTTCAAAAATGGTATTGAGGTTTCTCATATCATTTTTTTCTAAACTGAATAGTTTGTACGAGAGACGCTTCCAAAGTGGTAAAATGTGTGTCCCCCCCCGTAACTTCTAAAATAAGAGAATGATAAAACTCAAAAAAATATTTGATGTACATAACCATGTAAACTTCCACCGAAAATTGGTTTGAACGAAATCCAGTAAGTAGTTTTTTTTTAATATGTCATAAATCGTAAACCGCAATTTACCTTTCATTCAATCAACTCAAATATAAAAATTAAAAAAAAAAACATTTAATTTCATAAGCATAAACCTTATAGGTACATAAACCGAGGATACCTACAGGTTTGTACGGAACCCTCGGTGAGGGAGTCCGACTCGCACTTGGCCGGTTTTTTTTTTATAAATTCAGCTCGCGAAATCGTCCGCGTGGAAGTCAACTTTATACCATAACCATAAAAACTACATAATATCCTATGGTAAGTGGCAATAGTGTTTTATATAAGTGATGTAATTTTTGAAATCGGATGATTACTTCCAGAGACATAGATTATACCTTACAAACAGGCTAGTGTATTCTTTGGTATAGATTTAAATTACGATAAGCCTTTGTCATCAATTACGTGATGAGCCATTACATTAGCTTCTGACCAAGGCAGCTTATAACCAATAGCTATAAACTTCCTTGTAAGTCTGGGGGAACAATGCCACAATTAGATTCAACGCATACCAACAGTAGGTTACATGTTGTTTGTCCCTATCGTTCAATACGGAACCCAGTGCCATCTACAGGATAACAGCCGCAAGTGTCGATTGATCAGGTTAAGCCACGCTTGCCAAGGTTGGTGCGTGGATGGGTGACCGTTATTTACTGAGAGCTCTCCGTGCGTCGGAAAGCACATTAAACCGTTGCTCCTAGCTGTCATAGATCTTTAATAGTCTATACGCGTCATCACAAACCCGAAAGTCTATCAACCAGTCTTGCCAAAGAGTATCGTATAACCCAGAAACTGGGTTGTGTAGCTCATATTGGTAGTTGCTCCATATAAAATAGCCGTATTCAGCTGCATTCGTTAAGAATGGAAGCCAAAAAGGCCAGGTAGACTGATTGCCCAATTTGGAAACTCGATTACGAACGCAGAATAATTTCTTCTTTTTATTGCAGATGACCACACATCAAACTCAAATACCAATAAAACATTCCGGACGCCAGTATTAAGAAAACGTTGGTACGAAGTAGGTGTCATATCAGTCAGAGTCATAAGTTCTGAGACCCCTCAAACTAAAGAGGTTATAGTAGAAGACAAGGCGAAAGAACCTGATGAAGATATGTGCGTCAAACTGAATAGTGTGAAGAGCATTGTGGATAGTGGAACTACTCAGATTAAACTACCGGATAAATTGTTTAGACAGGTAATTTATAATTAATTGAATCTGTGGCCTGGTGCTAAAAGTACGTTTTTGTATGAAACGAGGTCTTCATATAAATTGCCAGTAATTGTAATGCCAGTTTATTGAAAAACTATGACATTTTTTGTGCTAAATGGGCGTTAGTTTACCAACAATCTTTCAAAAGTTACTATGTAAAAAAGAGCAATGTAGTATGCTCTTTCATACAGATAAGTAAAAAAAATAAATGATAAAAGGGCTGCAGTTTGGCCCTTTTAGCACCTGGCCACAGAAATAATTGTATTAAAAACTGTTAGGTACACACGGCTACATATCAAGCTATGCATTTCCAGTTCTAGCTGCGCTCGCATTGTTTGCATTTTTCGTACAATGACAAGTCAGTTTATACTGGAAATTTATAGCTTGATTTGTCGCCGTGCGTACCATGAATTCAACACAGGATTCCAGAAAATATCGCAACTCCCCCTCCCAAAAAATTGCAGTCAGGAGCTGTCATTGTCAATATTCCACAACAATGATATTGGTGCCGATACCCATAATTAGACATGAGATATACCTGCCAATCTCCATACCCGGCCTTCAAGGTATGGGTATGGCCAAATACCTGGACCAAAAACCGGGTTTCAAAATACCTGTAAGTATTTGGGTGTGTTATGATTTCGATAAGTAAACGTATGCGATAGGTATGGCATACCTCCAATATTATGTAGGTACGACGTTTCAAGTAAGAGATATGAAGATGGTTATTAGTGAGTACCTACTAAATATTATATGCAAAATAACATAAATTTTATTTAAACTGACTAACTAGAGTAGCTGCGTAGTTAAAAATCACTTTATTACACACAATATATTTTTAAGGAACTCTTTGATATGATAAAAATGTAATTCGTAATATTTTTTATGCAATAACATTATTACGCAATTATATTCCAGAACGTAGACATATGTATTTTTTCCACGTGAATTAGATCGTCCGAACGTTCCTAAAGCACGAATGACGCTTCGGGTCCTGCCATAAGCGGTCGGGTAGCTTCGGGTGGTTTCGGTGGACCGATGCCGCACGAACTGGCTGATACCTTGTGGTAGCGGTTCGTTTCGTACTAGCCTATACGTATGACGTCATACCTTCAAGGTATTTACCCAGTATTCCGGTCTGTACCCGGGCTGCGTACTGGGAAGCACATACTTGGTATATATACCTGTACCAGTATATACGCCTCACCTCTACCCATAATCACAAACTAAACTAAATTTAAGTTCAGTGCATCTTTTTCTTTCATTAGGGAAAGGACAGAAGATAAATTTTAGTTTAGTCCTGTCAAATTAATCAGCGCTTGACGTAAATTGACGTAATTTTAGTAGGCAAGTTTTTAATCACGTCTAAACTTGTATGGAGTAGTGACAGGCGCTGATTAATTTGACAGGACTAAACTAAAATTTTTCTTTTGTCCTCATCTTAATGAAATACAAAGAAAAAGATGCACTGAACTTAAATTTAGTTTAGTTTGTGAACAAGGGAATCGGTACCACTGACAGCTTTTGAACGCGGTTAAGATCTAAACCGTGGTTAAGTCTTGGACATTGTGCCTCATGCAATGTTTAATTTTATAAATTCCCATGTTTCAGGTTGTGGACGAACTAAAGAATGAATTTAGAAAATCTCAGGTGCTTATATTAGATGAATTCTGGAATAGGAGAGAGGTAAATAATATTTATTACTCTTCTATACTTTATCATTTGCCTAGCTTTTTTCCCTATTTTGGGGTCTGCTTCCAGTATAACCGGAAGCAGCTGAATGCCAGTATTTTATCTGAACTCCATTATTCAGTTAACGGGTAACCTTACCTGATACCCTTTGGTAAGACTAGTTTTCAGACTTTAGGGCTTCTGACGATCCCTAAAGACCTTCGCAAGCGTGATTTAACCTGATCGATCGATCGAATTATCTCACAAGGACGTGCTACCGGACAAATTTATTTGTCTGTTTATCTGTAGGATTCGGTTCATCATCATCATCATCATCATTCCAGCCGTAATACGTCCACTGCTGGACATGACCTCCCCCAATTTGGGGGGCTTTGCCATAATCGCCACGCTTGGCAGTCGGATTGGCGATCGCAGTATGGTGGTAAAATGCATAGAGAACGCTGCTGCCCATTCTCTAGTAAGTCTCGTAGTCGCCGTAGGATTCGGTTAGTCTCCGTTATATCTGGACCAATTTTGACGGAACTTTCACTAGCAGATAGATGATATTGTAAGAAGTAACATAGGGTACTTTTTGTCTCACGTTCTCGTTGAATAGTTACCAACATCCACGCGGGCGAGGCTGCAGGCAGAGTTACTTTGTTCTAAGATTTCATTCAACTGATTTCAGGCTGCCTGCTGGCCGGAGCCTCAAGTATGGACTTTACCCTGGTTGGCCATAGATCTTCTAAGTGCTGATGCTGATAACCAATACTTCACGTTGAAGATACCACCACAGGTAACTAAAACTACCGATCTTTTCCGTAAAAATAAAGTAGAAATTACAGTATTCAAAATTACAATATGGAGGTATCGTTGGTCCCGAACTAGGCACAGCCTGCACCCTAATTATGTAACACACTATCAGTTAGAATCTGAATCATTTTGTAGATTAATTCTAATCCATTGCTTCTGCCGGGGTCGCGTGATTGTTCGAAAGAGATACCGTGACCCTGGAAAATGGGCAACTGATGGAAAACGGGGGGGTTTTAGTCAGTAAAAGTCTGACACGCCCTCCCGCTCCGCCCAGAGCGGGAGAAGTCATGTGATAATTTCCCATGCTGAAAAAAAAATCCATTGCTTCATATGTTCGAAAAAATTGTCTGTTCGACAACGTAAATAATGTTATTGTCCTGGGTTCCCTCTATCTGGCAGAAACTTGATGCTCCGAATTTTATTTGGCATAACACACTTGGCATAATCTTATTTAAACGAATATTTGAAAGGCATAAAAAATGTTTAGCATAATCATTGTTTGGCCGAATGTTTATATGCTCGACTTTACGCTGGCATACTTTTAAGATGGAAGAATTTTATTTGGCATAATTACCTTTGGCAGACTTAAAATTCTACATAATTTCGTTTAGCATAACAATTATTTAGAGCAATGATTATTTGGCATACTTTCACTTGGCATACTATGAAGATGGCAGAATTTCATTTAGAATAATTTTGTTAGGCATATTTTCATTTCTATTAAATTGCATTTTAACCTTAAATAAAATGAAATATTGTCTCAAAAAGTCAGTATTGTATTATGTTGTGCTACAAAAATTATTGACAGAAACGAATCGCTGCAGAACCGACTCCGCGTAGTCTTGTCTGCCCTACCCCTAGAGTGTAATTTAAGCCCGCGTAGGCGCGGAGTGGCGAGGCGGCCCGCGAGTTGAGGAGCAGGTGGTTTTGACCGTAAAACCATCTGCGACGATGAGCTCGCGTGGGACCGCCGGAGCCCCGCAGCGCCGAAGCCGTGACAGAAACCATGCATGCTGCATGTTGCATGCTCGCCTGCATGCTGTAAGCTTGCTTACATGCTGCATGCTTGCTTGCATGCTGCATGCTTGCTTGCATGCTTGCTTGCTGCATGATTGCTTGCATGCTGCATGCTTGTTTGCTTGCATGCTGTATGCTTGCTTGCATGCTGCATGCTTGTTTGCATGCTGCATGCTTCTTCGATATGAAATGTATGCCAAAAGATGATTCTAAGTTTAAAGTTTCTGAGATATGATAGTTCTGCCTTTTAATAACTATCGATATGAAATTATGCCAAGAGACGATTCTGGCTGCGAACTTTCTGCGATATGATGGTTCTACTTTTTAATTATTATGGAATAAAATTTATGCCTAAAGATGATTCTGACTTATAAAATTATGCGTTGTGAATGTATGATAAATGAGTGTATGCCAAACGATTTTCTGCGAAATGAAGTTTATGCCATCCACTGTTATGCAAAATAATATTATGACGAAAAAAGTTCTGCCATAAAGGGTGGACCCTATTGTCCTATCGAAATGAAAGTAATTCGTACTGACAGCAAATTACGCAATTACCCTTGGTCTTGGGCACCATTCAATCGGTACAATATTTTGGTATTTTTTTAAATAAAATAAAAATTGAAAAGACTTTAATCAGGTTGTTTCTTCGAGGCTACGAAGCTGAATATACAAAAAAATAAACGAATGTGAGACATTACTTTTAGTAATAGCTATTTCGTCAGCAGCGATTGTTTATTTATTCAAACTAGGTACACCAGAGAAGTTTTTAATAGTCATATTTACTCTAGCAAACTCTATCAATTTTTGTAAGACACATTTCGTCGAGTATAAAAAAAAAAACTATCACCTATTTCCTACTAAGTGCAATACCTACGAAGTCAAATGTATGTAACAGGAATGATTTTTTATTATGCGGTGAAATATTTCAACATATTTTCGGGTTCGGATCATGGTACCAGGTTGCGCCTCGATGTCCATTGCTAGCCTGTATAATTTTATTTCATATTTTTAATCTTCAAAACAGTGAAGGACAACATCGTGAGGAAACTGGCATGTCCTACAACCAAAAAATCTAAGACATTACCAACCGGCTCTGGGCTCGCGTGGTACAGACGCCAGCACAAAAAGCTACTACAATCTTTCAAACTTGTTAATCAAATAAATATAAATAAATAAATAATATCTTAGGACAACCAACACAACATTGTCTGATCCCAAACTAGGTAGAGCCTGTACTATGGTAACCAGACAACTGATAAATATACTTACATATTTCTAAATACATACATATCTATACTAATATTATAAAGAGGAAAAGTTTGTATTTTTGTTTGTTTGTTTGTTTGTAATGGATAAACTCAATAACCACTGGACTGATTTTAAAAATTCTTTCACCATTTAAAAGCTACATTATCTGCAAGTAACATAGGCTATATTTTATTTTAAAAAAATAGGGGTCCGTAAGATATTTGGGTTTTTCGGACCCAACGTGTAAAAAATCATCCAAAAAAGTTCCTTATTAATATGTCTTCGAAGTACCAGGTTGGCATAACTTGGTAGGAGCTCACCTAACATGGGTGTGTGATAGCTAGATAACGCTTTATGTCTTCGAAGTACCAGGTTGGTATAACTTGGTAGGAGCTCACCTAACATGGGTTTTATTGATTCTGAGGCGGTACGAAGTTCGCTGGGTCAGCTAGTTATAGATAAATCGGTTAATACATAATCGGTTTTGAACTTTATGGCTAAATTATAAGGTTCAAGATTGATTGGGGAAAATTGTCAGTTTCGGGTAGCTTGATGTGCTGGCGTCTGTACATACGGGCCACTTCCTGCCACAGAGAGGAGGCCTGTATCCCAGCTGTGGGAACAGTATAGACTGATAATGACGATGAACTTTGAATCTTTCCAGAACTACATGTTAGTTGTTGGTGTTCACAACAGCAGTGTTACTTCAGGAACGCTGTCCACGTATTGTTATAAACTGGGACTGGATGCAGGAGATACAGAGACAGTCCTAGGATATACTGCTATGGAGGGATTACAGGTAAGCAAATTAAAAAGAAATTTACTACCATCTATACAAATAAATAAAATTGAAGTGTCTGTTTGTAATTTAAAATTAACAGCTTTTCATTAAATGCATATAAAAGTATATTCAGTACTTACATCAATAACCATTTTATTTTTGTCTGTCTGTCTGTTTTTTCCGGCGAATCTCTGAAATAGCTGGATCGATTTTGACGGGACTTTTATTGGCAGGTAGCTGATGTAATAAGGAGTAACTTAGGCTACTTTATTTTAGAAAAATTCTTTTATTTTAGAAAAATACCTGCGTTAATTTCCGACATCTATGCGGGCGAAGCCGCGGGCAAAAGCTAGTTTGCAATATACGAGCTTAAATAAACTTAGCTTGCTAAACTCCACAGACGATCGATTTAAAAATAGATAAAACAAAACCGATGATTCTTATGAAGTCAACGACCACGCGTATTGTAGTTATATTTCGACTTTTAATTATTATTGTATTCAGTAATTTGACCGTTGAAGGAGTATCCTATCGCGGGTAGGGAGAACCGGTTTGGCCTAGGCGAAACTAGTTCATCCTACAATCGGGTTTGGCCGGTAACATATACCAGGTGACATTTTTTAACGTCTCGAAAAGAAATGGGTGTAACAGGTGAACGGAGTAGAAGCCTTAAGCATAGAAATTTTTATTATTTTTATGTTTGAACTAGCTGACCCGTGCCCACTTCGTTGGGCGGTAAACATTTTAACTTGTGATGAAATTATGAGTGTGGTTTGGTTAGTACTGACACGTAACCCTACCTAACTGTCACCCACCGATCAGAATGAAACTTTGCACATCGATATAACACTAAAAAATGTATGTATTTGCATGCCACTTTGGCTATATAACCGGATTTCAAATGAATGAATGAAATGATTATGATTGAATAAATTATGTTAAATTTAATTATTTAAAACATTTCTGTATACTATATTAGATGTAATGCTATTATTTGGTACCAAAATATATTGTCTTTCAGGAGTTCCAACCCGAGATAAGCCAACATATGTCCATGGGAAAAACACTGCTTTCTCAGGTCAATGCCCACCAGAGAGAATGTTTGACCCTAGGACTTATTTATAGTGAAGGCAAAAGAGATTTTGACGGGATACTATAGCCTTTTAAACGGTATGGGTATATCCGTCGGAATCATGGGTATCCGCGGAATATAAGCCAGTTGTCCCACTGCTGGCCCTGTGAGAATGGTCGCCACGATTATATTCTCCCGCAACTTTTTTATAAGCAGCCTTGAGCCATTACACATGTTGGGGGGGCTCAAGTTTCTTAATAGCATGATAGGAATGCCAACTTTTAATATAAGGTCATGAGGAGGTAAGCCAGAAGGGCTCAAAGAATTTAAAAATTCTTGAGGATAGTGCACTGTATCCTCAATATTACACACCGTATCAATGGACTTATAATGTTTGACTTGACCGGGAATTTTCTCTAAAATCAGTTTATTTATCTCATTCTGTACGCTGCCAGACTAGACCTCACAATACGATTTCAAATGCGCAGTGGAAGTGTGATAATCGTGGGGCTCTAGACAAGAGTGGCGAGCGAAACTAGTCCGCCGTACGCGGAGCAGACAATATATAAGAGAACAATCCACCTACAATACAACAAAAGAACTTACCTGTTGGTTGAAGGACACTGCTCTGGTGCCAACCTGGAGTTATGTATGTAAGTGAGTGTATATGTATCGTGTTGTGACGTTACGAGTATTCTTCAGGTTAGAATCCGCTGCAACAAGGCTGGAGGCAATCACACCATGCGGTCTTCAAATCACTTAACCTCCAAAGTTCTTCAATGTCAAGAAATTAAACCCGTGTTATTACGTCAAATTGGGGTTATTAACAATCCAAACAATGGGTCATGACTTATCGTCACCAAAACGACCGGGGTAAGGGATTACTTTACAAAAGATCGCGAGATTCAAGCGGCGACATGTTCCCTTTTTTCCCACCGAAAATCAAGAGAGAAGTGTCAAGTGTCAAAATCAAACTGACAAGTCAGATGTCATTCCGTTCGATGGCGCGTTCCGAAAGCGCATAGAGTAACTAATCCAACGGTCCGAAACACATTCACTATATCGTTTCTAGGAGACACTATTGCCCTGGAACAAAGCCAATGATAATCTCTTTCCAATAAATTTTCAAGACCGGGATAAATACGACCGACGCGACGACGCGATAATATGTGACCTAATCTATCGTCAAGTTTAATATCATCGCTAGTACTGTTGGTGCTAGAACAGATATTTTTTTCCTTCTCCAAGATTTAGTAGTTGATGCGGAAAGTCGTTATCGTAGTTGTCGCTCAAATGAGCTCTCATGTTTGTTCGTAAATTGAGAGTTTCAACGAAACTTCATAAGTAAGATGATTTTAAGCATGCCCTGATAACATCGGCGCGTGTTCCTTTTGTTAATACAGGCAGTGTTTGCCGAAAATCACCCGCAAAAACAAAAGTAACACCACCCATAACAGCATCTGAGTTTCTGAGGTCTTTGAGCGTTCGGTTTACTCCTTCAACATGAGCTTTATGACTCATGGTACATTCGTCCCAAATAATTAAAGATGTCTCTTGTAACAGTTTCCCGAGCGGTCCATTTTTACGTATGGAGCATACTGACTGTTGTTCCAATGATACTGTCAGTGGTAGCTTAAAGATTGAGTGTGCTGTTTTCTCATCATTCCCTGAAGAGGCAACAGCTAGCCCATTTTTCCCGGATTGTCTGACTTTTGCCAATACCAAATTTGCGAGAAACGTTTTCCCAGTGCCTCCTGGGGCATCTAGAAAAATATAATTTGCCCCTGTTATTTATAACACTGTCATAATAGCATCAAAAGCTTGTCATCTATGCGTAAATGGATAAAACGTCCGTACAAAGCATGTTCTAATGCGGTTCGTGATTGGACGGCGGCATTTTGCAATTTAGTAATTTTATATTATCTTCGAAACTGTTCAACCAATTGACATACTGTTGTGGGCAAATCGTATCTCTAATTATAAGATAAGATTTTCATACTAGAACAAGAAAAACAGAAATTTGGAAAAAAAAAACAATTAAAATCTATCGAAACTCAAATCATACGCACCCTACTCAATGCGCGGCATGTATCAATGATTTCGTAGCGCGGTCCTACCCTTTGAAGCCGACCAACAGGCGGCCTCATTGATCTTTCGCAGGCGCACGAGCCGCACACGCATCCCCGTTCATCCGCGTCCCGCTCTCCTTCAGTCACCTGTGATGAATCTGAAGGCCTTCCTGCCTTCTATTCTAGTTACACAACACACCATATGAAGGTCGAGACGGTAAAAAATGTCATCCGGTATATCGTCTATGGTTGCCATTGCAAGAAGGAATAAAATTACAAAAGTAAAATGACATGATTTTTATATTTACTTCGTTTCTGTTAGAAGAAAACAAAATATGAAGTAACTTTTCTTAAAAATGATTAATTATTCTTATATTCCACATCGTAAAAATGATTTTTTAAAGTTTTATTTAAACTATAACATTTTTATCATTCTTTCTTTACGCGAAATGGTTCACTATCCCAACCCTATTAGTTTTAGTATGGTAACATTATTTTTCTTTGAACTGTCAAGTTACTGTTATCAAAAGTCGGACTATAGTTAAATTATTATCAGTTCAATGAGTATCAGTTTCCTGGATTATCGTGTTTGGATATCGATTGACACATCACTTCTGTGAAGTATGAGCACAAAAAGACAGTTATTGAAAGTAACTCCTCGTATAAATCATAAAATATTTGTGTTTTATATTTTGTATATTGATATCCATTTAGATTTGTGACTTTGTAATAACATCCGCACAGATCGATTGATGAGGTTAAGCTACGCTTGGTGCGGTTGACGCGTAGATGGGTGGCCATCTTTACTAACCAAGGAAAACAAGTTAAGCGGTTGGTCCCGGTTGTCATTTATGGATATTTGACAATAGTTACGGGTCGTCAGAAAACCGAAAGTTTGATAAATCAATCTTACCAAAAGGTCTCGTTTTACCCGGTAACTGGGTTGTGGAGGTCAGATAGGCAGTCGCTCCATGTATAATACTGGTACTCAGCTGCATCAGATTAGACTGGAAGCCGACTTCAACATAGTTTGGAAAAGAGTAGGCAGATTTACGGATACTAGTGATCGCCCGTTGGTCTAAATTCGACCGTACTTCATTTGAATAGAAATACATTATTAAATGAAAAAATATATCCTACCAATATTATAAATGCGAAATTTTGTGAGGATGGATGTGTATGTGTATGTTTGTTACCCTTTCACGAAAAAACTACTGGACGGATTTGGATGAAATTTGGTACACAGTTAGATTATAACCTGGATTAACACATAGGGTACTTTTTATCCCGGTAGTACGTTCCCGCGGGATATTTTCCGACCTCCACGCGGGCGAAGCCGCTGGCAAAAGCTAGTATAATAATAAATATAACAAAAAAATATTAAAGACAAATATTCTCGATATGATCATAGATTTTAAAAATGAAATAGGTTATATATCTATAAAATTAATTTAGTACCTATGGTTATACTCAGGGACCGTACAACCCCGAATATAAGTTAATTCTTTCGAAAGTGTTACTCGTTGTACGCCTACAGTAACGGAAGATGTTACCTCTTGGTCGTGGTAGCCCGTTCATAACACTAACGTTAGGGTAACCCTATCAATTAGTTAACTAGTACAAGATGTTACCGTCTCTTGTATGATTTCCAATTGAAGAAGATAACTCTTTGAAAGGGTTTGTTGGGGTAATCAAAGGGTTTTAAATCAAATCATTTTAAATTACGTTGGAGTGGAGGAATATGTATTGACCTTGGAAGTTTGACATCATATAGAATATTTCATTAGTGTTTCTTACTCGGTTTGATAGGACGGTGCTTTCTTTTTTAAGTTTTAAATAACGTCTGAATATTGAAAATGAACAAAGGTAAGTAAGTGTATTTTAATTTAGTATCACATATAATAAAACTGTAAATAACCTGTGTGTGTACCTATATCCTACTAATATTATAAATGTGAAAGTGTGGATGTTTGGATGTTTGTTACTCAATCACGCAAAAATGGCTGAACGGATTTGGATGAAATTTTTCACACAGATAGTTTATCACTTGGATTACCACATATAATACTTTTTATCCCGGTAATCTGATCCCATGGGATAATTACCCAACTTCACGCGGGCGAGGCCGTTGGCAGAAGCTAGTTGAATATATTTTAAACTTTTAATGAGGGTGTAATACGTATGTAATCAATATAGATACTAAATCACCAATTTTTGAACATTTTGACTGGCTTTGCAAGAAATTACGAAAAGAATGGGTTCCATTGAACATGTAACTCCTCTTGCTATTGCAAACATTTTAGACAATCGATTTAAAAAAAATTCACTGCAGCGATGCAATAGCTTGTAGCAATGCGGTTTCAAAAATCAAAGACTTAATGCAGATTCATTTGCGTCAAAATGAAGAAATCGAGTCAGACTCAGATAAGTCTGATAAAAGTGAAGAGATATATTTTCACTGTGGAGTTATCATTACAAACTGGTACATTACAATTGGAAGAGTAATAAATCTGCAGATAGTCAGATGAACTTTCAGTTTACTTGACAAGTCCTGTTGGAAGACTTAACGACAATCCTCTGGAAATTTGGAAAGATTACGAAATACAGTTTCCAACATTGCATAAAATTGCCTTTAAATATCTAACAATGGTGGGCACATCAGTTCCATCTGAAAGACTGTTTTCGCAAGCGGCGCAGGCAATGACTCAACAAAGAAACAGATTGAAGGGTAAAAGATTGGGTAAACTTTTGTTTTTACAAAGTATAGATAAAAAGTATTGGGATAGGTATTTAATAAAAATAAATGTAAACGTAATAAAGTTTTTTTTTTAATAGATGCTTGTTTTTATTTCTAAACCAAATAGACTTTGTTTCATGAAAGATGTCCCGCGGCGAGTAGTGTACTAAAAGGTAAAAATCAACATTGGATGGAAGTAGGAGCAGACTATTAAAGTAGGAAATCAATTAAATATGTATTACTAGCTTTTGCCAGCGGCTTCGCCCGCGTGGACGTCGGAAATTATCCCGCGGGAACATACTACAGGGATAAAAAGTAGCCTATGTCCTTTCTCAGGTTTTAAACTAGCTGTGTACCAAATTTCATTTAAATCGGTAGGAAAGCGAGACAGACAGGCAGAGTTACTTTTGCATTTATAATATTACTAGCTTTTGCCAGCGGTTCCCCCGCGTGGAGGTCGGAAATTATCCCGCGGGAACGTACTACCAGGATAAAAAGTAGCCTATGTCCTTTCTCAGGCTCTAAACTATCTGTGTACCAAATTACATTTAAATCGGTTCAGTAGTTTTAGCAGGAAAGCGAGACAGACAGACAGACAGACAGACCGACAGACAGACAGAGTTACTTTTGCATTTATAATATTAGTGTGGAAGTGTGGATTAGTGTGGATTTGTATCTTAATCTGATATTGTTTCTGTAAAAAGAGGTAAGATAGAAAAAATATTCATCATCATCATTTCAGCCGAAAGACGTCCACTGCTGGACATAGGCCTCCCTCAAGAAACGCCACTTCTATCTGTTCTGTGCTTCTCGCATCCAACGTATTCCTGCGGCGTTCACCATGTTATTGATCCATCTTGTGGGAAGCCTTCCAACGCTATGTCTTCCAATACGCGGTCGCCACTCCAGAACCTTTCGACGCCATCGGCCATCTGTTCTGCGAACAATGTGCCCTGCCCACTGCCACTTAAGTTTGGCAATTCTTCGGGCTATGTCAGTAAGCTTGGTTACCCTACGGATCTCATCATCTCTGGTTCGATCACGTAGGGAAACTCCAAGCATAGCCCTCTCCATTGCTCTTTGGGTGACTTTAAGCTTTCTTATGAGGCCCATTGTGAGCGACCACGTCTCAGTTCCATATGTCATCACTGGCAACACACACTGGTCAAAGAGTTTTGTCTTGAGACACTGCAGTAAATGGGACGAGAAGATACTGCGTAGCTTCCCGAATGCTGCACAGCCGAGTCGGATTCGACGATTGACCTCTTTCTCGAAGTTGGACCTACCTTACTGGACAGTCTGTCCTAGGTACACATATTCGTCTACAACTCGAGTGTAGCGCCTCCGATCTTCATTAGAATGGGTATCACATGAGCATTGGCCATGACCTTTGTCTTGTCCATGTTCATCCTAAGACCCACTCTTTCGGAAGCTCTACTGATGTCATCGAGTATTGTACTGAGGCCCTCCATAGTCTCAGCCATGACTACGATATCGTTGGCAAATCGAAGGTGAGTGATGTACTCGCCAGTCGCTATTGATGTTGATGCCAGCCACTTTCCAGTCCAGAACCTTGAAGACAACCTCCAGTGCAGCGGTGAACAGTTTCGGAGAGATGACGTCCCCCTGTCTTACCCCTCGCTGCAGAAGGATAGGTTTCGAGGCTCTATCCTGGAGCCGGACTGACATGGTGGCGTTTTCATACAAACACTTCAGCACTTCGATGTACCGATAGTCAATCTGGCACCGTTGCAGAGACTGTAGTACAGCCCAGGTTTCGATCGAATCGAAGGCTTTTTCGTAGTCCACAAACGCTAAGCAGAGAGGTAGGTTATACTCTTCGGTCTTCTGTATAACCTGCCGTAGCGTATGTATGTGATCTACGGTGCTAAAGCCTTTACGGAATCCGGCTTGTTCGGCAGGCTGGAAGTCGTCAAACCTGCGCGCGAGACGGTTCGTGATGAATCTTGAAAACAGCTTATAGGCATGGCTCAGAAGTGAGATGGACCTATAATTCTTAAGTAGGGTATTGTCACCCTTCTTAAAGAAAAGTACCACCACACCTCTGTTCCATGCCTGTGGCGTTTTGCCCTCGAGTATGACAGAATCAAACAGTCTCTGAAGGGCCTTTAGAACCGGTTTTCCGCCGGCCTTCAGGAGCTCGGCCGTAATTCCGTCATCACCCAGCGTATTGTTATTTTAAAGCTGCTTCAGAGCCATCCTAATCTCGTACAAGCTGACGTCTGGGATTTCTTTAGTGTAGTGTCGAATCAATCTAGCTCTCGGGTCGTTAGCCAGATTCATAACGGGGTTCCTGGTGGACGTGTATAACTTTCCATAGAACTTCTCGATCTCTCCTAACAGCTCAGGTTTGGTGGACACGACTCTGTCATCGTCGGTCTTCAGTTTTGCAAGCTGACTCTGCCCAATAGACAGATCTCTTGCAAAGACTTTGGAGCCCTTGTTCCGCTCTATCGCGTCTTTAATACATTCCGTATTAAAGCGGCGAAGGTCGCTTTTCAAAGACTTAGAGATCCGTCTATTGAGCTGCCGGTACTCAAGTGCAGCTTCTGAAGACTGCAGGATCATTTCGCGCCTCTGTTCCATGAGCTGTAAGGTTGGATCTGAGTTTCTTTTTTTTATTAGTACGGCGGGTCTTGAAGAACTTAGACTCGACCGTATGGACAGTTTCCACGAACCCATCATTATAATCGTCCACGGAGCTCCCTAGGCACTCAAAACGATTCTGGAGTTCGAGCTGAAAGCTCTCGGGGTTCTGAAGTTGGATCGGTGCTGGACGGAGCGTTGACTTCATCAGCCGATATCTTTTCAGCTTGATATTGATATTCAATGTGCCTCTTACCATGCGATGATCACTCCCGGTTTTCACCGCGTTGATCACAGAGACATCATTGAATATTTGCTTCTTCGTCGACATAATGAAGTCAATCTCATGTTTAGTTACACCATCGCGGCTCTGCCAGGTCCACCTTCTGTGTTCACGCTTTTTGAAGAAGGAGTTCATCATAAAGAGGCCCTCCTTTTCCATAAAACTGGCCAGTAGGTGACCCCGGTGATTCCGTCGTCCAACTCCAAATTGCCCCACTCGCAGCTTATCGCCGTCTCGTTTTCCCAATTTCACGTTGAAGTCCTCCCCCTGGCTTCGGACTTCAGATAACCTTACTATGCCCCATCGTAACTTGCTCAATTCTTCCTTAAGTAAAGCGATCTTCTCGTCGGTCCGGAGTGTGCGCGTGTTGTATGTTGCCAGGTCCAGTTGTCGGTGATTTTGGTAGCTGGATCTCTTCCGGGGATTGTTAGCACCCCTTGCCTCACCGTGGCCTTGACCGCTACCATAGCCAAGGGTAGGTAGGCTGCCGGCCCTAGGGGCCGTTTGTTGTTTGTGCTTGTCATAATTTGGGGGGGGGGGGGGGGATTGCCATAATCGCCACGCTTGGCAGGCGGGTTGGCGATCGCAGTATGGTGCTGATAAAATGCATAGAGAAAGCTGCTGCCCATTCTCTAGTTAGTCCCTTAGTCGCCTCTTACGACACCGACGGGAAGAAATGGGATAATGCTATTCTTTACGTCGGGCACCACACGATACAGAAGAAAAAATATTAAAAATCAAGTAATTTTATTTTGCGACGCTAGCGCCATTAAATACCCACGGGACTTTTTTCATGAAACAGAGTCTACATAATATCTAACTTTATATAGAAAAACAATCGATGTATAGTAAACATCGATGTATTTTTTGATATATCGATATTACATCGATGCCACTATCCGATGCATTAAATCGATGAAGAAAAACATCGATGTTTTTTTTATGTCCACCACTAATCATGAGACGAGATGATCGAATGACATTTATGATTCCATAAAAATGACAAGTTTAAACATGAAACAATCCCGACTATTCCGGAAAAAAAATACATTGAACTTTAAAATCACTTCAATAATAACTATAATCGTATGTGTACGGAGTGCTATTGCCTAGACTGCGTGTTGCGACTTGACGCATAAGTACTTTAGTACTTTAAAGTAAAGTCACGAGAGATAAAATTACAATACTTGTAGTTCGAATGGATAACACTGTTATAGTCGTTGAAGGGGTAACCCGTTCAAAAGGGTTTACCATTAAAAAGTATAACCCACCAAGAATGGGTTTTTGAATGTACAGGTAATCAAATCGAAAGGGTTAGGAAGAGGTTATCCATTGATAAGGGTATTCGTAAAATAGTGTAACAAATATGAAATGGTTTTTAAAACAACACTTTTTCAAAACCCTATCAAAAACCCTTTCAACGGGTAACCAAAATGGTCCCTGGTTATACTTGACATTCAGTAAGACTATAGACACAAAATATTAAAGACATATGTTCTCGATTGGACCACAGATTTGAAACATAAACAAAAGAATATCTATGCATGTGTGTCATACACGGTAATGAATAGTAGTGTGTGTAACGTGTTATTTATTGAGAATAATGTATTCTTACGCATAATTAAAAAAAAAAATAGCATTCATCACTTCTTCTCTGTATAAACTATAAGTGTGCGAAATTTCATACTCCTCCGTCCGCCCCATTTTCGTAAAAAGGGATCCAAAGTTTTCGCTTCACGTATTAATATATAGATATCGAGTCATACCGGCTGCTAAGTACGATTTAAGATGAACCTGTATAAACGAATATGTTAACAAAATATGCGCTCAGACGTGGATTTGCGGACACCAGCCCGTTCTACATATAACCTATTACCTAACAGTCAGTTATCACTGCACTATTAACATAAAACCCTGAGGAAAGTACCGACATGTAGGATGATATAAAATTAAATACGTCCCATCGACACGGCAGAGAACGAACACTCAATCCGCGTAGACAAGCGCATATTCAGAGCAGTGTAGGAAAATCGAGAAAACTGGTATGTTTTTGTGTAGTGTTAAAATCAGTAAAGTTACATTGGTCGGTCAAACACGCATATTATTTATTTAATTCTGAAAAACAAACAAACGCTAGGATGTCGACATTTTTTTTTCACTAGGAGAGGTTACCAGGGCGAATATGAAATCAATAGTCATACATAGCTCCATAATTAATAAAAAATATCAGTTCAAAGTACATAACATTGACACCGTACCGGACGTAAAGAATAACACCACCCCATCTCTTCCCGTGGGTGTCGTAAAAGGCGACTAAGGGACTTACTAGAGAATGGGCAGCAGCGTTTTCTATGCATTTTACCACCATACTGCGATCGCCCACCCGCCTGCCAAGCGTGGCGATTATGGCAAAGCCCCCAAATTGGGGGAGGCCTAAGTCCAGCAGTGGCCGTCTTACGGCTGAAATGATGATGATGATGACATTGACACCAAAACAACGAAGAAATTAATAAAAATGTGCCCTAAAAGTTGTTCTCATAATTTCCAGGTAACATTCAACAGGTCAGCCGGCTGGATCGGCTTTCAAACATCAGACTGTGGCGCAAACGTTCGCATCACAGGCCCATACAACACTTCTTCCTCACTCAAAACAACTTGCCAACTTCTAAGGCCGGTTACAGAAGTTGCCACATCTATCAAAGCTGCCCAATGGGCTTTATGCGCAATTTCCATAATAGCCGCCGGTGTGATACTGTATTTACTAGCGCCGTGCGTAAAAACCATTTGTCTGAGAAAAATGCCGAGGTCGCAGCAGATTTCGTTGTCTCAGACGGCTTTAGTTGAAGAGGAATCTTCGTAAGTAGAAAATTTGGTGATTAAACCGCTCACTAGGTGGTACTACAAAGGATTTTCATAAGCAGAAATGATTTTTAATCTTATTTCCATACACTTAGCGCTCACATTTCGTTGGCTACAAGAAGACTTGAGCATACCGCGATATGCTTCGGCATGCCGCGAAAGGCTTCGGCATCTCTGGCCATCTAAATATTAATGCTTTTTACTGTGATGAACCGCTTAGTGAGCCCCTAATTCGTCATTTCTTTGCAGCTTTTGAACCCAAAATGCAGTAACATTTTTTTTTGTATTTTTTTTTTGCGTTGTTGTTAGTCAATCGATGTATGTAATATGAAAGTCTGTGTGCAAGCTATTACGGTATACAGGGTGTTTATTTGGACTTTCCAATAATGTTTATATATGTATATTTTTTTTCTTTTGATTCTGATATGTGCACAAAAAAATGATAGAAAATACATGTCCAGTGGAACAAATTGTACCAATTTTATTAAAAGTTGAGATTTATACCCTGTATTAGTATAGGTGATATTTATTTCAGAATGTATGTAGACATGACAGTGAAAAATGATCGGAGAACGAAATTAAGTACTCAAGTTTTTGAGACCAAAATTTTCACTGACTCAAAAGCAATTAATTATTAACTAAAAAGTCTTTACAAGTGTGATTTTCTTAATGTAAGTAATTAATCTTAGTAAAAGGGGTTTGGGCCAGGTTATTTCAGTTGTCGTAATTGTTCATAGCAATATTTATTTGACTTATGTTGCGTGACAATGCAAATTACTCTTGAAAAACTGATTGTGATCAATCAATGTGCCCAAGCCTTTATCAGTCTTATGTTATTAAGAATAAGAAAGTTTTTAATTTGAGCAACTTAACAGCGCAACAAACTGTTGCCCAAATTTAGCGAAACAGCCCTAAAAATAATTCTAAATAATTATTCTTTTTGTAAATAAATTTAAATAAACTGTTACCAAAATTTGAAAATTGTAGTGTGATAGATTGTAATTACTAATTTCGGGGCATTGTGGTATCTAAAAAATAGATTTTAATGACTCAATTCGGGGCATTGTGGTATTTAAACTAGTTGTGTACTCTGAAAGAGTAGTGTTTTATTTTTATAAGTCTGAATAGATAGGCAGGTAGGTATTAGGTTTAGTCGAATATTTTTAATATCACTTTTTAAATCACTCTATTTTTTTTTAATACAGTAATGCTATATGACACTTGTGAAGGAAATATGTATGAAACTATCCTAATTTCGGAACTATGTTATTGTTTAAACCAAAGTATTTTTTTACCAGTATTTGCTAATAAAGATGGAAACATAATTTTTTCTCTAGTCTCTTTTATTTAAATAATAACGCATATCAAATTAATATCACAAAATCCGATATAACTGATCTCAATAAGGTTTAAAAAAATGATTTAGTTAACTATTTTTAAATAGGTAAAAATAACGGCTCTAAACGTAGTGTTTTCTTCTTTTTTAGCAAATTGGAACTTTTGTAAATAAACACAATTATAAATATCAGTATTCTGGCACTTTTTAAATTTTCTAATCAACATTTTGCCATATTTAATATTGTCACAAAGACCTTTATTTAAGTATTCACGCTTAGTATTCGTATAAGTATTAAGTATTGTAGTAATAAGTTTTAATTTATATTTTACTATTGTTTGACGCGTTTCTTAGCAAAATCACAATTTCAATAGACCTATAGATGGGAAAATATGGTCCTAACCTAAAGTAATAGGTAGGTACAACAAAAAATATTTTGATTGCAGCCTACAATACGGCTGATAAAACATGGCCGGTCTGAACATAGGGTCTCCTCACTTTCGCGCACATACAGTCGCAGACAGTAGCGATGAATCAGATTTCACCCTTAAGCCCTAAGCAATAAGGTTGATAAGTAGTCGACCGCCAGTATCCGCGACGGTTCACTCACACACACTCGCTTCACGCCACCATTTGGTTTTAAAAAAAATGTAATTGCGCAACCTTCTGCGCTAAGTTCAGACCAGCCATGTTTCATCGGCTGTGTTGGACGTTTTTTTTAGCTCCACGGTACCCCTATTCGAATTTTCTTACGTTTATTGCAATTTGTAGATCAGTAACAAGCTGTATTTTTAACAAAAATGGTTTAAAAATTAAAATCAAAAACTTACATAACTGAGGTAATAATAAAAAGTAAACTCATTTAATGGAATAATTATGTAATGCCATATTTTTTACGGTCGTAAATCATATTTTGGTCAACATACTGCTAGACATTGGCATGCAAAACGTAAGAAAATTTTGCTTTCGCGGGCTATCCTGGAGGTTCCACCTTAAGTGTCTCACACTGGGAGCATTCGCCTGTAATATAACAATTCCGATTCGAGCATAACATAAGTGAGTTTGGAGAATCGAGCATTACAGTGCGCAACCTGTAATCCAACAATTTGTATGAAGGCGGGGACTGACTTGTAACGCTTGTTTGGAATGCAACGCGTTCCATTAGTCACTACAGATAGCCGAGCCGCTCGATACGAGCATTGCGAGCGGGTCTACAAACAAGAAACTCAAAATCCAAAGCATTTATTTCAAATAAACCAATTACATGCACTTTTGAACTGTCAAAGGGTGGTGAGTTAGAAAAATGAAGCTAGTTGTTCATTCAAAAAGCGTAGTAGGTACAAGTCACATCGTATCTCGTTTTACTCTTTTTTCCAAAATAAATGCACACACAACCTCTATGTCCATAGTTGTGATTAAAAATGGAGCACGCTAAAGTCAAGTGCTCGGAGATAGCGTTCGCCGATTTATAACAAGAAATGAAGCGTGTTTGAGCCATGTGTTCGATGCGAGCGTTCGCCACCTCCACGCGATGATGATGATGATATTCCAAAAAAAAGTTAGTCTCAACAGTAGTAAGTAGTTGGAGCACCCGTAATACAACTGAATGGGCTACAAACGAATGTTCGTCAGTCAGGGAGGTAGTGTCTTAACGTAATGCTCAACATCGAATCTTAGAATGTTACATTAAAGGCGAATGTCCCGGTGAGGGAGCGCCTTAATCCCTAAAACAAATGACAGCTCTTATATCATGTCAACGTGATATTTGACAAAAAATGCTAAAATATAATGATATATTTTTTGTTTATAATAAGTAGACATAAGTACTTAATATTAATAGTGTGAAGATATTACTAATGATAATGAATGTATTTTTGACTACGCTTAATTTTTATTCATAGAATTGCTATATATTTTCTTCAGAACTATTGAAAACAGGTGCCAACCTGTTACTAAAGTCACCTTTAAAATTTTAAAACGTTTTGTCATCAATGAACTTACATATTTTTTTTTGTCATTTTTAGTGGCGTGCATTGCTTTTCTTTATAGGTAGGCACTACTACGACTTCTGTTCTGTTGTTCTTTGCTGACAAACGCGGGTTTCTTTTTGGTATGATAATTTCGTTAGTTTCTTAGTAATTTCGGGGCACAAATTAAAATGTAATTGACAGACTTATGGTGATTTTCTAGGTCAATTCTGTGCCTATATGCAGTGCACGCCACTGGTAATTTTAATGTAAAATTCGAGGCTGCACAAGTATTGTTATAATTCAGTATTGCACATTCTGCCTCTTCAATTACAGAAAACTTGCAATTAGTTTCATAATTTTTGACTAGACTTCTTAGACATACGGTAATAGTTTTGATAGAGTTCAAATAATGTTTGTGCTTACTGGCTAAGTATTCTGCATTGTATTCAAAAAAGTTTTACCTTTGCTATACGAGTAAGTATTTTTTTTTTTGGCAATGACTATGTGTATTATTTTGATACGCACCGTACCATAGGTATAGGTAAACCAGAAAAAGTTTGCGCTTCGGTAATCATACTGTTTCCGAATGCTGTTGCCTGCTAAAACTCGGGCGATTTCATTACAATTTAAAAACGTTTTAGAATGGTACAGTTTTATATACCAAGCATTCGACAGAATTTGTGGCAGAGTGGGAATAAAGCCGTAAAACGTTTTAAATTGTAATTATTGATATTACAGTTAAGAAAGTTTATGTTTACTATTGATATAATAGCTAACACAATAGGCATTTTTGTGTAATTACAACATTCAGCGTTCCAATGAAGTATGGTGGAAAATTCTATTTTTTTTGTGGCAATTTTTTAAAATAATTATTATTTATTACGGTCTTTGTCCATACAGCAAAAGTTACTATAATTTTAGATTTACATACATTTATCAACAGCAGAAACATCACAACCTTAAAGTAAGTAGGTACGTATTTTTGTCAGTACTATCGTAGTTTGTATTTTAGTCAAGTCTATGCCATTTTTGTATTTTATTATGATATTTTTGTTTTTAATTATTTGACAAAATCGGCTATATTGTATTTATTGTTTGAAATTGTATGGTCTGTAGTACCACAGAATGTAATTTTCGTCTTTTTATTATAAATTATGAAGACCAATTAGGCAAAAGGGTTAAATGCGAATAAATTAAAAAATATATTTACAATTCATTAAATTGATCTAACTTTTGTGGTTCATTTTGTGTTTTATTTAAATCGATTCCTTTAGCATAAAGTTACGTGTGACGTACCTAAGTAATCCGCAATCCAGTATAAGCCCACGTGTAGCTCGCCGCCCGGTAAGGACCAGGCTCGGGTCGACGGCGCGTAGTGTTCCACGCGCGCCTCAAAGAGATGTCAGCAGTACTGGAGGGGTCTGCCAGGACGGATGCCTGCCAGGGTCGCGAGATTTGTTTGAAAGAGATACCGTGGCCTTGGCACATAGGCAGCTGAAGGAACACGAGTGGGTTTTAGTAAGTAAAAGTCTGGCACGCCCTCCCGCTCCACCCAAGAGCGGGAGACGTCATTTGATGATTTCCAACCCAAAAAAAAGCCTACGTAGTACGTACGAAAAAATATGGCGAGATTTTATCGCGCACTGCATTTCCAACCCTCAGTGTTGAACCAAGAATTGAAAATCCAATATAGCGCATTCCAGTGCATCAAATACTACACTGCACTGTTAGATTTTTACTCTCAATGTTAAGAGGCCTCTCACAAAATTAGAATGCTCGAGTTTAGGTAAAAGACGGCAATCTTATGTATGTGTGCGTAGCTATCCACACATGCACAATACAAACAGTGTAACGCGAGTGTCGAGCCGGTCTAAACAATCTTGAGCCGTTAGAATTATAATGCGGTATTTAGAGATTTATGAAAATACTTACTTTTATTTAGTCAGTCTAATAAAGATTTCTAGACTTATAAAAAATTACAAAAATATGTTATGTAAAGTATACAATAAAAATAAAAAATTCAAACAATTACATATTGGTGCCGATTCTGTTGTACACCGAACTAAACTATCTCTAAAATTCCTTACTTTTAGCTATGAGAATTATTACGCTATTCTGCAAGAAATAATCTCTAAATGTAAAAAATATTTTGACACGACTAAAATCAAATTTGACAATCGCGACTCAACGTGGTTTTTTTTTTTTCTTTTGGCTTCGCAACTTGGTACTTGTGTGCGTTACGCAATGAACTTGTTGAGAGACGACGACGCAAGGGGGCAGCCTGGACGTGTTTTATATGGAACTAGCTTTGGCCAGCGACTTCGTAGCGTAACGTAGCGTAAGCGAGCGCTAAGAAAGGAAGTAGAATTGCACGGACGAAGTCACGGCCAAAAGCTAGTAAACTACAAAACTTCTTTATAAACCACATTTTTTGCTAATCTATTACTGTATGCCAAAATTATCAGACTACTGGGCGAGCTTACGCGAGAGCAAGCCACATAGAATTGCCCGTGTGAAAAACAGTTTTCTCTCAAGTCTATGCCCACAAATTTTAATGTCTGCCCTTGTGATTCTGGTCATTGCAAAGCACTTTGAGGGGAAACTGTATTCGTTTGAATTCAAAGGGAAGATCATTCAGGATCAATACAAAATAGGTTAGTATTTCTCACCTTAGTATTTCTTTTGGTTTTGCCATATAATTCATTTGAAAAAAAAATTTGGTTTGGTTGTTTATTTTCATTGTTTTTTAATTTTTAAAGTATATTATTTTTGTTCAGGAGTAATTTTGTGCAATTTTTTGTATAAATCTTCTTGTCTATTTTGTTTTATGTTTTTTGTGCAATTTTTGTGAACTAGTTGTTGTTTTCGTAATCAGCGACCCAATAAATCATAAAAACGATACCCATGTTGATTTTCAGAATTTGTCACCCCTTTTCTACCTTTTAGGGGTTGAATTCTGAAAGAGTCTGACACACGTGTTTACTCATTTATTGATAGGAAGTTTCGAATAAAATAGTTTAACTGATCTTGTTTCCCCATACAAACTTTCAAACCCCTTTTTCACCCCCTTAGGGGTTGAGTTTTCAAAAACCCTAGGACACAAAATTGTTTATTTCTATTTGTTAACCTAAAAACAAAGTTTCAGGCTTGTAGCTCTAAAAATGACGGACTTCCATACAAAATTTCAATCCCTTTTTCACCCCTTTAGGGGGCGAATTTTCAAAAATCCTTTCTTAGCGGATGCCTACGTCATTACAACTATCTGTATGCCAAATTTCAGCGAAATCTGTTCAGTAGTTTCGGCTGTGCGTTGATAGATGAGTCAGTCAGGTTTGCCTTTTATATATTTAGATTTTTCATTTTTTGTTTGAATTCTATAAAAAAAATATTACCCACGTGTTGAGATTTATATGTGTGGGGCTTTATAAAGGGAGTCGAAAATGTCATTATTTTTACGATAGGACACGCCATTTTCGAGATATAAGCAAAAGAAAAAAAAACAGTACTGTTTTTGGACGTGAGGCGAGGCGTTGGTGTGAATTTTTGTTCATGACCACTAGTTGTATTCCACACCTTTCTAATCGCGATTAAAAATAGTCAGATTTAGTTAAAATAAATTATTTTAGTCAACATTTTTCTACAATTTATTAAAATAATGCTTTCATTGATAATAAACGAAACTCTTATCTTATACAAAAAATAAAATGCGAAGAGTAGCAAAATGTTGTAGCCGTAGTATATTTTTGCGTTCACGATACGAGTACCCGAAAACTGAGACGCGGGAAAAAATGGCACAGGTCCTGCCTCGTTGGGCGCTTGCGCCGTACTAAACGCTGCCCGCTTGTGCATCGTAATTTATTCTAATTTAGAGTGATTTCAAAAACGATATTATGTCTAATTAAATAAACGGATTTAAATAAAACTTGAGAATTCGATTCGTTATAGAGCATACTTTATATTGACATGAATTTTTTAATGTAATTATGCTTTATTCAAACCAAAAAAACGCGATAAACTTGCGAATAAATCGTAAAAATTGCCATAAGACTTATTTTTTTTTTACTAATTAAGCTTATTAAAAATCAATATTCTTGTACTAAATGTAACAACTAAGGTTGGACTTTTAATCCTATTCACTAACTTGACAATTGGAGGGATACCAGGTTTTGACAAAAAAAAAAAAAAAAATTGTGAGGTGGTGCAAGAATGAATGAAATTGAATGAACTTGAAATAATGTTACTTACATGCAAACTTTGTAATTTAAATTTAATAACTTGTCTTAAAACAAGATGTGTACTACATATCAATATATATGTAGTCTATGGCTGTCAGAGGAAATAAAATGACTATAATAAAAAAATAAGCAAAATGACATGATTTTTATATTTAGTTCTGTTTCTATCAGAAGAAAATAAAAAAAGGAAATAACTGTTATTAAAAATTATTAATTATTCTTATAATCCACACCTAAAAAGTATTTTTTTAAGTTTTATTAAATTTAAAACATTTTTATCATTCATTCTTTATGCGAAATCGTTCACTACCCCGACACTATTAGTTTTATAATGGTATCATTATTTTGTATTGAACTGTCAAGTTAGTGAATAGGATTAAAAGTTCAACCTTAGATTATATGTCTGATGTTTTGTGTATTTTTTTTTACTCAAATTTCTACATATTAATGATAGAAATAGGAGTCTGAAATTGACCCTGCGTTGATTTTTAAGAAAACTAGTTGTGGGAGATTAATTGCACTATTTAGTGATGGGAAAATCAAAACAATAAAGCTTGCTTCCTCAAAATGTATAGAACAAATTATGCTACAGTTTTTTGGGAACCATTCTTTATTTCCCGTCGCTGCAATATATATTTCTTTTAAATTACTATCATGTGGAATTCTACAAAGAAAAACACAGTACGTTAAAATGATTGATTACGTTGTAAAAATAATAACATCATGGACATAGGCGTCTCCAATTGCACACCATTCATAATAACATAAATAACATGACATAACACCTGTATTTCTCGATGGATTAGGCAGAGGTGTACTCACACACTTCGCTAGTTATGTTTAAGTCCCATATAACACGGGGCGACCCTATTGTCATCAACCGGGCACGATTCCAGACTCTGGGCAGCTACTGGGAACATTCCTAATAGAAAAACCTTATAGCTTTGCCAGACCCGGGGATCGAACCCGAGACCTCATGCGAAACTACTAGATTAGTCTAGTCTACTAGATGGTCTAGTAGTCGTAAGTGCGACTGTTTCGCATGAGGCAATCAAAAAATAAAAAAGTATAAAATATCGAATTGATTCGTGTTAGTCGTACTGTCGTAGGATGAACAGCACTAGTTGCAGAAGAATGATAAAAGCGCCAGTACTACGAAACCGAGGCGATTAAAGATAGTATCGATTGTTCGATATTCATCACTTGCTAACACATAACTTTCTATGAACCTCTCCAAGTAAAAGCCGCAATCTATTGCGAACATGCAACTTATTTTTGAGAATCAATGTTTTGTTAAAAATTTTGTATTGCTATGGGTGTAAGGGCTTGTGGCTAAGTAACAGCCGCACGGGTCGATCGTTCAGGTAAAACTACGCTTGCCGCGGTTGGTCCGTGGGTGGGTAACCATGTTTACATACCAAGACCCTTCCGTGCCTCGGAAAGCACGTTAAGCCGCTGGTCCCGGCTGTCTTTCGTAGATCTTAGATAGTCGTTACGGGACATCAGAAGCCCGAAAGTCTGACAACCAGTCTTGCCAAGGGGTATCGTAATTATATTATTACTTATCGATGGAAGGAAACGTTTACTTTATTTTTTCTGCTCGCTTGTGTACTCTTTTTACGATTGATTATAGCGCAATTAGGCATTTTGTGTTTATTGTGTTAACTGCAACTGGCGCGGCGCACCGTTGGCACTCCGTTAAAGTTATCGTCAAAGTTAATTTTGACAGACATTTTGATGGTGACAACATGTCTCATTTTCCCAATTTTGCAATTCTCTTACTAACTTCCAAACCAATGCTCCGATTTACATGATTTCAACTGAGATTTCCGTTTCATACATATTTCTACCTTTTAGAAATAAAATTATCCAAAAATTTTCATAAACAAAATATCACATTTTCAATTTACGTCATATCCTTACTTTATTTAAAAAATGCCTTGTATGTAAATTACTTCAGTCTTTTGAGATTCGAATATGACATATAATGACAAAACGAATTTAAACTAATTGTGAATACCTATATCATCACATCATAAGTTCATAAATCTATAATTAAACTAATTATGACAATAACCGTGACCATAACTTTAACCGCCCGATCAATGTTATCGTTATTTGTGACGACATTTTAACAGAACAGTTGCTTGTTTGTATTGATGTGAAAGGGCGAGGGTAAACCTAAATTTTGGCGTGGCCAGCGTTGCGACGCACAGTGGGCCCATACTGAAAATTCGTGGACTTAGGCAACAAAGTTCCAATATCGATGCGGTTTTTTTTGATGTGATAATTAACATATTAACATGTAATTAATAAGTTATTTTTGATTATACTATATTTATTTCCTTTCGTAAAGTATGCTTTATAAAATACAGGCTGTAAGGGACAGCCCTCCGCAGACTGATGGGGTGGATTCAATATATCATACTAAGATGACCAGCACGCGTAGCATGACCACCGTAGAAATGGGTTTTGTCGATGCGGACGAATAGACAAAGTAACGTTTCGGGTACACAGTACGACGGCAGCGAAGCAGAAAGAGTCAACTACACTTTTTATAAAATTTACTCTTCGACATGATTCGACTCAGAATTATTTTTAACCGACTTCAAAAAAAGGAGTAGGTTCTCAATTCGACTGTATTTTTTTTATGTTTGTTACCTCATAACTTTCGACAGCGTGAACTATCGGTATACGGTCGGTGTCAACAAAACTAAATGGTCACCCATCCAAAGGCTGACCTTGCGAAGTGCATCTTAACCTAGCGAATGCGCGACGAAACGCCACACATAAACTAAATGGTCACCCATCCAAAGGCTGACCTTGAGAAGTGTAGCTTAACCTCGCGAACCTGCGACACAAGGCAAAACAAAAACTACATGGTCACCCATCCAAAGGCTGACCTTGAGAAGTGTAGCTTAACCTCGCAAACCTGCGACACAAGGCAAAACAAAAACTACATGGTCACCCATCCAAAAGCTGACCTTGCGAACCTGCGACACAAGGCAAAACAATAAATTATGTTACGTTAAGTTGTGTAGTTGACTCTTTCTACTTTGCTGCCGTCGTACTGTGTACCCGAAACGTTACTTTGTCTATTCGTCCGTCGACAAAACCCATTTCTACGGTTGTCATGCTACGCGTGCAGTAACAAGAAATTATTTCAGGACCGTTATGGGAAGCGAATAAACCTGATTTGTTTTATTTCCTCACACGCAATGTATCTCGGATCAATTCGGAAAGCCGCCTTTGTGCAATCGCTGACGACGAGTTCGATGAACTCTGTAGTTAGACGGAAAGTGAAAGTGAGCTGATTTTACGCGTCGTTCCTTAGAGTATTTCAACATCCATTGCTGCTTTTTTGATTTTAGCCGTATTGTTTACATAAATGGAGTGCTGCTTTCAGAGGATGTAATTTTATATTGAAATAAAACAGAAAAAGCTGAAAAAACGAAAAAAAAATAAATAAAAAATTCCTGTGGAATATGATTCAAAATAAGGAGCTGAATGCACTCTGTCAGTTTGTGGAGGGCTGTCTCTTACACCCAGTATTATCTTCACAAAATAATTTCGATGTTTCACATTTGCCAGGCGTCTCGCGACCGCTCACTTTTTTTCTTTAATGTTTACCTACTCAATGTGTTTTTTTGTGAACACGTATAATATAATATGTATACGTGTTCACATAAAATTATTGTTATTTTTGTGTTTTCGTTGTGTATTCACAACGAAAATATTGTGGTTAATGACACTATGACTGTTGCGGGTTTCTGGTCATAACCTTAATAAAACTTGTGCATGTAACGATAAGTGTCTTATCGTATTCGTAACATTTCGCGCCGGCTCATCATCTGCCTAGCCTTTTCACAACTATGTTGGGGTCGGCTTCCAGTGTAACCGGATGCAGCTGAGTACCAGTATTTTACATGGAGCGACTGCCTATCTGACCTCCACAACCCACGGTAATACGATACCTCTCGGTAAGACTGGTTGTCAGACTTTCGGGCAGAAGCCCGTCACAGTCGAAAGACAGCCGAGACCAACGGCTTTACGTGCTTTCCGAGGCACGGAAGGGTCTTTGTATGTAGATGGTCACCCATCCACGGACCAACCGCGGCAAGCGCAGCTTAACCTGAATGATCGACCCGTGCGGCTGTTGTTACTTAGCCACAAGTGCCTAACAGATAAAAAAGCACAGGATACTTGTTTAGACATTCCTTTAGGTAGCGAGAGTATTTTAACGACAATGATGACGAAGACAGAACTTCAGCAAAATTTGCTGGTGTTAGGTGATTTGATTGAAGAAATTCAAGTAACCGATTTTAACAACTTTGATTCCATAATGACCTCCGTTTGTCTAGCTTAAGTACGCTGGAAAAATGCTGCACATGTAACAATAAATATCTCCAGTGCGACCGTATGGCAATGCAAAACATGTAAAGTGCCCCTTTGCTTACGCAAAGGAAAAACTTGTTTTTAGATTTTCATAAAAAGTAATTTTCATCATTTTGCCAGTGGAAAAGTTAATTATGACAAAAAATATTTATAAATCTAAGTATACTATATTAATACTATAAAGCTGAAGAGTTTGTTTGTTTGTTTAGGTGAACGCGCTAATCTCAGGAACTACTGGTCCGAATTGTAAAAATCTTTTTGTGTTGGGTAGCCTATTTATTGCGGAAGGCTATAAGCTTATATGTATAACATCAAGCTAAGATCAAAAGGAGTGGAGCAGCAACGAAATATGGATGGAAACTGGCAGGCAATTCGATGCTACGGCAAGGGTCAGGGGAGTAAATATTTGACGCGGACGAAGTCGCGGGCAGAACCTAGTATTATACATAATTCATCAAAGTTTTCTTTGTGTCAATAGTCACGGTGGTTAGTGTCTCTAAACCTTATTCCTCTAAAGCCTTAACACCTAGATTATTTTCCTACTTTCTGTAATATTTTAGTTGTTAATGATGCTAAAACTAACATAAATCTGTTTTTTTAACTCTGTTTTTTTACTGTGTGTACATAAATAATAAAATAAATAAATAAAATAAATAAAGAATGTCAAAATATTCTTAATGTAAAAGTGTGACTGTAAGAGTTAAGCTTAAGCCGGGCACGCGAGCACTTGCGCACTTGCGTTATCTACCTATGTCTATATATATCTGTGATAGCGACGCAGCGATGTAGGATTCATTCCGATCCAGCCCCTCCCTTGCTGCCCTCTACCATCGATGCCCTAAGCCGAAGTCCGTACCCCACAGGGTGTGCCCTTAGCGAGTAGTCACTCTAGTTTTAAGTTTTTTAAGCCCTGGCTGGAGGCCTTAATTTATTAACAGCCACAGACCGGAGTTGCCACAGGCAAGTCTAGTTAAGCAGCTGACAACCTCATAGGCTGATCTGCGAGAAGACAATAAAAAAACAGCGATGCAGGCGCACCCCGCCTCTGGCCGCCCGCGCACGCTCCGCGCAGAATTTTCAAATCTTTGAATTTGTTTCTGTCAAATGTAATAAATAAAATTAATAATAGCGAACGATCACTTCTCACGCCAAGGTCGTTCGTGAAATACAATAATTAGAAAGTAAATTCGAGATTATTTTTATAAAATTTGATTTGCCGTTCAACTTGTGTTTAAATAAATTACTTCCACTTCATTTTCACTGCATAAAAATAATAGTTAAAAAAACACACTTCCATAGAAAACCAAACTATAAACTAGAAAAAACAACCGACTTCCTTAAAAAAAAACACTACAAAGTCAAAAATAACTTTAATTTCGCAAGTCGGTGTCTTAGGCTCAGATATTTAAGGTTTTTGCCACCGACTTCCGAAATTAAAGTTATTTTTGACTTTGTAGTGTTTTTTTTTTAAGGAAGTCGGTTGTTTTTTTTGTAAAAAGTTTTTATTTTTTTGACTTTTTAGTTGTGGTAGATAATCCGCACTAATCTAATCGTGATATTCGTTCATTTGTCGCGCAAATACGTAATGAAAATGTAAGACTTATATGGTTTTCACATGGACCCCATTGTCCGAATGAAACCAAATTGAAATGGGACCATTCGAGAAGCACCAGCTTCCAAATAAAAAAAGAATCATCAAAATCGGTTCACCCAGTCAAAAGTTATGAGGTAACAAACATAAAAAAAAAAAAAAATACAGTCGAATTGATAACCTCCTCCTTTTTTTGAAGTCGGTTAAAAATAATGGAAAAGCGTGGGGTGCTTGATTTCAATTAGAAAATACCTAAAAACGCTTCTTTCCATTATTTTTTTGTAAAAAAAAAATGTTTTCTATGGAAACGTGTTTTTTAGTTTTTTTTAAACTATTATTTATTTTCTATTTTTTAGTGTGTTTCGAATTTTGTGACGTATGTCAGCGTAGTTTTCGACGACAGGTTTTAGGGTTACGTACCCAAAGGGTAAAACGGAACCCCATTACTAAGACTCCGCATTCCGTCTGTCCGTCCGACTGTCACCAGACTGTATCCCATGAACCGTGATAGTTAGAGAGTTGAAATTTTCAGTTTCCGCTATGGGGCCATTCATTTATTACGTAAGACTATTATCGCTAGTTTGTGATCCCCTCCCCCTATTATAATAAAAAATAAGAATAGGCCGACCCCCTCCCCCCCATGTTTAATATTTATTACGTAAGAATCTAAAGGAAAAAATTGGATCTGCCCCTGGAACATCTCTAGTAATAGGTGTCGCTTCTAGTTGGTTATTCAGGATAGTGACATCGTCGACGTCCATGAATTCCCCATCAGCCCCGAAGCGTGGGCACGCCACAATTGCGGCGGTAAGTCCCCTCTTTGAGGAGTGGATAGAGAGGCGTCACGGCGTCCTCACCTTCCGCCTGACGCAGGTTCTCACCGGGCATGGGTGCTTCGGTGGGTTCCTGTTCAGGATAAAGCGGGAGGATACGCCCGGGTATTTCCATTGCGAGGATCGTCTGGAGGGCACGGTGGAGCATACGGTGGAGGTGTGCCCTGCCTGGGCGGGGCACCGCTGTGTCCTCGCGGAGGCGATCGGCGGCGGCGACCTCTCGCGTCCGGCCCTGGTGCGAGCCATGGTACGGAGCGAGAGGGAATGGGAAGCCGTCACCTCCTTCTGCGAAGCAGTAATGCTCGCGAAGGAGGAGGCGGGGCGCGTGAGGGAGTGGCAGTCTCTGCACCCTCACGTCCCTAGCCGCCGCAGGAGGAGACGCCCCGGGCGTCGGGAGTCCATTGCGGACTCCCGGCCACCGTAGGTGCGAGCTTGCGGGTGGCGAGTAATGGGTAGCTCGCCGCCCGGTAAGGACCAGGCTCGGGTCGACGGCGCGTAGTGTTCCACGCGCGCCTCAAAGAGATGTCAGCAGCAGTGTAGGGGTCTACTAGGACCGATGCCTGCCGGGGTCGCGTGATTGTTCGAAAGAGATACCGTGACCCTGGCACATGGGCAACTGATGGAACACGGGTGGGTTTTAGTCAGTAAAAGTCTGACACACCCTCCCGCTCCGCCCACAGCGGGAGAAGTCATTTGATGATTTCCGATACTAAAAAAAAAAAAAAGCCCCGAAGCGGCACAAAACGTCTTTGCTTCGCCTTGAATATATGGCTAACGTTTTTTTTTTGTTTTGGAAACTTTTGACATCTTTACCGTGATTCGCCTTTGCTGCTTTCCAAAAGATATTACCTACTATCTTCTTGGATTTTTTGACCGGAACGTCCCGAATACAAATAACATTTTTAGTATGCATCAAATGACCTTTTATATAAATCGGCGTGTGATAAGGAAGTCATGATTAAATTAAAATACAATAAAGACATTTAAAAAGAAACTATACTACAACATTAAAATCATCAACGCAATAACGAGTGTTGTTTATTACGTAAACAAGTGACGACTATTCCACAAGCGGGGAATTCCCGGGAGGTGCAGTGTGGGTGGCGAGGGTCTGTTGCCATGAAATGGAAATATCGTTTACCTACACGCATCCGAGCGAACCTCGGCAATCGCGCGGTTGCCCGCGCTTTTTCAAAGTATAATTTTAACTTTGCGCATTTTTTTTGATCTTACATAAGAACTATTAAGACTCCCTCCCACCCCCTTGTAAGAAAACATAAGACATGGTCGACCTCTCCCCCCTAAATCGTCTTACGTAATAAATGAATGGCCCCTATAACAACAAATACTTGAAAACAGAATAAAATAAATATTTAAGGGCAATTGAACGAGCAAAAAATCACGTTTGTTGTATGGGAGCTCATTTATTCACTTTAAAAATAAAAATTAAATTAAAATAAAACCAATTTTTTAAGGGGGCTCCCATACAAGAAACGTGATTTTTTTGCCGATAACGGTACGGAACTCTTCGTGCGCGAGTCCGGCTTGCCCTTGGCCGGTGTTTTTTTTTTGCTATTCTGTTAACGTCGGCAAGGATAATGGCACAAATTTATAAAACTATTGTATTCTTATCGGTCCTTGAAAAAGTATGCCAAATTTCGAGTTAATCCGACGTTTTGAAGAGTGTCAAAATCATGTTTAAAGTTTCCGTTACATAAGCACATACTAACATACGTATGACGCTTATAAAAGCGTGTTAAAAATACATTTAAATACGACGAATTCAAGATTATCCTTAAGATTTTTTAGTACGGGCAACTGCGGAGTTTACATCTAACACTTTTATCTATAATTGTCACCTGCGTGGATGACCGCTATCGTATCAACTTACGTGCCCCAATCTATAACAAAATTGATTAAAATAATACCTACTACCTAATTGGAAAGGCGCTCGCGCTCGGCGCGGCGCTCAATCAACTCGGTTTTAAGGCTAGGTGATTCGACACTCATACAGATTTGAGGGGGTGAGGTGCGGGGAAATCCGTGGGGCGCCTCCCGCGCGTCCTTCTTGTCGAACACGTAAGCGCGCCAAAAGTCCGAGCGGCGCGGGCGTAGCACAGACAGGTCATAGAGTAGCGACATCAGTATGTCCACAGTATTAGAAACCACAGAAAAAAATATAATACAAGAACAAATATTTTTATTTATTTATCTCTAAAACTATTTTACATAGTTCTTGATTGAATCCTCGTTGGAACATTTGTATACAGCAGCTAATTGTATCTAGTGTATCCTACTAATATTATAAATGCGAAAGTTTGTAAGTATGGATGTATGGATGGATGTTTGTTACTCTTTCACGTAAAAACTGCTGAACGGATTTGAATGAAATTTGGCATGCAGATAGTTAATAACCTGGACTAATATTATAAATGCGACAGTTTGTGAGTATGGATGTATGGATGGATATTTCTTACTCTTTCACGCAAAAACGAATGAACAGATTTGGATGAAATTTAGCACGCAGATAGTTTATAACCTGGACTTATATTATGAATGCAACAGTTTGTTAGTATGGATGAATGGAAGTATGGATAAATATAAATAAATATATATCTTTGGACAACCAACAAATCGTTGTCTGATCCCAAACTAGGCAGAGCCTGTACTATGATAACCAGACAACTGATAAACATACTTATATATTTCTAAATACATACATCATCATCATCATCATCAGCCTATAATGTTCCCACTGCTGGAACACAGGCCTCCTCTCGGTGAGAGGGAGTGGGCCATAATCCACCACGCGGGCCCAGTGCGGGTTGGTAGATGTCAAGTCTTCGAATTTTTGGTTCTAAGACATGCCGGTTTCCTCACGTTGTTTTCCTTCACCGTTTTGAGTATAATAACTTTAATTTCAGAAGTCGGCGTCTTAGGCTCTGTATTTAAGGTTTTTGCCACCGACTTCCGAAATTAAAGTTATTTTTGACTTTGTAGTGTTTTTCGTCACCAGCTTTGAAATAAAAAAAGAATCATCAAAATCGGTTCACCCAGTCAAAAGTTATGAGGTAACAAACATAAAGAAAAAAAAAATATAGACGAATTGATAATCCTCCTTTTTTTGAAGTCGGTTAAAAATACAAACTTTTTATAAAAAAAACAACCAACTTCCTTAAAAAACACTACAAAGGCAAAAATAACTTTAATTTCGGAAGTCGGTGGTAAAAAAACCTTAAATACAGATACTAAGACACCGACTTTCGAAATTAAAGTTAATTTTGATTTTGTAGTGTTTTTTAAGGAAGTCAGGTGTTTTTTTTTTTTTTTTTGTAAAACGTTTTTTTTAGTCGCCGTTTTCACAATACAATCACAAAATATTGTTTTTAAAGTTTTACAATCACTTACACAATGAGAACCGTACACACAAAACAAAAGCTAAACCAACTATGGTCTTTGTAAGTTCTATAAAACAATATTTATTTACAGTTTATTTTATTTTCTCTTATTATTACTTACGCAGCAGAACGGAAGCGCGCGCGCAAAAATTTTTCACAGGTCTCACCTCGATAACGTCTCGCAGGACACTGGCAAGCGACGCGCCGATCGAAAATCACTTGAATAATTGATATATTTTTTTAGAAATGTAATGAAAAAAATTGATCGGGTTCAATCGATTCCAAAATAAATTATCTATAAATTGATACTAATTATATAAAAATAGGAGTATTAGTACTTCTTTAAAATGAAATTTGGCTTGTTAAAAACTGCAAATCGAAGTTAGTTCAGCTTTTTTTTCTATCGAGTAAATTTGATTGTATCGTGTTTTGAACGGGTACAAGCTAAGGGGAAAGAATGTATCTTAAATATATATTTTTTCAGATTCTGAAAGTAAAAATTTACCTATCAAAAAGCAATTCTAAAAACGGTAAAAAATGTGAAAACGGTCCCACCTGGCCTTAAGCGCGCCGCACGGCCGACTCAGTAAATGTTATTATGTTACTACCTATTAGATAAATCTTCAGTTCTTTATAACCCTCCTCAACAAAGGTGGCAGTTTTCAATTCGACAGATTATTTATTTGTGTATGCTTATATTTTGAAGAATAATTTTTAACCGTCTCATAGCCATTTATACTCCATTTGGAATAGGTTTAGATATTTAAATAAACGTTTTTTACAGTCCGTTCAACCGATTTTGGCTTCTATTGTGTTATGACAAATGGCAGCTGCAGTAAACAGTTCTGTTGGTATTGTAACCATTTTTATTGCTGTTAATGTCATCCTTATGCCCACGGTATAAAAGTCAAAATCGGTTGAATGGACTGTAAAAAAGGTTTGTTTAAATGTCTATGTTATATTAACAATTTGTCATAACAAAGAATCTTGTGTAAGTATTTAGATTGTCAAAATTGTTTTTGTTTTATATTTCCATGGACACCGTCAGAAGGCGCGCTTGAAGGACGCTGGAAACTTTTACGGCACAAGTAAATAATGCACTTCATTCTCCCGGTTCTATTTAAGTGCCAAGTTTCACTGGTATCCGTTTAAACGTTAAGGCGTGAAAAAGAAACAATTAGCCATCCATCCATTCTAGGGTTACCAGATGGCTGAGAAATTCCCGGAATTTTATGTCGTGTCCCGTGCCCAGTAATTATATTTTACGGTCCCGGATTCCGGAGACATACTATTTTTTTGATGTGAAACATCTATAGCCGCAAGTAAATCCGATAGTTGGCGTGGCGACTCGTCTTTGATTTACCTAGTGGTGCTGGTAGTTGGTTTTGCTAAGTTAAGCTACACTGCCCAAGGTCAGCCTTTGGGTGGGTGGTAATTTAGTATGTGACATGACAATTTATTACGTGTTTAAAAAATCTGTATTTTAAATTAAAGAGAGTTTTTCCTTTTGTTGAATTGTTCCGGAAATTATAACTAGACATCGGATAATCGGTCGCTTAACTACCGAAACTTCTTCCCTTGAAAGATAATATGGAATAGAATAGAATTTTATTTTGCACATTCCTTTCTGAATAAATAAGTAATCCTGGGTTCCCGGTATTGCACAATTTTGTAAAAACAACTGTAAAAAACTAAATGAAATTATGGCAGTGGTTATTTTGATTTAGTATCTTTACTTTATTCATGGACCGATGACCTCGTGAAGGCCGCAGTAATCCGCCGGATGTAGGAAGCACAAAACCGGTCGAAGTGGCGGAGCTTGGGGGAGGCCTATGTCTAGCAGTGGACGTCTTTCGGCTGAAATGATGATGATGATTTTATTCATAAGAAATGGAATATCAATGAAACTAAACCAGCCCTCACAAAAACTTTCATTGTAAATTAAAAGTTCCCTAAGAATCGGCTTTTTAAATCTAAAAAACAAAAATACAATGAGAGTTTTACAAGGAGCAGCCATCTTGAAAGTACGAGTAAGTATATTCAATGAAAAATTTTCATTTCCACGAGTTTTTACTATATTTTTTATGCAGGTAACATTTTTTGCGAAATTTCAAACGATTCCAGGATCCGGGATTCTGAAAGGCATGTCCATATTATTCTTTCGTGAGAATTAAAGTGAAGTTTAGGTATATTAGCGCCCGATTACCCCATAACTGATGATAACCCTGTACCTGGCAACCCTAATCCATTCTCGCAAACTGTCACAATAAATACTAGCACAGTTTTACAATCCCTATGTAATCCGTAGTAATTTACTATTGTAATTATTTTATTTACCAAAATAAAGGTATTTTCAACCACTGTTTCTCAAACAGTTATTCTTCTATTGTTCGATGGGAAGGACGCCAGACATGTCGTTCGTTGATGTTGTATCATAGTAAACTAGCTTCCTCCATGTCATTCCCCAGGCTTCAAACTATCTCCAAATTTTTCATCACAATTGCCCATGGTTTGGCCGTGAAGGCGCAACAGATATAGTTACTTTCGCATTCATAACATTAGTATGGATAACTTTTCTATTAACGTGATTAAGCTATTATAATAAATAAAACTGTTAATTGAAATTTTTCGCATTGTTATATTCTTGAGAATGTCACCAATACTATTGTTGATGATAATTTAAATTAGGGCCGACACCCACTGGCGGCATGGCACGATAAGGGATTTTAAAAAGCGCAAATGATTTTAGATCTTATTTTATCATGGTCAGCGTGCACAATTCGGGATGTCACGGCATGCTACAACGTGCCATGCCGCCAGAGGGTGCTGAGCCTTATACAGGCCAGTCAAATTATTAATCTAGGTTAAAGCTTACTTTTGTTTGGTGGCAGCATTTGATTTTGCTTGGCAGCCATTGGTTTTGGTACCGTCAAACGTGGCAGCATTACCATATTTTTTTAACCTTTATGCAATTTACTCTAACACGGAGCTAGTTGTTTAAGTTTTTATTGATTTATTTTGTTAAAAAAGGTGTGTCTCTTTTGATTGAATCAATGAATTCTACTAAATCTCACATAATATCGCTATATTAACCAAAAGTAGGAGCAGCGTAAAATTGACACATTTTTGGCAACTTTACCTAGCCTACGTTTATATTGAATGTGTGTCCCAAAATGCACGCGACGTAAAGTTACTAATAGTCCCGGTGCTAAAAAAGCGATGTATTTATTTTCAAAATTGCCATCTTCGTTTATCAAGCACTACCAATACATAGGAAAAGTTGCCACAAGAATATCAAAATTATCATAGAAACGGGTGAATGCCATTAGAGTTGTCAAAAAATAATAAAACATAAACATTTTTTTTAAAATTAATTAAGTATTTATTAAGGAACCAAGTAACATGGGACTTTTGTTTATGCATTACAATTTAATATCTATTGTAAACACGGTAACAAAAACTATTCTAGACATTAAAAAGTTGCCTAAAAAACAGTAAACAATTAAATACTAAGCGTATTTATAATCAAGAATATGCGTTAAACAGTATAAAAATGAACTCTCACAGACACAGAACAAATAATGGTGCTCATCACTCAAAGATTTGTCCTGGGTGGGAATCGAACCCACGACCTCCGTCTTAGCAGTCAGGGTCACCAACCACTGGACTAACAAGCCAGTCATTAAATTTGTTACACATGTATTTCATTCACACCAAAATTTTTCATAAACGAATAGAAAAACATATTATAAGTCCTGAATAAATGAACCAAAGCCCAAAACAGTTCCCACATAAAAGTAGATTACTTAGGCGTGCTAAATTTGACAACCCTAGTCATAGGTAAAGTCGCCTTCGTGCTAAGCGAGGTAACTTTACCTAACATCAAACATCATTACCTTTTCCAATCATTCAAGAAATAGTAAATTTATAAGATTGAATAATTGTGATACACCTTAATAAAAATATACCACATACTATGTAATATAAGTCACTTACCTGCATTTTGATTTTCTGTAGGAAAAAACAATCTTTATGCGATGCCGCCGCAAACATAATTGACCACATAGAACGAAATAGCATCCTATTTTTAGAACTAACGAAGTGGCTAACTTAATAAACTTTTTGGGATAGCACAATTTAATATAAAATCAACCAATATGCCTAAAATTGCGTCAACTGCCCCAGACAAAAAAATATTTAATTAGAACTACTAGGGTATGCTTAGGTAAAGATAACCACGGAAGGTAAAGATACCTCGTTTGACGGTAACTGTATAATTAATCTGTTACAAAAATCAATAAAAATATAAACTTGTAAATAATAAATATTATCTACTTGTTTTTAATGTACAGACGCCAACACATCAAGCTACTACAATCTGTCAGATTTATTTGATAGATTTTCGACTTTATTTCTAGAGCATTAGGTTCAAGTTTCATTGGGAAAAATTTACAGTTTCGGGTAGCTTGACCTGGTGGCGTCTGTACCATATTGGTTATATAAATTTTGTTGTAGGTATATTTTAATTTAAAGTATTCTCTTTTTAATTTTTCAATTAAATTAATGTTTAAAAATAAAAACATTAATATTGTTACTCCGCATTTTATTTTGATATTTCGATGGCAGCAAAGTAGAAACGGACATCTACAAAATCGCAATTATACAGGAGAGCAGATTTAGTCAAAAAAAAATAAAGGTAATTTCGAGAGTTATGGACCGATACATGAAATTTCCTGCCGGGGTCGCGTGATTGTTCGAAAGAGATACCGTGACCCTGGCACATGGGCAACTGATGGAACACGGGTGGGTTTTAGTCAGTAAAAGTCTGACACGCCCTCCCGCTCCGCCCAGAGCGGGAGAAGTCATTTGATGATTTCCCATCCTGAAAAAAAAAAATACATGAAATTTTCTATGATGGATTAAAATAACCTTCTCCATGAATTGGATTTTTGGATTGATTATAAGCTAATTTTTGTAAAATATAGCATTTTCATCAAAATGTAGATGTCCGTTTCTACTTTGTTGCCATCGATATCTGACCCCTGACAACGTGTCACATGCAACATTTCATGATGAGCGTAACAAACACAGAAACTGATATCCTCATTTATAAAATACTTGCTTTTGCCCGCGACTTCGTTTGCGTAAACGTCGGTTATCAGACAAAGTCGCGGAATAAAAAGTAGCCTATGTCCTTTCTTGGGGTTCAAACTGAACCCGTACAATTTTTTTTTTTTTTTTATATTTTGTAATAATTATAATGTTTTTTGTGATGTATTTTTATGGTGTACAATAAAGTATATATAAATAAATAAATAAAATTTCATCAAAATCGGTTCAGTTGTTTGTCGTGAAAGCGTAACAGAGTTACTTTCGCATTTATAATATTAGTAAGTATAAATTTCGGATGTAACGAACGAAGAAACGATAATAATAGATTAGAATTTTATTTGAACATTCATAACCTTTGAAATCGTATCTTATTACTAGCACAATAAGGTTGAACTTGCATGTAAAAGCAATTTCGGTAGGTAATTCCGTTACTAAGTTCAACGTTATAGTAATAAGATTGTATAGTGGGCGAAACGTTAATCTCAAACATGGCGGACTGATAAGATGCTTTGTGTAGGTATAAATAATTGGCTAAACTTCAGACACGTTTGTGATGGGTATATTCATATATCTTTCAAAATTTCAAGCCGATTGTGTTACGCGTTTTCTGCATTAAATTTCGTAAAAATACTTACAATCCGTAGTCTTCTGCTGGACATAGGCCTCTCAGGCTGCGCCACAACACCCTGTCCCCCGCTTTCCGCATCCATTCTGTCCCAGCCAACCCTTTAAGGTTATCAAGACATCTAGCTGGGGGGGCATCCCACACTACGCTTGCCGAAACGCGGTCTCCACTAGGAAACCTGCTCGAAATAAAAAGTGTTTTCCTCTCATCCGATTATACCTCATCGAGAGCATGAAATTCCGCTAATTAATTGTGTAACGGTGTATACCGTACCTAACTACCTGTTTAAATGTAATATGAGTAGGTAATACCTACTTAAAACTTACGGGTAATTTTCCAACAAATTTGTAAAAATTAAGGATTAAGTAAAATATCATTTAAATTAAGAAAAGGATTATAAGCTGTCATTGGTATTTTAGACATTGCGCAGGCCGCTTGTTTTATTATCATGCTATTCAAGTTTTCACCCGCGTCGCTATTTCATATCGCATAAGTATCTAATTCTACACCACGATATGCATACGCACACACCTTCACGTACGCACACACTCTCACGTACGCACACACCCTCATGTACGCACTGCAACACGAAAAGCTATATATCTCTTTCGCACGATTCTCGCTGTTGTTGCTCATAACGCGTTCAAGGTCAACGTGGGGTAACTTGATGTGTGGTTGTCTGTACATGCCGTCTGTTGGGACAACTCAGCTCAAAGCTGCAATGGCTCTTTCTCTCTTCATAGGGCTCTTCCAGACATTGCTCTGCACTGTTAGACAGCTCACATACATTTCTAATAATATAATGTTTGGACTTAAAAAGAGACCATGTCCTCTGAGTCTAGGGGTATAGCTGGTATATTTGATCAAATACGACAACTTATATTAGATATTGACTCATATTCTGAATATTCCAACCAGGAAGGATTTGAGGAAGTTGAACAACACAGTCAGCTTTTTCGAGATTAGTACCTTGGCGGGTGGTTTGAACGACTTTGCTATATCTAAGGATAGTCACTCACATGTTACTATTTTTCACCAAAACTTATGCGGAATAAATAATAAAAAGGATGAACTCGAAATTTATGTTACTGAATTACCACACGAAATAAGCTTTATTTGTATAAGTGAACATTTTTTAAACCGAATAATGGTATCACAGTTTGATTTTCCTAATTATATCGTAAGCTCTTACAATACAAGGTTAAAGAAAAAAAGAGGCGGTACTTTAGTATTAACACACAAAAACAGACAAGTTGAAGACTTGGACATTTGTAAAAGGCTGTATAAAACGGATAGCTTTGAGGTATGTGGCGTAAGGGACATTGAGACAAATTCTTACATAGTCTGTTGCTATAGAACACCTGTCAATAAAAACTTTGACGATTTTCTAGATAGATTGGAACAATTACTGCAGTACTTTTTTAATAAAATATGCTTTATCTGCGGAGATTTTAATATTGACTTATCAACACAGGACAATAAAAGAAGTTCGTTTACATCACTGTTGAAATGCTATAATTTTAGATATTTATTTGAATCAATTACATTTGTGCGAAATAACTCCAAATCGTGTATAGATAATATTTTGACCAACACTTGTGATAGAAATGTTCACAGTACAAACATTGACCACAATCAGTTAGCGGATGGACATGCAGCCCTTTTTTGTACAGCATGTTTGGAAAAAGTTAATACTACACAATGCGTTGGTTTTAAATACATAGATAGAAGATTATATAACGAGAAGAATAATAATGCATTCAGACAGAAACTACTGGAGCACGACTGGAATTTAGGTACAAACACGTTTATACGAAAAATCAAAGAACTTCATTCTAGTACTTTTAAAAAAAGGAAAGTTAAAATCAATGTAAAAAGAACTGGCCGATCTAAATGGCTAACGAAAGGAATAAGAATATCCAGCAAAATGAAGAGATTACTAAATTCTATAAATAAAGCTAAGTGTGACCAATCATTGTTAAAATATCGTGAACAATATCTTAGAATTTATAAAAAGGTGATTAGAAACGCTAAAAAAACGGCAGTGACCAATCAAATAAATCGAGGAGCTAACTCCAGTAAAGAAATCTGGAAAATAGTCAATAAAATTGACAATAATTTCGAAAATGATAATATAATACTTAAACATAATAATAAAATAATCTGTAACCCTATAGATATTGCTACCATATTTGCGGAAAAGTTTGACAACAGTAAAGTTATAGACACTGGTAATCCAGAACTGGCTAAGAAGCATTTAATTGAAAATACCGACAGAGTAGATAATTCTATGACTTTTAATCCCGTAATGCCGGGAGAGATTTACAAAATGGTAAAAGGTATGGCTAGTAAAAAGTCATTTGGACACGATGAAATACCGCTGAGTGTAATCAAAGATAATATAGATATACTGGCATACCCAATTTCTGAAATAATAAATAACTGTGTCAATGAAGGCGTCTTTCCTGACCAATTTAAGTTAGCCAGAGTTCTACCACTATTTAAGAAAGGTGCTAAAACAGATCCAGGTAATTACAGGCCGATTTCATTGTTACCAGTTCTATCCAAAATTTTTGAAAAAGTAATCAAATCTAGGCTTGTAAAACATTTGAGCAGTCTTAAAATAATAAACCGTAATCAGTTTGGATACCAACAAAGTAAAGGGACACTAGATGCAATAGACTCCTTAGTTAATAATGTAGTAAATAAATTAAACAATAAACTTAAAGTTGCTGGCTTATTCCTAGACTTAAGTTCTGCGTTTGATACTGTAGAACACTGCATTCTAATGGATAAGTTAGAGCATTACGGTATAAGAGAAAATGTTTTAAAACTTTTTAGCTCTTATTTGACAAATAGGAAACAGTACGTCGAAATTAAATCACTTCACGAAGGTGTGGAAGAAATTCATAAATCTAAATCATTTACTGTAACTAGAGGTGTTCCGCAGGGTTCGGTACTGGGTCCCTTTTTCTTTATAATATTTCTTAACGATCTAGCTGAATACATTAAAAACATTTTACCAGATGCTAACCTGATAATATTTGCTGACGATACGAGTGCTATTATAGCTGCTGACAACATGGAGACCTTAAAATGTAAATTAAATGTATTAATAGCTGCTTGTGAAAGTTGGTTTTCTATGAATAATCTTAAATTAAATGTAAGCAAGACAAAATGTATGTTATTTAGATCTACAGTTAGGAACAAAGCTTTAGTAAACGTAGAATCTTTAGGCAGGCAAATTGAAATAGTAGAAAGTTTAAAATTTTTAGGGGTACAAATTGATTCTTTACTTAATTGGAAGTCAGAACTAGATTCAATTACGAATACAATAAGTAGTGCGTGTTATGCAATCAGATCTCTGAGGGATATGTTGCCTATTGCTCAACTGCGTACCATCTATTTTGCCCTAGTTGAATCTAAACTTAGATACAGCATCAAATTTTGGGGAAATAGCTATAAATATAATATTAAGGCAGCCTTTACTATACAAAAGCGAGCATTAAGAACCATGCTTCGATTAAAGCAGATAGAATCATGTAAGGAGTATTTTATTAAACTTGAAATTTTAACGGTACCATGTCTCTATATTTTAGTTCTCCTTACTCATTTAATCAAAAACATGAACGAGTTTGAAACAGACGATGAAAGAGAAAATAGAGTAGTTACTCGCAGAAAGGATCTTCCGACTATTCTGCAGGCAAAGCTTAATGTTGTCAAACACTCGTCACGTGTGCAATCTGTGAATCTATTTAACAAATTACCGGCAGAATTAAAGAATATTCAGAATGTGAACTTGTTTAAAAATAAACTTAGGTCTTTGTTAATCAATAAAGCCTATTACAGCATTGACGAATTTTATAATGATAAAAATATTAAAACTATTGTTAAATAATTTAATTAAATATGTGTATTGCTCTTTGACTATGTTATAAATATTGTTTTTGTATATGTAATATTTTGACATTTAATGTACTTTTGTTGTATTTTGCTAGGGAGATTTTTTTTTTTGTTCTGTATCAATAAGAATATTACAATAGATATTTATAAAAAAAAATATAAATTTATTAATGTTTGTAAAGTTAATATATTTAATTTGGATATTTAATGACGAGCGAGGTTACTTTTAATATTATTGTTTACGTTTTTTTTTTGTACCTACTATGCAAATATTTCGACACAAATATCATTTTGTTATGAAATAAATAACTTGAACTTGAACTTGAGTTTGTTTCGGCGTTTCTTCTTAGGGAACAGTCAGCTAGGAAATGGCGGCCCCATCTAGTTTTAAAATGTTGACGTGTAAAAGTGTCTCATAAGATCTAGGTACTTACAGAAATAAACATTTTATTTTATTCCACGTATTCTGATGATGAAGACAATTATTTTAATTACGTATCTACTTACTTTAACACTTTAGTGTCTATTATTTGTATCGATGGTAGACCATGCCACCATGATTCTTAGTAAATAACCGCTACTGAACTAATAAATATGTAGGTACCTACAACATACTAATTAGTCTTGTTGTGATACCCAGTAATTACCTTGGGTAATAAAAACATGACACCTCGTTACTTTGGTACATGTGTACATAGGTACAAGTAGATTCTATATATAAAGCTGTTAGTGGGTACGTAGGTAATAGGTAATAGGTAGAACGGGCTGGTTTCCACAACTCCACGTCTGAGCGCGTATTTTGCGTACGGTAGTGGGTACGTAATCAGCTATAAATATAAGTATATCATAGGTTTTTTACATAGATTTATTTAGGAAGTTAGGTACTGTACTTATATCATAGGTTTTTTACATAGATTTATTTAGGAAGTTAAGTACTGTTTTATTTTATATATTTTATTTATTTTTTAAACACTTAATAATATAATATCAAGCCTTGTTCCCACTAAAGGTTAGGCAGAGGTGTACCTATAGTAGAAACACCCACATTGCGCCAGTTATGTTCAAGTCCCATGTAATAGGGGGTGAGCTATTGCCATTAACCGGACACAAAACCAGATTCCGAGCTGCTGCTGACAAATTCCAGAAAGAAAAACCCAATAACACTTTTCCCAACCTGGGAATCAAACCTAGGACTCATGCTCAGCCATAGGGCTTGTAACTACCAGCCCAACGATGCAGTCACATGCACGTTGCACACCATGTTTGCAAAAAATGCAACGATGTCAATCCCATCGTGCTTTTGGAAATTGAAACTGATTCCCATTTTAATTGTAACTAAATTAAATAATCCTAGACACACAGAACTGAGGTAACTTAACCCATTTACGCCCGCTGTCCTCATTTGGGGACAATTGTTTAAGTGCTCACATTTTTCAATTGATTTTAGCTAGGTTTTGTTTGAAGGTGTATTTTTAGTGTCAATTGTGCCTCATAAATAAATATTGCAGTTTTGTGAGATAATGGATTAAGTGGCGAGAAAAAGAGATTTTATTTACTTCATTTACTAAATTGGTGTTTAACCATAGGCAAGTCATAATATTTTACACTTCTATTGTGTTTTATTATATACCTATTCCAAATTTTTCCATCTGGACGTAGTGTTTACTAGTAATAAATCACATTTTGTTGATATTTTTTTAATATTTGACAGCGAGTGTAGATAATTTAGTATGGTGTCCCCAAATGGGTCCAATGGGCTGATGGGTAACTTTTCTTTATAAATATTTTGCAGATTTGTTTTGGCATAAACAACGGCTAAACGATAGTTTGATGTCGCAAATGAGTATCGACGGTTGGAGGAAGCTAACAAAAATATTTAGAATGAAAAGGATAATCCTGATGTCAATTACGATATAGTAGCAGAGCAGAACAGTCGGGGATGCCGAGTGTTCTGACGGATGAAGAATAAGGCGATAAAAATGATGTCTAGCAAAATATTCTTCCACGTTATATTCAAGGTCGAGTTGAAGGTTTTGAGGTCCGGAACAACGACGAATGGGATAACACCGATACGAACCGTTACAAAGATACAGAAAAGTTGATGTTGAAACCCAGGAGCCACGTTGCACAGTGGAACGAATGTATGGGAGCGGTTGGACGTAGACATGTCCGAAAAATAAGAGTAAAATTATGACAAACTAATGATGCCATCTTATTCGATTACTTAATGCCTTCATAAATTGTGGTGATGAATTTCTTCATAACTCCCATATTTCGGGAGTAATTTGAGAAAATGTGAAATTTTACTATGAAAATGAGTGTATCGAGCTCTCTCCCTCCTGATTCCGGGCTTGTTTCAAGTAGCGGTCTCTAATATCGTAATGCTATTACTAAGAGCTATATTTAATACTAAGACACATAGTGCGCCAAATGTGCACTTTCTGGGATAAAAGGAAATGAAAATTTAAAAAAAAAAACGTTTTTTCCCCATTTGTATTTACTTTAAACCGCAGACAGACTTATTAAGAGGTCTATAAATATATTATATATATACAGAAATATATATTAACAAAAATATTCACAAGAACTGATGAGAGTATGACTTTTAAGTAAGTTGATAATAAATTACCTAGTTTCATTAAAAGTACAATAAATAATTAAGATGTAAGCTCTAATTTACTAAGTTACACATTTTAAAACAATAACATCATTTAATTATCTTCGTCATCATCATCATCATCAATTAATTCAAATTCAGAATCGATGTCCGCTAAATCATTTATGTTAACAAATTCGATATCACTTTTCTCAGAATCCGTAAGCTCATAAAATTCCTTAAAAGAAGATTTTTTTACAAACTTATTTCCTTTTGGACGGATACTTGTAACAAGTGGATCAGAAGACAGTAAAAGATTGTGCATAATATCTTCATTGCATGAGATACTGCTATGCTTTCGAGAATGCCCCTCTCTATATTTTCTAAAATCTTTATTTCTAGCCTCAGATGCCTCTTCGGATAGAAAACCAATGGGCACAATTGACATGTTCTGAACTATGTCTGGCCCATGCATTAAAATTTTATGAAGTGAAGAAGGCATATAATACCATGGGTATAACTCCACGTAAAGCTTAGCAGTATCAAAGCAGAACTCTCGGAATTTAGTTACGTTGATCTTCTCTCCTGATGAAATACACTGCAAGATCACACAGATTTTTCTTAAAAGCATAGCATCTATTCCGGTCAGTTCAGCAGATTTAGTGTAGTTTTCAAAAAATCTCCTTGCCGAGTTGCCATTGTTGGTGGATCCACTGCCTTGTTTCACAACATCGAGAAGTAAGCCCGTTTCTCTTCTTACAGCCTCTTGAACTCTTTTCTTCCTGTCATCAACTTGCCTTTTTGCTATATCACCCCTTACTTGCCATGATTTTATGTCTAATTTGTAGGAAATGTGTAATAAGCATTCCATTGAGCGAATCCAAGCGTGAAGGGTGCTTAAGCTATATTTATACATGTCCTCGTTTGCGTGTTTATCTTTGATTAACTCTAAATTATTCATTTCTTTAGGACAAGCCTTGCATATGTCACACACTGAAGCTGCTGTATTGGATATAATGGAATGAATTTTACCATCAATCATTGTCAACAGCAGTTGGTGTTTGACACTAATTCCATCAGTGATGGTGGATGGAGTTAAGGCTTCAATCTCTGCTTCGATTTCAGCCATCTCTCTCTGCACATTTTCTTTGGTTTCCTTTATAAACTTAAACAATATTGGCCGGTAAAATGAAGTGGAAGATGGTCGCTCGTTTTCCCAAATTGTTACACCTTTTGAGACGAGCCGCAGTGGTACAAGACTAATCATAAAATTACTAGCAAGATCGATTTGCTCATCTTCACTCGTCCTTTGATGATAAATGCTTTGGCTAGATGATCCGTCAAAACCCCATTTGCTGGTCAATACGAGCTGTTGATTGGGATCAACAGGGGTTTCTAACGACCTAATAAGTCTTCTTGAGGTTAAATCCATCAAGGCTTGTAATTTGATTTTTGCAGAGCTCTCTGTAACTGTGAGATCTTCTTTGGCCGGATAGCACTTAATTTTTTCTTTAACCAACATGTAGTAACTCGGGTATTGAAGAGCTCCTTCTTGAGTGTTGAAATCCCGAAGAGTGTTATAGCGCCATTTCGATAAGTTCATCGATACATAAAGAGCCAATGCCTTCAAAGGGGATATTTCCCGTACCTGAATTGATTTACCTTCAATGAAGGCTTTGATTTTTGAGGCCTCTTCTGGATTCTCCGTCAAGTATTTCATAACATAAGCTGTATCGCTTTGTCCTGCCTTTTGAAGCGCCCTTTCGGCCGAAAACATAATTTCAGCGCTGCTACTGCTGCATGAAAGACTATCTTCAGTGCGTCTTCTTTTTTGCCGGTTACTAAGGTCCTCAAAAGATTTACGAGGACTAGGATGTGTACAAGTTGAAGCATCAGATTTAGCAGGAGAAATTATGGGCTCGATGACGTCACTTATATTTTCTGTAGAAGGTTCCATATTTTCATTCTGTAATTCCGGCCATTGAATTGCAGCCTGTAGCCAAATCTCATGTTTCTTCCGAAACTTATCTGTGCTTCTTCCAGACTGTGTCCATTTTGCATAAATGCGGTAGCAAAATCGACGACACCAGTCTTTTAAACTTGTTTCAGCACTTTCACATAACTGAACACAACTGTTATCTTTTAAAACACTGAACAAATAGTTAAAGTCGCGTAAATCTTTATGTGCGCGTGCGCATAAAGCAACGTGAATATCAAGATTTGTATTAAAATTTGGAAAATACATTGCGAGATTAGCTTGGATACAACGAGGTGTAAATCAACACTGATTTTAAAGTTACTAATAGTGACCTATTTATATAAAATCCAGGTATCCCAGGTATCCTTTGTTAAATATTGCAAGGTAATTAGTTATTGTGATAATTAGTAAATGATGCATGCTAAATTAGTGTATTAAGAGCCATTTAGTAATTAAATAATAGCAATGTTCTTATCAGTAATCATTAGTGCATCAGTTTTATATGTAAACCTTAAGTCCCTAATTATATATCCTAATTTGCTTATATCTTCTCTAATTGGCTGCTCAGAAATGTTATTGTAATAAGGTAAACCTTTAGAAAAACGGTTTTAATCAACAAAATAAACAAAAAATAAAAAAATTGTGTTATAAAATAAACATCACTCTTTATCCCAGAAAGTGCACATTTGGCGCACTATGTGTCTTAGTATTAAATATAGCTCTTAGTAATAGCATTACGATATTAGAGACCGCTACTTGAAACAAGCCCGGAATCAGGAGGGAGAGAGCTCGATACACTCATTTTCATAGTAAAATTTCACATTTTCTCAAATTACTCCCGAAATATGGGAGTTATGAAGAAATTCATCACCACAAGTTATGAAGGCATTAAGTAATCGAATAAGATGGCATCATTAGTTTGGCATAATTTTACTCTTTTTTTTCGGACATGTCTACGTCCAACCGCTCCCATACATTCGTTCCACTGTGCGTTGGCGTAAATGCGAACCGTCCTATACCTACTGCCAGTGCAGTTTGGGTATAAAGACTGGATGATTTCAAGTTCTTGTAGCTATTGTTATGGTTTTGATCTGTACTATAATAAAACTGTAGAAGGAACCAGTAATAAGCCTTTGAGATCAAAAGTCGTGTAGAGTCTATTGGATAAATAAACGTAATCTCGCATTTGTATATGGTATATTTTGATAACTTTTTCACCAACAACGCATTGCCACGAGATCTAAATGAAGCTGTTTACCATGCTACTGGTACTATAAGAGACAATAGTAGGAAGAAATACTCATTGGTAATTGTCAATGACAAGAAAAAGAAGAAGAGTGCTGAATTTGATTACCGATTCGATACAGTGAAAAAGATTTTATTCATGCGATGGCTTGACAACAGTTTTTGAACCATGAGTGAAAAGATTAAGTTCTGCGAAAGGAAAGAAGGTAGATGACATCCCTTTTGTGTTCCAGAACTAAAATAAAGGCATGGGTTGAGTTGACCAAGTGAGCAATCAGTTGCAGTAAACACCACAGTTATACGAGGAAAGCAATGGTGGTGGGTTCTATTTACCTACATGCTCGATTTGGCTATGTCTATTGGTTGGCGTCTCCACGTCCTGGCCGCTGAAGATAAAATAGACTAGCTCCACTTTCGCATAAGTATTGCTAGATTTTATTTGAGGAATGTAAACACAGAGAGACCTGATGGAAGACGACGTAATCCTTCATCAATGGTGCCAAGCATGAGTCAAAACAGCGTCGGACACTTCCCTCAGAAAATGACAAGTCAACTACGATGCCTACTATGCCACATGAAAGCGTGTTGGCAATATAAGAAATGTAATAAAAAATTGTGAATCGAAAAATGGTGTTTAAAAAAAATACCGCCTATGAGCCCATTGGTCCCATTTGAGGACAGTGTTTTTTTTATGTATAAGGAAGTTTTTTTCTTACTAGCCTTTAATAGTTACGGCGACAACGTTGTTTTTTTTTTAAAAAAAAACTTTATTTTGTATTTGGGTCTAAATGGGTATCTAATTTCTTATCTATTAAAAAACATCAACTGGAAACGGATTTAAGGTGAAAGCTCGAGGGTATCCGTTCCTACCAGGGTCACGAGATTGTTCGAAAGAGACATCGTGACCCTGGCACACGGGCAACTGAAGAAACACGGGTGGGTTTTAGTCAGTAAAAGTCTGACACGCCCTCCCGCTCCGCCCAGAACGGGAGACGTCATTTGATGATTTCTCACCCACAATAAAAGGGTAGCCATTTCATTTAACTCCAAAGAATGACTCTTTCTTGAAATAGTCATTTAATGAAGTTAAATGAACTTGGAGGGCTGTATAGGTAGGTAGATGATGTCGTGAGTTCGTGTGGGGTCGTGAAACATGTTTTAATCAACATACCTACAACCTGACACTAACTTGCAAATTACAAACAAACGTTAAACTCTGGAATTTCACCTTAAATAGAGACGAATTAGAAGATGAATTTGAATAAACTTTACTTGTGTTTCGTGCGAGTACACACAGTGCAGATATGCAGGTAGCTGGCAAAACGTGGTGATGTCAAGGAAGTGGGTAAGGCAGTGACTGAGAGGCAGCCAAGAACAGGAAGTAGGTAAAGACGTCCACTGCTGGACATACGCCTCCACCAATCACCGCCACTTCAATCGATTCTGTACTTCTCGTTCGCATCCAGCGAATTCCTGCAGTCTTCACCAGGTCATTGGCCCATCTTATGGGAGGCCTTCCAACGCTACGTCTTCCAGGTAGGTAGAGTGCTACAAGGATATTCTGGTACTTAAATCAAATGGATAAGCTTTTTGGTTAGCATTTATGATTTTTTATAGAAATTGTATTGAGAAAACAAGATGGCGACGTCAGTTACGTTTTACGCGCCAAAATAACCTTTGCTTTGTAATTGAGGATATCGGAAATTTTGGAAGTAAGGTGGGAGAACGACTTTGTGCCATCGTGGATCGACCCTTGGTCTCCATCCAGAAGGGTATTTGCGTTACACACTAACAGTAGGAAAGATTTTCATTTTGACAGTTAAACAACATTCATTGCGTTATTTACGTTGTTGAGCAGAATTTTTTTTCGTGCTAATGAAGCAATGGATTATCAACATCCTTCGAAATGATTCAATTTTTGATCTATAGTATGTTACGCTAAGGGGTCTTCAATCCAGGATCGCGAGATTTGTTCGAAAGAGACACCGTGGGCTTGGCACATGGGCAACTGAAGGAACACGGGTGGGTTTTAGTCAGTAAAAGTCTGACACGCCCTCCCACTCCGCCCAAGGGCGGGAGAAGTCATTTGATGATTTCCAACCTACAAAAAAGGGGTCTTCAGTACTCAATTATTTATTTTATTTCACAAGTACTTGGAAGCCCGAGCTTTGCTCGGTTTTATTATTATTTTTTTGTTAAATTGTGTTGTTTTTGAAGTAATATTTAAATATAAATTACATTTTGTTATTTTCCTTCCAATAAAAACTAGAAAAACCAGCCAATTGCGAGTCGGACTCGCGCACCGAGGGTTCCGTACAAACCTGTAGGTCCTGTATTCTCGGTTTAAAAATAAATGTTTTTTTTTAATTTTTTATATTTCAGTTGATTGAATGTAAGGTAAATTGCGGTTTACGATTTATGACGTTTAAAAAAAAAACTACTCACTCGATCTCGTTCAAACCAATTTTCGGTGGTAGTTTACATGGTAATGTACGTCATATATTTTTTTTAGTTTTATCATTCTCTTATTTTAGAAGTTACGGGGGGGGGGGGGGGGGGAGGGACACATTTTACCACTTTGGAAGTGTCTCTCGCGCAAACTATTCAGTTTAGAAAAAAATGATATTAGAAACCTCATTACCATTTTTGAAGACCTATTCATAGATACCCCACACGTATGGGTATGATGAAAAAAAAAATTTTGAGTTTCAGGTCTATGTATGGGGAACCCTAAAATTTACTGTTTTTTTGCTATTTTAGTGTGAAAATCTTAATGCGGTTCACAGAATGCATCTACTTACCAAGTTTCAACAGCATAGCTCTTATAGTTTCGGAAAAAAGTGGCTGTGACATACGGACGGACGGACAGACAGACAGACAGACAGACATGACGAATCTATAAGGGTTCCGTTTTTTGCCATTTGGCAACGGAACCCTAAAAATAAGCATAAGTTTATGTTTAAGTTGATTATCGATAAAGCTGATTATTGAAAACACGAATAAAACAACATTTTCTAAAAACGAATCCTACCTAGATCGATTTATCGCCCCCGAAACCCCCTGTAGGTATACTAAATTTCATGAAAATCGTTGGAGCCGTTTTCGAGATTCAGATGATATTATATAAGGTGTATCTATTCATACACGAAATATTTTAAGAGATACACCTGTAGGTGGTAAAGAAGCTATAGAAGCAAAAAGATTTTTTTTATCTCGCTTAGATAAAAAAATTCTTTTCGTTTTGAATTTTCGTAATTATTATAAGTTTAAAACTGCTTGAGACGTTTTGCATAAAACCTTTACTCCAAATGCTATGAATGGCCCACCTGACGCTGCGAGGGCGGCGACGGCACGAGCATGGCCGCGGTGTCTCGGGCCGTAAAAATAAGACGGAGCCAGTATTTCTTATGTGCGTCAAATAATTAATAAATATTCAATTTTGAAAAAAATACGTTTAGAAAATTTGTTTTTCGTTGCTGTAGCTTCTTTACCACCTACAGGTGTACTTCTTAAAATATTTCATGTATGAATAGATACACCTTATATGTATATAAGGTGTATCTATTCTACACGAAATATTTGTTATTTTAAATATGTCATTGTACGGACAATATCTTCTAGTTTAACGAGTTTTTTTTTTATATTTCATCCACGGAGAAGGCTGGAACTACTGCAGCAGTGGAGAACCTTTTTGTTTTCGCGCCGTCGAGATCGTGTATAACTTAAAAAATATTTCAAAAATTTTGCTTTATATTCCTAAAATATGTTTAAATATACTGTTATTATTTTGAAACAATTAATAAAGTAGTTTTTTTTTAATAAAAATTCCCAAAAATCACCTTTTTTTAGGCCGTTACACTAGGTGTGCCCCTTAAGTTGCTCGGTAGAAGCAACTCTGAAACTGTTGAACGTTGCGTGAATTCCTTTTGGGTAATTACTTACTTACTCAAACATAACAATATAATATAAATAAAATTATAGTTTAAAAAATACTAGAAACACACGCTTTTATAAATGCACGTAAAAACCAAAAACTCGTGGTTAAAGTTCATTACGAGACTTTTCTAACAAGTCCAAACACAGCTATGATACGATGTTCCATCATGAAGTTCCCGTTCATATCTTCCGACTCCATCATCAGATCAGTTTGACAGTAGGTACCATATTATTGTATTGTCATCAGAACTACATACAGCTGCCAATTTTCATGACGCTACGATTCTTGGAAGATGGTTAAATTAGTCACCTTAGATTCCATTACATAGTTAGTTACATACAGGTCGACCTAATAAAAGCGTGTTAAAATCATTGAAATCGGAGGCGGACAATCTTGGCGGTCTCCTTGTTAGTAGTAAAGTCGGGCTGTGGACTGTGGACGATGCTGAGAGTTAAAGAATTTACGCGTTTCCTTAAATAGAATACATATAGGTACAACTTAGTTCCATGTTGGGTCTGTTTATTCTTACATCCTGTTATTAGGTTCCGCCTTATTTACTTACTTATGCCACATAAAAATCTAGCTAGCACGTCAGAACAGGAAGGTAAGAAGGTAGTAGTGAAATATAATCATATTTTAATTTCCTAGCATCGCGCCAGAAGCGGTAATTTCCATGAATTTAATAACTAGATCGCGTCGGAAATCACGATATTCAGCGTTTTCCGCAAATCCGAACTGATTGGTAGTAAATTAAATAATTTGCTGACATCTCTTGACCTGCCTGGTAGTAGGTATGATAAATTAATTTATAAATCACATTTATTTCTTGGACACAAAATAAATATCAAAACAAAGAAAAGCACAACCATATAATATACATGAATAGAAAGAATACAAGGTGTCGATATGCAAACAGAAAAAAAAACATGTTTAAAAAAAGTGATATTATACTTATAAAACTATGACTTACTTAAATTTAAATAAAGAAACAACCAAAGATCAGTTTCCACCTCACGGTTGCACCAAATGGGAGTCCAGCTTAGCATGTCCTGACTGGCGCTGAGATTCTGCTGGGAATCTTGTAGTGACATACCTACGGACGTACAGCAGGCGAGACGAGTATTTACGCGAATTATCTGACTGTTTCCATGATAAGTGCGAAGTCAAATGATGGACCAAGGTAAGGAGGTCAATCCATAATTTTAACTGTTGTTTAATGACCTACGGAGTCAAAATGTGGATCCGCACGGTACGGTTAGTCCATAAATCCAAAGTCGCTCAGCGAGCTATGTGGAACGAGCTATGCTTGAAGTATCTCTCGAGGGATAGGACACGAAATGAGGTGATCCGGCGGGGAACCGATTTTGTCGATATAAGATATGAGAATGGGCAAGCTGAAGTGGCAATGGGCTGGCCACATTAGCCGTGGAACCGATGACCGTTAGGGTAGATATGTTCTTGAGTGGAGACCACGAATTGGCGAATGCAAGGTAGGACGCCTTCAGGCTAAATGGAGCGACGATTTTCGCACTGTGGCTAGTAGTAAATGGATGAGAGTTGCCGAGAATCGATCTGCATGACGTGCAATTGGAGAGGCCTATGTCCAACAGTGGACTGCTGTGGGCTAATGTACTATTTTTAAATATTTCTACGGGTTGAAGACTGTCCGACCATGAAAATCTCACAAAAGACGGCAGAACTGTTCTTGTCCTGCCGTGCACAGTAAAAATCACCAAAATTCTGCACCCCTAGCCAAGTTGATAATCTGCAATCGTTAACGGTAGTCGCTCAACGTTAAGTCACGTGGTTAGAACAAACGAACAGAAAATTCGTAGCCAAATTCACATCAATCAAATGATAGAATGATTTTTTATCGTTTCTACAATGTTCAACGCTAAATCCTTTGTTATAAGGTGTCGTTTTTCTAAAGACATTGTAGAACGAGCGGCCGACTCAGGCGTTTCAACATGGCTACCAACTTATCGTTTTCTACAATTGCTGACACCGAGGCGTTACCGATTGTAGAACGGTAAACGTTTGTGACTTGGCTAGGGGGGCTGAAATTGTCAAATCTTCCTTAATTCTTTTATTGTCACACGAAGTATCCTTCCCAGAAACATTATGTAAGTGTAACATTCCCAGAAAAAGAAAAACCATTCAAATGGGACTCGAGTTCGATTAAATAATTCAGTCGTCAAGCGTTTTGCGGCAATTTGCATTGAAACGAGATAGGACAGAAGTCGCGACTCGAAACTGAAATTAAATTGCGATTATACTGAGATTGAAAAGAATTGTGCCTAATGCCCTGTAGAAAGAAATTTAATTTTGTACGCGACAGAGTTTTTAGATTACTGCAAGGATTTACCGGATCAATTGAGGGTTACGTAAGTATTTAATTTTGAAAACAGAATAATTGATTTAGGACTCCATTTAGGACTTGGCGGGTCCTTTTGGAATTAAACCTGTTAAGTTTGTATTTGATTGAGGTTTGCTGTTAAATAGGTCATCATCATCTTCATCATAATTTCAGCCTTCAGCCGAAAGACGTCCACTGCTGGGCATAGGCCTCCACAAATCGGGCGGTTCGCCTGCCAAGCGTGGCGATCCACGCTCGGCAGGCGGGTTGGCGATCACATTTATGGTGATAAAATGCATAGAGGACGCTGCTGCCCAATGCCCATCCTCTAGTAAGTCACACCAGTCCGCAGTAGATCAGATCAGTCCTCTAGTAGATTTTGGGTCACTGAATTCAAATTTGGCCTCGGAATTGCTCCATCACATCACATTTTTTAGATATCTTAACCTAAAAGAGCAAAAAACACGATTTTAGCGTGTTTTCACGGATAAGTAGCATCCCAAAATTTACGGAGAATGACTACTCTCATTCAAGGAGCAAGAGTCACGTCGTGCTGTGTTATTTACGTCCGGCACCGCACTGAGCGTTAAAAGGTAGGTACCTAGGAGCAAATTAATAGGTAGGTTCTAATCTATTTATCTGCGAGTAGGTGTAGGTATTACGGTTTTAGGATACCTATATGTATCTACTAAGCTGAAGAACTGAGCTAATAATTAGGTTACATATCGTATCATCATTATTAGCTAGAGTTTACAAATCTGAACTTCTGCAAAATATTTACTTCAAGATCAATTCTCCGAAAATAATCAGGAGATTAATCTTACCAACCTTGGCGTCTGTGTGCACTTCGAACTTGGACCCGCCTTTTCTAGGAATAAAAAAGCAAAAAAAATATTGACTGATGGCATGACATGTTTTGCTTGATAGAATAACAAGAGCTTGATAAGATCAACCGGTTTAGCGTGCCAAGATTTTTTTTTATAGACTGGACTTTTGCACTGTGGTAACCCTGTTGCTGTGATAGGTAAGTAGGTATTAGGTAGGTAAAGAAGAGGGAAAGAAAATCTTATCTTATCTTATCTTATACCTTTAAACGAGCAATTCTTGTATATATATATATATATATAATCTGAATCTCGGAAACGGCTCCAACGATTTTCATGAAATTTAGTATACAGGGGGTTTCGGGGGCGATAAATCGATCTAGCTAGGATTCATTTTTATAAAATGTCGTTTTATTCGTGTTTTCAATGATCAACTTTATCGATAATTAACTTGAACATAAACTTTTTATTTTAAACACAATTTACCAAAAAATACCGAGCAAAGCTCGGTCATCCAGATGTTATGTTTATTTAACAGACAAATACATACAGCTGATAAAAAGAGTGTAAAGTGCATTTGAAGAAATTATGAGAAAAGTATGCCTCACAGCTGTGCCAAAAATGCCCAGTTCAGCAATGACAGACAACTAGGGCCTGGCGCTGGTTTTCAACTGGACCTGGAACATCTAACCTACCGACTTATTAATTACTAGCTTCTGCCGGCGACTTCATTCGCGTCAATTTTTTTCCCGTGACCCTTTTTTTTTTTTTTTTCAGGATGGGAAATCATCAAATGACTTCTCCCGCTCTGGGCGGAGCGGGAGGGCATGTCAGACTTTTACTGACTAAAACCCACCCATGTTCCATCAGTTGCCCATGTGCCAGGGTCACGGTATCTCTTTCGAACAATCACGCGACCCCGGCAGGCATCGGTCCTAGTAGACCCCTACACTGCTGCTGACATCTCTTTGAGGCGCGCGTGGAACACTGCGCGCCGTCGACCCGAGCTTGGTCCTTACCCATTGCTCGCCACCCTTCAGTTTTCGTATATTTTTCGTTGCTGCTCCGCTTTTAATTGTAGCGTGATGTTATATAGCCTATAGCCTTCCTCAATAAATAGGCTACCCAACACAAAAATAATTATTCAATTCGGACCGGTAGTTCCTGAGATTATCGGCGTTCAACCAAACAAACAAAAATACAAACAAAAAAACTCTTTAGCTTTATAATATTAGTATAGATAAAAACTTTGTTTACAAACCAAATCACGTGATGGCTACAAGTTTGAAAACAAATAAGTAGGTAGTATACACGTAGTTTTTTATGTTTCTGGGCTTTTGGGATAAAACAGTGGGATTTTTACCTCACGAAAACCACCCCGTCGCGTCGGTCACATGAAAGGCGTCCCATTACCTCTCAAGACCGCTCCGAAACCCCCACTAAGTAACGCCTCTTAGGGCACATCTCTGGGGAGACTGAAGGAGTCCTCCCGAAACCTAACTCTGCAAGTTTGAGAGGCAACATGTAACCACTGTGCACCTTAGTACCGACCATCCTGTCAGCAAAGAAAGATGGTCAACATTACGCAGATCGTTCTCAGTTATATTGTCTCTGACAGCAACAAACCAACAGCAACCTTTTTTAAACGAAAATAAAGGTCATTGTGATATTCACAGGCTTCTTAGTGGCAGCAACCCAAAAACCACCTTATATTAACGAAAACAAAGATCACATTGATTTTGTCAGTGACGCAAGATCGGAGGTGAAATAAGTGTGAAAGGGTTGTAAGTTAACGTTGTTACCTTACCGTGACGGTCGCAGATGGTGACGGAGCCCACCTGATCATTAGCCGTGCCAATAAACCTACCGTGGATCGAAAGGAAAAACGTGTGATTACTTTAGCGTTCAGGACATACGAAGTTGAAAAGATACTGTGTGGTTTTAGTAAGTAACAGTGAGAGCTGTCCGCCCACCTTTTTTTTTTTTTTTTCAGGATGGGAAATCATCCAATGACTTCTCCCGCTCTGGGCGGAGCGGGAGGGCGTGTCAGACTTTTACTGACTAAAACCCACCCGTGTTCCATCATTTGCCCATGTGCCAGGGTCACGGTATCTCTTTCGAACAATCACGCGACCCCGGCAGGCATCGGTCCTAGTAGACCCCTACACTGCTGCTGACATCTCTTTGTGGCGCGCGTGGAACACTACGCGCCGTCGACCCGAGCCTGGTCCTTACCGGGCAGCGAGTTACCCATTGCTCGCCGCCCGCAAGCTCGCGCCTACGGTAGCCGGGAGTCCGCTATCGACTCCCGACGCCCGGGCCGTCTCCTCCTGCGGCGGCTAGGGACGTGAGGGCGCAGTGATGTCCGCCCACCTTAAGACCACGTTTGCATAAACGTAAAAATATCGCAGCGGAAATTTATATTGCACTGAATTTTTGACTATCGGTGTTGAACTGAGTGTGGAAAATCCAACAAAACGCATCTCAACGCGTCGAAAATCACACTATTCGAGTTTCAGCTCTCGGCGCTAAGCAGCGTGTAGAAGATCAAGTACAGACGTCGGCACATCAAGGTACCCGAAACTGTCAAATTTTCCCCAATCAATCTTGAACCTAATACTTCAGCTTTAAAGTTGAAAACCTATTAAAGAAATTTGACAGATTGTAGTAGCTTCAAGTGCTGGCGTCTTGGCGTACATGAATAAATCCGTGGACTAAGGCAGCAGAATACCACCATACCGCGATCGCCAACCCGCCTACCAAGTCTAGTGATTATGGCAAAACCCCTGAAACTGGGGAAGGCCTATGTCCTGCAGTGGACTTCTTACTGCTGAAATAATGAAGGCAGCAAAAAAACATCCATATTAGGGGTTTCACGCGCCAAAAAAGGGACGGGTACTTACACTAGAAATTCAATTATTTTAAGGTAAAACGGTAACCCAAATTTCAATTCCAAATATAAACATTACATTAGCTATTTAATTATCGTTAAGTATTTGAATTTACCAGTTGCCTGAATTTACGTGTTCGTGCTTTTTAGGTTCCCTTTGGTTTGGGTCTGCCAGGGTCGCGAGTTTTTTTTTAAAGTATTACCGTGGCCCTGGCATAGGCAACTGAAGGAACTCGGGTGGGTTTTAGTCAGTAAAAGTCTGACACGCTCTCTCGCTCCGCCCAGAGCGGGAGACGTGATTTGATGACTTCCCAACCACAAAATATAAAATGGCACCCTTTGGGTACATGGGTGCCAACAGAACCCTATTACTAAGGTTCTGCTGTCTCTTCGTCTGTTTTCGCCGTCATTTTGATTGCTTAATAATACTAATCGATACGCCAATACAGGATGGAGGGTAATTCTCGTATTTTTAAGAACGTTCATAGTCTGATCTCTGTCAAAAATCTGTCAAAAATACCTTGAGTTTCCATTTTTGAATAAGTAGTTATTGACATATGATTGTCGCCGAGATGAGACTGTGACTAGATTTTGAACGTTTTCAATTATGAGAATTGGCCTTCTGTTACCATTAGGTACAGACGCCAGCACTTATTACTACAATCAGTCAAATTTCTTGAATAGGTTTTGAACTTTAATGCTAAAGTATTAGGTTCAAAATTCATTGGAAAAATTTGACAGTTTCGGGTACCTTGATGTGATGGTACCTGTCTGTACATGATTTTGGATCATCCTGCAATTTTTTGGCGTAAATTATTAAAATATTTAATGTTCCATACATTTTGACCGCATAGGTATTGCACTTTTTTATGAAACAGCAGATTTTTTTTGATAACCAAACAACAGTTTCTATGCTAGGTGGTTTAGAATCATGTGCTATATTTATGGTTATAGTTTACTCCTCATTGTCCCTCCACCCGGAATACTTGATCGTTCTATAACCAATTATAAGACAAGCCAGAAAGTTAAAAAAGCTAATTTAGTAAAAATGGAGATCGCCATAAGAACATAAAAGAGCTTTTAAAGCGTCAATTAATCATTAAAATTAAATGAATCGCGAATACACTTAGCGCGTAAAATAAAAACTAAAATACCTACAAAACATATTAACAAAAACTTATTTTTAACACTTCCTTATGAATATTACAAAAAGTTGTAATTTAGGACTTTTTGTTGACTTAATAGACGTGACTCGAATAAATATTGTACTAGGATATTTGCAAAGGAGTTAGAAAAATAATAATAAAATTTATAGGCTGCCGAATAAAATTACTTATGGCTTATTTTCAGGCATGCAACATAACAAAATAGCAAGCCTGTCTCCTAAGAGGTAGACACAGGTCATATACTTGGTACACCCGGCTACACGTCAAGCTACACATCCAGTTTAAGCTGACCTCTCATTATACGGAAATCCCATACAATGTGAGATCAGTTTATACTGGACATTCATAGCTTGATAAGTAGCCGTGTGTACACCCACATTTCTGGCTTTAAGGGACTTAAAATAAGGAGCAACCTTATTGCCTTCAACTGGACAAATCCGAACTCTACGCTGCTACTGGGAAATTCATGATAGAAAATAATAAGAGTAAATAGAAAAAAAATACAATACAATGGCATACTTACACAAACAGAAACTAACCCGATCCCTTTCTTTTTCTTTTTATTTTACTAGCCTACACCGCCCCACTCCCGATAAAAGGTCTGCTCAAACTTCTTCCATCTTTAGCGGGCTCGAACGTCATTGTTCCAGTTTTGACGGAACCGATCCAGCTTTTCCCACCATTTCCTTAGTGGTCAGCCGCGACTCCGCCTCTCTGCCTCAGGGTACCCATTATGTGCTATTTGGGCCCCTTCTTCTCTTACACATTAAAATAGGTACACAGTTTTTAAGTGGCTGTTTCTAACCACTTTGCCTGACCTGACTATTGACCCCAGGACCTCATGCCCAGTAGTAGTGCTTGCGACCATTAGACGCAGTCAACATAGGTTCATGTAAATTTTTCAAACTAAGGCCAAAAGGCCAAGGCTAAGGTTCAATCGTGTATCTTGTCCAGCGTGTCCTGCTGTTTGCACGCCACAGGAGTTGACGGACGCTACTAAAAGTGCCAACCTAGTAGCCAAATTCTGGGCTCACTATATTTAGATTGCTATCGACACGCTACGAAGAAGAAGTGAAACTGCAACTATTTTCATTGTTTCATCTCGGGAGACAAAATTCTGACCATCCTCCTAAGATCACAACATGTATCATTAGCCAAGGTCCAATCAATGTTTTAATACATAATGGCCAAGCCAGCCTTTTTCCACTTCATCCTTCACTTTGACAGCGCAAATTATAATTTATAGAGGCGATAATACAAAAAATATATAAAAATCTAGTAGAGCTGGATCGTAAATCTCAATTTTATTTGCTAGAGAGATTCTCTAGACATGTTTGCTTGAAGTATTACTTTAACAAACACTGAAGATACATCTGAGCCGTCGGGAATTTAGGCGAGTTATAATTTTTAACGAAAAACCGTACTTTTTTGGTTTATTAGTATATTTGTACGAATTTACTGTACTACTGTACGGCGAATTGACACTTTTGAATAATACCTATATTATTTTGAATAGGTGACTCGCACGAAGCTAATTTATTTGTGAGTGAAAAACACCTTCACAAATTTCAAACGAGCCAATTGCCTAATATATATTTATACATATTAGGCAATTGGCTCGTTTGTTTATGCACTTTATTTCATGTACTTATACTAATACCTTGATTTTTTCTCGTATCTTTATTGTATGCCTTCCCTTTCATACCAAGGTATTGTGGTAAAAATGGTCAAAAAGAAAAGAATTAATTCACCAGGTTTCTTCACCGCTGATAGTGATGTCCAAGACAAACTTAGAAAAAAAAAATCTAACTCATTATACCAGGCAGGAAGGCATACACCACTACACCAGTATCTAATTGTCAAAAACACATTTGTAACATTGACTTAGTAAATTAATGTTAACGTGCAAATTGTGCCTATCTATCAATAAGCTAAAGAATAAGTCAATAGACTCAAAGTATTACGGATCACTAAATACGAGAACCCTGACCTTTCAATTAAACATTTAATAGATATTTCGACAAGAAAACGTGCAAATACTTAGTGCTACTCATCTATCCGTTAAAAATATAATATAAAAGAATATTACCGATACACTATATCATTATCGTTAACGTTTTTTATATTACAATAATAAAAGACAATTGCAAAATGACCGTAGTTTTGTATTGATACAAAATATTATGATAATGACATTCTTGAACCGCCAGTTCAAGTCTACAATCAGTGTGTCCTACCCATTATCTGCTGATAATAAATTCGCCATTAAAAATATTGAAATCATAAAGAAACAAAAGCGGTCCGGTTTTACCGGATCAGTTGAGCTGCATGTTTACTGGTAAACGGCACTGGCTGGATAGGTCCACTCAAATTGTGTGGCTATTTCCTCAAAATACCATTTCAGACACCAATCTACATGATCTTCACATAATGTGACCTGTGAGTTGGGTTCGGCCTTTCTTCTCAGAGTAGTCAGATGGGTACACCAAATTCATCTAGTTTTTAAAATATTATTTACGTGTAACAGTGGTTGTACACACCAACATACAGAAATGAAATAATTTATCATTTACCAGTATTTTATATAGAACGACTGCCTTTCTGTCCTCCACTCACAACCCAGTAGCTAGGTAACACATCATCATCATCATTTCAGCCGTAAGACGTCCACTGCTGGACATAGGCCTCCCCCAATTTGAGGGGCTTTGCCATAATCGCCACGCTTGGCAGGCGGGTTGGCGATCGCAGTATGGTGGTAAAATGCATAGAGAACGCTGCTAGGTAACACGATGCCCCTTAAAAATGAAGAGTTTTGGGCTTCTAACTACCCGTACACTAGAGCTTATCGTGTTTTCCGAGGCACGGAGGCGTTCCGATATGAAGTGGATAGTCACCCATCTACGAACCAACCGCACCAAAAGTAGCCGTACCTTCTACCGATCCGTGCGACTGTTATCATTTAGCCACAAACCTAAGGAAACAAAAGCACCGTTATTAAAATTATTCATAATCCCTAGTTATTTAATAACTTAAAATTCGGAAACATGAATTGCCTTGATTCATCATGCTACCGGAAATGCTCAATTTTCATCGCCCAACTTGTTTTCAAATATTACATGTTAATTTTTTTTCTTTTGTTGATATTTTCAATAACAACATAATTTTTTTTTTCTGAATGTAACTGAGTAGGCAAAGTTATATATGATGCCAGACAAGGCTGTTAATACTGCATTGACTTTGAAAGCATTATATTTTGGCTTTATTTATCTCGCTAGATAGTTCTGGTGTTCCTTCGATGTCACATATTCGTGCTGCTACTTGTAAATGCCTGCAACAAATTATCACATAGGTCCATATATTTGCCGTTATAATATATTAATGGCTCAATCATGTAATCAGATATTTTTGCCCAGCGGTTCATAGTAGATAATGATTTTTGGTCGTGATCTATCAATTCCAGTTTTAAGTTAAAAGCGTTTCTTTCTTTTATTTTTCTCTACGTTTGTAATTGCCCTTAGAAAAAATGATGAATGTCTTCAAATAAATTGGAATAATTATTAGCAAGATAATATTACAAATTCAATATTATAAAAAAAAAATGTAATTTCTAGAGATACCCAATTCCAACAATACTACACGACACGACAGTCCAATCATCGGTAGGCTTAGCTGGCTTGGTTGAACAACACATAACAACAACAACAATAATACAACATTTCTATCTATTTGCATGATAACTGTTATATTTGTGTCATATTTTTAAAGCACGTACAACTAATGATTTATTTATTACTTTTGGTTTCTTATTTGGCCATGAAATGTTAGAAAAAACACGGAAAAGAAATTAATAGTAGCGAGTATTTTAAATCTAGATATACTTAAAAATGTGTCTTGCAAGACTTGTTTTAAATTTTAGCTTGCATATTGTGACGCCCATACATATTTATTTGTGGGTACAAAAAAGGATAGGTAGATAGCTAATTTGGGTGAAAACACCGAGAAAGTATGAAAACATCAACTATACAGTACCTGTGTAAAATGAATTACTAAGTAAATACTTAGGTACATACTTTATACATTAAAAAAAAAGAAAAACTCTGCTGAAGAATTATATTACAAATATTTCACTGTCATCCTCAGACTACGCAAGATTTAAGCTTCTCATCTTGCTATAATATATAATATTCACGAGGCAATTAGAGATGTTTTCCACTAGTTTTTATTGGATAACTCGCTCTCTGTACTTACCTACGTTTTTTCTTTTATTATTTTTATATGTACTTTGATTTAAGTTTTTCTGCCAAACTTTGTTATGACGGCTTTTTGCCTATTTACAAAAAACCTGTAACACCATTAACTGATTGACTGCTATGTTAAAAAATATTTAATGTGCTGTACTTATATCCTTTTTTATGGTATTTTCTTGTCTGGTTAAAACCGATCACTAATAAAAACTCTTATCAAGGCAAGCATAAGATATTTGATAGCCTGCGAAAAACTGTTTTTTTTTTCCGATTTTTTTTCTCACTGCTCTCCAGTTTTGTCAGTTAATTGATGGATAACCTCAACCTATCAGCGGCGAGGCGTAAATTTTTCTAAAAGAGAAGCCGAAGCGAAGTCGGCCTTAACTTACTGACTCATCAATAAAGAATACTTACTATCATTCTAAAATTAATATAGGAATGTAATGAATTAAATACAATTAAATTAAACAGATGAAAACGAATAAAATATGCAATATTCCTCTATCTCGTTCTCGCTGACGCATTTTTCTATACCTGTCTCTGTCATAACCCGTTGTACAGCGGCTTGCTCTCGTACATATCAAGCGGTGCCACGTGACCTAAAGTGACATCATTACGGGACCGCTGTTGTATGAATTTTTAGTTCCCGATTATGACGTTTTGGCGCCGGGTTAATTTAGAACATTTCTCTTTTGTTGTAATACAAAGGTATAAATAACCTTTTTTGTTGTTTGAATGTTATGGTGAATTAAATACCCGTAGTGTAACTATATTTATTGACAATAGTAGCCACTATTTACATACTATTGTATTTTTAATAGTGATAGAGTTACCAATGCGAATCCCCGAAGGCAAGCCGGTAGGAATCGTGTTATATGGTGCCTTCGCCACTGCAACCTATGAAGGTGCGATGGTAATGACTGTCAAATGTAGGGGAAGTTGGGGCAATGCGAAAGGAAAATCTTAAGTAAAGCTTTATAAAACAAGGATATGTTAAAATCAGATGGCCATTTATTAGTCTGATTAATGTTCTTTAAAAATAAAAAAAGTAATTATCACACTAGACTAGGTTCCATAGATAATGGAACTTAAAAAAGGAAACGAGAATCCGAATTGTTTGTTTGTTTGCTAGTGGTTCGTATTTGGACTTGCAATACTATACTTGTAAAATCATTTATTATCTACTGCTTCACCATACAGAAAAGGCATGAGCAGTGATCACCACGCTTGCTCAAAATGGATTGCGAATTTCTAACTTAAATTAACTATACGTCCAACGTCTAATTGCCTACTTGCCAGTGGCGAAAGCACCATATAACACGATTCCTACCGGCTTGCTTCGGGGATTCGCATTGGTAACTCTATCACTATTAAAAATACAATAGTATGTAAATAGTGACTACTATTGTCAATAAATATAGTTACGCTACGGGTATTTAATTCACCATAACATTCAAACAACAAAAAAGGTTATTTATAGGTTTGTATTACAACAAAAGAGAAATGTTCTAAATTAGCCCGGCGCCAAAACGTCATAATCGGGAACTAAATTTTTAGTGACATCATTACGGGATCGCTGTTGTATGAATTTTCATACAACAGCGATCCCGTAATGATGTCACTTTAGGTCACGTGGCACCGCTTGATATGTACGAGAGCAAGCCGCTGTACAACGGGTTATGACAGAGACAGGTATAGAAAAATGCGTCTTTTTAGAAAAAACACGGAAAAGAAATTAATAGTAGCGAGTATTTTAAATCTAGATATACTTGAAAATGCGCTTTGCAAGACTTGTTTTAAATTATAGCTTGCATATTGTGACGCCCATACATATTTATTTGTGGGTACACAAAAACAGAATCATCAAAATCGGTTCACCCAGTCAAAAGTTATGAGGTAACAAACATAAAAAAAAAATACAGACGAATTGATAACCTCCTCCTTTTTTTGAAGTCGGTTAAAAAGGGTAGGTAGATAGCTAATTTGGGTGAAAACATCAAGAAAGTATGAAAAGATCAACTTTAAAGTACTTATGTAAAATGAAGGAAGTAGCCGGAAAAATGACTTAGTAAGTACTTGTACCGTGTGATGCCGGACGTAAAGAATAGCACCATCCCATTTCTTCCTGTGGATGTCGTAAGAGGTGACTAAGGGATTTACTAGAGAATGGGCAGCAGCGTTCTTTATGCATTTTACCACCATACTACGATCGATAACCCGCCTGCCAAGCGTGGCGTTTATAGCAAATCCCCACAAACGGGGAGGCATATGTCCAGCAGGACTTGTTTTAATTATAGCTTGCATAATGTGACGCCCATACATATTTTGTTGCTAGCTGGGTACAATAAGAGTGCCTACCTAATTTTGCGGAAACCAGCGAGAAAGTGATCAGCCTAAAGTGTCATTAACACTATCGTTATGTAGGTATTATGTCCTCCTTTCTTCTTTCTCCTCTTTGTATATTGCCATTTTGTTCCTCATTCGCTAATTATATTAATCATGTTCAGTTATTATTTCATCGTGCTTTGTATGTTTGTTGTTGTGCGCACAAAATAAACGATTTTCCTATCTAACTATCTGTCTCAAAGGTGAAAATAACAGCATCACGGTAAATATGTTAAATGAAGTAACCGAGAAAAATAACTTAGTACTTATATACTTAATACATTTTCAAAAAAGAAAAAAACTCTGCTGAAGAATTATATTACAAATATTTCACTGTTATCCTCAGACTACGCAAGATTTAAGCTTCTTACCTTCCTTTTTTTCTTTTAATATTTTTATATGTACTTTGATTGAAGTTTTTTCTACCGAAGTTTGTTATGGCGGCTTTTTGCCTATTTACAAAAAACCTGTAACACCATTAACTTTTTGACTGTTACGTTAAAAAATATTCATGTGCTGTACTTATATCCTTTTTTATGGTATATTCTTGTCTGGTTCAAACCGGTCACTAATAAAAACTCTCATCAAGGCAGGCATACGATATTTGGTAGGCTGCGAAAGTCTGTTTTTTTCGGATTTTTTTTCTCACTGCTCTCCAGTTTTGTCAGTTAATTGATAACCTCAACCTATCAAGGTGCGACGGTACTGACGGTCAAATGTAGGGAAAGTCGGGGCAATGCGAAAGGAAAATCTTAAGTAAAGCTTTATAAAAATAAGGTAATGTTAAAATCCGATAGCCATTCATTAGTCTGATTAATGTTCTTTAAAAATAAAAAAAAGTAATTATCTCACTATACTAGGGTTCCATAGACAATGGAACTTAAAAAAGGAAATGAGAATCTGAATTGTTTTTTGTAGTGTCCTGCTACTGGTTCGTATTTGGACTTGTTACTTGAGTAAAGGCATATCTCCATATCCGCCAAGCTACAATTAACACGTTTTGTTTTCCTATGGCAGTAGCGAACCATAATTATATCTGAAAGAAAAAGATACTTTAAACACAATACCCAGTGTCAAAAGGGCAACCTTGCTCATTTTGTTCCGCCCAAAATGCCCCCGAGGTCATGTTCATCTTGTCATAGTATAAAACAAAGTAGCTTCCCGCGTTTGTACGTTTTGATCTATTAAACTACGCAACAGATTTTAATATAGTTTTCATCAATAGACAGAGTCATTCAAGAGGAAGGTTTATATGTAAATTACGTGGGCGCAGCCACTGGCAGAGTATAATATAAATGTATAAAAATCAAAAGATTTGGCAATAAGTTCCCCGCATTGACTATGTTTTTATTTTGGATATTGCACATTGTTAATTTATTACTTTAAGAATTTGTGCTTTTGTAGCCTGAAACACAGGTTCTACCTAGTTCAGGCAATTCAGCAAATCTGCTTTATTTTAATTGTTTAAGGTATTTATCGTCTGCCGGGGTCGCGTGATTGTTCGAAAGAGATACCGTGACCCTGGCACGTGGGCAACTGATGGAACACGGGTGGGTTTTAGTCAGTAAAAGTCTGACACGCCCTCCCGCTCCGCCCAGAGTGGGAGAAGTCATTTGATGATTTCCCATCCTGAAAAAAAAAAAAAACAAAAAAGGTATTTATCGTAAATGTGTCCTTATTTATTAATAAACAATTTATTTATTGTTTAGTTATGTAGCCACATAATTGAACTAAAATTTGCTACTACACATTTTTTATACACATTAAAAATGAAAAAGTATCAAAATCGTTACGTAACGTTTTTCGTTTTGTGTAAAAGCGACGTGTAGTTAATTACCTCCCCAAAAACTTTTTTGATAAAATATTCAATACCCGTCAAGATCCTTTTGAATCAATGTACCTATATAATATTAATTATATTATACACAATGATGAGATTAACGATTGGCCTTGACAGCACATAGCTCGAAGTTTATATATAACAGAAGGCGATGTTTCGAGCGATTTGTATTGTGACTGAGCTTTCGGACGGACTGTGCAACGAATTAAGTTAATCGCGATGAGTGCTGTTCTAAATACGTTTATTTTGTTTACGCAAATTACATTTATATTATCAGCGCGTAAGTGTTATTATTTATTTATTTTAATAAGTATATTATGTTTGTATAGGTAGGTACTTAAATTAGTTAATTTATTCAGTATTTGTAAGTATTCATCTACTATGGACCGATGACCTTGTGAAGGCCGCAGGAATCCGCTGGATGCGGGAAGCACAAAACCGGTCGAAGTGGCGGAGCTTGGGGGAGGCCTATGTCCAGCAGTGGACGTCTTTCGGCTGAAATGATGATGATGATGATCTACTATAAATATTTAAATTATTTTAATACACACGGCAATTTAAAATGTGATATCGTAAATATTCTAAATAAAGTAAGTAATTAAATTATAAATTGAGTCTGAAGTCATCGTGAAAAAGAAATCTGTGTGCTAAAAAGTTCTTACAAAAGAAATATATAAGTTTTTTTTTATAATTCAAATTATTTGATATTTTGACGAATAGATACTTTAAAGACCTTTTAAATTGGCTGAATTTTTACACTTGTTTTAATGTTTTGTAATACTTACTCACAACTTTAAAATCCAATAAAAAAAATAATGACATAAAGGTGCACATCGTATTTGGTTACTGTCGATAAAGTTCCGGTCATTATTTAATGTACAAATCTGTACTAATATTATAAAGCTGAAGAGTTTGTTTGTTTGTTTGTTTGATTGATTGATTGAACGCGCTAATCTCAGGGACTACTGGTCCGAATAAAAAAAAATATATTTATCGAGGAAGGCTATAGGCTATATAAAATCACGCTACAACCAAGAGGAGCGAAGCAGTAATTAAAAATGTTGCAAAAACGGGGAAAATCGCACGGGTAGGTGATTCGACGCGACGGAAAGGGTCGGGGGAACAAGAAATTTAACGCGGACGAAGTCGCGGGCAGAAACTAGTGTACAAATAAAAAAGATTTACCTATCCAAACATCATAATCTATACAGGATGTTTGGCGCATGGACCGACAAAATTTTTTGGAAGATTAGGTGGGTAATGTGAATGTAAATGTTTTAAGTGTCACTGTAATCGAAATACGTTTTAGTTGTTTGTTTTTGAGAATTACCTGAATCATCGCCTTTTATGCGACATATTTTTATATTTATACATATAATAAATGAAATTTACTTTTCGTGTCTGTCTGTGTGACCGCGATTTTCTACTTAAGTACGCAATGGATTTAAATGCGGAATTCACTATAATTTAGATGATTTATTCCGGAAGTGTTATTTGCATAAATATATTAATATAAAAATAAATCCCAATGTTTAATCATGTTTAATGTTAATACATAGACAACATAGTAACTAATTTTATATTATGATGTTCATCTAGTAATTTATCTTGCATACCAACATTAGATCATCATCAATTTAATGGTTCCTTGTTTATAATTAATACCTTTATTGACCTCGCAGCTAGAGGTAGAGTCAGCATAAAAAATAACTGATAAAATATTACAAAGTTTCTTAAGACGGTGTCCTTAATCAAAATTATTAAAAATATATGTTAGAAGTACTACAGTCAGTGATTCTGTAATCACATTTCAATCTAGCCTATTAGCTAATCCATAACTATATAATATTATAAATGCAAAAGTAACGCTGTCTGTCTGTCTGTCTCGCTTTCCTGCTAAAACCACTGAACCGATTTAAATGAAATTTGGTACACAGATAGTTTAGAGCCTGAAAAAGAACACAGGCTACTTTTTATCCCGGTAGTATGTTCCCGCGGGATAATTTCCGACCTCTACGCGGGCGAAGCCGCTGGCAAAAGCTAGTAAGTAATAGAACTTAAACTGATTAGTGACAAAAAATAAATAAAAATACACGTGTAGACTTAGATAGGTAAATTACGTCTGTGGTTAGGGAAAGTTATTTAAATATAAGTTCCTATTGACTGAACAATATAACAAATAGGACTGAAAGGCACCTGTTGGAGACTCATAATATTTAGGTCTAGGTGCTGATCTAGGTCATATCAAAGTCAATATGATGTCTAAACAATATAATTAACAACTTCGAGACCCTATTTAACTTTTGACGTTAACTGTATTAAGTAGACGTAACCTCGCTCGTTCCAAATAAGTCAAAATAAACACGGACGTACAAAAATCGCGGCCCGAATTCATAGCGCACTGGAATTTCAACTCTCGGTATTGTATCAAGCATTGAGAATCGAACAGAGTTCAGCGCGAGTGAGTCTCAGCACCGCGGAAAAACACAGTGTTCGATTTTGAACTCTGAGCCCTAAACAGTATATTCAAGATCGAGTGCGAGAAAACACCGTGCCAGGGTAGCGAGATCTGCTCGAAAGAGTTACCGTGGCCCTGGCATAAATGTAACTGAAAGAACACGGGTGGGTTTTAGTTAATAAAAGTCTGCGGGAGACGTCATTTGATGATTTACCACCTACAAAAAAGTGCGAGAAAATATCCCAACGCGACTTTATTACGTTCGTGGGAACATGGGCTAAATTGTTTGTAATCTGCTTCTTTAATTAAGTTTATATTTACTTGATCTTATTTACAAAACGGAACTTCTGAGCGTCGAATTAAATAAAGATGAATAAAGCTCTTTATAGACATTAAAGAGCTTTCTTCACCTTAATTTAGAATTCGAATACTTATACTTACTTAGAATGAATGTATGCCTAAATTTCATACAATTTTATCTCTGTCAATACCAGAAGAATAACTGTACTATGGCAAAAAAATAATTAAAAATCATTGTACCTCCCAGAATCTTTAATTATCTAGGTAACTAAACAAAAACACATAGATAAAAAAAAGAAATTTAAAGACATCTATCAACCCGACCAAACTGGGCCCGCGTGGTGGATTATGGATCGCTCCTTCCCAACATCCACCAACCCATAGGCCCGCGTGGTGCATTATGGCCCTCTCCCTCCTATAGAGAGAAGACATGTGATTCAGTAGTAGGAAAATTATTGGCTGATTATGTTAAGTATGCAAGTACCGAAATAATAATATATTTGAACAATTTACAAATACAAGATTTGTGTTGTAATATTACTAAACTCATGGTAATAAATTCAAAAACCTCCTCAGGGGTCATCTTGGTAGGCTCATATTATGTCCTGCTAGGGTCACGGATTTGTTTGAAAGACTTACCGTGACCCTGGCACATGGGCAACTGAAGGATCACGGGTGGGTTTTAGTCAGTAAAAGTCTGACACACCCTCCCGCTCCGCCCAGAGCGGGATACGTCATATGGCGACTTCCCACCCACAAAAAAAGAAAAAAAGGGGTCACCTTGGTAGGCTCATATAATGTATTTTGCCATTTACATATTTTGTTATTATTATGCAAAAATCGAGATAAAGCATGCACTAAATTACAAAGGATGTAACATTTTTATGATATAATTTGTAGTCTAATCACGTATGTCTACATATTTCTGTTGTTTTTAAGTATTTGTGGTCACGGTCGACTAGGCTTGGATTCTTCCATGTCTTATTTACCTTGTCACTTGAGTAAGTTATTAAGTGCGAATAGTAGTGATTAAAGTCGCATCAATCATATACCTACATAGAGGATAATTTGTGCGTATTAGTTATTTTAATGGCCTAGTAGTCGATTCGTACGAATTTACTCACCTGAAACGGGCGGATCTACACTTACTAATAAAAAACGTGCCAACGTGCTATATTTAAAAAAAACGTGCCAATTGCCTACAAAGATATTCTTTATTTTTCTGGAGTGTCGCTTTGCCCACAAATAAATTGACTTTGTGCGAGTCGCTTACATAATATCATATTAATAATACGAATTAATTTGTTTGTTTTGACTAGTACGCCATTTTCATAGAGGTTAGAGGGTCATTCTGTTAAGAGCTACCTACATAGTTGATTACTATTCTTATTAGTTTATTACTTAGTATACTTTCTTGTTTTTATAGATATCAAAATAAGTATGGTTGACATTTTCACCATGACTCTAAAATTATTATGTCTGGCGTATAGGTCATGTTTGTACAACGAGCTGAGCCAGAAAAACTAATCAAGGAGATCTAAATTTGTTTCCATATTGCTTTATTTCATAGAACTTGAACATATTAATAGTTCAAGTAGTATGAAATAGTCGGCAAGAACTATATTAAATAAAACAGTAGACCAACAGACTGACCAATATTCTATTCGCAAAAAAAATTGTGTCATAGATTGTTATAGTTCGTTGATGTCTTTGGCTTTAAGCCAAAATGTTTTCCCACCAAATAAGCTTTGTTTTACAATGTACACTACATTGTAAAACAGACCTACTGGACTTGGGGCAGAACATGACATGATAACATAAGTACCTATGTGAGATAAGAGGAAATGTGAGAAAATCCACAACACAACGCGAGTCACACATTTTATCACGGTTTTTGTTTCCAAGCTGTGATATAAATGTGTGGCTGCAGCCTATCACAGAAGGCCGTGCTCGCTCGGCTGTAGATATCATCTCTGTAGGGTTGGACTTTTAATTATACCCTACTAAAACTAATAGTGTTGGGGTAGTGAACGATTTCGCGTAAAGAATTAATGATAAAAATGGTTTAAATTAAACAAAACTTAAAAAAAATAGTTTTTAAGATGTGGAATATAAGAATCCTACTAATATTATAAATGCGAAAGTTTGTATGTATGTATGGATGTGTGGATGTTTGTTACTCTTTCACGCAAAAACTACAGAACGGATTTGGATGAAATTTGGAACATAGTTAAATTATAACCTGGATTAACCATCGTACCATCGATAGTCCATACTCCTGGGCAGGTTATAGGCTATATAACATAACGCTAAGACACATAGGAGCTGAGCAGTGACGATACTTTTTATCCCGGTAGTACGTTTCCGCGGGATATTTTCCGACCTCCACGCGGGCGAAGCCGCTGGCAAAAGCAAGTGATTAATATTTTTTAATAACAGTTATTTCCTTTTTTATTTTCAACCGACGAAAAAAAACGGAGGAGGTTATCAATTCGACGCGTATATTATTATTTTTTTTTTTTTATGTATGACCACGCATAACTTTTTACATAGTGGTCCGATTGTGACAATTCTTCTTCTATTGGAAAGGGTATACTCCCAAGGTGGTCCCATATAAATTTGGAAAACAAAATCGAACCCTAAGGGTCGGAAAACAGGGGATGATTGATTGTTCACTCACTGATGGTAATGTATAACCACGCATAACTTTATACAGAGTAGTCCGATTTTGATAATTCTTTTTTTGTTGGATAGGGAATACCTTGTCAAGTATTATGAGTACATTAAAGTCACAAAAAATAAAAAAAAAATAAAAACTTTTTAACAAAAAATTAAACCGCCGAAAAAACTGAAAAGCATAAAATAATAAACCTTAAAATTATGAGTCGGCGCTGAAAAATCAATGAACAAAGATCTCTCAAAGCGCCGACTCATAATTTTAAGGTTTATTATTTTATGCTTTTCAGTTTTTTCGGCGGTTTTCTTCTGATAGAAACAAAACTAAATATAAAAATCATGTGATTTAACTTTTTTTACTGTAGTCATTTTATTTCCTCTGGCAGCCATAGACTATATATATATCGATATAATATACATTGTGTTTTAAGACAAGTTATTAAATTTAAAATACAAAGTTTGCATGTAAGTACATTATTTCAAGTTCAATCAATTTCATTCATTCTTGCACCACCTCACTATCTTTTTTTTGTCAAAACCGGGTATCCCTCCAACTGTCAAGTTACTGAATAGGATTAAAAGTCCAACCTTAGATGTTGGTATTATCTAATAGTGTGGTCTATAAGACGATATTTATATAATATTAGAGATAGTACTACACTAATTTTATACATGAAGAGGTAAAGTTTTTTATTATATATGTAAAGGATAATCTTCGAAAATATACATCCCATTGCAACAATTCTTTCACTGATAGAAAGCTAGTATTCTCGCGTGCCATACGTCATGATAGACAAAGTCGCGTGCAGACGCATGGTATGAATACGGAAATAGGTAGTAGGTAATTCTAATTAATAACTAAATATTAATAACTAGCTTCTGCTAGCGACTTCGTCCGCGTCAAAATTTTTGCTCCCCTGACCGTAAACTGGCAGGCAATTTGATGCCACGGGAAGGCCCGTGGCATCGAATTGCCTGCCAATTTACGTCCATTTTTCGTTGCTGCTCCGCTCCTTTTGATTGTAGCGTGATATTATATAGCCTATAGTAAAGTATCTTATGGCCATCTCCAGGTTCTAAGCTGCCTTCCCACCAATTTCCAGCCAAATCGGTTCAGCCGTTATTGAGTTATAAATAGTGTAACGAACACGACTTTCTTTTATATATATAGATTGTATCAATGTCATGCTTAATAAAATATTTGCTTACTTTAAAACTTAACAGTTTTTAAATGATATAAATGTACAAATTACAGGTTCAAATTAGCGGGCAATTTTTTTCCTCCCTGGTATCGTTATTACCAACTTACGAAATAAAAAAAAACATTTTTTCTTTCACCATTAAGCCTCCTACAAAACGGCGCGACGCGGCAGCGCGACGCGACACTCGTAGAACAATTTTTATGTGAACTTCTTGGAAATTGTTCTACAAGAATCGCGTCGCGCTGTCGCGTCGCGCCGGTCTGAATAAGCCTTTACAACTTTATTCAAAATTTTTAATGACACTAACGTCTAAATTAAGGCAAGCAAACGACAGTTATGTTTTTGTTTCAGCAATTCGTAAACAATATCTACGTTTCACTATAAATTACAAAAACATCTCGCGGATCCGACGACACTTTTTTTTCTGTTGTTTATATTTTGTTCCATTAGTTTTCTACCCACAAGTTGGGTATAGATGTACACAACTTGTGGGTAAAGTATTTCCAGCTAATTTAATTTAAACCTGTGTAAAAAAAGAAAAGTATCGTTAAGCATCGATTTTTTTTTCCGCATGGTTATTAATAAGAAAAGTGCCCAAAAGGCCGGCAGCAATCCCACGTGGTATGGAAACTCTGATTCGGCCAAAAAATTATCCAGCTCTCTGGTCACGTGCAGAGTCCACGAACCGCTTTACAATGTCTCGAAAAATTTAAGAATAGTACATCAAAAAATATGCAAATGAGATATCTAAAATTATATCAAATATATACTAACAAACTTTTTACTTACCATTTCTGATAAATATAATTATGTTTTTGTCTATGTCTTACTGGTAATCTGTCAAGTACTGTCGGTTCCAAAACTATTTGACAAAAACTAAACAAATCCTGTTCTTGTATTACGCAATCACTCATTAAAGTTCATTGATTTATATATAAAAATTGGGAAAAGTGTTGAGATATAGAGTTTTCAACTCTATATCACAACACTTTTCCCAATTTTTTTTGGTTTCTTGATGTTGATTGCTTTAGTAACATCATACATATTATTATATAGCCTTCCCTTAGAAATATATTTTCTCTATGTATATTTTATAAGGGTTTGACCATCCAGTCTTTACATTTGCTTTTGTTGATTTCATAAACCTAGCGTTCCAGTGGAACGGTCGTCCTCTAGGTCTTCTTCCTGCTTTGGGGTCACGGGTGCTCAGAGTGGGGACTCTGTCTGCCCACTAAGTGACCTCAGGGATGATGGCGCACAGTGGTTACGTGTTGCCTCGCACAACTGCTGAGTTAGGTTTCGGGGAGGCCCCGTTACAGTCTCCTCAGAGATGTGCCCTAACAGGCGTTACACAGAAGGGGTTCCGGATTGGTCTTTTGAGAGGTAACGGTACCCCTTCCATGTGTAGAAGGTGACCACCGGGGTGGTTTTAGTGAGGTAAAAATCCCACACTCCCCGGTCTTATCCCCGAAGACCGGGCGCCTTTTGAAGGTTTCCCCTCGAAAACAAAAAAAAAAAAAAAAAAAAAGGTCTTCTTCCTGCTGGTTACGAGCATATTCTCACGTTTAACGATTCCATCTTGTGACTTGTTCTACTAAACGTAATTAAAAAATCATCGACGAAAATCGAGGTGGTACTTAAAACTCAATTGCCAAATGTCTTTGATGTGTTTTAAAATTAGAGTTTTGCATTCAAAATTTAAAATAATCAAATCAAAGCACTCAATGATAATCAATTTACGAGTTTAAGTGGCACAACTAATTGGAATCCACAGGTACATTTTCTGATCCATTTGTTAACGTTTTATTCAAATATTTTTGGAACAGACTATACAATGTATAACATGATTAACAAAAGACCTCATACAACCCAATTATAGTATTGAGTGAAGCATGTAGTACTATTTTTTAGAAGCTAACTGTTATTGTTAAGAAAATAGTGTTGACCCTAGCATTACTTTATTAATTCAAAATTGAGTCTTACTGAAAAAATATTGACTTTTCTTTGGCTCAATGGGCGGTATGGCAGAAAAGAAAATAAAAAAAAAACCTACATTAAAAATCACTGAAATCGATTCAGTACTCAATTACGTGTTACACCTTGTATATTTGAAAAAGCTACAAAACGACGCAGGTTTCAAAAAATCACGTAAATCAGATAAGTGTTTCTTGGAATTACAAACGCAAACTGGACAGTCGTGGATATCACGTTTTGCAATAATTATGACTTGTTCTCAGGTTTATCTTTTACTACCTTTTGCTAGCGGCTTCCGTATTATACGTAACACGCGAATAAGCCTTCTTCTTGAATCAAGCTGTCTATTTATGAAAACCGCATTAAAATCCGTTGCGTATTTTAAAAAATCTACGCGCACAGACGCAGGAAGCGACTATTGTGTTTGTTTTATACTACATATGTAAAGATTTCATTATAATCAGATAAATAGTGGTATAATTAACAGGATATTTATAGAGATACTGAAACAATGGCGCTTGCAATGCTGCATGTTGTGTTAAGTTAAGTTGTTCAGCGTGATTGTCTTCTTCCAACATTATTGCTGATTATCATATTAAATATAGTCCTCTAGACCGTATTTCGGCCTTGGTGGCCTATTTTAGCGGAGACTAGCCATCGGCGCGAGAGATATTATATTGCACAAGTGTGTGTGCAGACACAGGGGCACTCACTCTTCCCTCATTCTCATAGTCCGATGGGAGGGTAAACCGACACGAGCGGAGAGAGATCAGGCGCAGGACAAATTGATCCCGTGCCTCGGAGAGCACGTTAAGCCGTTGATTATCATATTACTTAGATATCAAAACGTCATGAGAAAACCGGCATGTCCTAGATCCAAATATTCGAAAACATGACATCTACCAACCCGCACTAGGCCAGCGTGGTGGATTACAGGACATTCTCTCACAGAGGAAGCCTGGGTCCCAGCACTGGGAACGTTATAGGCTAATTATGCTATATTACTTAGGTGCAAAAAGTGTGTGTTTGAAGTATATTATGTCAATGTAAAACAATTAAAAAGTCGTTATTTTGTATTTGCCTGTCATTTCAATATTATAACCGAGTGTCCATAATTTCGTATGTAATATGTTTACACTTAGTTACTGTGTTTCGCAATGAATTAGTTAAGTAGCAAATTTTTAATGTAAAATCACGTTTGATGTTGACTGTACCTAAGTAACAAAGATATGACACCAATGACATATCGTTTTCTTTAAGTATGATATAAATTTACAAAACTACATAATTTGTAATAAGTATGCAATTACCAAAGACTTTACTTATTTCTTAAGTGAAAACCTAAAGTAATAACTAATAACTTTTGAGACGTAAGTATGAAAATTGAGTTTTATATTCTGCTGCTATACAGTCAGGAAAAAAACCTGACATTTATTTTTACATTCGCCAAGGTGCTAATCGGGGGGCACGGCAGTGCCCCCGCCAAGTCGAGCGCGAAGCAAACACTGCCGTACCATCCTTTACTGGAATCATTTCGCCGCATTTTCAGGCCCCTATTTGAGAGCCTCTGGATAAGACCAGAACGCAGAAATTTTCGTCATTCAGTAAGCTATAATCACATACTTAAAATTCAAAATTTCAAGTCTGTAGGTCTTTTAATTCCGAAGTTGAGCGAAAGCAAAGTTTCGCATTCATGACACTCACTCACTCACTCATGATCATCAGAATAGAACTAGTACTTCCCATAAACTCAGAGAACTGAAATTTGGTACAGAGTTAGGGTTTAATGGCCACATAAAGGGAAAACTAAAAAACTGGGATAATCGAAGATCTGGAGTACCTAGTGACCCTGATTAGAAAACACAACAGCCCAACCAAACTATTAGAGATCGACATACCGCCTTTACAAAAAATATTCAACTTGGTGGGCCGCTTCATTTGATGTCAAAAATCGAAGGTCTGAAATATCTGATGAAGAACCTTCAGCTGGTCTCAGCTGTATTAGAGATATGGTAATAACCCCTTCTACTTTTGGCATAAAAAAATCGACTGTCATTGCAAAAATCCAGCGTAGTGGGACACACTTCTAATTTAATCTAGCCTAAAGAGTCCCACTGCTGGGCGAATGCCTCCCCTTCTACTTTTAATACGCATATATATAAAATTAAAGGAAAGCTCTGGATAAGACTAGACTGACTTTTATAGTTATACTTCCAAGTTTACAAGAAGAAATAGTCGAACGATTAACTTTATTCTACTCGAAAATTACACAAATTAAATAAACAAATTACACAAAAATATTAATTTCGCTCAAAATTTGGTCAAAATATAATGCTTGGACTAAGAGTGGCGGTGATACTCGCACACATCGTTAGATGGCGCTGACTGTATTTTAAAACGCGTTTACGTTTGTTTTTCCGATAACCTTATATGGCGAAGTGGCAACCAGCCGCGTTACTGTCGTTTACGACATTCTTCTACTTCGCTTGAAAACGTTTGCTAGGGATTAGGAGGCAATATTTGCATTTCGTTGATTTCGCTTATTATTTATTTCGTGAGGTTTGCTAAGGTTAATTAGTAGGTTGTTATTATAACAATTCGAAGATTTGAAAAGGTTAGGAATTTTATGATTAGTGACGGATTATTACTTAATTATTAGATTTTAAAGAAGTTTTAACTGAATACTTTATTTAATTGTTAGTTTTTAAGTACTCTTAGTTTTCTAGGTTTAAAATACGCCCTCATGGACATTGGCAGCTCCATATTCTCTTGTGGCCAACTCTACGTGGCGCGTTCGCGAGTAACCAATCTTCATGGGGTTCATTCATGCACCTCATAAATGTTGACTTCAAGAGTATAAAAGCTCAAGCTTCAGCGATCACCGAATACAACCGGCTTAGGCGTAAATACCGCGTCAATATTTCAGAAATTGAACCGTATAAACCGTCTAAAATAATAAATAATGAACGCGAATGGGCAATACGAAAAACTGTTGCTACTGTACAAGAATCAGAACCGGCAAAAAAGAAAAGAAAGATTTGTAATAATGAAAAAACTACTCCTAAAAAGAAAAAAAACTGTGTCAAATAAGAAAATCTAGTAAAATAAATCAGTATGCCCACGATTCTACAAAAAGAAGTGAAATCCCACCAAAAACATTCTGTAAAAAACTAGCCAAGTCTCGATGGAGCTGCTTGTTTATTTCTAAAAAGTAATGAAATCTAGACAAAGTCGTGCCAAGTCTAAGGTTCCTTACTGCGATTTCTTTATTAATATAGTTAATGTTGTGTGACTTGGCCGTTATAAAATGAGACACTAGCGTCCAATTACCAATACCAGTATGGGCTATTTTCTCGCTTAACAAACATAGGTAGTTACAACAGATATAACATTACGTGTAAACAAAATTGACTTGTACCCACTAACGTATAAAGAATGTTCAACGGCCAAGTCACACGACATTAACTATATTAATAAAGAAATCGCAGTAAGGAACCTCAGACTTGGCACGACTTTGTCTAGATTTCATTACTTTTTAGAAATAAACAAGCAGCTCCATCGAGACTTGGCTAGTTTTTAACATAATGTTTTTGGTGGGATAATATATTATTTAAATAGCAGTTTTTTGGCGTTGACTGTATTTACCCGATGATGAGCCATTTTTATAGGTAGCTTCTACAAGAATCATAAAATTATACATAATACGTAATTTCCAAACACTATTCTGCCTATACTAGAATGTAATTATTTTTTATAACGTATAAATTGCACTGTGTGGTGCCGGCCGTAAACCACCCCATTTCTTCCCATGGGTGGGCAGCAGCGTTCTCTATGCATTTTTCCACCATACTGCGATCGCCAACCCGCCTGCCAAGCGTGGCGATTATGGCAAATCCCCCAAAAAAGGAGCCGGTCAAAGTGGCGGTTCTTGGGGGAGGCATATGTTCAGGAGTGGAGATCTTTCGGCTGAAGTGGATGATTAATATTTTATCTATTTATTATTTCTGGAAAATATCGTCGGTTTACACATTTACTTACTCTGTAGCCCGAATTTTGTGTAATATTGCAATGTGTAACTGTTTATTTTCCTAAACATAAAGTAAAGCGGTTAGAGCGAATAATTTTGTTTTTATATCACGTGTCGGGGTAAATCGCAACACTAAACAAAATGTATCATACTTGAGTAGGTTCTTGGAATTACCTAGTAGTGTCACGTAATACCAATTAAATTAACTTGTTTTACGAGGTATTTGTAGCATTAATTGTTAATGGCAAACTGCTTATGACCTTTTTATAGTACCTAGACCACACAAATTGGCAAACATAGATTTAACAACATACATTACATACATTACAAACATACATTTTTAGTACTGACTGTAGGATTAATGAAGTAATATGTCTTTTAGTTACAATAGATAATTATTTACGTCAACATTTTTTTTTACTTTTTTCTTGTATCCTGACTTGTCACCCAATTCTCGAATTCCATTTTTAAATTTACTGGACTGTTCGAATCTCCGTGGTTCGAATGTAAATAAAGTTATTTTATCGCCAGCCTGTACAATATAAGATCGACTTTTGCAGAAAACCTTTATAATTTTTCTTTTTAAGGGCTGGCCATTTTCCTACTAATGAATTTGAAAACTTGATCATTCTTATATTCGCTATATTTAAATTTTTCCCTAGGATTTAGGACTAGGCTGAGGCACTTTACGCCTATCACCACTTTCTAGCTCTAGCTGGGAAGAACTGTCGCTACAAAATCTCTAAGAATCATTCTAGATCACAATTTATACATACCTATAATATAAACCCAACCCATAAATTATTTTATTTTTTGGTTAAGTGTCCCACTAAGCTTCTAAACAACTCCATTTAGAATACAATACAGTAATAGGTATGTTTAGTGTTCATACATTTTAATAGGCCTTTGTTATCCAAACCTAATTTGACCGACAGTTACCCACATTATAAATAAGGATCATCGAACTTGCCAAAACATTAACATGTTAGTACTGACATTCTTAATATTGATTAAGTGTTAAAATACATTGTACAGACAGCACATCAAGGTACCCGAAACTGTCAAATTCTCCCAATCAACCTTGAACCTAATGCTTTAGCGATAAAGTTGAAAATCTAATGCCTATAATTTATTTCTTGCGTGGGCATCACTTGGCCAAAACCTCTTTATTAAATGGGCATTTCCCTTTGACAGATTGTAGTATCTCGATGTGCTGGCGTCTGTACCACCATATGTGAACTACGCATCATATTGACGTCACGCAAAATCCTACATCGCGCAAGCAGAGTTTACGGCGCAAATAGCATATTTACAACAAACAGCGACGCCCTAAGTCGAGGGCCGTACCCCATAGGGGGTGCCCATAGCGCCCATAGCTTAGTAAGAAATGTAAGAAATTTACCTTTGGCTGGAGGCTTTGAGTTCGATTAAGGCAGCTACAGGAAAGTTCAGTTAACAGCCGCGGTTTCTCAAGGTCAACTACCATGAGATGCCAATAATAAACGATAAATCGTCGGGCAGTTGTCCACCAGATAACGACACTCCAGACGAGGGTCGGTGGACCCTCCTTTTTCAATGGAGGTTGACTGAACTTTACACTCTTACTCTCATTCCTCCAAAAAAAAAAAAACCTACAGTTATTTCATAGTTTTAAGTGTTTACCAAACTGAATAACCAAACTTAACCAACTTGAATTGCCAAACTTAAGTGGCAGTGGGCAGGGCACATTGCTCGCAGAACAGATGGCCGATGGGGTCGGAAGGTTCTGGAGTGGCGACCGCGTACTGGAAGACGTAGCGTTGGAAGGCCTCCCACAAGATGGACCGATGACCTGGTGAAGGCCGCAGGAATGCGTTGGATGCGGGAGGCACAGAACAGGTCGAGGTGGCGGTGCTTGGGGGAGGCCTATGTCCAGCAGTGGACGTCTTTCGGCTGAAATGATGATGATGATGATGATGATGAAGTGTTTACCTCTGTTGGAAGTTCCCATGATTGCTTCTATTTTCTTAACATAAAGCTAGTAAGACAATCAAACCATTCAGGCTCTCCACAGGTTGAATAATTTTGGGAGGAGTTCATGACCCCTACGACTTTAACTCGACGAAGTGAACTCGAATTACGATTCCATCAAAATTATGGATTTTTCTCCCAATTTCAGTACCACCAATCCAAAAATGCACGCTAACGGACTCAGAGTGCATCAAAAAGTCGACACAAAATGCTTTGGCTACGTTTGCTGCTGGCATCCCAGAAGTAGGCACTGAGGTCTTGGATCCGGTCCACATTGACGTCATCAAGATCGACCTATCTGGACTTAAGCTGACAATCAAAGAGGCTGATATTAAGGGGCTCAAGAATGCTGTGGTTGATAAAATCAAGTGAGTTAATATTTTCTAGTATAACTGTCGGTTTTTTAGTGTGAATATGAGCTCTGTTAACCTTTTTTAGTGACACGTATTCACTGAAAATTCATAATTTATCTTGCTGTTACTTCTAACGATACTATACTGTAGGCGGGGAAGAGGGAAAGCCCAATTTAACGGTGACTTAGAATCTAAGTAAAAGGACCTCGTGACAATAAATTTATAAAATAATAAGTCATTTTTTCAAATTAGGCTGGGAATCATCACTTTTCGAACGTCAAAATTACATAAGACAGTCCCCCAATACGCCCACCCTTTAGCACTTCCTTGTGTTTTAGCTGGGAAGAAGAAGTGACGCAACAAACTTCCCAGCCGCACAGCTGTCTCTTCAGTTAGATAAACTTGATTGTATACAATACTAGGTTGGCAAAGTAATTAACATTATGAAACACAGAGCACAAAATTAATTTAGTTGCCATATGTCAGCTAGTCACGCTGATATACCAAGAAATAAAATGAAAACTTTACTCAAGCAAACAAAAATGTACACAAAACATAAACCCAAAATAAAAGCCTTTTAACATAAAAGGCGTAACAGCTCACTGAGGCAACGCTGAATTATGTTCACATAGCTGTTACGACTCGAGTTATAACTCGAGGCCACAAATTATAAACTAGGACCATAGACGTAAAATAAATATATAATATACTAGCTGACCATACAGACGTTGTCCTATTTTCTAGAACTTGATAGCAGCGCCACTTACCGGGTCCTATAGTGAATCTAAACCATCAAGGGTGCCACCCAAACGCATACAAAAAAAATCATTCAAATCGGTCCAGCCGTTTAGGAGGAGTTCAGTGACATACACACGTACAGTAGAATTATATATATAAAGATTAATACGTGGCATATCCCAACACTACTTTGCCTTCTTTACTTATCCTACTCTATAAATAGCTGTTAAACGATTCCTCCTCTAGATGTTGGTCAAAACTCGTCGCTATTATCCACATACGTTATATTATAAAGTAATTCATTAAAATATCTATTCTTCCAGGGTCGACACGGCTAAAAAACAGATCGACATCAACTTCCATGCAGCTCCTCTCATATTGAAGGGCAAGTACAAGGCTGGTGGTATGCTGCTCATCTTGCCAATCACTGGAGACGGAGATGTCACTTTGAAGATTAGTAAGTAGCAAGTTTATCTTTATTACAAGACAGGACAAGAGCTCTAGTCAGGGATGTTCACGATTGTAGCGGAATCTCCCGGGCCCCCGACTCTTGGTAGTGGAAGGAACCGTAGGGGTTTTAGTATATATGTTACGGGCAATTTGACAAGTCCGGGCACTATTAATAATGGCCGGTCTGTATTCATAATGCCCGACTCAATTGGGCAATGTGATTAAAACAGCGTACTTAATCACTTTTCCCGGCCATTATGGATAATGCCCACCCTACCTTGGGCAAAGTAATAAAATAGGTAAACTGTAGTATTATATGAATTTCTTGGTTGTCTATTGTTTACCCGAAGATCATATACCATAATCATCATATTCCCGAATTTCATTTACCCGAATTTCATTTGCCCGAATGTTTTGTTTGCCCTAAAAGACATAAGACATACTTTTAATTGCCTGAAACTTAGAAACCATAAGATACGAGTGCCATACGTATTGTTTTTCATATTTTTAATTTCCATAATAATCATTAGCCATAATAATCATTACACATGATATTTAAGCGCCATAATAAATGGCAGCATGGTCGAGGGTGGGCTTGGGCGACGGAGCAAAGCGGGGCTCCTACTTCTAGGTGGATTATAAAAAAATAACCACGAAGGGGATGGCGGGGTCTATTCGCTCGCTTCGCTCGCTCAAACGACCCCGCCATCCCCTTCTAACCTAACCTATCCGAGTCGGGGTGCTTTAAAGTCCCAATTGCATTCAGCGGCTGCGGTCCAATTTCTCACATTACCCGGCTACAAGAAGGGAATTATTCATACTGCCCGGCCCAAGTGATAAATTCAAGCCATCTCAAACACTGACTTATTACATGGACCACGTGCCGTCGGGTATTATTAATAATGGCCGGTCAAAATGAGAAATTAATCACTTTGCCCGACGCTCTTAGGCATTATTAATAATGGCCGGTCTTTATTAATAATGCCCAGTTAATCACGTTGCCCGTAACATATATATATATTAGCTACAGAGGTCTTTTTGGGCTGCTACTAAGGTCAATTTAAAAATCCAGCCTGTAGTGTACTGCCAGGGTCGCGAGATTTGTTCGAAAAAGATACCGTGGCCCTGGCAAATGGGCAACTGAAGGAACACGGGTGGGATTTAGTCAGTAAAAGTCTGAAACGCCCTTCCGCTCCACCCTAGAGAGGGAGAAGTCATTTGATGATTTCCCACCCACTAAAAAAAGGGTTCCAGTTCGCAGGAGTCCGATATAAACCTCACTCAGACAGAGGGTATCCATGAGGGTTTCTACAGATAATAAATGGGAAAAGAGCTTCTACGAATGGTAGTGTAAGTACGTATTACACTGTGGTCAGTTACGTCCGTTGCTAATTTTATGGACTGCGAAATCTGTTCGCCATGGCGCGTGGCGTGAGTTCTTCTCAAGTCATGCTGATGCGAAAGACAAAGTTGTGATTTCTATATACAGCATGGCTGGAAAATCGATGCGCAACCTGATACCATAGACTCAGTACGTGATCTTGAACCTCTCTGCATTTTCGACGGTAATTTTTTAACGCTGTGGCATTGAAAATTTTCGTCGGTTATCTGCTTTTTCCTGCAAATGTGTAATACCAATGCCGTAAATATGGAACAGCAGTTAAAAAAAAACACATAGAGTTGTGGATTCAACAGGTTGAGAATCGAAGTCTCTGCTTGTTCAGTCATTTAGATGTCAGTCCTCAGGCCAGTCGAAATTCCACCCCTGCTCCAATACAATACTTGTCACTGTGCCAGCACAGCACGCGCTTGCGCTTGCGCGTGTGCTTGTGCTGTGTGTGTGCTGTGTGTGTGTGTTGTATGCTTGTACTTATCTGTTTGTGTGTGTGTCTGTTGTACTTGTTACTTGTCTGTCTTGTCTTGTCACTTACATTGTTATAACTGGAAGCAAAATCTATGCTCTAATATTTTATAAAAAAAACTTGGCACCAGAATTTACGTCCTAAACCATTACTTTTTCAGAAAACCTCGAGATCGCCATGACAATGCCGTACGACATCATCAAGAACGAGAACGGGAAAGAGGTCATTGACCTGAAGAGCTATAAGTACACCTACGAGAACAACGAGAACACTCACTTCAAGCTGACCAATTTGTTCAATGGAAACAAACAGCTGAGTAAGTGATTATCACTTTTGGTTGATTAGATTTTAGATCTATAGAAAAGAATTGGTTGATTTAAGAACCTAAGTACAATGATTAAGATATACGAGTAGGTCAGACTAAGTACATTATTACAGGCTAATATGTTCGTTTGAATTATATATTTATGAAAACATCCGAGCATATACCCCGCGTCCTAACAGAAAGCAACAACACAGCCATTTCAAGTTCGAGCGAAAAATTTTTAACTTTTAAATCTAACATCGATCCAAGATGTCAACAAAGCATACTAAAATCCTTGCCAGACTCTTAAATCACATGCACAGATCTAAAACGAAAAAATATATTTTATAATAAGAGTATAAAAAGTTTTTATGCAGTTTGGAAGCCGACGTACTGGCCATCATCAGGGTATCATCATTGTTCCAAATTTAAATTCACGAGCATTTACAAAGTTACGACCTTCATAAAATAAAATGCAAATACATTTAATTAATTTAAGAGAGAGGATTCTCATCAGTTTTAATTAAGGAATCACTATTTACGTGAATAGATTTTGTCATCAGCATGTTTATTGTTGAAAGCAGTGGTGGCCCAGTGGTATCCAGACTAACGAGTTGTAGGTCGTGGGTTCGAACCCAGGCAGGCGCTTCACATTGTGTAAATAATTTTACCACCACTGCTCTCAAAACGGTGTAGGAAAACATCGTGAGGAAACCGGTATGTCTTTGAACCAAAAATTCGAATATATGTGACATCTATCAATCCGCACTGGGCTCGCGTGGTGGTTTACAGCCCACTCCCTCTCAGCGAGAGGAGGCCTGTATCCCACCAGTGGGAACAATATAGGCTGATGTGTATTTTTAATCATTCCAGGTGAGGCAATGCTTACATTCATGAACGAAAACTGGAGGGCTATCTCGCAGGAATTCGGCACCCCCGTGCTCGAGAAGCCGGTGCAGAAAATATTTACCGCCATCAAAACTTACTTGCGGTCACAGCCCTTGGAAGAAATTGCTAATGTTTAAGTTATTGCCAAAAATTATGATTTAATAGAATGTAGTTACGGTTTAGGATTCAGTTGAAATAAAAGTACAATGTTTTTTTAAATATTTTCTTTTAATTATCTATACTAATATTATAAAGAGGAAAAGTTTGTATTTTAGTTTGTTTGTTTGTAATGGATAAACTCAAAAACCACTGGACAGATTTTAAAAATTCTTTCGCTATTAGAAAGCTGCATTATCTGCGAGTAACATAGGCTATATTTTATTTTTTTTTAATAGGGGTCCGTAAGATATTTGGGTTTTTCGGACCCAAGGTGTAAAAAACATCCTTATTAATATGTCTTCGAAGTACCAGGTTGTCATAACTTGGTAGGAGCTCACCTAACATGGGTGTGTGATAGCTAGAAAACGCTTTTTGTCTTCGAAGTACCAGGTTGGCATAACTTGGTAGAAGGTCACCTAACATGGGTTTTATTGATTCTGAGGCGGTACGAAGTTCGCTGGGTCAGCTAGTATAAACATAAAATCACACTAAACTGGAAGAGCAGAGCCACCTACTGCACGCAAATCTTTGCTTAAAAGGTGACTCCAAACTTAACAATGATGAAATAAACTTCTTTTTTATCACGTTTGTTATCTCAAATGGTTAAGCATAGGTGTATCAATAGTAACACCGATATTTTGTCAATTATATTTTGCTCCATGTATGAATCTATTGTCATCAACGGGCACAAATCCAAAATCTAGCCTACTACTGAGAAATTCTTGACGGAAAAACCCGATTGCACTTTGCCCAACTTCGGAATCAAACCCAGGACCACATGATCAACAGTCCACTGCCCATGAAGCAGTCTCTTTTAAGTAATTTCAAATGTATCAAACATTACATATAAATCTTTGCATAAAATCATTTAAAAGTAATACCCACGCAAATGGTGGTTAAATTAAATTCATTTTAAATAATAATATCGATACCGGAAATTTCAATTGTCGTAAAGGACAAAACACGAGTTTTCAGTAGAGCCAAAAAGCAAAAAAAATATTTGTTTTTCTCTAATATCTTTTTCAAATAAAGTACTAATATCTGGATGACCGAGCTTTGCTCGGTATTTTTTGATAAATTGTGTTTAAAATAAGTTTATGTTCAAGTTGATTATCGATAAAGTTGGTCATTGAAAACACGAATAAAACGACATTTTATAAAAATGAATCCAAGCTAGATCGATTTATAGCCCCCAAAACCCCCTGTATATTAAATTTCATGAAAATCGTTGGAGCCGTTTCCGAGATTCAGATTAAATATATATATATACAAGAATTGCTCGTTTAAAGATATAAGATATTCATGATGTCAAAAGAAACCCTCACTATTTTTTTGTGTTCTATCCATAAAAATTAACAAAATAATCCAAACATAATTATTGACGAAAATGAGAGTCCTTTACAGCCCAAAAAAAATTAACTGAAGTACTTTACAGCCACGAAAAATTGGTTATCATAAAGTCAGATGTGTCGTAAACGACTAATCTTGATCATCAAGGGGTAGTACAAGTCATTTAAACCTGAGACTAAGGGGGTAAAAGGAACAAATATCCTAAAGTTCTAAATAAAAATACCTACAATAGGTAGTAAAACCAAGTGAAATAAAAGTATTTTTATTATTTTTTATTTATTATTCAAATATTTAGTAAAAAAGTAAAAAAATATTATTCTAATAGGAACTCAAAATTTAAACAAAATGTTCTGTGCTATTACGTTATTACGTTTTATTTATAATTGTGTTGTGATGGAAGATTTGGTTACCAATTTGGACATTTGCCTGTTTTTGGCAAACACCAGTTGTTTTTAACAACCCCAAATGTTATCTGAAATGTTTGCGAATATAGTTGATTTGTCAGAAAATTAAAAGAACGAATTGAAACAATTCTGCCAGACTTATATGTGCTTGTTGAGGAACAAATGGATCTCGTGTAATCGCACGAGACGTACATTCATAAAAAAAGTATGAGAAATGGCTGCAAGAGGACATGAAATGGCCTGAGGTCGTGAGGGAAAAGACTGTAGTGTTAGTAGAACAGCACCCATGTTCCAGTTCTGACTTCGCTATAAATGAGGGTACATCAACATGACATTGACTGGCCTGTTAGTCTAGTGGTTAGTGACCCTGACTGCTTAGACTGAGGTCGTGGGTGCGATTCCCACCCAGGACAAATGTTTGTGTGATGAGCTCAATCATTTGTTCTGTGCCTGGGTGTAATTTATCTATAATATGTATGTATTTAGAAATATATAAGTATGTTTATCAGTTGTCTGGTTACGATAGTACAGGCTCTGCCTAGTTTGGGATCAGATAACGTTGTGTTGTCCTAAGATATTATTATTAACATCCTGTGGACCGGAAACGTGCAGTGTTGGAATATCAACATCAGTTGTGAGTCCCAGAAAACCATTTGTGAAGCTAAGCCCGCTACAGAAGAGTGGAAGAGCTCCTAACGTACAGCAATGAAAGTCTTGCTCATACAACTGGTTTAAAAGCACAAATAAGAAAGTAGCAGATATCATTAAACTAGTCGGAGCATCCCGAAGAAGCTACAAATATGAAGGAATTGTTAAAGGCATAGAAAACTATGCCCATATATTCTGCTGGTAAAGCTTTAGGTATTTTGACTTAATTGAAGCTTTATAAGTGGCAGTATATAACATTAAGATCTTGTACAAAAGAAGAAGGAATACCATTGTATCCTTCTTACACAGCTATCCTTGAAGCGAAGAAGAACTGCTATCCGCCAAAAGATGCCACAGAAGTCAAGGAAGAGGGGTTAAAGTAAAACTCCAAGCTATTTTGAACAAAACTGTGGCTAGACTTGGAAATTTCCTACGTGTAGAATCTGGATGGCAAAGAATTTATACTTATATGCAAGTGGGGTTTGTATAAGCAAACTATGGCAGGAGATGACGATTCTAGCATTTTTATGTGAATGAATAAGTGGAAATGAATAAGTTAGAGGTCTTTTTTTGTGTTTGAGAAATCATCAAATGACGTCTCCCGCTCTGGGCGGAGCGGAAGGGCGTGTCATTATAACTCAGCCATAGTCACGGTGATCAACAAATGAGGTACTTAGTAACATCAGTTTTCAGTCACTTATTAATCACCGTGATTATAACTGATTATGAAATTTTGTAAAAAAAAGTATTTGATCAATAACGTATTTAATTATTCTCATCAAAAAAGTCATTAGTTGGCTATTAACAAACGATAGTACAAGTAAATCGATGGTCAACTTCGTTTGACCATGTCAAAGATTTGAAAAATCACCTATCGAAAATTTAAAAATTTGGTACAGGCGAAGCGGCACTGAAAGGTATATGAATAATAATTTGATGTCACCTTGATCGCCGTGTATGGTACAATACCTCGTGTGAGCACCAGCCCTTCAGTTCCATTCAGTTTCGAATACATTAACTTTAAGTGTTTTCTCCCATACAAAAAAAAACTTGATTTACTATTACGTGGAGTAACTAACCTTTAATAAAGGTATGAATACCAGACACATAGATTTTTTTCTGACTTTGAGTTTCTTTGAGTATGGTGCTCGTCAGACCTCTGTACGCCGTCGGTAGTAAGAACGAAACAAAAACTTTAATTGTGTTTTTGTTAAAATTAAGGTCGTAAAGGGCAATAAATAAAACAAACTTCCTTTACGCCCTAATTACGTAAGTTAAAGCAAAGCATAGATTTGGTCGTAAGGGTTTCGATTATCAAATAACATGTTTACGACCTTTTGATTTGTAATAATAATTATAGTTTATAACGTCGTATAAAAAGTTTAATGCAAAAATGAGGATTACGACCTCTTATATAATTAAAACATGACTTTACGCTCCCCTATTGAAAATTATTTTTGCGATACATCCCAAATAGTAAAAAAAATCGAGCTAGAGCTGTTGGAAAGCCAGGTCATAAGGGGCTTTTTTTTAAAGATAGAATTTTTTTAAATATACCAATCGATAGAGCTTGCGACGCTGATTCCAAATATATATATAACGAATTTTCGGCAAAATGTCCTTTACGACAATTGAAATTTCCGGTATCGATATAGTCTAACAGCTGCTTATTTTTTTTTAAATTTAGAAACTGTATATTTTGAGTATTATAATTATGTCTAGACTAAAAGATAAACTATCATACACAGGTGCAATTTAATATTGTGGATTTTCTTGAAAAATATAATTAAATTGAATAAAGTAAATATTACTAGACACTCCCAAGGCAAGGAATAAACGTTTATTAGAGAATGTTTTTTATTTAATATTACTCGAAAAGGGAGACTAAAAATTACTATAAATATGAAGGTCAGCGCACTAAAGGGATTTTCCTATATAATTTGTGAAATAAAGTCTTAAAGCTACTCGTGAAAATTGAAATTTATGTATACTTAATTAAGGCTGAGAATCAGTGTTTTTCAAACATCATAATTACTAACACCACTGCCTAGTGCTTTTAGCTGAAAAACAGAAGTGCTGCCGTCAGTTTACTAAAAGGCCGTTAAATGACGTTTTGTGAAATGTTACTTATCGGCCTTTTACTAAACGGACGGCATAGTGGCGCATCTAACTTACCAGTAGCACAGCCGTTTGTTAGGTTAAAAATAATAGAAATACCAAACTAAAAAGTAGAAAATAATGGAAAAAAGCTTGGGGTGCTTTTTGAGGTTTTTTTTTTAATTGATATCGGCACCCCACGCTTTTTCCCATTATTTTCTTCTTTTTAGTTTGGTTTTCTATAGAAGCGTGTTTTTTAGTTTTTTTTTAAACTATTATTTATTTCCTATTTTTTAGGGTGTTTCCAATTTTGAGACGTATGTCAGCGTAGTTTTCGAAGACAGTTTTTTTCCTATCCTGGTAACCCCGGCAAGAATAATGGCACATATTTATAAAATTATTGTATTGTCATTGGTCCTTGATAAGTATGCCAAATTCCGAATTAATCTGACGTTTTAAGAGAGGTCAAAATCACGTTCAAAGTTTCGGTTACATACTAACGTAGATATGTACGTATGAAGCTAATAAAAGCGTGTTAAAAACGGCCAAGTGCGAGTCGTTCTCGCAAACAAAGGGTTCTGTACTCCGTACAATATTTAAACCTAAATATAAAAAAAACTTATGCATTTATAATTATTTATTTATTTTTTATTTATGCAGTATCTATTACAATGAAGCCAAAGTAATATGAATTACAATCCTACTTATCCTGTACTATCCGGCCGCTGCCATCGGATGGACGGGACGGACGTACGACCCGCCAGCTGCTCTGCCCCTGCTCTTTAAATCTCTGATATCTTCTAAGATCTTCATTTAAATTACATGCTGTAAAGGGCCATATTGATCTATATTAAATGCACAATGTATTTAAGATATTTAATTGGATAAGTATTAATGCTGTATTCCTGTACCTTTTTAAGGTGTACAATACTGTAGTACATTATTTTGATCTATTTCGTAGAGTTCAACCAGCGTTCGCAAAGTAAGCGCAAAAAAATGTGTTTTATTATGACATCATACCTACATAGGGACAGACAGACCGGGAAGTTACTTGTGTTAGGTTTTTTTTCGATACGGAATTTCTTGATTCGGTCACCGCGCACAAAGCCCGCGATAAAAGCTATGCAATAGCTTAAAAACACGTTTCTTGTATGATGAGTCTATTTAATTTAATTCAATTTTTGTTATAAATTGTCATAACGGCTATAGAAAAAAACACTGAGAAAATTTCAAATGTCTCTATTACCTATGGTTCGTGACATTAAAGCCCGCTGACAAACGGACGAACGGAGTAATAGGGTCTTGTTTGCACGTATTGCTCACGGAACCCTAAATCTTGGTTCTATACAATAGTATAATAAATAATAATACAATTGTTTATTGATAAAAAGGAACACATTTATAAAAAATACCTTAAACAATTAAAATAAGCAGAGTTGCTAATTTGCCTGAACTAGATAGAACCTGTGTTCCAGGCTACAAAGTGCACAAATTCTTAATGCAATAAATTAACAATCTGTAATACTAATAACTTAATTAAAACGTAGGTCAACAAAAGTAAATAGCGTGTGTGTTTCGGACCGAACACTTTGTTACTCTATGCGCCTTCGGAACGCGCCGCCCGAACGGAATGACATCTGACTTGTCAAGTTTGATTTTTGACACTTGTCACTCCCTTTTTTTGTTTGGTCTTTGAAAGCGTCGGACAGATTTTTGCTTCCGAGAGTTTTTTGTAAATCAATCCTTACCAATCGATCCGTTTGTGACAATTAGTCGTGATCCAATTGCATTGATTGTTAAATAACCCCAATTTGACGTAATAACACGGGTTGAATTTTGGATATATCTTGTTTAAATAGTTTGAAGGTTAAGCAAAGTGACGCTATTGGGAACGAGTGATTTGAAGACCGCATGCTGTGATTGCCTCCAGCCTTATTGCAGCGGATTGTAACCTGAAGAATACTCGTAACGTCACAACACGATACATATACACTCACTTACATACATAACTCCAGGTAACCCCAGAAGCAGTGTCCTTCAACCACCAGGTAAGTTCTTTTGTTGTATTGTAGGTGAGTCATTTGTTAATTGTATTGCGTCTTCACTTGAATTGTACTTGTATTGTCTGCTCCGCGTACGGCGGACTAGTTTCGCTAGCCACTTCTTGTCTCTAGAGCCCCACGATTATCACACTTCCACTGCGCATTTAAAATTGTATTGTGAGGTCTAGTCTGGCAGCGTACATCTTGGTATCAGAGCGTGGCTATAAGACATATAACCACCAAATTGGTAATTTACAGTAGGCTAATTACTTGGCAGTCTCTATAAGGGAAGTAGTAATACGCTGTAAATATTTGATAACTATAATTAATTGTCATTTGAAATAATTTGTTTGAATTTATTGAGTCGAGTAACTCATGTTGTCGGGTAAACTGCAGTTACCATAGTCAGCCTGGTTATATGCTAACAGTGTTGATTGGCATTATTGAGCATTAACATTGAAAATTGGAATAAAGGTTTATTATTGTTGTACCGTTGACATTGGTTTGAATTAAAATAAAACTTTATTTTTGTTCATTAAATTGGAACCAGTATTTTGTTATTTCTTGAGTTGTGGTCTACCAGTTTGGTAGTTTGATTGTTTGCTTGTAGTTATTTTGTAATTGATTGTTTGAACTTTGTTACTTAATTATCTTTTGCTTGGTTTATTTCAATTGTATTGTTTGTGCAATGGCACACAAAGCGGTGAGAGATGCAATCAGTGGATTGACCACACAGCTACGGTGGTTCACTTCAGCTGCAGCGACTGCTGAGCGCCAGGATCTCGAAGGGATCACTCTTGCTCGGTTCGAGCAGTTGAACGTAAGACTCGGCAACGTTGATGCTCTGCTACAACGAGTACATTTGTGATGTGGCTCTGGAAGTGCTGGATCAGGTAGCACGTGATAAGGTCGTTGCTGACTACGACCAGATCTTGGACCTGGGGGATGTCATTGGTCAACGTGGTCGCCCCGCCGCTCGTTTTGCTGGCACCCAGAGTCGTCCTGGTTGTGAGTTTTGTAAGGACACGGGGCATGGCATGGCAACTTGCGCGGCCTTTTTGAAATTGCACGTGAGTGCCCGCCGCCGAGTTGCCAGTGCACGCCGTCTGTGCTTCTCATGTTTGGGGGCTCACTTCCATCGGGACTGCGCCAACCCCCGCCCTTGTGGAATTTGTAGGGGGTCCCATTTGGACATATTGTGCGCTAACGCGAACCACGCTGGCAGACCAGCCTCTGATGAAGGTTCGCGTACGAGGGGGCACCATGGAGTTGGTCACCGGGCTTCTGCCTCGCCGGTTCAGAACCGGGGAGAGGCCCGCAATTTTGAGCGTCGCACTCCACCCCCCGCGCAAGTTGATCGGGAGCCGCGCGATCGCCATTTGGTCTCCCCACGTAAAAGTGATTACATAGCTGTTGCTAGGCAGCCCTGGCCAGACCAGCACCGCCTTCCCTCCCCTCCTTTGGCGGAACGTCCCCGGTTGGAGTCACGCCACCCGCCATTCAGGCATCCGGTGGGATATGCCCTTCCAGCGATGGCGCGTGGCTCGGGACACCGCGCGGACGAGGACTTTGACCTTTATCCTCGTCGGTCGCCGCGCAGGCATTATTAGGACATTGGCGCCTGCCCCGCTAAGGAACCCCCTCAGATCGAAACGGTTTTGTTGTCAACGGCATCGGTCAGGGTCTGGGGGCCCACGGGGGATTCTGTTGTGGTCCGTGCCATTTTGGACACGGGAGCCCAGGGTTGCCTTTTGTCATCTTCTTTAGCGGGACAGGTGGGCCTTGATGTGCGTGACTTTTCACGCAAAATTAGGGGAGTGGGCGAAACAGAGGTCACGTCCAAGGGACTGGCTTGGTTTGAGGTCACTCCTCTGAATTGTATGGCACCTAAAATTGTTGCTTCGGCCGTTGTTCTGACGAATATTTTGGGTAGTCATCCACCATGTCAGCTGTCTTCAGAAATCGTCCGGTTGACGTCAGGCCTGGAATTGGCTGACCCCCGGTTTGATTCCCCTAGGACAGCGCATTTGTTGTTGGGTTCCGATGTACTAGGGAGAATACTTTTGGGTGATATAAAGGTTCTGCAGCCACGCGGTTTGGTGGCTGTCTCGACCATCTTTGGCTTTGCGTTGATGGGACCAGTGTTGTGGGACCTCCCTACACCTGAACCTGATTTTGTGTTGTCATCCGGCTCCGCCCTCTCTGACGCCGTTCAGAGGTTTTGGGAGGTTGAAGAGCACCCTCAGGTAGCCCGTTTGAACCCGGAACACGAGGAGTGCGAGTTGTTCTACCAGAACAACACAGGTCGACTCCATTCCGGCCGGCTTGTGACCAGGTTGCCTTTTGTTGCGGTGCGACCACCTCTCGGCGAATCCAGACCTACGGCCGAGAAGAGATTGTTGGCAATGGAGCGTCGCATGAGCAGGGACCCAGTGCTGCGGCAGAAATATTTGGATTTCATGCGGGAATACGCAGATTTGGGACACATGTCGGTGTCAAATTTGGATTGGCGCTCAAGTGAGCATTATTTCCTGCCGCATCACGCGGTCCTCAAGCCAAGCAAGCTTACCGGTAAGCTGCGCACGGTGTTTGATGGGTCTGCGCGGACTTCGTCTGGTGTCTCTTTGAATGATTGCTTGCATCCAGGCCCCAAATTGTTGAGGGATCTTTGTGACGTCATTACGTCTTTCCGTCGTCATCAGGTAGTTTTTGTGGCCGACATCAAAATGATGTTCCGCCAAACGGTTATTCATAAGGATGACCGACGTTATCAGTTGATCCTGTGGCGAGAGAATCCCCAGGACCCCATGATTGTGTATGAGCTCAATACGAATACGTACGGCCTCCGATCGAGCCCTTTTGTTGCTATTCGTTCCCTTTGGGAGCTCGCGGACCGAGAGCGTTTGAAGTTCCCTCATGCGTCCGTCATCTTGAAAACGGACTTGTATGTTGACGACGTTTGTACTGGAGCTCCCACAGTTGGGGAAGCCGTCCTGTTGCGTGACGAATTGATTGGTATTTTGGCTTCCGCTGGCTATGAGTTGCGTAAATGGGTGTCCAACTCACCAGCGCTATTGGAAGGTTTGCCGGAGGATCATAGGCAGGACCCGCTCTTGTTTGAAAATGTTGACAACCCTGCTATGATACCAGTTCTCGGCGTTCAGTACCGACCAGTCCAAGACATCTTCACATACGATGTCGACTTGGAGTCACCTCACACTTGGACTAAACGACTGGTGTTGTCTACTGTCGCGAGGACCTTTGACCCGAATGGTTGGATATGCCCGGTATTGTTTTGGGCGAAATGTTTTCTTCAGCGCCTTTGGACTGCGGGACTTGGTTGGGACGAGCCACTTCGGGAAACCCTGTTGGAAGATTGGCTCCAATTTGTGTCCGCACTCCCTGCAGTCAACGAGGTCGTGTTACCCCGCACTATCCTCCCCCCTGGGAGCTACACTGCTACCCATGCTGCTTCATGGGTTTTGTGATGCATCTTCGCACGGTTATGCAGCTGTTGTTTATCTGCGCACCGTCAGCGCGACAGGCCAGGTGAAGTTGTCACTGGTCATGGCCAAGAGCAAGGTGGCCCCCCTCCGGACGGCACTGACCATCCCTAAATTAGAATTGTCAGGGGCGGCGCTTCTTGTGCGTCTATTGAACCACGTTGCTCACACTTTGGGTGGAACTGTGGACATTCGGGCTTCTTACGCCTGGACGGACAGTCAAATTGTTTTGTGTTGGTTGAAGACGTCCGTCCACTCTTTGGAGGTCTTTGTTGCGAACCGAGTGTCCCAGATTCAAAATTCTGAAACGGCTTTGATTTGGAGGCACGTGCCTGGAGATTTGAACCCGGGCGACGTGGCCTCACGTGGGTGCATGGCACCCCGCCTGATTGCTCACCCCCTATGGTGGGGACCAGACTGGCTGACTCACCCCGAGGATGATTGGCCTCGAACGCCAGTCTTGATGTCGGGTCCTTTGCCCGGGCTCAAGGTGCTCGCTGTTGGAACGAAGGACCCTCCGTTTGACCCTGAATTTTTGTTGAATCGATACAGCTCCCTTGACAAATTGTTGAACGTTACCTCGTGGATCAGGCGTTTTGGTCATAATTCTAGGAACTCCGGGAACAAACGCCTGTCTCCGGTTCTCTCTCCTCAGGAGCGACAGGAATCACTCCTCATTTGGGTCCGCTCCGTGCAGGCTGCACACTTTGAGAAGGAGATTGAAACTTTGAAGTCTGGTAAGGCTAAATTGTCGGGACCCATTAGTAAATTGAACCCCTTTTTGGACGATACGGGTCTCTTGCGTGTTGGGGGACGGTTGAGGCACTCTAGCCTTCCTTATGGGGCCCGTCACCCCCTTTTGTTGCCTAAGGAGGGCCATTTGGTTAAATTGTTGGTGACTGATCGTCACATTAAGAACTCGCATGCCGGTTGCAATGCGCTGTTGGCCATTCTGCAGCGAGAGTTTTGGATATTGTCGGCCCGTCGTACTATTCGTAGCATCGTCTTCCGTTGTTTGCCGTGCTACCGGACTAAGGCCTCTACTAAGCAGCCAATGATGAGAGACTTGCCGGCTGATCGTGTCAATGAGGCGAGACCCTTTGCAGGCGTCGGAACGGACTTTGCTGGTCCCTTTTTGGTGAAGACGTCTCCTCTTCGGAATAGTAAAATTGTTAAGGCTTATTTGTGTGTGTTTGTCTGCCTGTCAACTAAGGCAGTGCACTTGGAGTTGGTTACCTCCCTCTCGACGGAGGCCTTTGTGGCGACCTTGGATAGATTTGTGTCTCGCCGTGGGTTACCTACTTTGATCAGGTCTGATTGCGGTACTAACTACAAGGGTACAAGTAACTATTTGAAGGAGGTATACGCCTTCCTTGCTGAGAACCAGGTTGACATTGGTAACAAATTAGCCCGCCGAGGGGTCACTTGGTTGTTTGACCCGCCAGCCTGCCCCCATTGGGGGGGTATTTTTGAGGCCGCGGTGAAAGCGGCAAAGGGACTCTGGCGCAGATCGTTAGGAGACACCGTTCTCACCTTTGAGGAGTTAGCTACGGTATTTTGCCGCATTGAAGCTGCACTGAACTCGCGTCCATTGTGCCCGCTGTCTTCGGACCCGAACGACTTGGAGGCCCTGACCCCGGGCCATTTTTTGATGGGACAGCCACTTGTCGCCCTGCCCGAGTACCCTCTTGTCGATGTGAGCCAAAATCGGCTATCGCGGTTTCAGTTGGTGCAGCAGCCCGCTTAGAGTTTTTGGAAGCGTTGGAGCTTGGAGTATTTGCACATCCTCCAGCAGCGCGTCAAGTGGACTGATAAAACGCATCCGCCCAAAATTGGAGACTCGTCCTGATTAAGGATGCCAACCTTAAGCCGTTGTATTGGCACCGGGGGCGCATTCTCAATCTGGTGGCTGGCACCGACGGGGTTCCTCGTTTTGCAGAGGTTTTGGTGGACGGATCGGTCGTGAAGAGAGCGGTCGCAACCTTGTCAAGATTGCCAATTGATTAGCGGACGGGAAGGCCCGTCCGAGGGGGGGTAGATGTTTCGGACCGAACACTTTGTTACTCTATGCGCCTTCGGAACGCGCCGCCCGAACGGAATGACATCTGACTTGTCAAGTTTGATTTTTGACACTTGTCACTCCCTTTTTTTGTTTGGTCTTTGAAAGCGTCGGACAGATTTTTGCTTCCGAGAGTTTTTTGTAAATTAATCCTTACCAATCGATCCGTTTGTGACAATTAGTCGTGATCCAATTGCTTTGATTGTTAAATAACCCCAATTTGACGTAATAACACGGCTTGAATTTTGGATATATCTTGTTTAAATAGTTTGAAGGTTAAGCAAAGTGATGCTATTGGGAACGAGTGATTTGAAGACCGCATGCTGTGATTGCCTCCAGCCTTATTGTAGCGGATTGTAACCTGAAGAATACTCGTAACGTCACAACACGATACATATACACTCACTTACATACATAACTCCAGGTAACCCCAGAAGCAGTGTCCTTCAACCACCAGGTAAGTTCTTTTGTTGTATTGTAGGTGAGTCATTTGTTAATTGTATTGCGTCTTCACTTGAATTGTACTTGTATTGTCTGCTCCGCGTACGGCGGACTAGTTTCGCTAGCCACTTCTTGTCTCTAGAGCCCCACGATTATCACACTTCCACTGCGCATTTGAAATCGTATTGTGAGGTCTAATCTGGCAGCGTACAGTGTGAGTGGTTTTTCTTTGCAGACAACGAGTAGATCTTTTGTCTGTGTATAATCTATGGTTAGTAAATATTGAAGAATATTTTTTTACAACTATAATATGGATAAAACAATATAAAAAATATTGTATTCTATAGGCATTCATATTGTGCAAGGCACGCTATACTGGTTCACATAATAGAATTGTCTGGGTAATTCAGGTGCTATTTTTATAACGCACTTATACGAATCTACGTCTCGCGTCTCGAAAAACTAATGTTTAAGATGGCCGTTCACGGTCCATCTATCGTCAACGCGAGCATGATTGAAAAGCTTGTTGTTTCATTAAACTTAATAAAAGCTAAACGCAAGCGAGTGAGAACGCGATAACATGCAACGAAAATTGACGCGTGTAAAATTTTCACAAAACCAGGTCCAGGAATTACATGTTTGTAAAAACTCTTATACGTTATTGGAAAAAAGAATTCTTATTTATAATCTTTATTACATGAGCGAGGCCTGTTTGAATTTGTTTTCTTTACTTTTTGATGTGTAAGTGCAAGCAGGAAAGCTAATTTCCAAAGGTGCTGATTACTGAATTTGTTTCTCAAAAAGGTTTTTTTATTATATAGAAACCTAATTATAAAATAACAATACCTGTGTGTTCAAAATGTCTGGAAAGGTTTTTTATAACGCCATAATAACGTACAAGCGTTTGTATGAGGATCATGACGGGTTGGCCGCTCTTAAGACACAGATTTGGAGATATTTCGAATTTGGTGCATGGCTGTTCAATTAGTATTAAAAGTTTTGTAAAATAACGGTAGTATTAAGTAAGTATGCTTAGTTATCTATAGTAATATTATAAAGCTGAAGAGTTTGTTTGTTTGTTTGATTGAACGCGCTAATCTCAGAAATTGAAAAAGCTGTTTGTGTTGGGTAGCCTATTTATCGAGGAAGGTTATAAGCTATATAACATCACGCTACAATTAAGAGGAGTGGAACAGTAATGAAAAATGTTGCAAAAACGGGGAAAATCGCACGGGTAGGCGGATCGACGCGACGGGAAGGGTCGGGGGAACAAGAAATTTAACGCGGACAAAGTCGCGGGCAGAAGCTAGTGTTTAAATATATACGCTAAAGAACAAGTTCTTCGTCTTCATTTGAACTTAAAATTACATTTACGCTACGACTGTTCTTGGTATTATGTAAGACCGAGACAGTTTATAGCCCGCCAGACTGTAATTCTGACTTGCCAAGAGCACCGACTAATGTACTCCAGTCTTAAATCATTTTGAACCATTGTTCAACGTTTTTGGTTCAACTAATCTTGCCTCTGCACTATTGTCTAAAGTAAAGCCCATTTTGTTTCTATTGTCTAAAGTAACGTTTGTTACATTCGATTTTATACAGACCTTATAGATGAAAGAGTTCAAGTAGAAACAAACAAAACGATGAGAATATTTTATTGAAACTACTGTTGAATGTGTAGAAGTTTTTATCTGGATGGCTGGTAACCACCTGGCTGGTTGGATGGAAACTGTCAGCCTTCACATTATATTCAAAAATTGAATGGCATATTTTAGAAATAAACGCTATTTTGAATTTAGAATGTACCATAAGAAGTAAGAGTTTCAGCCTCTGTGGTCACCTCTGTTGATTGACAGCCACGCTGTATTCCAATTCCAAAATGTTCGATACTAATTAACCTCTAGTCCCTGAGATACCAAATTTGGTATAGACATAATGGTTTTTAGGGTTCCGTTGCCAAATGGCAAAAAACGGAACCCTTATAGATTCGTCATGTCTGTCTGTCTGTCTGTCTGTCCGTCCGTATGTCACAGCCACTTTTTTCCGAAACTATAAGAGCTATGCTGTTGAAACTTGGTAAGTAGATGTATTCTGTGAACCGCATTAAGATTTTCACACTAAAATAGAAACAAAACAATACATTTTGGGGTTCCCCATACATAGAAATGAAACTCAAAAACTATTTTTTCATCAAACCCATACGTGTGGGGTATCTATGAATAGGTCTTCAAAAATGGTAATGAGGTTTTTAGTATAATTTTTTTCTAAACTGAATAGTTTGCGCGAGAGACACTTCCAAAGTGGTAAAATGTGTGTCCTCCCCCCGTAAATTCTAAAATAAGAGAATGATAAAAATAAAAAAAATATATGATGTACATTACAACTACCACCGAAAATTGGTTTGAACGAGATCGAGTGAGTAGTTTTTTTTTTTAAACGTCATAAATCGTAATCCGCAATTTACCTTACATTCAATCAACTGAAATATAAAAATTATAAAAAAAACATTTATTTTTAAACCGAGAATACCTATAGGTTTGTACGGAACCCTCGGTACGTGAGTCCGACTCGCACTTGGCCGGTTTTTAATTGTGTCTGTAATAACGGCATTCAATGGGTTAATAATAGTTTACCGATATATCAGAGTTTGATTTTAGAAGCTCTAAACACGGCGATCCCGGGTCCACTCCTATAGCGTTTTGTAGCACCTACTAATTTTAATAGTTTTTGTAGCTGACCGTAGCAATGAACATAATATGCAATGAATTGGAATGAGAAAGCATCAAGTGCAGCTTTCTAAAGCTATGTTTAAATATGAGATAACATTTTTTGTCTAGATCTAAAATAATTCGGTAAATCGGTGGTCGTAGCCTTAGGAGCATTTTGTATTGCGATACGCTGACAAGCAACAGATTGCTATTTTAATTTAATAGTCAAGTGTGCGAGTGCAGTGCTGCGTTGCAGACATTCTGAGAGACATGAGTTTTAGTAGATTCAGCCCGTCCCCTAAATTCAAATGTCACGTAATTAATGGAGACCCTCTTTCTTTTTTTCTAGATGGGAAATCATCAAATGACTTCTCCCGCGATGGGTGGAGTGGGAGGGCGTGTCAGACTTTTACTGACTAAAACCCACCCATGTTCCTTCAGTTGCCCATGTGTCAGGGTCACGGTATCTCTTTCGAACAATCACGCGACCCCGGCAGGCATTGGTCGAAGCAGACCCCTTCAGTGCTGCTGACATCTCTTTGAGGCGCGCGTGGAACACTACGCGCCGTCGATCCGAGCTTGGTCCTTACCGGGCGGTGAGCTACCCATTGCTCGCCGCCCGCAAGCTCACGCCTACGGTGGCTGGGAGGCCGCAATCGACTCCCGACGCCCGGGGCGTCTCCTTCTGCGGCGGCTAGGGACGTGAGAGAGCAGAGACTGCCACTCCCTCGCGCGCCCAGCCTCCTCCTTCGCGAGCATTACTGCTTCGCAGAAGGAGGTGACGGCTTCCCATGCCCTCTCGCTCCATCCGGCCATGGCTCGCACCAGGGCCGGACGCGAGAGGTCGCTGCCGCCGATCGCCTCCACGAGGACACGGCGGTGCTCCGCCCAGGCAGGGCACACTTCCACCGTATGCTCCACCGTGTCCTCTAGACGATCTTCACAATGGAAACACCCGGGCGTTTCCTCCCGCTTTATCCTGAACAGGAACCCACCGAAGCACCCGTGCCCGGTGAGAACCTGCGTCAGGCAGAAGGTGAGGACGCCGTGGCACCTCTCTATCCACTCCTCAAAGAGGGGACTTACCGCCGCAATTATGGCGTGCTCTGCGCTGGGTTGCGACAATCGACAATGGAGACCCTCTTATAGTTTGTTATGATGACAACGTTAACATCACGCCAATTTCGCCGGAGTGTTAGACAGAGGTGTATCTATACCTAGTTCACACACATTTCCTCAGTTATGTTTGCCTATTGCCATCAACCGGGCACAAAATCCTGCAACTGCTCTTCATATTTGTGCCTGTTTCCTATCCTGAAACTAGAAGCATTATTTGGGCTAATGGTTGCATGTGGCGTCTGCTCTAATTGACGTCTCCAACGTGGCTTTACGTGACATACTAACTCTCCAAGAAACGGAGAGAAGGTACTCAAATTGTAAAAAGTAATGATAAAGATTTGACCGCATCAGAGTATGGACGTAGTTATAAGGACTGTTCTCATGAAGTCCCTTTTAGATATAACAATTATTAGTAAACGATTACCTAAATTTTTTAACACGCTTTTATTAGCTTCACCTGTATGTTTGTTTGTAACCGACTCCTCTGGATTTGATTTTGACCCTCTTCAAACAGTCAGATTTCATTTAAAGTTTGCACACTTATCAAATAACGATGACAATACAATACTTTCATAAAGGGAATTGTCCAGACTTGGCAAACGCGCTGCTATAGAAAAATGTAATTTACCAATAATTTTAATTCTATTTTCGTAAATATCTGATGCATAACTTTGTATGAATAAGCACGCCAAATTTTTTTTTTTGGTGTTTGTTATGATGTGACCAAGCCTTTGGCTTTGAAATTGACTTCAGTGTTGCCAAACAAAAACTGCATAAACAATAAATTCAAATCGATTTAAAGTGTAGGGTAATCTCTCCACTGTATTTAACGCAGTTTTCATTTAATCATATTATTAAAAAATACTAATATACGATATAAATGATTAAAGACTTAAAAATGATAAATTGAAGAGTGCATTATACCTGAAGAACTTATAAAACAATAATCGATTCCATATGTATCGATACAATTACCCTTTTTTATTTGGCAACACAATTTTTTAGAAATGTTGTGTTAGTTGTCAAAATGACAGTTATCATTCACTTTGTTTTTTTTTTTACATCGTGAGTGTTGTTTTTGTAAGTTTTATAGCGATTCATTTGGCTGTTTCTACATGGATTCCGTTTCTCCCCTTCTTGACGACCCCGGCACTTCCATGGACCCTGAACCTTGTATTTATGATGCACCTGTCTCATCTAAAGCAAGTTTTATTTCATGCTTAACCAATTTCAATAAAATGTTAAAAATTATCTAAATATAAATCTTGATACAAAATTTAGGTTTATATTGGCATTCTTACTGATATGAACTATTAAATCAATCATATATTATTAGCATAACTGTTTGTTTATAAGTGGCCAAAGTCCCATAGAAGTTGGTCAATGCCCTTTGTGCCACTATCCTAGCCAGCATCACCAAGAAAATAAAAAAAATAATACGAAAAACAAACTTTTGTAGCTAACCAAACTAAAAAATAGCAAATAAATAATAGTATAAAAACTAAAAAAAACATGTTTTAGTATAAAACTAAACTAAAAAGTAGAAAATAATTTCTAAAAAATTCAAATAAGTACACGAGTGATTGATAAATGAAAAAAGAATAATGTAAAATAAAAAAGTCCTTACACAGCAACCCACGTTACTTTTTGAGGATTTTTTTGTCTCTACCTTTATCAGTATCTGTCGATAAAATATTCACATCAATTGAAATCAAGCACCCCACGCTTTTTTACATTAAAATGATTTCATTTATTAATCATTCAATCCTTTTTTTTTAATATTTTAGACATTATTTTCTAGTTTTATTTTGGTTGCGTCCAACAAAAGTAATGCAAATGACACATTCTATGTGTGACACATTCAGTTTGCGTTCAAGAAGAAAACAATTAACTCGCATTATTGCGTGTAATGTGAAACAGTGGTTGATTCACGATATAATCGACTTAATCTCACATAAATTATTGTTTGGGGTCTTGAGGTTGAACCGACATAATATGGGCATATACCATAAAATTCTATGTCAACGGGAATAATATACCAACACTCCTCTTCCTCTGAGGTCCCACCGCGTCCGCTATCAGACGGTCGTGAACCCGTTCAGGCCGCGGAAGATAGGGAGAACCTCAATACCGACCCTCCTCCTGCCGCGGCCTCCCCTCAGCTGCGATGCCTCCCATGCGACACCGCAACCTATTTGTTGGCTGCTACATCGTCGGTTTGTCGGCGAAAGCCCTGACGAGCGGCTCCTCCTCAGGTTCCTCTTAGCTTGACCGTGGGCGTCCCAGCTACGGTTACTGAGCCCCGCCTCGACAATGTGGAAACCCACCAGGGAAATTAAAGGTTATGCCAGGAGAGTCATATGGCTCTCCTGGCATAACCTTTAATTTTTGCCACCAGATGGGACACATTCAGAAAGGTCTTAGAATTTCACTTGGATAACTCGGTGAGGGGTCATTTACACAGCAGGAGGATTAGCCAATTATTAAAAAGCCATAATCTTCTTGCTGGTTTTTTCCCTCTCACCGAAAGGGAGCTCAGAGCTCTTAACCCTTCTTTGTACTACATGAATTGATATAACTACGCAGCCAGTCTCTGCTGTAAGTTCTTTAATGACGTAGACACTTTACCTACCATAAACCTATTAGAAAAACGTTTAGCAACAAAAAGTCCCCCTTTATTTTAAAACATTATTATTTTGTTGTAGACTACATAATTACCTACCATAGCATGATGGAACAAGAATTTAAGTGCTATATCATTATAATTACTAAGTGCTAATTATATTCTATTACATCTCAAATGGTTTGAACTTTGCTCTACAATTTTATACCATGAAACGATTTTTATGATTTATGACTTGTAGTTCCACAATCAAATGGAAGTGCTAATGAGTATTTTCATGTTAAAACCCAGTATATTAATAGTACTTTACGACGTCTATCTTGTACTTAATGGTGGGTTGACTGGGTGCCTTAATATGTATGTTTCTTTATTCAACAAGTAACATGACACAATTGTGTTAGTAGGTAACAATATTTCTTACACTTATGTTAGCATTTCTATTTTAAATACTAACCTAAAACCACGAATATACGTGAATCATTGCCATCCGTCTATCACATATGTGGCAAGCTTAAAATGCAGTCACTATGGTCAACATCGGCTAAAAGTAATCGTATGATCGCCATTATCCATTGACGTTATTGTTTACCTTTCTCGCAGTGCACTGTTCGTTCTTGTACTTTTGTGGTATGTTACTTGTGACATTATGCTTTCAAAGTTACAAAAACGAGGACTTCCACACTGCAAGATGCTGTTCGAAAAAGGCTTTCATAATGACTCATCGAGATCGTTGTGTTCGTTGATAGTACATATATTAGGTTTGGCGTCCATGATTTCCAGACTGGCGTTTGGAAACACGGGACGTTCTTACACAGACGTTCTTAATGGACCAGGATATGTGATTAATTTCTGGTGGGAGGTTAGCTGGTTGGACAACTACCAACAGCTGCCATAGCCCAAGCACAAAGGTCCACTTAAAGAAGTAAGTGTGGAAACCAAGTCCCTTAACATGGAACATACACGGAACATTTTGAAAAGTCTGCAGTTGTTCGGTCGCAAAAGGAATACCTAGAAAAAGTAGTTTTACTCAAACCCGTAGTAAAAAAAAACGTATTTTGGTATTGTTCGCTATGCGGCAATGTCTCCAGTTTCGACCCCAAAGTCGCGGGATCTGAGACACCTTAATCAGTCCCGGGAATTTGAAACACGACACGTCCCGGGACCTAAACCCTAATGGAAAGGTTTTCTACTGGAAAAAAGGTCTCCTTCAAGAATCACGTTCACGGTGAAGGCCTAGAACGAATCTGAAGTTAATGCCCATGTCAAACCGTTTACTCCATTAAATCGATAGGTACCTACATGATAATTGAATTGAACCAATTTAATCTGAAATCAATTGATTTGTAACAATCGCGTGACATTCGTATATTAAACAATTAAAATGCAGCCAATCCAATTTTCCCATGATTAAATTGAACTTTTTGTAAGCTTACAAAGTAAACCATACCTTTTGTATTGGGAAAGTGTAGGGGTAAACAAAACATTGACAAGCTGAAGTTACAAAACCAGTATTCTGGACTGTTACATGTGTATTCTGCTTATAATATTTCTATTGCTGGAACACAGGCATATTTTCTTTGGTAAGGAGTGGGCTGTAATTCACTACGCAGGCCCACTGTGTGTTAGGAGATTTTACATGTCCTCGAATTTTTTGTTCTAGAACATGCCGGTTTGTTCATGTTTCCTTCATCGTTATGAGAGCTCTTCTTATTCAACTATGCGAATAATCAAGGATCATGTCTGTCAACGAGGTATTTTTCTTTACAGCGTTTGGTGTCGGTAATTCTATAAGTTTAAGCAAATCAGCAAGTACAATCTAAGCATTGCCTATTAAAAAAAACTGGTTTGCCCTCCACTTCGGGCGGTCTTCTGCATATTTATGGTAAGTGTGTTGGTACGCATGTCATCCTCTACGAGGTCAAGCTAGCACTTTATGGGTCTTCCCCTTTGCTAGGCTCTGGAGTAGGCGGCATGGCCAGACATTTGTTTCCCACGTAGCTTGCCGGTTTCTGAAAAATTATATGCGCATAATAATCACACCCTGAAGTTGACCGCTCCTTTATATCGTTGCAGTAATATTACGGTTTTCATAGTTACCATTTGGTGGACTATAGTCAGGAAATCAAAAACCAAGGAATCAGTTTTTTTTTTTCTTCAAATATCTGTCGAAAATGTTAGAACGTGATACGTTGTAACTTCAAGTTCATTTTGACAGTCAGTTTATTGAAAACTATTCAATCAAATGTGTCCGAGAAGGAAGTTCTGATTGCAGTTCTTTGACTTCAGGCTTTTGTTCCGTCCCGTTTAAATTGGTTACTCTATGCGCCTAACGGAACTCGCCAGAACGGAGTGACATCTGACTTGTCAAGTTTGACTTTGACACTTCTCTTTGTCCTTGATTTTGCTTGAACAAGGGAGCATCGTCACCATGTTGTTTTTCGCGACCAGTTGTAAATTAATCCCTTTAAATCGATCCGTTTGTGACAATTAGTCGTGATCCAATTGCTTTGATTGTAAATAACCCCAAGTTGACGAAATAATAAGGGTTAGGTTTGTTGAAATTGAAGTATTTTGGAGGTTAAGTGACGCTATTGGAAAACGCGTGATTTGGAGACCGCATGTCCTGCTACCAGGCGTGTTGCAGCGGCTGATATCCTGAAGAATACTCATAACGTCACTACACAATACAATATACACTCGCTTACATACATAAATCCAGGTAGGCTCCAGACCAGGTGTTCGTCTACCACCAGGTGAGTTCTTTAAATATATTATAGATTAGCTCCGCGCACGGCGGACAAGTTCGTACGCCACTCTTGACCCAGGGCCCACCATAACTTCCACTGCGCTATTAGAATCCTATGGTAGGGGTCTGGCCTGGCAACGAACATTTTTGGTAGCAGAGCGTGGTTATAACCTACATAACCACCAAATTGGTAATTTACAGTAGGCTAATTACTTGGCAGTCTCTATAAGGAAATAGTAATTCGCTGTAAATGTTTGTTAACTGTATTTATTTTGTTATTGATTGATTGAACTTTGTTATATACTTATTTTTGTTTGGTTTATTTGAATTGTATTGTTTGTGCAATGGCACACAAAGCGGTGAGAGAGGCAATCAGTGGATTGACCACACAGCTACGGTGGTTCACTTCAGCTGCAGTGACCGCTGAGCACTCGGATCTTGGAGGGGTCACTCTTGCTCGGTTCGAGCAGTTGAACGTGAGACTCGGCAACGTTGATGCTCTACTCATCCGTTACAACGAGTTCATTTATGATGTGGCTCTGGAAGTGCTGGACCAGGCAGCACGTGACTATTAAAGTTTGAAATATTTTAGGGAATAAAACCACTAAAATACGGACACCATCTTTATTAGCAGAGCAGACAACCGAACACTGACACATTCAATAAATAGACAATATTTTGCTATATTACCACGAAGTCTCAACACAGCCCCTCAATTTATAGAATTTTAAATTTACAGAGATGTAATTGTACATTCATAAATTGCTCAAACAAAAACAATATAACTTAAATAATAATTCTAACAAATAACTAAAAACTAACTCTTTGAAGTACAAGTACAATAATTCTGTAACATTTTGTTAATCTTTAAACATAAATAAAACAAAGTTGTACAGACACATTTATAACTCGAGAAACAAACATTTAAATTAAATTCAATTTGTTACAAAAATAAACATGTTTCTTAATAGGTAGCGATTTTGTAAAAATATCTGAAATGTTTTCATTTGTAGGTACATATGAGATAAATACAATTTTCTTATTAAATAAATCTTTTATGTAGTGGTATTTAATTTCAATATGTTTAGGTGCTTTGATATTAATTTGATTCTGAATTAATTTGATAGTGCTCTGATTATCAATGAACAAATAAGCCGAAATAGTTATATTATTTGTGAAATCAGAGAGTATGCCCTTGATGTAAATAAGTTCACTCACAGTATTAGCTCCTGCTACATACTCAGCCTCAGCTGTTGATAGAGCGGTACAGGTCTGCTTTCTAGAAAACCAACTTATTAAGTTTTCACCTTGAAATATAGCACACCCACTTGTGCTTTTACGATCGGTTCTGTCAGCAGCCCAGTCAGCATCTGAATAAGCCTTAAGTTTTGTGAGATCGCCTGTCTTTCTATATAACAGCCCCTGATCTGATGTTCCTTTTAGGTAACGTAATATTCTCTTACCTGCTGACCATAACTCCTGTGTAGGCTTGTCTAAAAATCTACTTAAGTAAGATACAGCATAAGTAATGTCCGGTCGACTATTCATTGCAATGTACAGACGCCAACACATCAAGCTACTACAATCTGTCAGATTTCTTTGATAGATTTTCGACTTTATTTCTAGAGCATTAGGTTCAAGGTTCATTGGGAAAAAGTGACAGTTTCGGGTAGCTTGACCTGGTGGCGTCTGTACAATAAGGAGCCTATTAATTCTTTAAAGGGTACGTCAATTACTTCCGATGGTAATCCAATATTTGCATTGAAGTTAACTTCCATTGGCGTCTTGCATGTTTTGCAATCTTGCATATTAATTTTTTGTAAAAGTCGCTTAATCATTTCACTTTGTCTTAATTCCAATGTATCCTTTTTCTTAGTAACTTCTAATCCTAAGTACTGATGTACGTCTCCTAAATTCTTAACTTTGAATTCTTTTTCTAAAGCCTTTATTATCTCATTGTCTTCTCCCATATGTAAAATATCATCAACATACAGTAATATCCAAGTCTTTCTTTTTCCATATAAACATGAATCATGTTTTGATTGTATGAATCCTTTCTTAGTTATGAAATCATGAAATCTTTGGTTCCAACACTTTGGTGCTTCTTTTAATCCATATAGGGCTTTCTTAAGTTTTAAAACTTTTCCTTCGCTAACTTTTATTCCTTTAGGACATTTAATATATACATCAACATCCAAGTTACCATTTAAAAATGCTGTTGGCACATCAAGTTGCATTAATTTCAAGTCTTGTTGAACTGCCAAGCTCATCATTAATCTGATACTTGAAAGTTTTGCTACTGGAGAATAATTATTATCATTACTCTGTTGTTGAAAGCCTCTCGCTACTAATCTTGCTTTCTTAGTACCATCTTGCTTTGTTCTGAAGATCCATTTTGTATCTATTGCTTTACTTCCTCTAGGTAAAACAGCTTCTTCCCATGTCTGTAATTTTATCTGAGAGTTTAACTCCTTTTGTATTGCATTTTCCCAATCTTTATCTTGTATTGCGTCTTCATATTCTTGTGGATCCCCTGATAATAAACAGTATGCAGTATACAACTCAAAGTTTTCAACTAACCTTTTTGGCTTTTGTACTTTTCTTCCTGACCTTGTCGTATAATCTTGTATTTCTTGAGTATTCTCTTCATTTTCATTTTCTTGATCTATTTCTTCACTGTTCTCATCGTCTAATTTATCTTTCTTCGTATCATCTTTATCCTTCTTGGTTTCATCTTGTTCTAATTCATCTTCAAAGTATTCTTCCAAGTGTTTATCATAATTTTCTTTGTTTCTATTCTTCTCTTCTTTGTATTTTATTTGAGTCTCATCAAATCTGACGTCTCGAGATATTATTATATTATTGGTTTCAGGATCCCATAAACGATATCCATTTAAGTTATAACCTACAAATCTCATTTCTTTTGCTCTTTGCAATAGCTTGTCCTGTTTTGGTAAAATATGTACCCAAGCTTTTGATCCGAATACTTTAAGTCTCTTCAAATCCTTGTTTCCAAACATCTTCTCAGCTGGTGTTTGAAAACTGATAGCAGAAGACGGACATCTGTTAATTTGATAAACAGCACACATTACAGCTTAGCATTTAAGGTAGTCCAGTTTCAATCAATAATGTTCTCGCTCTATTGTAAATGTTTCTGTTCATGCGTTCTGCAACCCCGTTTGACTGTGGACTGTATGGTGCAGTATATTGATGAATAATCCCCTTGTCTCTGCAAAATTTATAAAGTTTTTCATTTTTGAACTCACCACCATTATCACTTCTAATCTTTTTGACTTTATTACCTGTTTGTCTTTCCATTCTATTAATGTATTCAATAAGTCTATCAGTAGCTTCGCTTTTTCTTTTTAATAAGTATACCTCACAAAAATGTGTATAATCATCTATGATTGTATGATAATATATCTCACCTTTAGGTGTTGGTGTAGTTACTGGACCTGATATGTCTGTGTGTATTATCTCACCTATATAATACGACCGAGGTTTTATAGTGGAATAAAAGGGTAATCGTGTTGATTTACCTAGTACGCAGGGTTCACATTGTTTATCACTGTATGGCAGATTCATAATTCTGAGCATCTTTTTGTTTGCATGGCCTAACCTCTGATGCCACAGATCTCTTGAAATAAAACATTTTTCATTCATTAAACTTGCATCTATAACATATAACCTACCTATATTTTTCCCTATGACTTCACAGTTTGAGTAACATAGTTTTTATAGAATTCTACTTTAAAACCTTTTTCTAATAGTTTTTTAACTGATAATAAATTATGTGACAGTCCAGAAACAATCAACCCTTCTATTTCAATTTGCATCTTATCATATTTCAAATTCAATTTACCTTTCATATTACTTTTTAAATATTGACCATTTGCTACATAAATTTTTACCTCTTTTTCTAAGTTTTGTACATCTGTCATAATTGGTACATGACAAGACATGATCAAATGTTCGGTAGCACCTGAATCAACAACTAATTGAACACAATCACTTACATTATTGACTGAGTCACCTGCACTATAGGCTGTGAATGCAACTACATCTTGCTCATTTTGCTCATCTTCCATCTGTGCCATTCTTCCAGAATGTGATGAAGTCCCATTGTGTCTTGAACGCGAACCTCGACCTCTGCTTGTGTACCTCGTACCTCTGAAATAACTTCGTTGACCTCGTTGTCCTCTATCATTTTGATGACCTCTGTAGCTTGTTTGTTTGCTTCTACATTGATATGCTTTGTGACCATCCTTGCCACATTTAAAACATGTAAGGAAGCTGTGAGCATCCTTTGACTCTACCACATTGTTTTTATTCTTAATTCTGCATCTAACAATTTACTTTTGACATATTCCGTTGTAAGTTCCACATTGGTGGTTTCTAAAGCGGCAATTGTTGTATTATAACTTTCGGGCATAGTTAGTAGTAAGTGACAAACTTTGTCTGCTTCTTGTAGTGTGCTTCCAGTCTCTTCCAGTTGTCTTATCAATATGTCAAAATTATTGAAGTGGTCACTTAATTCAGTACTGGTATCACATTTCAGGGTTAATAATTGCTTCCTGATGTATAAAGCTGATAATGTACTTTTTCTTTTAAATACTTTTCTTAGATTATGAATCATGTCTATTGCGCTTGTTGCATTCCTTATATATTCTAAATGTTTGTCTGTTATGCTGCAGACTATTAGACTTCTTGCTTTCGCATCCTTCATTTTGAATTCTTCCGTCTTTTTAATCTCCTCTTTTGTGCCCTCTTCTATTGCTATTTTGCAATCTTTTTCTTCGAGTATACACGATATTCTAAATAACCAATTACTGAAATTTGTTCCAGTAAATTGTGGAAGCAATTTTTTCGTTATTTCGTCCGCCATCTTTTCTTCACTTTTCTTCCCTAATTTTTCAATATTCAATTTATAACTTTATACCTCTCAATGTTCTACTTATTCTCCATTTTCCATTATTCCATCATTTGCGCATTTGCACATTAGCGCAGTGGAAGCGTATTAAAGTTTGAAATATTTTTTTGGGAATAAAACCACTAAAATACGGGCACCATCTTTATTAGCAGAGCAGACAACCGAACACTGACACATTCAATAAATAGACAATATTTTGCTATATTACCACGAAGTCTCAACAGTGACAAGGTCCTTGCTGACTACGACCAGATCTTGGACCTGGGGGATGTTATTGGTTAACGTGCTCGGGAAATATTGCAGAGCCAGACACCTGTCCAGGTCAAGCCGGAGACCTCGGTTGTTTCAGGTCCCGGACTATTGAGTAGATTGCCTGCTTTGGAACTGCCACACTTTGACGGTCGCTTGGACCATTGGCTGGGTTTCCAAAATTTATTTGAAAGTTTGGTTGATGCTCGCTCGGATCTCAGACCCGCCCAAAAGTTGGCCTACTTGTTGTGTTGAGTCCCGAACGATTTGTTTACTCTATGCGCCTACGTTTCTAAACGAGTAACAGAGTGACATCTCGCTTGACAGTTTGACGTTGACACTTAACAGTTCCTGTTGATTTTGCCGCTAAAATAGGCCCCGTCGCCGTGTTGAGTTCCGCGACGCGTTTGTTGAAATTAATCCCTTTAAATCGATCCGTTTGTGACAATTAGTCGTGATCCAGTTGTTTGATTGTTAATAACCCCTAATTTGACGTATTAATACGGGTTACGTTTGTTAAAACTGAAGTTCTTGTAAAGGGACGGCGGTCCAGATTGCGCCTGCGACCCTGTTGTAAAGTAACCCCTTTTGAAGAACTAGAACGGGTGTATCTTTGTACTTTGGTTGAAATAGTTTGAAGGTCAAGTCAAAGTGACGCTATTGTGAATGAGTGATTTGAAGACCGCATGCTGTGACCTCCTCCAGCCTAATTGGAAGCGGATTGTTGCCAGGAGAATACTTATAACGTCACGACACGATACACATACACTCAATTACATACATATCTCCAGGTTGGCACCAGAGCAGTGTCCTTCAACCATGAGGTAAGTTCCTTTGTTTGTATATTGTATCTTGTACTTGTATTGTCTGCTCCGCGTACGGCGGACAGTACGCTAGCCACTCTTGTCTCCAGAGCCCCCCATCAAAAACTTCCACTGCGCAATCGTATTGTGAGCTTTGGCCTGGCAGCGTACATGTTGTCTATCCTGGAAGACTGACTCAGCCTACCCTACCGCTTTGGAACTACTCACCCGGCGGTACCAAAATAAACGTTGTTTGGTTGACGTTCATATTAAATTGATTTTGGGGTTACCGGTCATTACTAGTTTGTCAGCATTGCGTACTGACCTGTTGAACCCGTTGGTGGCAGCGACCAACGCTTTAAAGCATTTGGAGTTGCCGGTGGACCATTGGTCTTACCTTTTGGTACATGTTGTGCTGCAACGGCTTCCTGCCGATTTGAGGGCTCGTTTCGAGCAAAAGTATGGTGGGGATAGTGTCACACTTCTCCCCCCATTTGGTGACCTCATCAAATTTTTGGAGGATGAGTGTCGGTTTGTGGATAACTCTAGCGTTGCCACCGAGTCGCGCAAGCCGTCTTCCCGGCCACGAGACCAGGGATGGACTGGGGCACGCGGGCCTGTTGATAGTCGCCCCGCCACTCGTTTTGCTGGTACTCAGAGTCGTCCTGTTTGTGAGTTTTGTAGGGACACGGGGCATGGCATGGCAACTTGCGCGGCCTTTTTGAAATTGCACGTGAGTGCCCGCCGCCGAATTGCCAATGCACGCCGCCTGTGCTTCTCTTGTTTGGGGGCTCACTTCCATCGGGACTGCCCCAACCCCCGCCCTTGTAGAATTTGTAGGGGGGTCCCATTTGGACATTTTGTGCGCTAACGCGAACCACGCTGGCAGACCAGCCTCTGATGAAGGTTCGCGCACGGGGGGTACCATGGAGTTGGTCACCGGGCTTCTGGCTCGCCGGTTCAGAACCGGGGAGAGGCCAACAATTTTGAGCGCCACACTCCACCCCCCGTCTCAACACAGCCCCTCAATTTATAGAATTTTAAATTTACAGAGATGTAATTGTACATTCATAAATTGCTCAAACAAAAACAATATAACTTAAATAATAATTCTAACAAATAACTAAAAACTAACTCTTTGAAGTACAAGTACAATAATTCTGTAACATTTTGTTAATAATGTTAATATCATCTTTAAACATAAATAAATCAAAGTTGTACAGACACATTTATAACTCGAGAAACAAACATTTAAATTAAATTCAATTTGTTACAAAAATAAACATGTTTCTTAATAGGTAGCGATTTTGTAAAAATATCTGAAATGTTTTCATTTGTAGGTACATATGAGATAAATACAATTTTCTTATTAAATAAATCTTTTATGTAGTGGTATTTAATTTCAATATGTTTAGGTGCTTTGATATTAATTTGATTCTGAATTAATTTGATAGTGCTCTGATTATCAATGAACAAATAAGCCGAAATAGTTATATTATTTGTGAAATCAGAGAGTATGCCCTTGATGTAAATAAGTTCACTCACAGTATTAGCTCCTGCTACATACTCAGCCTCAGCTGTTGATAGAGCGGTACAGGTCTGCTTTCTAGAAAACCAACTTATTAAGTTTTCACCTTGAAATATAGCACACCCACTTGTGCTTTTACGATCGGTTCTGTCAGCAGCCCAGTCAGCATCTGAATAAGCCTTAAGTTTTGTGAGATCGCCTGTCTTTCTATATAACAGCCCCTGATCTGATGTTCCTTTTAGGTAACGTAATATTCTCTTACCTGCTGACCATAACTCCTGTGTAGGCTTGTCTAAAAATCTACTTAAGTAAGATACAGCATAAGTAATGTCCGGTCGACTATTCATTGCAATGTACAGACGCCAACACATCAAGCTACTACAATCTGTCAGATTTCTTTGATAGATTTTCGACTTTATTTCTAGAGCATTAGGTTCAAGGTTCATTGGGAAAAAGTGACAGTTTCGGGTAGCTTGACCTGGTGGCGTCTGTACAATAAGGAGCCTATTAATTCTTTAAAGGGTACGTCAATTACTTCCGATGGTAATCCAATATTTGCATTGAAGTTAACTTCCATTGGCGTCTTGCATGTTTTGCAATCTTGCATATTAAATTTTTGTAAAAGTCGCTTAATCATTTCACTTTGTCTTAATTCCAATGTATCCTTTTTCTTAGTAACTTCTAATCCTAAGTACTGATGTACGTCTCCTAAATTCTTAACTTTGAATTCTTTTTCTAAAGCCTTTATTATCTCATTGTCTTCTCCCATATGTAAAATATCATCAACATACAGTAATATCCAAGTCTTTCTTTTTCCATATAAACATGAATCATGTTTTGATTGTATGAATCCTTTCTTAGTTATGAAATCATGAAATCTTTGGTTCCAACACTTTGGTGCTTCTTTTAATCCATATAGGGCTTTCTTAAGTTTTAAAACTTTTCCTTCGCTAACTTTTATTCCTTTAGGACATTTAATATATACATCAACATCCAAGTTACCATTTAAAAATGCTGTTGGCACATCAAGTTGCATTAATTTCAAGTCTTGTTGAACTGCCAAGCTCATCATTAATCTGATAGTTGAAAGTTTTGCTACTGGAGAATAATTATTATCATTACTCTGTTGTTGAAAGCCTCTTGCTACTAATCTTGCTTTCTTAGTACCATCTTGCTTTGTTCTGAAGATCCATTTTGTATCTATTGCTTTACTTCCTCTAGGTAAAACAGCTTCTTCCCATGTCTGTAATTTTATCTGAGAGTTTAACTCCTTTTGTATTGCATTTTCCCAATCTTTATCTTGTATTGCGTCTTCATATTCTTGTGGATCCCCTGATAATAAACAGTATGCAGTATACAACTCAAAGTTTTCAACTAACCTTTTTGGCTTTTGTACTTTTCTTCCTGACCTTGTCGTATAATCTTGTATTTCTTGAGTATTCTCTTCATTTTCATTTTCTTGATCTATTTCTTCACTGTTCTCATCATCTAATTTATCTTTCTTCGTATCATCTTTATCCTTCTTGGTTTCATCTTGTTCTAATTCATCTTCAAAGTATTCTTCCAAGTGTTTATCATAATTTTCTTTGTTTCTATTCTTCTCTTCTTTGTATTTTATTTGAGTCTCATCAAATCTGACGTCTCGAGATATTATTATATTATTGGTTTCAGGATCCCATAAACGATATCCATTTAAGTTATAACCTACAAATCTCATTTCTTTTGCTCTTTGCAATAGCTTGTCCTGTTTTGGTAAAATATGTACCCAAGCTTTTGATCCGAATACTTTAAGTCTCTTCAAATCCTTGTTTCCAAACATCTTCTCAGCTGGTGTTTGAAAACTGATAGCAGAAGACGGACATCTGTTAATTTGATAAACAGCACACATTACAGCTTCACCCCATAGCATTTTAGGTAGTCCAGTTTCAATCAATAATGTTCTCGCTCTATTGTAAATGTTTCTGTTCATGCGTTCTGCAACCCCGTTTGACTGTGGACTGTATGGTGTAGTATATTGATGAATAATCCCCTTGTCTCTGCAAAATTTATAAAGTTTTTCATTTTTGAACTCACCACCATTATCACTTCTAATCTTTTTGACTTTATTACCTGTTTGTCTTTCCATTCTATTAATGTATTCAATAAGTCTATCAGTAGCTTCGCTTTTTCTTTTTAATAAGTATATCTCACAAAAATGTGTATAATCATCTATGATTGTATGATAATATATCTCACCTTTAGGTGTTGGTGTAGTTACTGGACCTGATATGTCTGTGTGTATTATCTCACCTATATAATACGACCGAGGTTTTATAGTGGAATAAAAGGATAATCGTGTTGATTTACCTAGTACGCAGGGTTCACATTGTTTATCACTGTATGGCAGATTCATAATTCTGAGCATCTTTTTGTTTGCATGGCCTAACCTCTGATGCCACAGATCTCTTGAAATAAAACATTTTTCATTCATTAAACTTGCATCTATAACATATAACCTACCTATATTTTTCCCTATGACTTCACAGTTTGAGTTACATAGTTTTTATAGAATTCTACTTTAAAACCTTTTTCTAATAGTTTTTTAACTGATAATAAATTATGTGACAGTCCAGAAACAATCAACCCTTCTATTTCAATTTGCATCTTATCATATTTCAAATTCAATTTACCTTTCATATTACTTTTTAAATATTGACCATTTGCTACATAAATTTTTACCTCTTTTTCTAAGTTTTGTACATCTGTCATAATTGGTACATGACAAGACATGATCAAATGTTCGGTAGCACCTGAATCAACAACTAATTGAACACAATCACTTACATTATTGACTGAGTCACCTGCACTATAGGCTGTGAATGCAACTACATCTTGCTCATTTTGCTCATCTTCCATCTGTGCCATTCTTCCAGAATGTGATGAAGTCCCATTGTGTCTTGAACGCGAACCTCGACCTCTGCTTGTGTACCTCGTACCTCTGAAATAACTTCGTTGACCTCGTTGTCCTCTATCATTTTGATGACCTCTGTAGCTTGTTTGTTTGCTTCTACATTGATATGCTTTGTGACCATCCTTGCCACATTTAAAACATGTAAGGAAGCTGTGAGCATCCTTTGACTCTACCACATTGTTTTTATTCTTAATTCTGCATCTAACAATTTACTTTTGACATATTCCGTTGTAAGTTCCACATTGGTGGTTTCTAAAGCGGCAATTGTTGTATTATAACTTTCGGGCATAGTTAGTAGTAAGTGACAAACTTTGTCTGCTTCTTGTAGTGTGCTTCCAGTCTCTTCCAGTTGTCTTATCAATATGTCAAAATTATTGAAGTGGTCACTTAATTCAGTACTGGTATCACATTTCAGGGTTAATAATTGCTTCCTGATGTATAAAGCTGATAATGTACTTTTTCTTTTAAATACTTTTCTTAGATTATGAATCATGTCTATTGCGCTTGTTGCATTCCTTATATATTCTAAATGTTTGTCTGTTATGCTGCAGACTATTAGACTTCTTGCTTTCGCATCCTTCATTTTGAATTCTTCCGTCTTTTTAATCTCCTCTTTTGTGCCCTCTTCTATTGCTATTTTGCAATCTTTTTCTTCGAGTATACACGATATTCTAAATAACCAATTACTGAAATTTGTTCCAGTAAATTGTGGAAGCAATTTTTTCGTTATTTCGTCCGCCATCTTTTCTTCACTTTTCTTCCCTAATTTTTCAATATTCAATTTATAACTTTATACCTCTCAATGTTCTACTTATTCTCCATTTTCCATTATTCCATCATTTGCGCATTTGCACATTAGCGCAGTGGAAGCGTATTAAAGTTTGAAATATTTTTTTGGGAATAAAACCACTAAAATACGGGCACCATCTTTATTAGCAGAGCAGACAACCGAACACTGACACATTCAATAAATAGACAATATTTTGCTATATTACCACGAAGTCTCAACAGTGACAAGGTCCTTGCTGACTACGACCAGATCTTGGACCTGGGGGATGTTATTGGTCAACGTGCTCGGGTAATATTGCAGAGCCAGACACCTGTCCAGGTCAAGCCGGAGACTTCGGTTGTTTCAGGTCCCGGACTATTGAGTAGATTGCCTGCTTTGGAACTGCCACACTTTGACGGTCGCTTGGACCATTGGCTGGGTTTCCAAAATTTATTTGAAAGTTTGGTTGATGCTCGCTCGGATCTCAGACCCGCCCAAAAGTTGGCCTACCTGTTGTCTATCCTGGAAGACTGACTCAGCCTACCCTACCTTGGAACTACTCACCCGGCGGTACCAAAATAAACGTTGTTTGGCTGACGTTCATATTAAATTGATTTTGGGGTTATCGGTCATTACTAGTTTGTCAGCATTGTGTACTGACCTGTTGAACCCGTTGGTGGCAGCGACCAACGCTTTAAAGCATTTGGAGTTGCCGGTGGACCATTGGTTTTACCTTTTGGTACATGTTGTGCTGCAACGGCTTCCTGCCGATTTGAGGGCTCGTTTCGAGCAAAAGTATGGTGGGGATAGTGTCACACATCTCCCCCCATTTGGTGACCTCATCAAATTTTTGGAGGATGAGTATCGGTTTGTGGATAACTCTAGCGTTGCCACCGAGTCGCGCAAGCCGTCTTCCCGGCCACGAGACCAGGGATGGACTGGGGCACGCGGGCCTGTTGATAGTCGCCCCGCCACTCGTTTTGCTGGTACTCAGAGTCGTCCTGTTTGTGAGTTTTGTAGGGACACGGGGCATGGCATGGCAACTTGCGCGGCCTTTTTGAAATTGCACGTGAGTGCCCGCCGCCGAATTGCCAATGCACGCCGCCTGTGCTTCTCTTGTTTGGGGGCTCACTTCCATCGGGACTGCCCCAACCCCCGCCCTTGTAGAATTTGTAGGGGGTCCCATTTGGACATTTTGTGCGCTAACGCGAACCACGCTGGCAGACCAGCCTCTGATGAAGGTTCGCGCACGGGGGGTACCATGGAGTTGGTCACCGGGCTTCTGGCTCGCCGGTTCAGAACCGGGGAGAGGCCAACAATTTTGAGCGCCGCACTCCACTCCCGCAAGTTGATCGGGAGCCGCGCGACCGCCATTTGGTCTCCCCGCGTAAAGGCGATTACGCAGTTGTTGCTAGGCAGCGCTGGCCAGACCAGCACCGCCTTCCCTCCCCTCCATTGGCGGAACGTCCCCGGTTGGAGTCACGCCCCCCGCCATTCAGGCATCCGGTGGGATATGCCCTTCCAGCGATGGCGCGTGGCTCGGGACACCGCGCGTACGAGGAATTTGAACTCCATCCTCGTCGGGAAAGACTTGGGCCTGGGTGCGGCGATCGGTCGCCGCCCAGGCATTGTTAGGAACTTGGCGCCTGCCCCGCTAAGGTACCCCTCAGATCGATACGGTTTTGTTGCCAACGGCATCGGTCAGGTCTGGGGGCCCACGGGGGACTCTGTTGTGGTCCGTGCCATTTTGGACATGGGAGCCCAGGGTTGCCTTTTGTCTATTGTTTTGTTCTTTTGTTTGTGTATTGTTTTGGGCGAAATTGTTTTCTTCAGCGCCTTTGGACTGCGGGACTTGGTTGGGACGAGCCACTTCGGGAAACCCTGTTGGAAGATTGGCTCCAATTTGTATCCGCACTCCCTGCAGTCAACGAGGTTGTGTTAACCCCGCGCTGTCCTCCCTCCTGGGAGCTACACTGCTACCCTTGTTTGTGATGCATCTTCGCACGGCTATGCAGCTGTTGTTTGTCTGCGCACCGTCTGCGCGACAGGCCAGGTGAATTTGTCACTGGTCTTGGCCAAGAGCAAGGTGGCCCCCCTCCGGACGGCACTGACCATCCCTAAGTTAGAATTGTCAGGGGCGGCGCTTCTTGTGCGTCTATTGAACCACGTTGCTCACACTTTGGGTGGAACTGTGGACATTCGGGCTTCTTACGCCTGGACGGACAGTCAAATTGTTTTGTGTTGGTTGAAGACGTCCGTCCACTCTTTGGAGGTTTTTGTTGCGAACCGAGTGTCCCAGATTCAAAATTCTGAAACGCCTTTGATTTGGAGGATGTCGGGTCCTTTGCCCGGGCTCAAGGTGCTCGCTGTTGGAACGAAGGACCCTCCGTTTGACCCTGTTTTTTGTTGAGTCGATTTAGCTCCCTCGACAAATTGTTGAATTGTTATTTGTTGTTGTTGAATTGTTGGTGACTGATCGTCACATTAAGAGCTCGCATGCCGGTTGCAATGCGCTGTTGGCCATTCTGCAGCGAGAGTTTTGGAAATTGTCGGGAGCCGTTAGTAAGTCGAACCCCTTTCGGATGATACGGGTCTTTTGTTGTTTGGTTGTTGACGGTTGAGGCACTCTAGCCCACCTTATGGGGCCCGTCACCCCCTTTTGTTGCCTAAGGAGGGCCATTTGGTTAAATTGCTGTTGTTGTTTGTTGTTGTTGTTGTTGTTTGGTTGTTGTTGTTTGGTTGTTGTTGTTTGGTTGTTGTTGTTGTTGTTTTGACCCACCAGCCTGCCCCCATTGGGGGGGGGGGTATTTTTGAAGGCCGCGGTGAAAGCGGCAAAGGGACTTTGGCGCAGATTGTTGGGAGACACCGTTCTCACCTTTGAGGAGTTAGCTACGGTATTTTGCCCTCACGTCCTTTGTGCCCGCTGTCTTCGGACCCGAACGACTTGGAGGCCCTAACCCTGGGCCATTTTTTGATTTGACAGCTACTTGTCGCCCTGCCGGAGCACCCTTTGGTCGATGTGAGCCAAAATTGGCTATCGCGGTTTCAGTTGGTGCAGCAGCTCACTCAGAGTTTTTGGAAGCGTTGGAGCTTGGAGTATTTGCACATCCTCCAGCAGCGCGTCAAGTGGACTGATAAAACACAACCTTGTCAAGATAGCCAAGTGATTAGCGGACGGGAAGGCCCGTCCGGGGGGGGGGGGGGGTTAGATAAACCGTCCCGTTTAAATTGGTTACTCTATGCGCCTAACGGAACGCGCCAGAACGGAGTCACATCTGACTTGTCAAGTTTGACTTTGACACTTCTCTTTGTCTTTGATTTTGCTTGAACAAGGGAGCATCGTTGCCGTGTTGTTTTTCGCGACCAGTTGTAAATTAATCCCTTTAAATCGGTCCGTTTGTGACAATTACTCGTGATCCAATTGCTTTGATTGTAAATAACCCCAAGTTGACGAAATAATACGGGTTAAGTTTGTTGAAATTGAAGTATTTTGGAGGTTAAGTGACGCTATTGGAAAACGCGTGATTTGGAGACCGCATGTCCTGCTACCAGGCGTGTTGCAGCAGCTGATATCCTGGAAAATACTCATAACGTCACTACACAATACAATATACACTCGCTTACATACATAAATCCAGGTAGGCTCCAGAGCAGGTTTTCTTCTACCACCAGGTGAGTTCTTTAAATATATTATAGATTAGCTCCGCGCACGGCGGACAAGTTCGTACGCCACTCTTGACCCAGGGCCCACCATAGCTTCCACTGCGCTATTAAAATCCTATGGTATGCTATGGTCTGGCCTGGCAACGAACATTTTATTGCGATAATATTGAAGGATAAGCATTCCTATAATGGCCATCGTCTCTCCCTCATAAGAATTTCAGCGTACATACGTAATGATCAGATTACGTGGTGATTTAAGAATTGAATTTAAAATGCCATCATATAATTGAAAATTATCAATTAATACTTCAAAGTGACTCTCAACAATTTGGCAACCAAGGCACGAGAAGTGTGAAATTGTCTCCGTCTTCAGTTTTATGATTTTGGGAAACGCCTTTAGTCTTCAGATTCGTGATTTCAGAAAACCTCTCCCAAATTAAGTTTGTTTGGTCACATGGTAAAGTGAAGTCAGATTTAACACTTAATTCTCTGTTATCTAGCGTAGCATAAGTAGCCCCTACTTTATCAATATTAATAAAGAGCTTCTTTTATACTTGTGAAAAAGGCCTACTTTTGACCTCGGTTTCGCCTGATAGAAAGCAATGGATAAGGTCTGCTATGGAACGGGTGTCTCCAGAAAGTGCCTGTTCTCTCTTGCTTTAAAAGCTGACTGACTATGTGTGAGAGAGAACACAGACGCTGGCAGAGCTTAAACTACGTTAACTCAGCTTGCAGAGTGTCCTGCGTTTTATGTCTCATGGTTACTATACACCAACTGCCCTGTTGGTCTCGCGGTAGCTAGCGCGACTGCTAGACAAGGAATTCTTAGTTTAATTCCCAGGTCCGGCAAAGTCTTATTGTTTCTTTCCATTAGGAATTTCTTAGTTACACCGCCCGGAGAAATTGCCGGTACCTCGGAAATCACGATAAGGTGTTAATCCTGCGCCAGATCTCTTTCTGGTCATGTCGGATTGCCGTCAAATCAGACCATGAGAGACAGGGAACGGTGAGTGCCCCCGTGTCTGCGCACACACTTGTGCACAATAATAATTCTCGCGCAGAAGGCTAGTCTCCGTTGAGATTGGCCGTCAAGGCCGAAATACGGTCTGGAGGACTATACTACCTACATATTCACGCATTGGTAGATAAATGAATAACACTAACAAAAAGCATTATTACATACTTTTAGGCAAGATTCAATTATATATTACAAGATTTAATTATTTATTTAATTGCAGGTCAAAATTGTGTAACTGTCACTTTTTATTGCACTTTTTACACGAAACATCCTGACAAGTGATATTATTAGTTTCAGCTTCGTTTGTTCCATAGCGTGTCTACAAGTTACAAAAAAATAAATATCTGCGTGTTTGAACAAAAAATAATGTTGTCTACGTGTCTTAATTTTTTTGCTGACGCACTGAGAGAGTCCTTCGGATCTATATGACTTACGAGAATTGCAAAATTAAAATAACCGGAATGATTAAAACAGGTACGGTAGGTAGGTAGGTATAACAAAAACGTAATAAAATAGGAATATTATGTTCATATGTTTTTTTTGTGGTTTGTCATGAAAGATCACTTATATTTCTTTAAAATTGAATATACTTACGTAAGTACATCAATTTCTACTTATTACAGAATCTTCTTATTTTCTTCTGGGTAGGAAATCATCAAATGACTGACAATTGCACGGTGACTTTTTCAAACAAATCCGCGACCCTGACAGAATCCCCTGCCACGGTTTTCGTCTTTGTTAAACCAATACATTTTAAAGTGATCTAAGAATCTTAACACCAGCGTTAAGGCTCGTGCAGACTAGCGCGAAGCGACGGTCTCGCGCGATTCGGCGATTTATATCCGTAGAACAATTTCTATGACCGTGTCGCGGCGCGACATTTCACAGAGGGGCGACCTGTCGCGCCACGACATGATGCATTGTTTATTCTTTAAATTAGGAAATGTTGTTGTTAAATCTATTGTGTTAATCTGAATCGATTAACAAAAAGCACTAGGAAGCTAAAGCAGCTAGAGCACTAGGAAGTGTCGAAGGGCGGGCGTTTTGGGGGGACTGTCTTGTGTAACTTTGACGTTCAAAAAGTGCTGACTCTCAGCCTAGTTTGAATAAATGACTTTTGATTTTGAAAACCTTCACATAGTCAAGGTTTGTTAAATAGATGTTTGGTCGGGTTTTTCACCCAAAATAGGACTTAACGCGGCGTTTTCCTAATTATTGAAAATTACATTTGCACTGGACATAGGCCTTCCGCAATTTGGGGGGTCTGCCATAATCGCCACGCTTGGCAGACAGGTTGGTGATCGCAGTATCGTGGTAGAATGCATAGAAAAATAAATATAATATTCCACAACTATCACACAACGCCATCTAGTCCCAAGCTAAGCAGAGCTTGTGTTATGGGTACTAGACAACTGATAAACATACTTATATATTTCTAAATACATACATATTATAGATAAATTACACCCAGACACAGAACAAATGATCGTGCTCATCACACAAACATTTGTCCTGGGTGGGAATCGAACCCACGACCTCCGGCATAGCAGTCAGGGTCACTAACCACTAGACCAACAGGCCTGTCTCAGAGAAAACTGCTTCCCATTCTCTGTTAACTCCCTTAGCCGCCTCTTATGCCATACACGGGTAGAAATGGGAAGGGGTTATTCTTTACGTCTGACACCACACGTAACTTACTTTTTGTAGTTTCTTCTATAACATGGATTTTGAAAACAATAATAACCTCTGTTGCATACTGAAATATTCATTAATTTCGGAATATACACAATTATCGTCGCAGAATACTTAGTTGCTTGTTGGCAAAATGTTTACATCTGTATTAATTACGCCTACGTTTTCTTCCGAATAATTAATATCTATGTAAATATAGCAGTTCGATGGCTAAGCGGAAAGCTTTTGCATTTAGAAGTCCAAAGTTTAATAGAATTAAACGAATCTATGCGTTGTTTTCCATAGCAAACAGGCAAGTTCGACAACGCTAGACAGTGTAAACAAATTAAACATTAGTATTCATGGATGTTTTGTTTATATTTATTAGTATCTCTTACCTACTGCGGTAACCACTTATTGGTTTTCTATGTAAAATTGAGTTTTTCATTCATGCAAAAAGTATGATTCAACCCGGGAAACCGTAAATAAAAATATTAACTTTAAAAAGATAAATTGACCTGATCATGAACTTTGATCAACCGTAACCTTCATAAGTTTTAACTAAAATATTTTAGTTCTTAGAGAATAAACTTAGTAATAATATAATATAGGATCGCAGGGACATCGACGTACAGCCTTTTATCCCCTATTTTCGGGTGGTGGGTAATCATCAAATATCGTCTCCCGCTATGGGTGCAGCGGAACGGCGTCTCAGACTTTTACTGACTAAAGCCCACCCGTGTTCCTTTAGTTTCCTATATGCCAGGGTCACGTTAACTCTTTCGAAAAAATCTCACGACCCTGGTAAGCATCGGTTCTAGAGGACCCCTTTAATTTTGCTGACATTTACAACCGGAATTTGGGTTCCGTTACATTTTAGTGACATCAACTACAGGTAAGTTCATATAGCTACCTATAACTGATGTCAATATAAATAAATGTTAGAATTCACTAAATTTGTGTTAATAAAATAATTATTAGAAAATTGATCATTATTTCCAGATTTTATTTTTGTTTTCAGAATTATTTTAAGTAATACTATTTACTGTATAGAACACAGTTCGTAATTGTAACTTATCTTTAAGCCACAATTAATACCTGGCAACATTACGGAATACAAAAACTAATAATAATAATTACGAAAACAATAAAGATAATAATAAGAATAAGTGTTTAAAAACGTTGGTCCAAACTTTGCATGTGCGGTTGTTTTTTTTTCGAAATTTCATTGAAAATAACAATGTGTATTTTTTTTTATAATTGCAATATTAATAATACAATATAATTTGTGGGCGTATGTAATTATGGTCGGTGACGAGGTTTCGCCTAGTATATTAACGCATTCACTTCAAGTTCACGAACAGTTCGCAGTAAACTCTTGAAGGGTTTGTGTCGTAGTAAAAATGGTGTTCAAAGTAACGTGTTTGGCTGTGTTGGTGTTCGGTTTTGCTCAGGCAGCAGGTAAGGATAATTATAAAATTATTTTATAACTAATATATTATTATTTTAAAAACAATGTATAAAAACTGAGAAAGTATCGTATACAGATCCAGCTGTGGGACTATAAAGGTCATCTAAAAGATAATACTTGGATACATAATGTAGAAGGGTTTGTGGCTAAGTAATAACAGCCGCACGGGTTGCTCGTTCAGGTTAAGCTACGCTTGCCGCGGTTGGTCCGTGGATGGGTGACCATATTTACATATCAAGATCGTTCCGTGCTTCGGAAAGCAAGTTAAGCCGTGGTCCCGGCTGTCTTTCGTAGATCTTAGACAGTCGTTACGGGCCGTCAGAAACCGGAAAGTCAGACAACCAATCTTACCAAGGGGTATCGTATTACCCAGTAACTGGGTTGTGGAGGTCAGATAGGCAGTTACTCCATGTAAAATACTGGTACTCAGCTGCATCTGGTGAGACTAGAAGCCAATCCAAACGTAGTTTGGAAATATATGAAAACTAAAAGATGTGTCCGTAGAATTCACTGGGGCGAGTACCGTTTACAGTGATAGGTTTTTTTTTTTTCAGTATGGGAAATCATCAAATGAATTCTCCCGCTCTGAGCGGAGCGGGAGGGCGTGTCAGACTTTTACTGACTAAAACCCACCCGTGTCCCATCAGTTGCCCGTGTGCCGGGGTCACGGTATCTCACAGTGATAGGCTTGAGTTAAATATTTTTATCACAGTTTGGAAGCAAATCTATACATATCTATACATCTTCTATACATCTATACATACATACAAATAAATAAAATTGGAGTGTCTGTTTGTAATATTAAGATAACCACTTTTTACTAAGTGTATATGGATGTATACACGGTACATATACCAAAACAACATTTTTTACAATTTTTGTCTTTCTGTCTGTCTGTCTGTCTGTTTGTTCCGGTTAATCTCTGAAATGGTTGGACCGATTTTGACGGGACTTTCACTGGCAGATAGTTGATGTAACAACGAGTAACTTAGGCTACTTTTATTTTAGAAATATACCCGCGTTAATTTCCGACATCCACGCGGGCGAAGCCGCGGGCAAAAGCTAGTAATAAATAAATAAAAAGCAACTGTTTAATATCAGACTACACACTCCATAGCAGATGTTAGTGACATAAACCGTGATAAATTTCGTGATTCAAGCCTATCACGTACGCCGTGCTTGCCCCGCAGGAAGCCTTTGCTGTTATATACAGTATTTTTTATGGTTCATTGGGAAAGGTCTGCAAAATTTGTTGGAAAAGTAGGTGCCGCACTATGGGATTCCACGTTACCCTCTATAGGGGAAAGATGGATGATGGTTGTGCCAATCGCTTAGTTTCTACCACTTCTTGCAACGAATTTAACTAACTAAAGACCTTTTTTTATCTCGAGGTGGAAATCCTCATGGATGTCCTCCACCCTGGGGTGGGCGGAGGGATCTGTCAGACTCTTACTGACTAAAACCACCCTGGTGTTCCGTCCCACACCTACGTCGGGGACCACGGGACCCAATATGTCTTCCGCGATCCCCGCCTTTGCGGGCCTCCTCACGTTACCCCGGGGGAGTGAGGTGTTAAACCCCCCCCCCCCCCCCCCGTACACCACAGAGAGGCGCGCGTGGAACACTAAGCGCCACCATCTCGGGTCCGTAGCAATTGGGGGCGACGGATGTCCCCAGATCCGTCGCCCCTGGACCCATTTAGGGGGGCTGGAAGAGGGCGTTATCCACCCTCCACCGACGCCCGGTGCGTCTGCTGCGGGCTGGGTGAGCGGAAGATATCTCCCGCTCCCTTTCCGCAGCCTCCTTCTGCGACATGTCTGTTCGCAGAAGGATACCACCGCGTCCCAGGACTCCTGGCTGCCGACCATCCACTCGATCATGGCCGGCAGCGACAGGTCACTACTGCCTAAACTAAATGAACAATTGAAGATCGTGAAGCCTAGTTAACTTAAAATCAAAGGCAGTCGTTGACACAAGAAAATATTGTCTAAAAATAAATTATAATTTAACGTGAGACACTTTTGTTAAATTTTGGACATCTTTATTTATAAAAATACTTATAGCCACAATAAAGAATATTCTCTTTCATTCTCGCTTTTGACGGGGACTTAAATTGTAAGACTGAAGCCTCATACTAAAGGGCTACTTTATAGTAGACAATGTATTTTTAGAATAATTCGCCTTTTGTCTGGAAAAGGCTCAGTATTTTCTTTATGGCTTTCTTATACAGAATGACTTTGGAAACAATCGACAAGATTTAAGAGGGTGTTCTACTCATCAATATGAATAACTTTTACTATGGGAACAATATCGAATTCTTAAAAGAAAATCGTTCTTCCCATATAAAGGTATATAGTTTAGTAGATTGGACCATTTTGTATAAGAAGGTCGACATATTTTTTCGAATATTAAAGTAGTCCCATAGTAAAAGTTATTTATGTTGATGGGTAGAAGACCCCCTAAAATTCGTCGATTGTTGTGAAGTCATCCTGTTTATTATTTTTTTAAATTAATTAGATCCAATTTATGAAGCATAATTTAATTATTACTGCGAGTCCATTATAATAATGCGTTCGGGCTGCCGCGCCGTTGCAGCGCTTCAGCAATGCTTGCGGTGCGAAGCGTTGATGGCTTTCATAACATCATGCGGAAGCGAAGCGCTTCTCTAATGAAGCGCATGCGTGCCAGCTCGAATAGCTTTCTGAGCGTGTTCGTCGGACGCTGGGACTCGCCTATGTGGCAGCACTGGATGCGACTACACACTGTGGGTGGTCGCATCCAGGGCTTGCCATAAACTGGCACTCCTATGCGATCCCACTTTTTGATTTTGTTTTTGTATGTACTAACAATAGTTTTATAAGGTTTTTTGTGTTACTAACAACAATATGGACAATGTCTGAAATAAACATCTTAAATTAAATTAAAATTAAATTAAATAAGAAGCTTCGACTTATCAAAGTTAGAAAGAGCTCTTCCAAGTTATTTTTAACACAAACTATATTAAAATTAACTTAATCTGCAATGATAACTTCAGTACAGTTTTATATGAAAATACTAGCTTCTGCCCTCGGCTTCGCCCGCATGGATCACCGCATGGAAAAATATCCCACAGTAGCGTATTATCGGGATTAAAAGTACCCTATGTGTCAATCCAGGTAAACAATGTCTTATCGCATTGGTTGCGTTGTCTTATACGACCCAGAAATAAAACGTTTTACAAAAAATTCAACCCTCATTTCACCCTCTTAGGGATGGAATTTCAAAACACCCTTTCTTAGTGGATAGTTTTCACAAATAACACACCTTCCAAAATGTCTCTAGGACCAGCGGTTTAGGCTGTGTGTTGATATATCAGTCAGTCAGTTAGTCAGTCACTCAGGACTTTGAATTTTATATACAGGGCGTCCCACGGATATGCCACATGGAGGGAAAGTACCTTGAATATTGTAGATGGAAAATTTTACTGAAAGAAGACATTATTTGAATTAAAAAAAAACGATTTAAACTGCATTCATAGATATTTAAATAATTGCATGGTTGAACCGGGAATCGAACCCGTTATACGAGAAAAATAATCACCCTGTAGTTTTATCATACCGATCGAAAGGCTTTATCATAAGGATTATTTTTTGCTAAATAACATAGTATCACAAATAAAAGAAAGAACATGAATTTTAACATTTGATGTGAAATTTTGTTCAGAAAAATGAAAAGCTGACATTGCCGTAAGGACATACAACTGACATTATCATAAATACCTATTACTAATAAATGTACCCACTTGTGAAGTACGCATCATTTCCCTATTATAATTTAAGTGCATGATAAAATGATAAAGACATACGTAATTATAATAGTAGGTACCTGGTCTAGGTTGTATGCAACAAATCGCGCCGTATCCTGAGCCGAAAGACGCGTAAATTACTTTGTCCATCGCAATGCGGCTGGCTGATTATAAAGAAATAATTCAAAAATGTGTTCGATTTTCAAACTTTTATTCCTTTGTTGATGTGATTTTCATTGTAGGATTTTTGCATTGTATTGTGAATGTTTGAGCATTTGATAAATTGATTAATCTTGTACTAACAATGTTAAAATTCATGGTCTTCCTTTTATTTTTGACACTATGTTGTTTAGCAAAAAATAATCCTTATGATGAAGCCTTTCGATCGGTATGATAAAACTACAGGGTGATTATTTTTCTCGTGTGACGGGTTCGATTCCCGGTTCAACCATGCAATTATTTAAATATCTATGAATGCAGTTTAAATCGTTTTTTAAATTCAAATAATGTCTTCTTTCAGTAAATTGTTCCATCTACAATATTCAAGGTACTTTCCCTCCATGTGGCATATCCGTGGGACGCCCTATATGGATGATTAGTTTTCAAAAATAAAACGCCGCATAGTTATTTTATTTTGGCAGTCCAAACAATGGAATGGCGGAACAGAAAAATATCTATTGAGCACGCATGAGGAAGTGAGATGAGGGTTCGATTTTTTGCAGTCAGCATATCAAACCATATATTTTTTTTTTTCAATACTACTCGTTTACATTTTGTTTGCTGACTCTGCATGTTTAGTTAAGAATTCATGATATTTACGGCTGTAGATCAAAATAAATAATTTGAGTTTGGTTTATAGTTTACTAGCAGCGTCCTGAGATTTCACTAGCATAGATCTCAATCCTGGGGAATATTGAGATAAAAAGTATCCTATATCCTAATTCAGGTCATGGTCTATCCATGTCCCATATTTCATCCAAATCTCCAAAATAAGTTTCACCGTTTTAACGTGAAAACAAGTAGGTATACGAAAATCAAATCTTTTGTCTTTATTATATTAGTTTAGACTAGCTGTTGCCCACAATTTCTTTTGATACTCCAGGTCTTCATAATCTGCCTATATTGTTCCTCCTGCTGGGACACGGCCTCCTCTCGGTAAAAGGAAAGCAGAATTTTTCTAGAAAATGCCGTTTTTCTCACAATGTTCTCCTTCATCGTTTTGAGAGCAGTGGTGATGAAATTATTTATGAAAAGTAAAATTTGATTGAGTTCGAACCCACGACGCACAACTCATAAGTCGGGGCTGGGCCACCACTGCTCTCACAGGTCGCTCCAGCTGATCTATTCTGTTAAAATCTCACCGTGAGAACTTAGGTGAAGTGACCTAAGAGTGAACTGTCATTCCATCTGATGCTAGTGATTGACACTATGGACTACGGAGCTATTTGCTCCGTGCTATGGACAGCTCGCTTCACCCAAGTTATCTCGGTGATATTTTTACAGAATAGCACTACTAGGTTCTATTTAGCTATGAATTTTCATAATTATCGGTTCAGTGGTTTAGGCGTAAGAAGGTACCCAACAGACCAATAAACAGGCTGATAGTCAAACAAAATTCGCATTAATAATATTAGTGAAGATTAATTAAATTATTATCCTGTAATAAATTTAATAAATGCTGAGCATTTTCTCAATAAAATATTGGTATTCATCTGCATCCGGTTAGACTGGAAGCCGACCCAAACATAGTTGGGATAAGTCTAGGAAGATTAATTGATTAATAAAGCATTGTACAACTAAAGAAGTTCATTTATGCGGTGGAAAGCACGTTAAGCCGTTGGTCCTAGTCGTCATACATAGATATTCCTGCCAGGGTCGCGAGATTGTTCGAAAGAGATACCGTGACCCTGGCACATGGGCAACTGAAGGAACACGGGTGGGTTTTAGTCAGTAAAAGTCTGACATGCCCTCCCGCTCCCCCCAGAGCGGGAGAAGTCATTTGATGATTTCCCATCCAAAAAAAAAAATACATAGATATTTGATAGAACAGTTGTTACGGGTATTCAAATCCCAAAAGACTCACAACAAGACTTGCCAAAGGGCTTCGTAATGCCTAGTAACTTGGTTGTGGCGTCCAGATCGCTCCATGTAAGGAACTGTAATCCAGCTGCATTTGGTTAGACTAGAAGCCGGCCCCAACGTAGTTGGGAATAGGCCCGAGTCTGTTCCCAACTATCTTCTTTCTAGTCTGCCTACAGACTGATTGATTGATACAACTTTGTATATCTAAAGAAGTTAATCACCCATAGATAAGTGCATAAGCTAGCGCGCTGTTAAAATGGCGGGAACGCAACAGTGTGCATTCACAGATTGAGTTTATTTAAAATAATGTTTTTTTTCTGTTTCCTCGCAAATGTGTTAAAAAACGTCGTACGATATATCTACGTGCGTATTGGTTATAACATGCTCGACTCAATTACGCCCTCGCCTTCGGCTCGGGCTGAAATTCCGCCTAGCATGTTATAACCATCATAACGCACTAATACCGTAATGTACTATTACAACACTTACGGGTACTTAGTCTTTGTAATACAATAATTATCATCGAGGAACGCTCAAAAGCTAGCGACATTCTGAGCCACAAGCACGGACGCTACGAACAAGAATGGTTTTTGAGAAAAAGTCAGAATGTACAAGTACGTAACGTTAACGCCACGCGATTAAGTTGCCGAGCACTACCGGCTAGGCCCAGCAACCTAATTGCATAACATACTATCATTCAAAGTGTAAATAACTTTGCAGAATATTTCTAAACCATTGCTTCATATGTTCGAAACACCTATTTTCTCAACACCGTAACTCACGCAATGAATGTTGTAGAACTGTGAAAATGTTACGTAATAACCCCGCAGGTTTTACAAAAAGAATTTCCTAAGTATTATATCCATTGATTGCTTAATGCGAGCAGCATTAATCACCAAGTCTATTATTTGTGATTTTGCGCGATCATTAGTGGTTAACTAATTAATTTGTTAGGTCATTTGGGTAGAATTAGAGCGTTCTTGCAACTTTGGCGTACGTGACACTCCTAGGATACGCATCGTAATGAATCAGACCCATTACGTCACTTGAAGAAGCATTCATATTTCGATCAAACTGTGTACAATTAAATCAATTACAAGCACTTTTGGATTGCCAAGGGGTTGGTCAGTCAGGAAGCTACTTACCCATTCTAAAGCGTCGCTGATTCATAAACCTTCTGTTCTTTCAGACAAACAGGCAAGAAACTCAACCGATACTATTTAAAATAAAATATAGTGTTGATGAAAGACCAGCTTCTGCACTCTAGATAGTGATTATCAATTCATAATGCACCGATAATCTGTCTGAATCTGGGTGCCTGTTTGTCTGAAAGATTTGCGACCACACATAATGCACCCCACGATACCGGAAAAACTCATCTCCGATATTCTCCCTTCGGTTGCTAGATCTATATCTAGCACCCCAAGGGAAAACACAAGAAGAACTTTTACCAGGAAGTGGGAACGGAGATAAAAAACCTGGAAGAGTGAAATTCCTATGACCCATCCACGGACTAACTGCGGCAGGCGTAGTTTAACCTGATCGATCGAACCGTGCAGCTGATAATATTTTCCACGTTCCCCTCGAAAACCTTTTAAGTTGAATGATGGGCTATAATTAAAAGCTACGTGATAAAGCTGAGGCGATGAAGATTCATTAAAGTATTAAAAATAATTAGTTCAAATAGTTATGATAATTAGAAGAATATTATTAGTCAATTAACTGCTCATTCAGACTTTGTTTAGGAATTTGACATATCCGCTGCATTTAACTACAAATGCAGCAAAGTTGTTATTGTATGAATAATCATTTAATTTATTTATTATTTTATGATGATCATCTTCATTTTTAATTGGGTTCTCCTTGACTTCACTTGTTAGGGACTGTGGCAACATCTACATCCCCATATACAAACTATGCGTTACACTGACGTCACAGAAAATCCTGCATCGCGCAAACAGAGTTTGCCGTGGAACTAGCTTATTTACAGCATCCTGATCTAATCAATTGTTGGGCACTTGCCCACCAGACACAATAACTGTCTGGTCGGAGGATACTCCTTTCTCTATAGAGGATGAGGAACTAACCTCATACTGTGATTAAACTCGACATTTCTTTGTCTGTATGTCTGTTAGAGTGTTTGTCAGTAATCGAACGACGTAACCCAGTATACTTGTCTTGAAGAGTCTCGAGTAACGTGACTTGAGGTTGACCTCAAACAGTTTCTTTGAAGAAACGATAGATGGACTGTGTGAACGGTGATATGGTTATAAAAGGACTACAGAGTGGAAGAGAGTGTCTACGGTGATAACAACTAATTGAGAAGTGGAAGGAACACTTTGTATCTTGTCCTGTCGTGCCAAACATGAAGCCAAATTTTGGGCCGAGCCACTTGAAGAAGAAAGAGATGTATAGCAGAAAAGGGCATGTTGTGCTGACATCAAATTGGGATTAGGGCAGGAGATTGATCGAAGGGGTTACCGTGACCCTGGCATATGGGCAACAGAAGGAACACGGGTGGGTTTTAATCAGTAAAAGTCTAACACGCCCTCCCACACCGCACAGAGCGGGAGACGTCATTTATGATTTCCCACCCACAAAAAAAAAGGCAGGACACAGACGAGCTTGTCTTGAGATTTTTTTTAGCCATACAATTTTTTAATTATCAAGAAAAATATTTTATAATAGGTACAATAACAAAATTAACATTAATAATAAAACAGCCATGTCATGGTGCAATCTTGAATAATAGAACGTAATTTATATAATCGATGCTACTTTTTACTTTTAAGTGGACCCAATTAGTTTCTATGAGCGAGACATTAGTTTGTAAGTGATATGGCATCTTATAATGCACGTAACATACAAAGGACATTTAATTTTCCAGATGTAATTATTTATGATTGTCATCTTCATCTTCATCTGCCTAGCCTTTTCCTAACTATGTTGGGGTCAGCTTTGAGTACAACCAAATGCAGTTGAGTACCAGTATTTTACATAAAGCGACTGCCTATCTGACCTCCACAACCCAGTTACTAGATAATACGGTACTCCATGGTAAGAATGGTTGTCAGACTTTCGGGCGTCTGACGACCCGTAACAGCTGTCTAAGATCTACGTAAGACAGCCGGGACCAACGGCTTAATTATCTACGATAGTCCAATCATAGTTACAATTCCCTGGGATGTGACTATTCTAGTAGATAACAGTTTATGATATGGGGCTCAGTCTCAATTTATAATCTGCATCTAAAACGTGGGAAATAAAATCTGCACGGGTCGGTCGACCAGGTCCAGCTAGGTTTGCCGCGGTTATCAAAAGTTATCATCATGGGACCTCAAGTAGTTACAAATAACTGGTAAAATGGCGGTAAACGTTACATCTCCACCCTTGGAGTGATGTTATATGTTCCATGAAGGTAAACAGTAAACCAGGTCATGGAATCATTGGTTTTTCACGGATCGTAACCACATATATTTTGTTCACAGTTTTGCCATCGGTAGACAAATGCAAACTCGGCGACAATGCCTGTTTGATTCCGGCGTTCCAGCAAATGTTGCCAATTTTCATGGCGGGAATATCAGAAAACAATGTTGAAGTCCTAGACCCTATGGAAATGGAAGACCTTGCCTTCGATCTAGCTGGTCTTCAGTTTACCTTGAAAGATGGCGTAATGAAGGGATTAAAGAGTTCTGTTGTCGACAATGTTGAGTAAGTAATAACTTCGAATAAAGAGTAAACAATTAAAAAGTTAAAAAGTTCACAATATTTCGATCTTGAAACTTAATCCACTTCGCGATCAAGACCAACAGAAGCTTCCAAACGATTAGTATCAGGTAGCATTACCGATACTTGCTTGTCAAGTCAACGGTGCTTGTTTATAATAGAAACAAGAAATATCAAAACCTTGTAACATTTACAATTTTATAAAAGTTTAATAATTTTGAGGTTTTCAAGCAACTCAAAGCTACGATTCATTCATAAAAAGATAGGAAACGTCACCAATTTTAAAGACCTTAAACCTGCTATGAGAGCAGTGGTGGCTTTGGGGAAATAGTCGCAACTTAGAAGTTGTAATTCGCACTTGGGTTCGAATCTAGGCAGGCTCTGTGTAAATCATTTCGTCACCACTGCTCTTAAAGCGATGAAGGAATACATCGTGAGCATACCATGCTGTGTCTCAGAAATTAAAATCGAAGACATGTGACATCCACCAAGTCGCACTGGGCCCGTGTTCCGCCCACTATCTTTCATCTAGAGGTGGTCAATGTCTCAGCATTGAGAACCCTATAGGCTGCATTATGCTAAACATACTAGGCTCTCTTAACCTTATATTTTCCTTGCCAGATGGGACACAACGAAGAAGTTCTTCTCTGTAGATTTCCACCTGGACAACTCGGTGAAGGGTCACTACACTGCTGGAGGACGTATCCTGATCCTACCCATCACTGGTGATGGACAGATGAAACTGAAATTGAGTAAGCAATTCTTTAGAGACATTGGATTAAGTTTCCTTATGATAAGCAATGTAATGTGTAAGTTCCTTTTAACAAGACTCCCGAAGAATTTATCTTGGCATGGTCCTAAAGGCTCCTACATACAGTGCCGGCGGCAGGGCCGCCGGGCAAGCCGCCGGCCAAGCCGCCATGCACCCGGCGGCATTCAAAGCCGGCTTTGCCACACAAAGGAGCCGCCGGCATGGCCGCCGGGGTGTGCCGGCGGGCTACGCGGCTTGCCGGCGTCAGTTCGTTCCTGGCATTCGAGCGGTAGTGGTATGCAGTTTGTTTGTTGTTCACAACCGGAATGATGCTTGGCGGCTTTGCGCGGCTTGTGCGCGGCTTGTGCGCGGCTTGTATTGCCGGCGGCATAGCCGCTCGGCATAAACCTGGCGGCATTGCCGCCGACACTGTGTGTAGTAGCCTTAAGAGGCTATGCAAACACAGTAATTGACATTCAATTATTGATAATGGTGATGAAAAGTCGAAATTATTTTGGATTGAAGTTCGACATTTATACTACCGATATATTTATTTCAACTCTGTTGACAGTCGTTGGAGACTTTATGCCTGTCTAAGCACTTTTATCTTTTTAGGATAATTTCTTTTGTTCGTATGCAATTTATATATTTTGAGCTCATTAATAACATATTATGAGCAAATTATAATGAAACTGCCCAAAGAACCGATCGTATACACAATAGAATTTCTTGTGAGCAACTGCCAATAAACATGCTCATTCTTTTCAGAAAATCTTCAAATCAAGCTTTACATTCACTACGAGGTGATCAAGAATGCTGACGGCAAGGATATCATCAAGCCTAAGAAGTACAGCTTTGATTTTGATGTCAAGGATCACGCTCACTACCATCTGACTAACTTGTTCAACGGAAACAAGCAGCTTAGTAAGTGTTTTAATTTTTTTTTCTATCCCAACTGGAAAAGTAATCTAATCTTATAGTACTTATATCTCGATGAATCTTATCAAACTTTTAGTCTATTAGAAAACTATTGGCCCTCCCAAGTACAGGCTCTCCGTTTTCCATACAATACTGTTTTCGTCTATATGCAGGCCTATCCTCTCGATAGGAGTCAAGCTCGTTCCGCCATATCCACCTTAGTCCGCGATGACATCTAACGTTAATGTGATCTCCTTGACGGTTCCTTTAGCCTATTTCTCATCTGACATGCCGTAGACATTTCCAGGCTCAAGTAAAAAATGAAAATACCGAAACAATGGGTTCTATTAAACATTAGACGTCATTGCGGCAAACCAAGTCAAACATGGCGGAACGATCCAACTAGCGACCTACTCGATGGTTCCTTTAGCCCAATTCTCATCTGCCATACGGCAGTTATGTTCGAACTAATGAGATATCATAATTTATGATAACGTTAATAAAACTAATTTGATGTGCACCTTTTTCAAATGGTAGCACTTCCATGAGTGTTCATTTTGGTTGAATTCTCTCAATAATATTATTTGTAATAGTCTTGAGGAAATCCATTTTCTACCTATCTTTATTAATTTTCATATATAAACTTCGTAAAACTAGGTCTATTGAATTTCCAGCGCTTGATTCTGGAGTAGCTTTTTACACTAACTACAAACTATTCAACATAACCTTATAAAAAAAAATAACATATCAATAACGTACCCTACTTACGCAAAAGTTTAAGTAAAATGAATAAAAATGCCTTAGAAGCACTGAAAATTTACTTTCTCGATCAAATATCAACAAACTGTTCCAATGAATGTTTACAGTAGATACAGTATTAATCTCTGTCAAACATAGTAGATGGCGCCACATATTGCCTTTCACAATAATTGCATAAAATGAAAAGCAATCACGTAACGTAACCGTAAACGTATTTTCTTTCTTATTTTTTTTCTCGCGGATTTTATTCTTACTGTGCAGAAATTAATTATATTAGATATTGTTATAACGACACTAGTGAAATATTTAACCTATAGAGGCAGTAGCAGCCACTTTGTCTCTTCGGTACCTACTACGTTCTCACCGCCAAACTAAAAGGTCCGTTTTGCCAAAATTTGTATTCACAAAAAATTGTGCGTAACGCATATGAAACTGATAGGAAAATAAGATGAATGTAACAGAAAATATAACGGAAAAGGAGTCAGAACAACTTCCAAATTAATTATGATTTTCGGACTGCAGTAAACTCCTATGCCATGGACATAGCTTTACCTTTACACATCAGAGAAACGTAACAGAAAAATAACGTATATGAACAATCAGCACATGTCTAAGCTACAAAATACTATGTAGTGTCGAAATAAGTTTGCTTCCACGAAAACCTTCGACCTATTTAACTTCTTACACCACATTTCTGTTCTTGTAATAATATAAAAACGAGAAAATACTAACCAAAGTCAGATAAACCACACAAACGAATTTCTTAAATAAAAGACGAATTAGATCATCACACACAAAGATATTCGCACTGTGCTAAAAAACAAATTGACAGAATCCATTGTCACGTCACCTGTTACAGTGTTAGATGGGTAACGTTGCCAGTAAATAATTTTATTTACAAGATGGGTATAATTTTGTAAAACCCTGTAACTGAGTGGAGTAACGGAGACGAAATGAATTTTGGACATGCATTAAAGTATGTAAATGTTATGTATTAATAACTATGTATTGTATTTTGATTATATAATAACATAATTTAACGCATACCAATGCTAAAAAATATAAAATTACATACCGATACCATTGTACTTCGAAAAATAAATTATCAAAGTTACTTTATGTAAAGCGGGACAAGGTTTTTCTGTATGAAATTACTTCGGCCACAGTATTAAAATTTTAAATTATGAATAATCTACTTACTTATCGACAGTTTTAATAAAAACAGATGGTAGTTCAATAGTTAGTTTAACTAGCAAATAAAAATAAGCAAGCTGGACGGGGAGATCGTAGCAAAAGCACAATTTTTTTGAATAATACCCATATATTATTTGTATGTATGGTTTGTGGTTAGTTAATAACAGCCGCAAAGGTCGGTCGTAGATAAAGATATGCTTGCTGATGTCGGTCCGTGCATGCACCTTTATATGAACATCATACATTAATCACGTCTTCTTTACATGGGGGTAAGCAGAAACTACGGAACATCACCCGCTACGATCCGTACATCTATATACTCTTTTTGCCTCGTTTACGTTCATAAACATCCGTTCATACACGCACGCCGGTTGCGAATAGTACGCACCTGACGTTTCTGAACAATATCACCAATAACGTCACTATACGTCCACTTAAGGCATTCCCTTCCATCTCACTTTACACTTACAGCTTTTTAAATTCCTTTTTTTAGCCGCCCTTCTTCTTTTAAATATAAATACTGTAGTATTTACTCTTTTTCTTCCTATAATATATCTAACAAGATCCATTATTATTTTTTTAGGTGAGGCCATGTTGAATTTCTTGAACGACAACTGGAAGCAAATTGCGTCAGAATTCGGCAGGCCCATGATGGATCTGGCTGCGAAGAAAATCTTCAAGAATATTGTCAACTTCTTCGAAGTGCTGCCTATTGAAGAGATCACCAGTGCTTAAACATTGTCTGTTTTATTGATTGCGATTAAATAAACGTTTTTGGTTTTTATTTTTGGTCTTTTTTTTCGTAAAATTGTATGGTCATGTGTATGATGTAGGTCCTGTAGATAATTATAAATGTGGTAAACGATTATCTATTTTCTAAATTGACTCTCTTTTTTGGAATATATTTTCAAAAGTAGTTTATAATCCATAGTTAGGTTTTTAAAAGTAAATTAATAATTTTGATACGTAGACAAACAATAATGTAACATTGGTGAATAAATATCCGTATAACATGCAACGACTGACGTCTCGGATTGACCCCACTAAATGATAGATTAAATGTAATAAAGTAAGAAATTGTTGTGTATTGTAATGCATCTAAATAGCGCGGCCCACTTATCCGATCTATTAGAAAAAAAAAAATGATGGAACTTCTTGGTAAAATCTACTTCTTGGATTTGCCCTGTATCACATTGGTAAAACAAAAAAAAAAAACAAAAAACATTATTTTGTAACAGAAAAATAGTAACGATATGATAATATTTAACATAGTATTTGTTTTTATTTGTTTGTATTCGTTTATTCATGTCATCTAAACTGGATTTGAACTTTGTGACTGATTAAATATTTGGTTAAATCATTTAGTAAACAACAAGCAAAAACCGAAACAACAAAACTGTTTTTATATTATCAAAAACTAAAAATATAAATTATGTTGGCTGTCATCTCAACTCCAAACATGTCACTCACAGTCACTCACATTTTTTACTGAAACATTTTTTATAAAGAGACCGTTTTACTAGCACCTGCAAAACCCATTTATCCGCTTTAGGAATATTTTATTACGACAAATCGTATTACGGGTGAAACTGTGTGGGCAAACTTTTCTTTCGTTACTGGGAAATTGTGCTTAGCCCTGAAACCCTTAATTTCCGTGTTACAACATTGTTATTTATTTAACTTTATGCACAAGAAAAACTACTGTACAAAGGGGGACATAATGCCCGAGGCATTTTCTACCCGTGAACTTTAAGGTGATTCAGAGAAAAACATGGCAGGTGCAACTTACGGGATAAATAACTCGAAAAAGGAATAATACTAAATACATAGATACAAAATACATACGTACTATACATGTATATGACGAAAATAAATTTTGTCTGGAGATATAACGATAGGTAGAGAAGAAACCGAATCCAAGCTGGGATGATTCAGCCAACTTCTTGCGAATATGCTCACGTGCTTTCACTTTAAATGATAACCGACTGGTTGCCGACTGGATTATTTAATTTGCACATTTAGTATTGAGTTTGGATCTTTTATAAATAACGGGATGTGCCTGGTAGAAGCCTATGTCTAGCAGTGATGTGTGATATGATGTCTCGGTGCTTGAATTTCGATTAAAAAAGTCTATTAACGGAAAGTAGAATCAAATAACTCAGGGAAACAAAAAAAAATGGTACAAACAGCTAAGCGGACAACCATGACGGTCATTTAACATATACCTACTAAACATGACTTCGTACTAATTTTCAAAGGCGTATACATTCTCTAAATCCAACATTAGATCCCCGATTACATTGTCACGTCTATTCGGATGGACCATTGACATTTTGAGGGTTGACATTTAACATGGGTGGCGCTCCAACCAATGAGTCCATTCCGTGTTTTTAATTATTTTTATATCCTGCGGGAGAGCTATTGGGATGAAAAACTCGTTAACTTTCGGGAGCATTGCGATTGATTGTAAAGCCATTGCAAGTAAGATAAATAATTGATATTTGATGTGTGTTTTACTGGATAGCCTAGAGGTTCAATTTAGTCTATCTTTTAAATGCTTTGATTGAGTTTTACTTTATAGTTTTACTCGTATGTGAAGATAGATTTTTGCGGCCTATAATTTTGGACAATGTTCTCTTGATTGATTTAATGTAAAAATGAAAGTGAAATATAAACTAATTTGTTAAAGGACTCCGTTTATCAGTCACAATAGATGAGTGGGGTCCTCTTATTGAAAAAGATCAGCTTTTTGATAAATGAAAATAGGAGTACCAAAACATGGAGAGAGCAAGATATGCCAACAAGTTTTAACGTATCGAGATGCAACTGCTTACTTCCATTAAAAAAAGTCTTTGTTCAAAGAATTGCAATTTTGACTCAATCTTTGTTCTAAAAATACGTTTTGAAATATTAAAAGAAAAGCTTTTATCGTGAATTATCACGAGAATCAAATAGTTTCAATCGAAGTGGGTAAAATATTGATTGCAAAATTCCAGGACATACAAGTGAAGTTAAATAAAAGCTTTTAATTTTGAAAATATTCAACTTTTATTAAAAATAATCTATCATAAATTATAGTCCGTGTATAAATCGGCCATTTTTTTATTTTGTGAAATTGCACCTCCATCTGTCAGCTCATTGCTTGAAATTTCATTGATCACATTTACGACACCCTTGGAAATTAATTGGTTGTAAAACCACGAAAACACCATCAAATGAGTTTTTTGTTTATCATAAACATACCATGACTTTTTTTGCTCGGTACAAAATTGTTGCTGGATTTTCTGATCCAATTTTTAACTTTTTTGTCCAGTATAATTGACCATGTCAGAACAGATTAAGTAAACGGCCCGGAAATGGACAGGTCGTTAAATTTGTTGATCATAAACAGGGTAGAAGTACGAATTCACGGGAGTAATTATTGGAGGAATGGCGTCACCTGTTCCACGGTCACTTCATTTTAAAGCTGATTGACACTTTACCGTGCGTTGAGTGACGATTTTATTAAAAGCGTAAAAGCAGACGATTCTCCACTCGGTCTCTAGATCGCTTCTGTTTTAATATTCGTGATATTAAAATTAAATGCAGAAGAAACTCGTATTTAATATCGGAAGTTTTTGGATTTGAGTTTTCTAGTTTAATTAATTAATACAACTTTTTTGTTAAACATAGATTTTCATATCTGTAGACATTTCATTTGCAAGCTGCGACTAACTTCGTATTCCTGGTGTAATAACGTACAACTAATAAAGTTTGGCTTTTGTTCTGTAATATGTTTTACAAACCCATGCTCTATGTATATTCGCTTCTGCTTGCGACTTAGTTCGCTTGAAATTTCTTGTTCCCCCGAATCACACCGTCGCATCATGTCGCATGGCGTCGTATCGCGTCGCATTACGTCGCAACGCGTCACATCACTTCATTACTTCGTATTACGTTTTCTCTCTGATTTTTTTTCTTTTTGTTTGGCTCCTGGCGGCTTTACCGTGATAAAGAAATATCTTAAAGCATTCCTTAACGATTTTGCAATAAAATGGAAAAAAAAATTTTCAAATCCGACTGGTACCTACTTGCAGACAGATATGACATCCACCAACCCGCCCCCAAACGTTATAGGCTGATTCATCATTATCAACCTATATTGTTCCCACTGCTGGGACTCAAGCCTCCTATCGGTGAGAAGGAGTGGGCCCTAATATACTGTGCGGGCCCTGTGCGAGTTGGTAGATGTCATATATCTTCGAAGTTGTGGTTCTAGGACACATAGTTTCTTGACGATGTTTTCGTTCACCGTTTTGAGAGCTGTGGTTATGAAATTATTAACATAAAATAAAACGTTCGGTTCGAACCCACGACCTTCTACTGACTAGTCAGTTCCGATACCACTGAGCCACCACTGCTAGCTGATAGGCTGATCAACACTTGGTATATCCTAATAGGTACTACTCGCTCCATATTGTCACGGCAATGTGTAAACCAGCCTTTACAGTTCGCCTGTAGGTGTTTATATATCATTTTTTCCAGTCAGACGCCCATTGATATGACTGCAGTATTAATATTTTATTTTGACGCAGTTGGTATACACGAACCGACATCGCCTTACAATGTTTGCGTTAATTTTTTATCGTGTGGACCGACCCGTGTTCCAAATTTGGACAACGTGTTTTGGTGCTAAATATTATGTGAAAGGGCGAGACTTTCTTAACTTTTTGGTTTTCATAATTCTTGTATTTATATTTGTTTGGCAATCTTTCTAGTTTTTAGGGAAGGATACTATAATTTTCCTTTGAATAAATGATATGATTTTGTTTCTTTAAGTGGGTTTATACAGCTTGTACACGTCAATTATATTTTTAAAACTAGATGAGGCGGCGATTCCTAGACTACTCTGAGAAAAAAAAAACCTAAACAAACTAAGAGGTCACAGTCTCTTATAAAGTCCAGACATAATCTTAGTCACATCCGCCTGCCAAGCGTGACGATTATGGTAAATCTCCTAAAATTGGGAGAGAAGTCCTCTGTTGGACATAGCTAAGCAGCTATGTCCAACAGAGGACTTCTTTCGGCTGGAATTATGAGCCATTTTTAATTCTTTTGATTTATCCTTTTTGAAAACCCTGTTCAACACGAAAACAGTTAATCTACATACCCGTGAATAACGACTAAAATCAACATCCATAAAACAAACAAATATTTGTCCAAAAACAATTGCCGTACGCAAATTAATTACAGATTTCATAAAACAATTAGCAGAGTTCACCGACTTGAAACCAATGGGCAATAAGGTGAACATCTCGTCATGTCAATGTCCCAGCCCCTATTCTATCGATGTAACGGACATTGATTAATACGCTCACCCTACCTTGAAGGCTGTCTCTAATTAGGACAGATAACGTTATCATTTCAACTTCGGAACTGACAAGAGATTGTATTAATGAGTGAGTTTAATGCGTTTGTTGTTATAGTTTGTAGGGGTTATAATTGAATGACGTTATATGATATATGTTGTAAGGGATGATGATGATTACTTTCTAATGTACCTATCTAGTGGCGATAAGATTTAAGTACCGCTTTCACGTTATCTATATGTGTATTAATGCGTGGAGCAAAAACTTTGTATCCCTTTTTACGAAAATTTCGCGGACGGAAGAGTATGAACTTGGGTAAGGTTAAAGTTTGTGTGAAGAAGGAGTGCAGGCCGCTAATATTTTTATATAATAAAATAATGTATTAGAAATACTCTTAGTTTTGAACGAATTATGGTTAAATTTCGACCACATGGCGAACACTCGTAACATTATACCTAATGGAGAACTACAAAGGCAGCAGACTCTCTGATTCTCAGAATGAAACAGACATTCTGAGAATCAGATAGTATGCTGCCTCTATGGGAGGATACGCTAAGGTGGCCCGCGAAATTCTAATTTTAAAATAGTCTGCGAAATACAAATTTCCCCCTCAAAGCTTGATTTTCTCTCCTGTATACTCATTGGTTGCCGATTTGAATAACAAGCTAAGACTTGAAGAACTTATGAAAGTAAACATTAATAATGAAAAGGCGCCAAATAAATTAAACAACGCGACAATTAGTTTTATTGATGTTTTGGATTTCAAATCGAAGTTTTTCTTGCTAAGGCCTAATACAAATGGCCGATTTCACCTCCGTTCTTCGACTTTGTCGGAGTGGATCGGTTCCGTTTTCAGCTCAATGCACACCCGTCTTAGCACACTTGTCCTGCATTAATACCTGTCCAGTGGTCTGATTAATTCCTTTCTTCGTGTAAGTGGTGACAATAGACGGGGTAAGATAGTCGGACGGATCCGGTTGTATACAGAGAATGAAAATCCGTATGTTTTGGTTGGTTCGATTATTGAAATTTTATGTTTTAGATACTTCGTGCTCCTTCTTTATTTCCCTTTCTTTTTGCCATTACACCCATGCACACACTGTTGTCTGCCAATAGCAACCTCTCGGAAAATAAGTTGGTACCATCATATGTGGGTTTAACTTTTGAACATGATCTGGCAGTTTGAGTAGTTTATGTCGCCTACCCAAATATCCTTTCTTTGGCATTGTTCGTCGAATCATTGAGCTCCTTAAGTTCCGAGTTGAGCTGCATGATAAAATTGACAAATGCGAGCTCTGATTGCATAGGTCAACTCTGTGTGGTTCTTTCCTCACAAGACCGTTTCACACACCAAGCTACATGGTCTTCACATGATGTGACCAAGACCTTCTTCTCAGAGTAGTCAGATACGCCGACCTTATCTATTTAAAAAAGTATGAATGACATTATAAGTTTTTGTACAAACTTACAGAAATAAAATTATTTCTCATTCATCATTTAACTGACGGCCAGTTGTATCACCATGTGCGCTCATCGGTCAAATTAAACAGCGCGCGCTTCCCCGGTTTCCAGTTACACATTTCCATACTTCTTCACGAAATCACTCCCACTGACTGCAGGAAAGCGAGAGGAAATGTGTAACACATCAAAAACATATTTAGTTTACTGTTTGAGATCCTACGGACCTATATTAGGCATAGAGCAATGACCGCTATTATCATGCTAGACAGCTTCGACAGCTATAGACCAGTGTTTGATAGCAATTCGATTAACTATATATTAGGTCTTTACCTATGAAATTGCCGTTCTGCAATACTGGCCATTTCAAATCAAAATAATTTTTGTTTGTCTAAGAATTCTAATTTCAAATTAATTTTATTTTAAAAACATGGAATTCTTTTTCCAAAAGTAGTCATTTGTTTATTGATTAGTGTTACATTTTCATCGCATTTCAAAATTTTTCGTCATCATGGATACGTTAAAAATTGGAGTAATTATGGAATATGAGTACCGTCGTGGCAGCAAAGCGGCACAAGCGGCACGCAACATCAACGAAGTTTACGGAGCTAACACTACAAACCAACGCACCACCTGTTATTGGTTTGCTCGCTTCCGTTCTGGAAATTTCGACCTGAAAAATGAACCTCGCGGTCGTCCGAAGACTTTGGTCGACAATGACGAATTAAAGGCGATTTTGGAAGCTGATGATACACAATCTACGGCTGAATTAGCAGCAGCTTTCAACGTTAGCGTCAAAACAATATTGGTCCATTTGCGTCAAATTGGCAAGGTAAAAAAGCTTGACTAATGGGTGCCCCACGAACTCAATGATCGCCAGCGCGAAGTACGCATCGAGACGTGCCTTGCACTGCTCAACAGACACACAGATGAAGGAATTTTGAACCGCATTGTTACCTGCGATGAAAAATGGATTCTGTTTGATAACCGCAAGCGCTCAGCAAGTTGGTTGGATCCTGGTTCAGCACCTAAACAATGCCCTAAACGAAAACTTACCCCTAGAAAAGTGATGGTCACTGTTTGGTGGTCTAGCGCCGGTGTGATTCATCACAGGTTTTTACCAAACGGGGTGAGCATTACTGCAGATGTGTACTGTGAAGAACTGAACTCAATGATGGAGAAGCTGGCACATCTCCAACCAGCATTGGTCAATCGCTCGTCTCCGCTGCTCCTGCACGACAACACGCGACCTCATACTGCACAGCAGACGGTCTCCAAGTTGCAAGAACTGGGGTTGGAAGCTCTCCGTCATCCGCCCTACTCACCAGACCTTGCGCCTACAGACTACTACTTTTTCCAGAATTTGGATAACTTCTTGGCGGGAAAAAAATTCAATACCCGAGAGGCAGTACAAAATGCCTTTGAAGAATTTGTTGCCTCTCGTCCAGCTGATTTTTTTAAGAAGGGCATCAATAAACTGCCACTGCGTTGGCAAAGATGCATGGGTGATTATTTCGATTAATACAAATAAAAAATACATGAAAAAAATTCGTTTATTTTTTTTCATACAAAACTGCATTTTCATAGGTAAAGACCTATTATAACGGTAAATTATTTATTTATACTGACAAACCGTAAACAAGTCTGACCAAAAACTTTTTACAAAAAAAAAAAAAAACAACCGACTTCCTCAAAAAAAAAAACACTACAAAGTCAAAAATAACTTTAATTTCGGAAGTCAGTGGCAAAAAACCTTAAATACAGATCCTAAGACACCGACTTTCGAAATTAAAGTTATTTTTGACTTTGAAGTGTTTTTTTCGGAGGAAGTCAGTTGTTTTTTTTTGTAAAAAGTTTTTATTTTTAACTGTTTAGTTATGGTAGATACTCCGCACTAATCTAATCGCGTTATTCGTTAATTTGTCGCGCAAATACTTCATGCACATTTAAGACTTATACGGTTTTCACATGGACCTCATTGTCCGAATGGAACCAAATTAAAATGGACCCATAAAAAATACAGTCGAATTGATAACCTCCTCCTTTTTTGAAGTCGGTTAAAAACACATTTTGTTATACAGCAACTGGGTCGAGGAGGTCAAATAGGCTCGCTCTATGAAAAATACTGGTTTTTAGCATATCTACTCGTAGTTGATCTCAACAAAGTTGGGAAAGGACTAAAAAGGAGGAACCAAAGAGTCATTATGAAAACAGGTAATTTAATTTCTATCCCGTTTTCACTTATCTCTAAAAAGAGCGGTCGTGGTCTTCTGGAATCGTGTCCAATCATAGGTTTACTCGTAGCTCACCTCACGATCTCTCTCCATCTGATTCGGTTAGGGATCCCGTAGACAGCGTGACGTGAAGCAAACAGATAAATTTTCATGAAATTTCAAAAAAAAAAATGGTTCTTCTATAGCTGCGTCGGCTCTGTCTATGGGAACCTTTAAATAACAATCAGTTACATTTAATAACAGCTAGGAAGGTCCCATCTGACGAAACTTAGAACTGGGGATGGCAGAATCGTGACTTCGAAGACCGAGATACTCGAGGAAGTCGAGGATTTTTACGGGCACCTATACTCAACGCGGACGGCAAAACAAGCGGAACATAGTGCGGATGACCATCCAGCCGAACTAACGCGCCACTACACGGAGAACATCCCAGATGTCGACCAGTGCGAGATTAGGGCGGCTCTCGAGCAGCTAAAGAACAACAAGGCACCTGGCGATGACGGAATAACGACAGAGCTCCTTAAAGCGGGCGGGGCTCCAGTCTTGACAGAGCTCGCGAGTCTCTTTAACTCCGTCATCCAAGAGGGTACAACGCCCGAAGCGTGGAGCAGAGGTGCGGTGGTTCTGTTCTTCAAAAAAGGTGACAAAACCTTGCTGAAGAACTACAGACCCATCTCACTTCTGAACCACGTGTACAAGCTGTTCTCGAGAGTCGTCACGAACCGTCTCGCCAGGAGACTTGACGAGTTCCAGCCGCCAGAACACGCCGATTTTCGAAAAGGCTTTAGTACCGTAGACCACATCCATACTGTTCGACAAATTGTACAGAAGACCGAGGAGTACAACCAGCCGCTGTGTATGGCATTTGTGGACTACGAGAAAGCCTTCGACTCCATCGAAATATGGGCAGTTCTGGCCTCTCTGCAACGATGTCGTATTGACTGGCGCTACATCGAAGTGTTGAGATGCTTGTATGACGCTGCCACGATGACTGTCCAGATCCAGGACCAAAAAACCAAGCCCATCCAACTGCTGAGAGGGGTGAGACAGGGGGATGTAATATCCCCGAAACTGTTTACCAACGCATTGGAGGATGTTTCCAAGACGCTGGACTGGACTGGACAGGGTATCAACGTGAACGGCGAGTACATCTCACACCTTCGCTTTGCCGATGACATCGTCATAATGGCAGAGAGGCTGGAACAGTTGGACCAGATGCTGCACAGCCTGAATGGAGCCTCCCGGCGGGTTGGCCTCGGCATGAACTTGGACAAGACGAAAGTCATGTTCAACTCGCACGTCTTGCCGAATCCAATCCGCATCGAGGGTTCGCTTCTCGAAGTTGTGAAGGAGTATGTCTACTTAGGCCAAGTCATCCAGGTTGGTAGACACAACTTCGAGAAGGAAGCCGACAGGAGGATTCAGCTAGGTTGGGCAGCATTTGGAAAGCTTCGTCAAATCTTCTCGTCGCCTATCCCGCAATGTCTGAAGACTAAGGTCTTCAACGAGTGCGTCCTGCCCGTAATGACATACGGTGCCGAAACGTGGACACTGACAGTTGGGCTAGTCCACAAATTCAAGGTCGCTCAGCGCGCTATGGAGCGGGCTATGCTCGGAGTCTCTTTGAAGGATAAAATCAGAAACGAAGTTATCCGGAAAACAACTGGAGTTACCGACATAGCTCGCAGAGTAAGCAAGCTGAAGTGGCAGTGGGCTGGCCATATCTGTCGAAGGACCGATGGCCGGTGGAGCAGACGAGTCCTGGAGTGGAGACCGCGTATCGGCAAGCGTAGTGTGGGACGCCCCCCAGCTAGATGGACCGACGACCTTAGGAAAGTGGCTGGGGTAGACTGGATGCGGAGGGCGGAGAACAGGGTGTTGTGGCGCAACATGGGAGAGGCCTATGTCCATCAGTGGACTGCGATAGGCTGAGTTGATTGACATTTAATAACAGGGCCTCAAAACGCGGGTTTAGATAATTTGATCAGTTTAACTCATCGGTGGCATGTAGCGTGGCCTATTTCCCTCTACAGATTTGAGGATGATTGATGATTTGATTTGAGCGTCTTGCACCGCTAGACGCTCACATCATCACCATCATCTTCATTTCAGCTGAAAGATGTCCACTACTAGCATAAGCCTCCTCCAAGCACCGCTACTACGACTGATTCTGTGCTCCTCACATCCAGCGGATTCCTGCGGCCTTCAACAGGTCATCGGTCCATCTTGTGGGAGGCCTTCCTACGCTACGTCTTCCAGTACGCGGTCGCCACTCCAGAACCTTCGAGCTACATCGGCCATATGTTCTGCGAGCAATGTGCCCTGCCCACTGCCACGTGCTAGATGCTCTATGGAGTCGTTATTCCGTCTCGACGACGTGACCAAAGAACTACTTTTACTTAGATACTGTTTCATTTTCCGTTATATTGCCAATACTTTGTAGTCGGTCGTGTGCACGCCTTAAATAATCGAGGTTCTGAATCAATTCGTTGAAAAGATAAACGAAGAAGGAAATTAGAAAAGCCAATAAGTTTAACAATCTACTGGTTTTATTGTTGTTTTATGATTTGTTCGAAATTCATTGCCCTGTGAAGTGTTTAAATACTCGGAGCTTTTTAATTACCTTTGTTAATGCTGCGTTAAATCTTTCATTATTACTGTGATGATAAGTGCTTTTGCGCTGATTTGAACTTTAAATAATGTAGGTATAAGAACAAAACGTTGTCGCTCACAATGGGCCTTATTAGTAGGGTGAAAGTTATCAAAAAGGCGATGCTTGGATTTTCCCTATGTGATCGATTCAGAAGTGAAGAGATTCGCAGGAGAACCAAAGTACCTAACCGAAATAGCCTGAGGAATTGCTAAACTTAAATGGCTGTGGGCAGGGCACATTGCTCGCAGAGCAGATGGCCGATGGTGAAGGCCTCCTACTAGGTGGACTAATGACCTTGTGTACGCCGCAGGAGTCCGCTGGATGCGGGAAGCAGAAAACCAGTCGTAGTGGTGGAGCTTGGGGAAAGCCTATGTCCAACAGTGGATGTCTTTCGGCTGAAATGATGAGAACAAAAGCTAAAATTTCCCGAAACCAAATATTTTCTATCTTTTGTGTCCATCGATCAGGTTAAGCTTCGCTTGCGGTGGTCAGTTCGTAGATGGGTGACCATATTTACATGCTGAAACCTTTCCGTGCCTCGGAAAGCATGTTGAGTCGTTGGTCCCGGCTGTCATTCTTGGATCTTTGACAGTCATAATACTCAGTAACTGGGTTTTGGAGGTCAGAAAGGCATTCGGCCTGGCTAGGATTAATGTACAAATAAGATAATAAAAAGCGTGTTAAAAAGACGTTTGGGTCATTCTATTCTAAAGCAAGGCTGCTCAACCCTAGGCCCGCAGGCTAAAAATAAAAAATAAAACAAACTGAACAAATAAATAAACTGAACTGCTACCAAGTTGCCGGCCAAGGCATTTGAATTGACCTGACAAAAGTTTCTGCTACTATAGCTGGCGACGGCTAAGGAGAACTTATTTTAGAAAAAAAAAAACTCAGTTGCACCCATTTTCAATTAGCAATCACACATAGTCGAAGACTTGATTTTATTAGCTACTCCCGATTTGTAGACAAATATTTCCAAATTGTTGGCATAAAAACCTTTTGTTAGTAAAAACTAGATATCTACCATAACTGCAGGCAAGTTTTATTAACTAGCTGGCCAGCGGCTGACACGGAATCAAAATTATGACCAACATATAAAATTGGTTGGGCAGCCGTGTTCTAAAACATTTCAATCCAACGTTTCATATTTATATTTACTCACCTTTACGGATTTAGCATTTAAGCACAATTTTGTGCTTAATTCAATTATGTAAGGTCTCGTTTGACTTCCCAACAGCGTATGTAAGATAAGGGACGCTGATTTGCATAAAACAATTATTAATTATATCTCATGGGATGTTACTATTACGCTAGAATACCAAACATAGGTACTATATTGCATACGATTGTTATGCAAATTTTATTAATTAAGGTGACATATTCAAAGTTAAGTTATGCCATTTAGACTGAGACTTGGTTTTAGTCGTGTACAATTTGTTAATATGTCACATGTTTAACATGACTGCTGAGTTAGAGGTAATTGAAGAAAATATCTTATGTGTCTATGAAAATTATTGGGTATGTATTATGTAAGCCAGCCATAACATACCATCTCGCTTGCACTTCTCCGAAGGGTTAGGCAGAGGTGTGCTTAATATATTATGTTTACATACCATGCAACAGGGTCAAGGTAGCAACCGACCACTTGCCGAGACTCCGGGGTACTACTGAGACTTTCCAGATGTAAAAATAATATACCTAATACATTGCAAGATCCGGGTGTCGAACCCAGGACCATTTTATTGCACTATATGATAGATAATAGAAATGAAAAAAGGAGCTCATTCATAATGATAATAACCGAAACGATATTTCATGTTGCGCATCAAAACTTATAGGAAATGCAGTTTTAACTGTAAAAGCAAGTCTGTAAAATCAGTCTATCAGCAAAATCGACAATCGTATACGGCCCCGTAACCATTTAATTAGCAAAAGTGTAATGATTTTAAATAACTACTGATAGAAACCTGCGTCTGTAAAGAAGTTATATGAACAACTTTCTTACGTTTGTCGTGAAAAGTCGGATGACCGGGCCTTCGTACGAGAGCCACATAAAACCAAAAACGAGCAAAGATGCAAAATTAATAAATTATGATTCCAAACCTCATATAACTCAACCAATTTTTCTCTTCAAACCATAAAACCGCAATCCTCTATCGAATGAATTTATCACTTTACTATTTTAACATTAATTTTCATAATGAATGCCAACTAGAATCCACGAAATTAATATTCAGCCGAAATATGGACAGTTCAATTTTAAACTCTTTCAACTTTGCCCATTATTCATGAAGCTTCATGTTTCAAACTCGCCGTGTCAGTGGTCTATACAAAAAGTTCTACGGAAAATACCAGCTATGTAATAAGGGAATTGTAAAATGAATGATGAAAAACCGTACCAAATATTTTTTTCCGGTTTCAGTAGCAGCGATATTCATTTTTTGAGTCCTGTTTGTGCGTGTATACTTTTAAGTTTTGAATACGCGGTAGGCGCTTTACTGTGTGTATGTTATATTATCAGCACTACACTTAACAATGAAGGAATACATCGTGAGGAAACCGGCAAGTCCTGGAACTTATCACAATTCTTCGATTTTTTGTCTCCTCTCACATAGAGGAGGTCTGTTTCCTAGTAGTGGGAACAGTTAAGGGTGATTATGCCGTATGCATAGTTCTTCGTTTAATTATTCGTTTAGCAGTGGCTGATAATTTAATTGTAGGTAGGTATAGTCATGAGCAAAGATAATTATATTTTTATGGACAGCTCGGCTGTAATATCTGATTTTGTGGTTCATCCATTCACCCAGAACATACTGATTGGGGGATTACAATGTCTCCTGTAACACAGGTGTTTTCACCTAGCGCAGGAATCAGGGCTTCATTTTGTTTTTCTTCTGAATTTATAACACGAGACGACGATATTTTTGCATTTTAAGAGGTGACACATCTTTTTAGAGACGATGCAGTTTCCATTACATAGACGTCGCTTGTCTTTTAGCTTTTGATGTTTCTCTTAATGTCAATTAATTGATTTGCCTCTTCTATATGCCTTCAACAAATATAATCACATATATTTACCGTTATCTTGACGAATGGACGGAGAGATTTTATTGATGGATGAATCAAGACATCATAGATATATTTTTGTCCAGCTGTCCACAGTAACATATTTATACTCGTGACTGTACTATTGAATATGTATTTAGATATATAGATAGATATAAAATTTATTTAGTGCGCACAAAGAAAAAAAACTTTTTACAAAAAAAAAATAACAACCGACTTCCTTAAAAAAAAACACTACAAAGTCAAATATAACTATAATTTCGAAAATTGGTGTCTTAGGATCTGTATTTAAGGTTTTTTGCAAGTTTTTTGACTTCCGAAATTAAAGTTATTTTTGACTTTGTAGTGTTTTCTTTAAGGAAGTCGGTTGTTTTTTTTTGTAAAAAGTTTTTATTTTTAACTTTTTAGTTATGGTAGATACCCCGCACTAATCTAATCACGTTATTCGTTCATTTGTCGCGCAAAAACTCAATGCAAATTTAAGACTTATATGGTTTTCACATGGACCCCATTGTCCGAATGGAACCAAATAAAAATGGAACCATTCGGAAAGCACCAGCTTTCAAATAAAAAAAAGAATCATCAATCCGTCTACCCAGTTAAAAGTTATGAGGTAGGTAACAAACATAAAAAAATTAAAATACAGTCGAATTGATAACCTCCTCGTTTTTTTGAAGTCGGTTAAAAAAGGACATTTAAATGACAACAAATAACTTATATTTAAAGTAAAAAAATCCCAGGTTTTTTGCAATTTGCAGATGTGGCAGGCTATTTGTTGAACCAAATATCATTGGTGAATTCACAGAAATAAAATTATCAATACAACCCTCTAAGTTCATTTAATTTAATTTAATATTTTTTTCTTGCAATAGTCATTAATGATTGTCGTTACAGAGTGAGGCGAAATAAAACGGAGTCTTAGTTTCAGAATCAAATTGGAAGGTGCTTGTGGTTGCAGGGCTTCGAAAATAACAACTTCTTTTATTTTTTTAAAAACGACGTAGAAAAAAATATTTAACGAGGAGGTGCTTGGTTAGATTTAATTGATGACATTGTATTTATTATTGGACATTACTTGGTTAAAACTGTTCTATTTTATAATTATTTTTAATTTTTTCTTGACATTTATAATTTTACTGACATGTTTCTATATGATATTATTTAAAATTGTTTGTCAATATTTGCATGCCTAATTTAAGGTAGATAGTACCAGGATCACAATTTTGTAACCATCTTATTTTATGTACCTACTATCTTAGCAAATAAACGATTATGATTATGATTATGATTATGATTATGATTGGTTGACAGAAAGAATTCAAAAATTACCAGCAACAAAAAATACTTTAGGCCGACCCACTCGCAACTTGCAACATTGTAATTTATTTTCAAATAAATTTTACGCATTGCCAACAGATGGCGCTAAGTGTCGCTTACGTTAAATATTTTACTACCTATTGTACCTACTTATTAGCTATCTATACCGATATTGAGGTGCGCGTCGTTTACAATTGTAATTCTGTAAACCCATATTAGTTACGGTCACGATTCTTATTTTAATGAACATTCAAGTTGACACTGATCTGCAAATTTTGATGTTTGAATTTCGCGTGCTGCCTTAGCGCATCTACCTTAAGCGATATCATCATCATCATTTCAGCCGAAAGACGTCCACTGCTGGACATAGACCTCCCCAAGCACCGCCACTTCGACCGATTCTGTGCTTCTCACATCCAGCGGATTCCTGCTAGTGGTGGTTCGTTGTCGAATTTTTGACGGACGAAACGCAACCGTTTTTCCGACGACGAAAACGGTTGCAGAAAACGGTCGTCGTCGCAACTGGTTTGAAGAGCCGTCTTCGAACCAGTTGTTGCGATGACGACCGTTTTGTAAAAAACGAAACTTATCGATTATGGAATAGTTGCATTTTCCTAGAGAAGTAAGGTAAACGACCCAATAACCGTGAAGTTTCGAACTTCACAGAGTTTGCAAGTCTACTATGCTATAACTACTAGACTTACAAATACAATTTTTACATGACTAGATAGGTAATTTAATAAAGTTTTAATGGTATATGCTTTTTTTTAAATTAGTGCCAATGTTATTTAACAATAATTTAAAAAAAAAATACGTAAAGGACCAATTGTACCAGTACCCGGTAGATTTGTACTAGTAAACGTTAAATTGTCCCAGAATCCGGTAATTTTCATAGCGAATTTGAACTCTATTGCTTTACGTTAAGGTTCACAGAAATACTATTTTTAAATTTCTATGTCAGTTAAATAAGTAAGGGTCTTGTCAAGTCATGGGGTCTATACCTACATATTCAAAGAAAAGACGTTATTAGTTATGATTTTTTTAAAATATATTTTATACAAATGATAGGTAACATTATTTATTTCAGACATTTGTTAAAACATTAGTTTTCAGTTAGTTTACTTAAAAAAAAAACATAAAAATAAAACAATCAACTACGAAATGCTTGAAATGAAACATAAATCTACTGGTTTACTTACAAATTAGTCAAAAAAAAGTATTACAGAATAATCTTTAAATTATTTCAAATGATACTTAGGTATAATTAAGAAAAATTGAAAGTAACGTTGCTACAGTTACTTAAGTCGAGTGTAATATTTTTGGTAGGTACTGTAATGTTGGTGACGTGAAAAGTAAAATGGCGCGGGCAAAGCAAATTAAAAAAAAAGTATATCAAGAAGGTTCCGAGTCTAAGTTTTACAAATTAGAAAAAGGTTGAATGATAAATTCGGCACCATGGAGATAGAAGTAAATAGATTTAATGATGTTTTGAATTCACAAACTTAGTGCACACGATGTTCTAAATTCAATTTACTTTATCCTCTAGTGGATAAAAACGGCTTTTCCACTCAGATATTGAAGATTAAAAATACTCTTTCCGAGATGGTGGGATGAAAAAAATATTTAACCTCTAAGTCCCTGAGATACCACATTTGGTATCCACACAATGGTTTTTTAATTGTGTCTGTAATTACGGTAATTGACTGGTTAAATTAAAATTACACTATGTAAAACAACTTTACAACTAATATTTGGAAGAATGTAATGAGATCACTAGGAAAAATGAGAAGAATTAACCTTGTGTCAGCTTGAAATATTCAAGCAAATCTACGCAATATCACGTACCTACATAAAAACGAGTATAATTTAATTCAATTCGAAACATAAAATAGTTATAATGGGTACAGGATCACAGTTAAACAATATTTTTAATTAAAATTAGGTACCCAGCTTAAAAGCCTCATCTTAGTGTAAGGAAATAATGAACGAGAAAGCTTAGAGCTTTGGATTATTTAAATCAGGTGTACAAATAATTGACAAGGCAATCAAACCCAAATCTTTACATTACTTACTAGCTTCTGCCCGCGTTTTCGTCCGCGTTAAATTTCTTGTTCCCCCGACCCTTCCCGTCGCGTCGAATCGCCTACCCGTGCGATGTCCCCCGTTTTTGCAACATTTTTCAATACTGCTCCGCTTTTCTTGGTTGTAGGGTGATGTTTTCTGACTGCCTCCATGGCTTTTAATATAGCCTTCTGCCTATCAGTCATGGCTAGCTGAAAACAAAAAATAACACGGCTCTTGCAAGTTTCTGAATTCGTATCAAATAATATATATACTATTAAAATATCTTATGAAACTAATTATAAAAACATGGTGGTTCAAATTATTTAAAAACACACAAAGCCCTCAGGATAAAATTCCCCGTTTGCCTTCTTGCCCCCGTTACAACAACAAATGCCTCCACATCGCATCATGAAAGTTTTTCGCTCTGAAGTTTGCCCTAATCAAAAGCGCGCCATACGATGTGCATAGAAAAGCCTGATTTCAGAACAGCAGATTAGTAAAGCAAAATGTGCAAAATATAAAAATCATACAGAAAATCCGAAAAAAGTTGAGCGAAGGAAAATAAGACTTAACTCAAGGTATTAAGAACGATGCCGGGTTTAAATGCAACTGTTAATTCATGTCCCAATAACCGGCAGAAAAATTTTACAGTTTTAATGGAAAATGTGACCTATTTCAAGGCAATAAGTGTACAATGACGGGTTTCGGTGTAATTGTATAATCGGGTTGACCGTGTACCAATATCCGGTAAAAAAAAATACGACTTTAACGGGTAATGGGTCAACTAGGGGTTTTTGAGTACCAATACATGTGATGTGTAAAAATATTTACTTTACAATAAGATTCAGCCCAATTTATAGTTTATATCGCTAAAGAATAAACTCAAATATTTTAGAAAATTAACACTCTTACCTTTATGTTTCTCGTCGCAGGGTGGCTAGTTGATCAACGCGACGTGATGGTTTGCTAGTTCACTGTCAGAACTTAGAATTTACATGATTTTTTTTAGTAAGCAACTTTTTTGATTGAGTACTTTGGACACCATTAAACTTTTCGGTCAGTGTTGTGATTTAAATTGTGCTAAATATTACCAAGAATATGTTGCCATTCGTAAACTTTAACTTATTATTAGTAGAAAAGTGTAATCATAAAAAAACTGACAAGTTAACGGGTACTGGGACACTAACGGGAATACGTACTTCTACCTTAATAATAAAATATAGACTCTATACTATTGACGAAAAGTTCACTTTTTACTGTAAGCACTGTTTTGTAAACGAACGCGGTACAATAAGGACGACGACGCGACGAGTGTGATAGTTGAATCAACGGGTTCTCGACCGTATTTTCTTAGCTGTAAAATAAAAAATCGCATGTAGTAATTCGAAGACTGGTTTGTGCAACGAAGACTGTTTGGACCAGGACGTAAAAACGGTTTCATCGTTGCAAAACATAAAACGGTCTTCGGAAACGGTTCGTTATCGCAACGCCCCCCACTAATTCCTGCGGCCTCTACCAGGTCATCGGTCCATTTTGTGGGAGGCCTTCCAACGTTACGTCTTCCAGTACGCAGTCGCCCTTCCAGAATAAACATTGACAAAACCAAGGTCTTGTGAAATGCTCATGTTATACCCACTCTCAAAAAGATCGGAGAATACACTCAAAGTAGTGGACGATTAAGCGATATATCAGAGGGCAAATTCTTGTATTTAAAAAAATGTTCGCATTCTAATTTCAAACTCAATATACCAAAAATATACTTAATTGACGCTGGTGGCAAATCTCTACCCTAATTACGTTTGGAATACATTTTTGACATTGGTAGTCGTTGAGATGAGATGCCGATCACATTTTGCACGTTTTTTAAATTACACGAATTGGCCTTTTACGATTAAAGGAAAATTCCACCATACTTTTATACAGAGGGCAAGTCTTATTCTGAGAAAAAAATGAATTTTTGACCGTTTTTTCCATACTAAAACGGTCAGACGAATTTTATTCCACGGATAAAAGATTTAGTAAAATCAATCCTAAGCGAAATTATGCATAACTATATAGTGTCATGCAGACGGTAAGTTCTAGAAGTCAATAAGTAACTTATTCATTTCTCAATATTCCCACTGACAATAATGTATCACTAACATACTCGTATATTAGAATCCTTGCATGGTACCTAATCTAAGGGATTACTGCCGCACGCAAAATGTTAACGAGGATTAACCAATTATAGGCAGTTGAACTGTCGAAATCCAATTACATAATTATGGTAATCTGTATGAAAAATGTCATTGGTAGGTATTCTAAGTAATAAAGTCACACTCACTAGAAAGTTTTCCTCAGATACTTATACTTACCGTACGTTTCACCGTTTATTTCTTACTACTTCTAAAGTATGAAAAAAAAAAAACGGTGAAACGAACGATTCCACAATACATTAGTATACGATATAAAACACTAGGTTCATATTTAAAAAAAAATCACGTTTCTTGTATGAGGTTCCTATAATTTATAACTTCGTTTTATGTTCATTGTGTGTTGTTAAAGCGACAATAGAATAAGACATTCTGCAAAAATTTCAACTGTCACCTATTTCGATTCAGGAGATACACCCCGCTGATAAACAGATGGATGGACAGCGGAGGTTTAGTAATAAGTTTCTGTTCACACCTTCTGCGTACGAAACTCTAAAAAGTATCAAATAATTTTTATACATAATTCTGTGCATTCTTCATGTTTCCGAATTAGTAGCTATTCGCTTAATCGAACTAATTCAAAAATAGACTGTCTTGTGAAAATCGGTTGTTATGATATGGGCATGTGAAAATGTCGTGAGAAAAGTTTTGAGTAGGGGAATACCAAAGAAACGTCGGATAAACTCTGTGAAATAAGATATGGCTAGAAAGGGGGTGACAACTGAGATGACGACAAATAGAGAAGATGGAATAAAAATACGTGTTGCACCGACGCCAAATAAACTGGGAGAAGAGCAGGAGAACGATGGAAGATTACAGAAGCGGCTGGAATAAGATGAAGCCTATATAATATCTTAGGACAACGAACACACCGTTATCTGACCCCAAACTAGGCAGAGCCTGTACTATGGTAACCAGACAACTGTTAAACATATTTATATATTTCTAAATACATACCTACATATTGTAGATAAACTACACCCAGACACAGAACAAATGATTATGCTCATCACACAAACATTTGTCTTGGGTGGGAATGGAACCCACGACCTCAGTCTTAGCAGTCAGGGTCTCTAACCACTAGACTAACAGGCCAGTCTGTACCCAACAGTGGGCGATTCTGGGCTGAAATGATGATGTTACCTTTTGTTTTGTATACAATCTGAATAGTGTATATATATCTACTTATTAACTATTACGACCCCAATTATTATCATCATCGTTTTGGGCAAAAACCGTCCCCTGCTGATCATAGGCCCAATTGGTGGAGTTTTCCATAATCGTCACGCTTAGCAGGTGGGCTGGCGATCGCAGTATGATGGTAAAATGCAAAGACAACGCTGTTACCCAATCTTTAGTAAGTCTCTTAGTCACCATTTACGACACCCACGCCCACAAATGGGATAGTGCTATTCTCTACATCCGGCATCACACGACCCCAATATCTATTCAAAAACCACACGTTGTCAAAGCTTCTAAAAAAATTTAACTTCGCCTTACATTTATTTCCTCTACCGACTTCTAAAGAATATCGTCTTTTATACAAAACCTTGCTCCCAAGATTCTCATCTCAGTATGTCGCCCTTGATCTTAGTACTACAAAGCATCGATTTCTATAGAGCTATTGTTTTTAAGAGGGCCTATACAACCCTGTAACCTTGTGTCAAAAAAATTGCGAACTTGACATTGTACTTAAGTCAGTGAAAAATTGATGTAAGGAGGATATATGTAAGTGTCTGCTGGTTTTCCAGAATCTTAACTGGTAAAGCTACCAACTTCACTTGGTAAACACAGGACTAATAGTATTTAGGAATATTTTATACTAGCTTCAGCCTGCGACTTCGTCTGCGTCAAATTTTTGCTCCTCTGACCGTTCCCGTCGCATCGAATTGCTTGTTAGTTTTCGTCCATTTTTAGTTGCTGTTCCGCTCCTTCTGTTTGTTGTGTGATAGTTATAACCTTCCTCAATAAATAGGCTACCCAAAACAAAAATGATTTTTCAATTCGGACCAGTAGTTCCTGATATTAGCGCGTTCAAACAAACAAACAAACTCTTCACCTTTATAATATTAAATATTTAGTAGATTTTATTTCTTTTGCGTTACTTATGGAGAGCTTGTGGCTAAGTCACAATAGCCGCAGGGTTCGATTGATCAGGTTAAGCAACGCTTGCTGCGGTTGGTCCGTGGATTCCTCCGTGCTTCGGAAAACTAAAGCGTTGGTACCGGCTGTCGTTCATCGAGCATTGACAGTTATTATGAATCGTCAGAAGCCCGAAAATCTTACAAAAATTCTTACCAAGGGGTGTCGTTTTATCTAGTAACTGGGTCGTGGAGGTTAGACATGCAGTCCTCCTATGTAAAATATTGGTGGTCAATTGCATTCACTTAGATTGAACCCCAATATCAAATAAGAGCTGACTCTAGAAGCTCCTCCTTTTATGTCAGTCAAAGATTAAAATGAAATATAGATTTTCTTAGTACTGTTTTACAAGGTCTTCGATCTTTGAGTTTAAGAATACCAAAGCTTAGCATTGCACAGTTATCTAATTAAATGAAGCCACAATATAAGTACAAATGAGATTTAGGTCAGTGAACATTAATAAACAGGCCTTCATTAATCTTCCTTTTACTAATTTTTGTTTCTTTTTATTTTTTGTGTGTAAAACTGTAGTGTTTTAAAATATGGACTGATGGTCTGAAATAAATTTTATTTATTTATTAATCAAATTAAAATATATTTATTTCACATAAACCTACATGGGCACTTATGAAACGTCAGAAGCTAGGTGCACGGTTCCAAATTATTGATTCCTATGGAGAAGAGCCGCCAAGAAACACCACGGATACTCTTTTAAAAATAATTGGTATTTACAATGGTTTCAAATTACAGTGTTAATAGATATGAGAGGACGGTGTAGGCCTGTCAACAAGTACCAGGAATTGAATAAAATAGAAAATTGTCTACAGTCTACAGGGCCTAAAACGTTCTCACATTCACAAAGTATAAAATAATCTATACAAATAATAGTATTTCATAATTAAGACGTGTTACACTATTTAAACCAAATGTCACTAAGGCCATGACAACCAGTATATTCCCTTGTCTAAGATATTTTAATAAAGCAGATGTCAGTACATTAATACAAGGGGTAGGCTTTAAGAGTCCAAGATGGCTGCCCTTGGGAACACCAATTTTCGTACCGTACACTGCGTGAACTACCTAGTACTAATTTGTAGACTACGTTACATTCAAAGCAGGCTGCATATGATTGTTCGTGCATATTGCTCGAAAAATAAAGAAGAGATTTGGTAAAAACTATAACAAGAACCTTATTGAATCTTCTTTTTAAATAATAAAGAAGTTTCATCGTATAAATGTCTCCAGTCTTCATAAATCAGCAGTGCATGTTTTGTTTTTGAGTGTATTCATTTAAAAAATATTTCAAACTAGCTTTTGCCAGCGGCTTCGCCGGCGTGGAGGTCGGAAACTATCCCGCGGGAACGTATTACCGGGATAAAAATATAATATAAGCCTATATGTTAATCCAGGCTATAAACTAACGGTGTTCCAAATTTCATCCAAATCCGTTCAGTAGTTTTTGCGTGAAAGAGTAACAAACATCCACACATCCATTCATTCATACATACAAACTTTCGCATTTATAATATTAGTAGGATATATTACCTAAGTTCTACATACAAGCAATTACAGAACCGTCTTTATTTCGGTTTAAAGTATAGGTACACATAATATCAAAGAAAGTAAGATAAAGCCTATACTCCTACCTACACCCATAAAGACAAGCAAGTTACTTGATTGAGGTCAACAGTATTCAACTTGGGCCGTGTGTCAATAACAAGTTTCATTCGAAGTGTACATTTTCTAAGACATTAGATGTAGTTTCCATTTTACTTTCTAATTCCCAAATTTATTCTACTACTACTAACTAAAATATAAATTCCGATTAAACCCGAATAACAACAATGAACGTTTAATAACAGTCTGTAAACAATCCGTTAAAGGCTACTTAAAGGTGTCTATAATCTTAAAACTTGAACATTGAAGATAGAGAATATCTGAAACAAGGCTCGTAATCGGCTTAGCGCAAGTACTATTGGACTTATCTTCACGGCAGCGGGTGCCTGTCCACAGGGATCGTCAAATATTTCAGATTTTCAGCTTCAGTACCATTCAGTCTTCACTGAAACGTCGCGCGGTTAGGACGTTTGCGCGGCCCGATCGTGTCGCCCACACTACGCTCGAAAAATTATCTCGAATATTCAAATTCAGAGTTTTCAATTGACTATGGTTAATTATAATAGACAAGTACACGTGAATTAGTTTCGGAGTGGACTTGAAACTTTTTTATTTTACCTTTTTTTTAGGTCAAAATTTTAGTGTGGCTAAAGTGGTGGTGTCGAGTTAATGAATGTTGACGGTGTTGACAGATGAATGTGGTAAGTGGCAACACCAATTCACACATCGATTTGTACAGAACCTGCAATACCAATTAGTATTTTTTTTCGTTTTTGGAACAGTGGTATATGAACTATTTTCGTCAAGACTTAGCGAAACTAGGTTTATGGTTCACGCCCGTTGCAGTGCCTTAGAAAAGGGGCTTAACACTCTTTTCAAAAATAGAGCAAGAAAGAAAATACGTACAACTTGGAAAACTGAATTGCGACATTACAATTGTACAATTCGTGTTCCGTTCAGGAGAGATAACGTAATAAAACTTTCGTCCAAGTTCGTCCGAAGGGTTCTGTACACTCCAGTGATTCGTCAACGTTATAAAGTGGGACCCGAGATTGACAGAGGAGAGAATTTTCCAACTAATTTTTCACTTTAATCACAATGAAGTCGTTGTTAATTCACTTTTTTATTCAATCTTGACTCGAGTAATCGAATTTTAGACCTCGTTCCTTCTGTAGATTGAAAATTTTGATGATTGGATGGAACTTTGATCGTGTTTATTTGAATTTGGAATTCATTAGTATTCGTGAACTAGGTACATTTTGCACCGTGTAAAATCAAAGGATAGATACACAATTTTACTTTTAGTACTCCTGAATTTTAAAGTATTGTGCTCTAAAATGAAACACATTTAAGGAAAGTGATAGGTCCATTTTGCCATAAAATTTTGACCGACAATGTAAATTTAAATGAATCGGAGATAGCCAAGAAGCGAGAAATCTATAAATGAATCCATGACTTCGTTACAACAACACTTTGATATTTCTTACTTCTAAATAATTGGCTTAACTTTTCTTTGGCGTTTGCCACTCCCAGTGAAAGGTTCCCCTTAAATCAATTTTCTTTAGGAACCGAAATATCATGAAATTTATTTTCTGAAGACAATGGCTGGGTTACTTGAAGCCCGGTTTATTGAGGCTTTCATTGGAAATAATTCTTATTAGATATTGTATTTTTGTGTGGCACTTAGGTAAGACAATGCGGAGTGAAATGTATATCAATGATTACGTATGAGTAGCAAGGCTAACAGGGTATGAATTTTATACTTAAATTATTAGGCGGTTTGGTAGTGGGTTCATTTCTTTTATGTGCAAAAATGCCTAAATACGTAGGATCCGAATGCCAAGCATAAATAACAGTTCATACGGGGATCTAATACGTATACATGGGCTACGAAACTTACTGAGAAATCTGGCTAGCGTCCAATTAAATTGTCCTCGCTTGCTTTAAATCTGCTTCAAAATAAAAATAAATTTATAGTTTAAAAACAAAAGAAAAACACGCTTTTATAAATGCACGTAAAAACCAAAAACTTAAATGTGGTTAAAGTTCATTACAAGACCTTTCTAACAAGTCCAAACAGCTATGATACGATGTTCCATCATGCAGTTCCAGTTCATATCTTCCGGCTCCATCAGTCATCAGTTCGACAGTACCATATTATTTTATTGTCATCAGAACTACATACAGCTGCCAATTTTCATGACGCTACGATCCTTGGAAGATGGTTAAATTAGTTACCTTAGATTCCATTACATAGTTAGTTACATACAGGTTGACCTAATAAAAGCGTATTAATAACAAAATTCACTGACTGACAACAAACAGCCTAAACCGTCGTGTCTAGAATCATGACAGCACAAAAGCTTCATATTTAAAATAAATGAGCACTAAGGAACGGTTTTCATTCCGATCCAGCTCGTCCCTTGCTACCCTCTTTCAGCGACGTCCTAAGCCAAGGTTCGTACCCCACAGAGGGTGCCCATAGCGTGTAATCGCTTTAGTTTTAAAGTTTGTAAGTCCTGGCTGGATGCCTTAATTTATAATGTCGATAACTTTCTAGGTTGACTGCTGCGAGATGTTCTTTCCAAAAAAGAAAAGATTGTTGGATATTCATCTCCTAAATAAGTTAAAAAGGGTATGAAAGTTTGTGTGGGTGTGTGGGTATGGGTAATTCCATCGGGTACATGGCTTGTTAGGTTAATAAAGTTACTGTTGTTTTGTACTAAGTAGGTAGTGCAACCTGTGAGAGGTTGGCAAGCTCTTCATATACGACGCAAGTCTTGTCACAGTTTTGAAAACAGTATTAAAATGTCATGCAAAATGCATGGCGTGTTCTAAAATGCAGTTTGTTCAAACTTGAGTGCAGAATCTAGACAGTGTGTCTTAGTGTCTTGGTAAACTGACCAGTTCCTACGATCCTTTAGCGCAGAAATTCGGTGATAATGATTTTTAGTCTATTTCCCAAAGGGTTTTTGTAGGAAAGAAAGAACAATATTTTATTTGAGGTAGGCTTATCTTAACATAAGACAATAAATTTTACATTTATGAAGGTGAGAGTGTAAATATAACATGTAATAACAAAAAATTAAACCACCGAAAAACTGAAAAGCAAAAAATAATAAACCTTAAAATTATGAGTCGGCGCTTTGAGTGATCTTTGTTCATTAATTTTTCAGCGCCGACTCAAAATTTTAAGGTTTATTATTTTTTGCTTTTCAGTTTTTTCGGTGGTTTAATTTTTTGTTAAAAAGTTTTTATTTTATATTTTTTTATTGCTTTAATGTACTTATAATACTTGGCAAGGTATACCCTATCCAATAAATAAAGAATTATCAAAATCGGACTACTCTATCTAAAGTTATGCGTGGTTATACATTACAATCGGTGAGTGAACGATCAATCATCCCCTGTTTTCCGACCCTTAGCGTTCGATTTTGTTTTCGCAATTTATATGGGACCACCTTGGGAGTATACCCTTTCCAATAAAAAAATAATTATCACAATCGGACTACTATGTAAAAAGTTATGCGTGGACATACATAAAAAAAAAAACAAAAAAAAAATATACGCGTCGAATTGATAACCTCCTCCGTTTTTTTTCGTCGGTTGACAAAACCGGCCAAATGCAAGTCGGACTCGCGCACTGAGGGTTCCGTACAAACCTGTAGGTATTCTCGGTTTATGCATCAAGTTTATGTTTATGAAATTAAATGTTTTTTTATATTGAGTTGATTGAATGAAAGGTAAATTGCGGTTTACGATTTATGACGTATTAAAAAAAACTTCTTACTAGATCTCGTTAAAACCAATTTTCGGTAGAAGTTTACATGGTTATGTACATCATATATTTTTTTTAGTTTTATCATTCTCTTATTTTAGAAGTTACGTGGGGGACACCCATTTTACCAGTTTGCGCGAGAGACACTTTCTCTCGCGCAAACTATTTTGTTTAGAAAAAAATGATATTAGAAACCTCAATGCCATTTGTGAAGATCTATCCATAGATACCCCACACGTATGTTGGTGTGTGCTTGCATGGGTTTGATGAAAAAAAAAAAATGTTGACTTTCAGTTCTAAGTATGGGGAACCCCAAAATTTATTGTTTTTTTTTTCTATTTTAGTGTGAAAATCTTAATGCGGTTCACAGAATACATCCACTTACCAAGTTTCAATAGCATAGCTCTTATAGTTTCGGAAAAAAGTGGCTGTGGCCTACGGACGGACAGACAGACATGACGAATCTATAAGGGTTCCGTTTTTTTGCCATTTGGCAACGGAACCCTAAAAAGCATGGCATGTTCCACTTAAGTGCAAAGTTTTGGCACTAAATGTCAAAACTGTGTGTCATAGTGTCAATGATTTGCTAAAAACTACTTCTTAAAATACTTTACCGCAGGAACTCTGTGGCTTTTAATGTTTTTTTTTTAAGAGGGGCTTGCGCGCTCCTAGGTTGATATACGGTAAATATAGAAAATTCAAGATAGGTAGGTACTTTTTCAAGTCCATCACTAAAGCGCTAGCTTATGCGTGTTAGTTTAGGTCTTCGTCTTAAACTATGAATATATTACCTTCAAGCACCTTAAACTTTGCCACGTAGGTTCAGGCAAGCCAACAATGTATTAACATGAGCAATGAAAATTAAATTAAACTAAAGCTTGCACCTCTACCCACTAACAAAGAGCAAATGCAAAATGAAACTTAACTCCTGGTTAAAATCACAAAATTATGATGAAACAGAGAAACTCGTGGAAGTGTAAAATACTCATCACTGCCTCACACACAGAACCACAAACAGCCGTAGCACACCTCACTGTCACTCACCTACACACCCATTCACCCTACACTCACCACATAAACTCAACGTCAAAATATATCCCAAATCACATCTTTTATATTGTAATGAGGTTAGTTTCCTCAGATGATTGGCACAGTGTCATGACTTGTCTTTGTAATAAAGCTACATAGGTCTCTCGTCGCAAAAAATATATGTAAAACTGCTTTTTTTCTAGTATACTTCAGCTTAGGCGGTCATGGTTGGCATTAGGGTGACGTCAGAATTGTAGACAAAATTTCGAAAAATTGTGGGAGAGATCCTTCTCGCACTTGTCATGTTAGCCCTGCTAGACAGGACACTGTCTATCAACAAGCATTCTGTTGCCTCCAAACAATCAAGAGATGACGATGTGATTGCCGTTGTTAAGTTATAATTTGGGTAATGGTATTCCTGTTGATATGCTACACATTATTTATGTGTGTGGCGTAACAAAGATCTTGTATTAGAACGTCACAATGGAAGTGATGCATTAATTTTATTTCTGGGTAATCCCTGAGTATCTGGGTTTAATATTCGCACGTTTGTATTCATTCATTCAGAAGGTATTTAGGTAAAAGCACTGTGTCTATTTATAGGGCTTTCAAACCAAAAAGTTTGGCGCGGTAAGGTGAAGCCGTAGATATTATCGCATTAATTAATTACGACTTATTAGGACGCTCTAAAATTAGAAGGTAAACCAGAAATTTTCCTCGGTTCATTTAGGTTCAAAGGTTACTTAATAGAAATGTTCTCCAGCGAAATTGTAGGCCGAGCTGAATAATTTATAAAACCATTAGTTTTCAGAAATACGGCCTTTGCTTTTTGATTAAAAATTTAGCAATCGTATCAATTATGAGGCTTGTCCAAATCGGAGAATTTGAAAAAAAAAAAGAATATCCGTGAATATTGAAACAATAAATACATTTGTCAATTAAAACTTGGCACAGCGGAAATTTTGTGTGGAGGGAACAATTTGAATTTGGAGCTCGCGAATTGTGTGGCTAGATGAATAAAAAAAAGGAGACAATAAAAAGGCTGGCAACAAATCACGACGAAGGATGCGTAAACATTGTTCGTGGCCCAGAACAATGTTCCTTGTGAACTATTACGAGAATTAACCACAGAGTAACCGATGTCGGTTGTGCGTTTAACGTAAACGAGCGTTTTTTACCGAGCTGAATGTTGGACAGTTTCCATGCTGATATGGGTTTGGAAAATAAAATGGAGAGCCCGTTTTTTACGGGTTTCGCTAAAAAAAATTGCGAAGTTGCTGAGTTTTTGAATTTATGGGTAGTAAAAAATGAAGGTTGTTTTTTCTGTGTTGGTTTTTTGAATATATTGTTAAGGATAGAATACTTTTCAATTCTTCTTTAATTCTTTTGTGTATTGTACAAAGATGAGTTATATAATAGAACCTTATTTAGTGAGTATAATAAACCTAAACCTTAATATTCACCAATGGAACTGTTTACATAAACCTACGGAAAACATGGTCGATGACCCCAGCTGTCATTAATTGATCTTTAAGTCGTTACGGGTTATCAGAAGCCCGAAAGTCTTAAAAACCATCACATTCATCGTATTATCCAGTAACTGGGTTGTAAAGATCAGGTACTGGGTCGCTCTGTGTAATATACTGGTATTTATGTTAGACTGGAAGCCAACCCAAACATATTTGCAAAAAGTCTAGGTATATTGTTGTCCCATTGCAGCGTAACGGCCTCCATTTTTAGGGTTCCGTTGTCAAATGGCAAAAAACGGAACCCTTATAGATTCGTCATGTCTGTCTGTCTGTCTGTCCGTCCGTATGTCACAGCCACTTTTTTTCGAAACTATAAGAGCTATGCTATTGAAACTTGGTAAGTAGATGTATTCTGTGAACCGCATTAAGATTTTCATACTAAAATAGAAAAAAAAACAATAAATTTTGGGGTTCCCCATAAATAGAACTGAAACTCTAGGTTTCTAATATATTTTTTTTCTAAACTGAATAGTTTGCGCGAGAGACACTTCCAAAATGGAAAAATGTGTCCCCCCCCGTAACTTCTAAAGTAAGAGAATGATAAAACTAAAAAAAATATGATGTACATAACCATGTAAACTACCACCGAAAATTGGTTTGAACGAGATCGAGTAAGTAGTTTTTTTTAAAACGTCATAAATCGTAAACCGCAATTTAACTTTCATTCAATCAACCGAAATATAAAAATTAAAAAAAAAATATTTTCATAAACATGAACCATATGCATAAACCGTGAAACCTCGGTGCGCGAGTCCGACTCGCACTTGGCCGGTTTTTTTCATTTCCAGTCCTCTCTAGCTTGAGCTAGTGTGGACCAATCTTATTATTACTTAACTAGCTTCTGCCAATGGCTTCGCCCGCGTGGAGGTCAAAAATTATCCCACAGAAATTACCGGGATAAAAAGTACGCTATGTTTTAATCCAGTTTATAAGCTATCTATGTGCCAAATTTCAACCAAATCCTTTCAGTAGTTTTTGCGTGAAAGAGTAACAATACAAACTTTCACATTCATAATATTAGTAGAATTAATAATCACTGAATTTTTCTTAATTTGGTACATCAGTAGGTACCTGAAATGAATGCTAGATTGCTGGATTAACATAAAATGCTTTCCGCTTCAGAAAAGTAATAACTTTTCAGTAAATCCGCGAACACGGCTAGCTTTATTCTGCCGGGTCAATATTCAAACGACTTTTACAACTACGTTGCGCTTTCATTGGAAGAGTAACTTACTCTGGCGTTTTGCCTACTGAAGTAGCATGACCATCAAACGGAATAGTAGGTACATTCTTTGAAGTTGCAGATATCGCGTCGCCATTAACTAATGTATAGGAATTGTTACTGCAGCATTTGTATTATGTACGAGTATTTATGTCTCCCACAGAAATAAGGTACAAAGATAATCTTAGGCTATCTCTACCAGTCAATCAAAGGTGATGAAGAGATATGGTGGCAAGTGCCCTATTGGAGAGGAGCATAGTAAATTAATAAAAGAATAAAGATCCTAATCTGTGTAGCCTTTTCCCAATCATGTTGGGGTCAACTTCCAGTCTTACCGAATACCAGCATACATATTTACTTGGAGCGACTGACCTCCACAATACAGTTATTGGATAACACGATACCTCTCGGTAAGACAGGTTGTCAGACTTTCAGGCTTCTGATGACCCATGAATAACAGCCGGGACCAACGGCTTAACTTGCTTTCTGAAGCATAGAAGGGTCTCGGTATATGAAGATGGTCACCTATTCATAAACTAACTGCGGCAAGCGTAGCTTACCCTGATTGATAGACCCGTACAGCTGCTATCACTTAACACAAACGACACTATCACTTAACATAAAACGTTATCAATAAAATAAAATGTTGAAACCTTAAGAAACTTTCGACATAAAGGTTGACTTGATAAAGTATGATAATTCGTCGCTGTCTCGTGTTCGGCGTACCGTAAGACAGTTTAAAAAAAACTCTCATTTATCAAAGGCCGGCTTGTATCAAACACGTTTGTAAACCGCAACTTAGGGTGAATTTCACCAATGAAACTGAACAGGATCGGATATGATCCACATTTAAAGGCTATTATTACTGCCAGGGTCGCGAGATTGTTTAAACGAGATACCATGGCCCTGGTGTATGGGTAACTGAAGGAACACGGGTGGGTTTTAGTCAGTAAAAGTCTGACACGCCCTCCCGCTCCGCCCAGAGCGGGAGAAGTGAATAGAAAAAAGAAAACGCTTTTATTAAAATTATTTCTATGGAATATTGACACTGACAGGTTTTGATCGCGGTTTAGACAGGCTGATCGCGTTTAGTTTCATCATTAATGAAATTTACCCTTACATAAAAGCGTAAATTAACCTTTGTTTACGACACTATCTCTTAGTCGTGTCGTGTTGTGGATGGCTCTCGTAAAATGTAACTTTAGATCTATTGATTTGTACGATAGAAAAAATCTTCAGCTGCAACATTAACGGTTTAACGGTTTCCTTTGTGTTTATTTATACTAAACAGATTATCGAGATTTCCATCTTTCTTTTGTTACGAAGGCTCTTACACAGTAGGTTAGCTTCGTAATTGCATGTATGCCTCACTGTGAAGCAACATTTATAAAGTCTTGTCCAGCTGAAATTAATTGAAGATTTTTATAATGCTGTTGTATTAACTGCAGCTAAGATGCTGTCTATATTGAACGCTAATGTAAGAAATTGAGAAACATTTTGAATAGATAAAATCATATTAAGCACTCTCTAAATTAGGCCTCGAACCCAAGTTGGCAGGAGCAACGACGTATTCCACAGTTCATGGACGGCTGAGTTCTCGAGTACGTATGCAGCACCATCACACAGACAGTGGCCTGCACCGCATGCCCTGTCACCTGTCACCTTTTAGTACACCCAAATTTCACCTGTTATGTTTAAGTCCCATATATAATAGGGGGGGGGGGGACTTATCTGGACTCCGGGCTGCTACAGAGAAATTCCAGATGGAAAAACCCAATAACACTTTGCCCGACCTGGGAATCGAACCCAGGACCTCATGCTCAGCAGTAGCGCTTGCTACCACTAGACCAACGAGACTGCTTCAATGTTACTGAAAATGCTTGAACTCTGTGTCATCGATACACTCAGGAGAAATATATGTATAGCTTTTTTTTGGAATTTGTGAACATAATCTATGAGAAGAATTGAATGGTGTTGTAATCAAGTCCTAGTTTCCATTTTCTAGTACCTCAAGTGACATTCAGTGTTTCTCGTTGATTTTAAACAACAACTACTAAGATCACAGTAGTTCATTTAGTCCACCCAACACCACACAGAATAACTGAACATCGTGCGCGTAACTAACTCAACACATTTACCAGTTCCCGAAACAAAATTGATCACAAGTTTACCTACGTTAACAGACCAAGCACTGCTAAGCTCCTTTATAGTATAAACTTCGTTAGAAAGCAGTTATATTAGAGGTACACGTTCCAAAGGATTTCGGGTTTGTATCTGATAACTTCCTCTTCAAGTTTAATCATATTTAACAGGTTTAATTCGCGTGAATAAGTAATTTACTTCAGATATCTCAGAAGCTTTGGTACTGTTTATGTTATTGTATAGAGAATTTGAAGTAAGGTGCTTGAAACGTGTTGAGATAACGTTTTGTTAATAACATTTCTGTAATTAATTTCTAATCTAAGGAGTAGAAGCCCTTGTCTGTATTTTCAGATAGCTTTAATCTGAGAGCTTTAAAATCTCGAGTAAATAGATAACTTCGAAGGAAACAAGAACCATAGTTGACCGCATCATTGCTTACTATCAAGTTAAATACTGGTCAAACGTGAAACAAATAAAATTTCAATCACTGTATTACTTTAGGTAGGTTTTTCCTTACATTTTCATTTCAAGCATATTTTTAAAACTGAATAAGGTCGACTACTCCGAGAAGAAGGGGCGAAACATACTCAGAGGTACACACACATACATACAGACTAGAAATAATCTTGATCAGATCATGTGAAGACCATGTACGTTGGTGTATAAAATGATCTTTTCAACAAAGAACGACATATGTAAGCTTAACGATTCCACAAACAATACCAATGAAAGGACATTTGGTTAGAACGTATAAACTACCCAAAATACCAAACTATGATCAAAAGTAATTGATATTTCAAAGCCGACAGAGTTTTTGCTCATGTTAAAAACGAGGGCACTTTTTAGAAATTAAAGACTGAAGAATCCTAGATAAGATATAAGTTAGATACAAAGACGACGTATCGAAATCAAATGAATTACCGAAATCGTGCTAACATATTACACAATTTCGGTTCTAACCAATTTTAGTCAAACATGATACCTTCCTTGTGGGAAGCCTTTGTGTATATTGAAGATGCTACGATGTGGCAACTTTCCGGTATTCAAGGGCACCGGAGCGTTTAAATTATTGCAGATATATACGAGAATTGATCAGTGGTTTAAATGTAAATTGAATTACTCTTTCACGAAACAAACTATCATAGCTTTAATTTACATTGGATTTGTTACTGAAGTTACAATACATTTCAGGACAATATATCATCCTATAATTTCAGGATAGTATTGTTCATTCTGTTTGGTTGTTTGACAAGCTTATTCTGGCAGGTGATATTTAGTTGACAATAATACAAAATAATAACATGCCTTTTTTTCTTATATAAGAACATTATTCAAGTTGCCTCAAACCAAGACTCAAAGGCTAAATATAATATGTATCTGTTTACCTCGAAATTCCATTTGTAATTTGTTTTTGTACCTACTTTCTTTGAGCTAGTAGTGGAATCAATTTCTTTGCCGATATCATATATGTATACCCATTCCTGTAATTTTCCGATATTTAGGTAAGCAGTTAATATCTTCCATGTTCTGGAGAAAATTGTTTTGTATTATTACTTATTTATTTTGTATTTATTATTGTTAGTGTTCCATACATTTTGCCCGCGTAGGTGTTGCACGTACAATTTCTACGAAGCAACAGATATTTTTTGGATTGGATTCATAGATTCAGTTGGCGCACCGATATCCCTGGTACACACAGCTGCGTATCGAGCTATATATTTCCAGTTCTAGATGAGCTCGCATTGTATACATTTTTCTTACAATGAGAAGTCAGTTTATACTGGAAATGTATAGCCTGACTTGTCAGCATGCGTACCTGTATAGGCGCAGAAATTATAATACTATCTTCTATCTTCCATAATGTGGTTTATTCGTGACATTTATCACAAGCACATAAGTCATCCCCTACAATAGTTTCGTCTTTGCCTCCTCAGACATGGAACCCTAAAAAGGGACGTAAATTACGTTTTATGGTTGGAGGAAAGCGGGTTAACCCATTATTTTTCAACTGTATCTTTTTATGGCAATGACGATGGCTCTGCAGCTTCTGGTTTGGATATTTATACTATGTTTGTGTTGTTGGTTATTGCATAGCTAGATCAAATGTCATAAAAATGGACGCAATGTGGAGTTATAGGTTGTCACTTGTCAGCCTTCTAACATTCACACTACTAAAAGAAAGAAAAAGTATTGTGTTGTTGTACATACCTATAGTGTATTGTTTGTGTGTTGTTGTATTGTTTTGTTTTGTACTTGTTTTTTTGTATTTGTGTTTTTAGATATTTTATAGAAAATGAAAAATTTAATGCCAAATAAATGACTTGTGCTGCCTTATTGTATCTGTTAGTGTTTTGATTTTCACAATTCAGTTAAAAGTACCCACATTTTTATTCAAGATTCGATATTATTAAGGCTCAACAATGGTTTTGAAAGACATGATGTTTATTTTTAGTAACACAAAATCGCTATTTCTCCAATGTATCTCATATTCACATTTCATAGATAAAATTTTGCAACGAAAACGTAGTTTGAGCGAGCAGAAATAAATTGTTGTATTAATATTTAATATCGAGTAAACTCTTACATATTTTACCTCCCATTCATATTTATATCTTCCTTTAATAGGTTTTCTATGTATATTTGTATTTCATCAACTGATTTCCCACGTTTTTCCTTATACTATTAAACGATACTTTGCGTAGGATAATATTATTTATGAATTAGGAATATGTTAGATCCAAAATTTGTAGATATTTATTCCTTATTCGGCTTTCGAATACGAGTATGTAATAGAGGTACTTATTTATTAAACAAAAAGGTTATGTTCATCAGTCACACATTACAATAGATCTCTCTTTTCGGCAGGCTCCTGTGCAAGCCTCATCCAGATTCTTCCCGCAATGGTCACAAAGTCATCCACACACCTAGCCGCCAGACGACCGACATTTCTTCCAGTCCTTGGACACCACTAGGTCACTGCTTTACTCCACATGTCCCTCCCTTTCACTGCACCTTGTTAGGTATCCTGCCCAACTCCATTTCAGTTTCACATCTCGTTATTCGATATTGCGCTCGATTAGTAGATTTTATTCCTCTACTCCTTGAGTTCATAACTCAAACGGTACCTGATTCACTCTTCATAAAATTAAAACCCATGGGAATAGGCATACTTAACTACGTACATGTTGCGTACCCCAGAAATTAGACACATCATCTTAAAATATTTAATTTTATATTACCTTACTACACACACGACCATTAGATCTTACTTTGAATTTTAATACCCATAGGTCTTATTTCGGCAGAAATAGCTATTAGTCGGATATCTACCAAGAAGTAATAATAAGTAAGCATGTTTTCTCAAGCAACATTAAACTTAAAAATAACCCAAGGATCAACAAACAAAACACAATCGGCCGAAGTGCGAGCTGCAGTGACCAATCTTGAAGTCACTAATCCTATTACAAATAAGTAGAAAGCTACCATTGAAGTATACCATTATTATAACGCCCTGAAGCCTGTTCTTTATTCAATTATGTCGCATTTGCTTGAGGATCCCAAGCACCCTCACATTTGTTCTGAAGATAACCTCAATAGCCCCTGGAGACTGAAGTGGCCAACTATTGGACAAAAATAATAAGACGTGCCGCTATATGACGGAAAGAAGGTTGTGTATTGCTGGGGAATTTTGAGCCGTGTTTCCAATGTCAATGGGGTGTTTTACTTCTATACATTTTAATCTAAATCAAAAGGTACATATTAAATTCATTTTTAGTGTCTATCTTTGTTACTGCGTCGTTATTCTAAACAACGCAACGAATTTTAGATGAGGTTTTCAAGTTCATTTAGAAAATTTATTCCGAAAGGTGTAAAATGTGTATGATACAATCACATTTAATCTTTATATCCAATGTTAATGTTTTGACAACTTGTAAAAACCATGTGGAGCAGAGGCAAGTTAAGAGTACTGAATTATAAGCAGATACAATACAAGTTAGGCGAAAGGTAGAAATAATAAAATCTCATTTATCCATCACTATGAAAGTAAATTGAAAAAAAGGATTACCAACTAAATGAAAAGTCCGATTATATCCCAATTCCTTTTCCTCTTTTTGAAAAAGATGTTACAGAACAGGATTACCTGCAAACTAAACAACACTGAAATCCACATGAAATTACGATTTCTACGGAACAAAGAACAAACGGTAACAGTAGAATTTTCTGCTCAGTAGAGCTTCAGTTAATGTTTTCGGATTCTAAAATAACAACAGTGTATATAATCCAGGATAAGTTGCAACATCCATTATCGCACCACACGGTCACCCTTTCACTGGAACTGAAGCAGGAAAATATTCTTCTTCTAACATGGAAATTGTAAAGTGTTTTGTATTTTTATTGTCGACTGTGGAAAATGTTCCGTTAGGTGGAAAAGTTTTCTCATTCTATCCTCATATAAATTTTATCTGAACAATGAAATATGGCGGTTTGATAGATTTTGAATGAAAAATATAATAGATTTTCATGATTACTCTTCAGATAAAACTTATCCGTGGCTTCCTCTTTGGTCTAGTGGTCGCAAGTGCAACTGCAGAGCTAGAGGTTCTGGGTTCTATTTCCGGATCGGGCAAACTGTTATTGAGTTTTTTCAACTGGAATTTCTCAGGAGCAGAATGGAGTCTGGATTAGAGCCCGAATGATGGCAATATGCTCGCCCTCTGTAACATGGGTCTGACACATAGCTTGGCGAAATGAGGGAGTTTAAACGCACCTCCACATACACCTTTGAAAATAGACCTAATGATACGTAATGAAAGTTATCATAGTCAGATAACTTTACTACTACTAAAAGAACAGCATTTAATTAAATTAATCTTGGTGTAGTTTTCAGATATAACAGTAATGTAATCTGATTCTTTTTTCTAATCGTAATGCCATGTATGACATTGTCATAAAAAGCTTATACTTATGTCCCAAGATTTGCAGAAGTAACTCTAGATCGCCATATAGTCTGCAATGTAACTTGCAATTGTTCAGAAATCGCTAACACGCCGTGTATAAGGGTGATAAGACCATGCTTCTTCAGCGTTCAATTAAATAATGCCCTAATAACTATGCACAACAAAGAAAACATCAAACTTCAAAGTACCCACTACAACAGTGCAGATTTCAGCTTCTAAAACACAGCCAACGGCAAATAAACCGAGGTATAAGTTTGTAGCACCTATTAACACACCCCAGGATAAATCCGCACAGTTGAAGCGATACGGGAAACAAATCCTCGTGGTGCGGATAATCTCCGAAATTACGAGCACTCCATACAAAAAAAAACTATTTTTCCCTAAGGGAGGTTCTATACACGTACCTTTAAATAGGTAGGCAGTTGATTGAATGGTTTCGATATTGATCTTGTTTTGTTTTTGGATTAAAGTAAGTATGTTATTGAAGAGGTGTTCTAATTATAGTGCTGTACCTTTTTTAACCCCTGACGCAAAAAGAGGGGTGTTAATAGTTTGACTGCTATGTGTGTCTCTCTGTGGCACCGTAGTTCTTAAACGGGTGAACCGATTTGGGTGCGGGTTTCTTTATTTAATAGTAGGCTTTCAAAACCGGTTCAGTCGTTTCGACACGACAATCCGTTGATCAAAATACTACCTACAATTTCTTATTAAAATTAAAGGCCCATTACGTAAATGTTTTTTTTTTTTACTTTTTAAAGGTTTCGGATTTACTTGGAGGTTTCTTACATTTTAAATTAAACTTTTTTCTAGAGTAGTTTTGGCACTGTTATATCAGCCCCGAATTACAAGTCGTGAGTTTAAACCCAGGCAGGCACTTTACGTTGTGTATTTAATTTCATCGCCATCGCTCTAAAAACAGTGAAGGAAAAGAATGTGAAGAAACTGGCATGTCCTAGAGCCAAAAAGTCGAAGATATGTCACATCTGCCAACCCACACAGGGCTTTCGTAGTAGATTACGGCCCACTCCCTATCACAGAGAGAAGGGTTGTTCTGAACAGTGTAGGCTGTGACCTTTTATTTGATACAGTAAATATGACGTATATTATTGAATCAATAATTTGGTAAACTATAATCACAATGGATCCAATGTAGTGAGCAAGTCAGTTGTAGTAACGTGATCAAGTTTTCAAACAGAATTTTCATCCTTTAAATACTATAGTGTATATAAAAGTCACCTTCTTTTATAATTACCTAAGTAGATTATGTTCAACTAACTTCGATCCCGGGAGAATATCTGAATTTTAATAATATCCTATGTCCAATCAATATTGTCTAGCCATGTGCCACATTTCATACAAATCCGTTCACTGTTTTAGCGTGAAAGCTTAACACATAAATATACAAAAATGAAGTCTTTTCTTTGTATTATATTTATTATTTATTAAAATTTTATGCACGTTTAAAAAAATATACTGTACAAAGGCGGATGTAATGCGTTATACCAATCAACCTAAGGGATGCAGAGACAAAATATGATACGATATATACGAATCAAATAAACTTTGTCAGGAGAAATAACGATAGGTAGAGATGAAAACGATCCAGCAAATCAGAGCGTGTATGTTTTTACCAATTTCTGACATGTTCACGTGCTTTCATTTTAAAAGATAAGCGACTAGTTGCCCTTCTGATGTTCAGAAAGAGCGCATTCCAAAAGAAAGTCCGCTTGGTTATCCAATCGTGGTGTGGATAATCTCCGAATATGCGAGCACTCCATACAAAAAAAAAAAACTATTTTTCCCTAAGGGAGGTTCTATATACGTACCTTTAAATAGGTAGGCAGTTGATTGACAGTTTTTGGATTAAAGTAAGTATGTTATTGAAGAGGTGTTCTAATTATAGTGCTGCACCTTTTTTAACCCCTGACACAAAAAGAGGGGTGTTAATAGTTTGATTGCTATGTGTGTCTCTCTGTGGTACCGTAGCTCTTAAACGGGTGAACCGATTTGGGTGCGGGTTTCTTTATTTAATAGTAGGCTTTCAAAACCGGTTCAGTCGTTTCGACACGACAATCCGTTGATCAAAATACTACCTACAATTTCTTATTAAAATTAAAGGGCCAATATATTAATGTTTTTAGAGGTTTTGGATTTGGCCGGGGGTTTCTTACATTTTAAATTTAACTTTTTTCTAGAGTAGATTTGGTCCTGTTGTATCAACACCGAATCACGAGTTGTGAGTTCAAACCCAAGCAGGCACTTTATTTTGTGTATTTAATTTTATCACCACTGATCTGCTCTCAAAACAGTGAAGGAAAACAACGTGAGGAAACTGGCATGTCCTAGAGCCAAAAAGTCGAAGATATGTCACATCTGCCAACCCACACAGGGCTCTCGTAGTAGATTACGGCCCACTCCCTATCACAGAGAGAAGGGTTGTTCTGAACAGTGTAGGCTGTGACCTTTTATCTGATGCAGTTCATTTTAAAAGATAAGCGACTAGTTGCCGTTCTGATGTTCAGAAAGAGCGCATTCCAAAAGAAAGTCCGCTTGGATAAAGAAAGAAGAATTAATAACGCTAGATCACTAATCAGGACACCGTAGCAGACGGTTGTTAGTGGAACGAAGGTTTTAATAAACGATGAATTTGCGAAGTCAAGTAAGAAGGAAGTATATCAGATTTGACAGTAAATAAAGACACACGAACTTTATTATACCCATTTACAAAGTAACCACGAAATGCGGAGAATGTTCATCCAAGACTTATAATGATAATGAAGGCTGCCAGCAATGTAAATTTTTACAACAACTCAATAATATTATTATGGAGCGGTTTCATCCGAAAATTATCTCGCTATGAATTTCGTTACTTTAACTAATTACTTATTCAACATTTTCAATTAAAATGTCAGATTCTACCTTATTCCCAATTCGACTTTCTTCATTAGTATGCTAATCCAATTGTTGTAGTAATTTGGCTTGAGAGGATTTGAAAAGGATAAAAAAATATTGTATATTTTGTTGCGGTCAAGGTAAATGAAGCTATTTGGACCACCTCATTTTAACCCTCAATGGAAAAAGAGGGACGTTATAAGTTAAACGTGTGTGTGTCTACCACATCGTAGCTCCCAAACGGATGAACCTATTTTGTTGTTTTTTTTTGAAAGGTGACTTGATCGCGCGTGTTCTTATCTAGGATTCAAAAAAAAATTAAGATTATCAGCTCTTTTATAGTTGATGAATGGATGTGAGCATCTTCCATTAGCCTTGTTATTTTTACTTTAGTTCAATGTCATTCAGAATATGGTGGTAACCTTCAGCAAATCGTGATCGTGAAGTGATCAACATTAAACATTGCATAACAGGCCGAACAATTACATTGTATGAATTTATTCGATAGACATGTGCGGTTTTATTAATTACCATCCTTTGTTACCGCGTGAATTTTACAGTTAAATTAATAAAATAAGCACCTTCCTAGATAGAACGGGGCGTGCTCTATTTTTCACAAGGATGTTTGTATGAAGGAAAGTTCAGTGAGAAGTGATATTTAGGGAAGTTTTCAGGTAAAATGTCAAGTACATGAACATCTGGTTTCCTCAAATCCCATGAATTTTTGCTTTAACATCATGGGGTACTCAATTATTGCAAACTAGCTTTTGCCAGCGGGCTCGTCCGCGTGGAGGTCAGAAATTATCCCTTGGGAACGTAGTGCCGGAATGAAAAGTACCCTATGTGTTAATCCAGGTTATAGTTTATAATCTATATCTGTGTGCCAAATTTCATCTTAATTCATACAGTTGTTTTTGCGTAAAAGAGTAACAAGCATCCTTGAATCATCACAAACTTCCCATTTATAATATTAGTAGGATGGTTCCCACTATAAAGTCCTGGAAGGAATATGTGATATCACAAAATCATCCTGTATAATGAAGGTCACATCAAACTGGGGCGAATAGTGACAATCAATTTTATGCCAACTTCAGCTTGATCAAAAATAAATAATGAGCTAGTGAGAAATGAGTGCAAATGTTTCAAAAGAAAATATTCCGTTTGCTACTTTGTTATAGGCGCTGCCACATTTAAATAAAACATAATATATACCTACAATATGTATGCCAGTGTGATGACGCCTCATTAATTTCTGCAGCTTTATATAAAGCTTTGCGCTGTGACTGAAATATCAGCAAGAAATTGCTGATGTATGTGCTCTATATTGTGATGTGTATCAAACGGAATATTGTACAGTTATCAAAAGAGAAGTAACCAGGGTCTTGGGGTATAGTTGAAATTTAGTAAAACAAAAACCGATGGATGTTTTCGGAGACAATTTAATTTCTTAAATTAACTGTTTCCTTACTATTGAGGAAATTAAATTTTATTCAAAAACAACCATGGGATTATTAAAACTATATCTAACGACTCTGGTTACTTATCTCTTTTGGTGACTACAAATGTAACTGTGTGCTGTTTATGTTATTGTATAGAGAGTATTTGAAGTAAGGTGCTTGAAACGTGCTGAGATAACGTTTTGTTAATAACATTTCTATAATTAATTTCTAATCTAAGGAGTAGAAGGCCTTGTCTGTATTTTCAGATAGCTTTAACCTGAGAGCTTTAAAATCTCGAGTAAATAGTATAGTGTTCATCCTATACTTACCCTTTAATTCATGATTCTTTATCATCTTCTTTATTTGTTTCTATGTTTACACTTCATGCTTTACTTATTTTATTTATATGTCTACACTCAACAAATCGATCTAAATACGATTTATTAACTTAAAAATAGCTGAAATAAAATATTAACTCAAATTTTCATGTTGTGACAAGCCAAATTGTCAACTGTCAGTTACTGTTCTGCTTAGTCTATGAATGGCTACTTTTTGGTTTATATAATTTTAAATTATTTTTATCAATATGTCTAGCTATTTGATTTTATTAATTATTACGATTGTTTACTAAATAACTTAACTTAAAATTATATTTATAAAATTCTTTACGCACTCATGTGGCCAGCTACACGCACTCATGTGGCCAGCTACACACACTCATGGATATGTCCTGGCCGACTACACTTGTCAGATGAGATGATGGCTAAATTAATATTTTGAAAATGTTTGGAAAGGGAAGGCGGCTTTGGTATAAAAAGGGGCGTCTGAACCGCTGATGACACTCTAGAGGACCACATACTGGAGGCCGTACACTCTGGAAGACTGTGGACTCTCGGTAACTACTCGCAAGCACCCGCACTCTGGGAAACTACTCTGAAGCACCCGCACTCTGGGGAAACTACTCTGAAGCCCGTCTACTCTGAACTCTGAAGCCGGTCTACTCTGAAGCCCTCTTGAAGCGTTCTACTGAAGCCGGTCTACTCTGAAGCCCTCTTGAAGCGTTCTACTGAAGCCGGTCTACTCTGAAGCCCTCTTGAAGCGTTCTACTGAAGCCGGTCTACTCTGAAGCCCTCTTGAAGCGTTCTACTCTGACAGTTTACTCTTTTTCATTTAATAAATTGTATCAGATCTGCCTTATCCATTTCTTTCACTAAGCAGATATGTAACAATAGATAACTTCGAAGGAAACAAGAACCATAGTTGACCGCATCATTGCTTACTATCAAGTTAAATACTGGTCAAACGTGAAACAAATAAAATTTTAATCACTGTGTTACTTTAGGTAGGTTTTTCCTTACATTTTCATTTCAAGCATATTTTTAAAACTGAATAAGGTCGACTACTCCGAGAAGAAGGGGCGAAACATACTCAGAGGTACACACACATACACACAGACTAGAAATAATCTTGATCAGATCATGTGGAGACCATGTACGTTGGTGTCTAAAATGATCTTTTCAACAAAGAACGACATATGTAAGCTTAACGATTCCACAAACAATACCAATGAAAGGACATTTGGTTAGAACGTATAAACTACCCAAAATACCAAACTATGATCAAAAGTAATTGATATTTCAAAGCCGACAGAGTTTTTGCTCATGTTAAAAACGAGGGCACTTTTTAGAAATTAAAGACTGAAGAATCCTAGATAAGATATAAGTTAGATACAAACACGACGTATCGAAATCAAATGAATTACCGAAATCGTGCTAACATATTACACAATTTCGGTTCTAACCAATTTGAGTCAAACATGATACCTTCCTTGTGGGAAGCCTTTGTGTATATTGAAGATGCTACGATGTGGCAACTTTCCGGTATTCAAGGGCACCGGAGCGTATATGGTAAGTATTACAGATACACGAGAATTGATCAGTGGTTTAAATGTAAATTGAACTACTGTTTCTCGATACCAACTATCATAGCTTTCATTTACATTGGATTTGTTAATGAAGTTACAATACATTTCAGGACAATATATCATCCTATCATTTCAAGATAGTATTGTTCATTCTGTTTGGTTGTTTGACAAGCTTATTCTGGCAGGTGATATTTAGTTGACAATAATACAAAATAATAACATGCCTTTTTTTCTTATATAAGAACATTATTCAAGTTGCCTCAAACCAAGACTCAAAGGCTAAATATAATATGTATCTGTTTACCTCGAAATTCCATTTGTAATTTGTTTTTGTACCTACTTTCTTTGAGCTAGTAGTGGAATCAATTTCTTTGCCGATATCATATATGTATACCCATTCCTGTAATTTTCCGATATTTAGGTAAGCAGTTAATATCTTCCATGTTCTGGAGAAAATTGTTTTGTATTATTACTTATTTATTTTGTATTTATTATATTTATTTTGTATTTATTATTGTTAGTGTTCCATACATTTCGCCCGCGTAGGTGTTGCACGTACACTTTCTACGAAGCAACAGATATTTTTTGGATTGGATTCATGGTTTCAGCTGGCGCGCCGATGTCCCTGGTAGATACGGCTACGTATGTAGCTATATATTTCCAGTTCTAGATGAGCTCGCATTGTGTACATTTTTCTTACAATGAGAACTCAGTTTATACTGGAAATGTATAGCCTGACTTGTCAGCATGCGTACCTGTATAGGCGCAGAAATTATAATGCTATCTTCTATCTTCCATACTGTGGTTTATTCGTGACATTTATCACAAGCACATAAGTCATCCCCTACAATAGTTTCGTCTTTGCCTCCTCAGACATGAAACCCTAAAAAGGGACGTAAATTACGTTTTATGGTTGGAGGAAAGCGGGTTAATCCATTATTTTTCAACTGTATCTTTTTATGGCAATGATGATGGCTCTGCAGCTTCTGGTTTGTATATTTATACTATGTTTGTATTGTTGGTTATTGCATAGCTAGATCAAATGTCATAAAAATGGACGCAATGTGGAGTTATAAGTTGTCACTTGTCAGCCTTCTAACATTCACACTACTAAAAGAAAGAAAAAGTATTGTGTTGTTGTACCTATAGTGTATTGTTTGTGTGTTGTTGTATTGTTTTGTTTTGTACTTGTTTTTTTGTATTTGTGTTTTAAGATATTTTATATTATTATTATTTTTATATATATGTTAACATAATCTCGAGATTCTGGAATCCCGGTCTTTTGGAAGGCTTACGAGGGGCCGAAGCCAACTCGCAGAGGCCCCTTAGACAATTTTAAATGATGAGGGGGCACCAACCGACGATTATCCCTGTATGCACTATGCAAGTGCACCCAAGGACAATTCCCGGTTGGAGCAGAACTATTACAGAATATGGATACAAAGCAAATTAGGCTATGGGTTTGGATGGCTATAGTGGATTGGTAACCGCAACTATGGAAGGACTATGGCCCCTGCCTGATCAATGTTTTGTATACACGGATAAAAAGGCAGGGGGTGACTTGCACACTCAATAATGGGCCCCCGGAAAACGTCGCTAGCACATAGTGACGTAGCGACAAGGGAGCAACACTTCCTGAGGTGCTTGAGAAGTGGAGAGGTATTCCACGGCTTTCAGAACAATCCCAGAGCCTGGAAGATGGTCATGTCCCTACGAGCACTTACTGGAATACTTCCTTTCCCCGAGCACGTTTGCTCTTGCGAATCTCCACTCAAGCCAGCCAATAAAGGCAAGAATGAGGTGGGAGCTCTGAACCTCGTCAGTGTTCACTCCAGCCGGCCAATAAAGGCAAGCTAGAGATGAGGAACAAGAATTCTCCCGGGAGATAGGGTCCGTGGGGTCGCTACTGCCCAACAGCTCGCCACAAGCTGCCCTGCGGGTTTATTATTATTATTATTATTTATTTCAGACTACAAATGAGGTCCATTGTGTTAGTAACAATCTTACTTAGCCTATGTTAGTACTTAATAACTAAAACAGATCTCGTCCGATTGGCTAACGCCCACACAAGCGGACTATGTGCCCGGGCGGCTATCGAGTGCAGAATGATGTTGGGACTGTCACGCAACCTGCGAAGTAGCGAGGCAGATTTCTTCCGCCATACTGCGTCAAAGCTGTCAGTGCGCGCGGCGGCAAACATCGCCGACGCACTGCAGTAGCGTGGCAGTCGCAACAGCACCCTGAACGCATTGTTATACTGGATTTATAGAAAATGAAAAATTTTATGCCAAATAAATGACTTGTGCTGCCTTATTGTATGTATCTGTTAGTGTTTTGATTTTCACAACTCAGTTAAAAGTACCCACATTTTTATTCCCACGATATTATTAAGGCTCAACAATGGTTTTGAAAGGCATGATGTTTATTTTTAGTAACAAAAAATCGCTATTTCTCCAATGTATCTCATATTCATATTTCATAGATAAAATTTTGCAACGGAAACGTAGTTTGAGCGAGCAGCAATAAATTGTTGTATTAATATTTAATATTGAGTAAACTCTTAGATATTTTACCTCCCATTCATATTTATATCTTCCTTTAATAGGTTTTCTATGTATATTTGTATTTCATCAACTGATTTCCCACGTTTTTCCTTATACTATTAAACGATACTTTTCGTGGAAGCGTAGGATAATATTATTTATGAATTAGGAATATGTTAGATCCAAAATTTGTAGATATTTATTCCTTATTCGGCTTTCGAATACGAGTATGTAATAGAGGTACTTATTTATTAAACAAAAAGTTTATGTTCATCAGTCACACATTACAATAGATCTCTCTTTTCGGCAGGCTCCTGTGCAAGCCTCATCCAGATTCTTCCCGCAATGGTCACAAAGTCATCCACACACCTAGCCGCCAGACGACCGACATTTCTTCCAGTCCTTGGACACCACTAGGTCACTGCTTTACTCCACATGTCCCTCCCTTTCACTGCACCTTGTTAGGTATCCTGCCCAACTCCATTTCAGTTTCACATCTCGTTATTCGATATTGCGCTCGATTAGTAGATTTTATTCCTCTACTCCTTGAGTTCATAACTCAAACGGTACCTGATTCACTCTTCATAAAATTAAAACCCATGGGAATAGGCATACTTAACTACGTACATGTTGCGTACCCCAGAAATTAGACACATCATCTTAAAATATTTAATTTTATATTACCTTACTACACACACGACCATTAGATCTTACTTTGAATTTTAATACCCATAGGTCTTATTTCGGCAGAAATAGCTATTAGTCGGATATCTACCAAGAAGTAATAATAAGTAAGCATGTTTTCTCAAGCAACATTAAACTTAAAAATAACCCAAGGATCAACAAACAAAACACAATCGGCCGAAGTGCGAGCTGCAGTGACCAATCTTGAAGTCACTAATCCTATTATAAATAAGTAGAAAGCTACCATTGAAGTATACCATTATTATAACGCCCTGAAGCCTGTTCTTTATTCAATTATGTCGCATTTGCTTGAGGATCCCAAGCACCCTCACATTTGTTCTGAAGATGACCTCAATAGCCCCTGGAGACTGAAGTGGCCAACTATTGGACAAAAATAATAAGACGTGCCGCAATATGATGGAAAGAAGGTTGTGTATTGCTGGGGAATTTTGATCCGTGTTTCCAATGTTATAAGGGTGTTCTACCTTTATATATAGTAATGTATAGGTACATATTATAAATTAAATTCATTTTTAATGTCTATCTTTGTTACTGCGTCGTTATTCTTAACCACGCAACGAATTTTAGATGAGGTTTTCAAGTTCATTTAGAAAATTTATTCCGAAAGGTGTAAAATGTGTATGATACAATCACATTTAACCTTTATACAATAGCTATGTTAATGTTTTGACAACTTGTAAAAACCATGTGAAGCAGAGGCAAGTTGAGAGTACTGAATTATAAGCAGATTCTATACAATACAACTTGGGCGAAAGGTAGAAATAATAAAATCTCATTTATCCATCACTATGAAAGTAAATTGAAAAAAAGGATTACCAACTAAATGAAAAGTCCGTTTATATCCCAATTCCTTTTCCCCTTTTTGAAAAAGATGTTACAGAACAGGATTACCTGCAAACTAAACAGCACTGAAATCCACATGAAATTACGATTTCTACGGAACAAAGAACAAACGGTAACAGTAGAATTTTCTGCTCAGTAGAGCTTCAGTTAATGTTTTCGGATTCTAAAATAACAACAGTCACAGTGTATATAATCCAGGATAAGTTGCAACATCCATTATCGCACCACACGGTCACCCTTTCACTTGAACTGAAGCAGGAAAATTTTCTCCTTCTAACATGGAAATTGTAAAGTGTTTTGTATTTTTATTGTCGTGTGTGGAAAATTTTCCGTTAGGTGGAAAAGTTTTCTCATTCTATCCTCATATAAATTTTATCTGAACAATAAAATATGGCGGTTTGACAGATTTTGAATGAAAAATATAATAGATTGTCATGATTACTCTTCAGATAAAACTTATCCGTGGCTTCCTCTTTGGTCTAGTGGTCGCAAGTGCAACTGCAGAGCTAGAGGTTCTGGGTTCTATTTCCGGATCGGGCAAACTGTTATTGAGTTTTTTCAACTGGAATTTCTCAGGAGCAGAATGGAATCTGGATTTGAGCCCGAATGATGGCAATATGCTCGCCCTCTGTAACTTGGGTCTGACACATAAGTTGGCGAAATGAGGGTTTAAAAACGCACCTCCACATACACCTTTGAAAATAGACCTAATGATACGTAATGAAAGTTATCATAGTCAGATAACTTTACTACTACTAAAAGAACAGCATTTAATTAAATTAATCTTGGTGTAGTTTTCAGATATAACAGTAATGTAATCTGATTCTTTTTTCTAATCGTAATGCCATGTATGACATTGTCTTAAAATGCTTATACTTATGTCCCAAGATTTGCAGAAGTAACTCTAGATCGCCATATAGTCTGCAATGTAACTTGCAATTGTTCAGAAATCGCTAACACGCCGTGTATAAGGGTGATAAGACCATGCTTCTTCAGCGTTAAATTAAATAATGCCCTAATAACTATGCACAACAAAGAAAACATCAAACTTCAAAGTACCCACCACAACAGTGCAGATTTCAGCTTCTAAAACACAGCCAACGGCGAATAAACCGAGGTATAAGTTTGTAGCACCTATTAACACACCCCAGGATAAATCCGCACAGTTAAAGCGATGCGGGAAACAAATCCTCGTGGTGCGGATAATCTCCGAAATTGCGAGCACTCCATACAAAAAAAAAAAACTATTTTTCCCCAAGGGAGCTTTAAATAGGTAGGCAGTTGATTGAATGGTTTCGGTATTGATCTTGTTTTGTTTTTGGATTAAAGTAAGTATGTTATTGAAGAGGTGTTCTAATTATAGTGCTGCACCTTTTTTAACCCCTGACGCAAAAAGAGGGGTGTTAATAGTTTGACTGCTATGTGTGTCTCTCTGTGGCACCGTAGCTCTTAAACGGGTGAACCGATTTGGGTGCGGGTTTCTTTATTTAATAGTAGGCTTTCAAAATCGGTTCAGCCGTTTCGACACGACAATCCGTTGATCAAAATATTACAGTACAACTTCTTATTAAAATTAAAGGCCCATTACGTAAATGTTTTTTTTTTTTACTTTTTAAAGGTTTCGGATTTAGTTGGAGGTTTCTTACATTTTAAATTTAACTTTTATCTAGAGTAGTTTTGGCACTGTTATATCAGCCCCGAATTACAAGTCGTGAATTTAAACCCAGGCAGGCATTTTACATTGTGTATTTAATTTCATCGCCATCGCTTTAAAAACAGTTCACTGTTTTTAGAGCGATGGCGATGAAATTTAATATTCCCTTCAGGAAAAGAACGTGAGGAAACTGGCATGTCCTAGAGCCGAAAAATCGAAGATATGTCACATCTGCCAACCCACATAGGGCTCTCGTAGTAGATTACGGCCCACTCCCTATCACAGAGAGAAGGGTTGTTCTGAACAGTGTAGGCTGTGACCTTTTATCTGATACAGTAAATATGACGTATATTATTGAATCAATAATTTGGTAGACTATAATCACAATGGATCCAATGTAGTGAGCAAGTCAGTTGTAGTAACGTGATCAAGTTTTCAAACAAAATTTTCATCCTTTAAATACTATAGTGTATTATAAAAGTCACCTTGTTTTATAATTACTTAAGTAGATTATGTTCAACTAGCTACGCCCTGCGGTTTTATCTGCATAAGATTCGATCCCGGGAGAATATCTGAATTTTAATAATATCCTATGTCCAATCAATATTGTCTAGCCATGTGCCACATTTCATACAAATCCGTTCACTGTTTTAGCGTGAAAGCTTAACACATAAATATACAAAAATTAAGTCTTTTCTTTGTATTATATTTATTATTTATTAAAATTTTATGCACGTGTAAAAAAATATACTGTACAAAGGCGGATGTAATGCGTTACACCAATCAACCTAAGGGATGCAGAGACAAAATATGATACGATATATACGAATCAAATAAACTTTGTCAGGAGAAATAACGATAGGTAGAGATGAAAACGATCCAGCAAATCAGAGCGTGTATGTTTTTACCAATTTCTGACATGTTCACGTGCTTTCATTTTAAAAGATAAGCGACTAGTTGCCGTTCTGATGTTCAGAAAGAGCGCATTCCAAAAGAAAGTCCGCTTGGTTATCCAATCGTGGTGTGGATAATCTCCGAATATGCGAGCACTCCATACAAAAAAAAAAAAACTATTTTTCCCTAAGGGAGGTTCTATATACGTACCTTTAAATAGGTAGGCAGTTGATTGAATGGTTTCGATATTGATCTTGTTTTGTTTTTGGATTAAAGTAAGTATGTTATTGAAGAGGTGTTCTAATTATGGTGCTGCACCTTTTTTAACCCCTGACACAAAAAGAGGGGTGTTAATAGTTTGATTGCTATGTGTGTCTCTCTGTGGTACCGTAGCTCTTAAACGGGTGAACCGATTTGGGTGCGGGTTTCTTTATTTAATAGTAGGCTTTCAAAACCGGTTCAGTCGTTTCGACACGACAATCCGTTGATCAAGATATTACCTACAATTTCTTATTAAAATTAAAGGGCCAATATATTAATGTTTTTAGAGGTTTTGGATTTGGCCGGGGTTTCTTACATTTTAAATTTAACTTCTTTCTAGAGTAGATTTGGTCCTGTTGTATCAACACCGAATCACGAGTTGTGAGTTCAAACCCAAGCAGGCACTTTATTTTGTGTATTTAATTTTATCACCACTGATCTCTGAACAGTGAACAGCTCTCAAAACAGTGAAAGAAAACAACATGAGGAAACTGGCATGTCCTAGAGCCAAAAAGTCGAAGATATGTCACATCTGCCAACCCACACAGGGCTCTCGTAGTAGATTACGGCCCACTCCCTATCACAGAGAGAAGGGTTGTTCTGAACAGTGTAGGCTGTGACCTTTTATCTGATGCAGTAAATATGACGTATATTATTGAATCAATAATTTGGTAAACTATAATCACAATGGATCCAATGTAGTGAGCAAGTCAGTTGTAATAACGTGATCAAGTTTTCAAACAGAATTTTCATCCTTTAAATACTATAGTGTATATAAAAGTCACCTTCTTTTATAATTACCTAAATAGATTATGTTCAACTAGCTGCGCCCTGCGGTTTTATCTGCATAAGATTCGATCCCGGGAGAATATCTGAATTTTAATAATATCCTATGTCCAATCAATATTGTCTAGCCATGTGCCACATTTCATACAAATCCGTTCACTGTTTTAGCGTGAAAGCTTAACACATAAATATACAAAAATTAAGTCTTTTCTTTGTATTATCTTATATCTTTAAACGAGCAATTCTTGTATATATATAATCTGAATCTCGGAAACGGCTCCAACGATTTTCATAAAATTTAGTATACAGGGGGTTTCGGGGGCGATAAATCGATCTAGCTAGGATTCATTTTTATAAAATGTCGTTTTATTCGTGTTTTCGATTACCAACTTTATCGATAGTTAACTTGAACATAAACATATTATTTTAAACACAATTTACCAAAAAATACCGAGCAAAGCTCGGTCATCCAGATATTATTTATTATTTATTAAAATTTTATGCACGTGTAAAAAAATATACTGTACAAAGGCGGATGTAATGCGTTATACCAGTCAACCTAAGGGATGCAGAGACAAAATATGATACGATATATACGAATCAAATAAACTTTGTCAGGAGAAATAACGATAGGTAGAGAAGAAAACGATCTAGCAAATCAGAGCGTGTATGTTTCTACCAATTTCTGACATGTTCACGTGCTTTCATTTTAAAAGATAAGCGACTAGTTGCCGTTCTGATGTTCAGAAAGAGCGCATTCCAAAAGAAAGTCCGCTTTGATAAAGAAAGAAGAATTAATAAAGCTAGATCAGTAATCAGGACACCGTAGCAGACGGTTGTTAGTGGAACGAAGGTTTTAATAAGCGATGAATTTGCGAAGTCAAGTAAGAAGGAAGTATATCAGATTTGTCAGTAAATAAAGACACACGAACTTTATCATACCCATTTACAAAGTAACCACGAAATGCAGAGAATTCATCCAAGACTTATAATGATAATGAAGGCTGCCGGCAATGTAAATTTTTACAACAACTCAATAATATTATTATGGAGCGGTTTCATCCGAAAATTATCTCGCTATGAATTTCGTTACTTTAACTAATTACTTATTCAACATTTTCAATTAAAATGTCAGATTCTACCTTATTCCCAATTCGACTTTCTTCATTAGTATGCTAATCCAATTGTTGTAGTAATTTGGCTTGAGAGGATTTGAAAAGGATAAAAAAATATTGTATATTTTGTTGCGGTCAAGGTAAATGAAGCTATTTGGACCACCTCATTTTAACCCTCGATGGAAAAAGAGGGACGTTATAAGCTAAACGTGTGTGTGTCTACCACATCGTAGCTCCCAAACGGATGAACCTATTTTGTTGTTTTTTTTTGAAAGGTGACTTGATCGCGCGTGTTCTTATTTAGGATTCAAAAAAAAAAAATAAGATTATCAGCTCTTTTAAAGTTGATGTATGGATGTGAGCATCTTCCATTGGCCTTGTTATTTTTACTTTAGTTCAATGTCATTCAGAATATGGTAACCTTCAACAAATCGTGATCGTGAAGTGATCAACATTAAACATTGCTCTCTGTGAATGTCGGCGGGCGGAGTGACCCGGGGGAGATTGCAAATATGTTCAAGGAACATTTTACAGTGCAATCTCCTCTGGGTCCCTTAGTTGATATGGTCGGTGCTGGGCCTGACATTCAGGGAGTGAAGCCGCTAATGTTCTTTTCAGCAAGGCAAGTCGCTGATGTCATTAAAAATATGAGTAGAGGCAAATCTCCTGGACATGACGGGCTCAGTATTGAGCATTTCAAATTTGCTGGGGTTCATCTGCCAAGGGTTCTGTCATTGTTTTATACCATGTGCCTCAGTCACTCTTACTTGCCGGCAGATCTAATGAAAACATTAGTGGTGCCTATAATTAAGAATAGGACGGGTGACATAGCAGATAAGTCAAACTATCGACCTATATCTCTCGCAACCACAATGGCAAAAGTACTGGACGGTATGATTGATTCTAGCTTGAAGGAATTTCTATCCGTGCATGACTCACAGTTCGGGTTTCAGCCTGGACTGTCAACGGAAAGCGCCATAGTAAGTCTCAAACATACGGTCCAGTATTACACTGTAATACGTCGGTATACGCCTGTTTTCTGGATCTCTCCAGGGCCTTCGATCTTGTAAATTATGATGTGCTCTGGAGGGAGCTTGAGGGTAGGGGTGTACCGACAGGAGTCCTCAAGATCTTACAGTATTGGTATGGCAACCAAGAAAATGTTGTTAAGTGGTCTAATGCACTCTCCGACAGTTATAGATTAGGATGCGGTGTGAGGCAGGGTGGGCTGAGGTCTCCTAGGCTATTTAGCACATATATAGATAGCCTAATCGTGGACCTCAGCAAGATGCGGGTCGGATGTAGCGTCCATGGTGTGAAAATAAATAGTATCAGCTATGCTGATGACATGGCGCTGCTGGCGCCGACAGCAGGCGCCGTGAATGAAATGCTGAAGGTCTGTCAGGCGTATGCTGCCTCACACGGGCTTGTTTATAATATTAAAAAGTGCAAATACATTGTCTTTAAGGCCGGCGGTGAATGCCCGGATACTATACCCAACATTACCCTAAACGGCTTGAACATCAAAAGAGTGACAACATTCAAATATCTCGGGCATTTTCTCACGGACGACCTTAAGGACAATGATGATATTGAAAGGGAGCGTAGGGCATTGGCTGCCCGAGGTAACATGCTGGCCCAAAGATTCGCTCGGTGTAGCAAGCTGGTAAAGGTAACTCTTTTTAAGGCATATTGCCAGAGCTTTTACACAGGGAATCTTTGGGTCAACTATACCAAAAGGACGCTGAATGACCTACGCGTCCAGTACAATAATATTTTTAGGATGCTGTTGAGACTGCCACGATGGTGCAGCGCTTCTATGATGTTTGCACAAAACCGAACTGACGGTTTCCACGCCGTCATTCGCAAGAAAACCGCGTCGCTGTTGTCAAGGTTGCGGGCGAGTGGCAACAGCATTCTAAAAACGGTGGCGGAGAGTATTGACTCACCGATTATTAAAAGTTTTGTGAGAAGGATAATCACCGAACATTAATTTGGGGATGTCCTTTTCACAATACTGTTTTTTCTATGTTGTTTTGAATTTTGTTTTACCTACTAACACTAGTATTAAGTTGTTATGTTGTTTACTAACCCGATGGATCATTGTTGTCCGAAAAATAAAGAATATAATAATAATAATAACAGGCCGAACAATTACATTGTATGAATTTATTCGATAGACATGTGCGGTTTTATTAATTACCATCCTTTGTTACCGCGTGAATTTTACAGTTAAATTAATAAAATAAGCACCTTCCTAGATAGAACGGGGTGTTCTATTTTTCACAAGGATGTTTGTATGAAGGAAAGTTCAGTAAGAAGTGATATTTAGGGAAGTTTTCAGGTAAAATGTCAAGTACATGAACATCTGGTTTCCTCAAATCCCATGAATTTTTGCCTTAACATCATGGGGTACTCAATTATTGCAAACTAGCTTTTGCCAGCGGGCTCGTCCGCGTGGAGGTCAGAAATTATCCCTTGGGAACGTAGTGCTGGAATGAAAAGTACCCTATGTGTTAATCCAGGTTATAGTTTATAATCTATATCTGTGTGCCAAATTTCATCTTAATTCAATCAGTTGTTTTTGCGTAAAAGAGTAACAAGCATCCTTGGATCATCACAAACTTCCCATTTATAATATTAGTAGGATGGTTCCCACTATAAAGTCCTGGAAGGAATATTTGATATCACAAAATCATCCTGTATAATGAAGGTCACATCAAACTGGGGTGAATAGTGACAATCAATTTTATGCCAACTTCAGCTTCATCAAAAATAAATAATGAGCTAGTGAGAAATGAGTGCAAATGTTTCAAAAGAAAATATTCCGTTTGCTACTTTGTTATAGGCGCTGCCACATTTAAATAAAACATAATATATACCTACAATATGTATGCCAGTGTGATGACGCCTCATTAATTTCTGCAGCTTTATATAAAGCTTTGCGCTGTGACTGAAATATCAGCAAAAAATTGCTGATGTATGTGCTCTATATTGTGATGTGTATCAAACGGAAAATTGTACAGATATCAAAAGAGAAGTAACCAGGGTCTTGGGGTATAGTTGAAATTTAGTAAAAAAAAACCGATGGATGTTTTCGGAGACAATTTAATTTCTTAAATTAACTGTTTCCTTACTATTGAGGAAATTAAATTTTATTCAAAAACAACCATGGGATTATTAAAACTATATCTAACGACTCTGGTTACTTATCTCTTTTGGTGACTACAAATGTAGGTATCGTTATTTGTTATTCAGGGTGGCAGACATTTTTTACCATGGATTCGGTATTTGATTCAGAAATGAAACTACCCGTAGGATGTCAAAAAAAATGCAGTTCCATATTTTCTGACCGCGTAGGTTACGCTTTTCTAACAGCAGATTATTTTTCGTAACCGACCTGTTAGTTCATAAAATCAGCAAATTATTTAAGAATGATTGTTGAACGGTAGCCAAAGGGTCTAATCAACATTTACAAGCTCTTTACTTTGCGTGACTTGTTAATCTAAGACTTCCAGACTTTAAAGACTCACGATTGATTGTTCATGATAATAATTATTTAAAAAATAATATAATTATTATTACTTAATATTTCTTCAAAATCTGAAATACTACTCCAACTTCCACCAATTAAACAATTACAACTTCCAACACAATTCAGCAACCCATTCTTACAAAGATCAAAATGAAAATGATCCGCAAAACTTCTAAATTAAATACGACTTGGAAACACCTGGCGAATATCAAAGCTCTTCAATTTAAACCGGGTTTAGGCACGCCTACACGGTTCTAATCTAGGAACGTCTTCAGAACGCTCTGGTGGCTACAGTCCTTAGTCTAGGCTCTTCAAAGTGACGTGTGGGTGCTCTCGCTTTGATTGTATTTAGTACTGCAGCTGTCATGGCGGAACACTGCGCGGGAAAATGTGCAGTTTTAGAGAAATGGGGACGGTTGGGGTGGAAAGTAAACTATTTAGATTAGATTGGTTTAAATTGTGTTTAATCTTACTTTCATGTATCACAAATAAGAAAACGGGTTAACAGCACATGTGGTAAAGTTATAAAAATCTCGTAGGTAACCAACCAATCTATAACAAACAAAAAAATAAAACCGAATTCAGAACTTGCTCCATTTTTTTGAAGACGGTTAATAAAATAAGAGTTTATGAGGTCATTCTTGTGGCGGTATGTACTGTATGTGTGTGTGTGAAAGATAAATCATGAAAATCGTATAATTACTCTGTTTTAATATAGTTTCAGTTTTAAATCCCGAAATATACACCATGGACGCTTTTATTTTCCAATGGTGCTTCACTTTTCTAACATTTCTTTTCTTGCTTTACTGTTCATACTTTTCTTGATTGCTGGCAGAATTTTTATTGACTTTTCTCCTTTAAAATATTGTCCACGGCAACCCGGTGCCTTATTTATTGTTTTATGTTACTACCGCTATTTATTGCGACTACTACTCATGTGGTATCAAGAAAATTTACGACATTTTTCAAAACATAACTTTTACAACGCTTTCTTCAACGGAAACTTAAAACTTTACCGTCGCAATGTCCAATTATACTTCAGTCGTATATAATTTGATATATTTTAACTCAAACCGAAATTGGTTTATTCATGCAGAGAGTATTAAAGTCACCTATTTAAAAAGTTTGCTTCAATAATTCAACAGATCAATACTGGTATTATATAATCAACAAACAAAAGGGATAATTGTGTTAAACACAGTTACTAGAAACTGCTTTCATTTTGGTAGCTCCACAACATTCATGCCGTTGTTTACGTTGCTATCCAGACAATTTTTTCGATCATAAAAGAAAGAATGGATTAACCTTCAAAATGTTTCAGACTCTGATTAAAAATGTATTACTCATGTACGATGTAATTTTTTTGTTCGAATACGTATTTATCTCTGATACTCGAGCTAGACATGTTTTTTTTGGATATGACCCTTAGAACCTGAGTAAAAAAAATAGTTTAAAAAAACTAAAAAACACGCTTCCATAGAATAATGGGGAAAAAGCGTGGGGTGCCTGATCAATAAAAAATACCTTAAAAAGCACCCCACGCTTTTTCCCCATTATTTTTTACTTTTTAGTTTGGTTTTCTATGGAAGCGTGCTTTTTAGTTTTTTAAAAACTATTATTTATTTTCTATTTTTTAGGGTGTTTCGAATTTTGAGACGTATGTCAGCGTAGTTATCGAAGACAGTTTTTTTGCTGTCCTGGTAACCCTGGCAAGGGTAATGGCACAAATTTATGAAATTATTGCATTGTCATCGGTCTTTGACAGGTATGCAAAGTTTGAATGAAATCTGGTTGTTTAAAGTGGGTCAAAATCGCGCTATAAGGAGTCGGTTACAAACAAACATACAAACAAACATACAAGTGAAGCTAATATAAAGCGTGTAAAAAGAAAAAAGCCAGAAAGAACGATAAGCGAAAACAAAGTAAAAGCGCGAGCGGGCGATGCGATGCGATGGGATACGATAGGTTTGGGAAGCAATAATTACACGCGGACGACGTCACGGGCAGAAAACGGATATTACAAAATTCCAGAGAAAAAAGAGACATTACTTCGTATGTCGTTTTCAAAGTTATATCCATAATAATGATGACGAAACATAGTTAATTTACAAAACAAGATTTAATTAACGCAAACAACATCGTTTAGATGAAATTTTCATAACTCTCGAAGTTATAAGGAGTCTGCGTCACTCCTTTGACGCCCTTTGTGACAATACGTCCATGTAAATTACACCGAGGTGTGCGTAGATTTACTCGCTTTTAATTACGCCTCTAAGTTAACTGAGCCTTAATATATTATAGTAATAATGAATATAATCCCCAGGTTTACTCTTAGCGAGGAAGAATTAAATGAAGGCACTTTGGCGGATGTAAATTTTAGATAAATACCGTTTGGGTTAGCACGATGTTAATCTTACTTAGTGAGGCGCACTGATTTCTGGAGTTGTTTTAACAACGTCTATATATTAGGATTGGCACGTGGATGAAGATGAATCGAGCAATTTCTATGTTTGTGATGTTTGTAGTATGTTTAGTTTTGGGTTCCCAAATTGTACTAAATGTAAGTGTAAAAATCTGTTGTTTCATAGCAGATCTACGCGGACAGTATGTATGGAGCAGATTTCTATAGGCTTTTAAATCTGTAATAGGGCTTTTGCGTATTATATTACACATTGTATATTGTCTATTGACCCAACACTGATACACGGACTAAAATAAATACTGTAACAGTAGATTAAAAACACGGGATTTCTCTTAAACATATTTATGATAACCGACGAGCGACGCCTTAACTTTATGTTTTTCTGTGTAAATTCTACGAATTTTCACAATATTCTAGTATATCGAACAAACTGTAAAAGTGTCGTTCTACTTTTTTACTGATAACGGTTTGTCCTTCGTCTTGTTATGGCATCTTGTTGGAGTATTGATATTTACGGTTTTTTTTTAATTTGGTTCAAAATTCGTCCGTATTTGTCTTATCTATTAATATTATGTCATTTTTATTTTCTCTAACGAGCATATTTAATACGTCTTTTTCACGTAGAATGCCGTGACAGAGTGGTAAGCCGAAATGTGGTCTCCACAGAAAAAGGCCACTCTGTCACATTATTTTTTTCTAAAATAAACATTTAAAAAAAAATAGCCAGAAAGAAAATTTTAATTAGTCCTAATGAAAAGACAGATGCATTTTTTTATCCCACACAGAAACCACAATTATGGATGGTTCAAAAACAAAAAAAAAAAACAGGAAAACTTCGTTTCACTGTCGGTAAAAAAGAAGAACGACCCAAAAATAGACGCACAAAAATATTAATCGACGTTAAAGGTTAGGCGACTGCTATGCAAACTTATGTTGGATGACTGTAAAAAAGAAAGCATAATAATATCAGTTATGTGATGAATTAAGAACAGTAATTTTCTATGAGTGTTTTCTTGTAGCGACAACGATAAAGGTACCTACCCATATTGCTCCATCTTAAGAATCAGCCCTGTTAATGTCATGATTGACTGCTTAGCTCGATACGTGCAAACGGTTAATCATTTACCTAAAGGGTTAATTTTTTAAACTAAGTAGGTAGGTACTGATGAAATTGCAATATTGCTTAACATATCAAATAGGCTAGCTAAATAGGTGTATTGATTATTTGAGCTCTCAGACTGACCAGACCTATTGGGAATAACTATGCAAAATTTTAATAAAACCTATTCAGTATATTTAGAATGATGCTGGAACATACATTCAGACAAACGAACACAAAGTTCTAAAAGTTATATTTTCACTAGTGAAATCGTTCGCAGATCTCGAACAAAATACTAAAACATTAATGAAGTTTTCACATCACTACAATTTTACTATACAATGGTGCGGATTCTGTTGTCACAAAATTCTCTAAACTAAACTAAAAATCACTAAAATTTGGTTTATTCCTGTCAAACGACGATTTCCTATTCTGAAATAGACTAAAGTGACACAACTTAACTATATTTTAGTTTGACAGCACTAAGATTGCACTGAGTTATTAGTTTAGTGAAAATGACAATTTTGCTATTCTGAGTTTGCCGGTTTTCACCAAAAATGTTGACTAAAATAATTTATTTTAACTAAATCTGACTATTTTTAAACGCGATTAAAAAGGTGTGGAATAAAACTAGTGGTCATGAACTAAAATTCTCAACAACGCCTCGCCTTCACGTGCAAAAACAGTTCTGTACTTTTTATTTTCCTTTTGCTTATATCTTGAAAATGGCGTGTCCTATCGCAAAAATAATGAAATTTTCGACCCCCTTAGTACACCCCGGAACATTTAAATCTCAACACGTGGGTAACATTTTTTTTATATTTTTCAAACAAAAGTGAAAAATTCCATATAAAACACGTCCAGGCTGCACCCTAGCACGCGCCTTCGTCTCTTAAAAAAATCATTCTACGCAATGCACACACAAGAAACCTTGCGAAAAAAAAAAAAAAAAAACCGCTGAGTCGCGATTGTCAAATTCGATTTTAGTCGTGTCAAAATAGTTTTTAAATTTAGAGATTTTTCCTTGCAGAATTGCGTTACAATTCTCATAGCCAAAAGTAAGGAATTTTAGAGATAGTTTAATTAGTTTAGTTCGTGTACAACAGAATCGGCACCAATGTGTTTCCAAAGGATTAAGCAGATTATTATGCAAATAAAGTTAAAAAAACAACATTTTTAAACAAATGTACTTCCAAAGATTACTTCATAAGAAAACAATTTCGATTCTAAGAATAATGAAACGCAATATTTAAAACAAAGTCCCCAACTTTGTCCACTTTGACCGAAACATTTAGTCATAAGAAGTTAACCGGCTATTTCCGAGAGTAACTGGAATTAACCCGGCAACGTTGCATGCAAATAGGTTGAAATATACGGTAACAACTTTGCAGTCGTTTATTTCAAATTTAATGGAATACGGCACTTTGACTACAAAACATTTCAGTTGAGTGAGTACTTTGTATTTTTTTATTTTAAGTTTTTGCTCATTGCTATTATACTGCTACAGAAGGGGTTCGTGGCTAAATAATAACATCCGCATAGGTTGATCTAAGGTTAAGGAAGGTTGCCACGGTTCACGGGTTGCTCAGCACGTTATACCGTTGGTCCTTGCGGTCATTTATTGATTTTTGGCAGTCGTTTAGGGTAGTCATAAGCCCAAATGTCTGACAACCAGTAATTAGTTTAGCGGTGAAAGCGATCAAAATCACAAGTTATAATATACTAGCTTCTGCCCGCGACTTCGTCCGCGTTAAATTTTTTGTTCCCCTAACCCTTCCCGTCGCGTCGAATCGCCTACCCGTGCGATTTTCCCCGTTTTTGCAACATTTTTCATTACTGATCCGCTCTTCTTGGTTTTAGCGTGATATTATATAGCCTTCCTCGATAAATAGACTACCTAACATAAAAATATTTTTTCAATTCGGACCGGTAGTTCCTGAGATTATCGCGTTCAATCAAACAAACAAACTCTTCAGCTTTATAATATTAGTATAGATTCAAAATAAGTTGAAAGTCAGTACTTTCTGAACTTCAAAGATCGTCCTGTGGAAGCTTCTTTAATTGTAATTGTTAGATATTAAGTACCCCGTAAATATCAATGGATAACCCAACCCAATTGAATTACAATATATAATAATACAACAACCTACAATTGGCCCTCTAGCTTCATAAGGATTTATTAGTCGATTCGTACGAATTCACACAAAAGTAATAGTAATATAGTTTTAAATAATATAACATTTTCCATAGGCACTCACAAGAGATTAATTTATTTGTGGGCAAATTATCAATTCCAGAAATACGTAGAATAAAAAAAATCGTACAATTTCCACGTGTTAAAATATTAAAAACTAGCTTTTGCCCAAGGTTTCGCCCGCGTGGATGTCGGAAATTAGCGCAGGTATTTTTCTAAAATAAAAGTAGCATAAGTTACTCCTTATTACATCAGCTACCTGCTAATAAAAGTCCCGTCAAAATCGGTCCAGCTATTTCAGAGATTATCCGGAACAAACAGACAGACAGACAGACAGACAAAAGTAAAAAAAAAAGATTTTTTGGTGAAAGTACCGTATTTACTTTCATATGCATTTAGTGAAAAGCTGTTAATTTGAAATTACAAACGGACACTTCAGTTTTATTCATTTGTATTGTATGTATAGATTATTTAGAGGTGACAATTCTTTCAATTCGGGTGAATAAATTCGTACGAATCGACGAATAAGACCTTTAACCCAGTGAAACCCGATAACAAACAACAATTTACCTGTTGCAAGACAATTCTAAAGTGATAATAGGTTCGTTCTTATCGCAGCAGCGATCTTAAATATTTACGAACGAAATTGGCACGGTAGGGTCGGTCCCTGATTTTGATCGCTTATTTCGGATTGTTCTCCATTAGGACGGCCCTTAATGGACAGACCCATAATAAACTACCATTTAAAGACAAGACAAATGAAAGTATCACGTGTGTAAACGTCTTTATTTTTTAAGAACATGTTATGATGGACGTAATGAAATAAGATTTTCGTATAAAATTGTTTAGATATATTGGATTGTGCGTAATAGAGTTTTATTACTTTATTTTATTGTGGGTAGATATTACTTTTCTAATATTAAGCATAATAATATAATATTTCAACAATCTTGAAAACCAACTTATTCTGTCATATCACCATGAGAGACAATAAATAAAAATAATAAAATTGTAGTCATTATTATTATTATTGGTTTAGCCTTTTCCCAACTATTTTGCTATCGACTTCCAGTCAACCAGATGCATCTAAATACCAGTATTTTAAATAGAGCAACCATCTTACTTCCACAACCCAATTACTGGGTAACTCGATGTGGTCTTGAAATGTTAGGATAGTTATTCGTCCACGGATCATTCACGTGATTGATCGACCCGTCTGTTATATTACTTAGCCTGAAGCCTCTCACAAAATATTATAGTAGTATGATCATTAATAACAATAAAGAGTTCAAAGTGTAAAATAGTTTTTATTATAATACTTTAGCACGGGTCCGCATGGTGCCGGAAGGAAATAATAGCACCATCCTATTTGTGCCCATTGGTGTCGTAAATGGCGACTAAGGGACTTACTAGAGAATGGGTAGCAGTGTCCTTTGTGGTTTTGACCACCATACTGCGATCGCCAACCCGCCTGCCAAATGCGGCGATTATAGCAAACCCCTCAAAATTGGGAGGCCTGTGCCGAGCAATGGACGTCTTTTAGTAGAAATTGTGATTATTATGATAAATTTAGCACGGATTCATTCAAAGGAATCATGCATACAAAAGCAACATTGCTAAAAATTGTAACATTTGTTGTAGTCATTTCTATATTGGGAAAAGGTTAGATAATTACTGATGGTGCATTCAAATTACAGATAAAATTGATCAATAATTTAGTGTCATGTATATGCAAATTTATTTCGATGAGCCTTTTAATAGATATAACAAAATTCAATTTGCTGTTGCAATGAAATCGTTATGATGCAGAATACTGCATATTAATCACTATGAGGTTTAAAGTAAGATACATATGATGAGTTATTATATATTATGGACGAATTCGTGAGATAAAACTACTAGAACAGAAAAAGTATACAGGTAGACTGTAGATAAAAGAGACTGGACATTTGTCTTCGAATCAAATATGGGCCTGTACACTAATATCGATATTACTAATAATTTGAAATGTATGTACATATGTAGGTATACCTTATCTATACCTCTTTTGCAAAGGCGCTACAAAATCATTTCTAGCCAGTTTTCAGAATCATTAGAGTTTTGGATCTAAAAAGGAAAACTGGAATCCTTACATTATCCTTTTCTGTCTGTCAGTTTGTCTGTCAAGACCATTTTTCTGAGAATTGCGTGGAGATATCAAGTTTAAATTAATATAAAATACTACACGTAGCCTGCGGTCTCATGGAGCTCTAAAAAAAATTAATGTTACTAAGTTGCCGTACCAAGTTAACATAAATTCCGCCATTGATGCGACATATTTTGACACTCGCAAGTAAATCAAAACCTATATGTTACTTCGCGCTGACCTAGAATCATGAAATCAGAAAATTATTTATTTGTAGTATGATAACATAAAAAAAATAGAATTGCAATCTTATATTTGCAGCTGTAGAACTGACCGTGATGTTTATTTATGTATCGAAGAAAATTTATTATATTTATTGTTCATGGGATCAATTCGTCTTCACTTCATATGGAACTCCAGGTGTTCTATCGCCATTGGATCAAAAACTTGGAACACAAACTACTTTTGCCCAATCTCCTTTGAGAAATAAAAGATATTCAAATCAAAACTAGAATCAAAGTATATGACAGAACCTACTCGCAGGATGTATCATATAAACACAAATGTCATGGAATTCCCAAAGTCCGTGATAAAATTAATTCATATAAATAGTCTATTCACAGTCGAAACACAGATAGGCTGCAATAATGAGGTCCTTTAAAACGGTCGACCTTTTGAATATCTGAAATAGCTGGGACGCGGAGGATGCCTTCAAACGTGCCGGCTCTACGTGCCACATTCACTCTAACCCACCCTATTTTACTCAATTACGAAATAATTTTACCTTCAATCGTTCTATATTTAGATGGATTGTGAATATATTTATTAGGTGAAGTTTCGTCACACGAATTGCGCGTTTACTTTTCTTGCTTTACCAGTATAAATTTTTACGTTTCATAAACAACTGCTTGCAAATAATGTGCACTAGTGATACACTTCACTCGTGTGCAATTTACAGGATGTAGTGATATGTCTGTTCTTTTTCTAAGTTAAATATGTAGGTACTAAGCATATACCTACCTCAACCTTCTAGGATAACTAAATGAGGGCAAAAATGCTTTAAAAATCAATTGTGTAGATAACAGGAACTTTGTTTCATAGTGTATTAAATTATATTAATACATGAAGTAAAAACTTTGTACCCCTTCTGACAAAAATTACGCGGTAGGAGGATCATGACATTTGGCACAATTAAAGTTTACCTATATGGAGAAGAAAGGCAGAAAGCTAATATTTTTATCTAATAAACCATTAAGTTAGAAAAACGTTAAGTTTTAAACTAATTATGCTCGTATTTTAACCACTAGGCGACCACTAGTATAAGTTATTATATTTATGGAAAATTGTTTATCTCTTGAATAAGTTTTTCTTATATCACTGTTTTTCATAATGTTATTGCATCGAGTTTGTATAAAACAGACTTTTTAAACAAACTCTTTCATACGAACTACTGATAAAGATACATATTATAGAACGACCTTTCGAAGGTACATAGTTTCTAGAACTAATGTTGTTGATCTGTTTCTACAGGGCTTTGTTTTGGGTTCGCTTCTGATCCTACTTCAATATAGTCTTGGATAATCTTAATGCTAGTTAAAGCCGTACAAATTAACAATGTCAATAAACTGAGCCCTTTTTTTTTTTCAGGATGGGAAATCATCAAATGACTTCTCTCGCTCTGGGCGGAGCGGGAGGGCGTGTCAGACTTTTACTGACTATAACCCACCCGTGTTCCATCAGTTGCCCATGTGCCAGGGTCACGGTATCTCTTTCGAACAATCACGCGACCCCGGCAGGCATCGGTCCTAGTAGACCCCTACACTGCTGCTGACATCTCTTTGAGGCGCGCGTGGAACACTGCGCGCCGTCGACCCGAGCTTGGTCCTTACCGGGCGGCGAGCTACCCATTGCTCACCACCCGCAAGCTCGCGCCTACGGTGGCCGGGAGTCCGCAATCGACTCCCGACGCCCGGGGCGTCTCCTCCTGCGGCGGCTAGGGACGTGACGGCGCAGAGACTGCCACTCCCTCACGCGCCCCGCCTCCTTCTTCGCGAGCATTACTGCTTCGCAGAAGGAGGTGACGGCTTCCCATTCTCTCTCGCTCCGTACCATGGCTCGCACCAGGGCCAGACGCGAGAGGTCGCCGCCGCCGATCGCCTCCACGAGGGCACGGCGGTGCTCCGCCCAGGCAGGGCACACCTCCACCGTATGCTCCACCGTGTCCTCCAGACGATCCTCGCAATGGAAACACCCGGACGTATCCTCCCACTTTATCCTGAACAGGAACCCACCGAAGCACCCATGCCCGGTGAGAACCTGCGTCAGGCGGAAGGTGAGGACGCCGTGACGCCTCTCTATCTACTCCTCAAAGAGGGGACTTACCGCCGCAATTGTGGCGTGCCCAGCACTGGGTTGCGACAATCGTACCCGCCATGTCACCATGAGATCACACCGGAGCTCTGTCCGCCGTGCCGCGATTTGTCGTGGCAGCGGAGTTTCGCCCCGGCGTTTCGCCTCCTCGCACCACTCCCACATGTGCGCGAGGACCTTTGCCTCCAGATCCCATGGCGGCACTCCGGCAAGGAGGCTCGCCGCCTCGCACGAGATCGTGCAGTATCCTCGGATTAGCCGGATGGCCATGACCCTCTGGGCCGCACTCAACCGGCGCGCTGGGCGCAGCCTCAATGAGGGCGCCCACACCGGTGCCCCGTAGAGGGCCATGGACCGCACGACCCTCGTGTAGAGCCTCCGGCAGGAGGCGTTTGGACCCCCCAGATTGGGCAGGAGCCGCTTTAATGCAGCCCCAGCCCGCTGACTGACCCCTTAGTTTGTTTCGCCATTTATCTTCCGGGGTAGCCAGACAGTATCCATCCAACTTACGTTTTTATTTTAATATGGCTTGTAAATGTGATTCTGATATTTTATATACTTCTGTATGTCTTCTGTTGTGTTGTGTGTTTCTGTGGCTGTGTGTGTTCTGTCTTCTGTCTTCTGTGTGTGTGTGTGTGTTTTTCTTGTCTTCTGTTCTGTGTTGTGTGTGTTTGTTCATTCTTGAACAATTTCAATTGATTGATTTTCGTTTTTCTACGAAAATGGCTGGAGAAATCCCTCGATATTTTGAATTAAGTAGCTTTTTATTTTTTCTGTGATAAAAAGGTTTCCTAGCAAAAAGGTTTAAATTCTTTCAAGAAAGTGGTGAATTAGCCTATAAATGCCTTTTTAGCGTTAGATAGTTGCTAACGACTTACAATACCTACCTACCTTGTTTGAGGTCTGGTAAATTTGAAAGGATTGACCTTCAATTAGTTAGTCTAAGAGATGGAGCTAGGCCCTTTATCATTGAAACTATTTAATTACGAGCACTCAATAAAACTAAAATGTATGTAGATTATAAAGAGGCTTTATAATCTACATACATTTTACCTTATTTTTTTTTTGACTGCCTCGTTGGTCTAGTGGTAGCAAGCGCTACTGCTGAGCATGAGGTCCTGGGTTCAATTCCCAGGTTGGGCAAAAGTGTTATTGGGTTTTTCCATCTGGAATTTCTCAGTAGCAGCCCGGAGTCTGGATTTGTGCCCGGTTGATGGCAATAGGCTCGCCCCCTATTACATGGGACTTAAACATAACAGGCGAAATGTGAGTGTACTATAGGTACACCTCTGCCTAATCCTTCGGGGAAACAAGGCGTGATGTTATGTTAATACATTTTACTTTATTCGTTATGAGGAATCTGATTTGGTTTTTTTGCCTACCTTTTCGTAATCACTCGACGGTGTGAAATTTTTTAGGCTTCCATATCCAAAGGGTGCCAACAGAACCCTATTATAAAACTACGCTGTTCATCCATTCGTCTGTCACAGAGCTGTATCTTTTGACAGTAGAATTTTGACTAAGAGTGAACAACTATGGCCGCTAACAATAATAAAAAAATGTTAAAAATTTAACTTAAAAAAAGCAAAAAAACGTCGAAAAAGCAGGTTTCATTAAGATTTACACATTAAGGTTTTTTTTTAACATACAAACAAATAGATAGTACTGAGCAATTAAATATTGCACTGACGCGCATTGGGCCCGCGTATTCAACCCGCACTGGGCCCGCGTGGTCAATGGTAGACCACTCCGTCACAAATAAAGGAGGAATGTGTCCCAGCAGTGAGAATATTATAATAAAACATTATAAACTAACAAATTACTAACACCTTTTTATTATTTTCTTTGTGTACCTACTACTAACAACCCTACTAACGCTATCTTGTAAAAATGTATGGACGTATGTCTGAAATAAAGATAAATGATTATTAAATTCTAATAATGGGTTGATTATGCTATGTTTATGCTACGTAAATATTACACGGTGGTAGGGAACCCCCATTTAAAAGCCGGTTTTTTTACTTTGAAAATATTTCCAAGTAAGCAAGTCTAATCCTCTCGTTCTAAACGTCCCCATTCTTTATAAAAATAATCGTACTCTCTAGATTTATTTGAGTTTATATTAATCCATTCATCCACATATTTCGGTGTCTGCGTCTTGGAGTTTGATTTAACATTTCATAAGGAGAAATAACTTATTTGAATATTTCTCGCTGATATTATGCTTGCGTAAGATGGTCTAGATGGGACATAATACACATTCATGGGCCTACAGTTCATGAATACAAATATTCTGGGTCTTGGTCTTAGATCCGGTCTGTGTGGTGCCATCTTTATTATTAATGCCTTTTATTAGAAGAGTGTCACTAACCACAGAACACTTTTCGATTTCATTGAAGCTACATCTTGTATTTTTTATATTTACTATAGCTCGCAGCTGTATCCTACTAAAGTTATAAATGTGTAACCTGAAAATTTGCACACAGATAGTTTACTTGGATTAATTAATTTATTAACACACAGGATTCTATACTATTATTATCTCGGTAGAACGTCCCTTGGGAGAATTTCCGACCCTATAGTAGCTCGGAAAGCACGTTAAGCCGTCCGTCCGTTACGGGTCGTAAGAACCCCGAAAGTCTGACAACTAGTCTTACAAAAGAGTATCGTATTACCCAGTAACTGGGTTGTGGAGGTCATATAGGCAGTCACTCTACGTAAAATACTGATAAACAGCTGCATTCGGTTAGACTGAAAACCGATACCAAAAGTATTTTGGGAAAAGTTAGGTGTATGTTGAAATTCTATTAGATAATCTATGACGTCCAATCCTTTTTATAAACAAAGTGAAGCATCCAGGACATTGTAAATGTAAGATACGCTTAACCCATTTATTATTTTCTCGCGATATACTTGCTAAATAAACAAAGAAGAGACACTCGTTTTACACGAAGCGGGGAGGAAGGAACAACATGACGCCATATAGCTGTTATCTGTATCTGTTATCCCTTATTATATAGATTGCCATTTTGGCCAGTATCACTCGCAACGGGTTCGTGAAAATGAGTAACATGAAACCGTATGTCGTGTAATAAATTATTTGAAATATATTTTATCCTATGTAACAGCCGGGGTACGCTTGTAAATGGCAGACGGAAGAGTCAAATTTGTTTTTCGATATTACGTGAATGGAATCTTTTGATGTTGACAGAGACTTTATTGCGGATGTTGTTTTACACACTCTTACCTCGAACAAGTGAGTGGCTTTAGAAAAGATTGGGAGAAAAAATACAATTACCATAAACAGATGAAAAGGTTTGTCTATTAGGTATTATAACTGAAGTCTCTTCCCCACATACAGAAGTGCGGAAGGTAAAGGGCACATTTACGCCGCTAAGCATAATTCGCGAAAAGGTGTGTGTCGGTAAAATTATAAGTTCTTGAAATTTTTAAACTGTTTCTCAGACACGAAGGGCATATTGAAATGTCATGAAGTACACAACATAGGTAGAATCAGTATTGTATGTAAGTGCCAACGAGACCCGATTTTAATAGGCAGGTTACCTCTTTATTTAAGTTTGAGATTGTAATAACAACAAGCTCCAAAATGATTTAGATTTCGATAAATACTTTGTTATGGATTTAGGGTGCTGCCACTCTTCATTGGTTATTGAAATCTTATTGAATTCAATTTTATCAGTTGCCAAATACCATATAAAGTGGTGAGTGAAATTTAATTGTGTTTTGTTGTGTTGTCAGTCAATCGCGACCTGTCTGATTGGGCAGTATATTTATTTGATCAGAAACTATATCAGGCTTTTGAAAATCCAATGCAAATATTACACAACACTTAGTAATATAAGATGGGTGAGCATCTTTACATACCAAGAACATTCCGTGCCTCGGAAAGTACTTTAAGCTGTCGGTCTTCGCTGTCATTCGTATATCTTTGACTAGCTTCTGCCCGCGACTTCGTCCGCGTCCAATTTTTGCTCCCCTGACCCTTCCCGTCGCATCGATTTGCCTGCTAGCATTTTTCGTTGCTGCTCGCTCTTTGTGAGTTATAGTGAGTCAACCTTAAAAGATAGACATATGCTCTCGCGGACTTTTTTTTAGAACTTTTTAAAAGGAACAATTCCGTCATACATAATTTTTGCGTAACTTTAACCGTTTACGCAGCGCACGCAACGGAAACTCTCAAAAGGAATAAATTTTCCCCGTTTTTGCAACATTTTTCACTACTACTCCCCTCCTCTTAGTTGTAGCGTGATGTTATATAGCCTATAGCCTCCCTCGATAAATAGGCTATCCAACACAAAAATAATTTTTCAATTCGGACCAGTAGTTCCTGAGATTAGCACGTTCAATCAAACAAACAAACAAACAAACAAACTCTTCAGCTTTATAATATTATAAGTATAGATAAGTATAGATTGTAAAGTACTCAGCTACATCTAGTTAGACTAGAAGCCGACCGAAAAATAGTTGGGAAAATGCTAGGCAGGTGCTGATGTTTGGTAATATATAACGGTAATACTATCAATTATATTATTACTAGCTTTTGCCCGCGGCTTCGCCCGCGTAGATGTCGGAAATTATCGCAAGAGGACGTATTACCGCGGTAAGAATGTATTAATACATGTTATACATACATAAAATTACGCCTTTTTCCCATGGGGGTAGGCAGAAACTACGGAACGCCACCTGCTACGATCCTTACATATCATGTGTGTTTGATGTACTTAAAATAAAACTAATAATATTCAGAGTAAGAAGACTGCGACATAGGGCTGGATTGAATTAAATATAAGTCTTCCTGTTTTTTCTTAACGCTCCTATTCTACCTATATAAATACTCAGTTATTTACCAGACACCAAATTAAACATAGTTATAAGAATAGTACTTTGGCCAGTGGCTTTGCCCGTATAGCTGTCGGAAAATATCACCCGGGAAACTACTACCGGGATAAAATATCTATGGTATGCTATATATGGTAAGTATCCAGGATAACCAAAAACTTACTTTACTTACTTGGAATAATACAATTAGCTTTATTTTGAGTACTTCGAACACACATGATATGTATTTACTATGAAGCCCAAGTAATATGAATTACAATCCTACTAATCCTGCACCACCCGACCGCTACCAAGCGAGATGGCCGGACACGGAACGGCCCGCTAGCCGCTCTGCGGCTATTTTATTATAATCTCTGAATCTTCTAAAATATTCATTTTAATGATATGCTGTACAAGGCAATTTTGATCTACATGAAATGCACAACATATCTAATGTATTTAATTGGATAAGAATTAATGTTGTATTGCTTAAAATCGCTTCGTAAATAAGCCATTATTTCTCATAAAAACTAAAGGATAAAAAATGGTTATTGTGGGTTATCCCTAAGAGATAGACATATGCCATCGCGGATTTTTTTGTAGAACTTTGTAAGGTGTACAATACTGTACTACATTATTTTGATCTATTTCGTAGGGTTCAGCCAGCGTTCGCAATGTAAGCGCAAAAAATGAGTTTATTTATGACATCACATTAGAAACCTCTAAAATTATCAGTGTTTCTTTACTATATTATGCATGTTATATACATATAAACCTTCCTGTTGAATCACTCTGTCTATTAAAAAAACCCGCATCAAAATCCGTTGCGTAGTTTTAAAGATATAAGCATACATAGGGACAGACAAACAGCGAAGTGACTTTATTTTATAATATGTAATGATAATAATGATGATTTAAACATACATTTACTTATTACATACTTCTACGCTCTCTGGTAAGGAAACATACCAGGGATCTACACTTTAAGCTGGGGGTGGATCAAAGTAAGCGCAGGCAGGCCAAGGAAGCACTACCTACCATCGATGCCCGCCTCACAAAACAGGTCCTCCGGCTAGACAAACGACAGCTGCGTATGGTTACAGCAGCAATAACTGGCCATGGGTCGTTCAATAAACATCTATTTGTCATAGGAGCTACAGACAGTCCGCTGTGCAGGACCTGCATTGAGGACGACGAGACAGCAGCACAGCAGCGCCCGTGCTTTTAAACTGCCCGGCGATTGCCACATCTGTATGTGGCAATCGCCGGGCAGTACTTCGGTAACCCAGGTACCCTACGCGAGATAGTCAGCAACATCAAGGCGTTGCTGGCCTTTCTCGAGGAGCTGGGGTGGATCGAAAACCGATTTCCCACCCAAAATACGCGCTCAGACGTAGAGTTGCGGACACCAGCCCGTTCTACCTAATAGGTACATACTTCTAAAATATTTTTAAAAAGTGGAAGCATTAAAAAGAAACATTTAATAATATATAATTGTGGTCCGCCGGTATCAGGAGGAGGGTCCAAGTTACCGGTGGTTAAGGCTCCAGAGATAGGAACCTCCTCACGATACGGTCGACCATCTTCCAATACCAAGACCACTCCGTGCATCGGAAAGTTAAGCCGTTGGAGACCAACGGCTTAACTTTCCGATGCATTTCGTGGATTTTTGACAGACGTTACGAGTCGTCGCACCATGGAAAGATGTTGATTGAGGGTTTCGGCTATCAGTCCATTGGCTGATACGAAATCGGCACAATGACAGCCGAGTTGAACAACATGAACTTGAGTTGTAGATGACATGTGGAATGGTAACATCGACTGTCATTGCGCGGCGCGTTACAGATTTATTACCACTGTATCAGGCTTCCAATTATATTATTATTTCAATACACAGACAGCTCAGTAACATAAAACGGCTTCTACATCTAGTATTACCAATTATAAATTCATTTCTAATTTACAGCATTATTACTGTTGGGTTTTGTATTCCCTAATAGAATATCTAATGAGACCCGTGCCAACAGTTTAGTCGATCACTTTACATAAAGGATCATCTTTAACATATTCCTGGAATATATTGAAGCTATTTTCTACCCACGATTGTAATTTTAATTAAGTATATCGAATCATGCATAGATGTCAAACATCGAGACAGGATGAATAATAGTCTTCGGAAAATTAAAAGATATTGCGAAAATTCTGAGTTCATCGAGCTCTGCATTAGGGTGGAGTGAAAATTTTATTTTTTGATTTTCAGTATGTCATACCCGCAAAAAGTTGCGTGATAGGCACAATAAGCAAAAGCGAAAATATTTTTTGTGTTGGTTTATATTTAAAGGTGCCCCCGATAGGACTAAGTTTTGAAAAAAATCCGAAACTTGTCAGTTTTCGATAGTGCAAAACCAAATGCTAAACTTAATAACAAAACGTAGAAATTGTTTTTCTTTTGTCTCTGAACGCACCCAATCATTAATAAAAGACAGAGAGAAACTACTTTTCATTGTATTAATCGTATCAAGAACAAATACAGAATGTTGTTGAGCCATCATCTAAACAGATGAGAATAAATCTCCCATCTTTAGCTCTTGCCTGCGATCGTACTGGAGTTACCAACAGGTCTGCCGCTATTATAGCTTCTGCTGTCATGAAAGATGCATGGCATTATTACATCAAGTGACCAGTGTGATAGATCATTCAAAGGTTTGACGGGAAAGAGCAAAGAAAAGAGCTGTTTTGAAAAAATTGAGCCGCAGTCAACCTATACCTGGTCTTTACTTTGACGGTAGAAAAGACAAAACTTTGATACCAGTCAAAAAAGGAGATAAATGGTATAGAAAACGGCAAATAGAAGATCATTACGTTATTGTATTGGAACCAGGGAGCGTTTTCTTTGGTCATATCACGGTGCAGACAGGATCGGCTAGGACAATCAAAGAAAGTATTATAAAATATTTAAATGAAGACTCGGTTGACTTGAGTGCTTTGTCAGTAGTGGACTGTGATGGGACAGTTGTAAATACTGGATCTAAAGGCAGCGTCATTAGCCTGCTACAGGTAGAGATTAAAAACCCGTTACAATGGTTCATCTGTGCACTACATTCGAATGAATTGCCACTACAACACCTTTTGATACATTTGGGCGGTCAAACTACGGGCCCTCGATGTTTTTCAGGGCCAATTGGATCTGAACTGCAACAATGTGAAAAAAAGCCAGTTGTGAAAGCCGTTATACCCACGCCACTTCCTGTTATTACGCTAAATATTTTATTTGATTTAAGCTCCGATCAAACATATCTATTTGAGATAATGACTGCTATTAGCACTGGTATTTTCCCTTCTGACCTGACAAATAGAGAACCCGGTCTACTCAACCATTCCAGGTGGCTAACGACTGCGAACAGGATCTTACGATTATATGTCACAAAGACTGATCCGGAAGAGAATCTAGTTATATTAGCCAATTTCGTGATGAAAGTTTATGCGCGAATGTGGTTTCAAATCAAATGCAATCCTTCGTGTTTAAATGGAGCACAGCACTTGTGGTTGACGATGAATTATAGTCGCTATTTAAACGACAATTTGAAAAAAATGAGTGATCCAGTCATACAAAGAAATATATATTTTGGCCATCCAGAAAATCTTCTTTTATCTATGCTTGCAGAAGACAACCAAGTGATACGGGAACTGGCATGCCGACGTATTCTGAAAGCAAGGTCAGAGAAAGTCATAGGAATCCGAAAATTTAAAGTTCCATCATTTAATTTCGATGCTCCCCATTATACTGACATTATTACTTGGCACGATAGTCAGATTACTGTTACTGAGTGGCCTTTAACTAAGAGTTTATCTGCTGAAGCCTTGAAAGAAATTGTAGAAAATGGCCATGGAACGAAAGAGAATAAAGCACTCTTTCCCTGTCATACTCAAGCCGTGGAGCGCTACATCACACTCGTAACTGAAGCTCCAGGCGCAGTATGTGGAGAAGAAAAACGTAATGGTTATTATCAGGGTTAGACTGTCATCATGTCAGATGATGCCTTTTTATAACACTTAACGTGATTTTTCTACTTGATGGGCTATTTATAATGTTATTTTTTTTATTATTACATAAAAATTTAGGTTTCAAGCAACACAACAAATACTATTCCAATAGATTATTTAGGTTTATATACATCTGAATGAGGCTGTCAAAAATGAACGAAATTTTACTTTTTTCAAAATTCTTTCGTGCTGGGGCACCTCGAATCATTATAATACATAAATGATATTTAACATACTTTATTAAATTATCCATAGGCAGCTTTTCACCGCTATGCTATTACAAAGAAAAACAAAAAAAAAATCTCCATACATTTTCACTCCACCCTACTCTGCATACCGAGCGCGGTGCAGTATGGCATGGTCGGTTACCGATTTTGTTTTGTTTTTATACTGCGTTTCACAAATGGATAGAAAATTGAAGTTACGAAAAAGCTGTCCACAACGCATCGTTATATCCTTGGTTTGATGCCTCTATAAAATAGTAGTTTATCAAGTGTGGTTGAGATATTAAAACTACAAAATATTGATGAGTTTTGGCACAAGATTTTATTGCAACGGCCGTTTAGATTGATCCTTTTAAACAACTTACGTGGGTACCTAAGTCTTTTATAACCGAAACGAAAACCTCCATCTCAATTTCAGAATGGCCACCATCCAGCAGTTCATGAAACGCCTTCCAAGCGTTTCTTCGACTCTACTGTGAAGCACCCGAAATCCCCTGACCGCGTGTCACCTCAAACATCACGTGGTTCACTATTGACGCGAACCTCCAATTACTAACAAATACGGCTTAGTTGAGACGTTTGCGGAAACAAAACCAACCTAGTAATATAATGAATCAATGAAAATGTTTCCAATGTGGTGTACAGACTATTTAAACAACTACAATTTCGAGTGCCGAATTAAACACGCTGGCTGGAAACGATACCGACATGTGTGGTTTAATTCAAGCTACAGATATTTAATGAAACTCACAATTGTGTATTGGGAAATGTACATGCGGAAGTGAGTCTGTCTGGTACTGTGAATTGTTCTTGGAATCAGATCGCCAATTCTCGTTCTTCAAAACGTTATAGAATAGAAAAGAAATGGGAGTGCCCTTTTTTTTTTTTGTAAGCTAACGCATACAATCTAACACGTCACATCACTTAGACTCTATCCCAGATCAGTTCGACTCTGTCGTCGACACAACGGCCGCGATCGACTCTCTCACAGAGCACGTACAATCGATCGTGAACAAAAGTTCACGGGAGGTTCCAGATACGGATGACCGTAAATGGAGACTCCCCGACGATGTACGTGATCTGCTGGCAGAGAAGAACGCGGCCGTTCGTGCCTACAGCAACTTTCCCTGCGACGCTAACAAAGCTCACATGCACTACTTACAGCGTGCTGTAAGGACACGTGTGACTGAGCTGCGTGACGCTAACTGGGACAAGATGGTGGGCGAACTAGAGCCGACTCATCTCGCATTCTGGGAACTTCAAAGGAAACTTAAATCCTCTGAGTTTTCCACTATGCCCCCCCTGACCCGCTCCGACGCGACCATTGCATTCGAGGATATCGACAGGGCTGAATGCCTAGCCGATAGCCTCGAAGCCCAATGCACACCCAGTTCGCAGCCAGTAGACCAAGCGTTTGTCGATAAGGTAAACGCGGAAGTCGAACGCAAAGCCTCACTCCCGCCCGTTGAAGACCCTGATGATCCCCTGCCCCCTGTCACACCTGACGAGGTGCACGAGATCATCAAGGGTCTGAAATCTCGTAAAGCCCCCGGATCAGATGGCATCACCAACAAAGTGATCAAGCTGTTCCCCGCTCACCTGATTATGCTCATGTGTACCATCTTCAATGGTGTCTTGAGTAATAATATTTTCCCCCAAGCGTGGAAGGAAGCCACCATCATTAGCATCCCTAAGCCCGGTAAGCCCAAAACCGAGCCCACGAGTTACCGCCCCATTAGTTTGCTCAAAGTTCTCGGCAAGATCTATGAGAGACTTATTTATAAGCGACTCAGAGATTATGCCGAAACTAAGGGCCTCATCCCCAACGAGCAGTTTGGTTTTCGAACCCAACACTCGTGTGTCCATCAGGTACACCGTATCGTCGAACATATCAATGCTGGTTTTCAGCGTGGTATGTTCACGGGCGCTGTATACTTCGATATAGCGAAAGCGTTCGACAAAGTCTGGCACAACGGCTTATTATATAAGCTGTACCAACTCGGAGTGCCAGACCGTCTCGTGCTCATCTTACGAGACTTTCTTGCGAACCGTACCTTTCGCTATCGCATCGAAGGGGCACTTTCCTCCTCTCACCCGATCCGTGCAGGAGTCCCTCAAGGCTCTGTACTAGACCCCCTCATTTTCACGCTGTTCACTAGCGATATCCCCAGAAGCAAGAAGGCAAGGTTAGCTCTGTTCGCAGACGACATTGCCATCTTCTTCTCGGGATTTAGTGACACAGCGCTGGTTTGCTACCTCCAAACCGCAGTCGACGAGCTCGGCGAATGGTTCAGGAAGTGGCGAATCGAGGTCAATCCCGATAAAAGGCAGGCGGTCTTTTACACCCGACCGCGACGTAATCACCCCCCTCCCCGACCCATCTCAATGTTCGGCAAGCAGATCCCTTGGGCGAAGCAAGCCAAATATCTAGGTGTCATCCTCGACGAACACCTCACCTTTTCTGAGCACATAAAGCAGGCTCGCTCGCGGGCCGCTTTCGCTCTCGGTAGGCTCCATTGCGTCCTGAACAAGCGGAGTAAAATGTCTCTTCTGTGTAAGAAGCGGCTTTACACCGCTTGTATCAGGCCGATTTTGACATACGCAAGCCCAGTCTGGGCACATGCTAAACCCCGATTCATCCATAGGATGCAGACTCTCCAGAACCGTTTTCTCCGTCAAGCCACAGGCGCGCCTTGGTTTGTTCGGAATATCAATCTTCATTTAGATATGAAACTCCCGACTCTTCGATAGGGCCGTAGCCCACCGCAACCCTCTGGTTGTGGCGGCAGCTACTTACACCCCCTCCCGTATCAGTAAAGTCCGCCGCTCGCGGCACGTTCTTACCGACCCTGATGATCCCACTACTCTCCTCCAGGAGAGTCGAAAAGAGACCAGTACAGCTAGACCAGCACACAAACACAAATCGTACCGACCTCGCCGCCGAGGTCCGTCGTCGTGACCCCGACTTGACAGTCCCTCCCGACCCTTGCAAGAGCCAGCCCGCGATGCTGCGCCGTTAGCTTTAAATTAGTCCCAAAATAATTTAACCCAGACCCAGCCAGTCCCTTGCTGCCCCCCTACCAGTGATTGCCTAAGCCGAGGTTTGTACCCCCCTCGGGGTAACCCTTAGAGCTTTTGCTTTAGTTTTTAAGTATAATAAGCCCCGGCTGGAGGCCTAAAAAGGTAACTTTTTAGAACTCGCCGGGCCACAATCCGTTTAAGTAGTAAGAATCTTCCAGATTAACTACGAGACGTCCTACAAAAAAAAAAAACTTTTTTTTTGGATGGGAAATCATCAAATGACTTCTCCCGCTCTGGGTGGAGCGGGTGGGCATGTCAAATCACGGTATCTGAACAATCTCGTGACCCTGGCAGGCATCGGTCCTATCTGACCCCTTCAGTTTTGCTCACATCTCTTTGAGGCACGCGTGGAACACTACGCGCCGTCTACCCGAGCTTGGTCCTTACCGGGTGGCGAGCTACCCATTGCTCGCCGCCCGCAAGCTCGCGCCTACGGTGGCCGGGAGTCCGCTATGGACTCCCGACGCCCGGGGCGTCTCCTCCTGCGGCGGCTAGGGACGTGAAGGCGCAGAGACTGCCACTCCCTCACGCGCCCCGCCTCCTCCTTCGCAAGCATTACTGCTTCGCAGAAGGAGGTGAAGGCTTCCCATGCCCTCTCGCTCCGTACCATGGCTCGCACCAGGGCCGGACGCGAGAGGTCGCCGCCGCCGATCGCCTCCACGAGGACCCGGTGGTGCTCCGCCCAGGCAGGGCACACTTCCACCGTATGCTCCACCGTGTCCTCTAGACGATCCTCACAATGGAAACACCCGGGCGTATCCTCCTGCTTTATCCTGAACAGGAACCCACCGAAGCACCCATGCCCTGTGAGAACCTGCGTCAAGCGGAAGGTGAGGACGCCGTGACGCCTCTCTATCCACTCCTCAAAGAGGGGACTTACCGCCGCGATTGTGGCGTGCCCAGCACTGGGTTGCGACAATCGTACCCGCCATGTCGCCATGAGATCACACCGGAGCTCTGTCCGCCGTGCCGCGATTTGTCGCGGCAGCGGAGTTTCGCTCCGGCGTTTCACCTCTTCGCGCCACTCCCACATGTGCGCGAGGACCTTTGGCTCCAGATCCCATGGCGGCACTCCGGCAAGGAGGCTCGCCGCCTCGCACGAGACCGTGCGGTATCCCCGGATTAACCGGATGGTCATGACCCTCTGGGCCGCACTCAACCGGCGTGCTGGGCGCAGTCTCAATGAGGGCGCCCACACTGGTGCCCCGTAGAGGGCCATGGACCGCATGACCCCCGTGTAGAGCCTCCGAATGGGAGTGCCCTTTCGATCACTTCTAGTTGTAGAATTTGTGTTTTTTTTTATGTGTAGTTTGCGTTATGTTTACCCTTAAACAGGTTTTTTTAAAGGCGGACGAAGCATTGCCACATAAATCACAAAGCAGCCAGTCATATGTTTTCTTTAATATTGATTTTCTTTGGTAGAGTCACCGAAAAAGATGAGTATCGATGACCCTCATCGGGAAAGGAAGAGGGTAAAGATTAGAACATTTTTTGCCTATCATGGTCATGAAAATTCAGAGTATTTATTGACGTCATGTTATTAAGTTTATGTAAAGTTTAGGTATCGACCTTGTTTACATCTATTCAAAAAAAATAAGAAAAAAAAATTGCAAACCATATAAAAAAAATCATCGAACTTGGCAAATTCTTTGAAGTTTTGTTATTTTAAGCACTTTTTCTAACTTTCATTAAAAAATAAACTGTTAAGCGCTTTATGCGGCAAAACAGATGAATGTTACGAGTAGTTAAAAAACTATTTACTGTAGTATTTGAGAGATTATAAAATATAGTGGTGGCCTTTTGGAGTTGTGTTAGAAAACGATAGACGTTTTCGAATAACGGTTCATTTACCAAATTTTTTTATTAATCAAAAACTTGCATCGGTTTCTTACAAAACTTCAACGATATCAGACGACCTTTATTGTTGTTCTTGATCAAATATAAATATAGGTAGTTGTTTTTATCTTATAGTTTAAAAGTAGTTATGGCATCAGATTATTATTACATCAGAAATTTGTTTTACCGTCCAGCATTCGTTTAAAGGCAGTTTCGTACTTCCAATAATCGAAGGTTTTTTTACATACCACCATTTTGCTGTGTACAGCCAGATTTTAACAACAAATGTACCTACTTCTGCATGGTGCCAGACTTAAAGAATAGCACCATCCCATTTCTTCCCATGGGTGTCGTAAGAGGCGAATAAATATATTCTCTAGAGAATGGGCAGCAGCGTTCTCTGTGCATTTTACTACTATACTGCGATCGCCAATCCGCCTGCCTAGCGTGGCGATTATGGCATACCTCCTCAAATTGGGGAAGGTTTATGCCCGGCAGTAGACATCTTTTGGCTGACATGGTAACTATAGATAAATTTCCAGCCTTTTGGCTGACATTGTGTACCTACATATAAATTTCCAGCCTAGTTCAACCTTAACACAAAAAAATAAATGTTACATTTTTATTTTTATGCCGTATTTTTTTGTGTTGTACTAGTAGCTAAAAAAGGTCGGACATATGATCTTGTTTCAACTAACAAGTACACCGAGGAGCAAGAATAAATCATATACATTATCAACAGCCTATAATGTTCCCACTGCTGGGACACAGGCCTCCTCTCGGTGGGAGGGAGTGGGCCATAATCCACCACGCGGTCCCGATCCAAATCATATACGCTGTTATAAAAATAAGTACAATTTTATAATGTTATTTTTTATGTTGCTATGGGGTGGATTAAGGCGACTCTTTTGGATGTACGGATCAATTTTACAGTTTATTTTATCAAATAATTTAAATGGCATTATAGGTACTCAAATAATATACAATATAATAATTCACGACTTGGATTGAGTCTAAACATGGAAAATACATTTATAAACTACTCGTGCCCGCAGTTTCGCCCGCATGGATGGTGGCAATTATCCGACGAGGACGAGCTACCGGGCCAACAATGTTACTCTTTAAAACATCAGCTAAATGCCGGTAAAAGTTGCTTCAAAATCGGCCCAGCCTTTTCGGAGATTATTAACGAACAGAACGACAGATCGGCAAAAACTTTAAAAATAGTTTTTATTTTTTATTTTGATATCCATACATAAGTAGAGTAAATGAAAGAATAGTGCTCTCACTGAATAGTAAAAACCGTTATTTTTACATTTAAAACATACACTTCAATTTTATTCATTCATTCATTCATGTTTACGAAAAAATATACTGAATCAGGAAGACGAACAATAAATTAATGTCGGAAAACTAATTTCTCTACGTCAAAGCATTATTTTTAATAGGATTCACCACGCTCGCGATAGCTATATTAACTTACAATTAAATTGCACTCATTTTATTTATGTTTGTAGATTTTAAAATTGTTTTAATATTGTGGTGTCGTCGAGAGATTTTTAGGACTGGCAAGTAGTAATACAACATTTTCATTTTAACATAATGACTGGTGGGGCTCCGACGGAAGGCGAAAATTAGGTACCTTCGACGCGGAACGAAAAACTGATGTACGCAAGTGTCTCGTCTAGGGACAGGAAGTGAGGGAATCGTGCACCTACCTCCTCGTGAAACTGCTCGATCTGCCAGCAGCTCTGCTCCGGAGTCTTCACAATTCGGCACCACGTGTCGGCAAAGTCCAGAGGCACAAACACAGCACTTCAGTTTTACCGTCCAAGCCACAGAATACACCACTAAAGAAACAGCGGGACTGCTATGAACTTATAATAATAAAATTATATCGTTCTGCGATAAAATAGTACAACGGATAAAAAAAAAACACAGCGAGATGCGCTCACGCCGGAATCCATATTTTAACTGTTATAATGTCTTTCTCGAACGAGCCATAAAGAAGGCGACGCTCATTGGCGAGAAGTTTGCTAGGTGCACGATTGTGATTGGCGGGAAAGGACTAGCTTGACATCTTGCGTAATAGTTTAACAAAATAAAATAGATGGCGCTAACATTTCCTCCCCCTTTTAAAGGGTCACCTTTAAACCCAATCATAAAGTGTAATAAAGAACTGCGGAAATATAATATTGAAACTGCGATTTATATAAGATAAACTGCGACAATCTTAAACTAACTAACTGCTAGCACTTAAACTACTGTGGTTACAAAAAAAAAAAAACAATCTTATTGCGTAGGTAATGGGCACAAACGTACGACCAGACGCACGTATGTACCTTTAGCTGTTCTAACAGAAACTACACGCGTTATACCATCGTTGGAAGGAAGAATCTTCTCTACTATCGCTAATGGCCACGATAAAGGAGGTGAATTGTGAGTTATAATAACAACAACCGTGCCAGGCTTGATTGGCACAGACGGAGTATTCCATTTCTCTCGGGTTTGTAAACTATGTAAATATTCCATTCTCCATCTTTTCCAAAAAGATTGCACTAATTTATCAAGCAGAGAATGTCTCTGAAGCAAGTTGAGATTATCTGATTCTACTTCAGGCGCGGGCAATGAGAGTAAAGGAGCGGTATGCAAAAAATGACCTGGCGTTAACGCGGTAGGTTCTGCGGGATCGGCACTCAGAACCGTAAGAGGCCGAGAATTTAACAAACACTCGATCTGAACAAGCACTATAACTAGCTCTTCGTAAGAGAGAAGCTGTTGACCGATGACCTTGAAAAGGTGCGTCTTGACGACCTTCTCCCAACATCCGCCAAAATGTGGGGCGGCCGGACAGTTAAACTTCCATGTGATACGGTTTTCAGCAAGCTCTTCTTCGAAGCGAGAGAGGAACTCGACATTATTAAGGAATTTATATAAGTCGCGTAATTAGTGCCTCTGTCCGAGTGCATTACTTGGACAGGGCCCCTGCGAGACAAGAACCGTTTAAGTGCAGCTAAAAAACTGGCGGCGCTAAGATCAGTGGCTACTTCAATATGTAGCGCGCGAGTTGTGAGACAAGTGAACACGCAAAAATATGCTTTCAAAGCCTTTGCACCCCGACAGCAAATGGGAGTGTAAGATATAGGACCTGCGTAATCACAGCCCGTGTGAGTAAACGGCTTAATAACCTGACGCGTCCGACAGTCCGGCAAGTCAGTCATGAGCGGGAAGACGGGACGCGGTCGAGCGCGGAAACAAATATTACAATCGTGAACTACCTTACGAATAGCACGACGAGCAGACAGTATCCAGTATTTCTGCCGTAATAGTGACATGAGCTGTTCAGGCCCAGCGTGTAAATATTTCTTATGATAATATTCAATTAATAAGTTAACAAAAAAGTCATGGCTTGGCAGAAGTACCGGGTGCTGCTGTGAGTAACTTAGATCAGAATGGGTGAGACGTCCACCAACTCTGATTAAATCGTTATGTAAAAACGGTCTTAATTTATTAAGAGATGATGAAACCTGCGTGTTCAGTTTTAAATTTAAAATTTCTTTATTGAAACGTTTATTTTGGATAAGTTTCAGCAATTTGTTTTCTGCAAAACTCAAATCAGCTGCGGTTATATGTACGGAATCGCGACGTGGTAACAAATTAGCGAATCTATAAATGTAAACAATCGTACGGAGTATTTTACTCCATGACGAAAGGCGGCAAAGAGTATCATAAACATAAGAATCGTCAGCGGGAATTAAAACAGCGTGAACGAGTTTCTTTTGTTCAGGTATCTCGTCCAACGTGAGCGGTTCCGTACCTTCAGTAATAGGCCACTGCGACGGATGTAACGTTAGCCAGGGGGGCCCTTGGGACCACAGAGGGTGGTTTTTTAACTTAGCAGGAGAGACACCACGTGACAGACAGTCTGCCGGGTTCTCAACCCCTGCAACGTGATAAAAGTTATCTGCGGAGATATTATCAGTAATTTTAATAACTCGATTGGCAACGAACGTTTGCCAACGATGCAGTGAACCTTTAATCCAGTAGAGTGCGACTTTTGAATCGGTAAAGGCGTAAATTTTAATTGCAAAACGGTTGTCATAAGTCTCAAGAACAGTCCGAAGCAATTTTGACAGCAAAAGTGCTGCACAAAGTTCCATACAAGCAATTGTAATGGGCGAAGAAGGCGCGATCTTTGACTTGGAACATAAAAGGCGGACAATATTGCCGGAGGCAGAGCCAACGTGTAGGTATACTACGCCACCATAACCTTCGCCACTGGCGTCAGCGAACCCGACCAATGTCAATTCACAGTCGTTCTTCACTTCTAAACAACGCGGTATTTTAATTTCGTTTAGGGCTGGTAACTCTGAAGTAAATTGTTGCCAAGCCTTGACAATATGAGGGGACATCCCAATCCACCTTCTGCTTAATAAGAAGTTTAGCTACTAAAATAGAAGGAGCGACGAATCCCATGATATCCCACAGTCTCGCGACGGTTGACAGTATGGTGCGCTTAGTGCACGCGATATTCGAACTTGGTGGGTTGATTTTAAAATAGAAAATATCTTGGTCTATAGACCAGCGAAGACCCAAGATTTTATGGTCAGCGGTTTTGTCAAATTCAACCTCAGTCGTCACCTTATGAGAGGCGGGAAGTTCATTAAGAACAGACTTTGAATTACTGTTCCACTTCACAAGGTCCCATTGAGCGCCCTTAAAAAGAGCAATTAAATCTTTAGCGGTGTCAATCGCCTCGTCTTCGGTATTGACAGAAAATGCAACATCATCCATATACAGGCACGAGGAGACGACGGCAGCAGCGCGGGGATGCTCAGCGCCATCGTCAGCGATGAGTTGCTGCAAAGTGCGCAGAGCGTGGTAAGGACTGGACTTTAAGCCAAAACAAACTCTACTAAATTCATATAAGCGAAGCGGGTCGTTAGGATTAAAACGATAAAGAATTCTCTGATAACGTCGATCAGATTTGCGAATCATAATTTGTAAAAACATTTGTTTACAATAAGCGGTCATCGCTACAGAGTGTAGACGAAAATTTAAAATAATTTTGAATAAATTACCCTGTAGGTTGGGCCCACTGTGCAGCAAATCATTTAACGAAACACCGGACGATGTTTTGCAGCTGCCATCCAGCACGGGACGCAACCTAGACGAAGACTTGTCTGGGCGGAGAACCCCGTGATGTGGGATTATATAAGTAGGGTACACATCTGCAGTTTTATGCGGAAGAACTGAGACGGGCGAGATATAACCTTTAGAAAGGTAATCATTTAAAACTTCGTCATAAGCGGCGCGTAGCTCAGGTGAAGCTTCAAGCTTCCTCTCTAAGCATAAAAAACGTCTACGAGCGATATTGAATGAGTCACCCAGTGTGAACACATCCTTATCAAACGGTAGACCCACGGTATAGCGACCAGTAACTGGGTCCCGTTGCGTAGTTGAATGATAAAAATATTCACATTCAGCATCAGCAGGATGCTGAACGGGCGGGCCAGGAACTTCTTCAAGTTCCCAGAAGCGGGAAATCAAATTGTTATCCATAGGCGAAGGGGCTATGGCGCAGCACGATGTGACACATGCTGGGCGGTTACTGAGTGTAGATACGACCCCCATGAGTACGTAGCCTAACACCGTATTGACAGCGGCGGGCACTGACGGGCCACCAGGAACCACGTCAGGCAAAAGTAAATGCGGAAACAGCGATGCTCCAATTAAAATATCAATTTTACTTGGAATAGCGAAACTATCATCAGCGAACTGAAGTTTATTCGAGTAAGGTAGGGCCTTAATATCAACAAAAGCGGAAGGTAAGTTGTCCGTAATTTGATCAACTATTAACGAGTCAATATCAAATCGGATATTTTTGTTAAAGCGTGAAAATATACGTAAATTTACTGTCCCGAACGACGTCCTCTCTGTGCCTCCAAAACCTCTTACGGTCGTAGACCGTGTATTGTTTTGAACTTGAACTTTTTACGTAAACGAAAAGTTCACAACATTCCCTAGTAATGAAGTGACTTTGCGAGGCGGAATCAAGTAAAATTCTTATTAAATGTTCACGTCCGGTATTATCGTACGCCACGACTTGCGCAGTCGCGAGTAAAACAGTAGTATGCGAATTACATTGCGGCGTCTCGCTGCAAGTGGCATTAGAGGAAACAGAACGCGGAGCGTCAACGGACATCGAACACAAAGCTACATCAGGCTGCGTGGCGGAGCGCACCGGCTCGGACGCGGGCACGGGTGCGATTGGGACGACAGCAGCGTTCGCTTGCGTTGACGTCACCGGGTCGGGCGCCTCGCGCTGCGGCGTAGGTCTAGTGTAACTCGCCACTTCCGCGGTCCGTGGGTTCGAATCCCGAGTAAAATGTAATAGTGAATGGTGACGTTGTTTACACGTTCTACAGCCAGATGCGGATTGACAACTCGATATTTTATGTTTAATACTTAAACAGTTAACGCAACCGTTAATTTTCCTAACAACCTGTAAGCGTTCATACGGAGTTGATTTATGAAAATCAGGACATTTAAATAAGTGTTGATGTGTGACATTAGTACACAAACATTTATCTGTTGAATCAGATTCGACCGTGCTTACATACGCGTTATAACGCGGGGAGGACTGCGGTTTTTTACTATCATTAGAACTGCGGGAGCGATCAGCTGATTTTGCGGAATTATGTACTTGCGCGCCGGCTGTTAAAGCGTGAGTGCGGTACAATATTTTACTCTGTTTATCAACGAAATCGACTAAATCATCATACAAAGGAATATCGGACTGATCCTGACTGTTTTCAAAGTTACGAACAGTTTCACTGTCTAACTTGGTAATAGCTATTTGTACGAAAATTTAATTCAATAAATCTGGAATTTTTAAATGTTGTAAGGCACGGACGGCGTTAACAAACTTATCATTAAAAATGTCCAAATTATCGGAAGTAACGGAAGTTAACGGTTTAAAATCTATGATCTGTTTTAAATAAGTGGCCGCTAGTGTGCGTTTGTCTTCATACCTATTCACTAGCGTATTGAAAATGAGTTCGTAATTCTCGGCGGTAGGTACAATGCCGGCGCATGCGGCTAGCGCTTTACCGGTCAATTTGCCCTGTAAATAATGTAATTTTTGATGATCCGAGAGAGATGGATTATCATGAACAGCGGATTTATAATTTGAGTAAAACAATGGCCATGAACGAATGTCACCGTTAAAACTCATTAATTCAATCGGCGGTAACTTAATGATAGAAGATTTTTTCTCTAAGCTGGGTGGAACGACGTCTGCATTGGTAGCAACCAAACGTTTTAAGCGACTATATAACTGTTCAAACGAAACCAGCGCCTTGTAATCAGCGCGCGCGGTGGGATCCGCTGTCAGTAGACAGTTATTATACTGATCCATAACTTCATGAAATTCGGAACGAATAGCGTCAATGTTTGAGCTAGCGTCCAGAAAAGCCTCTTTCGCATCATCTCCCGTGCCTATGTCTTTAGATAAATCGTAGGCAGACTGTAAACACTCGAATAAAGCATTCCGTTTGGCTTCCAACGCCAACAACGAAAACTCCGTACTACCAGACTTAATAGCTTTCTTCATTATGAAATAATAATAATAATAATAATAAACCCGCAGGGCAGCATGTGGCGTGCTGTTGGGCAGTAGCGACCCCACGGACCCGATCTCCTGGGAGAATTCTTGTTCCTCATCTCTGGCTTGCCTTTATTGGCCGGCTGGAGTGAACACTGACGAGGTTCAGAGCTCCCACCTCATTCTTGCCTTTATTGGCTGGCTTGAGTGGAGATTCGCAAGAGCAAACGTGCTCGGGGAAAGGAAGTATTCCAGTAAGTGCTCGTAGGGACTTGACCATCTTCCGGGCTCTGGGATTGTTCTGAAAGCCTTGGAATACCTCTCCACTTCTCAAGCACTTCAGGAAGTGTTGCCCCCTTATCGCTGCGTCACTATGTACCAGCGACGTTTCCCGGGGGCCCATTATTGAGTGTGCAAGTCACCCCCTGCCATTTAATCCGTGTATTTACAAAACATTGATGCGGCAGGGGCCATAGGCCTTCCATAGTTCTTGGTAACCAGTCTATTTTAGCCATCTAAATACATAGTCCAACATCTTAGTTTCCATATCCTGCAATAGTCCAACACCAACCGGAGGTTGTCCTTGGGTGCACTTGCACAGTGTTTACAGGGATAACCGCCGGTTAGTGCCTCACTTCATCTAAATTTTCTAAGGGGCCTCTGCGAGTTGGCTTCGGCCCCTCGTACGCCTTCCAAAAGACCGGGACCCTAGGGTCCCGAGATATGTTAACATATATAAAAATAATAATAATAATAATATTCCACAACTATCACACAACGCCATCTAGTCCCAAGCTAAGCAGAGCTTGTGTTATGGGTACTAGACAACTGATAAACATACTTATATATTTCTAAATACATACATATTATAGATAAATTACACCCAGACACAGAACAAATGATCGTGCTCATCACACAAACATTTGTCCTGGGTGGGAATCGAACCCACAACCTCCGGCATAGCAGTCAGGGTCACTAACCACTAGACCAACAGGCCTGTCAAATGAGAATGAAATGAGAATTTTAAATTAAAAGGTATACAAATAATTTATTTGTGAGTTTGCGAATAATATAAAAGTACAAGTGGGTACTTCTAAAAAGGTAAATCTCAGCGAAAATTATCGAAATAGAACCTTATTTCGCGAATACCACTGAGAATATGAATATTACAGCGAATAATAAGATGAAGTATTAGTATGACAGCGGGAAAATACGTATTTAGTGTTAAGCGGTAACAAAATGAAATAAATGCCTTCGCGTTACGCAACGAGCCTAATGGCGTCGGTACGTTTTCTAGGCTAACGAAGACCTAAAAACGGCGGGTTTTAACACTAAATCTCCTATTAGGTGACCTAAAAGGGGCGGAAACTGTATCATTACGGTTCGAAGGACCACAATAATGGTGGGGCTCCGACGGAAGGCAAAATTAGGTACCTTCGACGCGGACCGAAAAACTGATGTACGCAAGTGTCTCGCCTAGGGACAGGAAGTGAGGGAATCGTGCACCTACCTCCTCGTGAAACTGCTCGATCTGCCAGCAGCTCTGCTCCGGAGTCTTCACAATTCGGCACCACGTGTCGGCAAAGTCCAGAGGCACAAACACAGCACTTCAGTTTTACCGTCGAAGCCACAGAATACACCATTAAAGAAACAGCGGGACTGCTATGAACTTATAATAATAAAATTATATCGTTCTGCGATAAAATAGTACAACGGATAAAAAAAAACACAGCGAGATGCGCTCACGCCGGAATCCATATTTTAACTGTTATAATGTCTTTCTCGAACGAGCCATAAAGAAGGCGACGCTCATTGGCGAGAAGTTTGCTAGGTGCACGATTGTGATTGGCGGGCAAGGACTAGCTTGACATCTTGCGTAATAGTTTAACAAAATAAAATAGATGGCGCTAACAATGACCTACTGAGTAACAAGGATATCTGGGTTGTGGCATAAAAAAAGACTATTCTAAGGTTATGGTTAAGTAAGATATTTGGAGAAAAGTTCCACTAAGAGCCAATTTTTTAATCTTCATTTAACTAAGAAAAATTGCGGTTTGGCTGCTTTTGTATGAAGAATATGTCGAACTATCATATTCATTCTTAAGGTAATAACTATCCGACTATTGAAAAAACCACCCTTAATGTTTTTTATTTATTTAATTATAGTCAATTAAAACGGTATACAGGCACTAGAATCAAATTTGCTGCGAACCAGAGCGGTGTACAACAGCCTTACATTTGGATTGCGAAAGACACGAGCATTTCGAAAACAAATTGAAAAAGGTAGAAATGTGATCTCTAAATATCAGACCGCGGTCAAAGGCCACTTCCAAATACTTTATGATGGTGAACCGAGTAAGTATTTTACTACTTCGTCATCATCATTATCAACTGCCAAGCCTTTTCACAACTACGTTGGGGTCGGCTTACAGTCTAACCGGATGCAACTGAATACCAGTATTTTATATAAAGCGACTGCCTGTCTGAACTCCACAACCCAGTTACTGGGTAATACGAAACCCCTTAATTAGACTGGTTTTCAAACATTCGGGTTTCTGATGAGCCGTAACGAGTGCCAATGATTAACATGTTCAGTGCCAAACACAGATTGATGTTTTTTTTTATTTTGTATGTGAAATCATCAAATGACTTCTCCTGCTCTGGGTGGAGCGGGAGGGCGTGTCAGACTTTTACTAACTAAAACCTACCCGTGTTCCTTCAGTTGCCCATGCCAGGGTCACGGTATCTCTTTCGAACAATCTCGCGACCCTGGCAGGAGATTGATGGTTAATCCGATATGGCCACAGATTTAGAGCGATTACAAAATTGTTAGTAGCAAGCACGCGATATCGCGTGATCGGCTATAATGCAGAGCCGACGAATCACGCGATATCGCGTGATCGGCACTCACTGTTTTAACAAATGACAGCTGGGACCAACGGCTTAACGTCCTTTCCGAGGCTTGGTGTGTCAGTACCTACTTCACTACCTAAACATAGATTTGTAACCACCAACCAACAGTAATCAATCTTCTTGTTTCTTTTGTTCTACAGTGCGACATTACATGCTACTAATATGATTATTTCCTGTATTAATTCTTTATCAAAACAGCAGCATTTCATCAAGGCCTACACGTGACCTGTTAACTGAGTAAATATTTACACCCACACAACCGCATCCCGCAGTGTAGGAACAGTCACGCCCCAAAATATGTACACACTTGTCTTTACGTAATGCGAAATCTAACTTCTCGAAGAGTATAAATTCAAATGTTGAAATATTACACAAGCCATAATATTTTGCGGTAAAAGATCTCTTGAAGTCTGCACATAACTAATGTGCATTATAGTCTGTGCCAGATGTGAAAAAAATAAAAGTCGGTAACACCTGCCTACCAATGTATTCAAATTACCGTTTTGACCGTGCTAGCGATACTTTCTAATTACATTTTTTTCGTGTCGTTTTGAAATACTTGAATACATTGTAAGGCGGGTGGTGTAATGGCCGCGAATTCATAGTTGTAGGTGGTTGTTTCAGAGTTAGACAGGCATTTTCATCATCATCATCATCAGCCTATAATGTTCCCACTGCTGGGACGCAGGCGTCCTCTCGGTGAGAGGGAGTGGGCCATAATCCACCACGCGGGCCCAGTGCGGGTTGGTAGATGTCACATGTCTTCGAATTTTTGGTTCTAAGACATGCCGGTTTCCTCACGATGTTTTCCTTCACCGTTTTGAGAGCAGTGACGATGAAATAATTTACACAAAGTAATGCGCCTGCGTGGGTTTGAATTCACGACCTACTACTCGTTAGTCGCGGCCGTTACCACTGGGCCACTACTGCTCTCACAGGCATTTTACTTTGTGTAAATTATTTCAGCACCACTGTTCTCAAAACGGTGAAGGAAAACATAATTGAGAAACAAAAATCATAATTGGAAAGCAAGAAAATTGAAGACATGTGACACCGACTAACCTAAACTGGGCCCACGTAGCAGTGGCGTGCACAGGGTTTAATGACCGGGTAGGCAGTTCAAAAAAAAAATAACGTCTTTCGTAATTGCTCAAGTTAGTGAAGAAAAACTCACTAGGTGGTTTAAAAGGTTGAAATGGCGATTTCCTGATGATGCTAATAAATGATTTCGGCCACCTCAAATATCTAATCCATGTGAGTGATAGTTACAGGTATAGTTACAGGTACCGTGTGGTGCCGGACGTAAAGAATAGCATCACCCCATTTCTTCCCGTGGGTGTCGTAAGAGGCGACTACGGGACTTACTAGAGAATGGGCAGCAGCGTTCTCTATGCATTTTACCACCATACTGCGATCGCCAATCCGCCTGCCAAGCGTGGCGATTATGGCAATGCCCCCCAAATTGGGGGAGGCCTATGTCCAGCAGTGGACGTATTACGGCTGAAATGATGATAGTTACAGAACACGTCACTTTTATGAAATCCGATGTGGCCTTGAAAAAGGCCCTTCATGTGATTCGTATATGTAAATATATTTAATAAGTAAATTAAGTATGGGTAACAGTAAAAATAATAAAGTAAACGAACTCATTTATAAATGACATCTACGCGCCTATCTTTTTTAAAATATGATTTTAAATCATCTTCATAAAAAGGTGGTATGCGTCTTCATTCGACCAATAATTCTTTTTCCGTTGAAAGCACAGAAAGATGTGTACTCGTTGTTGACTTTGTGTGTTTCTTAAATAGGTACGTGAGAATACGTTTTAATGAAAATGAACGTTCTGTCGATGCGCTGCTTGCTTGGATAGTAACAATAACTTCGTAAAACTTCTTCGTAACACTTCTCTCTTCTAAATGTATTTATTTTTGAGCAAGCCGCGGGATAGAAATCATATAAATCTGCAAATCCCGAACAATTCCACACTGTACTCGAACTACTAAACTAGCAAGGAAAACAAAATAATTTAAATGTGTGTAAACAACAACACAGCCGGTTTTATGTTTCTTAATTATTACTATGAAACTTACGAGTTGCATTACCTCTTTGCTGGGTTAATTCTCGTACACATTTCCCTTTAGATACACTTTTTAACAATCACACATTTTCTACACAAACCTCACAATCGAACAACATTTTGAAAAAAACAAACAAAAAGCGTAGTACGTAAATAGAAAAACTAAAACAGTTAAAAAAAACTAGTTGAAATAAGCAACAAATGGACCTAAATATTAACGTTTGTAAATGAATTAACCACAACAAAACTCAGTCAAAATAAAAACATAAAACAGCGCGCTCCACATGAAAGAAATCAATATGGATCCTTTCGTAAACAAACAATTTCTAAATTTTGATAACTAAAACGTTGTCAAATAAAATTGTATCATTGCGAATCGGAATTTTCTTGAGGCTACGTACATATTCAACTTGATCGCATAATACTCACAGCGCGCCAATAATGGCGCAGGACGCCTGTGATTGGTTAGCCTGCGGCAGGAGTTCGCTTTATGTGTGCAATGTATAGACACGAAAATGTAGAAGAAATTACCACTACATGCGTACATTTATGAATGAATTGTAGACACTTTCTATCGGTGCCTGCTTCCGCCGCGATCTGCGAACGCGTTGCCGTAGTAAATTAATACACGGTATGAACGTTGCTACTAATTTATATTAGATGTTTAAACTTTTTGAATAATTTTATTACTTAGCATATTTTTTTAATTCTTGAAATATTAGTAACTAGTCCAGATCTAGGTCTAGGGTCTGCAGTGTCTTTTTGCTTATATGGACCACACGCCACTGCCACGTAGTGTGTTACGGCTTACTCCCTATCACCGAGAGTAAGCTTATGTCCCAGCAGTGGGAACATTACAGGCTATTATTACAGATTATGTAAAAGAAAATTCATCTCTACCGCTCTAACATAAGAAATCATTGTTAAGGTCTCTAAGATGTTTTAGAAACAAAACTTCGGGCACACTGGATCCATACTGGTGGTATAAGTACATCCCATTCTCTCCCTCACAAAATATCCCAGCCTAAAGAATATTAAAGGTTGATTTTGTTATGTATGTTCTGTTAAGAGAAGACAAGCGCTGTTGAATTTTACTAAGTGCTTACGTTTTTTCTCTCGTGATTGTACGCAAAACGAATCGATAAGCTAATTTCAACGCGTACTTACGTAACGAGGAAAGAGGCGAAGTGATGCTCAGTATTAATTTATAGGCGCTCATCAAAGAAAAGTTTTTTAAGGTAGGCAGGTTGGTACAAAGTTAGAATATTACCTAAAAACGGATCGCCATCTTGTAAAAAAGTTTTGTGATCACTGCAGTTCCCTGAACGGTCGACGTGGCTTTAACCGAATGGTGAAAAAAGAAAGATTTTAGTAACAGTCTTCTGGTCGAGATGGTACTTGTTAAAGTTTGTTTATGAATTATGCTCCTTTCAGGGTATTACGCCTGAACAGGAATGAACTGACGGAGACCATGACGGGACACTGCTCACTAAACAAACACTTCTACGCATAGGCATAACAGACAGTCAGCCAGTCAGACAACCATTATGCATGTGCTGTTTGAAAGCACAGGCGTCACCCAGATTAGGACAGAAACCTTTGGGGCATGAAGATCTTACAAAAATGTGCATATATGCTGTTCCAACGCACAGGCGTTTACAAATTAGGACAAATTAGGACAGCAACCCTCAGGGCACCCAGATTTTACACAGATGTGCTTAACTGCCCAGCAGATGTCAATCAAGTTCTGGAGAGAGGTCGAAAGGTTAGAATACCCATCGACAGCTGCCAAGCCCACGCACAATGGTCCACCGGAAGAACTAGGTGTGGTAACCAAACCTAAAACAAAACAAAAATGATAAAATTATATTCATTTCTGTAAGAAGCCCTTTTACTAGTCTTGTGTAGTTCGCGAACGAACTAGGTCGTAAGAGCGCTCCTATAGATGAACTACGCGAACTAGTACCCTCATTACCCGATCCGCAGTTCGTTAGTTCATCAGTTCGTGACCGAATGAGCTGGGATGGCGTCAACGGAACAAAATACAAAAAGGTTTTTGTAGTCACTAAACTAGTTATTTATTGCAACAACAAACTTTGGTATTATTTACAATCATGATCATTTTATGAATTATCATTCAAAGGTTTTTGCTGTTTTTAGAGTCCAAAAATTGAAGTTATAAGTAGAACATTCCATAATCTTGTGGCATGCAGTAGGAGCAAAATCAAACCGAGCGATCGATCGAACGATCGAACGATCTGCCGCTCTTTGATTCGAGCTGGGAGCTGATGAACTATAAGAGCGAACTAGTTCGTTAAAGAGCGGCGAAATAAACTGAGCGATCTCAGTCGCGAACTACTATGCCCAAGACTACCTTTTACCTGTCAATCATATTTATAAAACCGAATGAGTTCGGCGTTTCCCCCGACTAATTTGAGAAGGAAAAAGTCACAGTCTATTTTAAAGTACAGACATAATCTTTGTCAGATCATGTGAAAACCATGTAGATTGGCGGAAATGGTGTGAGGAAAGCACCACATAGATCGAGTGGACCTGTCTTATAATTTAGCCGCGACTCCCAATAGTCATCATTAAACAAACACTTATAATACTTGCAGGTATCACAAAACAACCAAATTATTGATTTTAGTACTACAAAGCTTTTCAATACACAAATATAAAAAAACGACTTTTCATATACTAAACGAAATAACTTAAGATAAAATAAATGCACAGTAAAATAACCCTTCTATTTAGCACGTCAAAGTCTTATTTAAAGTGCCAACATCAAATCAATTCTCAAAGGATTTTCTTTAAAACGATTGAAAAACATGACGTTTACTTTTACGCGGCCCCTATCCACTAAAGGGAAATCAGCTTTACGGGTCATTTACCGTCCACCGTTTAATTTTATTTTCCTAGCGTTTCGGTACTTAAGCGGGGAACAAATAGGTACAGTTTCATATTTTATTCTGGTGTTATTAAGCTGGTGTTTTAAAATAAAATAGTTTTTGTTCGGTGGCAAACAATAGGTAACCTTATGGCTAAGTAATAAGATGCACGGATCGGTCAATCAGGAAAGCTACGCTTGTTGCGGTTGTTCCGTGGATGGGTGACCATCTTTACTTACTCAGACCCCTTCGTGAATTGGAAAGCACGCTAAGCCTTTGGTCCTGGCTGGATGAGTGGATTTTTGACAGTCGATACGGGTCGTTAGAAGCCCGAAAGTCTGTCAACCAGTCGTACCTTGGTAAATACGCGACCAGTCATTGGGATGTGGATGTCAGATAGGCAGTCGGTTCAGGTAAAATACTGGTATCCAGGTGCTTCCTGTGAGATTGGAAACCGACCTTAACATAGTTGGGAAAAGGCTAAGCAGATGATGAACAGGTAACCTTCTATAAAAGAGTAGATACCTAACAGGGTTCTGCTTGCAAATGTCAAATTTTGCCTAAACAGCAAAGAAGATTCTTCATCCATCTTGATAGGTAGCGATCATGACCACACGTTAACTTACCACATTGTCATCATTAGCTAAATTATTAATTCTCATACGGACACAGATACTTCGCTTGCTCCCACCAGTCCTGACTGTATTCACATTTTGGCTGCCGAGACACAAGCAACAAACATAGAACTTTTATAACAAGTTTTATATAAATGTGTCTGTTATTTCACGAAATTGTGCCTTTCACGCGAACGAAGTCGCGGACAAAAGCTAGTTGTGAAATATAACAAAACTTAAAAACCTTCAAAATAAAATCGATCCCAAAATATTGATCCACCTTTCATCGCCACTGTATAATTTAACTTGACACTTCACAAGCGGAACAACAACTCCCAAACTAGATCATATTGTGGTACTATCGAGCTTACAGCCCACATATCAAACATAAGCCTATTATTCAGTTCAGTTATACCCATTACTTGCTATACAGTGCATATTGGCAGAACGACGATGTGACGTCACAGCTTGTCAAAACAAGACGATTTGCGATCACACGCTGTGAGCTTGTCTCGGCGGCCATTGTTCTAAGTGTTGAGTGATATGTTCTAGTTATTGTTTCTAATGATCAATGGGGAGGTATGGTATTGACATTAGGATTTTATTGTGTGGAGAAGTGGGTAGTCTGATTTCTGTATTGGAAGGTAGTAATTAATAGGTGATTATTTGGTTGTATTTTGGCTCAATGATTATCAGAAAGTATTTGGAATAGCGTCATGCTTAAGAAGAAATTTAACAACACATTTAGCAATATAGTTTAAGATTTTAATTTGATTTTGTTTTTTTTTTTTAAAGATTTTAGATTGTTACTAATTTTGATTTCTAGGCAATGAAAATAATGACCCTTTGAAATAGTGATATTTTTGTCCTCGTTGTTGGCGCGATAGTATTTCAATATTTCAACTGTTACCTTACACCCAAACTTTGGATTTCGTCTTTGAAATAAATAAACCTCCGAAGGTTTTTTAGAGTTTCTTATAATATAAGTACTGCACACAATATTTACATCTGAATTTTCCATACCGCCGTATAACTTTATTATGAGCCAATGTAAGTAAATTACTACCAAAGCGGCAAGATGTAAATAGTTTAGTTCTGTAGGCTGACGATATATTTTATTTCCTGTCCTTACAATTCCGGAAAATATACAACCACATCACGATTTATCTTCATGCGTAGATCAAGATGTCGAATAACGGAATTTTTCTTTCCATTTCCAGTCTAGGTACGCATTTTTATCGTACGTGACGTTGCGTTGGGGAAAGGATCGAAAAGGTACGAAATGTGCGAGAAATGTCAAAGGATACAATACCTATACGAACGGTGCACGTGTATAAGCGGTAAATTCGAAAAGTTGGTGCTAAAGTTGGTCGCAAACTTGGTATAAAGAAAAAGTTTGGTACGTGTGGCTTGGAAATCGCCGGAGGGTAAGGAAAACTGTTTGTTACTTAAATAATTATCTGACAACGGAATCTTGTTAAGTGAATAATGAGTTGCTTGTCTGTTTGGTTACTGAGGCTTAACAAGTTTCTTATTTATAAAAATCAACTAAGTTATAAATAAGTTGACAAATGTTTTAAGGTACCTCAGCATCATCATCATTTCACCAGAAATACGTCCACTGATGGACATAGACCTCCCTTAATTAGGAGGGCTTTGCCATAATCGCCACACTTGGCAGGCGGGGTGACGATCGCAGTATGATGGTAAAATGATAGAGAACTCTGCTGCCCATTCTCTAGTAAGTTCCTTAGTCGCATCTTAGGAAAACCATGGGAAGAAATGGAATAGTGTTTTTCTTTACCTCCGGCACCACACAGCTTTCATTAAGTTATATTTATATACTCTTGTTGAGTCCCGAACGATTTGTTTACTCTATGCGCCTACGTTTCTAAACGAGTAACAGAGTGACATCTCGCTTGACAGTTTGACGTTGACACTTGACAGCTCTGTCGTTTTGCCGCTAAAATAGGCCCCGTCGCCGTGTTGAGTTCCGCGACGCGTTTGTTGAAATTAATCCCTTTAAATCGATCCGTTTGTGACAATTAGTCGTGATCCAATTGTATTAATTAACCGGTCGTTTTGTGGACAATCTGTCATGACCCGATGGTTGAGTGTGACGCTATTGTGAATGAGTGATTTGAAGACCGCATGTCTGGAAGGCAGATCTCTTGGAGCGGAGCGGATTGTTACCAGGAGAATACTCATAACGTCACGACACAATACAATATACACTCACTTACATACATATCTCCAGGTTGGCACCACAGAGCAGTGTCCTTCAACCACCAGGTAAGAGCTTTTGTTTGTATATTGTACCTTGTACTTGTATTGTCTGCTCCGCGTACGGCGGACAGTACGCTAGCCACTTCTTGTCTCTAGAGCCCCACGATTATAACTCTTCCACTGCGCACTTGAGATCGTATTGGGAGGCCTAGCCTGGCAGCGTACAACTCTGATGCACTGTTTTAAAAACTTTCCAGAAATGTACCATTATAAAGGAAGTTAGGTACATACATAAGTCTATTTTCTACTTCCATCTACATTATCTGACTAATCGTCTAGACTTCTCGATCTATTCCACAGACTCCTTAAGTACCCATTACTTAGCTACAATGGTGGTAATCTAGTGCCATTAAGTGACGTCACAAAGGTGCGGACAGCTGTCCAGATACCATTGTCTCGTTGATTTAGTATTTACAAGCACTTCAGACTGTAATCGCATTGATAGGTGAAATGATTTATAGGAATATAGTCCTTACCTGTAGCTTTGAAATGTGGAATTGTAGTTTATTTTACGAAATGCCTGGTGTTAACCAACTTTAAGAAAGGGGAGGTTCTCAAATGGGTTGTAATTTTTTTACGTCTGTTATCTCAGAACTCTTACCAACATTGTGTGTCGTGTCATTTATATAATTATTTAAAAAAATCAAAGATACCTATGTTAATGTAATGGTCCCATATGTTGAAGTGCTAATTATTGGTTTTAAGTTAGTTTCAATAATACGTATTTTTCCTTAATTATGTGGATGATGTTATAATAACTTTCTGTCAGTGTAATTTACTGAGCAAGTGAGGCATACGAATTTACGAGGCCCGTAGCAAAAACCACCGACTTCCAAAATTAAAGTAATTTTACACTTAGTGGGTTTTTTTTTAAAGGCGGTTGTTTTTTTCGTTTATCGTGGTTAATTATTTGCTTGTAAAGTGGATACGTGGTCGCTCGCAATCGGCCGTATTTAGAAACCTAGAATTTTCTAGTGTGATCGAAGACAGGAGAACCAAGGTTACCGACATAGCCTGAAGAGTTACTAAACTTAAGTGGCTGTGAGCATATTGCTCGTAGAATAGGTGGCCAATGGCGTGAAAAGTTATGGTGTGGTAACCGCTTACCCGAAAACATAACGTTGGAATACTTCGCACAAGATGGACCGATGACTTCACCAGGAGTCCGCTGGCAGCGGGAAGCACAGAAATGGTCGTAGTGGCGGTGCTTGGGGGAGCCCTATGACAAGCTGTGGACATTTTCCAGTTGAAATGATGATACATCATCCTAAAAGAAAGGCACTGATAGGAGTAGTATTCATAAATAATAATAATTAAATAAATCTTTAATTTCAAAAAAGTTAAAAACCATAAAAACGCCATTGGTGAAAAAAAAATACCACGCTGAGTCGCGATTGTCAAATTCGATTTTAGTCGTGTCAAAATAATTTTTAGATTTTTAAATTTAGAGATTTTTCCTTGCAGCATAGCGTACAATTCTCATAGCCAAAAGTAAGGAATTTTAGAGATAGTTTAGTTAGTTTAGTTCATGTACAACAGAAATTACACCCAGACACAGAACAAATGATTGTGCTCATCACACAAAGAATTGTCTTGGGTGGGAATCGAACCTACGACCTCAGTCTTAGCAGTCAGGGTCACTAACCACTAGACTAACAGGCCAGTCAAAGTCGGTGAAGTAAACGAACCATTTCAACAGATAACAATTGCAATATAAAACAGTACTTTAATACCGATGGATTCAATTCAGTTGTTGACACAAGCGCGAGCATTTCCATTTTACAATCAAAGGCTTGTAACGCATATGGGTCATGTCAAACTAATCCATAAATTATAAAATCAGAGTATGTCATCCATGGATGACATTTGTCAAAACTGCATGCAGTTTTATACGAATATATTTTTTTTGTAATATGTGCCGACCATTGTATGAAGTACAACGCTATCCATTTTTGAGACAGATTGAACGTTTGTATCTGTACTAGTATAAACTGTGTTACAGACACAGGCGCCTTTCTCTTACAGTTCATTTGGACAGTTTGCTGCACTTGTTTTGAAAAGCTATTGTTACTCTACATAAAAGATCTTACCATTGAAACATTATCACCTAACCAACTTTTGCTGCTAAGCCGCTTTATGCTCTAGCAGTATCAAGTAAGTTGTTGAAATTGTACACCCATCATTAAAAACAACAACAAGGCTATAAAATAACATTTAAATTTTATCTATTAGTTCCGTTCAGTTCAGTGTTCAAGCTTCAAAAATCTGTTGTTTTCCAACATATTACAAAAAAAATATATTCGTATAAAACTGCATGCAGTTTTGACAAATGTCATCCATGGATGACATACTCTGATTTTATAATTTATGGATTAGTTTGACATGACCCATATGCGTTACAAGCCTTTGATTGTAAAATGGAAATGCTCGCGCTTGTGTCAACAACTGAATTGAATCCATCGGTATTAAAGTACTGTTTTATATTGCAATTGTTATCTGTTGAAATGGTTCGTTTAGTTCACCGACTTTGACTGGCCTGTTAGTCTAGTGGTTAGTGACCCTGACTGCTAAGACTGAGGTCGTAGGTTCGATTCCCACCCAAGACAATTCTTTGTGTGATGAGCACAATCATTTGTTCTGTGTCTGGGTGTAATTTATCTATAATATGTATGTATTTAGAAATATATAAGTATGTTTATCAGTTGTCTGGTTACCATAATACAGGCTCTGCCTAGTTTGGAATCAGATAATGTTGTGTTGGTTGTCCTAAGATATTATTAAGATATTATATAGAAGATATTATTATTATATAATATCTTAGGACAACCAATATTATATATTATTACCGTATTGGCGTTACTTGACAATTAAACTAAAGCAAATCGTGGACCAAAACAACAAAGACATTATGGTAAGTTTTTTTTTAATATCATAACTAACTTAATAACATTAAACAACATTGCTAAGTAAGTCGCATTTGTGTAGAAAATATTCCTGTAATACATATTACATGTATGCCCTCTAAGCTACTACAAGTACTGACCTTTGATAAAGCACTACTTCGCTCAACCGTCACGTACAATGTATTATATTTTCGAACAGAAATTCAACAAGCAGTCGACGGTTTTTTCAAGAAAGCCAAGCACTCTTATTTTTACGAGCCTTAGCGTTAAGGAGACAAGCCCTTAATCTTATAGCCTAGAAAAATATGAAGTCATTTATACTCAGTACTGCAAAGAGGTCAAACGGTCTCACAAAAGTCTAGTTTCGTTGGCAAATACAGTTGTTCTTGAATAAATTTCACACAAAATTGAATATACGCTCCTCCATTACATGTTGTACTGTATCTAGAAATATCAGTGAAGATGCGAGTTGACGTAAAAATCGTACCACAGAATAGATAGTTACAAAAGGTCTGCTTTATACAAGCAGCGAAAACACACACACACACACACACATATATAGATACGCTTCACTTACGTCATTCGTCTGAGATCGTCGCACCTATGGGCTGATCCAAAAGTATCTGACAGAAGTATAAACAAAAGGTAAAATTTTACGCAATCAGTTACTAAGAGGAATTATTAGTAACACAATCATCTGTATGGTTTAAATTAATATATGTCTTACCACTCAATATTTTTTTATTTATTTTATTCAGTTCGGGAAACTTACGGCTAATTTGTATAGTGTTCTTAAACAATGTGAAATAGAAGGCCATTTACAAGTAGCACTCCATTTTTTAACTGGCCTTTAAAATTGGAATTTAAACAGATATTTTTGGCATAGACTAAACGCGTCTTCTTGTGTGTGTGCCTGTTTTCTTTCGTTATATAGAGGCGACCTTCTGTACTATCCCGTGCTCGTACCATGCATTATCAAGTCTGTGAAAGCAAGTGACGTCGAATCGCCGAGTACGAACCATTAGTCGTCTGTCTGCTTTCGCACTCTCCAACGCTTCCTTTGTGACGGTGAGAGATAAACTATGCGATTATAGCACGGAAATGGACACCAATTTAGGGTATCTAACGTTTTGGTTCTCGAAAAATAACATAGCTATTTGATAGGTCAAAAGGCTCTTAGATGGAGGGTGAAATATATTTGAAAATTTATTAAATTGGAGTTTAAAAATACTTACAGTAGGTACAAAAGATATATTTCGAGAGTTATCAACATTTATGAAAATGCAAAATAAACTACAATAAACGATAATATAAGTTCCCAAATCAGTTGTATTGTTGAAAACATGTCGGTAGAATACAAGTGGCACCCACGTACAAATAATTTATTTCTCCAAATCCATACTAATATTAAAAATGCAAAAGTAACTCTGTCTGTCTGTCGGCCTGTCTGTCTGTCTGTCTGTCTGTCTCGCTTTCCTGCTAATACTACAGAACCGATTTAAATGAAATTTGGTACACAGATAGTTTAGAGCCTGAGAAAGGACATAGGCTACTTTTTATTCCGGTAGTACGTTCCCGCGGGATAATTTCCGACCTCCACGCGGGCGAAGCCGCTGGCAAAAGCTAGTAATAAATAAAGTGGGTAAGCATTTACTGCGTAGGACTTACATGTGCGCAGAAATTTGATCACTGACCCCTAGACTAGGTTGAACTGAATAGTTCTTCTTTTTTATGTAGGTTATAAGTTATACTTTAAATTTCGACTTACAATGGTATGTGCTAAGGCAAAATATATCCAAAATCTGGTTCAATTTATTTTAAGTGAGGCCGCTAGAAATGGGTTGTGCCGTTTAGCAAAAATTTGGTCCTAAGTGACTGAATACAAATCCAGTCAAGCCCAAATGTCTTCAACCGAACATTGCCACTTTTCTCTTTTTGTTCGATCTAGAAGGTTTTCAGCTGCTTGATTAGATTTGCCTGTGGTTGTCTCAATAAATTATCTTTGTTCGATCTAGGAAGTTGTCGGCTGCTTACTTGGACTTGCCTGGCCTGTGGATTGAAGCCTTCGAGCCCAAGCTTAAAAATGAAGCGACTACACGCTGAAGACAATCCTGTCAATCAATGCCTTGGTTTGGGGCGTCAATGTTTGAGCTATCTAGGATAGGCCCTATATGTTTGTTTTTTTTTTTGCGCTGGGGCTCTGTCTCGCATAGGGTCACAGCGTTTAGCTGAGTGATGGCCATTTGGCGTGGATGTGACGTATATTTTCTCACACTTTATTTTAGATTTTTGTATGGTTCTGGTCTTACTGTGCGTCATGTTTGCCGCAAATAAACGTATTTTCTTTCTTTTTCTTTATTTTTGTTTTTTTATCAGAATCTTTGCATTACGTCGAACAAACCAAAAGATTTATTTTATAGCTCCACGAAATGAAAAAGAGACCATACCGTAGCTGAAGTAAGTACTTAATGAATAAAATGAACATATATCAGCAAATATTATATATCCCGTTGTTAAGATATGCAAATACAGTTATTGATTTTCCATCAGGTGTGGGAGCCTCGTCCGTCTTCGTAGAGAATGCCTCTTGAATGCCTTGAACTTCTATACTGAAATGTATTAATGAAATAGCTGTGTCATGTAGAAATGTTTGAGTAGAAACTGGAATATTACTAGATGTTAGGTTGAGTGGGAGTGATGTATTGAAAAAAGTTAGACATGAAAAGATTCTAGAAACCAGTGAAAACATGGATATAGAATCTGATTTCGATAAAGTTCAGAAAGAGACTACGGCCAATGGCAGTCTTAATAGGTACCTACAGACGCTAGCACATCGAGCTACTACAATCTGTCAAATTTCTTAATTCGATTTTCAACTTTATCGCTAAAGCATTAAGTTTAAGATTGATTGGGAGAATTTGTCGGTTCCGGGTACCTTGATGTGCTGGCGTTATATAAGACTTATGCTGTATATAAGACTTAAGCAAGTACTAAGATAAGAGATGCAGAACAATCAGTTATACAAACACTTTCGCATTTATAAAATTAACATATGAATAGGCTTTGAGCGTACGAAGATTATTCGCTTCAGTCTTACGATAAACAAAATTATGCAAATATATGAAAAGCAGTCATGGAAAACAACAGTACTACCAAAGTGAGTGGTAAACAACACGTACGTTTCATTTGTCGAACTACGACTACACACAAAGATGCAATCTACATTCTGTTGGTTAATTAATTCTGTATTAATAATGTAGCATCACAACGAGAAAGTAAAGGGGCAAATTATTATTGTACCAACGGGTACGCCAAAACGTGTTCTAATAAGTAATGTATTTACATGGAGCAAAACCCAATTAATATTGTCAACTCTCAGAATAAATTAATCCTCCAACACATGTTGATTCTTCCACAAAAAACAAATCCGAGCTCTTCGTTTAATAAAATGTTTGCGACATCTGTGTACTCGGTACGAAGCCTTGGAGTATTCACATAATTTATCCTCCCTGTCTTCGTGAAATTGACATGTTCTTCGCACAAACGTTTTTTTTCTCTTCGCGCTCGTTGATGAAGTTAGAGGAACATCAATCGTGTGGGTGAATCGTAAATGTAGCAAAAGTTATTCCCTGTCAATTGTTTACGGATTGTGAATACAAATAATGGGACAAAGAAACGGTATTAGTTTGCGAAGTCTTCCCACCATTTCAGTACGGGCCTGTTACACGCTGGAATGGTAAAAATAATAGTCTTTTGTTTCTTATCCTGCACGTATAGGAAAAATAGTTTCTTGTCGAATTTTTATCTAATACCGTTTTCTCTTTTATTGTATATAATAATGTTGTGTAAAGTCAAGTTCTTTGTTCTATTGGTATGCGTTGTCTTTGTCAAAAAAAAATTGTAAGCTACCAAAACATGGAAGGGCTTCTTTATGTTTATATTTACTGCTCGTTTATATTTGGTTTTGATCAGAAATATATTTTGTGTGCTAATTATAGTAAGTAATTGTATAAAGTCCAAAATAATGAGCTTTTCCAATTCCAAAAATATTCATGAACATTATTATAATCGGATTATATTGATTCTCATTGAATTTCACGCATGAGTTATCATAATACATTTGGATGTGGTTACTTTTCTACTCGTTTACCGGCGAATTTGGTTTTATTGTGGCATATCTTATATTCGATTACTGTAGCGGAGGTTTCAGTAATACGATCAACGTCTTTCTTTACTTTTCCATCTCCGAGATTTTATGAGTCCGAATAATGTTTGCTATAGAAAAAATATTAGATATTTTGTCGGAAAAGTTTCGGATGATACCCAAAATATTTGTTAAAGATAAGTAAACTGACTTACATATCGATTTGATTATACTTTTCTTTTGACAGTGAAATAAAAGAACTCGCGATTATTACAATTTTGAGTTTTTTAAAGAAAATGCTACAATGTAGGTAGGGTACATACACATAACAGTATTTTAATTTTAAATATAATCATGCTCTCTACTTTTTTCGTCCACAGTTGTTGGTTTTCAAAAAAATGGTGTATGGTATGAAATGGGAGTCGATGAAAACAGTAAGTTGAAAAAAAAAGCCACAAGGACTACCATGGCATGGGTTCAAAAGTCGGAAAAGTTTAATTTGGAAATACATGTAACATTCGGCGTTCATTTTGTATTTGACTACAATTTCATCCCCATGCTCAATGGAATTGACGAAAATTCCAATTTCCATGAAAACGTGGTTAATGTTAGGAGTATGCGTAGTCAGACGTCTTTGAGCAATACCGCACTACCTACTTGATTCAAACGTAATTAAAGGAACGAATCAAATGGTCGTTAATGAACGCTTGAAAGCGTATCTCCCGGTAATAGAGACAAAACACGACAACATATGAAGAAAAATATAGCACAAAATATGAAGAAAAATCCCGACCCAGTACGTGTTGGACCACGCAGAATGAAGGGTTCCGTAGTTGGGTTGAATTTATCTCAAGAACAAATTTGTAATTGGAAAAAAATCTTCCAAACATCGCTGTCAATTCTCCAATTGCAATTGTTAGTTTGTTATCATGAAAAAAATATTTTGTAATGTGTTAAATTCACGATTTTCGGACTTTTTCTTTTACTAGAGAAGCACAGCGCACATATCTTTCATGATTCTAGGTCATCAAGAGGTACGCTACAGGTTTTAATTTATATGCGAGTACCAAAATATGTCATATGAATGGCTGATTTTTACATTACATTAACTTAAAAGCCTGTTTTTGAGCTTCAATGCCCCACAATTTTTTATATGCGTCTCTGAGAAAAAAGGTCTTCACAGATATACTAACGGACGGAAAAAAATGATCTTGTAAGGGTTCCATTTCCTTTTAACATACGGAACCATAAAAATGAATTCATCTGCTGCTTACGTCTTTGGCTTGGAGGTCTAAAGGCGAAAAACGTGACGAACACATTTACACATAATCCCACTTTAGCCCTGATATTAATCATATTCTGTCGGAAAGTATATAAAAATGGTCAAACAAATTGCCTTCACTTTTTCCTTGTAAGATTTGTGTGGGAGTCATGTGTCTCCACATTTTGCGATTAACAGGGATCGCGAATATACAGACTTATGTGAGTCAACGTTTCACATTTCTGTTATCTTTATTTTGCTACTAGCTTTAGCCAGCGGCTTCGCTCTCCTGGAAATCGCAAATTATACCATGAGAGCATGCTACCGAGATAAAAAGTATTAGATGACTCCAGGCAATAATGTATCTCATTTTTACTCATTTTTTCCCATGGCTGTCGTAAAAGGTGACTAAGCAGCGTTTTCTACGTAGTGCGATCGCCAACCCGCCTGCCAGGCATGGCGATTACGGCAAACCCCTCCAAATTAGAGGTGGCATATGTTCAGCAGTGGACGCCTTTCGGCTGAAATGATGATGATAATTTATCTGTGTGCAAAATTTATTAAAATCCATTCAGTCGTTTTTTTGTGGTTGCATAACAAATATCCAAACATAAAAACCTATGTGAGTTTTCGTATCCCACTTCTGTTATCTTTATTTAGCTATTCTCGTCGGGGAAGCGATCATAAAAACACAGAGGACATTACCCATGCCGTGATTTAAAGAGCAAGACGAACTCGGTACCGTTTCCTGATAGGATGTTTATTTGTTTTTCTCTTAGAATTTGCGTAGGCAAAAGTTTTGTCAACTGTCAGGGTGATCAAATTTAATTTGCTTGCGAACGGTACTGGGGGAATTTGAAGAAGTTTTTCCCTAGTAGGTATACAGATTGTTAATACAGAGAAAAAGGTGTAGTTTATTTTTAACTGATGAAAAATAGGAGTTTGCAAGTCGATCGCATACCTCTACATTATTTTTTTAATGCATGGCCACGCATACCTTTATGCTGAATCGTCTGATATTGATAACTCTTTGTTATTAGAAAGGGTATACTGCGAAATTCATCCCATTTAAAAACAAAATCCACAAAAACTTTTTTACAAAAAATTAAACCGACGAAAATGAAAGTGAAAAGCAAAAAATAAGGCTTTTAATCTAACTTAGTTTCTCAATTAATGTAAAATTATATTTTTGAGTCGGCGCCAAACAAACTCAAAAGCGCCAAGTGAAATAATAGCACCTAGATTGATCTTCATTGATCGGTCTTGGTTGTTTGTTTGGCGTCGACTCAAAAATAGTAATTTACATTAATTTTGAATTTTAGAAGTTTAGTTAGACTAAAATATGTATTTGCAAAACAGGGGCGGGTCACTAGTCTTCTATAAAAAGATATCGCTTATTTTATTTGTTACTACAACCTAATAAAATAATCATTTCCCTAGGCGAACGTTTACAAGTTTACTGCTACTATACATAATACAATACAATTGTGAGTACATAAAAACGTCTTACTTATCTCTCTATTACCTAAAGTGGTTACAAAAAGGTAACAGACATTTGCACCTCTTGGGACTTACCTGAAAAAGATAAGCGGTAAATGATATTGTGTATGTAAATTGCTTAAAATTCTTACCGTTAGGTTCTTTGCTTCAGCGGTCTGTGGAATAAGACATTATTGATTATACAGGATGAAAAATTCGTAGCCAATCTCATTATCCTTCTATTTTAAATCCATTTATCTTTGTTCCGTTGTTGCGTTAAAATCTTTGTGTATATTAACATAATAAAAACGATTTTTTTTTTTTGCAAAGTCGCTCTGTATATGTAACATAGGGTGATTTTGAAAACAAGCGACAAAATTAAAGGGAGTATTCTACGCATTAACAATGTTTCCCTCCTTTTCCACCAACTGGCCCAAAATCAAATCAAAAGTCATTTATTTAAATTAGGCTGGAAATAGCACTTTTTAAACGTCAATTTATTTTTAATTTCATATTTGTTCCCATGGTTATATTCGATCAAGTTAATATATATCTATGTAGATATAGATTGAATCTACTAAATTTGAGGGGATGACCCCTTATATTTGGTTGAGTGTAATCGAAGTTATCCTGTATATATATGCAGACTTTCCAAAATTATAGAGAAATTAATGATTCTGAATAGTAATAAAACAATTATAGTAGTTGTTTCGTTATTGTTGTCGTTATTCGTTTGGGGCTGAAACGCTCGGGTCATGGGGCCCGAGTGCGCGCCTCCTTTTTAAGAAAATTTCTCATCGACTGGTCGACACTTCACGTGACTAGAGGGCTGGGTTATTCTTTGGCCAAAGAAATAGCATTGCCATTCAACGTGACAATGCTGCCAATCTTCTGGGCACGTTTCCAGATGACAGTGATGCGGACGAGTACTTCGACGCCTAAGTGTCCTTTGAATTTGCCTCTTTAAAAATAATTGAATTTTGTAAAATTCATAATGTTCAATTAAAGTAGTAAAATACTCATGACTATATTGCCGGAAGGGTAAGCTCAATGTAGTTGTATCTATTTATAGTACACCCACATTTCGCCAGTATAATTCTCATGTAATAGAGGACGGCTTATTCCCAGCAACCCAGCACAAATTCAAATTTCGCAATGTAATATTTTTCTAATAATAATATGTCCATGAAAGTAGGTATCACTATTATAATATTCCTTTTATTGAATACCAACCTAACTCATAGATTCCTTCCAATAAGTGGGCATATAAAACAAAACCACTTATGTAATCCTGTCTTCGTTTCAATACGATGTAATAATTTCGGCATCGACATAACAATTTCTTAGAATAGAAACCTATTCTGAACAACTGATCGTAAAAATGAGAGGTTTCCCCAAACACAAGTGTACCAGACCGTATCAAATGTTGTTTTCGTCTCACCAACTTGCAATTTAAGAGCACAGAATAAACAGGAACAGAAGTTCTACTTCATACAACGAGCAAAAATGCACGTCCACATAGATGTGGTTCACTTTTAAACGCGATTCCCTCCTACTGTATTGATTATAATTTTGTTGTTACGAACGTAGTATTTTGGAATCGATAGTTTTATGAAATATATCTTATAACAAAGTTGTAATTATTATGTCACGAGAAAATCGCTTTTGAAGTTTGCTACAGTCCGGCCGTTGAGAGAATGCGTTCTTCACATCTGTCAGTGCAACAATTCTTGTAACTAATAAAGATCAAAGTTGCAAAACACGTATTCATTCATTTATATGAAACTGACAGAACGCAGTCTCTTGATGGCCGGTCTATAGTGCTTATGACTGTATAGAGAGTGTAAAACGGATCTCACACTACAATGCACCATGCGACGGGGCATAGAAAACGGATACAAATGCCCCGACGCGGAAGCTCGTTTTTCAATTCGTATGTAGAAAATCATGCGTGGGCGCGAGTTTCTGGTGCAACCTAGTGTGGCGCATGATAGTAAGTTTCACTTGCGAGTGGCATTAGGTATTTTGAAATCACCATACCTTCTTATGAGTGTTTGTTTTCTTTCGCCCGTCGTAAGGGACTAGCCTTCTGTACCCATCTATTTTATGTTGAGAGCGAACCCTGTTCTCGCTTTCGCTAATTCTCGTGTCGCTACGAAAATAAGCTTAGTAAGTTTTCCGCTTACTTCTAAAGTTTGCCCTTTATTGCTATGTAATGTCAGATCGCCGGAAAGGAAAGGAGTTAGCGTGGTGTAGTGCAGGAAAACTGACCATTACAGTGATTGTTGTGGTCGTTAGTTTGCTCAATAGGTCCAAAGATTTGATTGTAGACTTTGTAAACTTATTGGCGTTGTAATGATCATTGGTGGGAAATGGGTGATTCGTTGCAGTTGCAATAGGTTTTATTTTGTGTCTTCCAATGCCTGAATTTATTCACATTCTATAAATACCGGAAGGAGTCTGTAAGGGTGATTGGTTTTTTAGTTAAGAGCGTCTCCAATATGCTCTTCTTATAGCCCTTTGTTCACGGTATGGATTCTTTATGGTACGGGGTGTAAACCGCGTGTAAACAACCCTCCATAGTGATCCAAACAAAACTATCGATAGTGTCTACACACGGCAAATAAACCGTTGTTATTTACGACCAGGAAAACGTGTACGTGTGCGTACACAAAAGGAAAAAAGCGTTTATCAAACACTAGTTTTTGCCCGCGACTTCGCCCGCGTTAAATTTATTGTTCCCCCGACCCTTCCCGTCGCGTCGAATCACCTACCCGTGCGATTTTCCCCGTTTTTGCAACATTTTTCATTACTGCTCCGCTCCTCTTCGTTAAAGCGTGATAATATATAGCCTATAGCCTTTCTCGATAAATAGGCTACCCAACACAAAAATATTTTTTCAATTCGGTCCAGTAGTTTCTGAGATAAGCGCGTTCAATCAAACAAACAAACAAACTCTTCAGCTTTATAATATTATAGTATAGATTTTCTATTTAATATATATTATATATGTAATACTAGCTTTTGCCAGCGGCTTCGCCCGCGTGGAGATCGGAAATTATCCCGCGGGAACATACTACCGCGATAAAAAGTAGCCTATGTCCTTTCTCAGGCTCTAAACTATCTGTGTACCAAATTTCATTTAAATTGGTTCAGTAGTTTTAGCAGGAAAGCGAGACAGACAGACAGACCGACAGGCAGACAGAGTTACTTTTACATTTATAATATTAGTATGGATGGATTATATATTCGATTGTTTGTACTTCACAAAGCTTGTAGTCTGCATTTACGAGCTCTGAAATATAGAACACTAGCTTCTGCCTGCGACTTCATCCGCGTAAAATTTCATGTTCCCGCGACCCTTCCCGTCGCGTCGAATCGCCTACCCGTGCGATTTTCCCCATTTTTGCAACATTTTTTATTACTACTCCGCTCCTCTTGGTTGTAGCGCAATGTTATATAACCTATAGCCTTTCTCGATAAATAGGCTACCGAACACAATTTTTTTTTCAATTCGGACCAGTCGTTCCTGAGATTAGCGCGTTCAATCAAACAAACAAACAAACTCTTCAGCTTTATAATATTATTTAGTATATATAGTATAGATTAAAACTTTAAGATCTATGTAAATAAACAGATAAAAACTAATGAGTGGAATGTTTTTTGTTAAAGGAATTAAACCAACTGACTGCACACTCACTGAATTCAAATACTAACCTAATAAAAAGAGAAATGATTAAATAGTGCTTTCTCTTTCAGAAAGCACTACACTCATTACTCCAGTTGACGTTTATAAATTGTGCATAGTATTAAACAAACAGATACTCTTCCCTTTTTATCTCAACGTTTACATACAACAAGGCTCAATTACTTTTTCAATCCAAAACAATGTCAATTAAAAACTCCACAACTTTTATTCGAATAAAATTTGGATGTTCCCCTTTTCGTGGCAAAATAAATCTACAAAAGGTTTTTACTTTTTAATCAGCAAACGTGCAGTTGTCGTATAAAGCCAGTGTCTACTAAACACAAAGAAACTGGGAGAATAATTTCCGTACTTATAATATAGGGGTTGGTTTCGCTCACTCTAGTCTTGGCCGTCCAGCCAAGTTCATGCTGCAGCCAAATGGGACGACATATCCCTGACCTGTTTTGTGCGTTTATTTTTAGGGACACTTTGTTGAATTTGTTGTTTTTATCTTCCGCTAGTGATGTCCCAATGGTTGTTATTTAGTGTTCTGAAACTTTGTAATTATGGATGGTTTGCATAAATATTCAGGATATTTTTTTCAGAAATTTTTTGTTGCATTTTCATTACGTAAGTTGATAGCTGCGTAAAATCGCTCAGAAATGCAGTATTTATTAAAAATCATGTTCTATCATGAAAATGATGATTAATTTTATGAGGAAAATTCAAATTTGTGATTAAATGATTTAGCCAGGGTTTTTCCTCGTAAAGTAATATTAATAGAACTTTAATCAGTTTTTGCCACTGAGCTAATTTGTAAGGTTTCTTTTCACTGTACCGTAATACAACTAACTAGCTTACTTTTTTTTAGTGTCACAGGTCAAATACACAATGAATTCGTTATTATTAACCAATTTGTAAATCAGAGGAGGTTCTATGTTAATATGTATGTATTTGTATGTAAGTTCACTAATGTCTTTATCAATTGTGGAACGATTTTAAAATTTTGTTTTTTAATTTAGTAGAGGAATCTTGCGCGGTGATACCATAATTAATTTTATGAACTACTAGCTTTCTATATAGAATAGCGTCGCCACTATATGCGGGAGCCTTAAATATATAAACGTTAAAGACAATATGTACCTAATGTAAAATTTGGTGTTAAGAGCCATTTTACATTTTTGCGCGAATATCTAAGATTTTAGTCGCCTAATTTACCTCTCATCTCATCTTTATAAATACTCTGGCATTGACGAATACATGTAAAAAATAGATCATTTTTTGTTTTGTCACTTTTAGTAGCACATTTACAAAAACTTAATTGTTTACTTTGTAGTAATTAATCTCCCACAACTAGTTTTCTTAAAAATCAGCGCAGGGTCAATTTCTGACTCCTATTTCTATCATTAATATGTAGAAATTTGAGTAAAAAAAATACACAAAACATCAGACATATAATCTAGTTGTTACATTTAGTACTAGAATATTGATTTTTATTAACATTAATTAGTAAAAAAAATAAGTCTTATGGCATGTTTTACGATTTATTCGCAATTTTATCGCGTTTTTTTTGGTTTGAATAAAGCATAATTACATTTAAAAATTCATGTCAGTATAAAGTATGCTCTATAATAAATAGAATCCTCAAGTTTTATTTAAATCCGTTTATTTAATTAGACATAATATCGTTTTTGAAATCACTCTAAATTAGAATAAATTACGATGCACAAGCGGGCACCGTTTAGTATGGCGCAAGCGCCCAACGAGGAAGGACCTGTGCCACTTTTTCCCGCGTCTCAGTTTTCGGGTACTCGTATCGTAAACGCAAAAATATACTACGATTACAACATTTTGCTATTCTTCACATTTTATTTTTTTGTATAAGATAAGAGTTTCGTTTATTATCAAGTAAAGCTTTATTTTAATAGATTGTAGAAAAAATTTGACCAAAATAATTTATTTTAACTAAATCTGACTATTTTTAATCGTGATTAAAAAGGTGTGGAATAAAACTAGTAGTCATGAACAAAAATTCACACCAAAGCCTCGCCTTCACGTGGAAAACAGTACTGTTTTCTTTTTTTTCTTTTGCTTATATCTCAAAATGTCGTGTCCTATCGCAAAAAGTAATGAAATTTTCGACCCTCTATAGAAAACCCTACACATTTAAATCTTAACACGTGGGTAATATTTCTTTTATATTTTTCAAACAAACTAGTGATCGCCCATTGGTCGAAATTCGACCGTACTTCATTTGAATAAAAATACATTATTAAAAGAAAAAATATAGATAATAAAAAATAAAAAAATAATAATATGGTTATATTTGACATTCAGTAACACTATAGACAAATTGTTGACGCTGCACTACTGTGGAGAGGGTTCGCTGGCGGGATGGTGATGGCCAGGACCAGGACTTAGGTGTAATGAGTAAAGAACACTTCTTTAGGACTCTCTTTTTTATTTTCTTAATACTTCTTAACTGCTGGATATGGAACAATATGGAATGAATTATCACAGAAAGCTCTGTTTTTATAGAATTTTCCCTATTATTTTTAATAGCTTCTGCCCGCGACTTCGTCCGCGTCAAATTTTCGCTCCTCTTCCCGTCGCGTCGAATTGCCTGCCAGTTTTCGTCCATTTTTCATTTGCTGCTCAACTCTTTTTGACCGTAGCGTGATGTTATATAGCCTATAGCCTTCCTCAATAAATGGGCTTCTCAACACAAAAATAATTTTTCAATTCCAATCAGCAGTTCCTGAGATTAGCGTGTTCAATCAAACAAACATACAAACAAACAAACAAACAAACAAACTCTTCAGCTTTATAATATTAAGTATAGATTAATTATGACGGTTCCAAATGTCATAATTATAACCAGCCTGTACAATCTATGACCAGCCTGTACAATCGTGAGACATACAACCTCTACAGTTTGCACACGACACTAAGTTTTGTATGGGCAACTTACTAATGCCATACTTGACACTCTCCATAAAACCACAAAAAATATTTCTTATAAATCTAAACTAAATTCCTATCGTCGCTAATACAAATAAATAATATTAAAGACAAATATTCTCGACATGATCATAGATTTTAAAAATGAAATAGGTTATTTAGCCATAAAATTAATTTATTACCTATGGTTATACTTGACATTCAGTAAGACACAAAATCAGGCTTACCAACTTAGGGTTTTTTCCAAATTTAGGGGGTAAATAAGAGGATTGAGATTTTTAGGGGCGTTCAATTTTTAGGGGTATTCTTAGGGATTTTTTGCCATCTTATATTTCTCATTGTGTTTTGATTACAATAAAAGTATTAGCGACTACTGTGGGGCTGTGCCGGGTCTATGATTACTGAACATTCGTTGGTTATTTTCATTATAATTTTTTAGCGGATTATTTCAGTAATTGTGGCGGCATGTTTAGTGGTTTTTAACTTAAGCTTTAGGGGTAAATATTTCTGGGTGTTGGTAACACTGCACAAAATAATAAAGACAGATTTGGACCATAAACAAAAGAATTTCTATGCATGTGTGTATTACATACACGGTAATGAACAGTAGTGTGTGTAACGTGTTATTTATTGAAAATAATGTATTTTTACGCATAATTTTAAAAAAAATATTAGCGTTCGTCACTTCTTCTCTGTATAAACTATAAGTGTGCGAAATTTCATACTCCTCCGTCCGCCCAATTTTCGTAAAAAGGGATCCAAAGTTTTCGCTTCACGTATTAATATATAGATAATGAAAAATTCCACATAAAACACGTCCAGGCTGCCCCCTTGCGCGCGCCTTCGTCTCTCAACAAGTTCATTGCGTAGTGCACACAAGTACCAAGTTGCGAAGCCAAAAGACAAAAAAAAAATACCACGTTGAGTCGCGATTGTGAAATTTGATTTTAGTCATGTCATAATAATTTTTAAATTTAGAGATTATTTCTTGCAGAATAGCGTAACAATTCTCATAGCTAAAAGTAAGGAATTTTAGAGATAGTTTAGTTAGTTTAGTTCATTGTAGAACAGAATCGACACCAATATGTAACTGTTTTATTTTTTTTTATTTTTATTGTATACTTTACATAACATATATTTGTATTTTTTTATTAGTCTTGAAATCTTTATTAGACTGGATAAATAAAAGTAAGTATTTTCATAAATCTCTAAATACCGCATTATAATTCTAACGGCTCAAGATTGTTTAGTTAGACCGTCACTACTCGCGTTACACTATTTGTATTGTGGATGTGTGGATAGCTACGCACACATACATAAGGTTGCTGTCTTTTACCTAAACTCGAGCGTTCAAATTTTGTGAGATGGCTCTTAATGATACAATTTCTATTTAATTCTTTTTCTACAAATCGACAACAGCGCGGTCCTTGTTTCTGTGTCCTTAGTATTAATTGCACCTTCATAACTGACCCACTATAGGTTCTAAGAAGCTTCAGTCAGATTCGTGGCTAATTAACATTAGCTACATTGGTTGATATTTAAGATAAAGCAACACTTGCCGAGATCAGTTCGTGAATGTGTGTGTTCGTGAACATCCATTTCATACCGAGACCCGTTCCCTATGTGCCTCGAAAAAGCACGTTAAGCTGTTTGTCCTGGCTGTCTTTTGTTCTACTTTGATGATCGTTGCTGGTAGTCAGAAGTTCTAAAGCCATCTGACAATCTTAGCATCGAGTATCGTCTAACCAGTCGTTGCTGGTAATTAGAAGCCCGAAAGACTGACACCCCTCTTAGCATCGAGTATCGTCTAACCCCAGTGGGTTAAACGATACTCGATGTTATGGAGGTTCAGTAGGAAGTTGCTGGATGTAAAAATACTGGTATTCGGCTGCAGCTGGTTAGACCGATCCAAGAGAAGGCTACGAATATGAATTCCTTTACTTTTACAAACATAACTGGCGAAATGTGGGTATACTAGTGTTCCCCATCTGCTTTACCCTCTGGAAATATAAGCGCGATATTATGTATTCCATGAAAATACAATATAATAATATCATAACTCGGAAAACAACTGAAAATTGGAAAACATAACCAATTTTAGACACAGACAAATAAAGATAGAGGAAAATGTGATTACACGAAATAGAACAGGCACCCACTAAAGTGAGGAAAATTGTTAAATGAATCGTGATTTCGTGAGTTTGTGTAGTGAGTCGCTCTGTGGGTGGTCTGTCCGAAGCCAAGTTGGTATTTTCGTGGCGAACCATTGGTTTATACAGAAAACTACATAATCATATCGAACTAGTTATTGCCAGTGGCTTTGTCCGCGTGTATGTCAAAAATTATCTCACAAGAATGTACTACTATTGCGATAAAAACTGGCGTCCACTATAGTGAGGAAAATTGTTAAATGAATTGCGATTTTCGGTACTTCCAGGTTATTCCATTGGCTTTTACCGAAAACTACATAATTATATTGAACTAGCTTTTGGCAGCGGCTTCGTCCGCGTATATGTCAGAAATGATCTCACAAGAATTTACTACTATATTATTGGGATAAAACTACTATCGGGATAAAAACTGGCGCCTACTATGGTGAGGAAAATTGTTAAATGAATTGTGATTTCGTGAATTTGATAGTGAGTCGCTCTGTGGGTGGTCTGTCCGATGCCAAGTCGGTATTTACGGAGTATTCTATTGCCTTATACAGAAAACCTCATAATTATGTCGAACTAGCTTTTGTTAGCGGCTCCGTCCGCGTGAGTGTCAGAAATTATTCCACAAAAACGTACTACATTAGTAGTTCGTTTCGTTTTTCATTTTTATCCCATTAGGGATAAAAATGATTCTATGTGTTAATCCAGGTCATAATCTGTCTGTATGCCAAACTTCATCCAAATTCGTATTCCTGTTTTTGCGTGATTGACAAACATCTATACATATAGTTTTCACATAATAATATGATTAAAGAAGCATAGTAGGCACCACCATTGATCGGCACCGTAAAAAAATAAATGAAAACTTACTAGATGAAGAGATTTGTTATTTATTATATTTTTAATCTTTTGTTTGGGAACTCTCACACTGGTATTTATTAAATGATATTTGCTGGCAGGTGGGTACTCACTGGTTATAATGTTAAACAAATAAATGAATTTCTCGTCGTGGTATGGTGTATAGAGACTATGGAAAATTGTTAAATGAATCGTGAACTTCCAATAACCAATAGTATTGTTATTGATAGTCTTAGTGGATGGTCTCACCGAAGCCGAGTTAGGGTTTCGGGGGCGGTGAATGAAGTCAAGTCAAAGAATCAAATACCAACCAAATCCAAGACCATCGTTGTGCAAATTATATACGCATAAAGATATTTTTGAGAATTCTGGCGTTTTGTGTCCATATAGCAACATCGATACATACTAATATTATAAAGTTGAAGAGTTTGTTTGTTTGGTTGAACGCGGTAATCTCAGGAACTACTAGTCATAATTGAAAAAATATTTTTGTGTTGGGTAGTCTATTTATCGAGAAAGCCTATAGGCTATATAACATTACGCTACACGCGAGCAATAATTTGACACGGGCGAAGTTGCGGGTAGAAGCTAGTTGTTTAATAAATGAATTCAGCTACCATCGCTAGAATCTAATCTTCGTCATAAAAAAGTACAATCACACTTTTAAATTAAATCAAACTTTAAAATCTTTAGAACGAACTAAGAAGACACATCAAGAAAACAAATGGCAGTCATTTGTAACCACTGTCTGTATAAAACTTATTGTCGGTCTTAAATCTTTTACTTTTAAGACATCTATTTAAGCTCAACAGTTTCGAGAACATAAAGTATTTCAAATATCGCAGTCGTTTGAGGTAACAAATAAAACAAGCTTACTCAATAAGATCTCAAAGGCAACCAACTGAGTGGATTTGTTCGACGGAAATTTTAGAAGCTATCATCGCACCAAGTCGTGTGAGCACTGAAGCATAAAAGACGGATTTTACGATTGCGGCTGTACAAATAACGCATTTTGCGAAAATATTATTCGGTTTCATGCCGCGACACCGGGTTGTTAAGCGTAATACACATACGCGTAACGAAATCGCACGAATTCGCTCGAAATCGGGTCCAACCCGACACGCAGCGATGACGCGGCAGCGTTGCGTGATATCGCCACAACTTTTTATATCAATACAATTATTTTTATTGGTCGAATTCTCTTTTTTATATTTTGCGAAAGCTGGCTTCGTTCCAATAGAAAAGGTACGGAAACATAAGGATCAGAAACCCAAAATGGCAGCAACAGTAAAAGCTTTCTCGTGTTTATCGTACAATATCTGTATTGAATGAACTGTGACCAAAGCAGAAGTTTATCTATTGTTGTTGAATTCACATTATAACAAACTGTTTGGCAAGAAAGTATTGGTTAGACTTCTTGCCAAGTCTGTGTCATAATCTGAAATAGTGATGTGATGATATGTGATTAAGCCCTCGTATTGTGGATGCAATGAATAAGTGTGCAGTACTCTTTACAATATCTTTATGGTGATTCTAGTTTATAGCCTTGGCAGTGTGCCTGAGGAGATATAAAGTTTAAATTTCGGTCTAATGACTTCTCTCATGGCGTTAAGCTGCTTTATAAAAATATATGAATATTTAAGATATCTATTGCAATTTATGCAAAATTTATGACTAAAGCATTCAGTTCTTTTGACGTCGAATGCTAGATTATAGCATTAGAATTTTATATATAGAACCGAGACAGTAAACAATGTTTCAACTATAAGACTTTATATGTACCTGCACTGACAAGAGGCTTGCTTAGCACCCAGAGCCTAGCAAGTCACTTTGCGAGCAGCGAAGTGAAACGCACGTTCTAGAATTTTCCCAACCGACTGCATTGCGCTCTTGGCGCCATCAGCCTTTATAGGAATAAACAAACAATATGTTAAGTCACTAGGCTCACGCTAAGCAAGCCACCTGTCAGTGCACATATGGCCTAAAACTAACATATTTTCTTCCTTATCCTTACATAGTATAAAACAAATTAGCTTCCCGCGTTTGTACGCTAAAATCTTTAAACTATCCAACGGATTTTAATGCGGTTTATATCAATAGACAGAGTGATTCAAGAGAAAGGTTTGAATATGCGGGCGAATCTATTGGCAAAAGCTAGTGTTTAATAAAGTAAAATCTTTGAGTAAGCCTCTTATTTGATTTAATCAGTATTTTATCAGTCACGTTCAAGCGAGTATAAAATGTTTTATTTTGTTTATTTTATCCCTAAAGCGAAGTACCATTTATCTTTTGAGTCCATAATCGTTAACATCAGGTCTCTGGTGGCAGTTTGTCATAAATAATATGGCAGGGTTAAAACGAGTCCTATTTTTTTCATAAAAAATCACACTATCTTTAAAGTGGTGCTAAAAGACAGACAGATACTAACAGTTGGTTTTAGTTATGTAGAAAACTAGCACCGATCAATTTTTTTTTTGTTGCTAAATCACGAATTGACTTTTCCCGCTCTGGTCGGAGCGGGACGGCGTGTCAGACTTTTACGGACTGAAACCCGCCCGTGTACTATCTATGCTGGAGCCACGGTAACTCTTTCGAAAAATTCCGCGATCGTGGCAAGGTAATACGAAGCCTGGGTCATCATTCTCTTACCAATTTACAGTCGTACAGATTTACAACTGTGATCATTTAAAATGTTTTTCGGACCAGTAGTTGTTTGTACGTCTTGGCCATTGATTTTCAAATTAGATATTTATCTTTAAAGTTAATTTTTTCTAAGTACTGTTGTACTTAGAAAATATTAGAAACTATAAAAAAATACCCTAACTTAACCATGGGATTCAGTTGGATTCCTAGGAATTATCAACCAAAGTAATTTTTGTGGTCTTTGTTTGCGTGGTCTCAAAAGCCTTAGTTTAAAATTTTGAAAAATAGAGCAGCTATCATTCAATTAAAGGCTTTCAAAAAGTAAAAAAATCACCTGGCTTGGCGCTCCGTGTCACATTATAGCTCTAGATTACAAAGCTTACAGCCAAGTCTCGTAAAAACCCTAAGATTTATAGGTCCCTAGCGGCAAACTCAATAGCTTTTATTAGATTTAAGCGATGCTCACACGTAAAATATTATGACAAATTGACCTTATTGGAGAAAAATTGTAGCGAACTTCATAAACAAATTACTTTATTATGAAGAATTATGTTCTACATAACTTTGGTAAATGGTTACATCTAAAAAGAGAGCACACTATTAAATTCTTTGGACCCATTTGAGCCCGTGACCAGTATAATAAATAACCACGACTGGACTGTGGATAGGTAGGCATATGCAGTAGTGGGCAATATCGGATCTGAAAACATAACATCCGACGGAATGCGGGAAGTACAGCCAAATATCACGCGTTTTAATTTGTATGTTAAAAAATCTGCAGTTTTTCTCCTTTTCCCTTTTTTATATCATAGGTGTTTTTGTTTCTTTATCAAAATTATACGTCAAAACGTGGCTGTAAAGTATTTACTTTTTTCCGATGACTGCCTCGCTGGTCTCGTAATCAAAAGCGTGACAGCTGAACAATGGGGTCCTGGGTCGGTGAGAGTGATATTGGGTTTTTCCATTAGGAATTTGCTTGAGAGTTCCCGTGCCTCAGAAAACATATTAAGCCACTGGCCCTGCGCCTGATCTCTCCCAGTCGTGTCGAACTCTTCCTATTGAACTAAAAAAGTGAGGAAAGTGAGAGAGCACCTTTGTTTGCGTTCACACGTGTGCAATATAATATCGCCATGGTTGAAATGAGATATAGAACATTTTTGTATATCTTTTCGTAGGAACTACATGTGTAATCAAATAACTTTCAAAGACATGTTCACGGTCATCAACACGTTACATTGCGTGACATTATCCATGGTCAGTCGCCACAGTAGTCTCTAAATTAATTTACCCTGAAGCTCTAGCAATACTAATTACACTAGCAACGCCGTAATGCCCCATTTAGCAGTAAGTGTTGAGGTAAGGATGGCTTCACTGGAGTGACGTAGGATGTGTCTAATGTGGAATGTAATGTTACGTTACGGCTCGAGAAGATATTTCAGGTATATTTGTAACGGAAACTGTCTATTGTCAGTGTTTGTTCTCTTGGGGTCATAGTAGATACATAAGTATGGAAAATATTAACTTGATGCTCTAACATCTTATTTCGGTTTATTGTAAAACTTATTTACCTTAAGATAGTGTTTATTTTTTTTTAAATGTGCCTCTGAAAACTTTTTAGTTTTCTTATGATTTTCACTTTATTTTTTAATGCACCACTTTTTAAGATTCTGTTCTCTTTTCATAGTTGCTCGCAGTAACTAAGCCAGGGTACCCCAACCAAATGAGCTATGTTTTTGTTTTGTGGTTCGGAAATCATTAAATGACGTCGCCTGCTCTGGGCGAAGTGGAAGAGCGTGTCAGACTTTTACTGACTAAAATCTACCCGTGTTCCTTCAGTTGCCCATGTGCCGGGGCCACGGTAACTCTTTCGAACAGATCTTGCGACCCTGGCAGGAAATGAGCTATATTAGATTGGAACTGTGACTTATCACGCTTGCGCCGATTTGCAGTCTCTGTTATGCGGCTAATTAGTTTTTAGTAAGTGCACCAAAATGCGGAGCAAAACAAGACGCAATTATTAAAACTAGTGCTCGCCTAGAGGTCGAAATTAGAGAATGTTTTGTTAATTAATTTCAAATGCATTTTTATATAAACATATAAGCTTTCTGCACTTCTTCTTATATAAACTTTAACTGTGCGTAATTTTCGTAAATAGGGATACAACGTTTTTGCTTCACGTATATATATATAGATAGATAACAACTTTTGTGACAATAGTTTCATCACCACTGTCCTAGAACAAAAAAAAAAAACGAATACACGTGACACCTATTAACCCGCACTGGGTTCTCGTGGAACACAGCCTACTTCACTGAGAGAGGTGGCCTGTGTCCCAGTTGTGGATAAATAATGTAATGTTGATTATGTTAGATTGCGAATTAACATTTTTTTAATTTTACATGTTCTGATTATTATAATTATTTTAGAAGCGATCCTTCCAGTGACTCAATCTTGAGTCTCTGGTTATCTTTATTATATTACTAGCTGACCCATCGAACTTCGTACCGCCTCAGAATCAATAAATGTTGTGTTAACTTATCAGATCCCACCAACACAAAGCAAAGAGCACAAAGTACCATATACCCATGTTAGACCAAGTTGTGACAAACTGGTACTGTAAAGGCATAAAGCGTTTTCTAGCTACCATACACCCATGATAGGTGAGCTCCTACCAAATTATGCCAACCTAGTACTTCCAAGACATAAAGCGTTTTCTAGCTACCACACACCCATGTTAGGTGGGCTCCTACCAAGTTATGCCAACCTGGTACTTCGAAGACATAAAGCCCATGTTAGTTGAGCTCCTACCAAGTTATGCCAACCTGGTACTTCGAAGACATAAAGCGTTTTCTACCTATCAAACACCCAAGTTAGGTTAGGTTAGTTAGGGTATAAGTTTTCTTAAATTTTTTAATTTTCCGCGCAATTTTAAATTTTTTTTCTTTCATAAGAACCGTCTCCTGACAATAACAAACACAACAAAAAAAGAAAAAGTGAAATCGGTCCAGCCGTTCATGCGTGATGGCGTGACCAAGGGAAATAGGGATTCATTTTTATATATATAGATAATAATTAGCATTTTTGGAGCTTCGGAAAACCTTGAGCTAGTTTCCGCATAGAGAAAAAGATTACATAAATAATAATCCGCGTCATAAACACGTTGAATTGGTGCATGCAGTAACTCTGTCAGTGAAGTATTTTGCAAGTATACCATTCGATAGCCAACCATTTCCTTTAAGGGATGTTAAGCTTAAAACAAAGCATGTGTGGTTTTATTATTAGTTTCTTTACTTATTACATATTTAATAAAACAAATTTGCATTTCATGTTTGCATGCTTAGATCTTATGAACTATGCAACGGATTTTGAAGCGGTTTTCATCAATATACGTATACAGAGTGATTTAAGAGGAAGGTTTTTATGGTTAATACGCGGGCGAAGCCGCTAGTAAAAGCTAGTAGACTATAAATCCCCCTTTTTATGTCCGATATTTCGTAGTCTCTGTGTTGTTCCATGGAATACAATTTAAATTGGTTTGTCCAGAAAATACTTGACGCAATAACTTTGTCTCTGTTGGTAAATTTATTTCTTAAAGGAGTAAATAAATACGTCGGTGTAATTCTAGTGTTTTAGTTAGCTTGAGAATTTTCAGTGAGCTCAAAAATAGTTGAATCAATTTTCTCTTTGTGTAGATTTGGTAGCTATATAGTTTGTCCTTGGATAAACTGCTGCTCTTCACTGCTCCACTTGGAAACAATGGTGGCCAAGTGGTATCAAAACTCAGTTACTTTTTGTAAATAATATCATCACCACTGCTCTCATAACGGTGAATAAAAACTTTGTAAGGAGACCGGCATGTCTTAGAACCAAAAATTGTAAGACATGTGACGTACATCTACCAACCCGCACTGAGCCCACGTGGTAGCACCACACCCATGTTACAGCCCATCCCCTCTCACCGAGAGAAAGCCTACATTTTTTGAACATAACGAAACTAAAGGAAACCGGATTTTTCAACTCTTACTTTGACTAACAACAATATCAGTGGTTGTTGACCTCTCTAGAAAGAATTCATCTATTCTGTTAATATTATTTCAATTTTATCCTTATGAAATATCGACGCACATAACGTCTGTAGCGTATCGTTATCTAATTTAATTTGACCCTGTGTATTTAAGTACGAACATACTGTCAATGTATCACTTTCAGGTGCCATGCCACCCTTTATCGGGGAAGGCAAAATAAGAAACTGCTAATTTATAGGCTTGCAACGAATACTATATTCGGCAGTATACCGAATACCGAATATTCGGCGAGCCTCCTGACCGAATAGCCGAATAGTAGGCAAAAGTATTTGGCCGGATTTTAGCGCCAAAACTTGTACAGACGTGATTGTTTCGCACTCGTTTGTTCTAACCATTCTACCGCTGTCACTGTCAATCGTCAAAAAATATAGTTTGAAAATAGCCTTGACAGGATCCCGCCTCATTTCGGACCACTTGTTGTTAAACCCCAATTTCTCGATATTTTACTATGATATAGGATTCTGACTGTTTCGTAATATCTACAAATTTTCCTATTCGGTGTATGACATATATGTAATTTGGTTCAGAATAAAATGAGTATCATTCAAATTATGAACGAGTTTTGTTATTTTCGTCCCATTTTTATCATTAAAGGTCCCAGAAATTTTAACAAAAGACATATTTTAACCTTACCCTTCTAAATTTTGATTACGATAATAATTAAAATAAACAGGATCCTTAACTTTTCTAATACAGAAGATGATTATGTACCTGTGTTATGTACCAATGACTACTTAAATGATTACAAGAGAAATGAAAAGATGAATATACTCGTATACGTAACGAATCGATTTTTTTTTTCATTTTACCAATTATCTCCCTATAACAAAATATATTACTTAAGTATTCGGTATTTGGCCGAATATAATAAAAGCAGCCGAATAGGCCGAATACCGAATAGTAAGCGAATATTCGTTGCAAGCCTACAAATCACAGTTATTATGTTTTAAAGGGCAAATCAATAATCTCTTCTTCTTTCGGATTCTTTAAGAAGTGCCTGTAGATATGAATACGGATATAAAAACCCATCACACGTTTTCATATGTTTCACGACTTTACAAAATTCCTCCAAGATACTGTTGAAGAACTAATAAAAAAGTATACATTTTTTTATTCAAGCCGCGTTCCCAATAAAAATATGAAAACCAAAACAAAGGTCACCATTGGGGCCAGACACGCTGTCGCCAAATGTGGCATTAAGTTTGGCCAAACCGAGGATATTATCGCAAGAATATAATGGAACTTATTTTGTAGCAGTTTTTATTGTTTATCGTAGATTTATCGTTAGGAGAAAATTAAATGTAGGATAAGCTCTTCTATTAAATTGTCTGAAAATGTTTTAGATATTTGGTAAACTTTGTGAAATTAGACGCCTTATCTATACTTAATTAAAACAATTTAAGCCCTATGCCAAAGTGTTCTAAAATCTATTAAGATTGTGAGACAAATCTAAAATTGTTTCTGGAAAATGTCTCTGGTATCTAACTAAAGATATTTTCTTAACTCATAAAACCAGCATTATAATCTACCACCCTTACTCTTCCGTCAGTAATAAAATGGAGCTACTAAAAGTAAGTGGACGCCCGCTGTGAACCCGAGATCTTTCCAACATGTCAAGGTCGCATACACTACAAAATTTGAGAGTAATTCGACTTTGAGCACCGTTTCGAACGGCACCTAAAGTATTTAACTAACGGCACCGAAAAAATTTTTTGATAAGTGCTATTTTGGGGAACAGTATTGAAATACCTACAAATTATACAAATGATACCGAAGTTAAAAAAGTTGCCCAGAATCAAATAGTACTGGACCTTTAATTTCAAATACTAATTACAACCACATCACTTTCCCTTATTCAGGTATCTCTCGTCGAAAGAGCTTTTACTTCTTTAACTTAATGAGTATAACGAAGTACCTACCAATAGTAGTAAGGTAGACTGTCGTTCAATCTCGGTAAGGTCAGAAATTCCTTTGATCTTAGATAGACGTAATTTATCAGAGGATTATTTTCACGTCAGCTGCTTTGAAGGCCTTGAATTGAAGGTAGAACCTAATATTATTTGTATGAAATTCCTTTTAGTTGAGAATGTGACTGAAGAGAACTCATTGCTAATGATATCTAGTTTTGAATCGAACAAATACCACGTTTTGATGTGTAATATGTATACGTGTAATATGTATATGTATATGTGTAATATGTATATTTCATTATTTTTTACAGTCTTTTAAAAATCTGCTATATAACTGAAAAAAGTGAACGTAATGTACACTACTCAAGAAAGTGTAGCCAACTCTAAATAAGTGAAAACTCTTTAGAGGAATGCCACAACATACATAGTTGAATGAATCTGCATTAAATAATTTTCCGTTAAAAATAAAAGCATTTTAAATTGAGCAAAACCTTCACGATCAGCAGCATACGGCGTTTTGAAACGTGAGATCTTAAGGCGCTCCACCCACTGCACCGCGCCCCGTCGCGTAGCGCGGGATGGCAGATTTTACCATTGTATGCAAGTATCTCAATTTATATAGAAATCACGCCTAGTGCGTTATACGTCGCTCCGCGCACCGCGGCGGGACGCATCTTCAGTGGGTGAACCGCCTAAGAGAAAACTGACCACAATCATAGTTATATTTTGTGAAAATCATTTAATGTATTATAAAAATATGTTTAATTTAATAATTATTCAGAAGTGAATTCTTGGAACTATTTTTCGTTTTAAAGAACTATGTCCTTTTTTATTGAATAATAGCCAAAATAATAGGCGAACTGACATTGTCATTCCAATGTACGAGTAGGTACGTGTTTTTATTGAAACCAAAAAATATATTTTTGTTTTTGCTCTTATTTTGCGTTTTTCATTGTTTACAAACATTCCAGTCTTTATGCCTGAGCACTTTTTATGTGAAAACATCATGGACACTGTGACCTTCCAATGCCTCTAATGAAGGTTCTTTTATTATGTTTTTCTACTTTGGCACTAGGAGTGGAGGTTCTTGTATTTACAGTTCGAGCTCTGAGAGCTAATAAAGTTTGCCGAGCCAAGATTTCAATTTGAGCTTATAAGTATTTCGATGTTTTTAGTGTTAGAGAAAGCACAGCAATCAGTTCTTTATGTTCTGTAGCTTTCCTTTCATTTGCAACTGTTTCCTTCATAATAGTTATACCAACTATAGGTATACAAGATGCAATTTTGAACCTGCAAAACATTTCAGGAGGTTGTTATGAGACTCGTAAATAATCATATAACAATACGATACCAAGTCAATAATCAATAATACTTTTTATTTAAGATTTTTAAATTTTATTCTTTTTCAGAATTACTCTCTTAATAACCCTCTTCATAAAATCTATGAAAGAAATGTCAGTTGCATTTGTTTGTGTGTGTGAAAGCGCAGTTTAAGGACACGTACATACTGGCCGCGTTTTAAAAAAACCAGCCAAGTGCGAGTCGGACTCGCGCACCGAGGGTTCCGTACAAACCTGTAGGTATCCTCAGTTTATGTAAAAGGTTTATGCTTATGAAATTATATGTTTTTTTTTTAATTTTTATATTTGAGTTGATTGAATGAAAGATAAATTGCGGTTTACGATTTATGACGTATTAAAAAAAAACTACTTACTGGATCTCGTTAAAACTAATTTTCGGTGGAAGTTTACATGGTTATGTACATCATATATTTTTTTGAGTTTTATCATTCTCTTATTTTAGAAGTTACGGGGGAGGGGGCACACACATTTGACCACTTTGGAAGCTTCTCTCGCGCAAACTATTCAGTTTAGAAAAAAATATATTAGAAACCTCAATACCATTTTTGAAGATCTATTCATTGATACCCCACACGTATGGGTATGATGAAAAAAAAAATTGAGTTTAAGTTCTAAGTATGGTGAACCCCAAAATTTATGATTTTTTTTCTATTTTAGTGTAAAAATCTTGATGCGATTTACAGAATACATCTACTTACCAAGTTTCAACAGCGTAGCTCTTATAGTTTCGGAGAAAAGTGGCTGTGACATACGGACGGACAGACAAACAGACAGACAGACAGAAAGACAGACAGACAGACAGACATGACGAATCTATAAGGGTTCCGTTTTTTGCCATTTGGCAACGGAACCCTAAAAAGGGAGTTCACACTTACCGATTTCCGTAAACTAGTGATCGCCCATTGGTTGAAATTCGACCGTACTTCATTTGAATAGAAATAAAATATTAAATGAAAAAATATAGGTAATAATAAATATAAAAAAAATAATAAGGTTATATTTGACATTCAGTAACACTAAAGACAAATTGTTGACGCTGTACTACTGTGGAGAGGGTTCGCTGGCGGGATGGTGATGGCCAGTACCAGGACGTAGGTGTAATGAGTAAAGAATACTTTATCAGGACTCTCTTTTTTATTTTCTTAATACTTCTTAACTGCTGGATATGGAACAATATGGAATGAATTATCACAGAACTTCGTTTTGTTCTTATACAATTTTCCCTATTATTTTTTATTAATTATGACGGTTCCAAATGTCATAATTATAACCAGCCTGTACAATCTATGACCAGCCTGTACAATATTGAAGCATACAACCTCTACAGTTTGCACACGACACTAAGTTTTGTATGGGAAACTTACGAATGCCATACTTGACACTCCCCATAAAACCACAAAAAATATTTCTTTTATATATAAAATAAATTCCTATCGTCGCTAATACAAATAATATTAAAGACAAATATTCTCGATATGATCATTTGATCATAAATTTTAAAAATGAAATAGGTTATATATCTATAAAATTAATTTATTACCTATGGTTCTACATTACATTCAGTAAGACTATAGACACAAAATCAGGCTTACCAACTTAGGGGTTTTCCCAAATTTAGGGGGTAAATAAGAGGATTGAGATTTTTTAGGGGCGTTCCATTTTTAGGGGTATTCTTAGGGATTTTTGGCATCTTACATTTCTCATTGTGTTTTTGATTACAATAAAAGTATTAGCGACTTCTAGTACGGTTCCTCGATACTAAGAATGCAGAGTGAATGATTAACAAATGTCGCGTAATAAATATAGACAAATATTACTACTGTATGCCGGGTCTATGATTACTGAACATTCGTTGGTTATTTTCATTATAATTTTTAGCGGATTTTTTAAGTAATTGTGGCAATTTTAGGGGTTTTTAACTTAAGCTTTAGGGGTAAATATTTCTGGGTGTTGGTAACACTGCACAAAATAATAAAGACAGATTTGGACCATAAACAAAAGAATATCTATGCATGTGTGTATTAGATACACGGTAATGAACAGTAGTGTGTGTAACGTGTTATTTATTGAAAATAATGTATTTTAACGCATAATTTTAAAAATATTAGCATTCGTCACTTCTTCTCTGTATAAACTATAAGTGTGCGAAATTTCATACTCCTCCGTCCGCCCAATTTTCGTTAAAAGGGATCCAAAGTTTTCGCTTCACGTATTAATATATAGATAAGAATAAATAAAAAAAAAAGTACCTGCCCATTTTATTGTTGATTCGGGTTGAGAATCACTAACATAATTACCTCCTAAAATGTTTTGCAGATCTATAACTGCACCTTGTAGTTTTTAATTGGATGGGCTTGCTTTTTGTACAATCATGGTTTAAATTGAATTAAACGAGATTTTATTGTTATATATAAGCTTAGTACCAGCCGGGAGTCTGAATTTGTGCCCAGTTGGTAAAAGGCTATGCATCATGGGACTTAAGCACAACCGACTGGCGAAATGTGGGTTTAGTTTATGTATAGGCAAACCGCTGCCTAATCCTTTTGGTATTACACGCGTGATGTTATGTTTTCTGTACCTAATTGTGTATTCAGTCAAGTGATCAGTCTGATTATCTCTTACTACAATGTAAAAAGTATACTGAAGCTACCTATTTCTTCCAATAGCTCTCTCAAGTTCATCCATTCAATCTATAAAAAGGTCCATGTTTATGGACAGACCTTCACGGACTGATGTGTTGTAGATACAAAAAGAAGTACTCACTATTTTATAGGCGCTGCTTCTCCATCAGATGGATCAATCTACTTAGCATTAACTTCCTAATATATCTCGGTTCTTGAACAAAAACAAATTTATGGGCGCTAGTAAAATTTCGCTTCTGGATCCGTTTTCCCTTATTGGTATAAGAGTGTGCACAACTTCGTATACTGTTTGGACAGTTTTAAGACTACAGAATTATGCATTAGAGTGTTAATTCATTCAATTGTTGAGAATATTTTTCATTTTTATATTAGGTTTTTACTATCACTGTTCTTAAAGATGAACATTTAAAAACAATATTTTATTTACTGCTTTGCAATAAAATACTTTTAGAAGTAAGGTTAATATACTATAATACCAATTAACACAGCATATATATAAAGCTATAATAGGCACTTCACCCTTGACACAAGACTCTATTTCCTCCAGGAAATTGACAGAGCACTCGCCACCAATCTGAGGAAAAGTTCCGATTGGAAAAATATATCACAAGGCAAAGATTCCAAAGACGTGTCTTGTCACGCACGCTCCCCATACGACCTTTTATTTTTCCGCTCTTAAAACTACGTCGAAGAATTTATGCTATCATAAAATGTTTTAAAGTAACTTCGCGTGGAACTCAAGGATTTAGTCCTAAGGGAGCTTCACAAATTACTTCCAACAGAGTATTTGATTTCAATTAGATTCTATATATTAAAACTGTTTCTTTTTTGCGCTTAGAAAAACGTAAACCGTTGGAAATATTACTCGGCTTTGAGAGTAAAAAGAAAAATTCCCAGTACTATCTTGGAAGCTTAGAAATGTAATCGATTCCCTGAAACATTTAATACTTGATTTAGGTAATTACACTACGCCAGTCCTCATTATTTAGACATAATGACATGATAATGAGTACCTATTCCCCATGTTAAAATTTATCTGTCTTCTGTATAAAGAAATATTTGTACTAGAATTTTAACGGAATATAAATCAGATATTCTTATTTTGTTTTAGATGAAATATGAAGACCAGACAGAAACTGGAAGAATACAAACCCAACACTAGAAGCTTATGATGGTGGCAAACCTCAAAACTACAGTCCCAAGATAAAAAGATCTCAAGTGCTTCATATTATGCTAAATAAGAGCAAAACACAAGAAAGTCTGAAGACAGTGTGCATCATATGATCTAAATGCCTTATTTAAGAGGAAAGTGCGCTGCCGACAGGCACCGACTATGTTTGACTCGACCAAAGGCGCACTACTCGTAGCGCCATCTTTATCCAACAGTTCCTGTTGGCTGAACGGCAAAGGCTGGCCTTCCACATTCCCTGCAGCAGCTGATATTTTAAAAGCATTCTTCATATTTGCACTATCTATGTCAATTGTATTTGGCAACTTGGTTCTGATCTGCGTTCTGAATAATAGGAGGTATATCAAGTATATAGATAATCAGGTATGTTATGTTTGCCAAACTTCCTGGCAGTATATGGTTAGGTATAAATGAGACCAAAGATGTAGTATAGTCTGGTTATAATTATCCAAAGGTGCAACTTATATACTAACGACTACGTGATGATAACAGATAGTAGAAACATTTAATAGATATTGAACGTGCGATAAAGAACATAAGATTGCGATGTAGATTGTAGATACAGCACAAAGATATTGTACTGTAACAGTACACCCCCCTTTAAAAGAAAAAAAAAAGTAAATGTTATGGTAATAGTGTTAACAATATAAATTTGACCTAGACCTTACTAGTTATTTGCTGATGTATATAAATAATAATGCTATTGTACGCGGTGGAATTTGATGACGCCTGTTGTGGTGTGATTTGCTGACGTCTGTAATTTTGACTCAGCTGTTGCACGAGTGTTTATTATTTTTCCGTTAAAGTCTTCATTCTTCTGTCCAGTATTTTCATTATGCCATAACGAATAACTTGCTTCTATCAGCAATTTTTATAGACGTACTACCGGCTTTACCCTACGTCCCGATCGAGTAGTGTACGTGTGTGAATGTCTGTCGCAATCCTTTGAATCCGGCACGTAGTTTGATTCGTCATTGATCATGAAAGCTGGTTTCAATCTATCAATTGATATCACTGTCTCTTTATCCCTAATTCTAATGCAAAATGTTTTATCTGTTCTACTAATTACTGGGTAGGGTCCTTCATACGGCGGCGTCAGGGCTTTCTTCATTCTATCACACCGAACAAATACGTGTGAGCATTCTTTGAGTTCGGGATGCACAAATATAGCTTGGTTATGGTCTTTTCTTTTCGGAACTGACGTCATTCGTGTGATGTCCTTTTGAATTTGTTTTACAAATTCTTCGTACGTTGATAACTGTGCTGCTGATGACTCAAAAAATCCTCCAGGGAGTCGTATTGGCGTTCCATATGTCATCTCTGCTGAACTATAACCTGTGTCTTCTCGCAAGCTACTCCGCAACCCGAGTAAAACTGTTGGGATTTCTTTAATTTTCGTTGGATTCTCTTGTCATTAACGCTATCTTCAAAGTTCTATGAAATCTCTCTATCATTCCATTGGATTGCGGATGATAAGGTGTTGTCCTAATTTTATGTATTCCCAAAAATTGAGAGAGTGACTCAAATATTCTTGATTCAAACTGTCGGCCTTGATCCGTAGTAATGCGCAATGGACATCCAAAACGAGTAATCCATCCTTCGAAAAGTGTCTTGGCTACTGTTTCTGCAGTTATATCTTCTACCGGAAAAATTTCGGGCCATGACGTACAACGATCTATGATTGTGATTAAATATCTCTTCCCTGTGAAATCGGAAGTGGTCCGACGATGTCAATATGTAAATGCTCAAAACGCTGCGCTGTCATAAATGTACCAGGAGGTGATATCGTATGTCGTTGTATTTTTGATTTTTGGCAGGCTATATGTATAGCCTGCCAAAAATCAAAAATTATGATCTACACCAATTATTGATATCTTTGTTCATATACGGCCATAAATACCTTTGGGTTATCATCTTTCTCGTAGTTCTTTTTCCTGGATGGCTCATACCATGAATGGTATCGAAAATTTGTTTGCGAAAATGCTTTGGTAAGTAGGGGCGGCTTTTCCCAGTAGACGTGTCGCAGGTGATGTTTATTGTGGAACCCGGAAGCGTAATGTTTTTGAATTTTAATCTTTTATTGTCACGTAATTTACTAAGTTCATTATCTGTTGATTGACATTTTTCCAATTCAGCGTAATCGATAGGTGATGGCACGTATATCTCCTCTATTCGAGATAAGGCATCGGCGGTAATATTGTCACGTCCGTCTATGTGTTGGATGTTGGTACTGTACTGTGAAATGAAATCTAACTGCCGGACCCGTCGCGGTGTATCGTTTGATGATGGTTTTTGGGAGAATGCGTATGTCAAAGGTCGGTGATCCGTAAATATTGTAAATTCTCTTCCCTCGATTAATCTGTGAAAATGTTTGACGGCCATGTAAATTCCCAACAGCTCTCTGTCAAACGTAGAATATTTTTGTTGAGTTTCGCTCAATTTTTGTGAAAAAAAAAAACCTAATGGTTCCCAATTGCGTCCGGATCTTTGCTGTAAAACCCCACCAACGCAAGTAGCACTAGCGTCGGTCATGAGCGCTAGTGATGCGCTGCGGGAAGGATGCGCTGTTAATACCGCGTTTTTCAAGCTTTCCTTGCATTTTACGTAAGCTTGGTCTGCTTCCGTTGTCCAAGGAACAGGTGAATTATCGTTCTTTTTTGAACCATGTAGAAACTCGTTTAAAACTCTTTGATTTTCCGCTGCGCGTGGAATATTACTTCTGTAGAAATTGACCATGCCCAAAAATCTTCTTAATTCTTGAATCGTTTTCGGTTTGGGAAATTCCATGATTGCTTTGTAATTTTCCTCGGTAGGTTGTATTCCTTGGCTCGTTATATGATAACCTAAGAAATCTATTTCCCTTCTGTGAAATTCGCATTTTTCGAGATTAATGGTTATTCCATTCTCGTGTAAACGTTTGAAAACCGTTTCTAAATGCTGATAATGCAAATCTTCGCTGTCCGAAGCGATGAGACAGTCGTCTACATATATAAATACGAAATTTAAATCTCTAAACAAGGAATCCATGAATCGTTGAAATGTTTGTGCCGCATTGCGTAATCCGAAAGGCATTCTTAAGTACTCAAAAAGTCCGAAAGGTGTGATGATGGCTGTTTTCTCTATATCTTTAACAGGAATACAGTGGTATGCTTTGCGTATATCTATCTTGCTTAGTATCTTCTTATTTTCTAATATGTATGTAAAGTCAGTTAATCTTGGTAGTGGGTATTTGTCCGGTACTGTCGTGCTATTGAGCATTCGATAGTCTCCGCACGGTCTCCATTCGCCATTTTTCTTTTTTACCATATGCAATGGGCTTGCCCATGGGCTATCTGACGGTCGGCAAATCCCGAGTTCTATCATACTCTGAAATTCCTTTTTGGCTATGTCGTATTTTTCTGGTGGTAATGGTCTTGCCCGAGCTGCGACGGGTGGTCCTATAGTGATAATGTGGTGTTCAATCTTATGTTTGGGCGCATTGCGTAGAGAGGACTCTTTCGTGATGTCTTCGTACTTGTTTAAAAGTTGCGCAATACGTGGATTCGTTCCCACTGCGATAGTACGAATTGTTTGTCGTGCCGCTTTTTCTGAAGTTACATGCGTTGTCAGCTCTGTAACTTTGTCGATAAGTTTGCGACCAGCTATGTCGACTAATAGTTTATAGTGCTCTAGAAAATCTGCTCCAATTATTGGTTGTGTAACATCGGCGATTATAAAATTCCATTTATAACATCGTTGTAGTCCTAAATTCAAGGTAAGCGTCTTCTCGCCGTAAGTCCTAATTTTAGTCCCATTTGCAGCGTATAGTGTGTATTGTTCATCTTGTAAAATCGAATATCTCTGTTGCTTGCTAATGACTGAGATATTTGCGCCCGTGTCAATCAAAAACTTCATACCACTTTTTCGGTCGGTAATGGTGAGGCGATTGGATGGGTGGATTGCACAGAGTTTCGCCGTTGTCTGTGCTCTTATTCGTTTCCCTGGTTCCGTACGTAAGTCATTGGTTTCCAACCGCATGGCTTAATGCAGGTCCTTGCATATTTTCCGAATCTTCCGTGGAAGTAACAAAATCGATTTGCTCCTCTATAGTTTGTTCTCGGCCTCATAATCGGGAATTGTTGACGCTCCTTGAAATGATTGTGCGTGTTGGGTCGATAGCCATATTGACCTTGCTGAATTGCGTCAATATCTATCTGTAATTTTGCTAGCTGGGTTAAAATGCATGCTGTATTGTTGTCGTTTGAAGTGTCGTTGCCAACAGCTGATATTTCGGTTACTTTTGAATTCATTATTATTTTGTCTGCAATTAGGCTCAGTTTGTCAATTTCCATGTCTTCCGTAACTGCTAGAACCGTAGTAACTGATGTTGGTAAAAGCCTGAACCATAGTAGTTTAATTGTTTCGTCACTGATTTTTCCTCTCCCGAGGACTCGCATTTGACGTAATAACTGCGAAGGCTTTTGATCACCGAGTTCTGTCTCTGATATTAATTTTTGAAACTGTCGCTGTTCTGTTTCTTCGTAACAATCAATTAAACGTTCCTTGATGTTTTTGTACTTATCTGTAGTCGGTGGCGAAGTGATTAGGTCACTAACCTGTAGTATTTCTTCCTTGGATAACTTTGCTATTACCGTACAGTATTTGTATTCGTCTCCTTGCTTCTGTGGTGCTAATATGGCTTCTAGTTGCGTGAACCATAATCTGGGTTGGTCTTTCCAAAATTCCGGAATGCGGGATAAAACCGAGGTGCCAGCAGCTACTTCAAGTGTTCCTTGCTGATTTATGTTCGCCTTGCACGGTGGTTGCGCCATGTTTCTTGCTGCGTATTCGTTCGTCGGGGTCACCAATTTGCCAAACTTCCTGGCAGTATATGGTTAGGTATAAATGAGACCAAAGATGTAGTATAGTCTGGTTATAATTATCCAAAGGTGCAACTTATATACTAACGACTACGTGCATGATGATAACAGATAGTAGAAACATTTAATAGATATTGAACGTGCGATAAAGAACATAAGATTGCGATGTAGATTGTAGATACAGCACAAAGATATTGTACTGTAACATTATGCATATTCCTAAACATTATTTTATATTTTACAAATATAAATGTGTTCTTTTATACTAAAACCATTTTATGATACCTTTTTAACTCAATAGTAAATCAGTTTTACTTTCCACAATGGGCAATTACCATTTGTAAATATTTCAGCAATAGCAATTTCAGTATAATTTAATAAAGCATTCTCTCAATTTCAAACCACCAATTATAATAAAACCTTGGTTGTGTCTGAATAATTGCTTGTCAGATAATAACAATGTAAGGCTGCTGAATAATGGCGGAATATTACTAGGTTCTACCTAAGTTATTTGGCATCATAAGACATCTTTCTTGGTCATTAATTCACAATGATAGTTCTCAACGAAAGTAATTTATATGGTGCCATATTTTACAGCCGAGATACTTACTGACCTCGCTCGCACTCAACGATTTATTCACGGGAATCTTGATCGCGCCAGTGGCTCTCCTGCCGGCTTTGTATAAGTGCTGGCCATACGGTGAAATATTCTGTCAAATACAGGTAAGTTCCTTTAGCAATTAAATAAGTTCAACTGTTTTATATTCAAGTTCGTTTCAGTTGACGTATATTTAGATGATTCCATTATTTCTATGTTTAACTCTGGTAAACTAACTTAAGTCTTAAAATACTAAAGAAAAGTTCACTTGCACTCCAACTGAGTACACTAAAATTAGTTTGTCATCAAAATTTCAGAAGAGTTACTTAATTTAGTTAGAGCTAGGCGAAGTTACGAGGTCCTTGCAAACTTTGTTTAAACAAGAGATGAAGAGAAAATGAGTAAAGTTACCTCGAAGGAAAAAAGTTTACAATTCGCAAAGCAAAGTTAAATGGTAATCGGATGTCAGAAATAAATTGCTATAGTTAACATAACTGCTAATGCTTGATGATAATTCTGGTCGACGAAATTGTTTTCGGAGAAAATTCCGATTGAATAAAATACACAACACAACAAAAGGGATCAAGCCGTTTACTAAAGAAAAACATTTGAAGGCCTTTTATAGTTACAAGATCAACTTTATAAAAGGGTTATTGTTGACGGTCCCAAGAAGCGGCGATCCGTGAACAATAAAATCGCTAAAACTTCCATGAAAGCACATAATGCGGTATCAGCTAATGGTTTATAGTGACCTAGCAAAAAATAGGGATGAAGTTTATGCTTTGTAAGTTACGCCCGACGCCTGCTGACTCGTTATTCCTTTTACGAAGTGGCCCTTTTGTTTCGTAGATCAAGGCTATTTAGATGCCCAGCAATGTTTTCCTCATCTTTGACGTGACCTGTTTCTGAATGTATTAAAACCTGTTTGTTTATTTCAGGCTCTCCTTCGTGGCGCCGTGAGTCAACAAAGTGCGGTTATATTGGTCTGCATGGCTATCGATAGATATTTGTACTTGTTGCATCCGGACACCTATCACAAACATTCGAGTAAAAAGGTGAGCAAGCGTTCGTTTTAATATCGGTTTTATTTTGTGTTAGATTCTTTCTTTTATATTGCTGCTGTGAGAAACATATTTCGTTTTTTATTCCTATAGTACTTATAAAGCTCCTCAGTTCACAAGCACTCTTTAACCGTATCTTTGACAACCATACCTCAAAAAGTGAATTTTTATGGAACTAAGTCTCAGTAAAAATGTAGTAGAAATATTAGCTTATCTAAAATTAAAATCCCTTCACGTAAGAATTTAAGCGTTTAAATATTTGATATATTCTACTAACTTGTGAGTCCTTTAAAAAGCTTTATTTAGGGACATATACACTCGTGTCTTTCTCAGAAATCTCTCTTTGAGCGGCTTAGGAAGTTGCTCGAAGTATCGAGACAAACTTACTTAGGTGCAAAGGGCAGTTCAGTACGTGATTAAAATGAACTTTTTCGTGCTTCAAAATAAGATGTTTTGTATAATTTATTAGGTTTATGCTGAAACTTTTAGTCTTGTATTTGAAATCAGTTTAAGCTGACTTTTAAAAGATTTACGGATTCAAATTGTTTTTGAGTCCTTTTAAGTTTTAAAAAGGTTGTACATACGAAGATAAAAGTTAAACTGTTCTTGTGTGAGACTACTTAAATATTATCATTACTGTCCTGACAGCTCAAGCTCAGCTTTGTCAGACCTGTTGGTCTAGTGGTTAGTGACCCTGACTGCTATGCCGGAGGTCGTGGGTTCGATTCCCACCCAGGACAAATGTTTGTGTGATGAGCACGATCATTTGTTCTGTGTCTGGGTGTAATTTATCTATAATATGTATGTATTTAGAAATATATAAGTATGTTTGTCAGTTGTCTAGTACCCATAACACAAGCTCTGCTAGCTTGGGACTAGATGGCGTTGTGTGATAGTTGTGGAATATTATTATTATATTATTATCTCCTTTATTTAATTATGTTCACTTATTGATCATATTTTTAAATATTAGAAAACCAAAAATAAAAAACATTTAAAAATATAAAAAAATAGTAGCCCACCGGTACCGGGAACAGGGTCCAAGCTACCGGCGGTCAGGGCTCCAGAGAGAGGAACCTCCTGACAATGCGAGCCGTGTCCAGAAGTACCGCTTTCTGTATCAAGCCCTTGACCCAGCTGCCTAACGAGAGCCTCCTTAGATGTTGGTCGAGGCTCTTGGCTATCAACCCATTGGCAGTGACGACTATCGGCACAATGATCGCTGAATCCACATCCCACATGTCAACAACCTCGTGTGCTAAATCAAGATACTTGATCTGTTTATCTTTCTCAGCTTTCACGAGGTTCTCGTCATGTGGGACCGTTATGTCAACAATCATTGTGCGCCGCTCTACTCGATCCACTACCACTATGTCAGGCTTATTTGCGACAATAGTCCTGTCAGTGATGATGGATCGATCCCAGTACAATGTGATATTTCCATTTTCGAGAACTGGGTCGGGCACATACCTGTAGTACGGCACTTCCGATTCCACAAGGCTGTATTTAAGAGGTAAGGGTGGTCTAAGTTCGGGTGATATGGACCGATATTCTCGAATCGCATCCTCCAAAGCACTCCTCAATTCCTCATTGCACTGGGTACTTACGTTTGTAGCCCTGTCATCACTCCCCTCATCAGCTTGACTTGTCAAGGACTGTGGTGGGACCACAGCAGTCTGCAACGGGGGTGCAATGACATGGCTACTCTGCATTTCATTTCGTAGGCGATCAAGTACAGTGTCATCCAACATATGATTACGCTGGATGACCCGCACCTGATCCGATAGTCGTTGGGTTGAGACGTTGACAGCTGGCTCAAGCACCTGAAAAAGAGAGAGCATCCGAACACGGTACGCGGTCAGATTCTTTCCCCCCTCTGTAGCCCCATAGTATGAGCGCATGACATTCTCATGACATCTCTTGCGCTGCACACTTCCGCCGGGAGCTGGGACCCTATCAGAGGCCTGTGGGCCTCGAGGTCCTAAACCGTCCGGCGGCCGGCGTCCTCCCCGTCGACGAGCAGGTGGTGGCGTCGTGGGTGGGGAGAAGTACTCGTCGCTCGAGCTCGACGCAACTGCCACTGCCGGTGTCGTCACAGCGCCCGCAGTGGGGCTGGGTACCGGCGGCGGCGAGGCGGAGCTGAGAGACGAGTCCGGAGGTGGTGGGCGTGCTCTTCGTGCTGCTGATCGGGTCAACATACTCGTAGTCTTCGCATTCCTTTTGATTTTTTCATTTCATTGTAATTTTACCGGGGGTGACATGACAGATGTCACCCCCGATTCTGCAGTTTTAACTTGGGTTTTTTTTACATTATGGTGATTTTTTATGGTTTTTATAATTCCGAAAGGTTTTACAGGTCGAGGATTTCTTTTCTATTGTAGAGTTTTTCTTAAATTGCGTTAAATATATATTTTTTTCTAAAATAAGGAACACAAGACGTCTTGTCAACACAGTGTTGCCAGCCATATATTATTATTATTATCCTTTATTCATTTTTCCAAACTTATAAATTATATTTTTAAATATTAGAATATAAAATAAAAACATTTAAAAATATAAAAAATAGCAGCCCACCGGTATCGGGAACAGGGTCCAAGCTACCGGCGGTCAGGGCTCCAGAGAGAGGAACCTCCTGACAATGCGAGCCGTGTCCAGAAGTACCGCTTTCTGAATCAAGCCCTTGATCCAACTGTTTAACGAGAGCCTCTTCAGGTGTTGGTCGAGGCTCTTGGCTATCAACCCATTGGCTGTAACGACTATCGGCACAATGATCGCTGAGTCCACATCCCACATGTCGACAACCTCGCGAGCCAAGTCAAGATACTTGATTTGTTTATCTTTCTCGGCTTTCACGAGGTTCTCGTCATGCGGAACCGTTATGTCAACAATCATTGTGCGCCTTTCTAGTCGATCCACCACCACTATATCAGGCTTATTTGCAACAACAGTCCTGTCAGTGATGATGGATCGATCCCAGTACAGTGTGATATGGCCATTTTCAAGAACTGGGTCGGGCACATACCTGAAGTACGGTACTTCCGATTCCACAAGGCAGTATTTCAGAGCAAGTTGCTGGTGAATAATCCTGGCTACAAGATTGTGTCTATGCAAGTACTATTCGTTAGCTAGACGAGAACACCCGGAAATAATGTGTCTAATTGATTCCCCCGGACAGTGGCATGCCCGACAGATGTCCACCGTACCGTCTTTCACAATAAATCTCCGGTATTTCTTCGTCATCATAACTTCGTCCATAATTGCACAGACAAAACCTTCGGTTTCCCCAAACAGATCACCGAAATGCAGCCAGGCTACGGACGCTAGAAAATCTACGTCGGGTCCGTGTAGGGCCCGGAAAAAGCGTCCGTGGAGCTCCTTACTTTGCCATACCTCCATGCGGTCATTAGTATCAAGTACTACAGGTTTGCGCCAGTTCTCGTTAGCCAAAGAGAGCGGGGTGAGGCCTTTGTCAACCGCGACCACATCTCGATGCATCCCCACGTCGGTTTCTAGGAAATATTCCCTGAGACTGCATATCTCGCGATTGTGGAGAGTCTTAGCGTTTAAAAAGCCTCGACCTCCACACTTTCGCGGGATATACAGCCTCATTACCGATGACCGTGGGTGATGCATTCGATATGCAGTCAGCAGCGTACGGACCCTCCTATCCAGGGCGTCGAGTTCGGTCTGAGTCCATTTGAGTATGCCGAAAGAGTACATCAAAACCGGCATGACCCAACCGTTGAAGGCGCGCACCTTGTTTCCGCCTGATAGAGGACTATTAAATACTTTCTTCAGGCGGCCAAAGAAGCGCTCCTTCAACGATTGCTTTATGTCATTAACATTGATTCCCAAAGCTTCCGACATACCCAAATACTTATAGGTTTCGGATGTGGAGAGGGCTCGAAGGTTTATGGAATCCGAAAGTTGGGTTCCCACGGATTCCACAATCTCACCTCGCTTTACATGCATGACTGCACATTTGTCCACATCAAATTCCATCCTGATGGCGCTACTGAAGGTTTCAGTTACCTTCAGTAGTTCCATCAGTTGCAAATTGTTGTGGGCAAAGAGTTTAAGGTCATCCATGTAAAGGAGGTGTGATATAACCTGACCACCTCTTCTCAACCGATAGCCTATACCTGAATCCTCAAACAGTGTGCTCAGAGGATTCAGAGCTAGGCAGAACCAAAGCGGACTCAAACTATCGCCCTGAAATATGCCTCGCTCGATCCTTATCGGCTCGCTATTCCTCTGGATATTTCGACATCCTGGATAGCGAAGGACCGTTCTCCATTGCCCCATACATGACATCAGGAAGGCGCGCAGAGTTGCATCTACTTTATACAACTCCAGCACCCTCATGAGCCATGTATGTGGCACCGAGTCATAGGCCTTCTTGTAATCTATCCAACATGTCGACAGATCCTTTCGGGAACGACGAACCTGTTGGCTAATGGCCATATCAATGAGGAGCAGCTCCTTAGTACCGCGGGACCCGTCCCGACATCCATTTTGAGAGACAGACATGATGGAGTTAGTGTCTATATGATTGTAAATTTTAGCTCTCAAAATGGATGTAAGAACTTTATAGACCGTCGGTAAACACGTGATCGGCCTATAATTTTTGGGTTCCGCGGTGCTACCTGATTTATGGAGCAGGTGGGTAACTCCTGTTGTAAGAAACTGGGGTAGCGAACCAGACTCTAAAGCAGTCTGGTACTGAGCCGCCAAGCGAGCGTGCGATCCTACAAACCATTTAATCCAGAAGTTGTGCAGCCCGTCCGGCCCTGGAGACTTTCAGTTGGGCAACGGACGAACTGCACGAGCAACATCTTGGGGGTAGATAGCTCCCATTTCTGGTATAGGATCGCAGGCTCGCTCGACTTCTCTAGCCCAATCACCTTCGGTGTGATTGACAGGCACCGACCAGATACTGCGCCACAAAGAACACATGGCGTCATCATCCGGTAGATGCGTGTCAGCCACACCTTGGATCGGTCGCTCCCAAGCCCTATAAACCCACCTTTCATCACTCTGGAAGGCGCGATTCTGAGTGTATCGGTCCACTCGTCGCTTATACCTACGAATACGGCTTGCCCATGCATAAACTTTCTGCTTCAGGAAGTCTATGCGCTCTGTGACACGGGACATAAAATCCTGAGGGCTGGTATCAGTCCCTGAGAACGCCCGTCTCACAAAGCGCATCACTCTAGGGCGAGCGTTGCCCTCCCTGAAACAAATTAGTTTGCCGATGAGATATTATTATTATAGCTAATATTTCAATGACCTCAAGTGTCCAGATCATTAAAGGGATAAGTTTTCATAACGTTGGCGTAAATTAACTCACTAGAGTGTATAAAATATACTGACAATACAATTTATGCTGAAACAAAGTCAGGGAGTCTTAACTGTTTTTTTTTTGTTTGACTTTCATCGGCACTTAATATTTTTTTTCTTAACAGGGTTGCGTCTTAGTAATAAGTATAACGTGGATACTATCAGTGTCACTGTTTGCTATCATGGTGCTACCAAGATCTGGATATTACTTTAACTCAACTGGACTCATGGCTTGCGATGTTTTCCATAGCAGAGTGGCTTTCAGGTTAGTGTGACTTGATTATTTCATTTTTCAACTACACTAATTGAAATTAAAATCATTTGCATCCGCTAAAGACATTTTAGTGTGGAGGTCAATATCTTGGGTCTAGATATAGCAGAGAAATTAAAAAAAAACTCCAACACTAACCTTCAAAGATAAAACCCAAGTTATTTTATAACCACTGAAACTTAAAATGGTTTGATTTAACCAAACACATTCTGATAAGACAACGCTGCGGTTAAATTTATTTCATGGATTACTTACATGAAATAAATTCTTAATTTGAAAATTTTAATATAAAAAGCAAATAGGGTAACTTAGCCGGTTTTCGGCCACTTAAGCGAACGTATGACTTTGTGACGATTTTTGTCCATGACATTAAAGTCGCAGACTAGTTTCTTAAATATTTTTGAACTCGAAACATAATGTAGTTTTGATATTTGTAGACCTTTTACTCGTCAATGTCACACTAAAATTACAAAAAAATTAGAATGTCTGAAAATAGCGATTTCACCTATTTTCGGCCACCTGTTTCAGTTTCCGGCCATTATTTTGCTAGTTTTCGGCCACTAATCTGCTATTTGAAAAATGATCTCTATTTGCTAACTAGTAGGTTCTGTAATGGATTAAAAGCAAAAAATACGTATGAATCAACAATTTCAATTAAAATCTTTAAAATATTAAACATATCGAAACAATTTAAACATAATAGTAGGAACATTGGTCAAAAAGAAAAAAGTATAATATGGCATAACAAAAATAATTGGGATTACGGAAAAATATCTAACTCGTGATCAACATCCTCTTCTTCAATAATACCTCTAATTTCGTTTTCTTTATTTATTTCTTTATTATTTTCGAAATCAGCCTTTATAATATATTTATTAGTCTCATTTATAACTTTATCAATCTTTTTAGTATTGATTTCTACATCCTGATCAATATTTTTAATATTATTGTCCGTTGTTTGTTCCTTGTTAATCACGTTTTTATCTTTGGTCTATTTAATCTTAGGAATATTAAGTGATTTTTTGTTCTTATTAACTATTTTCTGTTTTTTTTGTTTCGGTTCTCATTTTCCTTCACATCTGAGCGCATCCAACCTGATTCAGATTTTCCTAGTATCCAACCTTCTGGCATATTTTTTACAACCGCTTTTGGCGGTCTAATGTATAGAAAAACCACAAGTGGAGGGCATGCTTTCCCAGATGCAGTCATCATCATTAAAACCGTAAGTGTTTCTTTTTCGTTGCCTCTTTTAACAACGTAAACATTTTTGTAAGCTTTCGGGGCTAAGACTTTACCTGATTTTGGACATAATGAAACTCCAGTCTCATCACCGTTTAATATTCTGTCAGAATCTTTCATGATATCTGCCATTCCTCTTTCAGTCAAAAAATATTCAAGCTCTGTAAACCATTTTCTGATTGAACTGTCTTTTACTGCTTCCTTGGCTTTATTAATACCTTCAGGTTCACGTAAGCTAATTTCCGGATGCTTCTAAGAAAACCTTGGTACCATAATTAATTTTGTAACTGTTTTCAGCAAGACTTCTTTGCTTACAGGAATACCACATTTTGTTAAATCAATAAGCCAGTCCACAACTTTTTCTTCTCCATCAAGGCCTAATATAGGTTCTGGACCAACTTTTCGAGGCTGTTCTTTAGTTCTACCCGAAATTCGATCTTGGATTGTTGACCGAGGAACACCAAAAAGACGACAAGTTTCTCTGATGCTTTTTTTTTCAATTCTTATGGCCTGAACAGCTTTAGCTAATGCTTCTTCGGTATATTGAAAATGAGTTCTTTTATTTTAAATATTAAAAAAAAAAAATCTTTTTCTACTTTGAGCGGTTCTACTTTGTGTACAAAGTATTCATTTTTAAAGAATTCCTAATTTAATAATCAAAAGAATCAATTAAATGTAAACGGTCTTCTTCTAGTTTTCGGCCGGCCGGCCGAGAAGTAAATAGTCCACCAAATCATTATCTAGTTTCCCGGCCATCAAATTTAAATGTAAATAACATAATCTTTCTTCAATTTTAATTTAAATTACACTAATTAAACTTATCTCCCGTGCACAGAACAATAATTATATTTATAAAACCGATAAACAACTTTGTAACTTACCTTGCAAAAATTATGCGCGCACTATTTTTTTCACTAATTTCGACACACGCGTGCACTGTAATACTTTCAGAGGGTCACTGACGACACAGTTGGATCATTAAAATTCTACAAAATTCAAAAGTTGAAGGGTTTATACCAATACATTAAGTAAGCGTTGTTTTTTTAAATGAGTAGGGTAAAGTGTCCTTATTATATTAATATAACAACGTACTGGCCGAAAACCAGAGGTGGCCGGCAAACCGGCTAAACTACCCTATTGTCTTCTTAAACAGGATCCTGTCATGCTGTGCTTACTACTTTCCAACAACTATGGCCTTGATGTACTGTTATGGTTCCGGCTTTCACGTTAGCAAAAATAGAGGAAAATTTGATCCAGAACCACTGCGACCCAACGGAGTGCCGGTCCCTTGTGCGAAAACATCGCATAGTGAACATGAAGTAGTGGTAAGATTTTATTTAATTTTAAGCATTGTTTTACCAACAGTGTATTGCGTAGGGCTTGCAGGTCATCTAAATTGAGTTTCAAACAATCTTAACAAATTACACCGCTTCCATCCAACTTTTATCAGTAACTTTCATAAGATTACCATTTCATCTCAGCGGGCGTTCATCAATTTGTGTTCTCAACACAAAGTTTATAACAGGGCTACCATGCTTTATTGTTTGATATTCTTAATTCCAATTTTAATCATCATCATCATCATCCAGTTCCAGGAATTCAAAATTTTCCTAGATACTTAATGTTACAATATTATTCCTAGAATTTCTACTGTAGGTAAACAATTTCCAAAATGATAACATTAAATATTTGTATCCCTAAACAGGTCACGTAGCGTGTACCTATTCATAATTTACGAGAATAGCTTGTTTTGCAATGTATCTCCTAAGATAAAATAAAAAATACAATAAGCATTCATTACACAGATACAGTTATTTTTATAAATCAAGATGATAATATATAAAATCTCGCTCACAGTAATCGTATCAAGAAGAATGAAATTATCCCGTGTGCTTCCTTCCCTATCTTTTTAAACTTCGTTATCAATGTTCTCGAGTTATGATATATTGTCTTTCCTTTTAAGTAAGGTTGACGCTTTCCCAGTTTCATTGATTTAAGTGCCGCGTTCTCGCTGAGATTGCATTAGATCGAGTGAAACATTAGTCTAGAATTACGACTCTACTTTATAAATCGAGATTGTTGTGTAGATTGGATTAGTTATCTCTCTCTTTTAGTCGTAAAAGTGAAGCAAGTTATTCAATTTCAGATTTTGAGATTGAATTATAAAATCTTAACATCATGAACTTGGCGGTGTGGTATTCCCGCAGTGGTGTCTTTGTAAAAAAAATCTATTTCAAATCAAGAATGTACTTACTTATATATATATCGTAAGAACGGTTCCGCACTGAAATCGGTCCGAATCCGAAATGTCAGTTTTAGAAGCTATACTAGTATTTGTACGAAAGGTGGCACACTATGTTCAAACTTTGTACATCTGAATCTAAAATATTACAAATTCAAATTGAACTGGGCTCTTGAATTTGGATTCGGATCGGATGGAGTGCAGAACCGCGCTTACGATCATGTGGCATATAATACGTTGAATCAACAATACAATTTGGACCTTCTAAACAGTTGTATAGACGCTGTAAGTCATTTTTTGCTTCAATTTTGTTGTATACAGCAAGAAATTAATATAGTTTGTTTTACATGATAGCTAGGCGGACCGACGACCTCAAAAAGGTGGTTGGGACAGACTGGATGCGGATAGCGGAAGACCGTGTGTTGTGGCGCATCATGAGAGAGGCCTATGCCCAGTAGTGGACTGCGATGGGCTGAGTTGATTAAAGCTTTACATGGTTACTGATACTGATTACCATATGTATGTCAACTAAATTATATTCACGATAAGCACAGTTTCCATTAAGCTCAAACCATTATCCTGCATACAGTAGGATTACTGCAATAACAAATGATGGCGATATAATTTTCTGCGGTACAGATTCAAGCTCCAGTAAGGCCGCATAGTGTGAGCACATCACGGACTATGGCTGCGATGTCATTAGGTTTCATCGTAATGGTGACTCCGGCTACTATACAGGAAGTGGTTGCGGCTTGTACCGGGTGCAAGGTATGGATTTCTGCTTTGATGTTGTTTATTCGGTCTAACTGGGTTAATTTAATTAACATAGCTGCACTACTATGTTTTAAAAATCATTATTATCTGCATACCCTTTTCCAACTATGTTAGCGTCGGCTTTCTGTCTTATCAGATGGTGCTGAATACTTAATAGTTTATATCAAGCGATAGCATATAAGGAACTCCACATCACAACTAAGTTACTGATAGGATACTCCTTAGTAAGACTAGTTGCCAAAATATCTACAAGATCTAAAATTGACAGCCAGGACCAAAATATATCACAAAAATATAATTCAATTATTTAGACCTCCTAAAGAGCTAAAATTCTCGAAGCTTATAATTATATTTCCATCATTGATATTAATCAGAGGCTACGCAAAAATGTTTCTAAAGGTTTCCTTTTCAAAACATGTCAATTACAAGGTGTCTATCTATTTTCTCCTGACCGAGGAGAAATGATTCGGAACCGTCTTTTCCTTTGAAAGCTTTTATTACTTCTTTCTTTGACTGAATAATAACGAAGGCCTTTGAAGATAATAACGAGAACGAATATAATGCAATTGTGCATTATCATCACTCGTATTTTATTCGTGTAATTTACAAGCTTTTTTTCTTTTTGTTTTATTGAATTCAAATGTTAAAATTATTTGAGAATTAAGTCTAAAGGCATTATGTCGTCTTTATCAGAAGAGGTCTTAATGTTTCCTTATGTGAGTAAATGAAAGTCATTTTTATATTCTGAGTAATCACAAGTCGACGTACCACCGAGTAAGTGAGACGCGAGTGCAAATCAATCAACTAGTGAGTTGATTGATTTGCAATGCTTGCATTAGTCACAATCACAGAAAACTATTACAGTGGTATATAATGTCACAGTCTTAAATCAATGCCCACTTTGATCTCCCTTCGAGATCTCATAATTTAGCGGGCCTCAGTCCCAGGGTAACATCAAGTTGATAGCAGTCAGATCGTTCTAAAATTAACTCTGTAAATACGCACCGTTAAACCTTTCGACGCGGCGTCAAGTCTTTTATGATGTGGAATTCTTTCAAATGTATCTTATTTTGATATCCTTATTATGAAGTACCAGGATATTATTTTACTAATTTTAGTTTTTACCACACAGGTTCCACCTTCCCTGGACTTCATCGTCACATGGCTGGCTCTAAGCAACAGTTTTTGGAACCCCTTTCTGTATTGGCTATTAAATAGTCACTTTAGGAGGATTAGTCATGAGTTACTTCAATACTATGTAAGTATTTACTATGATGGGGTGGGTATATATATTTTTTTTTTATGGTAAATGAGAATATGCATAAAATTAAAGTTGAATCAATTATATTAATAAAAAATAAAGGTTTGGAGACGGTTTGAGACAAATTACTATCAAAAGGGAAAACTAATAATGACAGAGTGGGATAACGTGCATGTTATAAATTATACTTTGTCCTGTGTGGTGCTTGATGATAGAATAACATCACCCCATTTCTTCCCGTGGGTGTCGTAAGAGGTCTTACTAGAGAATGGACAGCGGCGTTCTCTTTGCATTTTACCACCATCATGCGGTCGTCAACCGCTTGCCTAGCGTGACAATTATGGTAATTGAGGGAGGCTTATGTCCAGCAGTGGACATCTTATAGCTGAAACAAAGAATGATGATGATGATACTAAAAGTTTTTTTCTAACAGGTCTGCTGTCGGAGATCAAAATCATTCCCGAGTTACGAAAAACCCACAACAGGATGTTGTGGGTCTCCTGTCACATCAGATGGTCTACATTCAAAAGGAGAATTTGAAGGCCTCGGCGAAAAATATTGGGGCGAGATATTAGAACGTACTGTGTCATCTTCATCCCTTCATGCCATCCAGAAGGCATGCCATCGAGACCCTCTACGATGTTCCGGCTCCTTTAAAGGAACTGGCTGCCAGAGTAGTGCTTGTAAACAAGACCCCAGATTCTTTGACGGCTATGGCCCATCAGATTACAGACACCTGGATAGATCAGCCTTCCAAATAGAATCTTGTTCACGTCAGTGTAGATTGAAGAATTCCGACATGTGCCTGTTTAGACCTAGTCCTGGTTTTGAATGTGGTCGCTCTCGTTCCAATTTAAGCTTAGATGAAGGAAACTTCAACAAGACTTGTAATGGTAGGCATCCGGAGTTGTGAGAGTTCCGAAACTGTCCGGTTTTCGGGCATAGAAGTAATAGCATAAGTATGTACCCTGGAGTGGAACATTTTAATTCAAACATTAAGTGGAAGTTCGATGACTCACCTGGTGCTGACGATGATCTACAACATTTAGAACATAATCTCGATAGAATACGAAGTTTAAGTCACGAGAGAAGCTTTAACGCTTACGGACTCAAAGAACACGATAATTTATTAGAAGTTGAAGTGAATGATATTGTGGACGACGATTCAGATGAAAACAAAGACTACGGTAACGGTTGTGGTCATGACGTTCATGATGAAAAAAGTGAATATAGTGCTCATAAATTCTCTCGTACTTCATCGCTGTCTAATAGAGAACTTGACGTTATCAAAGAGAGCTCGAGGAGTTCGAGTGACACTGAAGTGACGTTAACGCGATGACTGCCGAGGGTTACCTTTGACAAGGCCGTAAATGTTGTTCATTTGGATTTATCCCCGGAACATAGACACCATTGTAAGCAAAAGTGTATGTTGTCAGTTAAAAGACATTCTTAGTTGTTTGATGGTTTAGAAGAGAAATATTAGGTTTAAGTACATGTGGACCAGTAGCTTCGGGTCTGATTTCTATAAATGATTCAATAGTGTGTGAATGTGACTTATGGACGTTGAAAACAATTGTGCCACTAATATAGTCGTAGAACTTTTTGATCTCCAACTACCTCTTCAGGAGACACGAAAGTTTGAATAAATAATTTTCCCAGAAAAATAGTATATTGTATAACGTAAATATTTATACTGCGTATGGATAGGTAACGATTGTTAACGAGATGTTTTAGTATCAATTCAAGTAAAGGAAGTTTTGTATTTTTTGTAATAGTCAAATTGGATTATGAAACTATACCTACACATTAATGTTAAGAAAGAGGTTTTGTGTATTTCTAATTTAAATGTCTTATAATATTAGTTCGTCTACGATATTTCTTTATAACTCCATGTATAAAACTTTCACTGATACTAATGTGAATTTATTCTGTATGTAAATAATAATAAGACTGTTTGAAGGGAAATTCTTAAAGTTATTCAGATCGCACAATACTTTTCTTCTATACATATTGAAGTAATGATTAAAAACATTGTTGATGTCTACTTAAATGTTAAATCAGCAAACGGAGAGAAATAAATTGTTTGTATAACTTTTGTGTTTTATTTTGTAAGTCCAAAAAAAAAAAATTGGGAGGGACATAGAAGCACACTGTTCTATATCGGAAAATCTAAGAGCTTAAGAGCATGAATTAACGTATCTCATTTTTCTCGTTCTAATTTTAAATTTAGCCGAACAAAGAAGCCTGCACTAAACATATAATTTTAATACAATAGAAATAACCAACTAATCATTATGTTTAACAATCAGAATAGTGGATGTTGTGAATCTAATAACCTATAACTATGCGAACACGTATAGAATTCGAGACGTGAATGTGACATAGACATGATATTATCTGTTGTGTCATTACATTATACCTATATCGTGCGGATCTGTTCGTGGGAATTTGCAAGATAGAAGTAGGTAATACACAAACAACTGCATCATTCTCGGACTGTATAGGCGAAAGCGTCTGGGTAGGCAGCAAATTTTAAATTTTCTTACGTTTTCTGCAATTACATGTCAGTATCATGTTGTTTATTGTTCTGAATATGATTTCCGGCCATAATAAATATTTATTTATAGAATAATATTCATGAAGACCATTAGTACAACTCACTATGTTCATATTACCCTATTGAATAATTATATTAAACTAGCTTTTGCCAGCGGCTTCGCCCGCGTGGAGGTCGGAAATTATCCCGCGGGAACATACTACCGGGATAAAAAGTAGCCTATGTCCTTTCTCAGGCTCTAAACTACCTGTGTACCAAATTTCATTTAAATCGGTTCAGTAGTTTTAGCAGGAAAGCGATACAGACAGACAGACAGACAGACAGACAGACCGACAGACAGACAGACAGACAGACCGACAGACAGACAGAGTTACTTTTGCATTTATAATATTAGTATGGAAGTATGGATAATATAATAATAAAAATAATATAATAATATATAATATAGTGTGGATGAATTGATTATAATTGATGATTGATTGTTCAACGATGTGTTGGTTGTCCAAAGATATTTATTTATTAATTTTTATTTATATGAGCCAAATTCTAAAGGAGTAATATTACAAACCCTAATGATTATTCTTATTCTGTTAAGCCATGTTTGTCACGGTCCGAATCATATTTTAATCAAAATATAGCTGACACAGGCGTGGAAATTGCAAAAAAAAAACATCAGAAAGTGTGAATTTTGTGGGCTACTTTAGCGCACCTCCTTAATATTATTGCACATAATCTGTACTTATACTAATATAATTAATACATACATACAATCACGCCTTTTTCCCATGGGGGTAGGCAGAAACCACGGAACGCCACCTGCTACGATCTCTACACACTCCTTTTAATTAATAATAATATTATAAAGCTGAAGAGTTTGTTTGTTTGTTTGATTGAACGCAGTAATCTCATGAACCACTGGTCTGAATTGAAAAATTATTTTTGTGCTGGAATGTATTTTTTTTAGCCTATTTATCGAGAAATGGTATATTCAAGAGGAGCGGAGCAGCAACGTAAAATGGACGAAAGCTGGCAGGCAATTCGATGCGACGATGGGAAGGGTCAGTGGAGCAGAACTTTGACGCGAATGAAGTCGCAGGCTGAAGCTAGTTTCAAATAAAGGGCCATATTATTTAGCAGTTGTTTGATAACCATTATTTAGATTGATTTAGATAAAATGCAAAAAACGCTCAATAAAGTGTTTTTGTTTTTTTTTTTTAATAAAAACACTTAATACTTTTAGTGCTAGTAGGTACTGAAAGTCGTGGTACAAGTACTTATATCTCGAAGTTCTTAACGGGTTGAAATACTGCTTAATTTTTTACTCAATTCATTACGAATGACAAATGACTTCGCTACACGTCTTGGCTTTTTTTCTAAAAGGCTATCTAAAGACAAGTGTCGTGGTCAGTGACCACAACACGTGTCTTTCTTGGATACAATAGAGTAATTGTGATGCTGATACGAGTAGTTCGATACTTATGTAGATACTTATAGATGTATTAGTAGGTTTGGAAAAATGTGACGACAATCACGATTAAAAGCGATCGCAGTTGTGACTATAAAAAATAAGGAGATTTAGCAGATGTTACCTACCCTATTAAACTATGAAGAGGTATTTTTTTTGTAAGTTTGTATCTAGGAAGTACTCTCTGGCACCAACAGTCTGATTTGAAAAAATCATTTCGTAGCACAATACTTGCGGAAGGTGACTGGCTATTTAACATCACGTTATTTGGGTAATTTTTACTTGTTATCAAAATAACAGTGTCTAGTAGATAATAAATAAACTACTACCCGTCATCAGACTTCGGGTACTCGGTAGAACTATTCTTCATAAAATTGATTAGGGAAGGAATAAATAATTATGGGAGCTTTGGCAGTACGCAATATTTTACTTGTGAAAGGTTATGATTTTTACAAAAATCTTTCCGTAGCTAGGTGAATAATCGAATACAAAAATCGATTCGTAAACCCACCTTTTCTCTCGTAAATATATTTACAATAATAAACACATACATAAAGAAATGGTATCCAAACATCGTCCTTTGACAAACAAATCAAATGGCTCAGTACTGCAACGACGCCCGTTTTAAACAATATCAGTGCAGCACAACAAAACTAGTCCATCTATGATACGTATAGTTTATGGCTCCTTTTTACGGCCCGACTCCGGTTTACAGCTGAAACCGGACGCCTAAGCGACAGTAAACGTGTTGATGTTGGGACTTTACACCGGCTTATCTCGTGGACCTGCCATCAGAATCTTTATATTACAGTTCTGCAAGGTTGCGATTTGAGAAGAACGGGCTGACTTAATTTAAATACGGTGCTGCTGGTAATTTCCTATGTAAGTATTTATAGGAGCCTCAAGGTCTTCCTGTTTCGGGATCGAATGATGAAACACCTTTGTTGTGTTTTGAGGTTAATTTTATTTTAAATCGTTCTTTTTTCTTCGACATTTCAGATTAGTCTCTCACCCACTGTTTTTTCTGCTATCTCTAAATCAGTTTGACTGTTTGAATGTCATTAAAGTTATTTATCACCCGCCTGGAGCACATAAGTTTGTCTTTTGCAGAAAACCATTATAGTATATTCAGCGGGCTTATTGAGTTTCAAAAAATGTCATACCTACTTCATTTACAATCTCAATGCCATTTGTTTTGGAAATTCATCAAATATTTACTGCATTAGTTACCTTTTTGATGAACATTTTGAATGTACACAATTCGTAACAATGGATCAGGAATTTGAATCCGGAAAATCTGAAGGGATTATGAGTGAAAAAAAGGACCATAACTGCTGCCATATTTCGGTTTTTCAAAACCGAAATATGGCAGCAGTTATAGTCATTTTTTTCCTAAAGGGGAACATTAAATTATTTTTTCAAAATTCTAAAATTACCCTATCAGAGTCAGTCTGTATACGTATAAACCGTCAAAATGAAAGTTTTCTGATTTTGACGATTTAACAAAATTCATTGCGTTATTTACGTTATTTAGCAGAAATTGTTTTCAAACTTATGAATCAATAGATGACTCAGATTGTGACTGATCATATGTTACACAATTATACTTACTTCTGCGTCCTCACTTATATGCATAATTTTTAAATCAATATCAATAATTAAATCATAATCATCTATAAAAATAAATAAGACAAGCAAGGTATCTAAGCCGTACTTTAATCAAAGCAATAATACAATAGATACTTCCCTATTTCCGATCAAACAGAATCATTTAAGCCCATTCCAACGTTAGCGCCCCTATACACGCAGCGTGTGTAATTTGGAACGTGATAAGAGCATAGACAAGACGTCTCGCCTCTATCGTATGAAAATTATATAGTGTGGAGCATGCATTGGTTAAGAGGTAATCATTTTGTAGGTAATCGTTAGTTTGCGCGGAAATAACACCATCATTTTTATTAACCAGTCTACAAGTGCATGGATAAATGTGAGCCTTTCCTTAAAAACGAAAAAGTTAATAAGCTGAAAAAAAAAGCGTAGGGTATTTGATACCAATTAAAATACCTCAAAAAGCACCCATCGCTTTTTTTTCAATCATTTTCTACTTTTTACTTTGGTTTTCTAAGGAAGCGTGTTTTCTAGTTTTTTAAACTAGAAAACACGCTTCCTTCCTTCCGTCTTCAGGATAATGGCACAAATTTATGAAATAATAATAATAAATAATAAAAATCATTTATTTCCAAAAGTGAAATAAAAAGTAGTTATGCGCAGCATTTGCAGCTTAGGACTTACAGGTGCACAGAAATTTGATCAATGACCACCATGCTAGGTGGCACCTGTGTTACAGGGGTCATCCATCCGTCCATTATACTAAATTACAGGTAGTTAAGTTGTATTTATTTTTAAGGGATACAATCATGTTTTTAATTCTAGTGTGAAAAAGATGTGATAAGTTAGTGTGCGTGTGTGTGTATGGGTATCAGTGAGTGAGTTTGTGTGTGTGTGTGTGTGTGGGTATGAGTGAGTGAGTTTGTGTGTGTGTGTATATATATAGTTGTTGGTCATGTATATTGCGATTTCAATAGTTCTTCAGTTTTACCGTAGTCAAGAGTTAAAAGATTTTCTTTAATTTTAGATTTACAATGAAATGTGTTAAGGAATTGTATATTCAAAATCTGGTTAAATTTTTTATAAGTGAGGGCGCTTAGGAATGGTTAGTGTCGGTTAGCAAAAGTCGTGTTCGTGCTTTTGTAGGACATGGGGGTAATGGTCTTCTTCTTGCTGTGGAGGCAAATTATTGTATTGTCATCAGTTCTCGATAAGTCTACAGTCTACAATGTGGATATGAAATCTGACCGTTTGAAGTGGGTCAAAATCAAGTCCAAAGGAGTCGGTTACAAACATACTTACATACAAAAATACAAGCTAATAAAAGCGTGTTAAAAAGGATAAGTATAAAAATGCAGACTGTCTCGTTTATCTAGTGGTCGCTAGCGCTAATATTGAGCATGAGCTCTTCAGTTACTCCGATTCCCAGGTCAGGAAAAGTGTTATGTACTTTATTAATCTGAAATTTCTCAGTAGCATCCGAGAGTCATAATTTGTGCCTGGTTGATGGCAGTAGGCTCGCCCGCTATTACATGGACCTAAAATATGTATATCTGTATGTGTATGTCCAACCCTTGGAGAAAACGAGGCATTATGTTATGTTATGTTTAAAAAGGGCTTGAGTAACAAAAAGATTTCCTGACAATCATAATGACATCCAATTATAATTTCCAAAATTGTCCATGAATTTAATAAATAGCGTAGTAACGATAAAATCGTCGAACTCTATAATATCGTGAGAATTTAGCAATTAGCAGAATCAGCAATTTCACGGATTCGTAAAATCGGTGTGTAAATCTTATTTGAGTATTAAAGTCTATGTTGTGTTTTAAACAATGAACTTTAAATTAAACAATCAAATCTATAAGTTTATCTATCTCTACTATAATATTATAATGCTGAACATTTTGTTTGTTTGGTTGAACATGGTAATCTCAGGAACTACTGGTCCGAATTGAAAAATTAGTTGGGTAGCCTATTTATTGAAAAAGGCAAATGGGTATATAACATCACGCTACGATCTAAAGGAGCGGAGCAGCAACAAAAATGGACGAAAACGGGCAGGGAATTAGATGCGACGAGAAGGGTCAGGGAAGCAAAAATTTGACGTGGACGAAGTCGTGGGCAGAAACTAGTATCACTATATAATATTATAAAGCTGAAAAGATTATTTTTTTGTTCGGGTGAACACGCTTATCTCAAGAACTACTGATTTGAATTTAAAAGAATCTTTAATGTTAGGTAGGTCATTTATTGAAAAAGGCTATAAGGTATATAAAATCACTCTACGGCTAATAGGGCGGACTAACAATGAAAAATGTTGCAAAAACGAGGAAAAAATTATTCCTTTTGAGAACTTCCGTTGCTTGCGCTGCGTATTCAGTTAAAGTAACGCAACAACCATGTATGACGGAAAGGTTTCTCTTAAAAAGTTCTAAAAAAAAGTTTGCATTAGCATATGTCTATCTTTTAAGGTTGGCTCACTATAACGTTTTTAAATGTAATCAAATCTGGATATTATAAAGCTGAAGAGTTTGTTTCGTTGGACGTATTAATCTCAGGAACTACGTTTAGTGCTGGATAGCCCATTTATCGAGGAAGGTTATAGAACTTGTAACATCACGTTAGGACCTTTAAAAAAAAAACGTCACAAATATGAAGATCATGCACAGGTAGGCGGACAGAAGCTAGTAGATAAAATATACATGATGTTCCAAAATACCAACACGCCTCTAATTTTAAACTTGCCTCCATAATTGCGTAGCTTTTTGTGTCCAAGACATAATAATCTGTCACAATTTGCAATAGGATGTTTTTTATGTTCTTGCCGAGGCGTATTTAGTCAGGAAATTATAACAAATGGTTGCAGCCACGGAGACGCGGAAAATCTTTAGCGTGAAATACGTCTCCCGTGTTTTATTGTCACTGTAGTACAAGAGCTAGCCTAACTGGTAACCTTTACTCATCTTTTTTTATGACTGCGGTGAAGTAAAAAGGAGGGTTATGATTTTGACCAGTATGTACATGATATGTATGTTTATCTGTTCCCTCAGAACTTCTAAACGACTTATCTATAATTAATATATAATTTGACAAGTGTGGTATCGTTGGAAGCGTTTTGATTTATCCGAGGGTTCATCATCATCGTCATTTCAGCCGTAAGACGTCCACTGCTGGACTCAGGCCTTTCCCAATTTGGGGGGCTTTGCCATAATCGCCACGCTTGGCAGGCGGGTTGGCGATCGCAGTATGGTGGTAAAATGCATAGATTACGCTGCTGCCCATTCTCTAGTAAGTCCCTTAGTCGGCTTTTACGAGGGTTACGTGATAGTAATTATGTCAAATTAATATGACGCCTTCTAGAGGACATAACGACGAACTATGCTTTTATCAATGATGCTGTTTTAGTTATCTAATGAAAGGGCCTAATTAGCACATTTATAACCCAAAAAAAGTTTGGTAACAAAAACCCAACTACCGAATAATAACACTATTGTTCTAGAATGTATTTTTCGGTAGTCCATAGAAGTCACAAATATTTAAACAAGATCAGTTTAATCCAGTGCGCAAACTGTAACCATGAATTCAGCATATCATTCTAGATCCCCCAGTGTAGAACATTTTCTACACTGGTCGTCGGTTATACAAAAAAAATCAGCTGTTCCATACATTTTGACCCTGTAACCTGACCCTGGAACACAACAATTTACGCACTGGATAAAAACTTATCCTGTATATATATGGGAACCATCTATCAAAGGGACATGAAATGGATAAGACCGGTTCTAACTACGCACTGAATTCATTTATTCAACAACACAAAGAAAGGCGTAAGTAATACTATATCTACGAGTATATCCGTTAGGGAAAGCATTAGAATTTTCAAACATACCTTTTTTGGTAAACAGTGAATGCTTGACAGGATCTTAGACTATTAAGACTAACTCTGTCTCACGGCCTTTCGCGTCTGTTTCATTTTGAGTTTCACCGCGAGAGAGACTATTTTATATTTCTGAACTGAGCTTTTAATCTTGCAAATTACGAGTGTTTTAAGCATAAGTTTAGGAATATCACCGGCTGTGATCTCTATGCATTTTACCATCATACTGCGATCGCCAACCCACCTGCCAAGCGTGGCGATTATGGCAAAGCCCCCCAAATTGGGGGAGGCCTAAGTCCAGCAGTGGACGTCTTACTGGCTGTGGCTGTGACAAAGGTCACGCTAGGGTAATGGTGAATGAAGTTTTAATAAAGTTAATATTTTTGTTACGTTATACAGTTTTAAATATATTATTCGCACTTAAAGCAAAAGGAGATATAGAAAAACAGAAGATATAGAAAGTAGAAAAATATCAACGTTTATCATTAAAAAATGTAAACGTGCGTACAATTTTAATGAAACATTTTTATGGTGTTTTCTTTTTAACTTGTGTAGCGAAAATTTTGTTCTTGGCTGAATAGCCACAGTGTCATTGCCTGTTGTCTTACATAGTTGTTTATAGATGGCAGCACTTCCTCTTCCTCTATGATTTCCGTATTCTTACTGTACAAGCGTTTGTTACTTTAATTAAATCAAATTAAGTAGATTTTCTCAGTTTTATTCACAACGAAGCCTTAATTTTAATAATTCTGTTAGCATTTAACTCTTAAAATGATGACAAATTGTATTAATTGATAAATGTAAACGTAAGTCTTTGATAATGTTAACAAGGCAAGATACCATGCTAACTAAAACCATGGACCATGGTGGATGACTGACCTGTTATTTTAGTGGTTAGTGACTCTGACTGCTAAGACTGAAGTCGTGGGTTTGATTCCCACCCAGGAAAAATCTTTGTGTGATGAGCACAATCATTTGTTCTGTGTCTGGGTGTAATTTATGTATAGTATGTATGTATTTAGAAATATATAAGTATGTTTATCAGTTGTCTGGTTGCCATAGTACAGGCTCTGCCTAGTTTGGAATCAGATAACGTTGTGATGGTTGTCCTAAGATATTTTATTATTATTATTACGGAAATATTAACATTTAATAAAGTGAGGATCAGTTACCCCAACACCAAAATTACATTTGGTGATATCATTGGTCCCAAACTAGGAACAGCCTGTATCTTAGACAATATTACATAGGTGGAACAATTTGGTATTTTTTAAGTAATATAAAATTGATTGGTTATCTGGTATAAGTTTTAAAGTAAAGCTAGTTATCCTCACCGATATTACAAAACCAAATAAACAAAAAAAAAAAAAACCACCGAATTTATTTCATCCGTAGATATAATTATAATGAATGTGATTACGTACTTAGCGTGACTACTCAAAAGTGTAAAGTCGTAAGTGTTGATTAGCTCAACAATGTTTAAAAGGAACATACATACCTATTACTCCATCTGGGTACAAGAATATCATCATCATCATCATCATTTCAGCCGAAAGACGTCCACTGCTGGACATAGGCCTCCCCCAAGCACCGCCACCTCGACCTGTTCTGTGCCTCTCGCATCCAACGCATTCGTGCGGCCTTCACCAGGTCATCGGTCCATCTTGTGGGAGGCCTTCCAACGCTAAGTCTTCCAGTACGCGGTCGCCACTCCAGAACCTTCCGACCCCATCGGCCATCTGTTCTGCGAGCAATGTGCCCTGCCCACTGCCACTTAAGTTTGGCAATTCTTAGGGCTATGTCGGTAACCTTAGTTTTCCTACGGATCTCATCATTTCTGATTCGATCACGTAGGGAAACTCCAATGCAATGGAGAGGGCTATGCTTGGAGTTTCCCTTTTCGTGAAGAAAGCACAAGAATATTTATGACCTATGAAACCAAAATCAAAAAGAAGGCGACCCACAATGGTTGCGAGATTGGTCGAAAGAGTTACCATGGCCCTGGCATAGGCAACTGAAGGAACATGGCTGGGTTTTAGTCAATAAAAGTCTGACACGCCCTTCCACTCCACCCAGAGAGGGACACGTCATAATGATGATTTCCCACCTACAAAAAAAAGCCTACTCACAATATCAAATATAACGGTGCTACTCGATCTTGCCACTTATCTTCCAAAAGCGGGTCTACTCACACGTACGTGATAATCCTTTATTCTTAAACATTTCCTGCAAGAGACTTTCTTCTTTTCCGATACGCAGCTTCAGAAAGATATACTGCAACACTTAATTTTATATTCATATCATCCACTATCCTTCTAACTCCAATAATCTATACATCTATATACATACAAATAAATAAAATTGGAGTGTCTTTTTGTAATATTATGATAACCACTTTTTACTAAGTGTATATGGATGTATACACGGTACATATACCAAAACAACATTTTTTACAAATTTTGTCGGTCTGTCTGTCTGTTTGTTCCGGCTAATCTCTGAAATAGCTGGACCGATTTTGATGGGACTTTCACTGGCAGATAGCTGATGTAACAAGAAGTAACTGAGGCTACTTTTGTTTTAGAAAAATACCTGCGTTAATTTCCGACATCCACGCGGGCGAAGCCGCGGGCAAAAGCTAGTATCTTCCTATAATTCTCTCCTTATTATATATTATATACACGGACAGATGGATCGTTTTACAATACACAGTATAACGAATGATATTATTATTATATATAGCTTCTGCCCGCGGTTTCGCTCGCGTTAAATTCGGGGTAACACGGTTCCCTTTTCCTGATTTAGAACACAGAAGAGAACTCGGAACAGAATGTTATTTTAATACGTTTATGGTTAGATTTAATGTTTTAATATTGTTTTATTTAATTTGTTTTAATTAAATTATTTTATCATTCGTTTGTATCATAGAACCTATACTAATTTTGCGGAGAGTCTCACACAAATTTCCATCCCATACTCATTTTTTTTTGCTTCATAGAAACTTCCACCCCCCATTTTAGAGAAGTGGGGGGTTAGAAAAAAACGTAGCCTATGTCACGCTCCATCCCTTCAAAGATCTTCACTTTAAAATCACGTCAATTCGTCGCTCCGTTTTGCCGTGAAAGACGGACAAACAGAAACACACACTTTCCCATTTATAATATTAGTATGGATGTGGGAGCCAGTCTCGGTCGCACTGAATGTTCCAGACGTGACCTGTGTGGCTATGGAGTATAATCTTACCCCATACATGTGGGTATGTGATATCCGCATAAAATGTTTCCCTTGTTAATAGAATTATATTCATGAGATATTCATTGACTGCAAGAGGTTTTGTGTTGAGCTGCAAATTCTTTTGTTTATCGTGAATGCTTATTTGGTATATCAGGGTTTTATTCCACACGCTTCTGAACGCCAGCCGGAATATTTTCTCGATCTTTTGTGGAAAAATCTTACCGTGAATATTTATATAAAGTGAGATTTAGGTGCTATAATTGCCACACTTGGCAGACGGGTAGGCAATGGTGGTGAAAACCACAGGAATCCACTGGAAGCAAGAAGTACAAAACCATTCGACGAGTCTGAAATTATTCCATAGGAACGTACTACCAGGATAAAAGGTATATTATACCCTATTATCTAATCTATCAAAGAATCAGAATTGCCATCCAACGTGGCAATGCTGCCAGCCTTCTGGGCACTTTTCCCACCGACAGCGATGCGGACGAATTCTTTGATGCCCAGTGAGCTCCTCCATTTTTTTTTTACCTTTATTTAATTGTATATAATATATTTATTTTAGTGTTAGTTTGTGGATTATATTTAAGTCATTATCTAATCCAGGTTATAAATTATTTGTAAGCCTTTCAACCAAGCGGCGACCTCTCGCGTCCGGCCCTGGTGCGAGCCATGGTACGGAGCGAGAGGGAATGGGAAGCCGTCACCTCCTTCTGCGAAGCAGTAATGCTCGCGAAGGAGGAGGCGGGGCGCGTGAGGGAGTGGCAGTCTCTGCGCCCTCACGTCCCTAGCCGCCGCAGGAGGAGACGCCCCGGGCGTCGGGAGTCGATTGCGGACTCCCGGCCACCGTAGGCGCGAGCTTGCGGGTGGCGAGCAATGGGTAGCTCGCCGCCCGGTAGGGACCAAGCTCGGGTCGACGGCGCGTAGTGTTCCACGCGCGCCTCAAAGAGATGTCAGCAGCAGTGTAGGGGTCTGCTAGGACCGATGCCTGCCGGGGTCGCGTGATTGTTCGAAAGAGATACCGTGACCCTGGCACATGGGCAACTGATGGAACACGGGTGGGTTTTAGTCAGTAAAAGTCTGACACACCCTCCCGCTCCGCCCAGAGCGGGAGAAGTCATTTGATGATTTCCCATCCTGGAAAAAAAAAAAAAAAAAAAAAAAAAAAGCCTTTCAACCAATTTCGCTTGGCCGTTTCTGTGTGATTGAGTAACGAACATCCAAACATGTAAAATGCAAACTTTCACATTTATTAATTTAATTAGGATTTCAACCACTGTTTAACCGACTTCATAAAAAAGAGGAGGTTATTAATTCGACGGTATTTTTTTAAATGTTTATTGCCTCAGAACTCTTGACTGGGTGAACCGATTTTGATGATTCTTTTTTTGTTTGAAAGCTGGTGCTTCCCGTGTTTCCCGTTCACATTTTAATTAGGTTCCATTCTGACAATGAAATCCATGTGAAAACCATATAAATCATTAATTCGCATTAAGTATGTGCGCGACAAAAGGACGAATAACGCAATTAGATTAGTGCAGTGTACATACCATAACTAAAAAGTGAAAAATAAAAACTTAAAAGAAATAACAACCGACTTCCTTAAAAATAACACTACAAAGTCAAAAATAACTTTAATTCCGGAGGTCGGTAGCAAATAACTTTAAATACAAATCCTGAGACACCAACTTCCGAAATTAAAGTTATTTTTGACTTTGTAGTGTTTTTTTTAAGGAACTCGGTTGTTATTTTTTTTTTAAGTTTTTTTTAGAAATCAAACAGACCCTATTTGGGAAGGGCGTAAACTCTAAAAGCTTAACAAGGCTGATCAATTAAAATAAGACAACTGCGTAATTTTATTTAAAGTCGCACAACAATAATAAAATCTCTAAGTACTACAGAAAAACATCAGTGTTATAGGTAATATACACTTCCCTCTTCTCACATGACGAGAACACAGGCATGTCTATATTTTCAAACGCTCTGTGATCAGCGAGGGCAGTATTTAATTGCTTTACCACTTGTTCCTTTATTTACTATCGTCCACTTACTTTAAATAAACATATTGGATGGAAGTATTCCTTTGCTTGTACTGGTACCTAACGAATACGCGAACAATCTCTTTGTGCCAAAATTGATGAATTTTTTAAGAGGGATGTACAGAGATATTTCTTGTAGTTCAGAAGTAAAATAATAGTTTAAGATATAAAAAAAAAAACATGCTTTCATAGAAAACCAAACTAGAAAGTAGAAAATACTAGGAAAAAGCGTGGGGTGCTTGATATTAATTAAAAAAATATCTCATGAAGCATTAGTTTGGCTAGGCACAAAAGCCGCTATCCTGGTGATCTTGGCCAGGATAATGGCACAAATGTATGAAATAATTGTATTTTTACCGGTCCTTGATAAGTGTGCAAAGTTTCAAATTAATCCGACGTTTTGCAAGGGGTGAAAAACTTTTTAACAAAAAATTAAACCGCCGAAAAACTGAAAAGCATAAAATAACAAACCTTAAAATTATGAGTCGGCGCTTTGAGTGATCCTTGTTCATTGATTTCTCAGTGCCGACTCAAAATTTTAAGGTTTGTTATTTTATGCTTTTCAGTTTTTCGGCGGTTTAATTTTTTGTTAAAAAGTTTTTATTTTATGATTTTTTGTGGCTTTGATGTACTAATAATACTTGGCAAGGTATACCCTATCCAACAATAAAAGAATTATCAAAATCGGACTACTCTGTACAAAGTTATGCGTGTTCATACGTTACAATTAGTGAATGAACAATCAATCATCCCCTGTTTTCCAACCCTTAGGGTTCGATTTTGTTTTCCAAATTTATATGGGACCACCTTGGGAGTATACCCTTTCCAATAGAAGAAGAATTGTCACAATCGGACCACTATGTAAAAAGTTATGCGTGGTCATACATAAAAAAAAAAAAAAAAATATACGCGTCGAATTGATAACCTCCTCCGTTTTTTTTCGTCGGTTGAAAATCACGTTCAAAGGTCCTTGATTACATACATACAAACCAAGCTAATAAAAGCGTGTTGAAAAATATTACATTTTATAGACGTACAAACACATAGAATTGTATAATACCTTTTTACTAAATACATGGGGTTGAGTTACGCGATGACTGATACAAGCATGCCGTCTGTTGGGACAGGTTAGCTACAAGCTGCAATGGTTCTTTCTTCAAAAGGTTCTTCCAGACATTGCCCTGTATTGTTAGACTCGCATAAAATTCTAATAATATAATGTTTGGACTTTAGTCCGAGTCAAAATCACAATCGTAGTCTTTTTAAAAAAAAGACTATGACCTCTGAGTTTGTTTCGGCGTTTCTTCTCAGGGAACAGTCAGCTAGGAAATACCGGCGCCACCTACTTTAAAAAAAAAAACATTGACCAAAAAATGTTTGACGTGTAAAAGTGTCTTATTAGATCTACTTACAGAAATAAAAATTTCATTTCATTTCATGTACGTCTATGTATCTCGCTTGAGCAATCTCGCGACCCCGGCAGGCATCGGTCCTAGTAGACCCCTTCACTGCTGCTGACATCTCTTTGAGGTGCGCGTAGAACACTACGCGCCGTTGACCCGAGCCTGGTCCTTACCGGGCGGCGAGCTACCCATTGCTCGCCACCCGCAAGCTCGCGCCTACGGTGGCCGGGAGTCCGCTATCGACTCCCGACGCCCGGGGCGTCTCCTCCTGCGGCGGCTAGGGACGTGAGGGCGCAGAGACTGCCACTCCCTCACGCGCCCCGCCTCCTCCTTCGCGAGCATTACTGCTTCGGAGAAGGAGGTGACGGCTTCCCATTCCCTCTCGCTCCGTACCATGGCTCGCACCAGGGCACGGACGCGAGAGGTCGCCGCCGCCGATCGCCTCCACGGCGGTGCTCCGCCCAGGCAGGGCACACCTCCACCGTATGCTCCACCGTGTCTTCCAGACGATCCTCACAATGGAAACACCCGGGCGTATCCTCCCGCTTTATCCTGAACAGGAACCCACCGAAGCACCCATGCCCGGTGAGAACCTGCGTCAGGCGGAGGACGCCGTGGCGCCACTCTATCCACTCCTCAAAGAGGGGACTTACCGCCGCAATTGTGGCGTGCCTTGCGCTGGGTTGCGACAATCGTACCCGCCATGTCGCCATGAGATCCTGCCGGAGCTCTGTCCGCCGTGCCGCGATTTGTCGCGGCAGCGGAGTTTCGTCCTGGCGTTTCGCCTCCTCGCGCCACTCCCACATGTGCGCGAGGACCTTTGCCTTCAGATCCCATGGCGGCACTCCTGCAAGGACCGCACGAGATCGTGCGGTATCCTCGGATTAACCGGATGGCCATGACCCTCTGGGCTGCACTCAACTGGCACGCTGGGCGCAACCTCAATGAGGGCACACACACCGGTGCCCCATAAAGGGCCTTGGACCGCACGACCCCCGTGTAGAGCCTCCGGCAGCAGGCGTTTGGACCCCCCAGATTGGGCAGGAGCCGCTTTAAGGCAGCCCAGCCCGCTTCAGTCTGGGAGCCAAACGTCGGAAATGCTCGACGAAGTTCCACCGGCTGTCGAGGACAAGTCCCAGGTACTTCATCGTCGACTCGACGCCGATGTGAACCTCTCCTACCGTTAGTTGGGAACCCGCAGGCAGCGCGTTCCGAGGACCATGAAAACCCATGGCCTCGGACTTGTGCAAGGCCACCTCGAGTCCCAATTGCCGGACTTGATGGACACACGAGTGTTGGGTTCGAAAACCAAACTGCTCGTTCGGAATGAGGCCCTATGTCTCGGCGTAATCTATGAGACGCTTATAAATAAGCCTCTCGTAGATTTTACTTTTGTTTTTTTTTTTTTTTTTATAAATAAACTGATGGGTTGGTAGCTCGAGGGCTCCGCCTTTGGTTTGACGGGCTTTGGGATGCCAATGACTGTGGCTTCCTTCCAAGCCTGTGGGAAAATATTGTTGCTCAGGGCACCATTGAAGATGGTGGTCATGAGCATGATCAAGTGCGCGGGGAACAGCTGGAACACCCTATTGATGATACCATCTGATCCGGGGCCCTTGCGAGACCTTGCGGGACGGGGACAATCAGTTGTTCCGTGATCGCCTAAGCACTTGACGCACCTGGGGGTCGCAAAACAGTGATGTTAAGAGTTCCCGTAAAGCTGGCACCTATGGTACTGGCCAATGTTGCCAGTTTTACGGAGTTTATCGATACGGATGCGCCCGTGAGGCTACAGATAGCCTTCACGCAGAAAATCTGGTGGTGACCCTCGGTGGGAGGGCACACTACAAGAACCATGTCAAATGCAGGGCCACGCCCGGTGCATTCTGTGGACCTCATCTACAGGCACGTTTTGTGCCTCGAGGTCGGCCTTGATTTCCTCGGTGGAAAACTCGCAGGGTATCCTCCGGATCACCACCCTGATTTGACGCTCCTCAGGCAGGGCGTACGTGTGGTAAGACACGTTACGTGCGCTGAGGAGTTTGGTGAGGTCACGAAAGTCTCGTGACGTCGCGGTCTGGACTTAAATGCCCTGCTGGGTTTAGGGGGCATTAGTGAAGTTGACCCTCTGGTCAACATACCACTTCGAGATTTCAGTCCACTTCGCCTTGTCCTGTATAAATACAGTAGGCGGGGAAGGGATCTTTTTGGCAGTCGTGTTGACCGGAGGGGTGGGGGCAATGGCGCGGAGAGCGACAACCTTTGCGGAGGTTGACGTTATCGGGGTGGGGATGGTGGCGCCGGAGTAGGGGCATGCGAGGGAGGGGATGAGTCCTCGACCACTACGATTTTAGTGGCTGGGGCGGCGCTACATTTAGACTTTTTACGCTTGTTCCCTTTGCCGTGGGAAACAAGCGTGTAGTTTTCTCCGTCTGACGAGGGGGAGGAGTTCGAGTCTGCTGCTCGATTTTCCTCCTCGGCAGAGGAGACATCTTCGGTGTCCATGGATATGGGCACCTGAGAGCTGGGCACGGGGGGAGACTCTAGTGCGTCGCTAAAAGTAGTGACGCTAGTCTCGGGGATCGAGCTAGCTTCGGCGACGAGGGCCTGCGCTTTGGCAGCCTGGGCGCAGTTGGAAAGCTTCTTGAAAATCCTGATGAACTCGGGGTCCTCCAGGAAGACCGCACAGAGGGAGAAGAAACCTTCTCGCTCTGTTTGGCTCCATTCGGAGAACTTCGAGCCCAACGTGGTTGGGGGAGAAAAACTCTATTCGCTCATCGGAGCGCCTATCACCTAACACCCTAATCCCCGGGTGTGTATGCCCGGGGTGTGTAGCACTCCCTGTCGGGTATAGACACGGAGGTGTGACCTACTTCGTGAGCCCTAAGCTTGTGTACCGTCGCCAATCTTATTGTGCGACGGTGCCCTAACCGGTCAGTGCGGATGGGTATCAAAATAAATTTCGATCGCCAATTGGGTAGTCGGGGCGACTACGATGTGGAGCGTTGCGCAGCAGACACAACACTGAACTGACACTTGCACAGCGGCGGAGCGGTGGGGAGCGCGAGTGCGACAACAACACGTCCATTCGCTGCGGAGGTCGAGCGTGGAATGGGGACTTACACTGGCAGATAGGTGATGATATAGTTAATTTTATTTTCAAGTTATGGAGTAACTTAAGTTAATTTTATTTCTTAGAAAATGAATTTTTGACAGGCCTGTTGGTCTAGTGGTTAGTGACCCTGACTGCTATGCCGGAGGTTGTGGGTTCGATTCCCACCCAGGACAAATGTTTGTGTGATGAGCACGATCATTTGTTCTGTGTCTGGGTGTAATTTATCTATAGTATGTATGTATTTAGAAATATATAAGTATGTTTATCAGTTGTCTAGTACCCACAACACAAGCTCTGCTTAGCTTGGGGCTAGATGGCGTTGTGTGATAGTTGTGGAATATTATTATTATTATAAAAAAAAAAATTGTGTTTGGTGAATAAAACAGTCCAACCCACTACGATCCACTATTCAATATTTAAATGCCTTTTCACGCCTAAAGCACTAAACAGATTTAGAAAAAAAAAAATTGCAAGAAGATAGCATCCCAGGGAAGAACAAAAGTTACTTTTTGATCCGTTAGCATGTTCCCATAGGATAATTTCAGCAGAAAGATTTCTAATTTAGGCACAAGCTAGTGTCATATAGCCCTTCATGGTCTCTTAGGAACCGTCAGAAGTTAGGTGCAACGTTCCTATGGAGGAAAGTCAGCAAGAAACACAACGGTTACAGTATTTCTTCTTTACAGTGTTAACATTTAATAGGAATGGGAGGACAGTGTAGGCCTGTTAACAAGCACCACGTTCGTCATAAAATATAAAATGGTCAACTAATCTACTGCCTTCATCTTTAAAACGTTCGTCAGAGGTCAAAAAAGCAATTAGAAAAATAGGTTTTTTCTAATTGCTTTTTTACCACATGTTCAGGTAAAGTACATAGAAACTGCTCGTAAGTATTCTCCCCATATCACATCACAGGCCTAGAAAACTCTGGTGTGACGACGAACTATTTATAGCTATGGAGGAGATCTTTGCCCAGCGGCTCACACCTGCTAACAAGAATATTTTTTCCTAGGGAAATTATCATTGTATCACTACGTACCAGTTTCTGTTGCCGATCCTCCCAGTATCTGCATACATAGATACACGCAAAAGTGTCCTATACCAAAGACCAACACTGTAATTATTGTGGAATTATGGTACCTCGAAATCGTTAAATCTATTGCGACAATAAAGGTACACCTTCTCGGAAGTACACAATTTTACCACATCGATAAGTAAATTATGTATATCGTACACCTAGATCTAAAGTAAGACAATTCAAAAATTGAGAATTTTGAGTTATCATTGTGTTCATATGCTCGATAACCCTACGTAGCTATCCAACTTAACAGGTTCAATAAAAACTTGAAAGATTCGTCGCTAGATGGCATTAGTCTTCTTTTGTTGAATCAACGCATGTCACCCCCCTCCCGCCTAAACAAAGTATACAATGATAACTCAAAATTAACAATTTTTGAGTTGTCTTACTTTAGATCTAGGTGTGCGATATGTCAAAACCACAAAGTCAGAATCCACTAAACTATAGATATTTTCATAAAATAATTCTCCCATCCAATTTATCCCTGGCATAGAAGGAAATTAATATTCAATAATTCAAAAATGCCTTTTGCCTTCACATAATGGAGGGACGTTCAGGTATGGAATGTCAGAGCGTTGAGATTTCATATTACACAGTGCAATGATTCGTAGGAAAATAATAAGAAGGCACCATTTTGTATGGATCGTTTCACTAATTGAATCCATGATGTGTATGGTAAAATTGAAAGTAAAAGTAATAGGTATTGGTGAAGGATGCTATTGTGAAAGTGCTATATTTGTGAGAAATAACACATATTAGTGTAATAAAATAACATATAAATACTAACAAAAATACAGATACTTCATCACACTTTTGATCAAATTCAGAACACGTAATAATTTTACTTGAATTTTAACAATATTAAGCTGTTAACTGTGACCAGAGTTACGAGTCATAGGTTCGAACCCGGACAGGGGCTTTAGTTTGTGTGCGACGGTGCCCTAACCGGTCAGTGCGGATGGGTATCAAAATAAATTTCGATCGCCAATTGGGTAGTCGGGGCGACTACGATGTGGAGCGTTGCGCAGCAGACACAACACTGAACTGACACTTGCACAGCGGCGGAGCGGTGGGGAGCGCGAGTGCGACAACAACACGTCCATTCGCTGCGGAGGTCGAGCGTGGAATGGGGACTTACACTGGCAGATAGGTGATGATATAGTTAATTTTATTTTCAAGTTATGGAGTAACTTAAGTTAATTTTATTTCTTAGAAAATGAATTTTTGACAGGCCTGTTGGTCTAGTGGTTAGTGACCCTGACTGCTATGCCGGAGGTTGTGGGTTCGATTCCCACCCAGGACAAATGTTTGTGTGATGAGCACGATCATTTGTTCTGTGTCTGGGTGTAATTTATCTATAGTATGTATGTATTTAGAAATATATAAGTATGTTTATCAGTTGTCTAGTACCCACAACACAAGCTCTGCTTAGCTTGGGGCTAGATGGCGTTGTGTGATAGTTGTGGAATATTATTATTATTATAAAAAAAAAAATTGTGTTTGGTGAATAAAACAGTCCAACCCACTACGATCCACTATTCAATATTTAAATGCCTTTTCACGCCTAAAGCACTAAACAGATTTAGAAAAAAAAAAATTGCAAGAAGATAGCATCCCAGGGAAGAACAAAAGTTACTTTTTGATCCGTTAGCATGTTCCCATAGGATAATTTCAGCAGAAAGATTTCTAATTTAGGCACAAGCTAGTGTCATATAGCCCTTCATGGTCTCTTAGGAACCGTCAGAAGTTAGGTGCAACGTTCCTATGGAGGAAAGTCAGCAAGAAACACAACGGTTACAGTATTTCTTCTTTACAGTGTTAACATTTAATAGGAATGGGAGGACAGTGTAGGCCTGTTAACAAGCACCACGTTCGTCATAAAATATAAAATGGTCAACTAATCTACTGCCTTCATCTTTAAAACGTTCGTCAGAGGTCAAAAAAGCAATTAGAAAAATAGGTTTTTTCTAATTGCTTTTTTACCACATGTTCAGGTAAAGTACATAGAAACTGCTCGTAAGTATTCTCCCCATATCACATCACAGGCCTAGAAAACTCTGGTGTGACGACGAACTATTTATAGCTATGGAGGAGATCTTTGCCCAGCGGCTCACACCTGCTAACAAGAATATTTTTTCCTAGGGAAATTATCATTGTATCACTACGTACCAGTTTCTGTTGCCGATCCTCCCAGTATCTGCATACATAGATACACGCAAAAGTGTCCTATACCAAAGACCAACACTGTAATTATTGTGGAATTATGGTACCTCGAAATCGTTAAATCTATTGCGACAATAAAGGTACACCTTCTCGGAAGTACACAATTTTACCACATCGATAAGTAAATTATGTATATCGTACACCTAGATCTAAAGTAAGACAATTCAAAAATTGAGAATTTTGAGTTATCATTGTGTTCATATGCTCGATAACCCTACGTAGCTATCCAACTTAACAGGTTCAATAAAAACTTGAAAGATTCGTCGCTAGATGGCATTAGTCTTCTTTTGTTGAATCAACGCATGTCACCCCCCTCCCGCCTAAACAAAGTATACAATGATAACTCAAAATTCACAATTTTTGAGTTGTCTTACTTTAGATCTAGGTGTGCGATATGTCAAAACCACAAAGTCAGAATCCACTAAACTATAGATATTTTCATAAAATAATTCTCCCATCCAATTTATCCCTGGCATAGAAGGAAATTAATATTCAATAATTCAAAAATGCCTTTTGCCTTCACATAATGGAGGGACGTTCAGGTATGGAATGTCAGAGCGTTGAGATTTCATATTACACAGTGCAATGATTCGTAGGAAAATAATAAGAAGGCACCATTTTGTATGGATCGTTTCACTAATTGAATCCATGATGTGTATGGTAAAATTGAAAGTAAAAGTAATAGGTATTGGTGAAGGATGCTATTGTGAAAGTGCTATATTTGTGAGAAATAACACATATTAGTGTAATAAAATAACATATAAATACTAACAAAAATACAGATACTTCATCACACTTTTGATCAAATTCAGAACACGTAATAATGTTACTTGAATTTTAACAATATTAAGCTGTTAACTGTGACCAGAGTTACGAGTCATAGGTTCGAACCCGGACAGGGGTTTTAGTTTGTGTACCTAAATTATTTTTACAATACTGCTATCATAACAGTTAAGGCAAACGTCGTGAAGAAACCAGCATGTCCTAGAACCAAAAATTCAAAAACAAGTAACATCAACCAATTCTACGGCCCACTCCCTGTCATCGAGAGGAGGCTTGTCCCAGCAGTGGATTATGTAAGCTGTTACAATTACACTAATTTAAGTATAACAAAATAGTAAGTTTGTCCACACATTGATTACCCTTTTTCATAGAAGTGACGTCACAAAGCCTTTTTAACACGCTTTTATTAGCTTCATTCGTATGTTAGTATATAACGGAAATTCTGAACATGACTTTGATCCCCTTCGAAACGGCAGATTAACTCGAAATTTGGCATACTTATCAAGAACCAATGACAAAAATCCATACTAATCCACACTAATCCATACTTCCATACTCCATACTAATATTATAAATGCAAAAGTAACTCTGTCTGTCTGTCGGTCTGTCTGTCTGTCTGTCTGTCTGTCTGTCTCGCTTTCCTGCTAAAACCACTGAACCGATTTAAATGAAATTTGGTACACAGATAGTTTAGAGCCCGAGAAAGGACATAGGCTACTTTTTATCCCGGTAGTACGTTCCCGCGGGATAATTTCCGACCTCCACGTGGGCGAAGCCGCTGGCAAAAGCTATCCATACTATAATATTATAAATGCAAAAGTAACTCTGTCTGTCGGTCTGTCTGTCTGTCTGTCTGTCTGTCTGTCTCGCTTTCCTGCTAAAACTACTGAACTGATTTAAATGAAATTTGGTACACAGATAGTTTAGAGCCTGAGAAAGGACATAGGCTACTTTTTATCCCGGTAGTATGTTCCCGCGGGATAATTTCCGACCTCCACGCGGGCGAAGCCGCTGGCAAAAGCTAGTAATATATATGGAAAAGTGTGTGTGTCTGTTTGTCCGTCTTTCACGGCAAAACGGAGCGACCAATTGACGTGATTTTTTAAGTGAAGATAGTTGAAGGGATGAAGAGTGACATAGGCTACTTTTTTTTTTTAGTTGACTGGTGTGAATTTACAAAAGCCGTGCTTGTCCCGTGGACAATTGAATGTAGCATGTTCGCGTGTGTCCAATGCCCAGAATCTTTACATTCTATCCCCAAATGGAAAGACATATAATGTCGTTTACAGTAGCGTATTAAAATAACATTCTGTTCCAAGTTCTCTTCTGTGTTCTAAATCAGGAAAAGAGAACCGTGTTACCCCGAATTTAATGCGAGCGAAGCCGCGGGCAAAAGCTAGTAATTTTATAAATTTGTGCCATTATCCTTGCCAAGGTTACCAGGATAGTAAAAAAAACTGTCTTCTAAAACTACAATGACATAAATCAAAAACTACGCTAGTTCTTGCTAATATGATGAACCTTGATATAACACTGTTACGAATTATTGAGAGAAGTGTTGGACTTTTGCGCAGTAGTGAAACAGTATGGACCAACAAAACAATCTAAGTAGGATAGTAAGAAGAAAGTAGTAGGGCTCTATTGTAGCCAGAACCCCACCAGCCTAAATTTTATCCAAAAACAATAATAACAAACTAATATTACTCATTTTAACGACGTAAATGACCTACAACCAAGAAAAAACCTAACCTAAAATCTACATGGCCAAATTGTAAGCGTTTGTAATGAAGTAAACAGTAATTAAGGACAAACTATGAAAGCTGTATTCAAGAGATACTCAGTCACCTCGCCGTACACTATTAATAGACAAACCTGTTTATTTATCCAACAGTAATGGCTCTTAGTCTCGTCGAGGAAAACTTCAATTCTCGGAAAAACCTCTTTTATTCACTTTTTCTGTGCTTTTTCAACCGAAACGTAGAACGAGCGCTAGTGAAAGAAGTGTAATATTTCACGAGACTGCCAATAAATTACTGTAGTTTTAAAATATATACTACATTGAAAAAAGTAGTTTTTCTTTGATGCAAATTGCTTTAAGGTTTGCTTGGTGGATCATATTTTATGGTTCTTGTCATCTTCCTCAGTTCGAGCAATTGGTGGGCTTTGACGTTGTTTGTGAGCTTTGAACAATAATTACACAGCCCCACAAAAAATAAAAATTGTACTTGTTAATTAATAAACTAAAAAAAAAAAAAAAAAAAACTTTATTTTCATAACACAATTACAGATTTACATATTTTATATTAAGACAGTTAAAATGAGCTTCGGTAGTAACACAATGTAATACAAATCTAGGAACTAAAATCTGTAAACAATTATGGAAAACCCTGCCTCTCAAACTAGGTAACCTGTATCTTGAGAGACAGTGATTCAGCTTAGAATGTGATCTATATTATTATAGTAGACTGTGTCGATCTACCTGAGCGATTGAATATAATAAAAACCAATTTAAGTATATATATACGTGATGTGTGGTCTACATGGTCTTTACATATTTTGAGCTGCCGAATCCGAATCTGGACACAGAATTAACCCTACACCCTCCAGTTCTTCTCCAGGAGCAAAAAACTCTTGAATTTTGCAGTAATGATCAGCCCCATAAAAAGAAAAAAATTGTACTTGTTATTAAACCACATGGACTTTACGTATTTTGAGCTGCTGAATCCAAATATGGACACAGAATTAACCCTACACCCTCCAATTTTTCTACAGGAGCAAAAAAACTCTTTTCTTAACTATTATTATCACTTGAAAACAAAATTACGGGACTAGAAACTCAACGTGGTTCCATGGTAATACAGTTAGCTACACTAGAAAACAAGTTAGAAGTTCTCGACCACAATCTCATCAAAACCTCTATAAAATTACGCAATGTACCCAAGAGACAGAATGAGAACAAAATCATGCCGTATGAAACTATAACACACCTGTCAAAACACCTAGGCCTTGATACAGAATCCGCTAGTATCCGTGATATTATAAGGCTACCCCCAAAAAAAGGAAATTTATACGCAATAAACGCAATCCCAATAACAAGATAAAATCAACCCATCTAGATATAAAATCTGCACAGGAAACACCTATTTACATAACCGAGCTTCTAACAGCGAACTCTAAAAGGTTATTCTACCTTACTCGAAACCACGCTAAGCAACACCAGTATAACCAGTGTTTATTTTAAAAGTATTTATGTATGTTTGTATGTATGTATATTTTTATTTTGTATATTTATATTTAAATTATAGTATTATTTTTCTTCTACTATTACACACGTTGTCCACATCTCTTTGTATATTCTCTCCTATTGCAGGTATGCTGGAAGAGATTTCAATAGAAATAAGCATTACCTTTGTACATATTTTTCTGTTCCTTTCTATTTGTCTATTTATATGTGTGCATAAATGGTTAAATAAATAAATAAATAACTTCTGTTGGACGTCGAATGGAAGAATAATGCTAAAAAAAGATCCTTATAACCAGACTATCGCGGTAAAAAGCGAAGAACAACTGAAGCAGCTGGCAAGTATCATCAAGGCATGACTACATGCATTTAAGTATCTTGCTTTCTCTTATGTATTATTTGATTACTTTTATGTTTTTCTCGAATTGCTATGTTACAGTACTACATACCAACACAAAGAAAACTCACACACATAACTATTACTATCAGCACCATATATTCCCATACATGAATCACTCAACACCAACATATTACAACTTCACCATGTCATCATATATACTCCCTATTTATGCTTGCGTTCATTCCTATTATCCCTTAACTACCTACTACAATACCATAAAAAATATATCTTTAAATTTACTACCTCCAATCATAAGCTTTTCACAAGTTCCTGAAACAAATCCTACCCTATTGTCTCGTAACCTTCAAATTGCCTTCACTTTACCGGAAAAATGACTACTAACATAAACAATTTAATTGACGACATTGACGAACTATCTGTATCAACTAGCTATACATGCGCTCCTGAGGAAACACTCTCCATACTGAAGTGTCCCAATAACTTCATTGAAATCCTCACACAAAATATTCGCTCTGTAAACCGTAACTTTTTAAACTTGCAAACGCTCCTGCGCCAAATTTCCTTCGATTGTGATCTGATTGTTTTAACTGAATGTTGGTTACCATGCTCTAGCAATAGCACTATCCCGATTCTTGACAATTATTCCGCGTTCATGACCACCAAACATTTAAATCAAAGTGATGGAGTAGTGGTGTATTCGAAATCAGACCTGTCTGTTACTTGCGAGGAGCCAGATTTCCACCGTTCTGCTTCTGGTCTTATTATAAAAATTAACTTCGACCTGGCGATAATCTGTATTTATCGATCGCCATCAATAGACAATTTAAACACCTTTCTCACAGTTCTTAACAACATTCTTCCGTCGTTGCATAGATTCAAATCGGTAGTTATAACAGGTGGCCTGAACGTGGACATCAAACCTTCCACATCTGACATGCGCTCCCACGAATACTTAAATTGCTTAGCCTTTCATGGTTATCTTCCTGCCCACACCATACCGACCAGGGATGACAATTGTTTGGACCACACGTTCCTCAAAACAATTTCTCCAACTTACACATTTGTCTTAAGCTCCACAATAACTGACCTCCTCCTTACTTTTCATCCTAAAGAGATACTCAACCTCCCTGGCACCCATACTATGCCATATTTTTAACCTTTGTTTCGAAACTGCCGTTTTTCCCTCTTCTTTTAAAAAGGCAATAATTCACCCAGTCTTCAAGGGAGGCGACGGGAACCATCCGAATAATTACCGTCCCATTGCAGTTCTGCCTGCCTTCAAGGTCCTGGAACGTCTTATCAATAAAAGACTTGTATACTACCTAGAACATTACAAACTAATATCACCACACCAATTTGTGTTTCGTAAAAACAAGTCAGTCTGTGACGCAGTTCAGGAATTAATTAACAATGTCGTACAAAACCTAAACACTAATAAAAAAGTCCTAACGATATTCCTAGACCTCGCGAAGGCTTTCAATACCGTCCCCGTCCGTTCTCTCTTACTCAAACTAGAAAAAATGGGTGTCAGAGGATTGCAACTTGATCTCTTTCAAAGCTACCTCACAGATTGCTCCAAGATAGTCAAGATTGATTGTCACAGCAGCAATGAGCTCCCCATCTATTATGGCGTTCCACAAGGAAGCATATTGGGTCCCACTTTATTTCTAGTTTTTATAAACGACCTGTGCAATATAAATATCCCAAATGCTAAGAAAACATCCTTTGCAGATGACACTGCTATAACCTTTAGTGCCAATACATGGTCGGAACTCGAGGAAAAAGCACAGCATGGCTTTGATGCAGCGCTAAACTGGCTTAATTTCCATACGCTTACACTAAACACCTCCAAAACAAAGTTCATTACCTACTCAATCAGTTCTGTTACACAACCTAACCCACCATTATCACTTAAAGCCCACACATACAATTAGCAAACTCAACCTTCATGCCACGAGGCAAAGGTCCTCGCGCACATGTGGGAGTGGCGCGAGGAGGCGAAACGCCGGGGCGAAACTCCGCTGCCGCGACAAATCGCGGCTCGGCGGGCAGAGCTCCGGTGTGATCTCATGGCGACATGGCGGGTACGATTGTCGCAACCCAGCGCAGGGCACGCCACAATTGCGGCGGTAAGTCCCCTCTTTGAGGAGTGGATAGAGAGGCGCCACGGCGTCCTCACCTTCCGCCTGACGCAGGTTCTCACCGGGCATGGGTGCTTCGGTGGGTTCCTGTTCAGGATAAAGCGGGAGGATACGTCCGGGTGTTTCCATTGCGAGGATCGTCTGGAGGACACGGTGGAGCATACGGTGGAGGTGTGCCCTGCCTGGGCGGAGCACCGCCGTGTCCTCGTGGAGGCGATCGGCGGCGGCGACCTCTCGCGTCCGGCCCTGGTGCGAGCCATGGTACGGAGCGAGAGGGAGTGGGAAGCCGTCACCTCCTTCTGCGAAGCAGTAATGCTCGCGAAGGAGGAGGCGGGGCGCGTGAGGGAGTGGCAGTCTCTGCGCCCTCACGTCCCTAGCCGCCGCAGGAGGAGACGCCCCGGGCGTCGGGAGTCGATTGCGGACTCCCGGCCACCGTAGGCGCGAGCTTGCGGGTGGCGAGCAATGGGTAGCTCGCCGCCCGGTAAGGACCAAGCTCGGGTCGACGGCGCGCAGTGTTCCACGCGCGCCTCAAAGAGATGTCAGCAGCAGCGTAGGGGTCTAATAGGACCGATGCCTGCCGGGGTCGCGTGATTGTTCGAAAGAGATACCGTGACCCTGGCACATGGGCAACTGATGGAACACGGGTGGGTTTTAGTCAGTAAAAGTCTGACACGCCCTCCCGCTCCGCCCAGAGCGGGAGAAGTCATTTGATGATTTCCCATCCTGAAAAAAAAAAAAAAAAAACCTTCATGCCACTGCACACCTATATCGTCTACGGATGAAATCAAATATCTAGGTATTGTCATAAATAAGAATTTTAAATTTAAACCTCATATTAATATCCTCACTGGCAGAGTTCGCAAACTTATATATATCTTCAAAACTTTAAGAAATATTGTAAATCCTATTTATACGTAATGTCTATTTTGCCTTAAGCCTATCTATTATTACCTATTGTATTGCCTGTTGGGGTGGTGCTGCAAAAACCATCCTCAAACCGTTGGACGTTGCACATCGCGCCATACTGAAAGTGGCTACCTTTCGTCCAGTAATTTATCCAACTAATCAGCTATATAAAAGCTGCAACGTCCTCAACGTACGGCAACACTTTATTCTACACACAATTCTGCTGCAACACCGTAAAATCCCCTATATTGAAATTACCAAACGTCGAAAAGATAAAATATGTAATACTCCAAGAACCCGTGTGTCGTTTACTAAAAGATTCTTTTATTATTTAGGTCCGTCTCTTTACAATACAATGAACAAAAAATGTGCGATGAATAGATTGTCTTATAATAATTGTAAAAAGACTGTCCGTACATTCCTACAAAATAAAACCTACGACGAAGCCGAAAAATATTTAATTTAACTAACTTATGATAAGTTTATATCTTGTACCACTCACCAAACATAGACTCACACTAATGCAATCCCTTTACTTACCTACGCACGCTCACACAGCGGCACGCTCACGCACTTACACACAGACCCATACACGCACGCACAGCACACACGCACACACGCACACACACCCACAAACACACACACACGTACACAAATGCGCTTGCGCACCAAATAGTATGTAAAACATTAAAAAATTTACATGTAAAAATAAAATTGTAGTACCCACATTAGAGAGGATTGGCACTTGCAGGCTATTTCATAGCCTAGCTAGGAGAACAGTACGTCACCCACTTGATTGTATAGATATTTTATTTTATACTACCTAATTTTAAAACTGATATGTACTACAATCTGTTTTATATAAAATAAATAATTATTATTATTATACAATCCGGTTACTAGGAAAACGAGAAGAAAGATTAGAATTGGTAATATTACAATTTTATTAATGAAATTGAGTAATAACTGGCACAAATGACATATTATAATTACTCGTGCACCGAACTAATTAAATAGTTCTAGTTTGTTAATTTAAATTACCAAGTCAAGAATTGTTAAATTCAAAAGTTTCAGAATTTGAAATCGTCCCATCATCAAACTTAACATACTTACCCAATTCTAGATAGAACGAATTGGTTATTGTACACAAAACTAATAAAATAAACCAATTTTCACTCTTCCCGTATTATACGCTTATTTCCTATATTCTACTATAAAAATGTAACAAGAAACCGTAAACGGGACGTATAGGCACCGGCTTTAATACACCGCATCACCGGATAACGATGGTTTCATTATAGCAGATAGAAACTATAAAACTGTTTACAACCGCTGCCTACGGATTCTAGCTGTCTAGATGCAATAACGTGTGAATGGGTGACCTAGAGTACAGAACACATTTTAGATGTTATTTAAAATGAAAATAACTATAAACCGTAACTTTGTCGGTTCTTGAATGCTGACCGCGCAGGCAAAGAATAGAACAAAGTTTCTATTATACTTACCTGCGATGTCCGCTTTTCTATGTACGCAGCTCTTCTAAGAACATAGGGTAAATCCATTTTTAAATCTCTTTACCGGAATACCGTTGTGACTACGACTACATCTTGATATAGAACAAAAATCTGAACTGAAATTCAAAAATAACAGTGTAAGAAGCAACCTTAGATAAAGGACCAAGCAATAAATTAAAGAACGCTTTCCTATATATTGGTTCTCAAAAAATACATCCCTTAGATGTAGGTAGTGACTGAAATAATTTGAGGAAATGCGATGCGGACGGGATAATGATCAACCGGCAAGACTCCCTGACTCATACAGATATAGACTAGGAGTAATCATGTGCTTGTGAACATTAACGAGAAGACTTCAAGCGTCTTGGGTTACCAATAAAGAATTTCAAAACTGGAACAGATAAGATATACTTAATTAAGTGAAATCCTAAACGGTTATAAAGGTTACCTTAGCACGTTGTTTAGTTCAGATATGTCTCTGTCTGTTCCGTGTTGTGCCGGACACAAAGGTAGCACCATCCCATTTCTTCCCGTGGGTGTCGTAAGAGGCGACTAAGGGACTTACTAGAGAATGGGCAGCAGCGTTCTCTGTGCATTTTGCCACCATACTGCGATCACCAACCCCAAGCGTGGTGATTATAGCAAACCCCCCAAATTTGAGGAGACCTATGTGCAACAGTTAACGTCCTTTGGCAGAAATGATGATGTCTTTATCTTGCATATGTAGTTTGACAGTTGTAGGACGGTGACAGAACTAATACTAAGCCAAAGTAAGTACACTTAATTTACCTCGGCCTGAGATAGTTTGCAAGGAATTCGCTCTTTGTCATTCTTCAACTCAAGTTGTAGTGTATTTCACATAACTCCAACAACAGTTACGGTTATAAATTTCGCCAATCGCCCGAGAACACTCCCCATTGCCACCACCAAGCTACCAATCGTAACAAGTGTTGACCTCAATAAAACATTACAAATGGCCTACGATTGACAATGGAGGTATAGATTGTATTGACACAACCATGCTCGGTTATTTACCGTTTATGTGAGTTTTTGAGCTCAAATAACACGTTTCTTGATGGTTCGTTCCTATTCCGTCATCATCACTGAAGCCAAAAGACGTCCACTGCTATCCAGCCGTCCTATATCCAGAGGCCTCCCCAAATGTGGGTGGTTTGCTATAATCGCGACTCTTGGCAGGCGGGTTGGCGATCGCAGTATCGTGGTAAAATGCATAGAGAACGCTGTTGCCCATTCTCTAGTAAGTCCTTTTTGTCGCCTTTTACGACACCCACTGGAAGATGTGGGTAGGTGCTATTATTTACGTCCGGCATCACATGGAACTATTAGGTATGGTCCGTTAATTTCCAGCTATGACTATCTTTCGGTTATATTTACAAAGTATTCAGATAGGAAACATCAACCATTATCTAGTTTTTACAAAAATCGTGTTCGTTAAATCTTATTCACAGAATAAACAGCATTTATCAGTATCAACTCATATCCAATTGAATTAGACACCCAAAGGATAAAGTAATTGTATTAAAAACCGTTACTTTTATGTGTGACAATACAGTAATATATTTAGTCAGGAGTCTCCTATTAAAAGACAGAATAAACTTCACAGCCTATTTTTGAAGTTACAGATCTAAGCGTTTCAACTACACTATATCAGAACATTTCTATAACAAGCTTCTTGATGCAGCGTACAGCAAGACGTTGCATCTGAATGACACTGATTGGCTACTTATTTCACAATTAGCATAAGCTATTTTCTGTAGCATTCACGCCACAGAAGAGGAGAATATATATTAGAAATAGTAGCGCGCATAACAGATTTACCAAACCTTTTATTAAATCCTCGAGTAAAATATAGGAACAATTTAATACCAGGGTGGATTGTAAACAATTTCAAAATGGTAATTAGTCGACACTTTATTCATAAAGTCAGGTAACGTGCTGATTTTCCTCAGCCTATAATTATCGTAAAATATCTAAGTTAACATATTACGATGAAGGAAGCCGTTACTAAAACTTTTAATTAGTCGAATTTCTAACAAAGTCCTGAAAACGATTTAGAAACGTTGAACTTTTGTTGTATTTTTAAGCTATTGGCAGCAATTTCTTGGGTAGATCTGGTAGAAGATTTTTTAAGTGGTTATATATTATTTTTGATACTTGAGACTTTCGTAAACTTTGTGAGCTATTATCTGAAGTTAATAAATGAATTCCAATATACAGCGTTGTGTTAAAGATACGCCGAAAAACTTAAACTTTCCTTTGCTGTAGAATACTCAACTCCAACACGTGCACATTTTAGTCACATTAAACAGTATTGAGCAGGTTTAATAACACAAGAGTAAATTAAGACTTATCGAAACTGCATCGTCAATAGCAATGATTGAACTCAAAATATATACTAATCGATAGACCCCTACCACATCACATCTAGTGGTAAATCGTGATTGCTATCCAATATCGACAGTATCGCAATACGCCCAATTTGTGTCAATCATATACATTGCTAACAGGCGTCACATGTTGTCTCCACACGTGCTTGTTATAAGGGCAATGTATGAAATGTTTCTTTAAAATTCACACCGATAGTGTCATTCGTTCATAGCGTTGACACGTTTTCACAGTAAATGTCATGAGAAATCGAATATAGTTTTATGTTGCCTTACTGATGAATGGTTACTGATATCCAGGAAATTACGGTGATTTTATTGTTTAACTAATTGTTAGATGCAATCAGCAACGAAAGTTCTAACATAATTACTAAATTCTGAAACGTATCTATGAATAGCAAACTAGAGTAAACGCTGAGGCAAGTTGGTCATAGGCACAAACCACTGAATTGCCGTGTAGTGCTAAAAGCTATGACTTCGTAAGACACTGAACAATTTCTGTTGCTGGCTGTGCATACTCTTAGATTAGGTCGTATCAAACAAAGCGCATTTGCAATTAAAGACGGCGAAATTGAATTGTTACTATTATAGCAGAAGAGAGAGATAAGGATAGGGCTCTGACAACCCATTGGACAGTCCCTAATGATCGAGTGTTGTTATGACTCATAAATTGATCACAACTTACAGCTCACATAAGATTTATGATTAGAGTTCGAGAGTCAAGAACTGGGGAGAAAAGATACAGATATCATACAATATGGAATGCTTCCAAAACAAAACCGTAGAATACTTTAAAAATACTCTTCTTTTCGAAATAATCTAAGCAATTCTTTTAAACGCCAACTATATTTAATTCACAAAAACAATTCGGCAACCTAACCCACATCTTTAACCCCAACATTCAACCCTTAACACAAATCAGTGCTCAATTTTCCTTCCAGACCGCAACCTATAAAACCGTGCGACACGAATTGAAACACACATCAGTGGCGGTGACACGTGGTAAGTGCGATTTATACCGGCGCGGGTCGCGTCGTAACGCAGCGCGTCGTAGTGAAGTGATGCGCGCGCAAGAGGCGGCAGCCGACGGTATCCGCCCGACTTCTGAAAGGGGCTTTTCTTTCGCGGGGTACGCTATGATGACTAGAGCGGCCAGTAGTGCTTCAAACTCAAACTCAAAGTCTTTTATTTGTGGTCATAGGTTAACAAAGATGGTGCTTAATATTAATAAACTAGCTACTGCCCGCGACTTCGTCCGCGTGAAATTTCTTGTTCCCCCGACCCCTTTGTATTCCCGCGCTATCTCTTAGCTTAGCGTTCTTTCTTACTTTATATTTTCCTAACGGCCCTAGCGTGATGTTTATAAGCTTATAGCCTTCTTCAAGAATTTAATCAAATTCAAAAATATTTGTCCAAGTATTCTCAAATAAGTGTTCTTAAATTTTCTAATTTTCCGCGCAATTTTTTAATTTTTTTCTTTCATAAAAGCCTTCTCCTGACAATAACAAAAACAACAAAAAAAAAAAAGAAAATCGGAATCGGTCCAGCCGTTGACGCGTGATGGCGTGACCAAGGGAAATAGGGATTCATTTTTATATATATAGATAGATGTATCACTATGTCCTGCTAGTAAAGCGTACAAATATTAGGTTTAAGTATAATCTACATAAAAACATTCATCTTAAATTATAATTATTAAACTCTATTCTACTTTATCATCTAAATTATCTAATGTTATCATCTAAATATTCTGACATAGTATAGTAAGCCTTATCTAATAAAAATACTTGCAATTTTTTCTTAAAATCTTGTAAATCTCCTGTCTTCAAAATATTTATAGGTAGTTTATTATATATTCTTGTTGAAATACTAAAAAAACTCTTGTCAAAAAGGGCAGTTCTGTGAGGTAGCGAAGAAATCTTTAAAGCATTCCTAACAGATTGCGGTTTTGCAAACAGATGTTTATTCGTCTTAACAAAAATCGCTTCAACATACGAAAGTAGCTAAATGGAGCAAACTAAACGCTAAAGAAGCTGAATGCAGCTGCTAAAATACGCGAGTAGCCGATAGACTACCGCGGCATCTGAGCGGATACGACCGGGTTCTGGTAGTACCAGCTGCGCAAGTTTCATGCAAATATAACATTTTTTTTTACTAGTTCATAAATGCTTCACTTTTTTTTAACACATTATAAAATGCGCTCCGATGCGACCCGACACGTGCCTGTCGGTGTAAATCGTACTGTATACGGAACTCCGAGCCTACTTTCCGTAATGTTGGAAGGCTGTTTCCTTCCTTTCCAATATCCTCATATACGAGACTACAGTTTCTTGGAAATGGCTTACGACTTTGACTTGAACGCATATTTGCATAGTATGATATTAAATTATGATTGTGTATCTACATATGAATTGATTTAAGGAACGCTTCTTTGTTTGCTGTTGTTTGAGGAAAATGACGGGTTCAAAGACGAAAATGGGAATGATTATTTGTTGGGATGGTGTAATAATCTGTCGATATTCGGATGTTTATGAGCATGTCAGATTTTATTGAGTTGATGAGTTTGGGTAAACAGGAATCAATGCAGTATCAAGTAGAAAAACAAACGTGGAAGGAGTTAGGCCTGCAAGAAGCCTGTATACCATTATTTACTAATTTTTACGAAAGTTGATTGTCCTATATTTCGTTTATAATACTCCCTCATTTTCCTTAATTTAGACTGCCTCAGTTTTCTTCATTACATCACCACATTAGGCAAAATCTTTAAGCAACATATTTGCTATAACCAACACATCTCGGTGAGGTTTAATTTGGGACTAGGGACTTTAAAACTATATTGCTGTGAGAATATTCAGAGATAAATTAATAACATTCATGGCTATATTGTCTACACCTACCTCCGCAGGCATCCCGTAGGAGTATCTAGACAGAAATATACCGACGTGAGTACGTCTGAAATATACTGACAGTACCTATATTGCAATCCTCGGGCAGTAGCTGAGAATTGTCTGGCCCAAAAGTTCAATTTTATTTCTTTTCATCCGATTTGGGTATCCACCAGGTGGTTCCGTTCAGACCTTGTTACCCATGAAGTAAAAATAAAAGAAGGAATTTCCATGCGATATTGGCACGAAAATTTTAAATTGAACGGTAGCTTAGAATGTCATACGATGGGAACGGGCGACAGCACGTGTTCGCGAATTGAGGCAGTATTATGACTGGCGCATTATGCCGATGTTGCATGACACAGATGCCCATATTTGTGTGTGACCTCTTTGTCTATGTAAATGGATCAGTTCATTTCTAACGAAAAGTAATACAGACTTTCACCCTTTTTGAATAAGCGCCTAGACAAGAAGAAGTTGAAGAAGTCATTTAACTATGACCTACTAAATGATGTTTATATAAGGTGTATCTATTCATACACGAAATATTTTAAGGGGTACACCTGTAGGTGGTAAAGAAGCTATAGAAGCAAAAAGAAAATTTTTATCTAAGCGTTTTTGAATTTTCGTAATTATTATAATTTTAAAACTACTTGAGACGTTTTGCATGAAACCTTTACTCCAAATTCTATGAATGGCCCGCCTGACGCTGTGAGGGAAACGACCGGACGGCACGAGCATGGCCGCGGTGTCTAGGGCCGTAAAAAATAAAAAGGAGCCACTATTTCTTATGTGCGTCAAATAATTTATAAATATTAAATTTTAAAAAAATCCTTAGAAATATTTTTTTTCGTTGCTATAGCTTCTTTACCACCTACAGGTGTACCTCTTAAAATATTTCGTGTATGAATAGATACACCTTATATAATTGAATTACACTGCACTTTTGCCCGTTACAATTTTATGACTCTATTATTCCATCACAAGAAGCGTGTGTGCGTGCATTGCGTTTTCTGACAAAATAATCAGTAATAGGCTGTTTCAACTCACGAAAACTGTTTGACTTGATCGTGACAAAACTTACAACAGCGAAATGAAAAACTTGAAAATGTCGTTTGATGACTCATAAAAATGAATAGGCTATTAGAAAATTGGGCTAAGCTCATTAACAGCAAAATAAATACAAATGAATCACATTAAAACCAATGCCTACTCACCACAATTGATGATTATTCACTGTATAAAAAACTAGCTTCTGCCCGCGGCTTCGCCCGCGTGGATGTCGAAAAATATCCCACAGGAACGTACTACCGGGATTGAAAGTATCCTATGTATTAATCCAGGTAAACAATGTGTTATTGCATTGCTTGCTTTGTGTTATCCAAGGAGCAGCGCCCGGATTGATAAATGATTGTTGTAGGATAATTAATCCTAAAACCTAACAATAGTGACGGAATATATAACGTAACGGCAAATTACCTACTTGCATGACAAATATGAAGGCAACTTTAAAGCGGAAATATAAATTTTCTTTATTCCCTGGGAATGTCGAAAAAAAATTGTTACCTAAATTATTCAAATGAAGAATTTACTTTAATTTGCTGTTCACAGGGGTTTAAGACTATTTATTTTTTAGTCTATACTTAAAGTATCTCTTTAAATACTACTTTATAGATTCTGCCCTCAAGTGCTAATACAACCAGGCTGCTAGATGAGCTCACTCTTGAGGCCACGTAAAACTGGCCGTGCGAGAAGCAGTCCCCTCTAAGATCATATCTTGCTGTTTACAGTGACTGTCTCCGAGACTTATTAATCGTCATTGCTAAACATATGTACCATAAGGGGACTGCGGCCTTTTAAACTCGAATGGGTACTCCGACGGCATTATTGGTATCTGCGGTACACCGCATCTGGTCACACACAACCTGGTCCCATTGCACAAGTTCGCCGGATTAAGATTTTGTAGAAGCATTACTGAAGCACCCACTTTAAAGATGTGTGTGAGATGAAGACCAGATGGATTGAATAAATTTAAGAGCTCCTTAGGATATATGTATACATATCATCATCCTTATGAATTCGACACTTATGCATGTAATATAATTAGGACAGGTGTTTTTTTTTGCCTGTGTTTAGTTCATTGGTATATTTTGAATAGCTTCTGCCCGCGGCTTTACCCGCGTGGCCTACAAGATACAAATGACTTTTTTTTTCAGAAACAAACATACGAGCTCTCACTACCTCTCAATTTAATATACGAACTGACAATATCCCAAACAAAGCAAATAGGACGAAGTTCTACGTAAAACTAAACTAATCTCTGGGATAACAGTAGTATAGTTTTAATAACACTCATAGCGTATGTGAAAAGATTTATTTAAGAGACAATAAGAAGTGGATAATGAAAAATTAATATTGTTTACTACGAAATACTGTGCCTACCGCAGAATTTCATTGTAAATAATATTTTTTGTTTTTACTTCAGGTTCTAGAACCACCAGGCTGCTCCGTGAGCTTACTCTTGAGCAGGCCACGTATAACTGACCGTGTGAAAAACAGTTCTCCCTTAAGTCTACCCCTGTTAAATTAAGTGTTTTGACCTTGAGATTTGTTTGTCAAGGCACTTTGAGGGGAAACTGCACTCTTTTGAACTCAAAGGGGTAGTTCGATGGCGTTAGAGGAATCCTCGGAATAACCACAGACTCCTCTCAGGAACAACGTGTATAGTTGCCTCGATAACATTTCGTTGCAGTATTGAAAATATTGCAACGAAATGTCACACAACCTGGTGTCATGGCATAATTTTGGCGGGTTTAAATTACGCAGCAACATAACTGGGTGCCAACTCTAAATTTATATACCTACATATGTGAGTTGAGAGACCGAGAGGCTTCAATGTGTTAAGAACCTAAACCGGGTAATGTATCATTGTTTATCACTGGAGTCCACTGATTTATAAATATTTTTAACTCCTTCGAACGATCTCAAAAGAATTTCATTGATGATTGTGGCTTGGTCGTTATGTTTTACTTTAATGCATAAACCAAATCGCACTACTGCTCACTGAACGTACAGACTTATATGTATGCACTACATAAAGTATTATAGTAGGTATGTGCCCAATTAGTTTTTACTTATAAAGTTGCACAGGTAGTCCTCGCGCACATGTGGGAGTGGCGCGAGGAGGCGAAACGCCGGGGCGAAACTCCGCTGCCGCGACAAATCGTGGCACGGCGGACAGAGCTCCGGTGTGATCTCATGGCGACATGGCGGGTACAATTGTCGCAACCCAGTGCTGGGCACGCCACAATTGCGGCGGTAAGTCCCATCTTTGAGGAGTGGATAGAGAGGCGCCACGGCGTCCCCACCTTCCACCTGACGCAGGTACTCACCGGGCATGGGTGCTTCGGTGGGTTCCTGTTCAGGATAAAGCGGGAGGATACGTCCGGGTGCTTCCATTGCGAGGATCGTCTGGAGGACACGGTGGAGCATACGGTGGAGGTGTGCCCTGCCTGGGCGGAGCACCGCCGTGTCCTCATGGAGGCGATCGGCGGCGGCGACCTCTCGCGTCCGGCCCTGGTGCGAGCCATGGTACGGAGCGAGAGGGAATGGGAAGCCGTCACCTCCTTCTTCGAAGCAGTAATGCTCGCGAAGGAGGAGGCGGGGCGCGTGAGGGAGTGGCAGTCTCTGCGCCCTCACTTCCCTAGCCGCCGCAGGAGGAGACGCCCCGGGCGTCGGGAGTCGATTGCGGACTCCCGGCCACCGTAGGCGTGAGCTTGCGGGTGGCGAGCAATGGGTAGCTCGCCGCCCGGTAAGGACCAAGCTCGGGTCGACGGCGCGCAGTGTTCCACGCGCGCCTCAAAGAGATGTCAGCAGCAGTGTAGGGGTCTACTAGGACCGATGCCTGCCGGGGTCACGTGATTGTTCGAAAGAGATACCGTGACCCTGGCACATGGGCAACTGATGGAACACGGGTGGGTTTTAGTCAGTAAAAGTCTGACACGCCCTCCCGCTCCGCCCAGAGCGGGAGAAGTCATTTGACGATTTCCCATCCTGAAAAAAAAAAAAAAGTTGCACAGGTATCTATTAATGAATAGTTACTGTAGTTATTCAATTTTATCTACTAGAGTATCAAACGCGTTTTTTTACATGTACTTACTTCATCATCATCTGCCTAGCTTTTTCCCAACTATGTTGGGGTTCGGGTTCCAGTCTTACCGGATACAGCTGAGTACCAGTATTTTACATGGAGCGACTGCCTACCTGACCTCCACAACCCAGTTACCTACTGGGTAATACGATATCCCTTGGTAAGACTAGTTGTCAGACTTTCGGGCTTCCGGGGCGACCCGTAACGATGGTCTAAGATCTACGAAAGACAGCCGGGACCAACGGCTTAACATGCTTTCCGAGACACAGAAGGGTCTTATTATGTTAAGATGGTCACCCATCCACGGGCCAACCGCGGCAAGCGTAGCTTAACCTGAACGATCATCCCGTGCGGCTATTATAATTTGCTAATATCCCTACTAATACATATTAAGTTTGTTGCGCTTTCACGCGAAAACTACTTAACCGATCATCATGAAACTTTGTAAACATATTCTTGGAAGTATTAGAAGTAACATATTAAATTTTATGAAAAAAAATTAGCGAAAGATAAAATTCGATACGGGGAAAGTTTGAACCCCAAGAAAGGACATAGGTCTATTTTTATTTCGAGATTTCGGCTCCGTCCACGATAACCGACATTTACGCGGACGAAGTCGCGGGCAAAAGATAGTTAGTTCATATTAATATCAGTTAAATATTTGATACTTCTTGATACCTTGGTTGAGATTGAACACCGGTGACGACAATGCGCTCCCCAGGCTGCCCAATGCGCCATGCGCACGTCTACCATTACACGTAGGATTTTCGAAGCCCTATTTGACTCAGTAAGGGGACGATTTTTGAAAAATTGTGATACACGTGTCACATAATTATACTTGAAGAGTATTTTTACCAATTTGTGTGTCAATCGAACCAGACAATAAAAAGTTTCATAGAAAATTCAACCCCCCATTTCACCCTCTTAGGGGTAGAATTTCGAAAAATCCTTTCTTAGTGGATACTTACTCTTTACAAAGAACACACTCTCCAAATTTCATGTCTCTAGGTCCAGCGGTTTAGGCTGTGCGTTGATATATCAGTCAGTCAGTCAGTCAGTCAGTCAGTCACTCAGGACTTTGAATTTTATATATATAGATTATTTGCATCGCTGAAAAAATATTGTTTCACCGAATAATATCGCTGTTAGATGAGAATAATTGATTGCCTTTTGTACACAAATTAAGTTATATTAATCTCGACTACTTGATGCCGTCTGCTAATTGCCCCCGACAATTGATATCAATAGTCAGAAGTCAAATTGTGTGAAATTAATTGATTGTTCTCTGGTGGTCATTTGGCTCTGATTAATATTCTTAAGTATGAATAATTAAGGGAATATTTTCCAATTTTGTTTCATAATTATTTGGTTCATTTTATGGCAAGTGTTACGAATCATAAAGTGTTGCGTTATTGCCATTTTAGTACAAAATCAATATCATCATCATCATCAGCGGAAAGACGTCCACTGCTGGACATAGGCCTCCCCAATTTAGGGAAGTTTGCCATAACCGCATTTTGTCCTCTGCTCCAGTCAGGGCGTGATGTTATATTAAATTCAGGTCATTCATATTTCCTTATTAGTATCATTATATTAGGTAATATGGGAACCGTAAAAACTCCTTCAAGAGTTCGACAAAGGAACTGCCTTGAAATCTGTCATTTCATTAGTCATAATCTCAAAGTATTAAATCATTAAAAATATTTGTTGATATGCAAGTAAAAATCTTTATTATCTCGTTAGTTTATGTCCAGATCATGGAAGGCTTCCAATGTTACGGTTTTCACTCATAAATTTGTTACTGAATATTCGATATTTACACGAACAAACTGACCTAGATGGGATTACCAAAAATGTCAAACTGTCGTGAATATATTCCATTCTGGTTAGAATATATTAAACACCAGCACATGAGCGATGAAGTCTCGAACAACGTGTTCTCGCCAAGACTGAGTCACAGAGTCACGCAACATGGCGGCCAGCCAAGGCAATAACATTTCCGTTCACATCACAACACTTGGCATAGGGTAGTGTTGTGCTTAACTTGTCGATTAATGATCAAATTATAATGTAATAGGAGTGGGAGGTCTAAGGTATTAGCGATATTGGGATTAGCAATGGTAGGTATAAAGCTTCACCTAACTGCAGATGATTAAACAGAAAGTTAGGAATAGATAATCTTTACATAGTATAAAACAAAGTCGTATTTCGTATTAATACGCTTAGACGAATTTTAATGCGGTTTTCATCAATAGACAGGGTGATTCGAGAGGAAGCTTTGTATCTATACTAATATTTTAAAGCTGATGAGTTTGTTTGTTTGTTTGACTGAACGCGCTAATCTCAGGTAAAAAATATTTTTGTATTGGGTAGCCTATTTATCGAGGAAGGCTATAGACTGCAACGAAGAGGAGCGGAGCAGTAATGAAAAATGTTGCAAAAACGGCGAAAATCGCACGGGTAGGCGATTCGACGCAACGGGGAACAAGAAATTTAATGCGGACGAAGTCGCGGGTAGAAGCTAGTTTATAATAGGCCGATGAAGCCGCTGGCAAAAACTAGTGCTGAATAAAGTAAACAAGATAAGGAGAATACAGCTACAAAACATATAGAAATTCATATATAGGTACCTGTTTTTATGTTGTGATAGCAGATAGAAGAAGGTAGGTAAGTGCTTAAAAAATCTTAGAACAATAAAAACTTATCCAGCAGCTCTGTGCACTATTTGAATGAAGTATGAACCCCAATGTTTTGAGTGAAGCAAAAAACATTAAAAAGACTCAATAGACGGCTGCTAAAATGTTTATTTTATTTTTTAAGGATCATCATAAGCATCCACTTCATGTTTTTTGTCAAAAAAATTTTGTACCGTGAGAAAATGCAACTTAAAATTCTAGGAGGTTGTCGTCACATTATACAAATGAATAAACAGAAGGTCTTTACAACAAAGATTTTAGACTTTAAAGGGAGAAAATAAGTTATTGCATAGGCATAACCTACCATGATAAAGTTTCCACGGCTAAGACACAGCCCTCCTCTCTTGTGAGAGTAGGCCATAATCTACCATGTGGGCCCAGCCCGGGATATGTGATTGATCGCTTTTATATGCACGACCCACTCCCTATCTCCGAGAGAAGGCCTGTGTCCCAGCAGTGGGAACATTATAGGCTGCTGATGATGAAATGGACTGAAATACATGGTTGACAGAAATCTCAGTTATGAATTTTAAGTAGGTTTTAAAACAATAGATAGGTATTTTTCTATGGAAATTTACTATTCTTACATAAAATGGTGAGGTCGCGCAAACCACAGTCTGTAGATTGCGAATCTATCCCGAAAGTCTTGCTCATACATATTTAAGTTTAGTGTACATTTTATACAGCACCTACTGCATATCTGTCCACTGAGGGTAATACTAGACAGTTGCCGTCTCATGCAGCCGACAGTGTTTTGTTTTGCTTCCATTTTCTCCGAGTGATGTCATAATGTTGTCCTGGGCTTTTTTTCTAGATTACTCTCACTAGTCTTCATTGTCCAAGGACTTAAAAATTTATCAGTATTCTTGAAAGCTGTTGTAGACCGTTTTTTATTTTGTAAAAATGGAAGGGAAACGTTTTCAGTACACTATGGCAGAGCTAGGATAACAGCAAAAAATGGCAATTTCAAATAATAACATAACATCACGCCTTTTTTCGCGAAGGGACGGGCAGAGGTGTACTAATAGTACATCAACATTTAGCCAGTTATGTTTAAGTCTCATGATATAAACTCTGGGCTGCTACTAAGGAAGTTCAGAGAGTAAAACATAAGAACACTGCCTGACCTGGACATTTAAACCAGCTCCCCATGCTCAGCGGTAGCACTTGCAACCACTAGCCCAACAAGCCAGTAACATAATAAAACCAACCTTTTTAGGGTGTAACGTTGTGTGAATATCCACATATTCAATTAATTCATAATCAACGTTAATTCTTAACTTATAAAAACATTATCGTAATATCGTCAATGGAATGCAAGGATTGCCTACACATTCTTTTTGGTGTTGGAGCAGTACGACGTGATGTTCTGCGTGACGTCATAAAAAGAATGTCATTTGTGGGTATCAGTAAACAGTCTTTAATCGTGTAGTGGCGAAAAGTCATGCTAGGCGGGTAGTTCTGGATCAGACACTTCCTATTGGTGTCGTAGTCGGACGAATGGTCTCGACATTAACCGAAGTAAAGCGCGCACGACTATAAATATGCTCGTACAGGACGCGATAGCTCACTTTTATTACTAAAACTTCCTGGTTACACGTTCGCAAAATAGTTTCTCTCTGTATTAGATTCTTGCGACATTACCCGTGTCCAGACTTTTATTTTTATTAAGTTTGTAATAATTTAAGTTCTATTAATCAAATATATTTCACAAGTGAAGTGTTTATCCCCGTGAAGGGTAAGATTGCCAAACCAAACCAAACTATTATTATAACTGCCAGCTCATGTTTTATTTTCTTTACTGAGTAGGTACCTACAGACATAATTTATGTGAACAATAGAAATCCATTTATGTAAACAATACGGCTAAAATTAAAAAAGCAGCAATGGATGTTGAAATACTCTAACGAACGACGCGTAAAATCAGCTGTTCAATTCCCGTCTAACTACAGAGTTCATCGAACTCGTCGTCGGCGATTGCGAGTGAGGAAATAAAACAAATCAGGTTTATTGGATTCCCATAACGGTCCTGAAATAATTTCTTGTACTGGTCATCTTAGTATGATATACTGAATCCACCCCATCAGTCTACGGAGGGCTGTCCCTTACATCCTGTATATCACTCTCCGAAATCTTTTTGGAAGTTAGATTAAAATTGACATTAACTTTAACTATTTCTTAGTAAGTAAGTAAATTTTAATTGTTTAAACATGGTGTACATATATTGCATGCAAGATAATAATGAGATACAGAAAAGATCACACATGTTCAGCCGCATATCGTGGCGTACAAATTGGTAGGAAGAGATGGTTTTTTTTTTTTTTTTTTTTTCAGGATGGGAAATCATCAAATGACTTCTCCCGCTCTGGGCGGAGCGGGAGGGCGTGTCAGACTTTTACTGACTAAAACCCACCCGTGTTCCATCAGTTGCCCATGTGCCAGGGTCACGGTATCTCTTTCGAACAATCACGCGACCCCGGCAGGCATCGGTCCTAGTAGACCCCTACACTGCTGCTGACATCTCTTTGAGGCGCGCGTGGAACACTGCGCGCCGTCGACCCGAGCTTGGTCCTTACCGGGCGGCGAGCTACCCATTGCTCGCCACCCGCAAGCTCGCGCCTACGGTGGCCGGGAGTCCGCTATTGACTCCCGACGCCCGGGGCGTCTCCTCCTGCGGCGGCTAGGGACGTGAGGGCGCAGAGACTGCCACTCCCTCACGCGCCCCGCCTCCTCCTTCGCGAGCATTACTGCTTCGCAGAAGGAGGTGACGGCTTCCCATTCCCTCTCGCTCCGTACCATGGCTCGCACCAGGGCCGGACGCGAGAGGTCGCCGCCGCCAATCGCCTCCACGAGGACACGGCGGTGCTCCGCCCAGGCAGGGCACACCTCCACCGTATGCTCCACCGTGTCCTCCAGACGATCCTCGCAATGGAAACACCCGGACGTATCCTCCCGCTTTATCCTGAACAGGAACCCACCGAAGCACCCATGCCCGGTGAGAACCTGCGTCAGGCGGAAGGTGAGGACGCCGTGGCGCCTCTCTATCCACTCCTCAAAGAGGGGACTTACCGCCGCAATTGTGGCGTGCCCAAGGAAGAGATGGTTCATAAACCGTTATAATATTCATCAAAATTACAGTTCATCATTATTTATTACAATTCAATGGCAAAGTAGTGATTAAAGTTGGTCAATAAAAATATGATATGAAATAAAATGTCAATAAAATTACAAATATTCCAAAAAAAATCACTGGTAAAAAAAAGTGCAAAATACAACATTGTCATCTCAACAACGGAGAAAATAGTCCTCTTTTGTAAATTCAGATACACTATAATACGCTCTTTCAGTTAGTTATTTCTTTAATTTACTTTTTAGAGCAGAAATATTTAACGTTTCCCACGATTTGGGCATTTTATTAAAATAGTTCCGAGCCATGCAAAAGGTACTCTTATGCATAAGAGTTGTTTTAGCGCCGTGACCACAGAGTTTGAAATTATCACGTCTATTCCTAGGAGCAACATCAGACAAACGCTGGAATAAATAAGGATTGGATTTTATAAACATTATTGTTTCCAGGATATATAATGAAGGTGATGACAATATCTTACGCTCTATAAAATAAGATTTACAGCTGTCCGTTGTTTGCAGTGCATCAATAAAATCTACATATTTTTATTCAAAATAAACCTATATGCAAACTTATGAAACGTCAGAAGCTAAGTTTGGATTCCTATGGAGAGGAGCCGGCAAGAAACCCCTTGGTTACTCTTTTATCGATAGAAAATAAGTTATTGGTGGAATTCAAATGTTCAGTACTAATTTCAATAATTATAATGACGTGAATGACCCATAACCACGAAAAAACTTGACCTAAAAACTACAAACTAAATTGTAAGCATTTGTAATGAAGTAAACAGTAATTAAGGACAAACTATGAGAGCTGTATTCAAGAGATACTCAGTCACCTCGCCGTACAATATTAATAGACAAACCTGTTTATTTATCCAACAGTAATGGCTCTTAGTCTCATCGAGGAAAACTTCAATTCTCGGAAAGTCCTCTTTTATTCACTTTTTCTGTCCTTTTTCAACCGAAACGTAGAACGAGCGCTAGTGAAAGAAGTGTAATATTTCAAGAGACTGCCAATAAATTACTGCAGATTTAAAATATGTACTGCTTTGAAAATAGTAGTTTTTCTTTGATGCAAATTGCTTTAAGGTTTGCTTGATGGGTCATATTTTATTATGGTTCTTGTCATCTTGCTGGGCAATTGGTGGGCTTTGACATTGTTGTAATAACAATTTTTATCATTTGTTTTGCGTTTTCCCAACTATGTTGACGTCAGCTTTCAATCTAACCGGTTACAGCTAAATACTTGTACTTCACATGGAGCGACTGCCTATCTGTCCTCTACAATCCAGTTACTAGGCAAAACAATACCCCTTGGAAATACTAGAATTGGTATTATTAAAATTGTATTAATTAAATTAAGTAATAACTGCCACATATGACATACTAGCTTTTGCCCTCAGATTCACTCGTGTTAAATTCGGGGTAGCACGGTTCCCCTTCCCTGATTTAGAACCCACATCAACATCCCCTACAAAATTTTCTTGCTCCATACGAACTTCCACCCCCATTTTAGGGAAGCGGGGGGTTAGATAGAGACAAAAGTAGCCTATGTCACTCTCCATCCCTTCAACTATCTTCACTTAAAACATCACGTCAATTGGTCTCTCCGTTTTGCCTTGAAAGACGGACAGAGAGACACACACACTTTCCCATTTATTATATTAGTATGGATTATTATTACTCGTGCATCGAACTAATTAAATAGTTTTAGTTTGTGAGTTTAATTTACTAAGTCAAGTATTGTTATATTCTAGAATTTTCAGAATTTGATATCGTCCCATCATCAAACTTAACATACTTACCCAATTCTAGATAGAACGAATTGGTTATTGAAAACAAAACTAATAAAATAAACCAATTTTCACACTTCCCGTATTATACGCTTATTTCCTATATTCTACTATAAAAATGTAACAAGAAACCGTAAACGGGACGTATAGGCACCGACTTTAATACACCACATCACCGGATAACGATGGTTTCATTATAGCAGATAGAAACTATAAAACTGCTTACAACCGCTGCCTACGGATTCTAGCTGACTAGATGCAATAACGTGTGAATGGGTGATATAGGCTGGTGATAACCTGGAGTACTCAACAAATTTTAGATGTTATTTAAAATGAAAATAAATCTTAATTTTATCGGTTTTCGCATGGTGACCGTGAAGGCTAAAGAACAGAATATATAATAGTTTCTACTTACCTAGAATATCCGCTTATCTTTGAGTTGCATACGTACTTACTGGGCAAATCATTGTTTTTATCTCTTTGCCAAGATGCCGTTGTAACTACGACTATACCTCAGTTTAGAGTAATACCTGAATTGAAAGTCAAAAAGAATAGTGTAAGATGGAACCTTGGGTATAGGGTAAACCAAGCAATAAATTAAAGAACGCATTCCTATATATTGGTTCTCAAAAATATACCCCTTACAAGTAGTGACTGAAATATTTTGAGGAAATGCGATGCGGAAGGGATAATGATCAACCGGCAAGACTCCCTGACTCATACAGATATAGACTAGGAGTATTCTTGTGCTTGTGTAAATTAACGAGAGCAGATTTCAAGCGTCTTGGGTTACCAATAAAGAATTTCAAAACTGGAACAGATAAGGTATACCTAATTAAGTGAAAACCTTAACGGTTATAAACATTACCTTAGCACGCGGTTTGGTTTAGATATTATGTCTCTGTCTGTTCTGTGTAGTGCCGGACACAAAGCTAGCACCATCCCATTTCTTCCCGTGGGTGTCGTAAGAGGCGACTAAGGGACTTACTAGAGAATGGACAGCAGCGTTCTCTGTGCATTTTGCCACCATACTGCGATCACCAACCCGCCTGCCAAGCGTGGTGATTATAGCAAACCCCCCAAATTTGAGGAGACCTATGTGCATCAGTTAACGTCACTTGGCAGAAATGATGATGTCTTTATCTTGCATATGTAGTTTGACAGTTGTAGGACGGTGATAGAACTAATGCTAAGCCAAAGTAAGTACACTTAATTTACCTCGGCCTGAGAGAGCGTGCAAGAAATTCGCTCTATGTCATTCTTCAACTCAAGTTGGTAGTGTATTTCACATAACTCCAACAACAGTTATGGTTATAAATTTCGCCAATCGCCCGAGAACGATCCCCATTGCCAACACCAAGCTACCAATCGTAAGGCGGCCCCTAAACGATCAATTAAATTGTGCAATATTACGAATTGTGCAATATTATTGACCGTATAGGGTTAATATTGAAGATTGTGCAATGATTGAATGAAAGTTTGAGCATGTTTAATTTTTATTGCACCATATTTTTCCATTGCATCGTGTAGGGTCAGTATTGCGCAATATTTTTAGTATGTGTTTGGTGTTGAACGAGGAGTACACGGGAATTTCTGGCGGGAAATCAGACGCATCGCTTGGGTTTTTGTTATATTTTCCAAAAACCGAACTGTGATGAATTTTAAGGCAGAAAGTGGTGTAGTTTTGTGTTGTAAACTGTATTAATACTATTCTCAGATTGAACACGAAAACATTGTGCAATTCGTATTATTGTGCAATATAATTGATCGTTAGGATTAAAAGCGCCTCTCAATCTTATTGTACAATAAAATGTATTGTACAATGTTATTGTAGGTCTAGGGGCCGCCTAACAAGTGTTGACCTCAATAAAACATTACAAATAGTCTACGATTGACAATGGTTTGGTCTAGTGGTTAGCGACCCTGTCTACTATGCCGGAGGTCGTGGGTTCGATTCCCACCCAGGACAAATGTTTGTGTGATGAGCACGATCATTTGTTCTGTGTCTGGGTGTAATTTATCTATAATATGTATGTATTTAGAAATATATAAGTGTGTTTATCAGTTGTCTAGTACCCATAACACAAGCTCTGCTTAGCTTGGGACTAGATGGCGTTTTGTGATAGTTGTGGAATATTATTATTATCTCCTTTATTTCGTTTTATACACTTATTAATTATATTTTTAAATATTAGAAAAACAAAAATAAAAAAAACCTTTAAAAATATAAAAAATAGTAGCCCACCGGTATCGGGAACAGGGTCCAAGCTACCGGCGGTCAGGGCTCCAGAGAGAGGAACCTCCTGACAATGCGAGCCGTGCCCAGAAGTACCGCTTTCTGAATCAAGCCTGTTCCGTACCGTTTATTACTCTATGCGCCTACGTTTCTAAACGTGTAACAGAGTGAGAACTGTCACTTGTCAAGTTTGACTTTGACACTTCTCTTGATTTGGCGCTTGAAAAGGTCCGTCGCCGTTTTTGGGACCTCGCGACGCGTTTGTTGAAATTAATCATTTTAAATCGATCCGTTTGTGACAATTAGTCGTGATCCAATTGCTTTGATTGTTAATAACCCCAATTTGACGTAATAATACGGGTTAAGTTTGTTGAAACTGAAGTACTTTGAAGTGAAAGTGACCTTATTGGAAACCGCATGCTGTGATTGCCTCCAGCCTCAATGTTGCGGCCTGTATCCTGGAAAACCCATTTACAACGTCACTACACGATACATATACACTCACTTATATACATAACTCCAGGTAGGCACCAGAGCAGGTGTTCGTCTACCACCAGGTGAGTTCTTTTGTTGTATTGTAATTGTTGATTTGATTGTTCTGCTCCGCGTACGGCGGACTAGTTTCGCTCGCCACTCTTGTCACAGAGCCCCACCATCATAACTTCCACTGCGCTATTGAAATTCTAAGGTGAGGCCGGGCCTGGCAGCGAACAAAGCCCTTGATCCAGCTGCCTAACGAGAGCCTCTTTAGGTGTTGGTCGAGGCTCTTGGCTATCAAGCCTTTGGCAGTGACCACTATCGGCACAATGATCGCTGAATCCACATCCCACATGTCGACAACCTCGCGAGCTAAGTCAAGATACTTGATCTGTTTATCCTTCTCAGCTTTCACGAGGTTCTCGTCATGTGGGACCGTTATGTCAACAATCATTGTGCGCCGCTCTACTCGATCCACCACCACTATACCAGGCTTTTTTGCGACTATAGTCCTGTCAGTGATGATGGATCGATCCCAGTACAATGTGATATGTCCATTTTCAAGAACTGGGTCGGGCACATACCTGTAGTACGGCACTTCCGATTCCACAAGGCTGTATTTAAGAGCAAGTTGCTGATGGATAATCCTGGCTACTAGGTTGTGCCTATGCAAGTATTCTTCGTTAGCTAGACGAGAACACCCGGAGATTATGTGCCTAATTGATTCCCCTGGACGGTGGCATGCCCGACAGATGTCAACCGTGCCGTCTTCACAATTATTATTATTATTATTAATGGCGGTATAGATTGTATTGACACAACCACGCTCGGTTATTTACCGTTTATATGAGTTTGTGAGCCCAAACACCACGTTTCTTAATGGTTTGTTCCTATTCCGTCATCATCACTGAAGCCAAAAGACGTCCACGATAGCAGTGGAGTACTGGATGCAGTAGTCCTATATCCAGAAGCCTCCCCAAATGTGGGTGGTTTGCCATAATCGCGACTCTTGGCAGGCGGGTTGGCGATCGCAGTATCGTGGTAAAATGCATAGATAACGCTGTTGCTCATTCTCTAGTAAGTCCTTTAGTCACCTTTTACTACACCCACGGGAAGAATTTCGATGGTGCTATTCTTTATGTTCGGCACCATACAGAACTATTCTTTATCGTCCGTTAATTTACAGCTTTGACAACCTTTCGGTTATATTTAAAAAGTATTCAGATAGGAAACATCAAATTCATCAAGTTTAAAAAAAATACGTGTTCGTTAAGTCCTTTTCACAGAGAATACAGCATTTATCACTATTAACTTATACCCAATTGAATGAGACATCCAAAGGAAAAAGTGATTGTATTAAAAACCGTTACTTTTATGAGTGACAATACGGTAATGGGTTAGGAGTCTCCGATTAAAAGGCATCAGAGTAAATTCCACAGCCTATTCTTAGCTACAGATCTACCGCCATGGGATCTGGAGGCAAAGGTCCTCGCCCACATGTGGGACTGGCGCGAGGAGGCGAAACCCCGGGGCGAAACGCACCGATGTGCCGTGACAAATCGGGCGCCGTGCCGCGATTTGTCGCGGCACATCCAGCTGGACAGAGCTCCGGCAGGATCTCATGGTGACATGGCGGGTACGATTGTCGTAACCCAGCGCAGGGCACGCCACAATTGCAGCGGTAAGTCTCTTCTTTGAGGAGTGGATAGAGAGGCGCCACTGCGTCCTCACCTTCTGCCTGACGCAGGTTCTCACCGGGCATGGTTGCTTCGATGGGTTCCTGTTCAGTATAAAGTGGGAGGAAGCGCCCGGGTGTTTCCATTGAGAGAATCGTCTAGAGGACACAGTGGAGCATACGGTGGAAGTGTGCCCTGCCTGGGCGGAGCACCACCGTGTCCTCGTGGAGGCGATCGGAGGTGGTGACCTCTCGCGTCCGGCCCTGGTGCGAGCCATGGTACGGAGCGAGAGGGCATTGGAAGCCGTCACCTCCTTCTGCGAAGCAGTAATGCTCGCGAAGGAGGAGGCGGGGCGCGTGAGGGAGTGGCAGTCTCTGCGCCCTCACGTCCCTAGCCGCCACAGGAGGAGACGCCCCGGGCGTCGGGAGTCGATCGCAGACTCCCGGCCACCGTAGGCACAAGCTTGCGGCGAGCAATGGGTAGCTCGCCGCCCGGTAAGGACCAGGCTCGGGTCGACGGCGCGTAGTGTTCCACGCGCGCTTCAAAGACATGTCAGCAGCACTGAAGGGGTCTGCTAGGACCGATGCCTGCCAGGGTCGCAAGATTGTTCGAAAGAGATACCGTGACCCTGACACATGGGCAACTGAAGGAACACGGGTGGGTTTTAGTCAGTAAAAGTCTGACACGCCCTCCCGCTCCACCCAGAGCGGGAGAAGTCATTTGATGATTTCCCATCCAAAAAACAAAAAAGCTACAAATCTAAGCGTTCCAAAGACACCATATCAGTGCATTCCTATAGCAAGCTTCTTGATGCAGCGTGCAGTATGGCGTTGCATCCGGTCAGTGACATTTATAAGAGGCTTCACTCTTATGTGGTCAACCCCGTATGAAGTACGCTAATTGGCTATTTGTTTCAAAATGAGCATAAGCTATTTTCTGTAACCATTCACGCCACAGAGCATAATATATACTACAAAAGAAAGCATTTCAAATAATAGCGCGCACAGCAGATTTTCCCCGCCTTTTATTAAATCCACGGATAAATATACGAACAATTTAATACCAGGGTGGATTGTAAACAATTTGAAAATGGTAATTAGTCGACACTTTATTCATAAAGTCAGGTAACGAGCTGATTTTCCTCAGCCTATAATTTTCGTAAAATATCTAAGTTAACATATTACGATGAAGGAAGCCGTTACTAAAACTTTTAATTAGTCGAATTTTTAACAAAGTCCTGAAAACGATTCAGAAATGTTGAACTTTTGTTGTATTTTTAAGCTATTTGCAGCAATTTCTTGGGTAGATCTGGTAGAAGATTTTTTAAGTGGTTATATATTATTTTTGATACTTGAGACTTCCGTAAACTTTGTGAGCTATTATCTGAAGTTAATTAATGAATTCCAATATACAGCGTTGTGTTAAAGATACGCCGAAAAACTTAAACTTTCCTTTGCTGTAGAATACTCAACTCCAACACGTGCACATTTTAGTCACATTAAACAGTATTGAGCAGGTTTAATAACACAAGAGTAAATTAAGACTTATCGAAACTGCATCGTCAATAGCAATGATTAAACTCAAAATATATACTAATCGATAGACCCCTACCACATCACATCTAGTGGTAAATCGTGATTGCTATCCAATATCGACAGTATCACGATACGCCCAATTTTTGTCAATCATGTACATTGCTAACAGCCGTCACATGTCTCCAAACGTGCTTGTTATGAGGGCAATGTATAAAATTTTCTTTAAAATTCACACCGTTAGTGTCATTCGTTCATAACGTTCACACGTTTTCATAGTAAATTTCATTTGAAATCGTATATTTATTTATTTTCTCTTACTGATGAATGTTTACTGATATCCAGGAAATTACGGTGATTTTATTGTTTAACTAATTGTCATATGCAATCAGCAACGAAAGTTCTAACAAAACTACTAAATTCTAAAACGTATCTATGAATAGCAAAAATGACGAACTTGCTTCAGCGTTTACTTTAGGTAAACGCTGAAGCAAGTTGGTCATTTAATAGGCACAAAACACTGAATTCCCGTGTAGTGCTAAAAGCTATGACTTCGTAAGACACTGAACAGTTTCTGTTGCTGGCTATGCATATTCTAAAATTAAGATTAGGTCGTATCTAACAAAGCGCAATTGCAATTAATGACGGCGAAATTGAATTGTTACTAGCAGAAGAGAGAGATAAGGAGAGGGCTCTGACAACCCATTGGACAGTCCCTAATGATCGAGTGTTGTTATGACTCATAAATTGATCACAACTTACAGCTCACATAAGATTTATGATTAGAGTTCGAGAGTCAAGAACTGGGAAGGAAAGATACAGATATCATACAAAATGGAATGCTTCCAAAACAAAACCGTAGAATACTTTAAAAATGCTACTCTTTTCGAAATAATCTAAGCAATTTATTTTAAACGCCAACTATATTTAATTCACAAAAACTGTTCGCTGCCAGGCTAGACCCCCTACAATAGCATTTCAATAGCGCAGTGGAAGTTATGATGGTGGGGTCCAGGAGACAAGAAGTGGCTAGCGAAACTAGTCCGCCGTACGCTGAGCAGACAATACAAAGAGAACAATTACAAATACAACAAAAGAACTTACCTGTGGTAGACGAACACCTGCTCTGGTGCCTACCTGGAGTTATGTATGTAAGTGAGTATATATGTATTGTGTTGTGACGTTATGAGTATTCTCCAGGTTACAAGCCGCAACAATGAGGCTGGAGGTAATCACAGCATTCGGTTTCCAATAGCGTCACTTTGCTTAACCTTCAAACTATTTCAACAAGATATATCCAAAACTCAACCCGTGTTATTTCACCAAATTGGGGTTGGTTACAATCAAAGCAATTGGATCACGACTAATTGTCACAAACGGATCGATTTAAAAGGATTAATTTCAACAAACGCGTCGCGGGGTCCCAATACGGCGACGGACCTTTTTTAAGCGCCCAATCAAGAGGAGTCAAGTGTCAAAGTCAAACTGACAAGTCAGATGTCATTCTGTTACACGTTTAGAAACGTAGGCGCATAAAGTAACTAATTTATACGGTCCGGAAAAAAAACAATTCAGCAACCTAACCCACATCTTTAACCCCAACATTCAACCTTTAACACAAATCAGTGCTCAATTTTCCTTCCAGACCGCAACTTATAAAACCGTGCGACATGAATTGAAACACATATCAGTGGCGGTTACACGTGGTAAGTGCGATTTACACCGGCAGGGATGCGTCGGATCACAGCGCGTCGTAGCGATGCGCGCGCATGAGGCGGCAGCCGATGGGATCCGCACGACTTTTAAAAGGGGCTTCTCTTCTTGGAGGCACGCTATGATAACTATAGCGACCTGTAGTGCTTCAAAATACAGTTGATGTCAAACGGAACCATCTAAACGCAAAAACAGCTGTTCACATACGCGAGGAGCCGACCGGCTACCGTGGCATCCGAGCGGATACGACCAGATTATGGTAGTAACAGCTGTGTAAGTTTCATGCAAATATATTCTTTTTAACTACTCCATAAATGATTCATTTTCTTGTAATACATTGTAAAATGCGCTCCGATGCGACCCGACACGTGCCTGTCGGTGTAAATCGTACTGTATACGGAACTCCGAGCCTACTTTCCGTAATGTTGGAAGGCTGTTTCCTTCCTTTCCAATATCCTCATATACGAGACTACAGCTTCTTGGAAATGGCGTAGGTACGACTTTGACTTGAACGCATATTTGCATAGTATGATATTAAATTATGATTTTGTATCTACATATGAATTGATTTTAGGAACTCTTGTTTGTTTGCTGTTGTTTGAGGAAAATGACGGGTTCAAAGACGAAAATGGGAATGATTATTTGTTGGGATGGTGTAATAATCTGTCAATATTCGGATGTTTATGAGCATGTCAGATTTTATTGAGTTGATGAGTTTGGGTAAACAGGAATCAATGCAGTATCAAGTAGAAGAACAAACGTGGAAGGAGTTAGGCCTGCAAGAAGCCTGTGTACCATTATTTACTACTTTTTTTACGAAAGTTGATTGTCCTATATTTCATTTGTAATACTCCCTCATTTTCCTTAATTTAGACTGCCTCAGTTTTCTTAATTACATCACCACATTAGGCAAAATCTTTAAGCAACATATTTGCTATAACCAACACATCTCGGTGAGGTTTAATTTGGGGCGAGGGACTTTAAAACTCTATAATGCTGTGAGAATATTCAGAGATAAATTAATAACATTCATGGCTATATTGTCCACACCTACCTCGGCAGGCATCCCGTAGGAGTATCTAGACAGAAATATACTAACGTGGGTACGTCTGAAATATACCGACAGTACCTATATTGCAATCCATGGGCAGTAGCTGAGAATTGTCTGGCCCAAAAGTTCAATTTTATTTCTTTTCATCCGATTTGGGTATCCACCAGGTGGTTCCGTTCAGACCTTGATACCCATGAAGTAAAAATAAAAGAAGGAATTTCCATGCGATATTGGCACGAAAATTTTAAATTGAACGGTAGCTTAGAATGTCATACAATGGGAACGGGCGACAGCACGTGTTCGCGAATTGAGGCAGAATTATGACCGGCGCATTATGCCGATGTTGCATGACACAGATGCCCATATTTGTGTGTGACCTCTTTGTCTATGTAAAGGAATCAGTTCATTTCTAAAGAAAAGTAATACAGAGTTTCACCCTTTTTGAATAAGCGCGTAGACAAGAAGAAGTTGAAGAAGTCATTTAACTATGACCTACTAAATGATGTTTATATAATTGAATTACACTGCACTTTTGCCCGTTACAATTTTATGACTCTATTATTCCATCACAAGAAGCGTGTGTGCGTGCATTGCGTTTTCTGACAAAATAATCAGTAACAGGCTGTTTCAACTCACGAAAACTGTTTGACTTGGTCATGACAAAACTTACAACAGCGAAATGAAAAACTTGAAAATGTCGTTTGATGACTCATAAAAATGAATAGCCTATTAGAAAATTGGGCTAAGCTCATTAACAGCAAAACAAAAACAAATGAACCACATTAAAACAAATGCGTCCTCACCACAATTTATGATTATTCACTATGTAACAATTTATTTGCATCGCTGTAGAAATATTGTTTCATCGAATAATATCGCTGTTAGATGAGAATAATTGATTGCCTTTTGTACACAAATGAAGTTATATTAATCTCGACTACTTGATGCCGTCTGCTAATTGCCCCCGACAAATTGATATCAATAGCCAGAAGTCAAATTGTGTGAAATTAATTGATTGTTCTCTAGTGGTCATTTGGCTCTGATTAATATTCTTAAGTATGAATAATTAAGGGAATATTTTCCAATTTTATTTCATAACTAGCTTCTGCCCGCGACTTCATCCGCGTCAAATTTTTGCTCCCTTAACCCTTCCCGTCGCATCGATTTGCCTGCTAGTTTTCGTCCACTTTTCGTTGCTGCTCGCTCCTTTTGAGTTATAGTGAGTCAACCTTAAAAGATAGACATATGCTCTCGTGGACTTTTTTTTAGACCTTTTTAAAAGAAACAATTCCGTGATACATGATTTTTGCGTTACTTTAACCGTTTACGCAGCGCACGCAACGGAAACTCTCAAAAATAATAAATTTTCCCCGTTTTTGTAACATTTTTCATTACTGCTCCGCTCCTCTTAGTTGTAGCGTGACGTTATATAGCCTATAACCTTTCTCGATAAATAGGCTACCCAACACAAAAATAATTTTTCAATTCGGATCAGTAGTTCCTGAGATTAGCGCGTTCAATCAAACAAACAAACAAACTCTTCAGCTTTATAATATTATATAGTAATATAGTATATATAAAATATATAATATAGATAGTATAGATTATTTGTTTCATTTTATGGCAAGTGTTACGAATAATAAAGTGTTGCGTTATTGCCATTTTAGTACAAAATCATTATCATCATCATCATCAGCGGAAAAACGTCCACTGCTGGACATAGTCCTCCCCAATATAGGGGAGTTTGCCATAACCGCATTTTGTCCTCTGCGCCAGTCAGGGCGTGATGTTATGTTAAATTCAGGTCATTCATATTTTCTTATTAGTATCATTGTATTAGGTAATGTTGGAACCGAATAAAAACTCCTTCAATAGTTCGACAAAGGAACTGTCTTGTAATATTATGTCATTTCATTAGTCATAATCTCTAAGTATTAAATCATTAAAAAAAATCGTTGATATGCAAGTAAAAATCTTTATTATCTCGTTAGTTTACGTCCAGATCATGGAAGGCTTCCAATGTTACGGTTTTCACTTATAAATTTGTTACTGAATATTCGATATTTACACGAACAAACTGACCTAGATGGGATTACCAAAAATGTCAAACTATCGTGAATATATTCCATTCTGGTCAGAATATATTAAACACCAGCACATGAGCGTTGAAGTCTCGTACAACGTGTTCTCGCCAAGACTAAGTCACAGAGTCACGCAACATGGCGGCCAGCCAAGGCAATAACATTTCCGTTCACATCACAACACTTGGCATAGGGTAGTGTTGTGCTTAACTTGTCGATGAATGATCAAATTATAATGTAATAGGAGTGGGAGGTCTAAGGTATTAGCGATATTGTGATTAGGAATGGTAGGTATAAAGCTTCACCTAACTGCAGATGATTAAACAGAAAGTTAGGAATAGATAATCTTTACATAGTATAAAACAAAGTCGTATTTCGTATTAATATGCTTAGACGAATTTTAATGCGGTTTTCATCAATAGACAGGGTGATTCGAGAGGAAGCTTTGTATCTATACTACTATTATAAAGCTGATGAGTTTGTTTGTTTGTTTGACTGAACGCGCTAATCTCAGGTAAAAAATATTTTTGTGTTGGGTAGCCTATTTATCGAGGAAGGCTATAGACCAGGGATGTTAGGGAGCTCCGTAACCGTAACCGAAACTATCGGATATCCGTTTTAAAAATATCCGTAACCGTAACCGAATCCGAAATAAAAGTTTCGGATCATATCGGATTTGTTATTACATTTTGTTTTAGGTAGATTAGATAACACTCAATATATATTTATAATCATTTTTATTTTAAATAGCTGTAATAATTACTCACAGACTGATTGTAATTCCTACCAAATGGTGACATATAAATAAAACCATTTTATTAGCTATTTGTATTTTACTTTTGAAATTCCTTAAAAGTTTAATATCCGTAACCGAAATTATCCGAAACTAACGGATAATCCGAAATAATTTCATATCCGTATCCGTATCCAGTATAATAATCATTCCTACATCCATATCCTATCCGTATCCGAAATGTCATATCCATAACATCCCTACTATAGACTGTGGGAGGGGTTCACATCGGCGTCGAGTCGACGATGAAGTACCTGGGACTTGTCCTCGACAGCCGGTGGAACTTCGTCGAGCACTTCCGACGTTTGGCTCCCAGACTGGAGCGGGCTGGGGCTGCCTTAAAGCGGCTCCTGCCCAATCTGGGAGGTCCAAACGCCTCCTGCCGGAGGCCCTACACGGGGGTCGTGCGGTCCATGGCCCTCTACGGGGCACCGGTGTGGGCGCCCTCATTGAGACTGCGCCCAGCGCGCCGGTTGAGTGCGGCCCATAGGGTCATGGCTATCCGATTAATCCATGCCAGCCATGGGATATGGAGGCAAAGGTCCTCGCGCACATGTGGGAGTGGCGCGAGGAGGCGAAACGCCAGGGCGAAACTCCGCTGCCGCGACAAATCGCGGCACGGCGGACAGAGCTCCGGTGTGATCTCATGGCGACATGGCGGGTACGATTGTCGCAACCCAGTGCTGGGCACGCCACAATTGCGGCGGTAAGTCCCCTCTTTGAGGAGTGGATAGAGAGGCGCCACGGCGTCCTCACCTTCCGCCTGACGCAGGTTCTCACCGGGCATGGGTGCTTCGGTGGGTTCCTGTTCAGGATAAAGCGGGAGGATACGTCCGGGTGTTTCCATTGCGAGGATCGTCTGGAGGACACGGTGGAGCATATGGTGGAGGTTTGCCCTGCCTGGGCGGAACACCGCCGTGTCCTCGTGGAGGCGATCGGCGGCGGCGACCTCTCGCGTCCGGCCCTGGTGCGAGCCATGGTACGGAGCGAGAGGGAATGGGAAGCCGTCACCTCCTTCTGCGAAGCAGTAATGCTCGCGAACGAGGAGGTGGGGCGCGTGAGGCAGTGGCAGTCTCTGCACCCTCACGCCCCTAGCCGCCGCAGGAGGAGACGCCCCGGGGGTCAGGAGTCGATTGCGGACTCCCGGCCACCGTAGGCGCGAGCTTGCGGGTGGCGAGCAATGGGTAGCTCGCCGCCCGGTTAGGACCAAGCTCAGGTCGACGGCGCGCAGTGTTCCACGCGCGCCTCAAAGAGATGTCAGCAGCAGTGTAGGGGTCTACTAGGACCGATGCCTGCCGGGGTCGCGTGATTGTTCGAAAGAGATACCGTGACCCTGGCACATGGGCAACTGATGGAACACGGGTGGGTTTTAGACAGTAAAAGTCTGACACGCCCTCCCGCTCCGCCCAGAGCGGGAGAAGTCAATTGATGATTTCCCATCCTGAAAAAAAAAAAAAAAAAGGCTTTAGACTGCAACGAAGAGGAGCGCAGCAGTAATAAAAAATGTTGCAAAAACGGGTCGGGGAACAAGAAATTTAACGCGGACGAAGTCGCGGGTAGAAGCTAGTTTATAATAGGACGATGAAGCGGCTCGCAAAAACTAGTGCTGAATAAAGTAAACAAGATAAGGAGAATACAGCTACAAAACATATAGAAATTCATATATAGGTACCTGTTTTTATGTTGTGATAGCATGTACGAGCCAATATTGCTCATACAGCAAAAGTACGTTTCTGCGCACGTAATGAATTACGCTAAACGTACTTTATTAATTATTTTCTAATATAAATTCAGTCGTCACTAAAACTCAGCCACAAGCGGGTCGATCAATAATAACATTGAATCAAGTGCATATTACGATCGAAGTGGGAATCCATCGACAAGATTCACTGGGAACTAAGCTATTTACTGCAAGGGAACGACAAGGACTATGAAGCAAAATTCGACCATTGGGAGCAAGTCTACGACAACCTAAAGGAAGAGCTAAATAGAAAAATCTTTGAGACATCCCATTATGAAAAAACAACACCGCGTATGGAATTACCGGAGTTCAACGGAACTTTCAACAACTGGATCTCCTTTAGGGATTTATTCTTTGAGATGATTCATAACAATCCAACGCTGAACAAAACGCAGAAAATGAAGTTCCTAAAGTCAAAATTGAAAGGCGAAGCAGAAAAGTTAATCAAGCACCTTCCTGTGAGTGCTGAGAATTATGACTCGTGCCTAAATATTATTGAGCACCGCTACGACAACAAGTCAACGAACTTTAAAGACACAGAAAAGTGGACAAAAACCTTCCATGCAACGCTGAGGAAATGTCCACTGTGCAAAAACGATCACACGCTGAGGCAGTGTCCTACATTCATGGACATGGATGTCGCAACGCGAAACAAAACAACAAGAAATCTTAACTTGTGCAAAAATTGTTTGTTTAGTCACGGCGGAAATAAATGCAACTCAATGAAAAAATGCCGCACGTGTAACTACAAGCATCACTCTCTTCTCCATGATGATAATCTGAAATCAACGCCAACCACATCAACGATGGCTGAGCGAACATCTAATCACATTAACGGTGAACAAGAGATACTCTTAACGACTCTTCAATTACGGGTCAAGAACAAGGAAGGAGATTACGTCATCCTTCGGGCGTTACTGGATCAAGGCTCTCAAGTAAGCTTGGTCACAGAAAATGCTGCACAACGGTTGAACTTACCCCGAAATAAAATGAACGCTGCGGTCACTGGAGTTGGCACTATAATGGGCAAAAGTAAAGGGATGATAAAATTGGAATGCAAGTCTATCCACTCTGATTATACATTCCTAACAGAAGCGTTAGTGATGAGTAAACTCATCAACAATTTGCCAAACTCAACGATCAACACAGAGAACTGGACACATCTTCACAATATTGAGTTAGCTGATCCAGACTACAACATCTCTGGACCCATCGATCTTCTGCTTGGAGCAAATGTTTACTCCGACGTGATCCTAGGAGGAATAATTAAGCATAACAATGGTTCCCCAGTAGCACAACAGACAAAGTTGGGCTGGATATTGTGCGGAGCTACAAAGCAGGTTAACTGTCTAGTAACGCTAACAGAGCTAGACAATCTAACAAAATTTTGGGAAATAGAAGACATCCCTTCGGAATCCGAAAACTACACGGAAGACGAATTCTGTGAAAAATATTACACAGAAACAACCAAACGATTAAGCAACGGGCGTTATGTGGTGAAAATGCCAATGCACGCTGACTACGAACAAAACCTGGGTAACTCGAAACCTCAAGCTACAGCACAGTTTCTTCATTTAGAAAAGAAAATGGCGAGGCAAGAACACTTCGCTAAACTATACAAAGATTTCATCCGAGAATACATCGATTTGGGTCACATGAAACCCGCGACAGAATCGGAAAGTCGAGTACAATCCTACCTACCACACCACGGCGTAGTAAGGGAGTGCTCATCAACAACGAAACTACGAGCTGTTTTTAACGCATCAATGAAAACAGACTCCGGATACAGCCTAAACGATTTGATGGAAAAAGGGCCAAATCTACAAAAGGACATACTATCCCTGGTCATAAAATGGCGGAGCTATAGATATGTTCTAACGGCGGACATTGAGAAAATGTACCGTCAAATCCTTATTCATCAAGATCAACAATGTCTTCAAAGAATTATTTGGAGAGAATCCAAGAGAGAACCACTGAGAGCTATGCAACTGTGTACCCTAACATACGGGACCAAAGTCGCACCATTCATAGCGATGCGGACTCTCCAACAGCTGGCCAAAGATGAAGGCAACGCTTTCCCTCTGGCCCAAAAGGCGCTACTTAACGAATTTTATATGGATGACGCCATTACGGGCCAACATACCATAGAATCGACAAAGCTACTGCAAAAAGAGCTAAGCGAACTACTGAAGAAAGGTGGTTTTGTTTTACGAAAATGGTCCACGAACGAACCATCTATTCTCAAAGACCTACAAAAGAAAGAGAAAAGTAACAATAACGAATTTAACTTCAAACAACAAGAGTTCAGCAAAACACTGGGGCTCACATGGAATGACGCAAGCGACACATTCCATTTTATTAGTGAAGCACCTAATGACAGCAAAAATGCATCATATACAAAACGCAGGCTATTGTCAGAAATAAGCAAGATCTACGATCCACTCGGTTGGTTGGCTCCAATAACACTACAAGCAAAACTGCTTTTCCAAAAACTATGGAATGATAGCGGCCAAAATATTGGCTGGGATGAAAATGTACCGGATTCCATAGAAAAGGAATGGAGGCAAATAAAATCCGACCTGCCAAACATAAAATTCATAAGTTTACCAAGATGGATAAAAATTGAAAACAATAGTACGATCGAATTGCAAGCCTTCTGTGACGCGAGCGAGAAAGCCTACGCATGCGTTATCTACAGCCGAACTACGTCATCCAGTGGCGCTTACGAAACAACACTACTCGCAGCAAAAACTAAAGTGGCACCAATCAAGAAGAAAACTACAATACCGAGATTGGAATTATGCGCCGCAGTTTTGCTAGCGAAGCTCCTACAAAGGATAACAAAAATCCTTGAAGATTACGAGCTAAAGATTACCTGCTGGACCGACTCTAAGGTCGTTCTAGCATGGCTTCAGGGAAATCAAACTAAATACGAAAAGTATGTAACTAACAGAACAACACAAATAATAAACATCGTGCCTGCGATCAACTGGGGTTACGTAAAAACAAACGAAAACCCTGCCGACTGTGCCACAAGAGGATTTCCACCATCCAAACTGGTCAACTATTCCCTTTGGTGGGAAGGCCCTGGGAGCAAGAAACACAAGCCCTTGACTCTAAAGAAACTTATAGCACAAACGAGGGCTTCCTAACAAACTGTTATACGACTAATAGTACGGAACCCACGTCGACAAAAAAATGAATTAATAAATTCATTACTTGAACAACATAGCAACATAAATCGTATTACAAGAATACTTACTTTGGTGATACGTTTTGCTGATGCATTACGAAACAAAAGAAGGTCAACTGAGTGCGTACATATTCTTTCCCTCGGGAGCATGTACGAGCCAATATTGCTCATACAGCAAAAGTACGTTTCTGCGCACGTAATGAATTACGCTAAACGTACTTTATTAATTATTTTCTAATATAAATTCAGTCGTCACTAAAACTCAGCCACAAGCGGGTCGATCAATAATAACATTGAATCAAGTGCGGCTCAGATAACTAAACAATCGTAACTTAAACGTAATTAAACTATTGAACAAAACAGTGGTTTGGTGTGAACTAACTATCTTCCTACAACAACTACCGGGGTATCCGTCAACGACGAGAAAACCCCAACATAGCAGATAGAAGAAGGTAGGTAAGTGCTTAAAAATTCTTAGAACAATAAAAACTTTTCCAGCAGCTCTGTGCACTATTTGAATGAAGTATGAACCCCAATGTTTTGAGTGAAGCAAAAAACATTAAAAAGACTCAATAGACGGCTGCTAAAATGTTTATTTTATTTTTTAAGGATCATCATAAGCATCCACTTCATGTTTTTTGTCAAACAATTTTTGTACCGTGAGAAAATGCAACTTATATAAAATTCTAGGAGGTTGTCGTCACATCATACAAATGAATAAACAGAAGGTCTTTACAGCAAAGATTTTAGACTTTAAAGGGAGAAAATAAGTTATTGCATAAGCATAACATACCATGATAACGTTTCCACGGTTAGCACACAGGCTTCCTTTCTGTGAGAGTAGGCCATAATTTCTATCATGCGGGCCCAGCGTGGGATACGTGATTGATCGCTTTTAGATGCAGGGCCTACTCACTCTCACCAAGAGAAGGCCTGTGTTTCAGCAGTGGCGACATTATAGGCTGCTGATGTTTAAATGCAATAACTCAATATGATTATTGTAGTTTTAATAGTATCTATATATTAATACGTGAAGCGAAAACTTTGGATCCCTTTTTACGAAAATTGGGCGGACGGAGTATGAAATTTCGCACACTTATAGTTTATACAGAGAAGAAGTGACGAATGCTAATATTTTTTTTAAATTATGAGTTAAAATACATTATTTTCAATAAATAACACGTTACACACACTACTGTTCATTACCGTGTATCTAATACACACATGCATAGAAATTCTTTTGTTTATGGTCCAAATCTGTCTTTATTATATTGTGCAGTGTTACCAACACCCAGAAATATTTACCCCTAAAGCTTAAGTTAAAAACCCCTAAACATGCCAGCCACTATTACTAAAAAAATCCGCTAAAAAATTATAATGAAAATAACCAAAGAATGTTCAGTAATCAAAGACCCGGCACACAGTAGTAATATTTGTCTATATTTATTACGCGACATTTGTTAATCATTCACTCTGCATTCTTAGTATCGAAGAATCGTACTAGAAGTCGCTATACTTTTATTGTAATCAAAAACACAATGAGAGATGTTAGATGGCAAAAAATCCCTAAGAATACCCCTAAAAATGGAATGCCCCTAAAAAATCTCAATCCTCTTATTTACCCCCTAAATTTGGAAAAACCCCTAAGTTGTTAAGCCTGATTTTGTGTCTATAGTCTTACTGAATGTCAAGTATAACCATAGGTAATAAATTAATTTTATGGATATATAACCTATTTCATTTTTAATATCTATGATCATATCGAGAATATTTGTCTTTAATATTATTTGTATTAGCGACGATAGGAATTTAGTTTAGATCTTTAGGAAATATTTTTTGTGGTTTTATGGAGAGTGTCAAGTATGGCATTAGTAAGTTTCCCATACAAAACTTAGTGTCGTGTGCAAACTGTAGAGGTTGTATGCCTCACGATTGTACAGGCTGGTTATAATGATGACATTTGGAACCGTCATAATTAATCTATACTATATTTTACTATATATATATTAATATTATAAAGCTAAAGAGTTTGTTTGTTTGTTTGTATGTTTGTTTGATTGAACGCGCTAATCTCAGGAAGTGCTGATCGGAATTGGAAAATTCTTTTTGTGTTGGGTAGCCCATTTATTAAGGAAGGCTATAGGCTATATAACATCACGCCACGATCAAAAGGAGTTGAGCAGCAAACGAAAAATGGACGAAAACTGGCAGGCAATTCGACGCGACGGGAAGGGGAGCGAAAATTTGACGCGGAAGAAGTCGCGGGCAGAAGCTATTAAAAATAATAGGGAAAATTCTATAAAAACAGAGCTTTCTGTGATAATTCATTCCATATTGTTCCATATCCAGCAGTTACGAAGTATTAAGAAAATAAAAAAGAGAGTCCTGAAGAAGTATTCTTTACTCATTACACCTACGTCCTGGTCCTGGCCAGCACCATCCTGCCAGCGAACCCTCTCCACAGTCGTACGGCGTCAACAATTGGTCTATAGTGTTACTGAATGTCAAATATAACCATATTATTTTTTATATTTATTATTATCTATATTTTTTCATTTAATAATGTATTTCTATTCAAATGAAGTACGGTCGAATTTCGACCAATGGGCGATCACTAGTTTCAATAATTGTTCCTCTCAACCAAAGCACCTGCTAATTCTTCACCACCCTTGGTTGACTGGTAGAGAATGCCTAAGGCATTACGTCCGCCTTTATACCTTTTTGTGTGCGAGAAGGTTAAATAAACAAATAAATGCACACAAATACATGGTTTGGCAGACTTCTTTATGATTGTAAATAGGTTTTTAAAACAAAAGTTTTTTTCTTGTGTAAACTTACTAAGTTTTTAATTCTTAGATAGAGTAGAAAATAATATTTATTTGACCTAGACTACGATTCTATCCCAAAAGTCTTTCTTATACATATTTAAGTCTAGTGTACATTTTATACGGGACCTACTGCATATCTGTCCGCTGACGGTCGTACTGGGCGGTTACCGTCTGATGCAGCCGACAGTGTTTTGTTTTGCTTTCATTTTCTCCGAGTGACGTCATAATCTTGTCCCGGGTTTATTTCTAGATGCTCTCACTAGTCTCCATTATCCAGGGCTTTAAAATTTTAACAGTATTCTTGAAAGCTGTTGTAGACCTTTTTTATTTTGTAAAAATGAAAGACAAACGTTCTCAGTGCACTATTGCAGAGCTAGGATAACAGCAAGAAACAGAAATTAGTATCTACATAATTTCAAATTTTAACACAGCATCACGCCTTGTGTCCCCGAACGGATGGGCAGAGGTGTACTAATAATAGTCAACCCGTATTTCGCCAGTTATGTAATACCAGGGGCCAGCCTATTGCCATCAACTGGGCACAAATACAGACTCCAAGCTACTACTGAGGAATTCCAAACAGAAGACCAATTAACACGTTGTCTGACCTGGGAATTGAACCCAGGTCCTAATGCACAGAAGTAGTGCTTGCGACCACTAGACCAACAAGCCAGTCAAATAATAAAATAGTTGGTTTAAACTAACCTTTTTAGGGCTCGATATCTTAAACGGACACTGGACCATAAGATCACTTACGTTACGTTTTCTGCCACAGATGTTTTCCTCGAATCTTACGTTATTTAGGAATTTGAAATGAAGCCAGACCTTTTTTGCGCCTATTACATTACTTCGATCCAGCCCGTCCCTTGGTGCCCGTGTAATCAATTAGTTTTTGAGGCATTGAGGTAGACACAGGCAAGTTTGATTAAGCAGTTGACAGCCTCTTAGGTTTACCTGCGAGAAGCCAATTCCAGAAAAAAATATAAAGTGCCTACTACAACATTGTTAAAGATGGAGACATCAAGTTTCGTCCTTAAACCGTTTCATGCTAGTAATTCATCTTGAGCACTACAGGTATCGTTTACGTACTACTAAACATCATCAACATCTGCCTAGCCTTTTCCCAACTATGTTGGGGTTGGCTTCAAGTCTAACCGGCTGCAGCTGAATACAAGTATTTTATATGGAGTGACTGCCTATCTGATCTCTACAACTTAGTTACTGGGTAATACGATACCCTTTGGTGAGACTCGTTGTCAGACCTTCGGACTTTAAGATCCACAAATTAAATTTACGTACAACTAGACATGCCTACTAAAATACAGATCAATGTGAACTCTTTCGCACCATTAACGTCTAGTACAGTTCGATAACTGATTGCGTGCATGCGGGCCCTCGAGATTGGTAACTATGCCTGTAAGATTTACGATATTGGTATGTAGTACCCATAGGAGAAGGGAATCGAAGTGAACCTTATGGTTTTTTGCACAAATATTTAAATCACATAACATTATAGAACATCACGCTTTTATTTCCTGAAGGATGCTTTCAGAGGTGTATAGTGGACACACCAACATTTTGCCACTTATATTTTAGACTCCTGTAATAAGGTGCGACCCTATTATTAAGTATCTCAATAAATGGGTTTCACTAAGAGATCATCATCATCAAATAGTGCTCGAAAACTCGCAATATTTTTTAGAAAGAAATTAAACACATTTATTTAGCACAGTTGAAAGGCACATAACAGTTACTTATACAGCAGGAAAGAGTAAAATAAAAAATAAAAAAGTGTAAGGTGAGATGTCAGATACTAGCATTATAGTGTGCCTCACGGCTGCGCCAAAAAGGCCCAGTTCAGCAAAAATGCCAGTATACTAGTGCTTGACGCTGGTTTTCAACTGGACTTGAAGTGTGAGGTGACGGATGTCAACCAGTTTTATATGATCAATGCTGCAACGTGATATGTGTATGCATTTATAAATTAAATAAATTTGAATCAGACAAAAAAAAAATTATATATGTGCATATTGATATATTTAGTTAGTTAGTAAATCAATTTAGTATCTAGTGTTAGTTGTATGAAGTATTGTAAAAAGATATGTAAGTAGTCAGTGGAGCGACCGGCCGGCCGCCGCAATTCTCGGCCGACCGCAAATATTATTTGACCACATCCGAATCCGAAATTTTTTTCGAAAAGAATCTGAACGCAAAACTGCTTTAAACAATGCGAGGCATTTTTTTTTAAAGAACTATCCAATTACTTCCAAACGAATAAGTAAGTAACTACAATGTATATCCATGCAAAATTACAGCTTTCTAGTACACAGTATGAGTCCAGGTCGAATGGACAGACACGGAATAATAATGACAAGGCATATCTCACTCAGAAATCTTTTTGTTAGTTAGATTCAAATTGACATTAACATTATCTTTTTCTTAGTGTATCAAATCAAAATATTTTTATTCCATACTAGCTTCTGCCCGCGACTTCGTCCGCGTCAAATTTTTGCTCCCCTGACCCTTCCCGTCGCATCGATTTGCCTTCTAGTTTTCGTCCATTTTTCGTTGCTGCTCGCTCCTTTTGAGTTATAGTGAGTCAACCTTAAAAGATAGACATATGCTCTTGCGGACTTTTTTTTAGAACTTTGTAAAAGGAACAATTCCGTCATACATGATTTTTGCGTTACTTTAACCGTTTACGCAGCGCACGCAACGGAAACTCTCAAAAGGAATAAATTTTCCCCGTTTTTGCAACATTTTTCATTACTGCTCCGCTCTTCTTAGTTGTAGCGTAATGTTATATAGCTTATAGCCTTCCTCGATAAATAGGCTACCCAACACAAAAATAATTTTTCAATTCGGACCAGTAGTTCCTGAGATTAGCGCGTTCAATCAATCAAACAAACAAACAAACTCTTCAGCTTTATAATATTATAGTATATAGTATAGATAAACCACCATGGGCACTTATAAAACGTCAGAAGTTAGGTGCACGGTTCCAATTTGTTGATTCCTATGGAGAAGAGGCGGCAAAAAACTCCATGGATACTCTTTTAAAAAACTCCATGGTAACTCTTTCATCGATAGCAAATAAATTATTTGTGAAGTTTAAACATTCAATATTAAATTATTAGGTCACGCTAACCCACAAAAACATACAATTCATTGATGTAAATTTAAAAGCAACCAATTAATTCAGAATTTTAAATATAAAAGACGTTGCTGTATGACTTTAAGTGAATACAACTAAAAAAAACTCTTAGTTAAGCTCAGCTCAGGAATCTTAAGCTGCTTTTCATTTGCGAAGTTCATTACAAGCGCAACTAGCATAAATACCTGTAGCTTTACAATTGCAAAACAGTCTTAGGGCAGGATTCACAAAGCGCGCTGTGAATTTTCTTTGGTAGGTAAGTAGTACCTAAGTATAACGTATGAATAATTTTGATACGTACATAATGTTCATATTCGTTTATGCGAATTTGAGCAAGCGTCACTTTGTCGCAAAGGCGGAGACTGTTAATTCGATGCGACAGGAAAGGTCAGGGGAGCAAAAATGTGACGCGGACGAAGTCGCGGGCAGAAGCTAGTGTATTGTATAATTCTAGGCGAGCTTGGTTACAATACAGCGGTGCACAATGCGGCAAATGCTCGCTTCGATCTCATGGCTCACCCGTGCTCCATTATTATTTAGAATGGCTGACGTAATTGTTGTGTGTGCATTTACTCTGAAAAAATATATTTTCGTTTTGGAGAAGAGAGTATAATACGAAAAACGTTGTGCTAGCGACGACACATCAACCTGTACCGTTTTTTTTTTTATGAATATGAACTGGAAATGTTCGCAACGAGCGGCTCGAGTCGAGCGGCTTGGCTCACTGCACTGAAGAGCCTACTGTAACGCGTCTCACAGGAATTCGCGAAGATCCGGCGAACGCATTGAGTGGATGGGCACTGGCCACTGCCACGCGTTACAAAAATTGGAAGCATTATAAAACAAAGGTTGCAAGTACGTCCTCGCCTTTATGGTTTCTTGGAAAAGCAGTTCCATCATATAATAACGACCGTCATGAAAATCTCTCGTTTTAACCAGTAATTTGACAGCATTTTTTTTTTCAGGATGGGAAATCATCAAATGACTTCTCCCGCTCTGGGCGGAGCGGGAGGGCGTGTCAGACTTTTACTGACTAAAACCCACCCGTGTTCCATCAGTTGCCCATGTGCCAGGGTCACGGTATCTCTTTCGAACAATCACGCGACCCCGGCAGGCATCGGTCCTAGTAGACCCCTACACTGCTGCTGACATCTCTTTTAGGCGCGCGTGGAACACTGCGCGCCATCGACCCGAGCTTGGTCCTTACCGGGTGGCGAGCTACCCATTGCTCGCCACCCGCAAGCTCGCGCCTACGGTGGCCGGGAGTCCGCTATTGACTCCCGAAATTTGACAGCATTAAGGTGTCATAAGAAGCTCTGCAATTGGGTGGCCATTATTGTGTAATTCATCGTTATCATCATTCAGGCAAATGACATCCAATGCTGGACATAGGCCATCCTCAATCACCACCACTTCAACTAGTTCCGTGCTAACCGCATCCAGCGGATGCCTGCGGTTTCCACAAGGTCATTTATTTTATTTACTTATTCTCCCACTGGAACATCATACTGCAACTATACCATCGGAGTTAAAAATAACTTAATATGCTGCTTTCTGTGCATATCGGACGGCTGATCACGCCCGCTCACGCAGTGTCAAGGCACTTCTCCATAGTTCATAGTTCTCCGTAGTGACTCCATTCCAATCATAATGCGCAAATTATTTGCGATTTAAATTGTACAACTGGAAATATTTGATGTGACAGATGGTGACAGATTCATTTTTTATCGGACAACCTTTGTTTTCGTGGGCGGGAAGTAATCAAATGACGTCTCCCGCTCTGGGTGCAGTGGAAGGGCGTGTCAGATTTTTACTGACTAAAACCCACCCGTGTTCAGTTGCCCATATGCCAGGCCCACGGTATATCGGTGCACCTTGAAATAATAAGTGAGCTTACTTAGCAATAAAGTCAAAAGTGCGATTTGTGAATCTTGCCCTTTAAGAACGATGAAAACGCAAACAGTTTTAACAGACAATGGAAAATATTTTTCTTTACTTACACCTTTTTATGAATTGGAGTGGCAAACACAGCGATAAAAAAGTTTTAGATCTGTTTCTTGTAAAAAGACTTTTTGTTCATGAAACTTTTTAGTTTGTTTGACATTGATTGAGAGAAAGCATTCTTGATTATATCGCCACATTACTTTAATAGATGTTTAAGATTTAAGTTATTGTTTTAATAGCGCTCTTTTGTTACTTGATTTGAATAACATGGTTCACAGGAATCGGAGCTGAATGATCCAGATCCATGCGTCATGTTCGTGAACAGGCGCTGTCAGTAGAGACTGGCCATCTCTTAGCTGCTTGGCTCATTTTTTTTAATCTTTTCATTATAGATGCTTTCAATGTACACTTCTTGCTACATCTTTTTCACATGCATGTATAATTTCAATATGAATGCGGTAACGAATAGTTTGATTTGAAAATAGTGTCCTTGGAGTTTCTTCCTCGTTCTTCTCCAGAGGCACCTACTACGCATTGTAATGAGCAACTAGCTTAGTCTTTTTGACTAGGTAACCGATCCATTGACAGTTCAAAACTGAAGTCTGGATTTAAATTTGGTTTTAGTAGGTACCTTTCCAGATGTTATTAATTAATATTGTTTCTCTAATATAAACGGTAACAGTTGAAAATTCTCACATCAAAACTTAAAACTAAAACAATACAGAAACACTCACACAAAAAGACCCAAAAAGAAACATCCATGAAAATTAATACAATGCTATTACATCACAAAACGGCCGAGCATTCAAAACAATAAAGTGGAAAACCAGAAAACCTGCACACTCTGCACCTTTCCTACAGCGAAATACAAACGTGTTTATTTTCTATCCACATAGAAATTTATGCAGGGTTCAGTAAGCACGACAGAGGGGCCCGTATACACTATTGTTTATGCGGTTCTCTCCCCAAACCGCACAGTAATGAGTGTCAAGTGCTTGCGACAGCGTCGCGCTTTAAAATCTAATTTGTACGACAAGAATGCTTTTACACAGTTTTGAACTTCGCACGAAGAATATTACCTTTGAGCCCGCGGACTATAATGGACTCCGTATATTTTAGAGGGTACACTTAGAAGCCGACTACACAGAATTTCCATTTTCTTTCTGATCCCACAGTCGTAGAGAATCAATGTTTTATTGCTTTTCTTTGCTCGGTGTTTTATGAAACTCGAACTGGAGAAAAATGGAAAAGTTTTTTGAAACAATATACATATTTCATTCAGTAGCTGTTAAGTTGTATGCTTATGAACCTAAGATAACAATAACTTTTTAGGTTTTTGTGAAGGATTACTTTGTTTGTCTACTTGTACTTGGATTTGGAGAGCACTGGTGATGGCCATGACACCGGACCCAAACACCGAACACTGACAGGCGCGTTACTTTCTGTAAATAATTTCATTATCACTGCTCTCAAAACGGTGAACGAAAACATCAGGAGGAAACCGGCATGACCTAGAACCAAAAATTCGAAGAAATGTGACATCTACCAACCCGCACTGACCCAAAACGTATCTTAATACGGTCTATTAAGTAAACTTATCTTCGTGAAAAGATATCTTAGTGCGGAGCAGAACAGGAACAGCCCATCCAGTTTTAACTGTGAGTAAATACTTACTACATCCTCATCCAATGTACACAGATGCTAACACCATTGTTTACGTACCCAGTACAGCGTAACTGAAGCCTAATGAGTGTCAAGTGACGTCACGAACGCCACCATTAGTACCACAGATAACACAAACCCACTTGTTTTGACTCACAACATATAAAACCTCCTCGCTGAAGGAAAATTTATATTTAAGAATGAAGAAGTAGTTTTGAATGAAAATAAATGCGTTTTGTTGGAGGAGTGTATGTCATGGTGTCATGGTTTTCGGGTCAACAAAATGGGAAGTAGAATATAGATTTCACCGGAAATATTCATGTCGATCTGAAGGCAAGTATTTCGGAAAACGGTTGGACTAATAAAAACGGTCTTGGGTTTTGTATATATATTTTTTGGCTACTGATATCCGAAATGAACGTTGTTTTTCACTTTGTAGTGTTTTTTTATAGTCGGTTTATGTTTCGCTTTAAACTTCTACTACCCTACACAAATTCGTATACCACTACTTTCTATGACAATAACTGTGACAAGAAGTTATTACAACAGCACGATAATAAGTACCTATACAATAAGTGGTAAAATGTTTAAAAGACCACCCTGACGCATACACATCCATTAAAAACGAATTTTCGAAATTAATCCACAATTGCCGGAACAATCGAGCAAAATATATCTATGTATTCTTTTTTTTAAATACAGTTGAATTGAGAACCTCCTTCGTTTGGAACTCGATTAAAACACAAAATTTGATTGGGCATAAGGTAACGACACTTCGATGCAGCGACAACTATCAGAAAAGAAACAATCATTTGTCTAGTACAAATAAAAATCATAATATCATTTCAGAATTGTTTACAGTCGTAATCTATGCATCCATACCTTGGAAAAAAAAAATCCTCTTGTGTAATAAATAATTAAACGTCACTTGAAAGGAGAAATAGCAATTTTCCGTTATGTAACAACTTTTCCATAATGTAAAAAAATCTACAATTTTACTCCTACCGTATGCTGCTGCAGGAGCTTCATCCCAAAAATGGAAAACTGAATTGAAAATGATATAACGTGGCCAATAGTTTTTGCCTTTAAGACCATTTCTCCTAACTCACTTAAAAACACATTAGTTGTTACTGGCAGTTGCATTTCGTTGATCATTTATATTCTTGATCCATTTTGGTTGAAATTTTAGTGTCGTTATCTAGTCTTTAGCCTTTTTGATCGTTGAAGAGTAAAATTCTTTGAATTCCAAAGTTTCAAGAGAACTTGATAAAATAATTGATTGACACTAACGAAAATCAACTTAACTTGTTCTTGTGAATAACTTTTACTGTACTTAAATAGAAATTTCGGACTCTTGTTCTATTACAATTTTATCTTATTTTAGTTTTTAGATATTTTAACTTTCGGGTAAATTGCCTAAATCGTATAAGTACAGCAACTCGTCTTATCCAAAAACTACAATACTATTTGTTTTATTTATTATTTGACACTGAGCTTAGTTACGTTTTCATAGAAAAAACATCAAGGATAAGTCTACGTTGATACTATGATGTTCATGTAGTAAACAAACAGTGAGTGGTATTTTTTTTTTCACTGAATAATAGGGTTTTTCTAAATATCGCAACGAAAAACAAGACGTAAGCGGGAAGCGCCAGACATGTGTGGCAGGCGCGATGCTGTAAACGCAAAAGCATGGAAAAACGAAGTATCCATTTAAATCATACTTCAAAGGTATTTTTATTATTCGATTCCGGTACAGAAAACCTCAGGTTCTCACATAGCCGGTGCTGTAACACTTCCTTGTGGAACACAAGGCGTGTGCAGACCCATAGTCAATACTGCGCAGTTTAAATGGTAAAATAGAACGTGCACAAAGTTTTATACATTGTGTAGAATAGCATGGAGAACTAATCTATACTATAATATAATATTATAAATCTGAAGAGTTTGTTTGTTTGTTTGGGTGAACGCGGTAATCTCAGGACTACTGGTCTGAATTTAAAAAAATATTTTTGTGTTGGGTAGCCTATTTATTGAGAAAGGCTATAGGCTATATAAAATCACGCAAAAGAAGAGGAGCAGCAACAAAAAATGGACGAAAACTGACAGGCAATTCGATGGGACGGGAAGGACCGAGGAGTACAATCAGCCGCTGTGTATGGCATTTGTGGACTACGAGAAAGCCTTCGACTCAATCAAAATTTGGGCAGTTCTGGCCTCTCTGCAACGATGTCGAATTGACTGGAGATATATCGAGGTGATGAGATGCTTGTATGACGCTGCACGATGACTGTCCAGATCCAGGATACGAAAACCAGCCCAATCCAATTGCTCAGGGCGGTGAGACAGGGGGATGTGATATCCCCGAAACTGTTCACCAATGCGCTGGAGGACGTATTTAAGACGCTGGACTGGACTGGACAGGAGATCAACGTAAACGGCGAGTACATCTCACACCTTCGTTTTGCCGACGACATCGTCATAATGGCAGAGTCGTTGGGACAGTTAGACCAGATGCTGCATAGCCTAAATGGAGCCTCTCGGCGGGTACGCCTCGGCATGATCTTGGACAAGACGAAAGTTATGTACAATTCGCATATCTTGCCGAGTCCAATCCGCATCGAAGGGTCGCTTCTCGAGGTTGTAAAGGAGTGTCTACCTAGGGCAAGTCATCCAGCTTGGTAGACACAACTTCGAGAAAGAAGCCGACAGGAGGATCCAGTTGGGTTGGGCAGCGTTTGGAAAACTTCATCAAGTCTTCTTGTCGCCGATACCGCAATGTTTGAAGACCAAGGTTTTCAACCAGTTCGTCCTACCCGTTATGACATACGGTGCCAAAACCTGGACACTGACAGTGGGGCTAGTCCACAAATTTAAGGTCGCTCAGCGGGCTATGGAGCGGGCTATGCTCGGAGTTTTTTTGAAGGATAAAATCAGGAATGAAGTTATCCGGAAAAGAACTGGAGTTACCGGCATAGCTTGCAGAATATGCAGGCTTAAGTAGCAGTGGGCTGGCCATGTCTGTCGAAGGACCGATGGCCGATGGAGCAGACGAGTCCTGGAGTGGAGACCGCGTATCGGCAAACGTAGTAATAGGACGCCCCGCAGCTAGATGGATCGACGACCTCAAAAAGGTGGCTGGGATAGACCTGATTCGGAAGGCGGAGGACAGGATGTTGTGGCGCAGAATGGGAGAGGCCTATGTCCAGCAGTGGACTGCGATAGGCTGAGTTGATTGATGAAACCCTATTGATTGATTTTTCCACGAAATAGTCTCATGGCGCTTCTCCCTTAATAAGTTCAAAGATCAGTCACTAAATCGCTACTTTATATATGATATTAGTAAAGCCAATACCAGAAAAGATATATTTTGGGAACAACCTTGAAAATATCGTAAGCCGGATTCGGTACGGAGCTCTTTATTTAATCATTCTCTTTCGGAAATTGATTATCGTTTCCGATATATTTACGGTAAAGGTCGTCATAGATGCACGTATTATACGTAGGGGTGAAACTACCCCATCAATGCTTATGGCATATTAATTGGGGACGTTACTGACCTGACTGACTAGTAATCAATTTTTCATATAGGTAGTTATTTTTCGTTCTATATAATCAGGTCTTGAGATATGAAACAAAGAAGTACCCAGTGGATCCTGGTTTTTTTTTTTCTTTTGGTTGGCCTCCCGCTCTGGGTAGAGCGGGAAGGCGTGTTCCTTCAGTCACCCTATGCCAGGGCCACAATAACTCTTCCGAACAAATTCGCGACCCTGGCAGACATTGGTCCTAGCGCACCCTTTCAGTATATTTAATTACAGCCTGACTTTCTGAAATAAGGGTATAATAAATAATCAAGTATTCCTGGTGTTCTTTTTAGGATACCCTAAGAAACTCGAAGTATGCTAGTATTGAAACATACCTGTAGTCAAAGCTGGTAAAGGTAAAGATAAGAAGGTATTTGCGTTGAAGAATTCTGCTGACCCTTCCCGTCGCATCAAATTGCCTGCCAGTTTTCGTCCAGTTTTCGTTGCTGCTCCGCTTCTTTTTACTATTAGCGTAATGTTATATACTGCCCTCCTAAGCGCAAAAGCGGTATCTCAAAAAAATCGTAAAGTTGATTTTAATGCCATCGAATAGCTTTAAAAAATACGCATCTATTGAAGTAAGCCTTTTAGCGCTATATTGTTCAAAACATATGATAAAAGCCTCTAAAAGATTTCTCTATCTCATATAATTTAAAAACTTTATATAATTTAAAAATTGAATACTCTGTTATAAGAAGGCGTCACTTTAGTCAGTTCATTAGAGGCGTATTTTTTAAAGCTATCCGATGTCATTAAAATCGACTTTACGATATTTCTGAGATACCGCTTTTGCGCTTAGTAGGGCAGTATAGCCTTCCTCAATAAATAGGCTACCCAACACAAAAATAATTTTTCAATTCGGGCTAGTGGTTCTTGAGATTACCGCGTTCAAACGACAAACTCTTCAGCTTTATAATATTATAATAAATATAATAATATAGTATAGATTGACTTCAACCATTCAATTTGTTCAATACGAACAAATCATTATGACTATAATATCTAACTATAAGCCGTATACTATCGAGTTACATTACATAATATTGTAATCGAATTTGTACCTCCAGCCTACCATTAGTGCTAAGCCAATTAATTCTCTTCAAACTAAGTTGTAGCGTGTATTTTGAGTAAACGAGAAATTAGATCCATTCCTACTTTACTGTGGTTTAGTCGGGAGCAAGTTGTACTACGTAGAATGACTAGGCGTATATTATTTATAATAAGAAATTAGTGCCATAGATAACACAAACCTACTTGTTTTGCTCACGACATATAAAACCTCCTCGCTGAATGAAAATTTATATAAGAATAAAAAAGTATTTTTGAATGAAAATATATGCGTTTTGTTGAAGGAGTGTGTGTCATGGTTTTTCGGGTAAACAAAAGGGGAAGTAGAGTATAGATTTCACCGGAAATATTCATGTCGATCTGAAGGCCAGTCTTTGGTTTCGTATTTATATTGTTTACTACGGACTTCCGAAATGAAAGTTCTTTTTAAATTGGTTGTGTTTTTTTTTTGGAAGTCGGTTTATTTTTGACTTTTAACTTGTGGTATCTACCCACACAAATTCGTATACTACTACTTGCTATGTAAATAACATTGGCAGAAAGTTATTTTACAATTAGTGGAAAAAATACGTAGTATTTAGTAGATAGCTCCAAAATTATCCAACATAAAATTACATAATGTATAAAAGACCACCTCTGAGACGAAACGAAACGAAACGAATGTCCGAAATTGATCCAGAAATTACGGGAGAAACCGCGGAACATACAGATATGTATCCTTTTTTTAAATACAGTCCACTTGAGAAACTCCTTCTTTACGAGTTAGGTTAAATACGTACAAATCGACATTATTTGGACTAAAGGCATTCCATGTTTCCTATCTACCTATATCAATATTGAAATCTCCATAAAACTTAAAGTAACAATTTGTTGTTTATTTATCTCTATAAAACTTAAAGAAACAATTATAAAAAACTTTTTAACAAAAAATTAAACCGCCGAAAAAACTGAAAAGCAAAAAATAATAAACTTTAAAATAATGAGTCGGCGCTTTGAGTGATCTTTGTTCATTGATTTTTCAGCGCCGACTCAAAATTTTAAGGTTTATTATTTTTTGCTTTTCAGTTTTTTCAGCGGTTTAATTTTTGTTGAAAAAATATATATACATTTGTGGCTTTAATGTACTTATAATACTTAGCAAGTTATACCCTATCCAATAAAAAAGAATTATCAAAATCGGACTACTCTGTATAAAGTTATGCGTGGTTATACATTACAATCAGTGAGTAAACAATCAATCATCCCCTGTTTTCCGACCCTTAGGGTTAGATTTTGTTTTCCAAATTAATATGGAACCACCTTCGGAGTGTACCCTTTCCAATAGAAGAAGAATTATTACAATCAGACCACTAAGTATAAAGATATGTGTGGTCATACATTAAAAAAAAATACACGTCGAATTGATAACCTCAGGTCCTCCATTTTTTTCGTCGGTTAAAAAAAAATCGACTTCCTTAAAAAAACACTACAAAGTAAAAAATAACTTTAATTTCGGAAGTCGGTGGAAAAAAACCTTAAATACAGATACTAAGACATCGACAAGTTATTTTCTACTTTGTTTTTAAGGGGGTATTCTGGTCTAGAAGCCAAAATTTTAGGCATTTTTCAAACTAACATAAAAAAACGAAAAATATTTTGGTATCCGTTTTTTTAAATGATGTTTATTGACATTTCAAGAATATAAAAAAAAAAATAAAGAAAAAATGAGAAATTTGACAAATTACAGGTTGGTGAAGAGGGGACTACAAAAAAAAAAACGGTGCACCCTGGTTGACATGATTCCAGCCCTTGTAGTGATCTGAAACAAAAACAATTAAAAAATTCTCAATCTGTAAAGATGTCGCTATCGCGTTGACCTTAGCCAAAGAAATAAAATAAAAATCCACAAAATGGCGTCGACATGAAAAATCAATTTAATTTTAACCCCTTTTTTGACATTTTCGATTTTTTTAAAAAAAACTCCAAATTGTTTTTTTTTAATCCAAGGCAGACGCGGTCCTGCCGGGGTCGCGTGATTGTTCGAAAGAGATACCGTGACCCCCCTGGCACATGGGCAACTGAAGGAACACGGATGGGTTTTAGTCAGTAAAAGTCTGACACGCCCTCCCGCTCCGCCCAGAGTGGGAGAAGTCATTTGATGATTTCCCATACTGAAAAAAAAAAAAAAAACAGGCAGATGCAATAGAGAGAAATACAAAGAAGATTCCCACCAAATTTCAAAGGAATCGGTTGGATAGAACTTGAGATATCATGTCAACCACTACAAAAAAAGTAGTTTCGAGAAAAACGCGTTTAAAGTTTGAGAAACAATTTCAGTAGAACAACTCGTATATAATATTTAATACTCACTTATGATTGATCGGCGATCTGAGATCCATACGTTGGGCCTTCTTCTACTTCATACTCGATGTTTTGTTAAGTTCTTTCTGCTAATCGAGCTGATCTGCCTTCTTTTGAAGTGTTTATTGTGTGATTCGCTCCTATCGGCCGGCTTAGATGCTGCGTCACAAAATCCACTGTATCTCCGAAAATAATTCGAATTTTGAAAAATCCATTTAAGGACATATTTTTAAGATTCTAAACTTTGAAAATTTGCAAAAATAAAAAATACGCTTTTTTGAAATTTCTAGACCAGAACACCGCCTTAAGGAAGTCGGTTGTAATTCTTATAATTGTTGCTTTAAGTTTTATAGAGATAAATAAACAGCAAATTGTTACTTTTAGTTTTATGGAGATTTCAATATTGATATAGGTAGATAGGAAACATAGAAGTCGGATTTACCAAGACCCAGTCGGACAATTTCAATTTATTCCAGTGCAGAGATACGATGAGATAAAAACTTTTTACAAAAATAATAACAACAGACTTCCTTAAAAAAAAACAATACAAAGTCAAAAATAACTTTAATTTCGGAAGTCGGTGGCAAAAAACCTTAACTACAGATATTAAGACACCGATCGCAATATACGGGTAAAATGCATAGAGAACACTGCTGCCCATTCTCTAGCAAGACCCTTAGTTGCCTTTTACGACACCCTAGGAAAGAAATGGTATGGTGCTATTTTTTACCCCGTCCGGTACCTCGCGCAAAATAAAACCCTATAAATTACTATGGATTGATTTTTCATGAAACAAGGCGCTTCTCCCTTAACTTAATAAGTTCAAAGATAAGTCACTGAATTGGTCCTTTATATATGATATTAGTAAAGCCACTACCAGAAAAGATATCTTTTGGGGACAACCTTGGAATTGTCGCAACCCAGCTTAGGTTCGGAGCTCTTTATTTAATCATACTCCTACGGAAATTGATAATCGTTTCCGATGTATTTACGGTAAAGGTCGTCATAGATGCACGTATTATACGTAGGAGTGAAACTACCCCATCAATGCTTATGGCATATTAATTGGGGACGCTACTGACCTGACTGAATATTATTCAATTATTCATATACCTAGGTAGTTATTTTTCTTTCTATATAATCAAGTCTTGATATGAAACAAAAAGTGACCCTGTGGACCCTGTTTTTTTTTTTGTTTTGCCTCCCTATCTCTGCAGTGCGGGAAGACGTGTTCCTTCAGTTGCCTATGCCAGGGCCACAGTAACTCTTCCGAATAAATTCGCGACCCTGGTAGGCATCGGTCCTGGCGGACCCCTTTGGTTTATTTAACTACAACGTGACTTTCTGAAATAAGGCTATAATAAAAATAAAAAACATCATCTAGTTTCACTGGTGTTTTTTTTTCAGGTTACCCTAAGGAACTGGAAGTAAGGTATTATTGAAACATACCTGTATTCAAAGCTGCCTAGGTAAAGATACGAATATAAATTCATTAAATAATGCTCCTGCTCATCTTGATAAAATTGATCCTGTGTGACAGTATACGGGTACGGAAAATATTTTTGTTTAAAAGAAGCAGTTGACTGGCCTGTTAGTCTAGTGGTTAGTGAACCTGACTGCTAAGACTGAGGTCGTGGGTTCAATTCCCACCCAGGACAAGTATTTGTGTGATGAGCACAATCATTGTTCTTTGTCTGGGTTTAATTTATCTATGATATGTATGTATTTAAAAATATATGTTTATCAGTTGTCCGGTTGCCATAGTACAGGCTTGGCCTAGTTTAGGATCAGATAACGGTGTGTTGGTTGTCCTAAGATATAGATAAGATATATAGTTGTTTTATTTTTCTGGCTGATGGATTTTCATTTTATAACTTAATGTATCTACTTATAAATTGACATCTACCAATCAATTCTTTCAATACGAACAAACCATTATGACTATGATACCTTACTATTAGCCGTATATTATCGAGTTACATTACATAATATTGTAATCGTATTTGTACCTCAGGCCTACCATTCTAAGTTCTATGTTATGGGGTTTGGTTTCCGCACTTAGTCCTTTGAGTGGACCATTGTGCGTGAGCCATGGCGGCCGTCGGTATTCACTCCAACCAGCCCACCTCCCTCCAGAAGCTGGTTATGTCTCCTGGTCTGTTGAGAACATCTGTGTAAGATTTGGGTGTCCCGAGGGTATCTGTTCTAATCTGGGTGACGCCTGTACATTCAAAAGTACATGCGCAACGGTTTCTTCAGCCTCCAGGCATGCCCTGCACAGGGGGCTGTCCGTTATGCCTATTGTGTAAAAGTGTTTGTTTAGCGGGCAGTGTCCTGTGATGATGCCCGTCATTAGACGCAGATCATCCCTGTCCAGGCGTAGCAGGCGTCTGGTTAGCCTGCCATCCGGGGATGGCATAGCTTCCCTGGACTGCCTGCAGCCTGGTGCCGAGGTCCACCAGCTCTCCGCTTGTGTGTGGGTAAATTCCTGCAGTCACCTGCGTAGCTGGTTGAAGGGGATGGGCACGATGGGCTCGGGGCCGCAGACTGACGCGCTGGATGCCTTCCTGGCCAGTTCATCAGCAGCGTCATTGCCTAGTGATCCACTGTGTCCTTTTATCCATTGCAGTGTCACTTTGTTGCGATTAGAAACTGTTACCCGTTCTAATGCATTGTAACATTCTAGTGTAAGGCTCGAGGTTATGTATCGTTTGGCTAGGGATTGGAGGACTGAGGCGCTGTCGGAGAGTATGCGAATATAGGTGTCTGTAACTCTTCTGGCTTCTATGGCATACGCCGCCTGTATAATGCCCACGCATTCCGCCTGGTAGACGGTGTTGAGCATTCCCAGCGGGTTGGATATTTTTATGTTAAGGTCGTGTGAGAAAACTCCGACTCCGGTTCCGAAGGTGGTCTTTGAGCCATCAGTGTAGACTCTTAGCTCTTCCGGGCCCGAGTGGTCGTTTTGTTCTTCTGTGAGTATAACGTTGTAGTGCTTTTGAAAGTAGTGTAGTTTTGGGGTTTTATCGCAGGGTGATGCCATCATTGGTTGTCGCTTGATCGCTTCGTCCCTAATGCGTGAGTGCTTGACTCTCGAGTCATTACTTAGGGTCCCTGCTATGTTTAGTCTTAGGGCAGCTAGGGCAGCCTCCTCCCGCACGATCAGGTGTAGAGGTGGTAGCCTGAGCATTATCTGTAGGGCAGCGGTGGGTGTAGTCCTCATGCAGCTAGTGATGGCTACACAAGCGAATCGCTGCACCTTTTCAAGGTCTTTTTGAGCTGTGCTCAGGTCTGTTCTGGGCCACCAGACTATTGAGCCGTATGTGATAATTGGTCGAATAACTGTGGTGTATAGCCAGTGGGTGACTTTGGGGCTGATTCCCCAATTCCTGCCAAGCATTGTTTTGCACTGCCACAAGGATATGCTGGCTTTTGTAGTAATGTAGTTGGTGTGTTTTGCCCAGTTCAGCTGTTTGTCCAAAAATATGCCCAGGTATTTGGTTTCAGTTGATAGGCTTAGGTGGTGCCAAAAAGTCGTGGCAGTTCGAGTTTCGCGAGTTTCCTCTTTTTTGTAAAGAGGATCATCTCGGTTTTTGTGGGGTTTACTGATAGTTGGTGTTTGTTGCACCAGACCTCTACTATTTTCAGGGCTTGGCGCATGAGGTGGCATAGGGTGTTTTCATTAGTGCCATTTATTATTATGGTTATATCATCGGCGTAGCCTACGGTGAAGTAACCTTTATCGTTGAGTGTTTTGATGAGGCTGTCTACGACCAGGTTCCATAGAAGTGGCGAGAGGACGCCACCTTGCGGGCAGCCCTTCGCCACTACCGCCCTTGTATTGTCGTTCACTGTGACTTGTACAGCTCTCAGTTTGAGCATGTTGGTGATCCATACGCTCAAGGTCGGGTTTATATTGTGTCTGTCGAGGGCCATGCTGATGCTATTGAACATAGTTTTGTCGAAGGCGCCTTCTATGTCAATGAAAACCGCCAGTGCTGAGTATTTGTGGTCCACTGCGCATTCAATTTTGGAGACCACGCTATGTAGCGCAGATTCCGTTAATCTGCCAGTGGAGTACGCGTGCTGTTGTTTGTGAAGAGGTTTCACCCGGAGAGGTTCGTCTCGGATATGTCTATCGCAGAGTCTCTCAAGGGTTTTTAGTAGGAAGGATGTGAGACTTATAGGCCTATAGGCCTTTGGTTGTGTATAGTCCGATTTGCCTGGCTTGGGTATGAAAATTACTTTCACCTCGCGCCACGCTAGGGGTATGTATCTGAGTGCAATGCAGGTCCGGTAGATCTCCACCAAGCATGGTATCAGGTGGTCAGCTCCCCACTGTAGGAGGGCTGGAAAAATGCCATCCAGCCCTGCAGATTTGTAGGGCTGAAAGGTGTCAAAGGCACACTTTAACTTTTCTTCTGTTACCATGCTTTGTGCCCTGGACCAATCTAGGTTTGTTGGGGTCCATTCTGATTCAGCTTCCCACGTCCTGACCTCTTGGAGGTTACAGCCGGGGAAGTGAGTTTCCAGGAGAACTTTACTGGTTTCGTGGTCACTCACTTGTGTATGAGTTGTCGGGTTTTTTGAGCGCACCAAGGGTTCGATCCTGATCAGTCGAGAGGATTTTTCTTACCCTTGCGGTTTCGTTGTTGGTTTCGATGGATTCGCAGAATTTCCGCCAAGCTGCCCTTCTGGCAGTTTTGATCTGCTTTTTGTATGTGTATTGGGTTTCTTTGTATTGCTCCCAGCCGTCCGGGAGCCTAGTATTTTTGGCCCTGTTGAATTGTTTGCGTAGTGTATCTCTGAGTTTACTAAGGTTGGCGTTCCACCAGGGATTTCTCTCGCAGTGTTTCGTGGCGCCCTTAGTTTGCAGCATGCATGATATGCTTCGATTAGGCATTCTGATAATTTTGTGACGGTGTATTCTAATTGTTCGGGGGTTTTTATTGTTACTCGTGATAGATGTCTAGCTAGTAGGGAGGCCAGGAGGCGTTTGTACTCGGGCACATTAGTGCACCGCGGGTTACGTTTCGGTACGGGTTCCCTAGTATGGGTAGTTAGTGTGAATCGGATTCTTCTGTGGTCGTAACAGAAGGGTTCATCCGAGACGTGCCAGTTTGTTATGAGGTTTGTCGCGTTTTCTGTAGCAAGCGTCAGGTCAATGATTGTTTGTCCTCGGACTGTGACCCAAGTGGGTTCAGAGCCTCGGTTAACAATGTTAAGGTTAGTAGAGAATAAATAGGTGGATAGTACCTCTCCTCTAGAGTTCGGCGAGTCGCTACCCCAGAGCGGGTGGTGGGCGTTGGAGTCGGTGCAGATGATCAGGTCCAGTTTGGCACGTTCGCAGTGCTGCACTAGGTCGGCCATCTCCTTTGGCGGGCAGTTAGCGTCCTCGCCTGGCATGTATACCGAGGCTAGTACGACGTCTGGAACGTTACCATCGGTCTGGAGCCTGACTGCTGTCAGGTCTCTGGAACAGAATTGAGTGAGTGGTGTGATAGGGATTTCTTTGGGTATCTAGGCGCAGGTTCGTGGTTTGTCTGCGCCGTGTGTGTTGAGAATTGGCTTATCTCCGATGTTACTGAGGCCGCAGATTCTGTTGTTCCTGATCCACGGCTCTTGGATCAGTGCGATGGTTCGGGGCTTAACCTCCAGAGCTCTGCGTAAGTTGGCCGTGGCAATTTGGCTGTGTTGGAGGTTGGTCTGGATGACGTTTATGGGCGATGACGGTGGTGGGGTGGAGTTAATCGGAGCTGCATCCATCGGAAAGTCTCTCCTCCACCTCCACCTTGAGCCGGTCTTCGTGTAGGTTGCCCGGTGACGAAGCGAGTAATCGTTCGTTCCAGCTGGGTGATGAGAGCGGTAAGGTGTCGCTGTCGTCCTCCATTGCTGCTCGGGCCATAACCTGCTCGAGTTGGGCAATGTCGGTGTCAGTGTTTGTGCGGTCGTCTCGTCAGTGCTGTCGGTCTTGGTAACAGAGGGTAGGGTCGTGGGCCAGAAGCGCACGTATATCGACCCCAGGAGGTACGATATCCGTCGCTACCGAGATAGGACCCTATCAACTTCCTCCGGTGGTACACCTAGGGTCAGATACGTCCCGTAGTTGTCACCACCGACGGTAGTTGCTCTGTACAATTACCACCGGGCAATGTCATACCAAGTATTCTGACGAATCAGAATACTCTGGAGCCTGGCCACGTCACCTTTGTAACGAGGGACGAAGCCTACCATTAGTGCTAAGCTAATTAATTCACTTCGAACTAAGTTGTAGCGTGTATTTTGAGTAAACGTGAATTAGATCCATTTCTATTTTGCTGTAGCAAACTCAGGAGCAAGTTTGAGTACGTGATATGACTACGCGTATATTAATTAAAATAAGAAATTAGTAACAATATACAGCTGTTTTGAACTATGTTTTACTGGGGGCAAATAGAGATTTGGGGGCATGATACCCTCAATAAGTCTAGCCCAAAGCAAAAATTTGTAGTAAAATTGTGATAAAAAAATAAGATGTTATTAATTAAATACATCACGTTTTCCTCTGTAACAGCCGTCAAAGGGAGACCACTTCTTTCTTCATCCCCCAAAGTTAGTCGACCACGTTTGAATTTGTTACACAAACGATCCACAGTTGTCTTGGAAGGGCCTTCATCTATGAATGCAATTTGAAGTCTATCGTATGATTCGTCCGGTTTCAGGCGACACCTGAAATCGTATAAAATCATAGCGCAAAAATGTTCCCGGCGCAAATCCATTTTCCAATAAGACACGATTATTTAATTAGCTCGCAAAAAATGTGGAGCATGTGGATGTGTGTTGATTTATAATAGTTTATAACTGGATAGTCTCTCATACAAAAAAACTTTTTTTCGCAATATTTTCTGAGTGGCCTGGTATTTTACAACTGCAAACAACAACAACAACAGCAACTGCAACTGCTGTTATTAAACAGCTGTTTTTTTATCCAAAATCGGAAAATAAAATATTTATTTTTATTTGGATATTTGCGTGGAAAATGCTTCCACTACTATCCTCCAGTACTATCATTAAGTACTGTACCCACCAGTACTATCCGCCACTGCTATCATCAAATACTATCTTCAAGTACTATTCTCCAGTTAAAAAAACTACACCTACCACCTACACCCCAAACCAAACCAAAACCCACCAACCTACTATCTTCCAGTACTATCTTCCAGTACTATCTTCCAGTACTATCTTCCAGTACTATCTTCCAGTACTATCTCCCACTACTATCTTCCACTACTATCTTCCACTACTATCTTCCTTTACTATCTTCCACTACTATCTTCCACTACTATCTTCCACTACTATCTTCCACTACTATCTTCCACTACTATCTTCCAGTACTATCTTCCAGGACTATCTTCCAGTTCAGATAGTTCTTCCACTACTATCTTCCAGTACTATCTTCCAGTACTATCTTCCAGTACTATCTTCCAGTACTATCTTCCAGTACTATCTTCCAGTACTATCTTCCAGTACTATCTTCCAGTACTATCTTCCAGTACTATCTTCCAGTACTATCTTCCAGTACTATCTTCCAGTACTATCTTCCAGTACTATCTTCCAGTACTATCTTCCAGTACTATCCTCCAGTACTATCTTCCAGTACTATCTTCCAGTACTATCTTCCAGTACTATCTTCCAGTACTATCTTCCAGTACTATCTTCCAGTACTATCTTCCAGTACTATCTTCCAGTACTATCTTCCAGTACTATCTTCCAGTACTATCCTCAAGTACTATACCCACCAGTACTATCCGCCAGTGCTATCATCAAGTACTATCTTCAAGTACTATTCTCCAGTTCTACCCACTGGTACTATCTTCCAGTAATATCGGCCAGTACTATCCTCCAGTACCAGCCAATGCCAGTGCTATCATCATGCGCGCATCATGCGCATTTGCGCACTGGCCGATATTAATCGGCCAGTGGTATCTTCCAGTACTATCCTCAAGTACTCTCCTCCAGTACTATTCTCCAGTTGTACCCACCACTACTATCCGCCAGTACTATCCGCCAGTACTATCCGCCAGTACTACCCGCCAGTACTACCCGCCAGTACTACCCACCAGCACTATCCGCCAGTGCTATCATCAAGTACTACCCAGTACAGTATTCCAGTACTATCTTCCACTACTATCTTCCAGTACTATCTCCCAGTACTATCTCCCAGTACTATCTCCCAGTACTATCTCCCAGTACTATCTCCCAGTACTATCTTCCAGTACTATCTTCCAGTACTATCTTCCAGTACTATCTTCCAGTACTATCTTCCAGTACTATCTTCCAGTACTATCTTCCAGTACTATCTTCCAGTACTATCTTCCAGTACTATCTTCCAGTACTATCTTCCACTACTATCTTCCACTACTATCTTCCACTACTATCTTCCACTACTATCTTCCAGTACTAGTAGTAGTTAATGTGTCGCATTTATCAACGCCCATTAAAACAAATTGTTCCAGACTTATGAAATTAGTAGTTTAGTTACGTAAATCTTTTTTTTTTCATTTTGTTCTAGCCTATACTGTCCCACTACTCCCACTGCTGGGGAAAGGCCTCCCCCAATTTCTTCCAGAAACTCTTGACCCGCGCCACCTCAAACCAGACGTCGCGGTACGAATCTAGGCCGTCTCATCACCGCTTTCTGGGCCGAGGAAAATCTTTAACATGCGAAAAAAAAATGTCTGTATGTTGAGTCATAGTGTCGTCTGGAGTAATAGTGTGAGTGAGGGTGTGAGTGAGTGTTTGAACAAATGCAGTTTAAACACAAAACACAAATCAACAACACAATTTTTCAGTTGTATCATATGATGGAGATTTCAACCAGTCGGTCAACTTTACTTTCAAGGCCTTACAAGGTCTGAAGGGGTCTGCTAGGACCAATGCCTGCCAGGGTTGCGAGATTGTTCGAAAGAGATACCGTGACCCTGGCACATGGGCAACTCAAGGAACACGAATAGGTTTAGTCAGTAAAAGTTTGACATGCCCTCTCGCTCCGCCCAGAGTGGGAGAAGTCATATGATGATTTCCCATCCAAAAAAAAAGGCCTTACAAGGTAAGCGGTAAATTTCGACGCTATCATTTACCTCATCTTTCAATTTGTAGACTCTCTTAAAGAAGCGTTTCGTCGTACTATTGGTTGGATCGTATAGAATAATAACACTATTTCATCCTTTATAGGAATGATAAAACAAATGCTAAAAACGTCCAATTCCACTATAATTTAGGTTAAAACCTGAACTTCAGGCAAACTAAGTCACATGAAGAAGCTTTTTATTATAAGCGTCACCTGACTCGTGTTTTATTAACTTACCTGTTATGTAGGTAACAGTTTCACTAACTAATATTATAATTGTTCCAAAATACTACACAGCGAACATTTTAACTACTTCAGGTGCAAGTTTCGTGAACCTAGTAACTTGAATGATATTAGGGTTGTACTTAACAGGAGAGAGTCCTCTAAACACTTCACAAAGTTGGTCGATAAATAAGCAAATCAAGTAACAGAAAATGTGTCAGTTGCGACCCGGAAAACTGTCAAATGTTTGTAAGCTATGCCGGCTTCCGAAGCAAGTCAGACCATCAAAGGTAAATCAAAATCAAAATTCAAAATCCATTTATTCAAATTAGGCTGAGATCAGCACTTTCGAAACGTCAAAATTACAACAGTAGGTAGACAAAGTAATTACCATTACGAGCCACAGAACATTAACCTAAATAATTTTTCATATGCCAGGTAGCTAACACAGTAGGTATACCAACAAATAAAATGAAAACTACACTCAAGCAAAAATATTTATAAAAGACTTTTTCTGAATCTACCTTGGCCATCCTTAACGTGTTTGAAAACCCACACACGGTGCACAAGCCGCTGCCAGAGCAACCACCTTGGTAGGAGGTAATTTTGTTCTGCAGTCTGTAAGTTGAAATATATTTATTTTAAACTAGCTTCTGCCCGCGACATTGTCCGCGTCAAAATATTTGCTTCCCTGACCCTTCCCGTCGCATCGCAGCCTGCCAGTTTTCAACCATTTTTTTTTTGTTGCTGCTCTGCTCCTTTTGATCGTAGCGTGATGTTATATAGCTTAGGCTACCCAACTCAAAAATAATTTTTCAATTCGAACCAGTAGTTCCTGAGATTAGCGCGTTCCACCCCCCCATTTTAGGAAAGTGGAGGGTTAGAAAGAGACAAAAAGTAGTCTATGTCACTCTCCACCCCTGAAACTATCTCCACTTAAAAAATCACGTCAATTCGTCGCTCCGTTTTGCCGTGAAAGACGGACAAACAGACACACACATTTTCCCATTTATAATATTAGTATGGATAAACAAAGCAAGGATGCAAGATAAACAAGTCACTAGCTTGTTTAATAGGGTGGAGCATGAAAGTATGAAAAAAATTTTTTTGTGAGATTTTTTCTTGTAATAGAGGGGGATTGGTGCCTTATATTAAAGTTGAAATAAATACATTTTTTCAATCAATTTGATCAGTATCTTCTGCCTCCGCACTGACCTCAAAATTTTAATTTTAAATGAAAATAGTCTAGTACAGATAGACCAAATATTAAACGTAATTTAACGGTAAATGGGTGAATAAATAATACAAAATTTCACATGTTTATTTATCAGAAAACGACGAAATTTAAAAAAAAACTATTATTAAAAAATACAATTAATTTGCACGAAAATCTCTTTTAGTCTCAAATTTTGGCATTACGTTCCGTGATTCCATTTTGGCTTTTATTGCACCCAGTCGTGACTTTTTGTACTTTGAGAAGTTGCAGCTTCCGTCGTTACTTTTATAGCCCGTTTAACAGTTTAAGTATGGCATGGAAGCCCCATGAACAACACTTCATCCTCATCACTTGATTGAACGATAGACTGAATTTCTTAGTCATACAAGTTTTTCGTAATCGGTGGTTCAGTTATTATTTCCTGCCAATTTATTAATCCAATATATGTCGAAGCATTGAAATTTATAGACGGCACTTCAAACATTATAGGTGGTGAAGGTTGAGGCATCTTGCGTGCCTTTAATATGCGCCGAGCTGCCAGTTCTCAAATGTGCTTCCTGTCATCTATTATCATTGCAAGGAGAATGCTCTCGGGATGTGCAAAATAGCTATTGCGTTGAATGATAGGATCAAAACCTTTATGTCCTCTGAAGGCTTTAATCATGTTAAAAAGATGTTGCGTGCCATCTTTGCATGATGGTAGATTTTTTATATAGAACCAAGATGGTGCGTAAACTTTTACTACAAATGTAGATAAAGTTGTCAAGTTTTTTGATAGTGTCTCTGTTGTAACATACAATCGTAGTAGTAATTTGGCACGTGTGAGCCAACAGGCAAGTGACATTTTGCCTGGAGATCTGATTGCTAGATCTTCTGGGAAATCGCCTGAAACTACCGCTGACACAATCTTGTGCAGGTTCTGTTGATTTGTAATCAAATCTTCCATCAATTATCCTTCAATGCGCAGATTATTTTTTACCAGGCAATTTTCACAAGTCCCAATTGCTTTCCCCAATGTTCCAGTGTAAGACTTAGGCCACAAAGTACCTCAGTCAAGATGAAAAAACAAGTCGCTGGTTTGCGAGAATAAGGATATAATTTAAAATTCTGTCAAATTGAATACTGTATGCCAAACGATCATTAATCTTTGATATTTTGTCGTGAACAGAGATGCAACGAACGATTTCGAAACGGCGAAATAACGAACGTTGATTCCAAATCGGCGTTGCATCTCTGTTTTTAATATTATCATAGATTTATCGTCGTTTGGCGTACATTATTCAATTTGACAGAATTGTGATATCGTCCTTATTCCCGCAAACCTTCGCAGTGTCTCAAATGAAGATCACTCATGTGGAGTAAACAAATTACCCACTGGATACTTGCCAGTATTCACATTGGTACCATCCCAACCGATTACCATAAGATGATGTTGTGAAATTCCATCATGTGACAGGAACTCTATCATCGCAGTTTATATTCCTTTCGCTGAACCAAAGTTAGGTACTACGTACCCTCCCGCGCGCCCTCACTTTCTTATTTTAAATTATAAACATAAGTTTATGCAGTCTTTTTGTTATGTTTCGAAAATAAACTGTAACTGCAATAATATTTGGGAATAAAATCGGTCAGTTTATTAAAATTTCACACAGTTACATGTCGTCAAACTGGAATCTAAAATCTTTCTTTTTTCAAAAATTCAATGACGTTGCGGAGGCTGTTGCTGTTAATCAAATCAAATAATATTTTGCATGGATTAATTTAAGTCTAAAAGGCATACATTTTTCACTATTAGATCACTCACAACCAAAAATTTTTTTTTCGCTCCACCCTATTGTTTAATCTGACTTCTCCATACGGTTTTAACCATAGTTTGACTTACGGCCATCCCTAGTTTCTACTACCTTGCTTCTGCAAGGTCTAAGCGGCATACTAATACAAGATTGCAGTTAGAGTAACTTTAAATTGACTTGTGTGACGTCATGTTTTGACTTGCGTTGTTAGACGTAAGCGTATGTTGAATGTTTAGTACGGACGTGGAAGTAGAACTAGTTCAATGTTGTGGAAATCTTTGTCTTAATTTGGGGTCGTGGAAATTGCGCTTAAGGACCACCCTAATTTTGTAATAGTTTTATCTCGTATATTTTTCTAATTAAATAAATCATCACTGCGTTATCATGGGGCTCGTGGCTAGATATTATCAGCCGCATAGATCGATGGATAACCTTCCTTCTTTATCTATGGTTGTCCCAGTTGATTCGTGGATGGGTGACTATTCAAATCAGGTTCTGTCCGTACCTCGGAAAGCACGTCAAGCTCCCTACTGTGTGCTGGGCACGCCACTATTGCGGCGGTAAGTCCCCTCTTTGAGGAGTGGATAGAGAGGCGTCACGGCGTCCTCACCTTCCGCCTGACGCAGGTTCTCACCGGGCATGGGTGCTTCGGTGGGTTCCTGTTCAGGATAAAGCGGGAGGATACGTCCGGGTGTTTCCATTGCGAGGATCGTCTGGAGGACACGGTGGAGCATACGGTGGAGGTGTGCCCTGCCTGGGCAGAGCACCGCCGTGTCCTCGTGGAGGCGATCGGCGGCGGCGACCTCTCGCGTCCGGCCCTGGTGCGAGCCATGGTACGGAGCGAGAGGGAATGGGAAGCCGTCACCTCCTTCTGCGAAGCAGTAATGCTCGCGAAGGACGAGGCGGGGCGCGTGAGGGAGTGGCAGTCTCTGCGCCCTCACGTCCCTAGCCGCCGCAGGAGGAGACGCCCCGGGCGTCGGGAGTCAATAGCGGACTCCCGGCCACCGTAGGCGCGAGCTTGCGGGTGGCGAGCAATGGGTAGCTCGCCGCCCGGTCAGGACCAGGCTCGGGTCGACGGCGCGCAGTGTTCCACGCGCGCCTCAAAGAGATGTCAGCAGCAGTGTAGGGGTCTACTAGGACCGATGCCTGCCGAGGTCGCGTGATTGTTCGAAAGAGATACCGTGACCCTGGCACATGGGCAACTGATGGAACACGGGTGGGTTTTAGTCAGTAAAAGTCTGACACACCCTCCCGCTCCGCCCAGAGCGGGAGAAGTCATTTGATGATTTCCCATCCTGAAAAAAAAAAAAAAAAAAAAAAAAAAAAAAGCTCCCTACTGTCATTCGTAGATATTTGACAGTCGTTACAGGTAGTAAGGGGCTGAAAGTCTGACAACCAGTCGTACAAAGGGGTTATGTAATAACTGGAGTAGTGCCAGATCAAATCATAGCGACCCAGACTTACGTGTTGAAGACCGAGGGTTCAAACCTAGGCAGGTGCCTTACTTTGTGTAATTTATTTCATCACCATAGTTATCAAAAACGATAAAGGAAAAGCATCATGAGGAAACCGGCATGTTCTAGAACCAAAAAATTTAAGACATGTACCAACCCGCACTGGGCCCGCGAATACGGCCCACTCCCTCTCTCACAGAGGAGGCCTGTGGCCCAGCAGTGGGAACAATATAGGCTGATTATGGTAATTGGGTTGTTGAAATTCGATATGTAGTCCCTCCATGTAAAAAACTGGTATTTAGGATGGTTTGACTGGAAACCGATCCCAACATAGTTGGGGAAAAGGTTAGGTGGACGTTTTCGTTCGGCTGTTGAAATTTTTTGGTAAGAAAGTGATTATTACAATTGTGTGATAATTTTATTGTCAGTGTCATAAAATATAATACATTACTTAATTCATAAATTAGTTATCGCTAAGTGCTACAAAACAAAGCCTAAATCACGCCAAAAACGCGTAAAACCACAATTTACTTGTGTCAATCAGAAAGCCACAAACTTAAACACACGTAAAATTATAGCTTGAAATAGTTCATTGCAGCAACCCAACCTATGTATCATCTATTTATTTACACTAAATAATATCCTATGTGTTATCGTTAATGTATCTTTTAGAAGTATTATTAAGCGAGACATAAACTTAGCAGACTGTAATATCTACCATATAGTAACAACCATCGTTTGACAGTTTGTTCTTGGGATAAATTCATCCTATCTGTAGAATCCTACATTGAGCATCCGTCACGCTTTTGTCCGGTTTCATAATGTGTTGGATAGATTTAAGAATAAGAATAGAATAAGAAGAATAAGAAGTTTTTTATTTGTTTAGAATGTAGGTATTACAATAAGATGTTAACAATGTTCAAGAGTCCTTATACATTCTGCCTTTCGGCATACAAACATTTATGGATACACGACACCGGGGTACATACATAAAACATTATAGCTTACCAGTGCATGTTCCTTTGGACTATTACAAATCATCATTCAAAAAATCGATTATAGAATAGTAACATTTTTGCAACAATAACTCGGTTAGACGTTTTTTGAATATTCTAAATGGTTGATCTTTAATAACTTTAGGTAACTTATTGTACACCTTTGGTGCCATACACATGACGCTTTTCTTTAGAAGTGTGGTTTTATAGCTACCTGTGTGCAATAGATTTTGATACTGAGATCTCATATAATTTGTCCTCTTTCGTATCTCACATAACAATGGAAACAGATGCTGGTTGGTTTTTACAAAAATGGCTATTTCTAGTATGTACAGACATGGGAAGGATAGTAATTTATGTAATTTGAAATTAGGAACACAGCTGTCTGTAACCTGTAAGTTAAAGATTGACCTAACGCATCGTTTTTAGGCTTTGAAAATGTTTTCTCTTTCACTACTATTACCCCAGAATATGATGCCAAACCTCAACGTTGATATTACGAGGCCATGGTAAGCGAGAAGGACTGTATTGATATTGACTTTTTTAGATAGGTTGTATAACATGTAGGCGTACGTACTTAGCTTTTTACAAATATATTCAACTTGAGGTTTCCATGTTAATTGATCGTCAATTAATATTCCTAAAAATTTTGCTACCTTAACATTTTGAATCTTATGACCATCATAATTGACGTTTAAGTCTTCGGGGTTATTTCGTTGGTAAAAATGCATGATATTAGTTTTTTGAATATTTATTTTTAAATTATTGTAATTAAGCCAATTCACTATAGATTTAAGAGTGTTGTTACAGAGTGTCTCATTATGTCTGGTAGTTCCTTGTATTCAAGCCCTTTGTACGCTGCCAGACTAGACCCCCTTAAGGGTTTTAGTTATTATGTGGAAGCGTGCTAACCGTGGGGCTCTAGAGACAAGAAGTGGCTAGCGAAACTAGTCCGCCGTACGCGGAGCAGACAATACAAGTACAATTCAAGTGAAGACGCAATACAATTAACCAATGACTCACCTACAATGCAACAAAAGAACTTACCTGGTGGTTGAAGGACACTGCTTCTGGGGTTACCTGGAGTTATGTATGTAAGTGAGTGTATATGTATCGTGTTGTGACGTTACGAGTATTCTTCAGGTTAGAATCCGCTGCAACAAGGCTGGAGGCAATCACAGCATGCGGTCTTCAAATCACTTAACCTCCAAAGTTCTTCAATGTCAAGAAATATCCAAATTCAGCCCGTATTATTTCACCAAGATAGGGGTAACACACACAACACACACAACTGGGTCATGACCTATTGTCACCAAAACGACCGGGGTAAGGGATTACTTTACAAAAAGATCGCGAGACTCAAGCGGCGACGTGTTCCCTTTTTTCCCACCGAATTCAAGAGAAGTGTCAAGTGTCAAAATCAAACTGACAAGTCAGATGTCATTCCGTTCGATGGCGCGTTCCGAAAGCGCATAGAGTAACTAATCCAACGGTCCGAAACATCTACCCCCCCCGGACGGGCCTTCCCGTCCGCTAATCACTTGGCAATCCCGACAAGGTTGCGTTTTATCAGTCCACCTGACGCGCTGCTGGAGGATGTGCAAATACTCCAAGCTCCAACGCTTCCAAAAACTCTGAGCGAGCTGCTGCACCAACTGAAACCGCGATAGCCAATTTTGGCTCACATCGACAAAAGGGTGCTCCGGCAGGGCGACAAGTGGCTGTCAAATCAAAAAATGGCCCGGGGTCAGGGCCTCCAAGTCGTTCGGGTCCGAAGACAGCGGGCACAATGGACGCGAGTTCAATACAGCTACAATGCGGCAAAATACCGTAGCTAACTCCTTAAAGGTGAGAACGGTGTCTCCCAACAATCTGCGCCAGAGTCCCTGTGCCGCTTTCACCACGGCCTCAAAAATACCCCCCCAATGGGGGCAGGCTGGCGGATCAAACAATAACAAACAACAAACAACCAAACAACAACAAAAACAATTTAGCCAAATGGCCCTCCTTAGGCCACAAAAGGGGGCGACGGACCCCATAAGGAAGGCTAGAGTGCCTCAACCGTCAACAACCAAACAACAAAAGACCCGTATGGTCCAAAAAGGGGTTCAACTTACTAACGGCTCCCGACAATATCCAAAACTCTCGCTGCAGAATGGCCAACAGCGCATTGCAACCGGCATGCGAGTTCTTAATGTGACAATCAGTCACCAACAATTCAACAACAACAAACAACAATTCAACAATTTGTCGAGGGAGCTAAATCGACTCAACAAAAAATCAGGGTCCTTCGTTCCAACAGCGAGCACCTTGAGCCCGGGCAAAGGACCCGACATCAAGACTGGCGATCCAGGCCAATCATCCTCGGGGTGAGTCAGCCAGTCTGGTCCCCACCATAGGGGGTGAGCAATCAAGCGGGTTGCCATGCACCCACGTGAGGCCACGGCGCCTGGGTTCAAATCTCCAAGCACGTGCCTCCAAATCAAAGGCGTTTCAAAATTTTGAATCTGGGACACTCGGTACGCAACAAAGACCTCCAAAGAGTGGACGGACGTCTTCAACCAACACAAAACAATTTGACTGTCCGTCCAGGCGTAAGAAACCCGAATGTCCACAGTTCCACCCAAAGTGTGAGCAACGTGGTTCAATAGACGCACAAGACGCGCCGCCCCTGACAATTCTAACTTAGGGATGGTCAGTGCCGTCCGGAGGGGGGCCACCTTGCTCTTGGCCAAGTTCAGTGACAAATTCACCTGGCCTGTCGCGCAGACGGTGCGTAGACAAACAACAGCTGCATAACCGTGCGAAGACGCATCACAAACAAGGGTAGCAGTGTAGCTCCCAGGGGGGAGGATAGCGCGGAGTAACACGACCTCGTTGACTGCAGGGAGTGCGGATACAAATTGGAGCCAATCTTCCAACAGGGTTTCCCGAATTGGCTCGTCCCAGCCAAGTCCCGCAGTCCAAAGGCGCTCAAGAAAACAATTTTGCCCAAAACAATACAAACAAACCACAAAACAATAGACAAAAGGCAACCCTGGGCTCCCATGTCCATAATGACACGGACCACAACAGAGTCCCCCGTGGGCCCCCAGACCTGACCGATGCCGTTGGCAACAAAACCGTGTCGATCTGAGGGGTACCTTAGCGGGGCAGGCGCCAATGTCCTAACAATGCCTGGGCGGCGACCGATCGCCGCACCCAGGCCCTAGTCTTTCCCGACGAGGATGGAATTCAAATTCCTCGTACGCGCGGTGTCCCGAGCCACGCGCCATCGCTGGATGGGCATATCCCACCGGAAGCCTGAATGGCGGGGGGCGTGACTCCAACCGGGGACGTTCCGCCAAAGGAGGGGAGGGAAGGCGGTGCTGGTCTGGCCAGCGCTGCCTAGCAACAACTGCGTAATCACCTTTACGCGGGGAGACCAAATGGCGGTCGCGCGGCTCCCGATCAACTTGCGCGGGGGGTGGAGTGCGGCGCTCAAAATTGCGGGCCTCTCCCCGGTTCTGAACCGGCGAGCCAGAAGCCCGGTGACCAACTCCATGGTACCCCCCCGTACGCGAACCTTCATCAGAGGCTGGTCTACCAGCGTGGTTCGCGTTAGCACACAATATGTCCAAATGGGACCCCCCACAAATTCTACAAGGGCGGGGGTTGGGGCAGTCCCAATGGAAGTGAGCCCCCAAACAAGAGAAGCACATGCGGCGTGCATTGGCAATTTGGTGGCGGGCACTCACGTGCAACTTCAAAAAGGCCGCGCAAGTTGCCGTGCCATGCCCCGTGTCCCTACAAAACTCACAACCAGGACGACTCTGGGTGCCAGCAAAACGAGCGGCGGGGCGACCATCAACAGGCCCGCGAGCCCTAGTCCGTCCCTGGTCTCGTGGCCGGGAAGACGGCTGGCATGACTCAGTGGCAACGCCAGAGTTGTCCACAAACCGACACTCATCCTCCAAAAATTGGACGAGGTCATCAAATGGGGGGAGATATGTGACACTATCCCCACCATACTTTTGCTCGAAACGAGCCCTCAAATCGGCAGGAAGCCGTTGCAGCACAACATGCACCAAAGGGTAAGACCATTGGGCACGCCACAATTGCGGCGGTAAGTCCCCTCTTTGAGGAGTGGATAGAGAGGCGCCACGGCGTCCTCACCTTCCGCCTGACGCAGGTTCTCACCGGGCATGGGTGCTTCGGTGGGTTCCTGTTCAGGATAAAGCGGGAGGATACGTCCGGGTGTTTCCATTGCGAGGATCGTCTGGAGGACACGGTGGAGCATACGGTGGACACAAGGTGTGCCCTGCCTGGGCGGAGCACCGCCGTGTCCTCGTGGAGGCGATCGGCGGCGGCGACCTCTCGCGTCCGGCCCTGGTGCGAGCCATGGTACGGAGCGAGAGGGAATGGGAAGCCGTCACCTCCTTCTGCGAAGCAGTAATGCTCGCGAAGGAGGAGGCGGGGCGCGTGAGGGAGTGGCAGTCTCTGCGCCCTCACGTCCCTAGCCGCCGCAGGAGGAGACGCCCCGGGCGTCGGGAGTCAATAGCGGACTCCCGGCCACCGTAGGCGCGAGCTTGCGGGTGGCGAGCAATGGGTAGCTCGCCGCCCGGTAAGGACCAAGCTCGGGTCGACGGCGCGCAGTGTTCCACGCGCGCCTCAAAGAGATGTCAGCAGCAGTGTAGGGGTCTACTAGGACCGATGCCTGCTGGGGTCGCGTGATTGTTCGAAAGAGATACCGTGACCCTGGCACATGGGCAACTGATGGAACACGGGTGGGTTTTAGTCAGTAAAAGTCTGACACGCCCTCCCGCTCCGCCCAGAGCGGGAGAAGTCATTTGATGATTTCCCATCCTGAAAAAAAAAAAAAAAAAAAAAAAAAAAAAAAGGGTAAGACCATTGGTCCACCGGCAAGTCCAATCGCTTTAAAGCGTTGGTCGCTACCACCAACGGGTTCAACAGGTCAGTACGCAATGCTGACAAACTAGTAATGACCGGTAACCCCAAAATCAATTCAATATGAACGTCAGCCAAACAACGTTTATTTTGGTACCGCTGGGTGAGTAGTCCCAAAGCGGTAGGGTAGACTGAGTCAGTCAACGACAGATGCTGTACCAAGGCTCGGGCCTCACCTTCCAGGACAGACAACAAATAGGCCAACTTTTTGGCGGGTCTGAGGTCCGAGCGTGCATCAACCAAACTTGCAGGCAATCTACTCAATAGTCCGGGACCTGAAACAACCGAGGTCTCCGGCTTGACCTGGACAGGTGTCCGGCACTGCAATATTTCCATTTGTATGCCATTGCACAAACAAACAAATCAAATAAACCAAATAATTAAATAATCAAATAACAAAGTTCAATCAATCAATTACAAAATAACTACAAGCAAACAATCAAACTACCAAACTGACTAATCAGCATCTCAAGAAATAACAATATATTGGTTTCAATTCAATTCAACAATAAACTTTTATTTTAATTCAAAATCAATATCAACGTTCAAAATTCTATATCATATTCAATTCAAAATTCAAATTCAAATCCAATTCCAAATGTTAAGTTCACAAACCACTGTGTCAATGGTAAAACAATAATAAACCTTTATTCCAACTCAAAACAATGGTAATACTCAAAAATGCCAATTTCAAATATTAATTTTCACAAACAACCATATTGATGGTACAAACTCAATATTTCAATGTCTTCCTGACATTCAATACAACAGAGATCAGACACAAAAAGGGGGCTACAACAAGGGGCTGCAACACAGCCCAATCCAATCCACTTTATTAGCCCGGCTGACCTTGGCAACATCAGGTTACCCGTCTCAATAAATTTAAACAAATTATTTCAAATAACAATTAATTACCATTAACAAACATTTACAGCGAATTACTACTTCCCTTATAGAGACTGCCAAGTAATTAGCCTACTGTAAATTACCAATTTGTTGGTTATATGTCTTATAACCGCGCTCTGAATACCAAATATGTACGCTGCCAGACTAGACCCCCTTAAGGGTTTTAGTTATTATGTGGAAGCGTGCTAACCGTGGGGCTCTAGAGACAAGAAGTGGCTAGCGAAACTAGTCCGCCGTACGCGGAGCAGACAATACAAGTACAATTCAAGTGAAGACGCAATACAATTAACAAATGACCCACCTACAATAGAACAAAAGAACTTACCTGGTGGTTGAAGGACACTGCTTCTGGGGTTACCTGGGGTTATGTATGTAAGTGAGTGTATATGTATCGTGTTGTGACGTTACGAGTATTCTTCAGGTTAGAATCCGCTGCAACAAGGCTGGAGGCAATCACAGCATGCGGTCTTCAAATCACTTAACCTCCAAAGTTCTTCAATGTCAAGAAATATCCAAATTCAGCCCGTATTATTTCACCAAGATAGGGGTAACACACACAACACACACAACTGGGTCATGACCTATTGTCACCAAAACGACCGGGGTAAGGGATTACTTTACAAAAAGATCGCAAGACTCAAGCGGCGACGTGTTCCCTTTTTTTTCCCACCGAATTCAAGAGAAGTGTCAAGTGTCAAAATCAAACTGACAAGTCAGATGTCATTCCGTTCGATGGCGCGTTCCGAAAGCGCATAGAGTAACTAATCCAACGGTCCGAAACACCCTTGTTTTATCAATATGCACGCTCCTCCGCGTTTTACGTTGTTTCTAGAGTAACATGCTGCTAATTTATAATTTGGAATGAGTAACAGTTTTTCGTGTCCAGACATGATAAAATGCTCTGTTATACATAAGATATCAATGTTTATTTGTTTGGATAATAGTTCTTGAATGTGAACTGTTAATATGTCTGACTTATTTAAAAGACCAGCAATATTTTGGTGCATGATATAAATATGATCAGACACGAAAAAAATCAGAGTTTGTCTTTACAATGGGATCATTATTAAGGTTAGATTCCGATTCGATATACATACAAGATTCCTCTCGGTCAATCGTAGTTAGCATTAGTATATTACACATTATATTCTTCATACCATTATTATTAAGTCTTCCAGTATATTTTGAGAACATGGTAGCATCATAGGATAAATTAAGATTAGAGTCCAGTAGCGTAGCATAGTTATATGTATGAATGTCCAAATAAAGTAGATTACTAAACATCTCAATACGGGAATTAACCTTCGGCATACAAGGTGGGGTTATTTTAACCCCAACACTTTTAAATTGCGTTGATTTTGTATTAAAACGCAATCAAATAACTTGTCTTTTTTAGTAGCTGGAGTTTAAATATTGCCGCGTCGAATCACAGCGTTGGATCAGTACTGCGCGCGCCGGCGTCGTGTGAGCACGCACGCAAAGTGGTTCCCGGGCGTTTTTAACCCCACGTTGTATGGGACGTGGTAAAAAAAGTTTGTGCCTACTTCTGTGTTGTTTCGTTATTTTCACTTACAATTCGTGTATTATTTACACTTTTTTATTTTTATTATAGGTACAGATAATGAATATGTCTCACAACCTACAGGATGATCGTATTGCGGTGGGCTTATTGGAAGAAAATGAAACTTCTTCGGACGATGAAAACTTTCTTCCTAGTAGTGACGACGAAGCAGATCATATCAGCGAGGCTTCTGAAGCTCACAGTGATACCGAAGTGGAAGATGCTGAAATAAACCTTGAACCATATTTAGATAATATAACATCAACACCTCAACCATTTTATCTCGGAAAAGACGGCAGGACAAAGTGGTATAAACCGCCACCGCGAACCAATGTTCGTACAAGGGCCGAAAACCTAATTACACATTTGCCTGGGTGTAAGGATGCAGCTCGACATAAAAAAACTCACTTGGAATGCTTCGAGACCTTCTTCACTGATGACATTGTTGACATGATTTTGAATTATACAAACCAACAGCCTGACAACAGTCCTTATTCATTGAGTAATAAGCCTTTTGCTGTTGTTGATCGTTTGGTAAGATGCGTGACTGGATCAGGAAGAAACATCACCATGGATAACTTTTTTATGAGCTATGAAACTGCAGAAAATTTGCTCATAAATCACAAATTGACTGCCGTTGGAACACTAAGGTCAAACAAGACATGCCTTCCACCTCAGTTCAAGGCTAGACGTGAAGAAAAATCATCTGAGTTTGGATTTCAAAAATACATAACTATTGTGTCTTACATACCAAAGCCACGAAAATGTGTACACATGATGTCCTCATTACATCATGATGATGAGGTGGATCCAGAAAGCGGAGACCATAGAAAGCCGTCTATTATAACGTTTTACAACTCGACAAAAAGTGGAGTTGATGTTGTCGACAAACTTGCAAGAACTTACGATGTTTCCCGCAACTGTAAACGCTGGCCTCTTACCGTATTCTTTTCCATGTTGAACCATGCTGGTATAAATGCTTTTATTGTGCATATGTTAAATAACAGTATTGAAAGGAACAAAACTAATCTTCGGAAGAACTTCATCAAGCAATTGGGACTTTCTTTGCTCGAAGACCACATTAGGAAAAGAAAAGACAATCCTCGTATACCACGAGATATAAGAAGACGCGTGCATGAAATGTTGCATGAAGAAATTCCAGGACCACCACAAAAGCAACCAAGAAGGCCTCAAAGGTGTTCTTTCTGCCCAAGAAACAAAGATAGGAAGACTCTGAACGGTTGTTTCAAATGTAGTGCCGCGATATGTAAGGAACATGCGAATTTGATGTGTCAAAATTGTACTGATTTAGATAACGAATGATCTCGCTACAATAGCCATAAAGTGATAATTTTGTTTATTTTTATAAAGCCATATCTATCTAGTTTTATTAAATAAGTAAAATAATTGTGTTAATTTTAAGAAATATTATTGTTGATTTTTTATTTTGACTTAATAACATTTTGTTGAATTCACGGAGGGAGTATGTGATTTTTAAGTTTTTTTAAAATAAATGTTTAATTTTATACATATTTGTATTTTAATCATTAATTTAGTGATGTACTTATAAAAAAAAAACTCATTTAAACTTATTGTGCTTGGTGCACACACAAAGTAGAGACACTCTCTTGTTGGGTTAATTTAACCCCACGTTGTATGAGTGAGGATTTTTTTTCACCTTGTATGCCGAAGGTTAAACATTACGGAAGATGTAAAGAATTTATAAGTTGGTAAACAAATAATTACATTTGTGTGTTGAATTTTTTGTAAAGAAGATCTTATCTCTATAATTAAGTTTAAATAATTCATGGATTTTTGAAAATCCTCTTCTCCGATTAAAATGACACAGAAGTCATTTTTTGAAAAATCCACTAATTTAGTATGTAAATCACTAACAAGCTGTATAATCCCGCTGTTTGGAGATAGATAGTGACATATCTGTGAGTTTATAAACTTTTCTTCAGCAATGGGTAAAATTTTATTTGTTTTGTTAGCACTGACAATGCATAATTTATTTATTTTTGAGGATTGCCTGCGTTCAGTTGTGTCAGACATACGTACTACAGCACTTTGAGGCGACGATGTGATTTTTTCTTTGTTTACAACATTTGTTATCTGTGTTTCTTTTAAGACTGACTTTGTTTTCTTTTTAGACTTGTTGTTGTTACGGGGGGTTGCGCATTTAAGACTTTTGCGGGGGCTGTTAGTTTCCATAGTTAATTCTCTTGATGCCTTTTTTAGAATGTCATGTTTGGACATCATATCATTTAAAGATATTTTAAGTTCACTATTTTCGATAGACAAATTGTTGATTTCTTCATGTGCAGAATTCAATTGTAAAGTCAATTGTTCAATTTGTTGTTTATATTCTTGGATTTGAGTGAAGTTCTCGTCTACCGACGTGTTTGGTAAACTACCAGTGGTGCCCCATCTAGGTTTGAATTGTTCAAACTATTATCAGACGATATCGCTGTTTCGGATAGTCTGCGTGTTTTTCTAAACGTTATATTTTGGAAGAAACTCATAATTATTTGCTTAAAAAAACTTTAGAAAAGAATATGTCTCCACTGGGGTTTGAACCTCCGATCACTGTGCGCTTCGATTTTCAACCATTTACTTGGCCGACTAGACCGGCTGGTCGATGTTATTAATGACCAAATTATACTTCGCTTGGATATATTTATAAATTTAAAGTCGGGTGTGTCGTGTTTTGTTTTTATTGACGGTTATCAAATTGAAAACTTTTGATACACTCTTTTATCACTTTTCGGTACTTTACACTGTTGATAATTAGTGAAAACACTTTGTTTAGAGATGAAATGTTAGTTATTTTGTTGTTTTAATGAAGTAATCACAGAAATGACAAAGTTGACGTCTTTTTCAAAAGAATCAGCACTTGTTCACTTTAATTGTTTAAAGCTTTTTAATATCCATATATTAGCACGGGATAACACTGTCACTTAGTTATTGAAGTTTACTTTAACTGTTGAACTGTTCAGATTACTTAATAACTTATAAAAACTATTTTTAAAACATAAATAATACGGAGCTGATGTTTACGCGGCAACTAGCGCCATCTCTCTCTAATATCAAAGGGATTCTAACCTAACATCATATAACGCCTGTATTTTCTCTACTTTACCAGTTCTGTGTAATAAGGGCGAGCTTATTGCCATCACCCGGGCATACCGGGCTGCTACTGAGAAATTCCTGATGGAAAAATCCAAAAACATACACACTGCCCGAACAATTGTGGAAATCGACACCACTGGACCTTGCATTCAGCAGTAGTGCTTACCACCACAAGACCAAAGAGGCATTGTAGTAAATAAGACTGCGTTGATAGCGTTAGTGTTGATGTATGACTGGTAGCAGAATAATTAGTCACAACGACGGCTTACCGAGATATGTAAAGGACGGAATTACTCACATTTCGAATCAGGAACTCGATAGCCACTTAGCCACGAGTCGCTTTATGAACTCCATCAATCCATCTCAGACCTCAAAAGTAAGTCTTGTGGATTTACTAGGCAGCAATAATAAGATGGTGGATCCAGATTTGGAAGCGCCACTATAGGTAAAATTACCATTAAAATATCACAATTCAAAAGGTTAAGGTTACCTAGAATAATTTCACTTTAAGTATCGAGAATAAAGTAGGCACTTAGCTACGAGCCACTTAATAAACTCAATCGATCCATCTTATATCCGATTAATAAGACTGGATTTATCAGGCAGCCATGACAGAAAGGTGTCGGCCTACTGGATAGTTTACTAATTGAAATGAACGAAGTTAGTTTGTCAATGTTTCCATTATTTGTTTGCCCTAGTATTCTTGGCCTATGGACGGTAGGCAGTGACTTTGCATTGAGGTCAATTTGACATTGAACTTGAGTTGTCATTAAAATTTGGTTGAAATTGCAGGAAAGTAGTTTGTTGTTTGACGTATACTGGGTGGAAATAAATGGATAACCTTGCACAATGGTTCATGGTAGAAATGATAGCCTTTAAGAAAAAAATTAAGTTATTTGATGATTTCTCACCCAAAAAAAGAGGAAAATCATATACGGAATTCATGGTTTCAGATTGTGAGGCGAAGATTATGACATTCTGTATTCTTTATATGGCTATATCTACGCTTCACAATAGATTCCGAATTTAAACATGTTAAAGACAAAGTAAATAAATGACTATCCATACTAATATTATAAATGGGAAAGTGTGTGTCTGTCTGTCCGTCTTTCACGGCAAAACGGAGCGACGAATTGACGTGATTTTTAAGTGGATAGTTGAAGGGATGGAGAGTGACATGGGCTACTTTTTTTTTTAGTTGTTTGGGGTGAATTTTGAAAAGCCGTGCTTTTCGCATGGACAATTGTATGTAGCATGTTTGTGTGTATCCAATGCCCAGAATCTTTACATTCTATCCCCAAATGGAAAGACATAATATCGTCTACAGTATCGTCTTAAAATAACATTCTGTTCCGAGTTCTCTTCTGTGTTCTAAATCAGGAAAGGGGAACCGAGTTACCCCGAATTTAACGCGAGCAAACCGCGAGCAAAAGCTAGTCTATAGATTCGTCCAAAACAATGTCGGAAAGTGAATAAGTTTCCGTTTTACGAGTTCCCAAATGGTCGAATAAAATTTTAGTACAGTTTGTAGGAATAGTTTTCAGAACGATAATGCGACCGCGACACATTATCGACTGTGTATTGAATTTTATTTTAGTTGAGTGTAGTTTTTAATAACAACAGTGGGGTTAATATTTAAGTTTCAAGTTCAATCATTGAGTTGAAGTTGAGGATTTTGAAATTGAAATGTATACACAGAAAGTAACTTATTCAGGTTCTTTTGGCAGGGTTTGGGTACGGAACGCTAAAAAGATCTGAGTACCAGAATTTCACCAAGACTTTACGCCCATGTTCAAGAATTGTGACTAGCTATTATACTGAAAATAATATTAGTAACGTTATTACGTTACTAATATTATTTTCAGTTAATGATATTAAATGATAATTAATGATATTAATATTATATTTAATGATACTAATTGCGAAACACACAATCAATCAGAATCTGAATCATTTTGAAGGATCTTGCTTGCTAGGTCTGCTCTGCAACGTAAATAACGCAATTAATGTTATTTAACAGGAAACTACTATCGGAAGTATAGAAGTCCTCTATTTGATTATAGTTTTGGATTTTTGAACAGCATTTACTCCTCCGATAACACTGATTTCTCTTCGATTCGATACCAAAACGTATAGAATTGTCAGAAGAACAATTCTACTTTTTTTTTTGGTTGGGAAATCATCAAATAACATCTCCCGCTCTGGGTGGAGCGGAAGGGCATGTCAAACTTTTACTGACTAAAACCCACCCGTGTTCCTTCAGTTGGCCATATGCCAGGACCACGGTACCTCTTTCGAACGCGTCTCGCAACCCTGGCAGGAATCGTGTTTATCAGACCCCTTCAGTACTGCTGACATCTCTTTGAGGCACGTGTTATATTAAGCAGTATATAACTATAAGTGTATATATATGTACTAATTATGTATAGGGAAGGGTTTCAATAAGTAAAGCACAGAAAGACAAGACTAGACCTTTATTTCAATTAGGCTTGTCAGCAATTAATCAGAAAGCTAGTCGTCCGTTCCAAAACTAGGTCTTCATGGAGAAGAAGGACAAGAAACTCCATGGAAACAGTAATGAAGTATTATATCAACACATTTCTTACATTGCCATACATTATCATTATCTTAAATAAATTAATTCTATCTCTTGGACCATTGTCCAAGAGAACTCAGAATAATATCAATATAATCAAAATATAACAATAATATCTAGGAAAAGAATATGAATATTCCATTTATAGGATTTAAAACATTTGCAATATTGGCAACACTATAAACAGTACAACAACAATGTCATAATGGGCAATAATTACGATATAATATCAATTACTTAACTTACGTGACCTGTGGTCGATCCTTCCACACAACAACAGCACTAGAACTAGCCAACTGAACATCTGCCAAGCAACTGACAGTTTCACTGTGGCTCCGGCCTTTTATACCCGTTAACAAACAAGTATGATTCAAAAACTGACAGCTTGAGTCAAATCAGTGTTTGACTTATACAAAAATAAGTTTATAATAAAAATCATTTACTAATTCCATAATTCAATATTAGACACATAATAATTACATATAATAATTACATATATCACGGCCATACTGACAAGTACTTCGCTCTCGAAGTACATTAGATACCTTGTTTTCTACAACTGTTCTTTTTTTTCCTTTTGTTTTGCCAAGTGCCTAGACGTGCCAAGTCCCCTCCACCCGCTGCTAGTGGTATAGACTTGCACCAAGCAAATGACCGACCAGCGGAAACAAATTTTATCGGTTACTTCGTCATGCAAGTCCTATTCACCCACTGCTGGTGAGATAGACAAGCACCAAGTAAACGATCGCCCAGGGAATCTTTACTTTTCTTTTTACTTTTCGTTTGATTCTCATTTCAGGTTCTCTAAGCGTAATAAAACATATCTACCTATGTATCGAAATCTTTTGTTTTTTTTTTCTTTACCTCCCTAATGTAATAGAAACAGGTTAAATACTTTAACAATTTTGACAAATAATGAATCGTTTATCGGTATAATTTAGTTTACAAAACAATTATTTTAGAAATAATTGAAAAAGCCATTCCTATTGATTAACTTTTAACTATTGAAATTAAAAATTAACCGTTGTATCAAAACAGTAGCCAGTGATCATGAAAATGATTCGAATAATTCATCGCTCGGTCAATCTGACAATATTACCGAAAACCGTATTCAATAATCATTTACTATTAACATTTCCACAAATTTTTGACATGGCCACTCCGACCACAACATTTCCACTTCACTTTGGAAGTAATAACTGTAACTAATACCTAACAAACCAAAGTTAAAACAATTATTTCACAGAGATTAATCTCGAGAAAAGCTATTTATTTTCTGTACTATGCTCACTACTTTGGAAAAAATAAAGAATTAATCCAAGTAAAAGAAGCCACATCCTCAAATAAGTTTCAGTAGGTGGTGTTAGCTACTTTCTCACAGAGTCAACGGAGCCTGACTGTCCGCTTAAACGGGTCCAGTGACCACGGTCTCCAGCAACGAAAGACCGATTGAAGAAAAAATGGAGGATCATACCGAAGTATAAATTCAATTTTCAGTCATTTGGACGTTAAACTACTACTATGTGTTGTTTTCTTCGTTAAAATTATCTCCGAAACAATTTATAAACATCAGAACCTAAACAAGTTATTTTAAATTACCATGAACATTTGAATGGCATTTAAATATCTCTCAAATAACATCGTTTTTATAGTACTTGTACAGTCAACCAAACTATATTCGTACAGCTTCACCGACTCAACAGTTTGTAAATGTTTGTAACGTCCATTAGCACAGAATGACATTCAGCTATCATCTTAATATGTCAAACCAAATCAATAGTGTGACACTAACAGCATCATTATTTTCTGTTGTTTTTATTTTATTTATTTTTCATAAAATGGTCAGGCCATTGAAAATAAAAGATTTGGGTTGCTTTATCGGTAATCGCTGTAATCCAATTTAATTTAATTTTCTATGTGATAATCTGCTCACTATCGTAGCTTAATGAGGTGAGCTTGATAAAGGAAATAATTTGAGAACTGAAGATATAAAGGATCAGACCATAACTACAAAAAAATAAATAATGGTAAATGCCCATTACAATTGTTACATCGTGTTATTACATCAGTATCCACAATACCTTTTTCTTAATCTTCCAAAATAATTATCCAATAAATCATAATAAATCTAATCTTTGTCAATATATCGCTTGAACGTTCAGTACAACTGAAATGGACAAAAATGCTTATAATTTGAAAATAACCTTTTACGACCATGCCGAACTGTACGTCATCTCGAAGTACAAGTGTCAAAAGCGATAAGAGGGACATTTATATTGTTTTCATTGGTGTTCCAAGTGATGTTATGGTATCACCCGCTGCACGTGAGTCTCCTAACACCAGGCCTAAGACTCCAGCGGTTAATTTTCATTTATTTCACAATTAAATTCACCTCGAATTGTGTAGTTTATTTTTCTTTTATTTGTGTTGTTTTATAAATCCAGTTATTTCAGTTTAACCAAACCTAAATAATAAGGTTTTGTCTCAGGTCTCATCCCTGTGAGTATGTCCCTATAATAAAAACCTCACAAGCTAATTCTAAATATCTTAAAATAATATACCTAACCCTCAAAAGAAATGAAACTAAAATTGCATTAAGTACTGAGATCTACATAATCACTTTTATAATTAAACAAAGTGTTATCTGATCTATGAATTCTGCGTTTACTACCATCTCAAATATTTTTTCATATTTACTCCGTTAATCGATTGATTTCAAAATGCTAGAACAACCTTGGGCATACACCGTCCGTGACATGTTCCAAAGCTAATAATGAACAAGCTGTGAAGAATTAACACTTTATCTTATGTCGGAGAAATAAGTCTATCTATAGTGTATTCAAATCCTAATAACAAATTTATTTTATAGAAACTTGAATATCTATTTAGCTTTACGTGTAGGTATCAAGATTATTATTTTTGAACTAATTTGTTTACATGTTTGAAAATTAAATAGCAAACGCAGATTAAGACAAAAATTAAAAATGCAGAAAACAATTAGTCAACATTATGACGTTTTTAGCATCTTATTTTTTTCTAAAAGTAATTTCATATATTTGTCGGAGTTTGTTAACAATTACAAATTGTGGGTAGTCCGCATAATTTGTTATGAATTGTTTTTATTATCATTCATTTAGGTGATGTTTCTATCAGATATTGTCTTATAAATCAGAGCATAATTTATTGAGTACTTGGTGTACGCACTAATTGATTTTTGGCTACTTATTTCGATAATTGTAACCGATACTTTTGTTCAAAACAACAAATGATTTGTTACTTTAATTTTAAAATGATTGGCGTTGCTAAATTCACCGTTGTTTATTTATGACAATTATTCTTGTAATATTTGTTTACTTAATAACGTAAGTCTTATTAGATTAAGCATACTTTAGCGTTTTGTATTAAGTAAACACGTGGCGTACTTCCGCGCACCATCGGACAGAGTTGTCATGGATATTAAGGCGAGACATTGTCCTATAAAAGAGCTGGTACTCAGTGAGCAAGTCAGTCTATCTTCGGATTAGACTCATTACAGAGCCTCTGCTCCCAACAAAACTGTCGGTTTACCTGGTACAGCGCTGCTGTATATTCACATAGCTGTATTGACTAGCTAAATAGCGAAATATACACTTTGTATTTGGGTCGCTTAGGCCTCTATACGAACTGTAACCTTTTGTTCGTCGAACTGTATTGTTTTAACCTATTTTACCATCTGTTACCTTTTTATTGTGTTTCTTTTTATATCGTGTAATTTAATCTTGTATTAAAACGCTGTAACTGTTTATACTTCTTGTTTATCCCAATAAAATGGGAACTCCAAACCCTGACGATATATCGCTCGGCACTCCCGATTTATTTGTAACCTAATCAACGGTTTCTCAGCCAAATTCTCGGCTGACTATATTTAGATTGCTATCGACACACTAAGAATAAGAACGGTTGCTCCTTAAACTTTTCTAATGCTACGGTAAATAATAAAATACGTGGCCAGCCAAGTGTGTATTACGGGCCTAATGTAACGATTTCTTGTTGTTAGTACGTATCATCATTAAAACTTTACGAAAAACGGATTCACTTTACTATTTTTTCAACCGACTTCAAAAAAAAGAGATTCTCAATTCAACTGTATTTTTTATGTTTGTTACCTCATAATTTTTGGCTGGGTGAACGATTTTGATGATTCTTTTTTTTAATTGGTAGTCCCATTTGAATTTCATTGACTTTGCTTTGGTAGTTTTTGCATTAGCTTCGATAATACGAATTTAATCCACTTTGTTTATCATGATAATATTCTAATAGTCCTGTCACTGCTATTCACGTGGCCAGCAGTGATATAGGAGATACATACCATAACTAAAAAGTTAAAAATAGAAATCCCTTTTCAAAAAAAACAACAACCGACCTCCTTAAAAAGTGGCTAGGTTCTTTTTTTAAACTTTAACATTTGTAACCGGTACCTCTTTCTGTGCAAATAAATACTTTCTAAACATCTGTCATCGTGAAGTTTCATTTCTGTGAACACCTGCATCATACTACTACCCCTTTTTTTCAAAATTGTATCATCTTATAATACTTGAAAGAAACAAAGGTACAATGACTATTAAGTAGTTAATATGTTTCCATCCACAATAACCCATTGGTACTTGATTATCTATTGAATGATGATGTAAAAGTGATTGGCAATACTTAATCCCTTAATTTAATCATTTTATCCCTTTGTATTTCGTTCGCCTCTACGGATTTCAACGATTTCATTTACTACTTATTTCCTGAAAACTTCGTGATATTATTACAAAAAGTCGAGGTTCCGCAGTTTCAAACCTCATGCAGCAACTTGCAGCACCGCAGCTCAGATGTCAAGGTGCAAGTGTAGTCAGCGATCCGCCAACGAACGGTTTCCAATAGACCGTTAGTGGCCCCACCATCGAGCATGAAAATAAGAAAATAACATTCATTAGTAAGCAGTTTTAAAAGGACAGGGAACAATCGCCACTTCTGATGTTATATTAAGCAGTATATAACTATAAGTGTATATATATGTACTAATTATGTATAGGGAAGGGTTTCAATAAGTAAAGCACAGAAAGACAAGACTAGACCTTTATTTCAATTAGGCTTGTCAGCAATTAATCAGAAAGCTAGTCGTCCGTTCCAAAACTAGGTCTTCATGGAGAAGAAGGACAAGAAACTCCATGGAAACAGTAATGAAGTATTATATCAACACATTTCTTACATTGCCATACATTATCATTATCTTAAATAAATTAATTCTATCTCTTGGACCATTGTCCAAGAGAACTCAGAATAATATCAATATAATCAAAATATAACAATAATATCTAGGAAAAGAATATGAATATTCCATTTATAGGATTTAAAACATTTGCAATATTGGCAACACTATAAACAGTACAACAACAATGTCATAATGGGCAATAATTACGATATAATATCAATTACTTAACTTACGTGACCTGTGGTCGATCCTTCCACACAACAACAGCACTAGAACTAGCCAACTGAACATCTGCCAAGCAACTGACAGTTTCACTGTGGCTCCGGCCTTTTATACCCGTTAACAAACAAGTATGATTCAAAAACTGACAGCTTGAGTCAAATCAGTGTTTGACTTATACAAAAATAAGTTGATAATAAAAATCATTTACTAATTCCATAATTCAATATTAGACACATAATAATTACATATAATAATTACATATATCACACGCGTGGAACACAACGCGCCGTCGACACGGGCCTGGTCCTTACCGGGCGGCGAGCTACCTATTGCTCGCCGCCCGCAAGCCCGCGCCTAGACATCACTACTTAGCCCAAGTTCCCGCGAATGTAATAAAAAAATAAGGCGGGTTGTTTTCTCGCAGTAGATCTTAATCACACCGCTTAGCGCCAAGAGTTAAAAATCGAACACTATGTTTTTTCGACGCACTAAGACTTACTCGCGTTGCTCTCTGTTGGATTCTTATCTCTTAGTTCAACACCGAGACTCGAAAATCCATTGCGCGATAAAATCCCACCGTGATTTTATTACGTACAGACGCCAGCACATCGAGCTACTACAATCTGTCAAATTACTTATGTATGTTATTTTGTAAGGTATATGTCTATTGGTCATAGTAACCTGAAAATATTTTTTTTTTTAATAATATTAAATGTCTTCAATAGATTTTGAACTTTATCGCTAAAGCATTAGGTTCAAGGTTAATTAGGAGAATTTGACAGTTTCAGATACAATTATGTGTTGGGGTCTGTAGGTACGTGTGGACGTCGAATAAATGCTTCTGTAAGTCGCAGCCGATAAATTGTTAGTGCCTTTATTGTTTCATCATTTACGTCGAACAGTACCAAAATTAACCTGAAACATTTCATACAAACGAGGTTTACCAACTGCCTGTTTCAATTCACTCATTAATTACTGTAGTTGCGTGGCCGCAGTTAATTTTGTTCTGACTGTTGTCATAGATTAAACAGCTATCGCTTATTGTTATTTGCCGATTGCGGTATGTGGGCAAACGTGTGTGGCTTTTAATGATTAATTGCTCACTTTCTGCTTTCGTTATTGGTAAGATAAAGTTACAGAGATGAAATGCAAAGGTTGTCCAAAAAAAAGAGACATAAGTTCAGAGCATAATAATAACTTTTAAATACGGAACCTGTTTATGTTATAATAATATAATAATAACTTTTAAATACGGAACCTGTGTGTAACGGAATATGTTTTTAAAAAACATACACAAATACAAGTAAATTGAATCAATAAAAAATAAATTAAAATTTTAATTCTTTTTGTAATTCAAGATAACAGCTGTTTACTGAATGCATTAGAAAGTAGGTATAAAGATACGGTACAAACAATTTTCTATATTTTTCTGCCTGTTTCTTCCGGTTAATCTTTGAAACAGCTGAGCCGAATTTGACAGGACTTTATTTGGTCGACTGTGTCAACTACCTAACTTGTGCAGAAATATTAGATATGACGCGAATAACCATGTGACAACCTAATCATTAAAACACGTGGATTTTGACTTAGTTTGACCAGTCCTTAAGTCTCTAAGTCTCGTGGCAGTGCTCTTAATTTAATAAAAACGTACCTCGACCGTACCGGTCGGCGACATTGTACGGAGATATCTAGCTTGTGTTTAGGATCTAGAAAGGAATTAAAATATTTATCATCTTTTAGAGAAATAAAATATGGTGTCCCACAGGACAGCGTCCTCGGACCATTATTATTTTTATTGTATATAAATGATTTGCCACGTCATATAATTTATCCTATGATATTGTTTGCAGATGATAGAACAACAATTGTTTCATGTATCAATAAAGAATCATATATAAATGACATTAACAATACAATTAGTAGTTTAATTAAGTTGGCTCGACAATAATAATTTAGTAATTAATCTCCAAAAAACGAAAATCATGCAATTTTACAAACGGATATCCACGGGAGGTATGGATATAAATTACAATGGTCAAACTTTGGAACAAGTTAACAGCACAAAATTTTTAGGAATCATAATAGACAGCCAGCTAACTTGGAAGCCACAACCAGAAGAAATATGTAAACGTTTAAGCACAGCCGCGTTTATGTTGCATAATTTGTCTAAAAAGTAAAACCGACAGTATTAGTGGCTTACCATGGTCTAGTAGTTTCCATCTTAAGATTTGGTATAATATTTTGGGGTCATTGTAGTGAACGAGAAAGCATTTTTAAAGCTCAAAAGCGCTGCCTAAGAGCTATATTTGGTTTGGGAGTGACAGACAGTTGCGTACCTATATTTAAGTCTCAGAAATTACTAACCTTCCTATGCCTTTATATCTTTGAGTTAGCAATATTTGTAATAACTAATCGAGGTCTATTTGCAACTCTAATAGAAACTAGAAAACGAAGTACAACTATGAGATCTCAATACCAGAACCTATTATGCACGAGCGTATATAAGACTAGCTTATTAAAAAGAAATGTAATTTGTATGACTCCTATAATCTTTAATAAAATACCTGACCGAATTAAAAACTTACCGTTGCGCAAATTTAAAAAACTTTTCACAGAATTACTTGTAGATAAATGTTATTATTCTGTGCAGGACTTCTTAAATGATAATTTTTTGTAATATTTTATTTTTATTTTTATTATTCTCTACTTTGTAAGACATTTGCATGCTATATTAAGGCAGAATGTACATGGATCCCATTATTTAATTTAACAACTTATTTATATGTACCTACATTCTAAGCAAATAAAGACCTATTCTATTCTATTCTATTCTATTCTATTCTATTCCAATTTTTAGGGTTCCGTACCCAAAAGGTGCAAACGAAACTCAACTCAGCCACTGTAGACTCTCCATTCGTCTGTCTATCTGTTCATCATTTTAGCCGCAAGACATCCACTGCTGGATATAGGCCTCCCCCAATTTGGGGGGCTTTGCCATAATCGCCACGCTTGGCAGGCGGGTTGGCGATCGCAGTATGGTGGTAAAATGCATAGAGAACGCTGCTGCCCATTCTCAGATAAGTCCCTTAGTCGCCTTTTACGACACCCACGGGAAGAAATGGGATGGTGTTATTCTTTACGTCCGGCACCATACGGTACACGGTACGGTACGGTGTCTATCTGTTAGCTGGCTGTATCTCATGAGTCATAATAGGTAGACAGTAGAAATTATCACAGAGTTCGTCGTATTAAAAAAAACACGTTTCGGAACCCTTCGTGTGTGAGTCCGACTCGTACTTCGCCATTATTCTACTGATCTAAAAGAAAAGAACCTGAACACCGTGGGCTCTACAAAAGAAAATAAGTGTAATATAAAGCTTTGATTAACAAGATTTTAGAACATACTGTCCTAAATCTAGAAAAAGTACGAAGAAATTCCGAAATATTTTTAACTACCAGTAAAATCATAAGCGTGTGCAAGGAGTTGGGATAAGCTATGCGCTACACCTGTACAGAATAATGTTCCCAAGAGATGTGTAAAGTGACCGACCGAAGCTGCGTTTTCGTTTTCGGCCAAAAAATCATAACACGGCCTTCGCTTTTGCAAAAAATACTCGACATTTTGTATCCTGTTATTGAATTATCGAGTTATATTTCTTTGAAAGCCTATATTTGCACATTCGCTCCTTAAGTGTAAAAAAACAATATTTCAATGTAGGTACAGCGGAAATATTATAAATATTTTTAATGTAAAGTCTTCTTCATTTTCTTTCTCGGGTTCGCTTTTGGCCCAAAATAAGACCAAAGCCGAAGCTACTTTTTCGTTTTCGGCTGAAAACCACTTTCGGTCAGACTCTAGTTACAAGCTTTAAAATAGAGTAACAACGTGTGAATAGCATGTTGCTTTAAAATATTTTTAGAGTCTGAATGTTCTTTGTTATCAGTGTTAAAATAAATGAAGTTCATACAAGGATGAACATGTATAATAATTCTACCACCGTCTTAGTTGTAGGTTTAATTTGCCTAAATTGTCATAACGGTGAAACTTATTGTCATGAAAATTCTTAGATTTTATTTTTCGTTACACGTCCACCAACATGCATGCGTACTAGTTTCATAAACATCCTGTGCGTATTGTCAGACCGGTGGGATTCTCCGATGCTCTAGGGTTGGATACGATTGCACGTAGTTAAGCGAACACACCCTAGGGTGTGTTCGCTTCGACTTAAGACTTCGATACTCTAGAGTATCGAAGTCTTCCATAGTGTTGTTTGTATTTAGTTTTTAAACTATCTTGTCATGTCATTACTAATATTAGTTTCTTATAAGCAGTTTCGTGTTACTAACAACTATCATCATTTTAGCCGAAAGCCGTCCACTGCTGGACATAGGCATCCCAAATTTAGAGGGGTTTGCTATAATTGCCAGGCTTGGCAGGCGAGTTGGCGTTACCAACTTATTAACTAGTTTTTTTTTGCATGTTTGTAATTCAGTCAAGCAAAAACGATCAAATGGATTTGAATTAAATTTAACATAATTCTTAGTTTGTACCTTGAATTAGCACAGGGTACTTCTTATCCCGGTGGTTCGTTCCCGTGGGATAATTTTCAACCTCCACTCGGATAAAACTGCTGGCAAAAGCTTGTACAATATAATAATTATCCGAAATAACCAACAGACAGTGTGAAAACTTATGGCTTTGACATAAATGAGGTGACAATAATGACGAGATAAATAATTCAAAATAATTAATCCAATGCTAAGGCTTTGTGTAGGTGTTTCTTAACGGTCAACAGTTGTAAATGACAGTCTGCAAAACGTCCATTCTTCACCACGCTTAATGTTATAATTTGAAAAAAAAAGAGGCGCTACAAACTCCCTAGAAATCAATCATATGAATTTCCATCAGTAAGGAAACCACAAAGGAACTTATAATAACTGTCATCCAATAAACTATGAAGGTCATATTTCTTAGACCAAATAGATATCTCGTCGATTCTGTCCACTCAACTGCTTTCCGTGAACATTCTGACGGAAATTGAAGTTTCTTTATGGCTGAGTAAACTATTAAATATTCCAAATAAACCCTTAGATCAAATATTTGGATTCACCGAGTCAACATTGAAGCGCTTTACGGAAATTATATTTGTCGCAATACATTCATTTTAGAAACACGATCTAGTTGACAATTTTTTATTTCTTATGTATATTATTTAAAAGATAAAATACTATAAAAAAAACAAATCCAAATGTGTCTCTTTGTGCTGACGTACCAATGACACCCAAAAAGCAGACAAGCTTAAGTGGGACTATTCTAGATACCTTTGCCGCATATGCGTTATGGGTCAAATCTACCACAATGTGGCGTCCAGAAAACGTATCACGACGTCGAGGTAGACCCAAGAGGTGATGGAAGGATGAGCTTTACGCCTATAGACTGGAGCGTTCCACATTAGCTCAAGACTAATTCCTATGCAGTGAGACAACATAGGCTAAAAACAAAATAATTTTGTGTTTACCTTCACTGTGAAGCGACCACATTACTTCTTCCTCGTGACCTAAAAATGAAATAACAGCCTCATTATTATAATTTTTAACCGACTTCAAAAAAAGGAGGAGGTTATCAAATCGACTGTATTTTTTTAACTTTTTTTAATTTTTTTTTATGTTTGTTACCTCATAACTCGGACTTATGGTTAACCCTATAAAGACGCAAGTTGTGGTGGTAGGCAGTTCAAGAATGGTCTCAAGGATTGACTGGAGTACTCTTCCCCAAGTTTCTTTTGACAATACAGTTGTTCCTTTCAGCGATACAGTCAAAAACTTGGGAATGTTTATTGATAAGAACTTTTCTTGGACTGCCCAGCTACAGGAAGTTAGCCGTAAGCTATTTGCATCCGCTGCGTCTTTGAAGAGATTGCGTAACTTTCTCCCGACTGCCACCAAGATTGCGCTTGCACAATCACTTCTTCTACCCATCCTTGACTATGCCGATGCCAGCTATCTTGACCTTACCCAAGACCAACTGGACAAACTTGAGCGCCTTCAAAACTTTTGTATAAGGTTCATATTTGGTTTGCGCAAATATGACCATGTTTCCGAATTTCGAGTGAAGCTCAAGTGGTTACCAATTCGCCTTCGCCGGAATGCTCATATTCTTTTTCTTTCGTATAATGTGCTATTTTCTCCCTCCATTCCTCTCTATCTCAAGAAGCGTTTTCAGTTTCTTTGTGACTCCCACACGAAATTCTTAAGGTCATCAGATAACTTGAAGCTTAAAATGCCTATGCATTCCACAACTTTCTTCGACCATTCCTTTACTGTCCAAGCCGCTCGGTTGTGGAATGCATTGCCTGTTGAAATAAAACGCGCGCAGACGTTACATGTTTTTAAAAGACTCGTGAAGGAACACTACTTGTCGTTGTGATCTTGTTCTCCTAACCGAACTGTAATTTTCTATGTACTGTCGTCATTAATTTTTGTGTCTTATATGGATATTTAGTATGTATGTATTTATGTATATATTATTTAGGATATAAATAACTCTTTAGTTGTGTTTACACCATTGACATACCCATTTTATGTCCACGCTTTTCACTGTCCATTCCATGGTTGCCTGGAAGAGATCGCATAAAGCGATAAGGCCACCTATTGTATATTTTGTAATAATTGTAATGTTTTTTGTGATGTATTTTTATGGTGTACAATAAAGTATATATAAATAAATAAATAAATAAACTCTTGACTGGGTGAACCGATTTTGATGATTCTTTTTTTTTTATTTGAAAGCTGGTGCTTCCCGAATGGTCCCATTTTAATTTGGTTCCATTCGGACAATGGGGTCCATGTGAAAACCATATAAGTCTTGCACTAAATATTTGCGCGGCAAATGAACGAATACCGTATGTTTGTTACCTCATAACTTTTGACTGGGTGAACCGATTTTGATGATTCTTTTTTTATTTGGAAGCTGGTGCTTTCCGAATGGATAATTTGGTTTTATTTGGACAATGGGGTCCATGTGAAAACCATATAAGTCTTAAATTTTCATTACGTATTTGCGCGACAAATGAACGAATAACGCGATTAGATTAGTGCGGCGTATCTACCACAACTAAAAAGTTAAAAAATAAAAACTTTTATTATGGATCCAATCTTGGATCTGTTGAATGTCTGCTGCTGTTGTTATTCTACGTATCCAATCTTGGATCAAGGAAAAGCTGCTGCTGTTTTTACGAAAATCACAAGCATAATAATTACAAATGTCCCTTATTGCTACACAGATATTGTATTGAGGTAGTAACCGATGCGGAAAATTAATAAATTAACTTTATGTGACTACACACGAAAATATACAAGAAGATAAGGTTGTAGCTACATATAAAGCTACAAAAAATACACGAAAGAAAAGAAAAAGGCTCCTATTCTTTAATAGGAGCCTTTTTAGGGTTCCGTTGCCAAATGGCAAAAAACGGAACCCTTATAGATTCGTCATGTCTGTCTGTCTGTCCGTCTGTCCGTGTATGTCACAGCCACTTTTTTCCGAAACTATAAGAGCTATGTTGTTGAAACTTGGTAAGTAGATGTATTCTGTGAACCGCATTAAGATTTTCACACTAAAATAGAAAAAACAATAAATTTTGGGGTTCCCCATACTTAGAACTGAAACTCAAAAAAAAATTTTTCATCAAACCCATACGTGTGGGGTATCTATGAATAGGTCTTTAAAAACGGTATTGAGGTTTTCAACATCATTTTTTTCTAAACTGAATAGTTTGCGCGAGAGACACTTCCAAAGTGGTAAAATGTGTCCCCCCCCCCCGTAACTTCTAAAATAAGAGAATGATAAAACTAAAAACAATCTATGTACATAACCATAACCATTTTCCACCGAAAATTGGTTTGAACGAGATCCAGTAAGTAGTTTTTTTTTTAATACGTCATAAATCGTAAACCGCAATTTACCTTTAATTCAATCAACTCAAATATAAAAATTAAAAAAAAACATCTAATGTCATAAACATAAACCTTATGCATAAACCGAGGATACCTACAGGTTTGTAAGGATCCCTCGGTGATTTTCTTCGGTAGTAATATCGTCTGACGTTTTGTGGTAATGCTGTAAATAGATATGAAAGATAAAGTTATGAGTAGGTATTGGTGTTACAATACAGGATGAAAGATATCTTTGGCAACGGCTTTACCCGCGTGGAGGTCGGAAATAATGCCACGGGAACTTACTGCCACTGATAAAAAGTAGCCTATGTGTTTGCCAGGTCAAAAACTATCTGTGTGCCAAAAATGTCATCCAAATTCGTTTAGTCGGTTTAGCGTGATTGAGTTACAAACTTCGAAATATAGAAACTTTATAAAAGCCTTCGTTTCTCCTGTTCTACTGTCATGAGTTAGTGTGGACTAATGGTTGCTCCACACTTGCTCAAGACCTGTAGGCTCGTCCACTCATCTTCTGGGTCTACCTTAATGTCGACGTTATTTTCTGGGACCCATAGTGAGGTAGATTTGGCCCATGAAAGGCATAGCCAAATAAAATACAACGAGGATTAATAAATAATCACACTTTAGTTTACTACAGAGATCAATCTAAACTTTCTCACTACTTGGTAATTAAGTTGCCCATTCAATTTGTGAGGTTTATAGGCCTCACATTTATTTGTTTGCTGGATTGGAGGAACTACTATTCGGTTCACTTATTAAAACTCACTTCAAAACTTGAAGACGTATTTATTTCTTTGATCAGTCACCCATGGCGTGGATTTTACAACTAAACTTAAAATTTAACTTACCCTATATTTATACTTTATACACATAGGTGCAAGTTGCGCTGACTGCGCCGAGTTACCAAATTTCGGTTTAACCAATAACATAACTAATTAATATTTAGGTTTTTGCGATGTACTCCGAGTCCACCAATCAGAGGCAGGCAAGGGCGTCTCGAGGTTTGGACAGGTTTCGACATGTTTTGACTTGAGCAAACCTGACTCCGGAATAGATCGCAATTACAAAGTTTCTTAGTTCCTAAATTGAATACAATCAAACTATAAACTAACCTATAGGTGCTATTATTTACATTGATCATAATATACTTATTACTAGATAAGCGATCTTATGTAGTGCTTATGTAGCGTTCTATGGGCGTCCTGCACATTCCTCCCGCCGTGCGTCGTCCGCTGCTGGCGTCGCAGTTGTAGCCTCCGGTGCAGGATCGCCGTGGTCTATTGATAGTACCACTATCTTCTTCACTGGACGTCGCAGGATACCTCCTTTCGTCGATACGTCCACTGTGCGCACCACTCCATCAGGGCCGGGGAATGTAGCACAGATGCGTCCTCTGATCCACATGTTTCTTGGGAGGTTGCCATCTACGATGAACACTAGGTCGTCGACCTTAGGGATTATGCCTTTAGTATGTGGCTCTCTGCGGTTCCTTAGTTCTGGGATATATTCTTTCAGCCATCTGGCCCAGAATATATCGGCGAGCCTTTGAGCTGCACGCCAACTGGCTCGTAGACGTAAGTCGCTGTCGTCGAATTTCCCTGGTGTCGCGATGCGACCTGGACCGCCCAAAATGAAATGATTGGGCGTCAATGCTTCAGGATCTTCGGGGTTCACTGACACGTGTGTAAGTGGTCGGCTGTTCACTGTGTGTTCGGCTTCGATGAGGAGTGTGTTAAGCACTTCTTCGCTCGGGAACCGCTCGTTCATTGTGGTGGCTAGTGCTGTCTTCACCGACCTCACCATACGTTCCCAGGCGCCCCCCATGAATGGTGCCCCCGGTGGGATAAATCGCCAATCGATCATCTTTTTCGACGCTTCCTCTGCTGTAGCCGCAAGGATGGCTGCTCGCAGTTCTTTTTCGGCGCCGTGGAAGTTCGTCCCGTTGTCGGACCATAGCTGTGCTGGACATCCTCGGCGTGCCATCATACGTCGTAAAGCCATGATCGCTGAATCCGTGTTGAGCGATACCACAAGTTCAAGGTGTATGGCACGCGTCGTCAGGCACGTGAATAAGGCGACGTACCTCTTCTGATGACTTCGTCCCACTGTGATCGTTAATGGTCCAAAGTAGTCCAACCCGGTGTAGGTGAATGGCCTCTGATGATGTGCTAATCGACAGGAAGGGAGGTCCCCTGTCATCGGCTGAGGGGGAGAGGCTGCCTTTATACGACATCGCAGACACTTGCTTATAATATTCTTCACGGTTGGTCGTAGACGTAGCACCCAATGTTGCTGACGACACTCGTTGACTATGGTCTCTGTGCCCGCGTGATGTAGTTTACGGTGGACGTGTTCGATCCATAATCGTGTCGTGGCGTGGTTTCCATCTAAGATCAATGGTTTCTTCAGTCGTTCTGTGATGTCCGTCATGGCGGTTATTCTGCTCTTCAGACGAATCTCTCCTTCGATGAATTCTATGCACAATGCGTGTAGGCGACTGCTTCGTGAGATGGGCTTCTTGTTCATCAGGGCTTCTATTTCTTCCTGGAAGGATTGCTGTTGTGAAGCTCTCAGGATCAGACTTTCGGCACGGTGTACAAGTTCAGTGGTGAGAGGCAGGTGATTATTTGTGACCTGTAGTCTCTGTTTCGGTTTGACCTGCACCATCTGCTTACTCCTTCTCCAATCAGGGTCGTCTCTGTTGTTCTTCTTGGTTCTCTTGTAGTTAATATTCTCCCCTGATTGGCCGCAGACTTGCAGGAACTGTAGAACTCGTGCTGTGGCTCGTAGGTACCTCTCCCATCGCGAGAATCTATTGACGTTTGGTATAGCCTCGCTGATCTGTACTTTCTTGTCTATGATGCTGCAGGTTCTCTCTTCTCCTGTGATTATGACAGGGTTCTTCTCATCAGCTGGCCATGTTTCTGGGGGTCCTCGGAGGAATTCGGGACCGTGGAACCAGCGGTGATCTGCATCATAGTGTTCTGGTACATCTCTCGTAGCGTCATCTGCTGGGTTCAGTTTGGTCGGGATCCAGCGCCATTCATTGGTGGAGCTGTGTTCCTCGATGGCTGCGATGCGGTGAGCGACATATGGTTTGTAAGACCTGGCTCCAGTCCTGATCCATGAGAGTGTAGTTCTGCTGTCGGTCCAGAACGTGGTTGATTCTGGTACTCTTTCATGTTCTTCCTTAACCGCTGTCACCATTCTTGCACCAAGCACAGCTGCTTGAAGCTCTAATCGTGGAATTGACATTAGCTTCAATGGTGCCACCTTGGCTTTGGCTGTTACCAAGCAGACGTAGGTTCTTTCGTCCCTGGTGACCGTTCGCCAATATAAGGCTGCTGAGTATGCAGATTCGCTTGCGTCGGTGAATATGTGCAGCTGTAGTGATTCTGTGGTGCTGAAGCCTGGATAAGTTCGGGGAATGGAGACATGTTCAAGTGCTCGGAGTTGAGCGAGCCATTTCTTCCAGCTTGCAGCTAAGTCACCGTCTAGGGCTTCGTCCCATGCTGTTCCACGACGCCAAACTTCTTGCAGTATTTGCTTGGCTCTGATGGTCACCGGCGATACAAGTCCCAGTGGGTCGAATAGGGACATGACTATTCTGAGGGCTTCCCTTTTAGTAGGCGTGTCGTTCTGTAGGACGTTCTGAGGTATGCGTGTTAGGTTTAGATTGAAGGCAAGTGAGTCTTCTGTTGGTCTCCATATCAGACCGAGAACTCGTTCTGTCTGGATGTCGTCTTCCAGCTTGATGGTGTCTTGAGTCTCGGTTACCTCCCCTAGTGCTTCAAGTAGGGCGGTAGAGTTTGATGACCATTTCTTGAGTTCAAAGTGTGCTTCGCTGTGAATTTTACGCACTGCTTGTGAGACTCTTACTGCTTTTTCTAACGTGTCGAAGCTGTTCAAATAATCATCCATGTAGTGCTTTCTTTTGATGGCTTCGACTGCCTCTGGATGTTCATGTTGGAATCTCTCGGCGTTTGTGTTCTTCACATATATCGCTGTAGCTGGCGAACAAGAGGCTCCGAAGATCAGCGACTTCATGCGGTATTGTTCAGGCGGCTGGTTGTCTCTTCGGTCTCCTCTCCATAAGTAGCGGAGAGCGTCCCGGTCTTCTGGTCGAAGTTCTATTTGTAAGAACATCTCAGTAATGTCAGCGGTCACGGCGATTGAGTGCTGACGAAAGCGCATTATTACTCCTGGTAATGATTGCAGAAGATCTGGACCAGTGAGCAGTTGTCGTCTGCAGCAGTCGTCTCGTTGCTGGAACGACTTGCCACCTCCTTTTCGTGCTATAAAAACAGTTGGCACTTTTAGATATAAGTATAAACAACATTTACTACGTATACAAAAGGAATCTAATCAATAAACTCACCCTGGAACTGAACGCAGTTAGTCTTGAGTCAATCTTTTTCCTCCTCAACACATTACAGACAGCTACACAACACAAATCACATTAAGTATTTATTTTGCACCACTCTCTTGTCATAGCTTTATTCTAACAACTCGTAATTTGTTCTGAATTTCTGATGCTATTTTTTGTTGTAAGTCCTTAGAGTCGAATTAATCTATACTATGAGTTTCCCGTTTGTTGTTGATAAATTTTGTACACTGATATATTTTGAAGTAATTAAATCATCTGCGCTCGCGTCCCTTCGTTTGTCATAGACCATAGATAATTGTCTGTGGCATGGACAAGCGATTTTGGAGCGTCGGGTCTAGGTGGATCATGTATTCAATTGTTAATTGTAATAATTAATACTGATTTCATAAACATTTTAAGTATATTTTATCCTTTTTTTTATATATAGTAATAGTTTTCAATGTGGGATTCATTGTTATGTCCGTAAGTGTGTCCGTGGCATCACACCGGGCCCTATCAGAATACCAGCGCTGCGGTAGTTGTTTTTTTTACAAATATCGCAGCATTATGCTGAGATAGGAGCCTTTTTGGCCTCGCACAGGTCTTACTTTTTTATATTTTTTAGCTTTTAGAAATATTATTTTGTTATCTGTATGTTAAATGTAGAAATGTTCCTATGTTCTTTTTTATTGTTTTATGTCCTGTGCGTGTCCCAAATAAAATATTTTTCTTTCTTTCTTTCTTTCTTTCAGTTGATCATTCAGCGATATTCCTCTGGTCTTGGCTGCAGCGTCACAGACAATTCTTAACTTGTCCGGTTTCATTGGATTGAAAACCGCGAAATGAGGTAGGTACCAGGTCCTATGTTCTGACGTGGTTGATGGAGCTGGTTCAGCGTATCCCTTTGACACTAGTGCTTCCATTTGTTCAGAGTACCTCTTCTTTAGTTCTGGATCTCTATCGATTTTCTTTTCCACGCTGATGAGCCTGTTCATAGCGCTATCATAGTTGCCTGGCATTTTTATGTTCTCCTCTCGCCATAATAGAGCGGTTTGATACCGTCCTTCTGTGGTCCTCTTCGTATGTTGCTGCAGAATACGAAGTACTTTTTCATCAGGATCATTGATAGGTTTCTTTGGATTGACTTGCATGTTATCCATTGTGATGTATTCCTTCACAAGTTCATGAAGATCGTCGTATGTGTCAGCATGTCTGATGAAGTTCACTCTGTGGCCAAGCGTTCGTGTGTGGCTGCCGTGCAGGACCCAACCGAGTGGCGTTAGTGATGCCACTGGTTGGTTCTTCTTTCCTGTTTTGATTTCTATTGTGATGAGAAGATCCCAGTTGTCTTGGCCAATTAGGAGTCTGGGTCTTGCATTTCCAGTCACTATATCTTTGGCTATGTCTCGAAGATGTTCACAATCCCTGACTGCTTCTCCAGGTATCCTCTGTGCAGCCAACTCCAGCTGCTTGACCGTTCTTGCCTGTAACTTGCGTTCCGCTGTGTGAAGTCCCTTGATGCAGAAGTTCACTCGTCGAGATGTCACGTCGATTGTAGGTTCGCCGTCGAAGGATGATATACGTAGTGGTTCAGATGATCCTTCTGCTCCGATCTGACTGGCCAGGCTCTCGTCGATTAGTGTTACCGTGGAGCCATCATCCAGGAGCGCGTAGGTATCCACAGCTCCCGCCGGTCCAGAAAGATGTACTGGTATTATTTTCAGGAATGACACCTTAGGGGTCCACGCTGAATGTACCTTCTCTTGTTCTTCCTTGGGGCACTCGGGTTCTTCTTTCTTCCTGTCGGCGTGTAACATCTTGTGATGTAGGTGGACACAGTCGTTTATTTCGCATTTCTTTGGTTTACAGCTGTGTTGCTTTGTTCTGTATTTGAGGCAACGAAAACACAACCGATTCTTCTTAGCTATGTCCCACCTAATATCGATAGTTGCTTTCTTGAACTGTTCACATTCCACAATGCTGTGCCCATGTTGTTCACATAAACCACACTTCGGTTTGTTAGTTTCCTGTGTGGCATGTACCCGTTGCTGGCATCGCTGCGTGTTCTGTTGAGTGGGTTGTGCGGTTGCAGCGATATTTTCAGGCAGTGCGTACGGGCTGCATATTTCAGCTTCGATCTTGATGAATCGGGTGAACTTCAGTAGATCAGGTTCGGTTCTGGAGTTCATCGCTGAAAACTGGTACCACTGTCTCTTCAAAGTAGGTGTGAGCTTCTCAACAATAGCTTTAGTTACTTCAGGATTGTAGAGATAATGTCCACAGTTCAGTGCTTGCAAAGTTCCAACTATACTTTCAACTTTAGTAGCAAAGGTACAAACATCACGCGGAGATTCGGTGAGGCGCGCCAGAGTTCGTAGACGTTCTATCTCAGCCATTGCAATTGAGTCTGGACGTCCGAAACGTAGCTCGAGTGATTTCATAACTTCACTTGGGTCTGCGTTCACTATTAATAGACCCTGTACAGCTTCCTTGGCTAGACCTCGAAGGCTTCTTCTAAGTCTGGACATGTTCTCCCCTGCTGTTAGTCTATGTGCCGTCTCATAGTAGGCGGCGCGGAACGTGAGCCAGTCTTGATGTGCTCCGTTGAAACAGGGTAGTTCGGTGTATCTCGTGGGCTGCTGGTACTGTGTAGATTGCACAGCGTGCGTGATCGCAGCAGCAAGTTCTTTCAAGTCCGTCCTTGGTTCTTGGACGGCCATTGTTGTAGGCTGACGTGCGGCGTGCGTAGATGGCATAGACTGCGGTACCCGGGTCCCGGCGGCGTAGCCCGTCGTGTAATCGTGATGTGGTGCCGTAGTGTAGATCGGTTGCCATGATGTGTTCGTAGTTACGTACGTCGAGTTCTGCGGCCAGGGTGCGGCAGGTTCCGCTGGCGCTGGCGTTGGTTGCGGCTGCGCAGGCACATAGTTCGGTTGCCAGGATGCGGATGTGAACACTGGCAGTAGGTTCGGGTGTGGCTGCGTAGGCGCGGCGTTCTGCTGCCAGGCGGCGATTACTGGCGGCGGGTTCAGGTGCGACTGTTCAGTCGCAAGGTTCGGCTGCCAAGCGGCGGCAGTGCTCACTGGCAGCATGTTCTCGGGTTCAGTAGTGTTAGCTCCCGCCGGTAAAGTCGCCGGGATGTTCCAGGACACGGCGGCGTTCATTGGAACTGCAGGTTCAGTCGACGACTTTACGTTAGATTCGTGTGGTCGGTCGGCGATGGCGAGTAGCTGACTTGTTTGTAGCCACGTAGTCACTCGTTGATCATTGCCAGCTTCCGAGGCCACTGAGGATAGGTCTTCATCGGTAGATTCCGCTTCGACCTCGGCAAGGCGCGCGGTCGCTAGTTCTACTAACCTTTGTGCTAGCTCCGCCTTGGCTTTAGCTACGCGACGCGATTTCGACACTTTTTCACTCGTAGGTTTCATACGGCGACCACTTTCTTTAGCTGTGCGTTTAACTGTTGACTCGGTCGCGGCGGGGGCCTCCAATGTATCAGCTGTCGTTATCGTAGGCTCCGTAGTGGTCGTCTCAGTCGTAGTCTCAGTAGTGGCTTCCGTAGTCGCTTCCGTAGTGGTTTCAGTCGCTGCTTCATTTGCGTTTTCAGTAGCGGTTTCCGTTCGTTCTGTAGCTATAGTCGACGGTTATCTACCCTTTTTCCCTGTAGACCTCGTAACAGGCATTGTTCTTGATGAATTGTTATAAATATTCTTCAAATAAGTTCACACTGGAGTCTTGTTTAATAGCGTTTTCACTCGAATCCGGCTCGAAGGACCAGACAATGTGAGGTTTATAGGCCTCACATTTATTTGTTTGCTGGATTGGAGGAACTACTATTCGGTTCACTTATTAAAACTCACTTCAAAACTTGAAGACGTATTTATTTCTTTGATCAGTCACCCATGGCGTGGATTTTACAACTAAACTTAAAATTTAACTTACCCTATATTTATACTTTATACACATAGGTGCAAGTTGCGCTGACTGCGCCGAGTTACCAAATTTCGGTTTAACCAATAACATAACTAATTAATATTTAGGTTTTTGCGATGTACTCCGAGTCCACCAATCAGAGGCAGGCAAGGGCGTCTCGAGGTTTGGACAGGTTTCGACATGTTTTGACTTGAGCAAACCTGACTCCGGAATAGATCGCAATTACAAAGTTTCTTAGTTCCTAAATTGAATACAATCAAACTATAAACTAACCTATAGGTGCTATTATTTACATTGATCATAATATACTTATTACTAGATAAGCGATCTTATGTAGTGCTTATGTAGCGTTCTATGGGCGTCCTGCACACAATTAATTGCTTTATAGTTTTCCCGCTCAGTGAAACTTTGTTTCAGTTCAAACAGACAAAACGGATCTTATAAAACAATCGAAAAACTGAGAATCAAATGAGAAAAAAGCATTTTTCCTGCAAAACACGCGTACTACAGTCTGTGCCAGGTGTGAAAAAAATAAAAATCGTTGACACCCGCCTTCCAATGAATTCAAATACTTCAAAACGATACGAAAAAAATGTAAAGAAAGTGTCGCTAGCACGGTCAAAACGGTCATTTGAATACATTGGTAGGGAGGTGTCAACGACTTTTATTTTTTCACATCTGGCACAGACTATAATGATATGTTTTGAAAGACGTTCTCACAGGGATATAAAAACTGCTATCGAAATATAGATGTATTATAGGTACACCTCTGTGTGATCCGTGTGTTGCTGGACGTAAAGAATAGCACCATACCGTTTCCTCCCGTGGAAGTCGTAAGAGACGACTAAAAGACTTACTAGAGAATGGGCAGCAGCTTTCTCTATGCATTTTACCACCATACTGCGGTCGCCAACCCGCCTGCTAAGCGTGAGGAGGAAAAGGAGGAAGACTTCTCTTGAAACGACTGAGCAAAACGCAGTAGGTGGCGCTTACTATTGTCTAAAATATGCAGGTTTCGTTCGCTCGCAGTTAAAGTAGGCTCAATAAAGCAGGTATCCATGCATATGACAGCGTACCACCCATTCGTTTCCACGAAGAGAAGCGAGCTTAACCTCCCCGGTTAAGCTCACTTCGCTCGCGTGCTGGTCTTGTGAGGGGTTCACATCACTCGCTCTTCCCATGTGTAAAGCACTCGGCTCACTTCCCTTGCTCTTTGTTTAAGTAAGCACGCTTTGCTCAGTCATGGCATCATAGGCCTGCTTTTACTCGCTCGGCAATAAACTGTGTTTGCTTCAATCGCATTTTTTTTTGTGAGAGAGCTCATTTTGTCGTGTGTAGGCGCGCTCAGCTCACTTCTGTCATGGATAGGCTCACTTCTGGTCACGTGGCTAATACCATAGTTAGACCAATAAGTGGAACACTCTATGATAAAACCCTTTTTTAGGGTTCCGTTGCCAAATGGCAAAAAACGGAACCCTTATAGATTCGTCATGTCTGTCTGTCTGTCTGTCCGTCTGTCTGTCTGTCTGTCTGTCTGTCTGTCTGTCTATCCGTCCGTATGTCACAGTCACTTTTCTCCGAAACTATAAGAGCTACGCTGTTAAAACTTGGTAAGTAGATGTATTCTGTAAACCGCATCAAGATTTTTACTCTAAAATAGAAAAAAAGTAATAAATTTTGGGGTTCCCCATACTTAGAACTGAAACTCAAATTTTTTTTTTCATCAAACCCGTACTTGTTGGATATCTATGAATAGGTCTTTAAAAATGGTATTGAGGTTTCTGCTATCATTTTTTTCTAAACTGAATAGTTTGCGCGAGAGACTCTTCCAAAGTGGTAAAATGTGTCCCCCCCCCCCCCGTAACTTCTAAAATAAGAGAATGAGAAAACTAAAAAAAATATATGATGTACATAACTATGTAAACTTCCACCGAAAATTAGTTTGAACGAGATCCAGTAAGTGTTTTTTTTTAATACGTCATAAACCGTAAACCGCAATTTACCTTTCATTCAATCAACTCAAATATAAAAATTAAAAAAAAAAAAACATTTAATTTCATAAGCATAAACCTTATACATAAACCGAGAATACCTACATGTTTGTACGGAACCCTCGGTGCGAGAGTCCGACTCGCACTTGGCCGGTTTTTTAAATCATTAATAAGTATTGTTTAGTTACGTCAAAAGTTTATTTTCAACTTTATTTTGATACTAACATTGATATACAATATCAGAGCAATCTACGAATATCCAGCAAAAACCACTAACAAGCCCAGGAGACTCCCACGATTTAGTTGTTACTATTTTTTTTTTTTTTTAAGGATGGGAAATCATCAATTAATGACTTCTCCCGCTCTGGGCGGAGCGGGAGGACGTGCCAGACTTTTACTGTATTGTCTACTTTAAACGGTTTTCCGTCGTGTCGCGCGTCGCATTTCGCCGCACGTTATCGCATTACAATCAGTGTGAGAAGTTCCTTAGTTTACCACGTTAACAGAGTTAACCCCGAGGGTGTATTTTTAGACTGATTTTCTTCGGGATTTTCTTCGGTAGTAATATCGTCTGACGTTTTGTGGTAATGCTGTAAATAGATATGAAAGATAAAGTTATGAGTAGGTATTGGTGTTACAATACAGGATGAAAGATATCTTTGGCAACGGCTTTACCCGCGTGGAGGTCGGAAATAATGCCACGGGAACTTACTGCCACTGATAAAAAGTAGCCTATGTGTTTGCCAGGTCAAAAACTATCTGTGTGCCAAAAATGTCATCCAAATTCGTTTAGTCGGTTTAGCGTGATTGAGTTACAAACTTCGAAATATAGAAACTTTATAAAAGCCTTCGTTTCTCCTGTTCTACTGTCATGAGTTAGTGTGGACTAATGGTTGCTCCACACTTGCTCAAGACCTGTAGGCTCGTCCACTCATCTTCTGGGTCTACCTTAATGTCGACGTTATTTTCTGGGACCCATAGTGAGGTAGATTTGGCCCATGAAAGGCATAGCCAAATAAAATACAACGAGGATTAATAAATAATCACACTTTAGTTTACTACAGAGATCAATCTAAACTTTCTCACTACTTGGTAATTAAGTTGCCCATTCAATTAATTGCTTTATAGTTTTCCCGCTCAGTGAAACTTTGTTTCAGTTCAAACAGACAAAACGGATCTTATAAAACAATCGAAAAACTGAGAATCAAATGAGAAAAAAGCATTTTTCCTGCAAAACACGCGTACTACAGTCTGTGCCAGGTGTGAAAAAAATAAAAATCGTTGACACCCGCCTTCCAATGAATTCAAATACTTCAAAACGATACGAAAAAAATGTAAAGAAAGTGTCGCTAGCACGGTCAAAACGGTCATTTGAATACATTGGTAGGGAGGTGTCAACGACTTTTATTTTTTCACATCTGGCACAGACTATAATGATATGTTTTGAAAGACGTTCTCACAGGGATATAAAAACTGCTATCGAAATATAGATGTATTATAGGTACACCTCTGTGTGATCCGTGTGTTGCTGGACGTAAAGAATAGCACCATACCGTTTCCTCCCGTGGAAGTCGTAAGAGACGACTAAAAGACTTACTAGAGAATGGGCAGCAGCTTTCTCTATGCATTTTACCACCATACTGCGGTCGCCAACCCGCCTGCTAAGCGTGACGATTATGGCTAACCTCCTAAATTGGGAAGGCCTATGTCGGTTGAAACGATGAAATGATTTGTAATCCTTCAAGGAAAACAGGCAACATATTATGTTATTTATATAGAAGCTTCAATGAATTCTCGAAGAACCAACTATCATTCACTACACTATTGTAAACTCCAAAAACCCCACTCCACCCAGCTGGAGATTAAGTAAACAGAGCTAATGCGTCAATCTGAACCACTCACCCACATCCACCCGAAGTGCCAATAAAATACACAACCTATTGACAAATACCCACATACTTCGTATAGCAAGTAGTTTAAAGCGCGCAGCTGTCCCTATCCCCGGGGGATACATTTCTAGTAGGACTGTACCACAGTAAGAAGAAAACAGTAATGCAAATTGTAAGTAACTACGCATGACGTTTTAACATGCTATACATTTCCAGTTTAGTCTGAGTTCCCATTGCACGAAAAGCTTATACAATGCGAGGACAGCTAAAACTGGAAATGTAAGTCGATGTGTCGTATAATATGATGAATTCATCTTGTGTCAGCTTGAAATTACGAAATTACGTACTTTTGTTCTTGTTCATTTTCGAAAAAAGAACTCGAAAGGCTCAAGGACATCATCGTGATTTGAGCCGAAAAATTGAACCACCGACAAACGGCAACACAGAGATCTGTCCTGTATTGTCCAAATCCAGTGGATTACGGAGACCTTCACGAGGTCGATGGTCACCTACATGCATCCTAGCAATGCTGCGCCTTATTGCACGTAGTTGCAACTCCGTGACTCTTCGGCTATATGTCATGCGAGTGATGTGCTACGGTCAGTGCCACTTAAGTTTGAACATTTTTGGTGGATAACTTCGAACCTCTGCTTTTTATATTTTATGCAATAATTCAGAGAAAGTAAAGCACCCAATTATAGAGTTGAGATGACGACTTCATTTTAATAATGCAGCTGACTTGCCTTACTGTTAAGATTATACTCTTTGTGTCTACACTCTCTGCTTTACATTCCCAAAGAGATGGTTTCATTCAAGCCGTTGAGTGAAAGTCTTCGAACTTCAATCGGAAATCTTGTTACAGGGTATTGTATAAAGCTATTTTGCGTTGTTATTAAAATAAGAGCTTTGTGTTTCTTTATAAGTTTATAAGCACAGATTGTGGAGGATTTTTTATTTTATTTTGTAAGCGGTTGTTATTGTTATTTGTCTAGTTGTTCTTCTTCTTAGCGTGTCGATAGTAATTTACGTATAGTCAGTCCAGAATTTGGCTACGAGATTGGCACTTTCAGTAGCATCCATCAACTGCTGTAGCGTGCAGACTGCAGGTCACGCTGGACAAGATAATAAGTGCCTCATTGCTTGTCTAGCGAATACAATCTCTATTATAATGATGTTTGTACAAATTACTTTTGTTCTAATACTTATGTGACAAAACACGTTAACTTTAAAAAGATTGTTGACATCTAATTACAAAGTTGTTCAAATTTAAATTACCGTTAAAGTCTCTTCTGCATTAGTAAATGAACGGTCTCCAAAAATGAGTTATTTATGATTTTAACAAAATTAATCGAAAATACATAAACTTTTGCCTTCATCCATAGGGGTAGACTCTACAGAACGATATCTCCTTAGAATTATCAAAATCATAACATAGCATTGCGCCTGAAAAACCTGAATTGTTAGGCTGAGGTGTACCTATAGTATACCCACATTTTGCCAATTATGTTTCATACTCATGCCGTAAGGGCTGAGTGTATTGCCAACAACCGTGCACAAATTCAGACTCCAGGATAGTACTGAGAAATTCCTGATAACAAAACCCAATAACACTTTACCAAACCAGGGAGTCGAACTCAAGACCTCAGGCTCAGCAGTAGTGCTAGCGAGCACAAGACCAACGAGGCAGCTTACCAAAATAAAATTCATACAATTGTAACGTTAGTTAGCACATCCATTTATCTTAGAAACCCCATACAGCCTCACATCGGTAAATGTAAGTAAGTAAGTATGTAAGTAGCCATTTGGGCGCACATCCTGAACTTAATTAATTGATTACACTCAATGACCCGACCAGGATCAGATGTTCATTTCCTATCACTAATTGCTCGAGCCGTCTTCTGAATTAATTCATTTTATACATATGGGTTAGTTGATGAACTACTGGTAAAAGGTACACTAATAGACAGTTATTTAATCATGTTTTAGGTTCGTTAATTTCATGAACTTTTCGTCGAAAATCAGTTTGCTTAGTCTTGTCGTTACTGTATTGAAACTGTTGAAGGCAACATTGTTTTTGTAAATAAATGATAAATGATAAATGATTTTATTTCTGTAAGTAGGTTTGTACAAACACTTTTACATGTCAATTATATTTTTTTTTTTAACTAGATGAGTTCGGCGTTTCCTAACTGACTACTCTGAGAAGAAAGGCCGAAACAAACTCAGAGGTCACAGTCTCTTTTAAAGTCCAGACATAATCTTGTTCACATCATGTGAAGATCATGTAGATTGGTGACTGAAATGGTCTTTTGAAGAAAGAACCACACAGATTGAGTGGACCTGTCCAGTCAGTGCAAGCATTTGTCACTAATCGTTTAGCTCAACTCGGAAGATAAGGAGCCCAACGCTTTGACGAACAGTACCAAAGAAAGGACATTTGGGTAGGCCACATAAATTACTCAAACTGCCAGATCGTGATTACTGAGAACGAAAGAAAAAAAAAATAATTAAAAAAGACCCACATAGTCTTCACATTCACAATAATTAAAACAATACGATACTTTACAAAGTAAATAATCATGTCATTGTATATATAAAAATTATCGATGTCAATGTGTATATAAAAAAAAAAGAAACGGATATAATTTTGTTGGTCAGATCATTTGATGACCATGTAGATCGGTGTCTGAAATGGTCTTTTGAAGAAAGAACCACACAGATTGAGTGGACCTGTCCAGTCAGTGCAAGCATTTGTCACTAATCGTTTAGCTCAACTCGGAAAATAAGGAGCCCAACGCTTTGACGAACAGTACCAAAGAAAGGACATTTGGGTAGGCCACATAAATTACTCAAACTGCCAGATCGTGATTACTGAGAACGAAAGAAAAAAAAAAATTTTAAAAAGACCCACATAGTCTTCACATTCACAATAATTAAAACAATACGATACTTTACAAAGTAAATAATCATGTCATTGTATATATAAAAATTATCAATGTCAATGTGTATATATATAAAAAAAAAAAGAAACGGATATAATTTTGTTGGTCAGATCATTTGATGACCATGTAGATCGGTGTCTGAAATGGTCTTTTGATGAAAGAACCACACAGATATTGCCACTAACTACTCAAACTGCCAGACAATAGTCAAAAGTGAAACAGTGACCCACATAGTCCTCAAATTCTCAATAATCAAAGTAATATTCATACAATTAATATTCATGTCATGTGAAATAATAAAAAAAAGAGTAAAAAATAGCAAAATAATAATAATAAAACAACAGTCAGTGTAGATTTATTGGAGCAGTTCAATCCCAGGCCGTTTTATCCTCAATATAGTCTTTAACAGTATAATAGGCTTTCTGACATAATTTACGCTTTATAAAAGATTTGAATTTATTTAGGCTTAGTTCTTGAATGAGGCTAGGAAGTTTATTATAAAAACGAATACATTGGCATCTAAACGAGCCACCTATTTTCTTGAGCCTGGTCTTAGGAACAACAAATTTTTGTTTGTTTCTAGTATTGACATTATGGATATCACTGTATCTTTTAAAGAGATTAATATTTTTATGTGCAAACAGCAGATTTTCATAAATGTACTGAGAAGGCACAGTCATTATATTAATCTCTTTATATTTGTCTCTGAGTGAGTATCTGGGACTTAATTTATAAATCGAACGAATTGCCCTTTTTTGTAAAACAAAAATTGTCTGAATATCGGCGGCATTTCCCCACAGCAGAATACCGTACGACATCACGCTATGAAAATAACTAAAGTAAACTAAACGGGCTGTCTCTAAATCAGTTAAATCACGAATTTTTCTAACAGCGTATGCTGCAGAGCTAAGTTTTTTTGACAATTTATCTATATGGGGGCCCCATTGAAGCTTGGCATCCAGAGTTATGCCTAAGAATACTGTGGTATCTTCGGGTTTCAACACTTCACCCTTTATGAGGACACTAGTTTCTACTTGTCTAACATGAGGTATCGTAAACTTAATACATTTGGTTTTTTTCTCGTTAAGAAGTAGGTTATTAACATTAAACCAGTTAACTACATTAGCAAGGGCTCTATTTACATTGTCAGTAACCAACTGCTGACGTTTGAGTTTGAATAAAAGTGAAGTGTCGTCTGCAAACAACACTATATCATGTTTATCCTTTATGAGGTAAGGCAAGTCATTTATATAAATAAGAAATAAAAATGGGCCTAAAATTGAGCCCTGAGGGACCCCCATTCTAGCTTTAGATCCAGGTGATCTTTTTCCGTTGACGTCAACTCTCTGAATCCTATCACTTAGGTATGAAGTAAGAAGATCCAGAGAGGCGTTCCGGATTCCGTAGTGGTGAAGTTTCCTGATCAAGGTTTCATGAAGAACACAATCGAATGCCTTGGACAAATCGCAAAAAATACCCAAAGCATCGCATTTGTCCTCCCACGCATTATATATATGACCTAAAAGTTCAACTCCGGCATCGGTAGTTGAACGACCCTTTGTGAAACCAAACTGTTTCTTGTGTAATAAGTTATGTTTATTAAAAAATCGTTGCAATTGATTTAGAATAAGTTTTTCAAAAATTTTACTGAAGGTTTTGAAGAAAAGTGTCTTTACACCTGATACCTATTTATATAATATACATAGGTAAAACACAAAAGTACACGCGTAATGTTGTAAGAGTAGTCACTCGTTCATAATTATCCTAAGTTCAGGTTCGCACGAACTTAAATATATCGCAGTGGGATTTTGGACTAACAATAATTGCCATTTCACATTACCATCAATCATTTTCACCAATGGTATCGTGGTAGTGGTGGCCCAGCGGTAACGGCAGCGACTTACGAGCTGTAAGTTTTGAACCCACACAGGCACTTTACTTTGTGTAAATTATTATTTTATCACCACTGCTCCGCTCACCACCGCTGTTTTATCGGGAGGAAACAGACACGTCCTAGAACCAAGAAGTCAAAGATATGTGATATTTACCAACCCGCACTGGGCCCGAGTGGTGGCCCACTTCCTCATATCGTGAGGGTGCATATGTCCCACCTGTGGGAACATTATACATTAGGCCGATTATGAAGTATAATTAAATTGTATTTATACCTATATACCCACCTATTTCCTGGGAACCGATTACTTTTCCGAATTATTTTTGTTCGAATTTCATTTCACCGAAAACTATTGACCGACGTCTTTTTTGCTATATGCATTATTTGACATATTTTTAGATCATCGAAGTATCATGTGTCATCGGTATTATTTTACCGAACTATGTTTCGCCGATTTACAAAATAACTTTTTACTATTGGCCGAAGTCTCTTTTGAACTTTTTTCATTTGCCAAATTATTTATTTTCCATATTTTCAAAATAATGAAACAACATTTTAGGGAATATTATTTGGTCTTAAATATATAGCCGGTTACTTGGTAGCGTTTTCAATATGAAGTTAAAATATACGTAGTGTCATAAAAAGTCAATATATTCTACTACAAAATTTAGTGAGAAACGAATTGCTGTAAAACCGACTTTACGTAGTCTTGTCTGCCCTACCCCTAGAGTGAAATTTAAGCCCGCGTAGGCGCAGAGGGGTAGGGTGGCCCGCGAGCTGATGAGCAGGTGGTTTGAAGGCGCGCCGCCGCGTGGTGGTGAGCGTTAAAACCATCTGCGACGATAGGTTCGCGTGGGACCGCCCAAACTCCGAAGCGCCGGAGCCGTGACAGAAACAATGCTTGCTGCATGTTGCATGACTGATTGCATGTTGCTTGCTTGTTCGCATGCTGCATGTTTGATCGCATGATGCATGCCTGCTTGCATACTGCATGCCTGCTTGCACGCTTCTTGCCTGCTTGCATGCTGCATGCTTGAAGCAAGCATCCTTGTTTGCATGTTTCTTACTGGGACTCTTTAAAAACACTTTTGTTCATAATCAACTGTTTTATTTAGTGCCATTACATTTAAATAATTAATTAATTAAACAAACGAGTAGGTTAATCTAAACAGTGGTATAATGAATGTTCGGAAACATAATACTTCGAAAAAATGTTATGTCGGCTAAGTGTAATTCGGTAAAAACTTTTTCGACCAAATAAAACGTCGGAGTAACGTAAAAAGTCGAAATGATAATAGGTCAACTGATACAGTGGCAGACGTGACTTCGATGAAGTAAAAAAAAACGAAACAATAATAGTTAAAAAGTTTTAGGTGAAATGAAATTCGGTCAAACATTTTTCGAACTTATGATAGGTAACCCTATTTCCTACCTAGTAAAACAAATTTGTCAAATATTAATTAACATACTTCATGCTGTTCATGATTTCCAATAGGATTATCCAGACTTACAGGATAATACGAAATTGCATACACTTAACCGATCATAAATACACGATTATTATCAGTCTATAAACCGATAGCACCAGAATATACTATAAACAAGCCATGCTTAGTATTTAGCGTTGAAATATTGGACGCATCCAGCTTATTGTTGGGGAAAATCAGGTGGCAAGCTCAACCATTTGAAGCTGACCTCTCAAAATCTTTTACAGTGCCAATTTAGTTTAGAAGCTGTTGTGTTAAAGGCAGGTCGTCTTATACTGGTTGTATTCATCTTCAGCGTATATAAGGTGTATCTATTCATACACGAAATATTTTAAGAGGTACACCTGTAGGTGGTAAAGAAGCTACAGCAACGATATAAAAAGTTTTCTTAAAGTATTTTTTTTTTCAAAATTTAATATTTATAAATTATTTGACGCACATAAGAAATACTGGCTCCTTCTTATTTTTTACGGCCCAAGACACCGCGGCCATATTCGTGCCGTCTGGTCGCCGCCCTCGCAGCGTCAGGCGGGCCATTCATAGTATTTGGAGTCAAACGTCTTAAGCAGCTTTAAATTATAATAATTACAAAAATTCAAAAACGCTTAGATAAAAAAAATCTTTTTGCTTCTATAGCTTCTTTACCACCTACAGGTGAACCTCTTAAAATATTTCGTATGAATAGATACACCTTATATATTATTACACGTATATTTAAGCTGGTCGAGTATAAAGAAAATGAAGTATTTAATTAAACTTATAAAAAATAAAAAACTATTTGAGCCTGTTTTGTTCAGGCTCAAAGCATTTTTACTTAGTTAGATGTATTGAATTTCTGAATTTATTAGAAAAAAATACTTTGAAGTCGTGTGATAGCTTTTTTCTTCAAGTAAAAGTATTGAATTAATATTTTTACAAGGCAGATGTGAGTGGAAGTGTTGGGAGGAGACGCCTTAAGAGGACATAGACACAGTGACCTTATTGGTGATGTTATTCAGAAAGGTCAGGTGCGTAGTACTTGCGACCGGCGTGCATGTATGTCCAGATGGTAAAACTTTAACGAGGCTAAAGAGTTATTTAAGGATAGTGTAGGTGATGAGTTTCCGCGAAAATAGCGTGATTTGATGTATGCATGTGCGAGTATGTATGTAATTAATTAGTCGCGACTTACGAGTAATAGTAGGTCGTGACTTCGAACCCAAGTATTTCATCACCACTGCTCTCAAAACGGTAAAGGAAAACATCGTGAGGAAACCGGCATGTCTTGGAACCAAAAATCGTGGACATGTGACACCTACCAACCCGCACTGGGCCCGCGTGGTGGATTATGGCTCACTCCTCTCACCAAGAGGAGAACTGTGTCCCAGCAGTGGGAACATTTATAGGCTGCTGATGATGATGATGATTGATCACAATGACATAAGTTTTAATATGTAATATTAGGATGCATAAAAAGTTTAATAAATTAATAAACTTTAAAAGCAGTAAAATTATAATATTTAAGCTGCAATTACACTAAAATTAATGGTTTAGCTGTGCCATCAATTACATACAGCCTCGGAAAAATATTAAGCCGTTTATCTCGGTTCTTATAAATCAATGATAAATGGTTTTATTTCTGTATATAGATGTGTACAAACACTTTTACAAGTCAATAATATTTTTTTTTTTTTGAGCTCGATGAGGTCGGTGTTTCCTATCTGACTACTCTGAGAAAAAAGGCCGAAACAAACTCAGAGGTCACATTCTCTTTTAAAGACCAGACATAATCTTGGTCACATTATATAAAGACCATGTAGATAGCTGTCTGAAATGGTCTTTTGAGGAAAAAACCACACAGATTGAGTGGACATGTCCAGTCAGTGCAAGCATTTGTCACTAATCGTGCAGCTCAACTCAGAACTTGAGAAGCTCAACGATTCGACGAACAATACCAAAGAAAGGACATTTTGGTAGGCAATAGATCTGTGACAGTCATTACGGGTATTCAGAAACCTAAAAGTCCTCCTATCGTGGTCCTGTAGCTAGGTTGCCTAGATCAGATAGGTAACTAAAGACTAAAATACAGTAACTTCATGAAACATACCTGTCTTCAGCTCCATCCGGTTAAACTGGAACTCGACCTCAACATAGTTATGAAAATGCTAGACAGATTTATTTATACTAAAATCTAATAAACGAGCAAATCAATATAAATACTTTTGAATATAAATTTCTTATTCATATAATTTTTCAAATCATAATCAAACTCAATATTAAAGAAAAACAAGAGACAGTACAGAAATCTTGGTGTCCATTATTTCTGAGTTAATTATTTAATTATATTTCTCATAAATAGCTGGGTGGGTGGCAACAAAAGCTTAATAATAGTTTCCAAGTGAACTTATTGCATTGTTAAGTGTAAGCACTGCACTCCTGTAAGATTTATGAGCTGAGTCGACATTTTATAAAAATCCTATTATTTTTAATGTGTTTTCGCTTCCGCTTTATTCTTTGTTACTACAATATTTTGCAGTTTATTATTAAATGAGGTGGCGGTTATTGGACAGCAAATAAAAGCTTATTATTGGAAAATATAGTTGGTTGTTTGGCAGTTTGAGTATATTATTTTAATTGTACATATAATTTAACAATGTAATGGAAAATGGGTATGGTAAAATGAAATGAAAATGTTAATAATAAAAACATTAATATACAGAAATAAATTTACATTCATCGAAATCAGATGTTTATTGCTTTACTAACATTACTTTTATAATATGTAATACAGGTAACGGTTAGCACTAGGTACTAAATGAAATTAATACTATACAAATTTAAATAAAAACAAAAGGACACTTGGGCATCGACATACCCGTCCGAATCGCTGCCATCCAGAAACGTTCCACAAAGTAGAAAGAAGAAGGAAACCTAACTTAGTATCATCTACCATCACGTGCCTAGCCTTTTCCCAAGTATTTTGTGGTCAGCTTCCAGTCTAACCGAATGCAGCTGAATGCCAGTATTTTATTTGTGGCGACTGCCTATCTGAACTCCACAACCCAGTTTCTGAATAATACGATACCCCTTGGTAAGACTGGTTGTCAGACTTTCGAGTTCTTGATGACTGTAACGACTGATAAAGACCTACAAATGACAGAAATGAAACTTAACTTAGTAGAAGAGCCAAAATCTAAGGATACTGCCAAACTTTTTTCAAAGAGAACATATGAACGCGACGACCTCCATGTTAACAGCGAAGCTAAGCCACTACGGGCGATAAATAACTTCCACAACCAATTAACATAAGCTGTAAAATGCAACATAACTTCATCTCACAAAGCACACAGTTTGAAATTAGCACGGTGTACAAACTAATCAATCATGGGCCAAACATTATAGATGCAGTAGAATATTTATTGGTAAATATTTTTCGCAGCGAATCAACTGTTTTATGTATTTATGCCTGTTATTGATTGGAATACTTAGGTGTTCAATGATTACAGATTAGTGATTATAAATTGGGACGATCTAAGAAGTCGGATATGATGTTTCACATTCGACATGCCGCGATAACTTCGTATGAACGTCTATGTAAAAAATTGAAAAATCAAATTCATAATCCACACTATCCACACTATATATTATATATTTATATATTATATATATATAAAACACGGCTTTTCTAAGTTCACCCCAGCCACCTAAAAAAGAAAAAAAAAGTAGCCTATGTAACTCTCCATCCCTTCAACTATCTCCACTTAAAAAATCACGTCACTTCGTCGCTCCGTTTTGCAGTGAAAGACGGACAAACAAACACACACACTTTCCCATTTATAATATTAATATGAATTTAAATATATGAAAACAAAATTTTTCCCTTCATGTCTCAATGTCATTAATTCTTCATTGATTCGTCAATGTCCCACGTATTTTTACGCCATCTTGGGAGTGCTTGTGTTATTTGTATATTTTTTGACTCGGCTATTACTTTTAGTTTGTTTCTGTTATATTTGTTGACTTTGGCTTGCGAATTCCGAACTTTGATAACGTAATTTTGGTGTTTTTGGTGAACTCGTCAACATGGCTAAAAGAGGACGCCAGCATGATTTTACTGAAAGTGGAACTATTAGAATTAGTAAAACCGGAAGAAATTAGTATGCCAGGTTTTGGTTCTGAATCTCGCTCTAATTTAAATTTCATTGGAATTTATGTAATAACTGTTAAATATTATAAACTCGTACGAGTAATAAAACGATATTCCTCAAAAATCAGTTTTGAGCAATCTAAATACAATCGTCGATTACAAACTCTAACTATATTAAATCGATAAGTCTGAAGAATCGAATTTTAAAGTAATTGATTTTTTCTCCCGTCACTATGCAAAGTATTTTGATAGCTGTCATATCCGACTTCTTAGATCGTCCCAATTATAGAGTAACATTATACCTTCATTATGCATACATCAGAGCTTTCATAATGTCATAGTCTTGTTTTTAGCAGGAAAGCAGTGGCGACCCAGTAGTAACAACTTTGACTTTCGAGTTGTAAGTCGTAGGATCGAACATCGGTCGCTTATTTAGTTTCGAACATGTAACTCCTCGTGACGTGGTTAATATTTTTAAGACACTTAAGTCAAAAAAAACTGGAGATTACTGGGGCATCTCCATTAAACTGTTAAGTAATATAATAGTCATCGTAGCCCCCTATCTAGCTGTAACTTTTAATAAATGTGTTGATTCAGGATCTTTTCCTGACCTCATAAAGAGTAATAAAGTCATACCATTATTTAAAACAGGTAATAAAAATAACGTTGACAATTTTAGGCCCATTTCTATCTTACCTGCATTTAGTAAAATATTTGAAAAGTTAATACTCAAGCAGTTACTAAGACATTTTAATTTAAATAGCCTCCTTCATAATGAGCAATATGGCTTTACAAAAGGTCGTTCGACAACAGATGCGGGTGTTGCTCTGCTAAAATACATTTTCAACGCATGGGAGAACTCGCAAAATGCTATCGGAGTTTTCTGTGATCTCTCCAAAGCTTTTGATTGCATTCACCATGTTTTACGTAAACTACGTCATTACGGTGTTCAAAACGAAGCTCTCAATGTTATAAATTCTTATTTGCAAAATAGGCACCAATGTGTATATATCAATGGTGTAAAATCTTCCGGGCTACTAGTTCAGTTAGGTGTACCTCAAGGCTCAACTCTGGGTCCTTTCTTATTCTTAGTGTATATAAATTACTTACCATTCTATTTAAAGAATATTTGTGACATTGTACTATTTGCTGATGATACCTCACTTATCTTTAAAGTAGACAGGAATAGAAAAAATTTTGACGTCGTGAATAATGCGCTTTCAATGGCCACGGATTGGTTTACTACAAATAACCTTGTTCTTAATGCTAAGAAAACGAAATGTATAAATTTCGCCTTACCGAATGTTAGGAACCTGGGACCCAATGTCGTCTTAAATAATGAGGTGCTTGAAACTGTAAACTCGGCAGTTTTTCTGGGCATAACAGTCGATGCCAAACTTCAGTGGGGATCACATATATCAAGCCTAGCGGGAAGGCTCAGTTCGGCCGCCTACGCCGTAAGGAAAGTTAGACAGTACATGGATGTTGATACAGCATGATTAGTCTATTTTAGTTATTTTCATAGCATAATGTCCTACGGCATTCTGCTGTGGGGCAAAGCCGCGGACATTCAAAATATTTTTGTTCTTCAAAAACGAGCTATTCGAGCGATTTACCAACTAGGTGCTAGAGTTTCTCTGAGCGATTTGTTTAAAGATATTGGTATTCTTACGGTGGCATCATAATTCATCTTCGCCAACATCTTATATATTAGGCAAAATATACACTTGTACACTAAAAACAGTGATTTTCATAATATTAATACTAGAAATAAGGACAAACTACGAGCCCCCTTTCACCGGCTTCATAAGGTTCATAATTCTTTTGTTGGTCTTGGTATTACCTTTTATAACAAGCTTCCCTTTGCTTTGCTAGATTTGCAGTTTAATGAGTTTAAAGCTAAAGTAAAATCCAACCTTTGTTCAAAGGCATACTATTCTATCAAAGACTACTTAAACGATAAGAATAGCTGGTCGCTGTGATTAACTCAAGACAATGTTTATGTTCTTTCAATCCAGAATTAGCTTTCCTACCGACAGTTTATATGGGTAGTTCATATAATTGTTTTTTTATTTTTTATTTCACTGATTTTGTTAATTTATTTTTATTTTCTTTTAATTTCATTTATTGTGGACATAATCTACTCATTATTTTAATTGAGTTGTATTGCAACATGTAGTTAGCTAGCGACCTCGTCAGCTGTTCATAATATTCTTGTCTGAACAACCGGCAGCAAATTCGTCATGCTCCCTTAGATGTCACTGCTTGCGGTAGCGTCGGGGGTCGGGTTACCACCTTCCCTCAAATATGGCGAGGGGGGTAATGGCTGACCTTTGCGTTATGCTCGTGAACGGGTGCTGCTTGTGGTGACTGGTCGTCTTGCTGACCATGATTTTTGTTATTGTTACTTGTATTAACTGTTATTTTATTTTGGTCCGGAGGTCCTAGTTTAACTATTGTAACTTCAACTGAGCTGTATGTATCAATTTGCATCGTTGAATATGTAAACGGGCACGCCCTTTATGCCTGGAGGCTTTATTTACGTTTTAAGTTCTATTTACGATTTTGTTTTATTATTTATTTCAGGTTGAGTTTACTTTTCAGTGTTTTGTTGGTGGTATATTGGCGTGTGCTAGCTGACATATGGTGAATAATGTATGTTTTGTTTTATAATATTAATTACTTACACAATATTGTATAGAATCAAGTTCTTCTAACTTAACAGACAGCTGTGCTGCTGGGGAGTTTGTTCCGCCACTTCTTCTTCCCAGCTAAAGCACTAGGAAGTGTCGAAGGGCGGCCGTTTTGGGGGACTGTCTTGTGTAACTTTGACGTTCAAAAAGTGCTGACTCTCAGCCTAGTTTGAATAAATGACTTTTGATTTTGAACCCATAAAGGCGCTTTACTACGCGTAAATTATTTCATCACCACTGTTTTCACAACGGTGAAGAAAACAATAATTAATAAACCAATATATCCTATAACCAAATATTCACACGTAGCATCTACCGGGATACAGGTCTGTTCTATATGAGAGGGAGTGGTGTTTAAAACACCACGCGGGTCAAGCGCAGGTAACTGGATGTAACTTGTTTTCGAATTCTTGGACATACCTTTTTCCTCACGATGTTTTCGTTCACCGTTTTAAGAGCAGTTGTGAAGAAATGAAATACACAAAGTAAAGTCTTTGTTGTCATCATAATTATCATATTCCTGCCTTTTTTCATGTTACTTGGGGTCGGTGCAACCCGTTTTCATCATCCATTCTCCCCTTTCAACCGTCGCCAATTTTCAGTCCCTTCTCTTTTATATCATTCCTAACACAATCTATCCGTCTTTGCTGTGTCCTTCTTCACCCACTTCTTATTCAAACATAAAACTATCCACCCCTAAGTTCAAAGTGTCATAGAAATTATAATTACATAGCAGAAAATCTCCACACAGTGATAAGTTGACGCAACCGTCTAAATGCATTCTGAATCCCTACAAAATTATGTTTGAGTTGTCGAGAGCTGCTTTCATACGGCGCTATATTATGTTCCACATTGTGAGACCGCAACAACGAAACGTTGTGATTTTAGCATTATAGAGTGGTTGTTAGAACTTGGCCTTGTTAGTGTTTTTTTTTTGCCACAACATTGTGTTTTTATTTCGACTGGGGTAATGTTTGAAAGCGTGTTCATTTCTTTGTAGGAATTTAATTGTCGAAAAGTACATGCACAGTAAAGTGTTATTCATGTAGGGTTGTGGGAACATCGATGAGCGAATGGATTCCTTAAATAATTCTGATACCCTGCATTGGTTTTAGACAGATTTAATGATGACTGTAGTAGAGTATTTATAAATACAATCGTCATTCTACTCGCAGAGCCATTGCAAGAATTTTGACCGTGTGGGAATTGAACTTTCTTATGTTTAATTGACCTCATCAAATAACTATTATGTCCTACCTGGGGGCTTACTCTTCAACTAAAGCCAATACGATTCCAATCTAAAGCCAATACGATTCCAATGTTAATTTTGCATACACGTGATTCGGTACTCTTGAAAACAACAGTGTCAACATTGGAACAACAACAACGCCCGATCCCGATTCCACTTAGTTATCCAAAATGGACACCCAATTTAAACACATTTTGGCGCTAGCGTCGAACTCAAGAATACGAAACGTCAAAATTCCAATGTCAATCAATCGGAATTAAAATCAAGAGTAAGCACCCTGGTATGTACCTATAAAAAAAGAATAAGAAAATCCCAATAAAATAAATGTTATATTTTAAAATTGTTTTTTCTTCATTACTTTCCAATTTTTAATATAACCACCACCAGTCTGTCACTACGTGACGTCAACTTATGTTATTCTTTATAATTTTTGCTATGCCCTACCGTGTCCCTAATAGTACCTTAGCTTTAAGCCATTTTAACATCAATAAAAAGAAATAAATACAAATAAAGATTTGATAATATTTTTTGTTTTTGCTATTCCCACGTCGGAGTAATGTCGTAACGATATTCAAAATATTTTTTCACTACATTCTAGCTCTGCAAAATGTTGACGAGGCCTGAAAGATTGCGTGGGATTTAAGTAAGGGCCGAGCAATTGGCATAAATAACTAGAGTAGGTGGAATGTGGCTGTGAATGACAACGAGAGACAGATTTCTTGATTACGCAATAAGCAATTGATGTAGGAACAAAGCTAAAACCGTTCATTTTCTATTTTCAGGTTTATTTTTATCTTAATTGATAACAATTTTATATTATGGTTGAGAACCGTGGTGACCCAGTCGTATCAGCCGGACTTACTTACAAATTGTAGCCCGTAGATAGACCCAGACAGGTGAATTACTTTATGTAAATCATTTCAACATTACTGCTCTCAAAACGGTGAAGGAAAAAAAATAAACTGGCATGATCTTGAACCGAAATTTCGAAGACACGTGACATCTTCCAACCCGCACTGGACCCAAGTGGGGTGTTTTGAGCCCAATCCCTCTCAAACTCTTAAAAGTAACTCTTTCGAACAAATCTCGCGACCCTGGCAGGCACCGTACTTATAAGTATGTATTTGTAAACCAATCAAAGCATTATCTACCGAATAACATTATCATTAGCTTATAATGTACCCAACAGTGGGTACTTATAACTACGGCGCCTGCCAGGGTCGCGAGATTTGTTCGAAAGCGTTACTGTTAAGAGTTTATTAGGCTCAATATTCAAAAAATAAAAATTTTCTGTACATAACCACACTATCCGCACTAATATTATAAATGCAAAAGTAACTATGTCTGTCTGTCTCGCTTTCCTGCAAAAACTACTGAACTCATTTAAATTAAATTTGGTACACAGATAGTTTAGAGCCTAAGAAAGGAAATAGGCTACTTTTTATCCCGGTAGTACGTTCCCGCGGGATATTTTCTGACTTCCACGCGGGTGAAGCCACTGGTAAAAGCTAGTGTAAACAATAAAGGCTATACCCTACTACACTTCCCTGAGTCTAAGTAAATAACATTAGGTACCTATCTGCAGAACAAAACACTTTACAAAATAATCTTAGTTCGCTGGTTTTATTAAAGCTGAGTCGTCACAGTTTCCCGCAAGGGCAGGAGGACATTGCGGTCATGTCACTGTCACGCTCACAATTCAACATAACGCAGATGAGTAACTATGTGGCTACGATGTGTACGCTACATTAGAATACAGAATCTGTTGTAGCGTAATGCCTAGTGATGTGTATTTTATCTGCACGTTATAGGTTTGCGTTACATAATACTATGTAGGACTTAGTAAATTGAGTGGCAATGGGCAGGGCATATTGTTCGTAGAAATGATTGGTCATAGAGCCGAACAGTTCTGGATATGGCGACTGGCGACCGCGTATCGGAAGACGTAGCGTTGGAAGGTCTCTCAGATGGTGGATCGATGACCTCGTGAAGACCGCAGGAATTCGCTAGATACGAAACGCACACAAAGGGTACTTACGCAACACACTAACAATAAGATTGGCTTTTATTTTGACAGTACAAAAACATTCATTGCGTTATTAACGTTGCACAGTGATTTCATCAAAACAAACTAGCTAGATAAAAGTCAATACTGAATTTCCTGTTATTTATTACTTGAGCCCCTAGCCACATCCCTACCTACCTTTCCCAATACTAACAACAGTTTTGCACCAGTGTCAACTGCCGATGAGGTAATGAGGTGAGTATAAAAAAAGGGTTAATAATTTACATAAATATTGCATTTTTGCGTTTTCCGAAGCAGTGGCGTGCCTAGGGTTGCAAAATAAGGCAAGCCCAATAAAATTTTAACCGATTTCAAAACAAGAAAGTTCAGTTTATGACTGAGTATGTAGGTACCTACGTATGTATCATCGCAATTTTCTCATAAACTTGTTTGATATAGATAAATAACTCGGCGCCGGTTTGTCACTTCCCTGATGCTGCAATTGCTTTTCTAAAACGACATCGTATTTTGAAATTAACGAGACCAGTTCTAAAAAATTGCCTTTATTTAATGAAGTTTCGGACTAAATGACAAACAAATATCAACTTATCTTTGAAATACACTACGGTTGTTATCAACGCGCGTGTTATATTTTGAAATTTCCTCAGATAACTGGTGTGATATAGATGTCTCAATTCGTTGTTTACCAAAATTACCGAAAGAAACCATTGCAAGGTGTTTATGGGAATTTGCGTGCCTTTTAATGGCGCCAGATATGTTATTTAAATCATTATAACCAGATCTATTCCAAACGGAATCTTCATTCGAAAAAAATATGCAGCACAAGCAATACAACTTATTAGTGTGTATTCCAACAATCCAACTAGTTTTATACACTGATCTATTAAATTTTCGTTTTTGCGATTTACTAGTCTGAGAAATACACAGATTAGGCGTCGGTTTTAATAAAGAAATTAACTGTTTTTTCTGAGCAAAGTTGAAAGATTTTACCTTATCTTCGCCAATCAAAACTTGAACGCATTTTAAATCCTCACAAGGTACAATTACCTCCATTGTTGTAGGTAAGTCACCAAAACAATTGTATCACTGAGAAAGTGAGAAAATCTAAGAAAACACACAAAAAACTTTAATAACAAAACTTTTCCCACTCAAGCAAATCAAACTGAAGTGAGTTGCACTCGGGTGTCGGGAAAGAGTTGCAGTGTTGTCATTTAGGCAAAAAAAGTCGCCAGGTATATGAAAAATCTACCTAGATGTCGCAATTTTTTATATTTTTAAGATATTGCTTGAATATTTAATTTCGTCATTTTAAAAAGTCGCTAGTTTTTATTGTTGCTAAATCTTAAAAAACGTCTCCAAACTCGTTAACACTAGAAGTGCGGGCGTCCCAAATTTGACCCATTTCGATTTTCTTCCTGCTCTAATTAATATTTTATTATGCATATAATCGTAACTTTTTATGACTTTCCATGAAATATGATGATTATTATATTTATTATATAAACGAGACTTCAACCACGTAATTGCAATATACATTTTTTAAATCCAAATTTACCTCAGTCGGTATGTTCCGCGCTTCTAGTGTTAAAAATCTCCAAGATCTCACAACATCGCTAAAACGGCAACACTGCAGAGTTGGCAAGATGACAAGGTCACGCATCATACGCGTGCAACTTCATACGCATGCACGGCTTAAATCTTCCATACTGATCCTTTTTTAGACGCACAAGGTTCTAACTCGTTATACGGCACATCGCTATAAGTGCGAAAGTGACAGAGATAGTATTTGAAAGCCAGGCAAAAGCCGGTACGTGTAAGCGAGATAGCTATATTTAGATGCTGCAAATGCGAAACTCTGCGCGCGACCAATCGCGATGTGTAGTAGTGTGGCATAGGTAGATATTTTGTGTTATTTTGATAAGAATTAAGCGCGCGAACTTTTAAATAGTTCGGTTTTGATGTTGATTCTCTATCGAGCATTTTAGTAAGGCATGCCGGGCTTTTGGGCTTATATGAAGGTACCGCCACTGTTCCGAAGTAACATTATATGTCAGTGAATTGTAAATTTTTTGAAAGTGTTAATGATGAATATTCAAGTTAAAGATATTTACTTTTTAATTCTTATTAGAAAATGGATATACTTAACCTAAAATTTATTTTATTTTAGTTTAAATATGTTTATTGATTGTTGAGGATTTTCTGAATTCATCAGACTAGAAACTACTTGATCCTCATGTACCAATGCTAAGATGTTTCACGCCATCGAAAGTCATTTTATACATTTGACTTCCTATAGTGTCGTGAAGGTTACATCGTGATGTACCGTGCTACGATAAAATTATAAAAGCGTGCAGTAATAAGTCAGCATTTTTATAAGAAGCTAGAGTTTCATAAGTTTACAGATCGGAAACATAACATACTTAGCTATGCAGAGCTTGTACATAGGAACCTGCATAGATCCTTACCGTAGTCTTCTTCTTTTTCTTTTCGTGTCGATAGTACTCGTACACATTATACTATATTGTTTGAGCCCCGTAGGTAGCAACGTTGATTGCGGCATCAGTGGCATTTTTGACATCAACCCTAGTAACTAACAATAAATCAGTGAATTGGAAAAGATATCGATAAACAGACAGCGATACTAGTTGTTTGCTAAGACAGCGCCAATACAAGAAAAGCTAGATCTTTACTTAGTATTTGTTCCCAGCCAGTCGTCATAAACGCAGAAATCAGAGCCAATAAGAAAACAAAAAACAGCTGAAAGATATTCTTAATGTCTGTTCCATAAGTATTTGATAAGAGACTAAACAAACGCTGTTCAGGCTAACCTCTTAAGCAAACATTCACTAAAAAGAATTAGCAACACATTTATATGTATTTACAATATTTCCTTTCACGAATTTTCCAATAATTATTGTTTGAACAGACAGCTGTGCTACTGGAAAGTTTGTTGTGAAACATATTCTTCGTAAATCACTAGGAAGTAATGAAGGGCGACCGTTTCTGCGGGACTGACTCTTGTTATATAAAAAAAATTGATCTAAACTGAGATTAAAAAATAAAAACATTCCACTGCTGGACAGACCTGCAGCATCACCTATCTTCTGGCAAGATATTGTAAAATATTTATAGTACAATATGTACTAATAATATATTCTCATTATTTTTCCAGTCGACGTATAACCAACGACAAAATACCTCGGTAGCTTGTAATTAAAATTGGCTTAAACTTCCGTCTACATTGAAAAGCTCTATTAAAAGTTTCGTGAACGGAACGTATCCTGACGAAACTAAACTTTTTAAGCATCTCATCAATATAAATCGTTCGGATGTAGATCGTGAAGTATAAAATATTATAATCCGAGTATAAAATTGGATAGAAATTCTCGTTGGTCGTAAAACGGGACTTATATTTAAGTCAAGAGCTGTACTTTTTTGAGGCATTCAGCATTCTAGCCTATTTCTATAATCACCAAACTTATGACTTGGTTTTAATACAATATGCTACCTAACTTTGTTAAGCTTTCTATTTAGGTTGGTTTCGAATGTGAAAATACGTATTTATACTCATAATCTTCTTTTTACACAATTATCGTTATTTATAACTATTTTTTGCCCGCGGCTTTGCCCGTGGATGTCGAAAATTAACGCAGGTATTTTTCTAAAATAAAAGTAGTTACTCCTTATTATATCAGCTACCTGCCAATAAAAGTCCCGTCAAAATCGGTCCAGCCATTTCAGAGATTAGCCGGAACAAACAGACAGACAGACAGACAAAAGTTTAAAAAAATATTTTTTGGTGTAAGTACCATTTTTACATACTTTCAAATGCATTTAGTGAAAAGCTGTTAATTTGAAATTACAAACAGACACTTCAGTTTTATTTATTTGTATAGATTATAACGGTACGAACAAAATTAATTGTTGGTTGGTTGTAATAGTGTTGTAATTACAACCAACTAAACAATTTTTGTTGCTTTAACTTTCTTCTTCGTGTCTTCTTATTCCCTGAACTCGTGTCTAAGTCACACCCCACAGTTCGATCGATCAGGATGCTACGCTTGTCGCGTTTGGTCTGCGGATGGGTCACCATCTCTACATACCAAGACCCCTTCGTGCCTCCGAAAACACATGAAGCCGTTGGTCTCAACTGCCATTTGTGGATCTTTGATAGTTGTTACGGGGCGTCAGAGCTCCGAAAGTCTTACAACCAGTCTTACTAAATTACTCAGTAACTGGGTTGTAGAGAAGTGCTGTCTTTCCATGAGAAGTACTGGTATTTAGCTACATCCAGATAGACTGGAAGCCGACACTTTATAGTTGGGATATGGCTAGGGAGACTGATTGGTTTCTTCTTCCCTGATACATTTTCAGTATTCATTATGTTATTTAGCATTAAAATGCTAAATAACATAATGAATACTGATATCCTTCACAAAATAATTATTCATTATATTTATCTTTGATGTGGTGTCGTTATATAATTCATTCCGTAATGAGCTTACCATTAGCGACAAATTGATGATGTAAAAAGGCTCACATACTTTGGGAGAACATTGTATTAAGTATTAAACTTACAATGACCGCTGGTGGACAAATTCAAAGTTATTCTCTCCATAACAATAACCATTATTAATAATGAGTCGTGTAATTCTCTTGTTCGTGCTTGTGTCAGTCCTGGCACATTTTGACCACCGCTTAATTTAATAATTAATTACACAAAAGACACACAAAAGTGTACTCAAGCGGTAACTTTTTAATATACAAGTATATATATCTATTGTTGAAATTTTGAGTTGATACTATTTTCTAGCCTGTATGTATCGTATATTTTTATCATTATAATTATCGTAATGCCGAATGAGCTGTGGGGTTATGGTGCCAAAAGGTTCTGGAGTGGCGACCGCGTACTGGAAGACGTAGAGTTGGAAGGCCACCAACAAGGTGGACCGATGACCTTGTGCAGGCCGCAGGCCGAAGGCTGCAGGAATCCGCTGGATGCGGGAAGCACAAAACCGGTCGAAGTGGCGGAGCTTGGGGGAGGCCTATGTCCAGCAGTGGACGTCTTTCGGCTGAAATGATGATGATGATTGTTTTTATGGGCCTTAGTTGCCTGAAATAAAGGATTGTATTTTATTGTATTATAACCCTGGATTTAATTAACTAAGAGCAACAGTAATTTTCATTATTATGAGTGATAATACTTCAACGATTTGCAAACGAGGTTACAAAAATTGTTAACTGAAAAGAAGATAGCTCATTGCGAAGATAAAGCAAACAAGATTATGTCTGGACTTTAAAAGAGACTGTGACCTCTGAGTTTGTTTTGGCCTTTCTTCTCAAAGTAGTCAGTTAGGAAACGCCGAACTCATCTAGTTTAAAAAAATATCATTGACATGTAAAAGTGTTTGTGCAAACCTACTTACAGAAATAAAATCATTTATCATTTAACTGTGTTTTAACATTTTAATAGTGACTCTTAAATTCCAATCATCAAACCAACAGCAAAGTAACTCCCAGAGCCAGCCACCTAATTATAATCCCATCCATCCGGTCATCATAGCAAATAAAAAGGGGAAAAACATTATAATAAAGTGAATAGAACTGAGACTTTCGTACATAAGTGCTACAAAAAGCGGCCAAAGACATGACATTGACAGATGGTGTGGACATTAGAGCTGAGCCATTAGTGCCACACTGCTTTGCTTTACTTGTAGCCACAGGATAGAGAGATACAGAAGATTTAATACAAGAATAAAAACAGGCTCACGCAGATATAGGCACGTCCGTGTGACGATCTCAAACAAATGCCTGTAGCGAGTGCGCTTGCACTCCGTAGACTCGTGTCAACGTGTGCGAGCGTTTTTGTATATCGTACGTTGCTAACCTTCTGTACCTTTTTATTTTGTGTTTTAGTAAGATATTAATGGTTTTATACAAGCCATGGACCCTTCATTAATTAAGTGTAACACTTCTGCAAATATTTAGAGGAACATTTGTCGGAAAAGTTACATTAATTTACGTAGTTGTATGTAGAAGTTAGAAGTTGTTTGGCTTTGATTTTAAACATACTGTGTTTTGTTAGTGGATGTACTCGTACCAGTAGTGTGCTAAGTAAGCAACCTTGTAGGTAATTATGGTCACTGTACGCAAAATATGCGCTTTGACGTGGAGTTTCACCAGAGTGGCAATTGCCGTATTTTTAAGAACATTCGCGATCTAGACTTAGTCTCAATTTTTCAAAAATACCATCAATTTATTTACACTAGTGATTGCCCATTGGTCGAAATTCAACCGTACTTCATTTGAATAGAAATAAATTATTAAATGAAAAAAAATATATAATAATAAATATAAAAAAATAATATGGTATATTTGACATTCAGTAACACTACTGACAAATTGTTGACGCTGTACTACTGTGGAGACGGTTCGCTGACGGGATGGTGATGGCTAGGACCAGGACGTAGGTGTAATGAGTAAAGAATACTTCTTCAGGACTCTCTTATTTATTTTCTTAATACTTCTTAAATGCTGGATATGGAATGAATTATCATAGAAAGCTCTGTTTTTATAGAAATTTCCCTATTATTTTTAATTAATTATGACAGTTCAAAATGTCATAATTGTAACCAGCCTGTACAATCTATGAGTAGCCTGTACAATTGTGAGGCATACAACCTCTACAGTTTGCACACGACACTAAGTTTTGTATGGGAAACTTACTAATGCCATACTTGACATTCCCCATAAAACCACAAAAAATATTTCTGACAAATCTAAACTAAATTCCTATCGTCGCTAATACAAATAATATTAAAGACAAATATTCTCGATATGATCATAGATTTTAACAATGAAATTGGTTATATAAGGTGTATCTATTCATACACGAAATATTTTAAGAGGTACACCTATAGGTGGTAAAGAAGCTATAGAAGCAAAAAGATTTTTTTTATCTAAGCGTTTTTGAATTTTCGTAATTATCATAATTTTAAAACTGCTTGAGACGTTTTGATTCAGGAACTTACTTTTAATAAAACGAGTTTTGTTGGAGTTGCAGTTGTTAAAACAGCTGCTTAGCCTGCCACTGTTGTTGTTGTTGATGATTCTGCTGTTGTTATTGTTGATGGTGCTGCTATTGTTGTTGTGGCTTTAAAGAAAATATCTGCAACAATTTGTTAAGGAATATTAAAATCAAAAGTTTTATCTTTTACTCTAAATTCTATGAATGGCCCGCCTGACGCTGCAAGGGCGGCGACCAGACAGCACGAGCATGGCCGCGGTGTCTCGGGCCGTAAAAAATAAGAAGGAGCCAGTACTTTTTATGTGCGTCAAATAATTTATAAATATTAAATTTAAAAAAAAAAAAATTTAGAAAAAAAATTTTTTCGTTGCTGTAGCTTCGTTACCACCTACAGGTGTACCTCTTATAATATTTCGTGTATGAATAGATACACCTTATATATCTATAAAACGCCTATGGTTATACTTGACATTCAGTAAGACTATAGACACAAAATATTAAAGACAGATGTTCTCGATTGGACCACAGATTTGAACCATAAATAAAAGAATATCTATGCATGTGTTATTAAATACACGGTAATGAATAGTAGTGTGTATAACGTGTCATTTATTGAAAATAATGTATTGTTACGCATAATTTAAAAAAAATATTAGCATTCGTCACCTCTTCTCTGTATAAACTATAACTGTGCAAAATTTCATACTCCTCCGTCCGCCCAATTTCCGTAAAAAGAGATCCAAAGTTTTCGCTTCACGTATTAATATATAGATTCTTCACATGTTTTTGACTTTGTTTGTCGATGAGATGAGATTACGACTTAAATTTGAACGTTTTTAAGTCTAAAAATTGGCCTTAAGCTCATAATATTTTCGTGTCAAATATCGTTGTATGTATATGTCAAAAGTTTTGGATATTTAACCGACGTGATTCAAATTTAAGTGATAGATTTTAATATTCCTGAACAAATTTTTGCAGATTTTTTCTTTAAAGCCGCAGCAACAACAACAATAGCAGCACCATCAACAACAACAACTGCAGAATCATCAACAACAACAACAGTGGCAGGCTAAGCAGCTGTTTTAACAACTGCAGCTCCAACGAAACTCGTTTTATTAAAAGTAAGTTCCTGAATCAAAATTAGGATCCAAATATTTTCTATTGGCTACTTTGATTTGAATTCTTGAACAAGTTATTTAAAAAGTTCACCGCTTTCTTCCTTTTTCAATGTTTACAGAAATCCTAATATATATATTCTGTCTTTTTTATCTCAAAGCAATCCTTGTTCATAAACTTTTCTAGACATTTTCGTTGTCAACTCAAGTTGAAGAAACTCTCATAGAAGTTTGTGTAGGTAACTTTTATTTTTGTCTCGACAAATATTTTTCAAAGTCGACAAAGTTTGATGAGAATTTTAGTGGCTTAGAGTAGGTAATTAGTAAACTTGGATGTGGATAGGACTTAATGACACTGACATATTAAATCTAGTTAGATTCTGTATGTTTCTTCTGCTTGATATCATTATGGTGTCGTTTGTGTTGAAAAAGATAAATATTATTAAAGCATTTTGAGTTTATGCTACTGGCGGTTGGCATAAATGGAATCTTTTGTGATTTGTATCTTACTATGCTATGTATCGGACGATATCGTTGAATTTCCAGGAAATACATGGATAAGGGACGCACGGCACCGAGAAGTATGACGGAAAAAGGGGGAGGCCTAAACCCAGCAGAGGGTGATTCTGGGTTGAGATGATGAATTCAATAAAGATTTGTGATTTGGATGATGAGAATGTTAGACAAGTAGGTAGTAGATTGTTTTTGTTACTACATCGTTGTATTGGGTTTCTACCTGTAAAAACAAATGTAAGTTGTAATAATAATAAATAAATAAATTTTTCAACATTGGAAAAATAAGTCAAATGTTTCTTTAATCCTCATGATAAACTATTCAGTGAAGTCTTATAACTACTTCTAGCCACAAAACGGTAACTTAATAGAAGCGTTACCAAGAACACAAACTTGCGGTATAGACAGATTGCTTCATTACCTAACTAGTATTACTTAACACAGCAAGTAAATGTGCTAACTAACGGCACTAACCTAATTTATGCTTTGCTGGAGTTTCCTTAATAAAATTAGCCAGAAACCAAGAAGTTAGATCACATTTATACCCATTCCCTGAAGATGAATTTCGGCAGAACTTATAAATCCCAAATAATGGTCCGGTTCGACGATGATTTCCTTGTAAAGCGGTGACCGCCACATAGCGACTGTAATTTACTTAAATGTTATTTATATAAGTAACTTGGTGTAAAGTTATTTTTTTAATCCCACATAATAATCTGACATTTCATGTCGTGTTGCGTTTGCTTTTCAGTTTAAGAGTTTGGCATTAAATCTTTCAAATTACTATCTGAGTTTAAAAACGAATTATAGTTTCCTAGATACCGTTTTCTGGCATCGTAAATTCAGACATCGCTGCCACAATTTTCATGGCAGTTTTCACTGCCTTTCTCTTAAAAAACCGATTCTTTAGTGCCATTACATTTCTATTATCTCTACGGCATAGATAAATTGTATACCGCTACCGTTGTTGTTGCCTTGACATGCCCTGCATGCTTTAAAGCCTGGTTAATGATAATTAACCAGGCTTAAGAGCATGCAAGAAATGATTGCCTAGAAATTCCAAACAAAAAACCGAGCTCCTGTTTTATAATCTGTAAGTTTAGATTTGTTTTTTTTTACCTAGACTATTAACCTCAATCAACTCAGCCTGTCACAGTTGACCTCTATCACAGGCCTCTCCTAGCCTGCGCCAAAACAACCGGTCCTCACTATTTAACTATAGGGGAGCAAGCAATGCTGCTTAAATTTCTATTAAATTTACAATTTCGTTGAGAGGATCCAATAAGGTATGTTTCTAGTGAAATTCAAATTATATCGTATTACTACATTAGCACTGCCTTATAAAGAGTTCCTTAAATGATGAAATTCATTCATTGGTGCAAAGGACTCATTAAACCCTATTCAAAAGGAATCCTTTAAGGCGTTGAGGCCCATTAGCAATACTTTTAATAATTCGCAAGTCAGTGTCAGGTTGAACAAAATATGATTCACGACCGCGATTAACACGCTGACACGGGCAGAGGTGTTATTGTCAGTGCAAATTTTGGATGGTATTCGTGCAGGTTTAGATATACCCTTAAATATTTAGTCTCAGCCATGTTCATCCAAAGACCAGTCTCCGTAGATAATTTTACCTGGTCCCAGAAAGCACACTTCACTGCATGCAGGCTTCTATCAATCACGAGGTCATCCGCATAGCCCAGTACCTGGATGAATTTAAAACATATGCTGCCGGCTGTATCTATCTTTAAGTCTCGGATACACTCGTCAAGAGAATATTGAAAAGTACACAAGAGAGCGCATCTCTTTGTCTAAGGCCGTCATGAGTTCTAAATGGTTCGGACAGATCCGTTTGTACTATAACTGCGCTTTGAGAGTGCTTTAACGTGATTTCGGTCAGGAATATTAATTTCAGTGGAATATCAACCTCCGCCATTGCAAAGTACAAGAAAATGCGATTTGTTTTGTCATACACAGTTCTGAACTCAATTAATAGGTGGTGTGTGTTCGTATTATAATCTAGAAATTGCATTAGACAGATGATTTGGTATATTGTGGACCGATTTGGTCGAAAGTCATATTGAGGGTTCAACAACAACTTCTATCTTAAAAACATACAAAAATGCGAAAAACTAAACTGTATAAAATAACAATTTATATCTCAATGACTAAACCAGAAAAACTATTTCTAAGTCTCTTTACTAATCTAACAAAAAGCTTTCGATTTATTGCGTACAAGCCAAATAGTTTCAGTCTAGCCCATAAAGGTTTTGCACTAAAAAATCACAAACACTCGCGTTTAGTGATAAAAATGGGTGTAAAACCATTTGCCAGGATTTATGACTGTTGCTGATGTAAACATTTTCACGTTATTGTTACTGTTAAAAAGAAACAGTGTAGGTGTATGAACAAATAAAGTGTTTGACACATGAACCACTCATGTGTGATCATAAAATGAATAAAATAATAATATGATTGCAGTTATGATACATGCGTAAACTAAATCTCTCGACTATTTTATTCCCTTTTTTATGTTGGTTCATATTTTTGTTAGCTCTATAAAAAGCTATACATGGGAGGTGTACATAAAAACAGAATTATTAAAATCGGTGCTGAAAGTTGCTCTTTTTTTTTTGGATGGGAAATCATCAAATGGCTTATCCCGCTCTGGGCGGAGCGGAAGGGCGTGTTAGACTTTTACTGACTAAAACCCACCCGTGTTCCTTCAGTTGCCCATATGCCAGGGCCACGGTAACCCTTTTCAACGAATCTCGCGACGCTGGCAGGCATCGGCCCTAGCAGACCCCTTCATGAAAGATGCTCTGCGTTGATCATACGCCACAGCTAAGCATCACGGCTACAATCAGTCCTGCGCTGTCTACATCCAGCCGACTTCCACAAGGTTGGTTAGGTTAGTCTAGAAGACCACTATGGGAAGTACCCTCAAACAGAAACACAAGACGGTTAAAACTATCGTTAATTCACAATCATCCGGAGACATAACCACTTACAAGTGACTAGCCTTATCCTCAACATAAGTAGATAATAAGCTCAACACAGACAGTACTCGGAAAAACCAAGTCCCAAAACTTCCGCCGACACTATAATACTCAGAAAACTTTGCAAATAAATAAACCTGTTGTTTACGCAGAACCACAGGGGCCCTCGTCGTGTGTACAAACACCATCCGTCAACGTCCACCGCTCTTATTCACTCTGATAGTGTAAACATGGCCTTATCCGATGGCCACGAAAAGGACGCTCATAGCGTTTTGCTATTTAGCGCTTCAAGAGACAACCATAGAGTACCTTGCAGAAAAAAGACGAAATGCGAAAACAAAATCTTTGAAACACATTCTCTAAATTTTTCAAATGTTTTCCTAATCATTCTGAAATCAACGTAATTTACTTAACAGTTATGTTGCTATTTATTTTAAAGTGAAAATTATATGTTTTTGAATTTGGAAACAAGGATTTGAATATTCTTCTTCTTCGTGTCGATGGCACGACAATTTTATTAAAATTCTGCCCGCCCAAAACATCGTCACATTTTGTCAGTGGTAGTGCAGACTTTTGACGTGAATACTCGTACACCTTTTTGCATTTCTATATTTCTGAGCAAGAAAATATTGTAAGATTTAAATTGCTAAATAACTAAAAGACTTTTAATGATAGAGTTATGATTGAGCATTCAGAAGATAGATCATATAAATATGTATGTACCATTTATAATACAATTTTAGTGGCACAGAGAACAGGTGAGACTTTGCTAACAAAGCTTCGAATAGACTATATATATCTACGTAATTCTGAAACGTCGATATGACGTTTATTTCGAAAAGCGTTTTTTTCGTGGCCCATGCTTTCGACCCTATTTACCACCACAAAAGCATCCGTAGAGCACTTGTAAGTGATAAGTTTGTTAAGGTCGAAGGGATAATCGGTTCTCGGTAACAGATTTCAGTTTAAGGCCTTAGATGTTAAAGATGACCTAAGTTTTGATAGTAGTTTGATCACTTTGTTCATGATTATGATTGGACTTGGAACTTGGACAGTGTTTCGGTGGCGTATTGGCAGTTGTTACAGACATAGAGTTGTTGGATAAATCTTCTGTATCTGTGGCGTAAATACTCATTGGTAGAATTTATAGTAGCTTTATTAGCCCAAAATTTGCCCTGAGTTAGCTGTAAATGGCTTTAGATCCATGCAGATGCACACACATTTGAATTTTTGGCTCTAGGACATGTCAGTTTCCTCATGATGTTTTCCTTCATCGCTTTGAGAGTTGAATGAATACTGCAACAAATAGGAGTATAGTAATGGAAATTTAAAAAATATGTAAATATTTTCATATTATGTAATCAATTAACTATAAAAATATATACATTATGTTATCAGTTAGCTACTTATCTTTTTTCATACAACTGCTGAACAGGAAAAAAGAGATTACCGGATTGAAATATCGATAATTTTAAGTTGTTGTCCCAAAAAGGGATTAAAAGACCCAAACAACGTACCGTTCGTTACTTTATCATCTCGGAAGTTATTTTTAGTGTGCAATAAAGTGTAAAAGTGATAAACTCATCGCTGGAAACTATCGTTGGCTGTCGTTAGATCCGCGATATCTAATATTTATGAGCCAATGATTTTTCATCACTTGCCAAGTTTGCCGAAAGCAAAACTTTTACTTTGTTTCTGCGATTTATTTACCTCTATGAAAATATGTTGTTTAATGGCAACGATTTTTTTAATGACAGTAACAGACATGTACCTAAGTGATATTTGAATAAGATGGGAGGCGATTCCCGGATTTTTAGGGACTTTCGCATTATAATCTCTGTCTTTATTTATCCTCTAAAATATCAACATTTTGGACAAATTTATGACACTGAATTTTTACTGAGATTGTGACAAGAATTTTTATGTTTTTAATTTGCGAAAAATTTTTCAGTAGTCCGATAACTTTTATAAAGAACAAATAAGGTGGTTTAACATATTTCTTACAAAAGCTGTTATTGTTGCTTATTTTCTAGCACAATTTTTTATTCCTCATTCTTTTATCAGTTTTCCGGATATTTTTTTTTTGTTTTGTTATGCATCACCTCGTCTGCCAGGGTTGCGAGATTTGTTCGAAAGAGATACCGTGGCCCTGGCATATGGGCAACCGAAGGAACACGGGTTTTAGTCAGTAAAAGTCTGACATGCCCTTCCGCTCCACCTTGAGTGGGAGACGTCACTCGAAGATATCCCACCCTCAAAAAAAAATGCATCCCCCCGTGTAGTATCTACCCATATTCAGGCACATAAGTGATTTTAGACGATTTATTTAAACTAGTGATCGCCCATTGGTCGAAATTCAACCTTACTTAATTTGAATAGAAATATTTAAACTAGTGATCGCCCATTGGTCGAAATTCAACCTTACTTCATTTGAATAGAAATACTTTATTAAATGAAAAAAAAAATATATCGATGCCTTCCGGCCAAAAGGGGGTAAGCGACATTTTTTGCGAAATCGACTTATATATATGGTTAGAATCGGTTATTTTTTCTGCGTCTAATGGTCTAAGTTTTGTGGCTCTAGGACAAACTTTTTGTTGCTTAGGCGGTAAAGGAATTGAGGTTCTAACACTAAGTTTTTCATCATAAACGACAGTTATTTTTGTTATATTTTGTATTATGGTGGTTGGATAAAAATAATATTTCAAACTGTGAGATATGCAATTTTGGCTTTGAATATTTTTTTCTTTACTTGAACGTTAAGTAGTTTGGGCTGTAAATACTTTTTGTAAAAAATACATTAATCAAATTTTGCTCGAATCTTTGTTTACCGAACTTTCGGTTCGAATATTAGGGTAGTTTCTTTGGATAAAATATATGTCATTTATTACATTTAGGCCTCATTTTCGTGACTTTATTTGGCGCTTATTTTTATTTTCCCTAGTCACCAAATCAATCATCGAAGGCGCTTAGGATAAATCATCCAAACGAATGTCGCCTTAAATTGTCGCTTACACTTTTTTTCCCTCCCAAAAAAATTATTTGGTATGGTGGTTAGATAAGAAGATAAATCAAAGGTTTGGCGGTTAGCTTACACAAGAATGACAAACAGCAACGGTTATCTCTCTCTTTCGTTCGAACAAAATGTCGTTAGCGTTGCACAACGAACATTCAGAAAAAGTGAAATCGATCCAGCCGTTCACGCATGATGGCGTGACCAAGGGAAATAGGGATTCATTTTTATATATATATATATATAGATACCAATTCGAATTAAATAGTTATCGTTAAGACAGGACAACGTCTGTCGGGTCAGCTAGTTTCTTATAAATCTAAACTAAATTCCTATCGTCGCTAATACAAATAATATTAAAGACAAATATTCTCGATATGATCGTAGATTTAAAAAATTGAATAGGTTTTATATCTATAAAATTAATTTATTACCTATGGTTATACTTGACATTCAGTAAGACTATAGACACAAAATATTAAAGACAGAAGTTCTCGATTGGACCACAGATTTGGACCATGAACAAAAGAATATCTATGCATGTGTGTATTAAATACACGGTGATGAACAGTAGTGTGTGTAACGTGTTATTTATTGAAAATAATGTAGTGTTACGCATAATTTTAAAAAATATTAGCATTTGTCACTTCTTCTCTGTATAAACTATAAGTGTGCGGAATTTCGTACTCCTCCGTCTGCCCAATTTCCGTAAAAAGGGATCCAAAGTTTTCGCTTCACGTATTAATATATAGATTTAGGGCCAATTCGAAAAATCAAAAACATGGTATAAATTCACCGCTTTCAACTCTTTTTCTAAAGTCAGTAAAAGAGAATTGACGAATACAAAACAAGAATGATCCAAGAATGTAGTTTCCGAATATTTACTATCTTCTTTCCCCGAATAAATACTCAAGTCGTTCGTCCCATTTATGTGTAAGACCCCAACCGCCCTTGGGACGCTTCAAAGGCGACAGGTTCAAATCAAATTCAAATATCACCCTTTCAGGATTTCCTTTCCCCGGTACATTACTTTCTGCCCTTCGGTTACATAGTTTTATCATGAATTAATTATGAGGGAAACCCACGCGACTTTTGTGTTTTAACATACACAAATAGGTAGGTTTTGCCGAAAACCTGGTTGGAGAACAATATTATTTTTAAGTTTTTATCGCACATTATTAAATTAATGACAAACAAAAATATACTTTGTTTGAGCGAAAATTAATGAAACAAAATATTTGAATTAGTGTGATGAATTACATGCTATAATAACTTTCAGTTATTTTATTTTCTCTTTGGGAACCTAGTACCTACCTATAAAGAGAACTTATTTACTAATTAAGTACTAAGTATAGGTGAATTCCAACCCATTCCCTCTAACAGAGAGGAGACTTGTGTCCTAATAGCGAGAACCTTTTAGGCTGCTATTGTGTGTGATTTTATGTTGTTATGCTACTATGTTATAGGTTCAATAACCTATTTAAAAATCTTGTAGATGCAAACTGACACAGACGACAATTTCTTTTTGAGTGTGTTTTTTTTTTAAATCATCAAATGACGTCTTTCGAGCGGAGCGGGAGTGCGTGTCAAACTTTTACTGACTAAAATCCACCCGTGTTCCTTCAGTTGCCCATATGCCAGGGTTTTTTTTTTTCTGTATGGAAAATCACCACGCAAGTTCAAAGTAGCGGTTGCAGAAAAGTCTTACATGCTTGCATCATATCAGTGATATCAAATAAAGTAGCTACGAAATTCTGGGAGAGAAGTAATTTTTATCAAATAAACATACTACGTGAATTGGCCGTGTTATAGCTATTTCATACAACTGCTAAGGAATAACAATTGTGATTTGAATATACGGGCAGTTTTGATTTTGGAGGTATGAGGAACAGGGTGTCAAGTTCACTCTACCTCCGTAGCAAAGGAAGCATCTTCCGACCAAACAGGTGTCAAGTCTGGTGGGCAACTGCCCGACGATTGATCTCGGGACGTTGTATATATGATTGGTGCGCGCGATGCAGGACTTTTTTTTTCTGGATGGGAAATCATCAAATGACTTCTCCCGCTCTGGGCGGAGCGGGAAGGCATGTCAGACTTTTACTGACTAAAACCCACCCGTGTTCCTTCAGTTGCCCATGTGCCAGGGTCACGGTATCTCTTTCGAACAATCGCGACCCTGGCAGGCATCGGTCCTAGCAGACCCCTTCAGTGTTGCTGACATATCTTTGAGGCGTGTGTGAAACACTACGCGTCGTCGACCCGAGCGATGCAGGACTTGCGTGAAGTCATTGTGATGCGTAGTCGCATGTCGCGGTGTAGATACCTCTACACGATTAACAACCAATTTCTCTGACCAAGACATTGACCTCCTGCCAGGGTCGCAAGACTGCCAGGGTCACGAGATTTGTTCGAAAGAGATAGCGTGGCCCTGGCATATGAGCAACTGAAGGAGCACGGGTGGGTTTTAATCAGTAAAAGTCTGACACGCCCTTTCAGTTCACCCAGAGCGGGAGACGTTATTTGATGATTTACCACCCACAAAAAAAAAAGACATTGACTTCCAATTCAGTGCAGCAAACTAACAAACCACGTCGTAATGGCCTACCTAAATCTTAATTTTAGTACTAACACATGTGAATACTAGTACAATTTATCTAAACGAGCTTGGAATGATAATCCACATAATTCCCAAGTCCGGAGCTAGGCTTTCGTTTCATGTTACATTAGCATAACACCTGTGGCCTGTTTCAGGGCTCATTTACATAGGTACGGCGATTTACGAGAATACTACAATACGACTACTAAGTACGATGTTAGAGCGTATTGCCCCAATTTTATAAATAAATCTAGGTAAAGTCAGGAAGATAATTCGAGTATACCTACAATTAAAGTTGGTATTATATTTATTAAACAATTATCAAATAGAACACCAATTTAAATTGGGCGCATATTCGAATCACAACTCTCATAATTTGACATGGCTCTATCACGGCGGATAGATGTAGGGTGTTTTAGGGCTGTACATACCTTATTTTTAATAGGCATATATTCAACATTCAACATTTACGCAATTGCATGCAACTGAGATGAAAATGCTAAGAGGGATGTGTGGTGTAACACGAATGAATAGAATGAGATGATATGAAAGATGTTTGAAAGTGGCACCGGTAACAGAAAAGTTACGTGGAAATCGGTTGTCATAGTATAGGTATGTGATATGGAGGAATGAGGAAAATTTTATGAGGAAAGTATTGAGTATGAATGTCGACAGCTTTAAGAGTAGAGGGAGACCAAAGAAACGATGGATGGACTTTGTGAATGACGATATGGTTAGAAAGGGGTAAACAACACAGATAACGACTAATAGAGAAATATGAAAAAAAGAAACAAATTCAAAAACTGCGCCAAATTTAATTTTATTGAATTAAAAAGATGCAGGAAATTCCTAATAGAATCTACTGCCTACTGCTATTCGGCCATAGCTATTACGAGAGATGAAGACAAATTTTTATTTGGGAATAAAACAAAGTCTACAACAAAACTGCTCTCCCAAAATCTTTGCGTTCTTTTCCCATCGTTTACAATACTTTGGATTCAATAACTTGTGATGTTAAAGGCTCGTCGAAAAACAAGAATAAAGAAACAATTTTGAACGGAACAAAATTGTGTCAACAAGATTGATTAGCCGTCCATTTTAATTAATTAAAAAAGAGCATCCTACCGTTTTGGGGGAAATCTGTTCCGGCAGAATGTTAATGACTCGTCAATCAACAAATTTAAAATGAGTGAAATATGTATCACAATTTAGTTTATTGCTTTTCCAATTTTATCAAAAAACTAGCACAAACGGTTTCTTTCGCATGTCTCTCATTCCCGTGGGAATATATATGGATAAATGTACTTTATGTCCTAATCCAGATTGTCTACACAAAATCGAAATCACAATTGTCAAATTTAATCAAAATCCCTTCAGCCGTTTTAGCGTGAAAGTATAACAAACAAAGATGAAAGAATCAAATATTTTCTTTATTTACCTAATCCAGAATGACTACACAAAATCAAAATCCCAATTGTCAAATTTAATCAAAATCCCTTCAGCCGTTTTAGCGTGAAAGTATAACAAACAAAGATGAAAGAATCAAATATTTTCTTTATTTTCCTAATCCAAAATGACTACACAAAATCAAAATCCCAATTGTCAAATTTAATCAAAATCCCTTCAGCCGTTTTAGCGTTAAAGTATAACAAACAAAGATGAAAGAATCAAATATTTTCTTTATTTGATATAAAGGAGGACGGGCAAAAATGTATAGAAGCCAGCCTAGAAACCAATAACAACATGCGATATATCGTTGGAAAGGTTTTTTTATGTACTTCAACTATTGTTATGGCGGAAAGTCCCAAATCGCTGTGTGAATGAAGTTATGGCGAAATAAAGCGAGACTTTGCCATTTCTCGCTAATTGTGGACCAGGTGTTTTATGGCTCCTCAAAATATCTTACCTATTCTTTAATTAACATATGAATACACCGCGTTTAACAGATAGCTCAGTTTTTGCTATACTCTATTAGTTGCACGTGTTGTATAGGAGTGCCTAATGCTTTTGGTCAAGGTTGTATCTCGCTCTCACTCATCTCATGCTACAGGCGCTGATATGCTTAAACTGGCAGTACCTACGTACTATGATTATCCCACACATTTTATTTCGGAGAATAATAAAACAACACACAAAACGCGTATATTGTTGAATATAACCTGGAAAGAAAACAATCAGTATCTTATATAATCCTTTTAGTGAGTGAATGAATTGGTTTAACTATCTTTTTAGACGTTGTTTATTGTAGGATTATAAATATTTTTTTTTAACTAATCCAAATCCTCGTATTAACTAACATTTCCTCTTAGTAGGTATAGCATCAAAATAAGAGCACCTACCAGTATAAGTCTTTATTGCTATTTATGTATAATTACCACAAGATAAGCGAACACAATATAACCCTAGTATAATATAATCACTGTAATAAACAAACCTCCAATAGTGCATGTTCCCGTAAATAATCTGCAAGCTCAGGTTGATCTTGTGGAATATTTTCAGTAAAAATGTGACGCTGATACCTTCTGTTATGTAGCCCACGCTGGCACATAACACAATTGTTGTGCTGTTAATCCATGACTAAAGCAGGCCGTTTTTAAAAGCTTAACTCGAAATTAACTCCGGCTTATGAATACATAAATTTCTATGCAAAATAATCTCGTCATGACTTCACTTCACGTCACGTGATACGCATTTTTTGAGGTAGTATGTAAGCCAGAAAAAGTCGAGTTATTACGATAGATAGTGATAGTGAGATAGTGTAGCCAAAGTGTTTCGGATCCCGTGTTAATGTTATCGAGTGTTCTAAACAACTAAAAACCACAAAAAACTAAATCGAAAGTTTCAAGTTTCTAACAGTGAAAACCTTCTACCCACTAATCTCAATAATAAAACTTTTTCTGTCTCTCTTAAAATGTCACTGTCAAAGTGTCAATGTCAATTTCAAAGCAGTGTTGCCACATAAAAAGTTAAATTACCCCTGAATCCATGGATTGCCAAATAGAAAATTCTAACAAGAATAATGCAACTGCACCTAAAATATTAAGTCAGCAAATATTCCACAAAAGCCTTTTTATTAGTCGACCCAGATCAAACTCTTGTAGTGGTACGATCCCTACTAGTGAGGCTAGTGCGACGATAGATCTAGTTAGCTCCGACAATGCTCCTAATGGAAACTGGGTGGAAGTACCCGGACGCAAAAGACCTCGCAGTCCAGATGAACTGCTCACTGGTCAAAAACAAACAAAATTAAACAGCTACTGGCTTAGTGCTCCTGTTACTACTTCCAACCGATTCTCTAGCCTTCAGGTCACGAATGATCCTCCTGAAACTGCTCAAAAGCCCATCAGACCACCTCCGTTGTTCATAGACAAAGTCAGCAACATTCAGCCACTCTATGAAATGTTGAATGTCACAGCCCCTGATCAGTATGAAATCAAGATCCTCCGTGGTGAACAAGTGAAAATCCAGCCGAAAACATCAGAAGCTTATACTAAAATCTACAAGGAACTTCAAAAACGAGAAACTGAATTCTATACCTACAAACCCAAAGAGGAAAGGAGCTTTCGAGTAGTCCTTAAAAATATCCACCCGTCTACTGACACCAACGATATAAAAGGAGCTATTGAAGAACTAGACCACAATGTTACTAATGTCTGGAATATAAAAGACAGGAAAACCAAAACACCTCTTCCACTCCACTACATAGATCTCAAGCCTAATCCAAATAATAAAAACATTTATAACATTAAGCACCTTCTCCATTGCTGCGTTATATTTGAGCCACCAAGACCTAAAAGAGAGATCCCGCAATGCTCCAACTGCCAGAGATATGGACACACGCGCAGATTCTGTCACCGTCAACCCAGATGCGTTAAGTGCGCTGGACCACACGCTACCATTGAATGCCCGAGGAAAGAGCGATCTGATAATGTGCGGTGCATCCTTTGTGAAGGAAACCACCCCGCAAATTACAAGGGATGTTCGGTATATAAGGAATTGCAAAAAGTCAAGTATCCCCCACTGAGACCAAAAACCCAACTCAACAAAGACACACAAGGGAAAAATAGCGGTACGGCTAAATATAGCCGGTATGAAAGCAACAAATCATACGCTGACGCAACAACTGGCATACCAAATAAAGAAATCCAAGCAACAACACACCTGCCTCACCCATAGTCAAACGCGTCCCATAACATTAAATATTTTATGCAGTCACTCATGAACCAGATGATGCTTATGACTAAAATGCTGGGAGATCTCATGTCCATGCTTTCAAATTCAATGCATTAACACTATGCATCTGGAACGCAAATGGCCTATCACACCACTCAGAAGAGTTAAAACTATTTTTAGAACAACAGAATATTGACGTAATGCTAATATCTGAAACACATTTCACTTCTAAAAGCCATATGATACTTCCTGGATATAAACTTTATCATACCACACACCCTGATGGGAAAGCACATGGTGGATCAGCGATCATTATCAGAAGTAAATTAAAACATTACGAATCAGTATCATACTGCACAGCACCAATTCAAGCAACAACTGTCATAATTGAAGATTGGGTTAGCTCCGTTACTGTGTCAGCTCTCTACTGTCCTCCGAAACACATTATCAAAGAGGAAGAGTTTAGCGAGTTTTTCAACTCCCTTGGCGATCGGTTCACAGTTGGCGGAGATTTCAATGCGAAGCATAGCTATTGGGGATCAAGACTGACCCTCCCCAGGGGCCGCGAGCTACTCAAGACTGTTGAAAAATTAAAAATGGAAATTATATCAACAGGTGAGCCCACATATTGGCCCACTGACAGAAAAAAAATACCTGACTTAATAGACTTCTGTGTTATTAAAGGTATCTCGAAAAACTACTTCCAATGCCAGAGCAGTTATGACCTATCTTCGGACCATTCACCGGTATTAGTTACCTTATCAAGTCGCTTCAAAGAAACTCCAGAAACTTGTGTGCTTCACACCAAAAAGACAGATTGGGAGCTCTTTAGATCAATGGTCGATCAAGCTTTATCACCTTCAGTCAGTTTAAAAACAGAAGATGAAATAGTTGCAGCGATTGAATTTTTTAATAATTCGGTCCAAAATGCTGCTTGGGAATCTACTCCTACTAGCATATCAAGTAAGACCAAGAAATCTATATCCCATACTATACTGGATAGAATAACTGAAAAACGAAGACTGTGAAAACAATGGCAACAATTTAGATGCCCTGATGATAAAAGAAAACTGAACCACGCTGTTAAGAAACTCAAAAAGCTCCTAGACAATAATGTTAATAATAGTGTGCAGGCGTCCCTGTGCAACCTTGATGCTACAGCTGCCACAGAATACTTTCTGTGGAAAGCTACAAAAAAACTAAAGCGGCCTAAAATAGTATCTCCCCCACTTCGCCAAGCTAACGGTTGCTGGGCTCGAAGTAACGAAGAAAAATGTTTAACATTCGCTGAACACTTAAAAGGCGTATTCCAGCCTCACTCCTACGAAGGGTCCTCAGAGCACAAAGAAGAAGTTCTGAGAGAAGTTCTGCTAGATTGTGATCCATCTAAGAGCCACGTGATAAATTTTACGAAGCAAGAACTAATCAGAACTATAAATAACATAAAGCCTAAAAAAGCCCCTGGCTACGATCTGATAACCGGAAGGATTCTGCAAGAACTTCCAGATTCTGGCCTAATTTTCCTGCTGTCTATTTACAATGCTATGACAAGATTATGTTTTTTTCCCTCCACAATGGAAAACAGCTAAAATCCTAATGGTTCCTAAACCAGGAAAACTTCCTGAAGACCCGAAGTCATACCGGCTTATAAGTCTACTTCCAATAGCGTCAAAAGTCTATGAAGCGCTCCTTTTATTACGTTTACTGCCTATAATTGAAGGAAACCACTTAATACCCGACCATCAATTTGGGTTTCGACAGGGGCATGGCACAATAGATCAAGTCCACAGGCTCGTGAGTAAAATTTACAATACATTTGAAGATAGGGAATATTGCGCAGCTGCATTCCTTGACATCTCTCAAGCGTTTGATAGAGTTTGGCATGAAGGTCTCCTCTATAAAATAAAAAACAGCTTCCCAAACAACATCTTCCTTATCTTGATGTCGTATCTGAGGAATCGGTGTTTCTTTGTGCAGAGTGGCGACGCTTCGTCAAAACTATGCCCCATTACTGCTGGGGTGCCCCAGGGCAGTGTGCTAGGGCCCATTTTATATCTGATTTATACTGCTGACCTCCCAATATCCAATTTAGGGACTACAGGGACCTTTGCGGATGATACAGCTGTGCTGGTGTCCCATACTGATCATAAAGTAGCATCAGCTATGCTACAGTCCTGTTTGGACGATATAACCACTCAACCGTCCATGGTTACAAAAGTAACCAAATAAAATTTCGTCGAAACGTCCATGGTTACTTTTGTAACCATGGACGTTTTATGCGTCATTCGTCACTTGAAACGTGTTTATCGCTACAGTCCTTTGATAGTCGTACATTAGAGAAATACTAGATGTCGCTATATGAGATTTGTCATCCAGTAGAGTGAATTTCATCTATGGACCGGCAACATAAAATTTAGAAAAAAAAAAGAAAATGACAGTTCATCCGTGTTGTCTAGTGAACTATGTTTGTGTGTGGATCTCCAACTAAAATATGGTAAGTTTTCTGTTTTTATACCACATTTATGTTGTTATTGTATATCAAATTAAACGTGAAGATATTTCCTTTACGAAATATGCATTACTACGCCAATTTCGAAACGTTTACATGGAATAATATAGCTGGAAAAGTTTTATGATGACCGCGCGGACATTGTTCGTTGGTTGTTGTTGATCCATTTTTCGAATTAGTTGTTTTTGTTAAATAAATGCTTAAATATAAGAGAATACTTTACTATTAGCACTATAACAGCTATTTACAAACGAAATATATTGAGATGGGGTCTACAAATTATTCAAACGCAACTCGTAATTCATGATTTTAGTGTTGGCTCGGGGACCTTTGGAGAAGTATTTGTTTTTTCTTGATAGAAAACTAAATACTTATATTTAGATATTGGTGTCATTTTGAAGGGTATATTATGTACTATTATAATAAAAATAATTTTGCCTAGTAACTATTATACTTTTCTTGTAAAATACGAAATAAAAATAAATACGATATTTTTTTGAAATCCCCGACTTTATTTTCTAATTAGAATTCAATATCTAATTAGCTTTTTGTTTGATTAATTTAGTTTTTTCCAATTAAAATTCGATATCTTATTAGCTTTCCGTGAGTATTTCTTATTAGAATATAGCTATAGTAGTTTTTCAGTCGTAATCGTTTTTGTGCAAAAAATTCGCAATGTCGTAAAAAAGAAAGTGAAATTTGACGCCCGGACAGTTGGGGAGATAATCGCCGCGCGGGTTGGACGGTTGAGTGGATAGCCCTCTGGCTCAAAAAGTGGAGGATAAAAGCTAACGAGACAAAATCGGTAAATGTCACATTCACTAAGAGGAAGGATACCTGCCCACCAGTACAGTTCAATAGAGTTCAACTGCTTCAAGCTGACAATGTCAAATACCTTGGTATATACCTCGACAGACGTCTTACATGGAAAAAACACATTTTCACGAAACGGAAGCAACTTGGACTGACACTAAGAAAGTTATACTGGATAATAGGTCGAAAGTCCCAATTACATCTGGAAAATAAAACCCTCTTATACAAAGCTATAATAAAGCCTATATGGACCTATGGCATCCAGCTATGGGTAATAGCATCACACTCTAATATAGAGATCATACAACGATTCCAAAACAAACTCCTAAGAACAATTACAAACGCCCCATGGTTCGTACCAAATGAAGCTCTACACCATGATTTGAAAATTCCATCAGTCAAAGAGGAAATAAAAAGCTATATCAAGTCATACAAAGAAATAATAATTCGCCACCCAAATACCCTGGCAAACCACCTAATGGATAAAGAAGGCATACGCAGACTAAAACATAAAATTCCACAGGATTTCATCGGACAAGCATAGCTACATGCTAAATGAGAACTAGGATGTGTCACAGGACGCATACCAAGCAAGACATCTAAGACGTCATACAGATTACTGAATGTCCTAATAGATAGTGACAGATTGTAAGAAAAAGGAGATAAAAAAAAAAAAAATACGATAGAAACAGTGATTGAGTTGTAGGAATACGGGACTAGATGGCGCTGCTGTGTAATAAACATCAGTAGTAGTAAACAAGCTCAGTATATTTTTCTTGATTAAAAATAGTTTAGAGTGTTCTTTTATAACTAATTCTGCTTAAATTTATAAAGTATGTTCCTAACAATCTGGACAAGTGTTATCTGAGTGTAATAGTGTGGAATAGTGAACTTTTGGGCAAAATAACATTTCCATAAATACATCTAATAAAGTGCTTAAATACGACCTCAGTGTTCACGTCCTCGGTGCCGTGAGTTCGTGAGCCTCAGAAACTGCTTCACCTTTTACAAGATTTTTTAGGATGGCGGCATTAATAGTTTTAGATTGTTGTGTGACAGATTATTTGCTTCGTGAGGAAACATGCTTTTCAAGGTTATGTTTTGAAAATACGAAACACATAATTAGGTAAGGTCGTGCTGGACCAGATATGACTATAAACTGCAAACGTTGCGATGGGTCTTTCAAACACTTTAATGTTTCCTTTTACGATAAATATCAATGGCTGACTGGTAGTTGTAAATCGAATAAGATGTTTTGTTTTCCATGTTTCTCCACTTTTCTCCGATTCTAGTAGTTTATGGAATAAAGGGGGTTTTACAGATATTAATAATCTGACGAATTCATCAAAAAAACATGTGCGTACTGAAAAGCATATTCGTAGCTGTTTAGATTTACATGATTTCGGGAAGATCCGCGGAGAGGTCATTTTCGGCTTTGAAGCGAATTGATACGTAATACGCGTAATTCTCAAAAACAAGAACGATTATCTGATCTAGCCATTTTTTCTATAGAAAAACAGTTATTCCTAAAAATTAAGAATCATCCCGGCTTTTATGATAATTTCTTAGCGCACTTTGTACGAAAGAATAGACGAATAGCTTTAGAGTATAAGTAGTATTATAAGTAGAATAAGTCAGTAATCTTGTAGTTAAGTAGTTTTTTCTACTCGTAGTAGACATCATACGTCAACGTCATCACACTGATCACACCACAAACGGCTTTTTTCAAAGCCACTTTTATTATACTTGCAAGACACTGTTTCAATCTATCAGTTCTTACACGTATAGTAAAGGTGGACTGAAGACATCTGCTTATAGAAGACTGAAGCCAGGAAGTCAGTCACAGATTTTAAGTAACTGGACTACGTGCGCCACGTCCGGCCTAGGTAAGCACTTTTTTTTTGCTACGGCTTACCTCTCTAATAAAATCACCCTTCGCCACTGATAGAAAGCTCTGTTTTTATAGAAATTTCCCTATTATTTTTAATTAATTATGACAGTTCAAAATGTCATAATTGTAACCAGCCTGTACAATCTATGACCAGCCTGTACAATCGTGAGGCATACAACCTCTACAGTTTGCACACGACACTAAGTTTTGTATGGGAAACTTACTAATGCTATATTTGACATTCCCCATAAAACCACAAAAAATATTTCTTACAAATCTAAACTAAATTCCTATCGTCGCTAATACAAATAATATTAAAGACAAATATTCTCGATATGATCATAGATTTTAAAAATGAAATTGGTTATATATCTATAAAATTCCTATGGTTATTCTTGACATTCAGTAAGACTATAGACACAAAATATTAAAGAGAGATGTTCTCGATTGGACCACAGATTTGGACCATAAATAAAAGAATATCTATGCATGTGTGTATTAAATACACGGTAATGAATAGTAGTGTGTGTAACGTGTTATTTATTGAAAATAACGTATTTTTACACATAATTAAAAAAAAATATCAGCATTCATCACTTCTTCTCTGTATAAACTATAACTGTGCAAAATTTCATACTCCTCCGTCAGCCCAATTTCCGTAAAAAGGGATCCAAAGTCACTCACGTATTAATATATAGATTCTTCACATGTTTTTGACTTTGTTTGTCGATGAGATGAGATTACGACTTAAATTTGAACGTTTTTAAGTCTAAAAATTGGCCTTAAACTCGTAATATTTTGGTGTCAAATATCGTTGTACTTATATGTCAAAAGTTTTGGATATTTAACCAACGCGATTCAAATTTAATTGATAGATTTTAATATTCCTTAACAAATTGTTGCATATTTTTTCTTTAAAGCCGCAGCAACAACAACAATAGCAGCACCATCAACAACAACAACAGCAGAATCATCAACAACAACAACAGCGGCAGGCTAAGCAGCTGTTTTAACAACTGCAGCTCCAACGAAACTCGTTTTATTAAAAGTAAGTTCCTGAATCAAAATTAGGATCCTAATATTGTCTATTGGCTACTTTGATTTGAATTCTTGAACAAGTTATTTAAAAAGTTCACCGCTTTCTTCCTTTTGCAATGTTAACAGAAATCCTTATATATGTATTCTGTCTTTTTTATCTCAAAGCAATCCTTGTTCACTTTTCTAGACATTGTCGTTGTCAACTCAAGTTGAAGAAACTCTCACAGAAGTTTGTGTAGGTAACTTTTATTTTTGTCTCGACAAATATTTTTCAAAGTCGACAAAGTTTGATGAGAATTTTAGTGGCTTAGAGTAGGTAATTAGTAAACTTGGATGTGGATAGGACTTTATGACACTGACATATTAAATCTAGTTAGATTCTGTATGTTTCTTCTGGTTGATATCATTATGGTGTCGTTTGTGTTGAAAAAGATAAATATTATTAAAGCATTTTGAGTTTATGCTACTGGCGGTTGGCATAAATGGAATCTTTTGTGATTTGTATCTTACTATGCTATGTATCGGACGATATCGTCGAATTTCCAGGAAATACATGGATAAGGGACGCACGGCACCGAGAAGTATGACGGAAAAAGGGGGAGGCCTAAACCCAGCAGAGGGTGATTCTGGGTTGAGATGATGAATTCAATAAAGATTTATGATTTGGATGATGAGAATGTTAGACAAGTAGGTAGTAGATTGTTTTTGTTACTACATCGTTGTATTGGGTTTCTACCTGTAAAAACAAATGTAAGTTGTAATAATAATAAATAAATAAATTTTTCAACATTGGAAAAATAAGTCAAATGTTTCTTTAATCCTCATGATAAACTATTCAGTGAAGTCTTATAACTACTTCTAGCCACAAAACAGTAACTTAATAGAAGCGTTACCAAGAACACAAACTTGCGGTATAGACAGATTGCTTCATTACCTAACTAGTATTACTTAACACAGCAAGTAAATGTGCTAACTAACAGCACTAACCTAATTTATGCTTTGCTGGAGTTTCCTTAATAAAATTAGCCAGAAACCAAGAAGTTAGATCACATTTATACCCATTCCCTGAAGATGAAATTCGGCAGAACTTATAAATCCCAAATAATGGTCCGGTTCGACGATGATTTCCTTGTAAAGCGGTGACCGCCACATAGCGACTGTAATTTACTGAAATGTTATTTATATAAGTAACTTGGTGTAAAGTTATTTTTTTAATCCCACATAATAATCTGACATTTCATGTCGTGTTGCGTTTGCTTTTCAGTTTAAGAGTTTGGCATTAAATCTTTCAAATTACTATCTGAGTTTAAAAACGAATTATAGTTTCCTAGATACCGTTTTCTGGCATCGTAAATTCAGACATCGCTGCCACAATTTTCATGGCAGTTTTCACTGCCTTTCTCTTAAAAAACCGATTCTTTAGTGCCATTACATTTCTATTATCTCTACGGCATAGATAAATTGTATACCGCTACCGTTGTTGTTGCCTTGACATGCCCTGCATGCTTTAAAGCCTGGTTAATGATAATTAACCAGGCTTAAGAGCATGCAAGAAATGATTGCCTAGAAATTCCAAACAAAAAACCGAGCTCCTGTTTTATAATCTGTAAGTTTAGATTTGTTTTTTTTTACCTAGACTATTAACCTCAATCAACTCAGCCTGTCACAGTTGACCTCTATCACAGGCCTCTCCTAGCCTGCGCCAAAACAACCGGTCCTCACTATTTAACTATAGGGGAGCAAGCAATGCTGCTTAAATTTCTATTAAATTTACAATTTCGTTGAGAGGATCCAATAAGGTATGTTTCTAGTGAAATTCAAATTATATCGTATTACTACATTAGCACTGCCTTATAAAGAGTTCCTTAAATGATGAAATTCATTCATTGGTGCAAAGGACTCATTAAACCCTATTCAAAAGGAATCCTTTAAGGCGTTGAGGCCCATTAGCAATACTTTTAATAATTCGCAAGTCAGTGTCAGGTTGAACAAAATATGATTCACGACCGCGATTAACACGCTGACACGGGCAGAGGTGTTATTGTCAGTGCAAATTTTGGATGGTATTCGTGCAGGTTTAGATATACCCTTAAATATTTAGTCTCAGCCATGTTCATCCAAAGACCAGTCTCCGTAGATAATTTTACCTGGTCCCAGAAAGCACACTTCACTGCATGCAGGCTTCTATCAATCACGAGGTCATCCGCATAGCCCAGTACCTGGATGAATTTAAAACATATGCTGCCGGCTGTATCTATCTTTAAGTCTCGGATACACTCGTCAAGAGAATATTGAAAAGTACACAAGAGAGCGCATCTCTTTGTCTAAGGCCGTCATGAGTTCTAAATGGTTCGGACAGATCCGTTTGTACTATAACTGCGCTTTGAGAGTGCTTTAACGTGATTTCGGTCAGGAATATTAATTTCAGTGGAATATCAACCTCCGCCATTGCAAAGTACAAGAAAATGCGATTTGTTTTGTCATACACAGTTCTGAACTCAATTAATAGGTGGTGTGTGTTCGTATTATAATCTAGAAATTGCATTAGACAGATGATTTGGTATATTGTGGACCGATTTGGTCGAAAGTCATATTGAGGGTTCAACAACAACTTCTATCTTAAAAACATACAAAAATGCGAAAAACTAAACTGTATAAAATAACAATTTATATCTCAATGACTAAACCAGAAAAACTATTTCTAAGTCTCTTTACTAATCTAACAAAAAGCTTTCGATTTATTGCGTACAAGCCAAATAGTTTCAGTCTAGCCCATAAAGGTTTGCACTAAAAAATCACAAACACTCGCGTTTAGTGATAAAAATGGGTGTAAAACCATTTGCCAGAATTTATGACTGTTGCTGATGTAAATATTTTCACGTTATTGTTACTGTTAAAAAGAAACAGTGTAGGTGTATGAACAAATAAAGTGTTTGACACATGAACCACTCATGTGTGATCATAAAATGAATAAAATAATAATATGATTGCAGTTATGATACATGCGTAAACTAAATCTCTCGACTATTTTATTCCCTTTTTTATGTTGGTTCATATTTTTGTTAGCTCTATAAAAAGCTATATATGGGAGGTGTACATAAAAACAGAATTATTAAAATCGGTGCTGAAAGTTGGTCTTTTTTTTTTGGATGGGAAATCATCAAATGGCTTATCCCGCTCTGGGCGGAGCGGAAGGGCGTGTTAGACTTTTACTGACTAAAACCCACCCGTGTTCCTTCAGTTGCCCATATGCCAGGGCCACGGTAACCCTTTTCAACGAATCTCGCGACGCTGGCAGGCATCGGCCCTAGCAGACCCCTTCATGAAAGATGCTCTGCGTTGATCATACGCCACAGCTAAGCATCACGACTACAATCAGTCCTGCGCTGTCTACATCCAGCCGACTTCCACAAGGTTGGTTAGGTTAGTCTAGAAGACCACTATGGGAAGTACCCTCAAACAGAAACACAAGACGGTTAAAACTATCGTTAATTCACAATCATCCGGAGACATAACCACTTACAACTGACTAGCCTTATCCTCAACATAAGTAGATAATAAGCTCAACACAGACAGTACTCGGAAAAACCAAGTCCCAAAACTTCCGCCGACACTATAATACTCAGAAAACTTTGCAAATAAATAAACCTGTTGTTTACGCAGAACCACAGGGGCCCTCGTCGTGTGTACAAACACCATCCGTCAACGTCCACCGCTCTTATTCACTCTGATAGTGTAAACACGGCCTTATCCGATGGCCACGAAAAGGACGCTCATAGCGTTTTGCTATTTAGCGCTTCAAGAGACAACCATAGAGTACCTTGCAGAAAAAAGACGAAATGCGAAAACAAAATCTTTGAAATACATTCTCTAAATTTTTCAAATGTTTTCCTAATCATTCTGAAATCAAAGTAATTTACTTAACAGTTATGTTGCTATTTATTTTAAATTGAAAATTATATGTTTTTGAATTTGGAAACAAGGATTTGAATATTCTTCTTCTTCGTGTCGATGGCACGACAATTTTATTAAAATTCTGCCGGCCCAAAACATCGTCACATTTTGTCAGTGGTAGTGCAGACTTTTGACGTGAATACTCGTGCACCTTTTTGCATTTCTATATTTCTGAGCAAGAAAATATTGTAAGATTTAAATTGCTAAATAATTAAAAGACTTTTAATGATAAAGTTATGATTGAGCATTCAGAAGATAGATCATATAAATATGTATGTACCATTTATAATACAATTTTAGTGGCACAGAGAACAGGTGAGACTTTGCTAACAAAGCTTCGAATAGACTATATATATCTACGTAATTCTGAAACGTCGATATGACGTTTATTTCGAAAAGCGTTTTTTTCGTGGCCCATGCTTTCGAGCCTATTTACCACCACAAAAGCATCCGTAGAGCACTTGTAAGTGATAAGTTTGTTAAGGTCGAAGGGATAATCGGTTCTCGGTAACAGATTTCAGTTTAAGGCCTTAGATGTTAAAGATGACCTAAGTTTTGATAGTAGTTTGATCACTTTGTTCATGATTATGATTGGACTTGGAACTTGGACAGTGTTTCGGTGGCGTATTGGCAGTTGTTACAGACATAGAGTTGTTGGATAAATCTTCTGTATCTGTGGCGTAAATACTCATTGGTAGAATTTATAGTAGCTTTATTAGCCCAAAATTTGCCCTGAGTTAGCTGTAAATGGCTTTAGATCCATGCAGATGCACACACATTTGAATTTTTGGTTCTAGGACATGTCAGTTTCCTCATGATGTTTTCCTTCATCGCTTTGAGAGTTGAATGAATACTGCAACAAATAGGAGTCTAGTAATGGAAATTTAAAAAAATTTGTAAATATTTTCATATTATGTAATCAATAAACTATAAAAATATATACATTATGTTATCAGTTAGCTACTTATCTTTTTTCATACAACTGCTGAACAGGAAAAAAGAGATTACCGGATTGAAATATCGATAATTTTAAGTTGTTGTCCCAAAAAGGGATTAAAAGACCCAAACAACGTACCGTTCGTTACTTTATCATCTCGGAAGTTATTTTTAGTGTGCAATAAAGTGTAAAAGTGATAAACTCATCGCTGGAAACTATCGTTGGCTGTCGTTAGATCCGCGATATCTAATATTTATGAGCCAATGATATTTTCATCACTTGCCAAGTTTGCCGAAAGCAAAACTTTTACTTTGTTTCTGCGATTTATTTACCTCTATGAAAATATGTTGTTTAATGGCAACGATTTTTTTAATGACAGTAACAGACACGTACCTAAGTGATATTTGAATAAGATGGGAGGCGATTCCCGGATTTTTAGGGACTTTCGCATTATAATCTCTGTCTTTATTTATCCTCTAAAATATCAACATTTTGGACAAATTTATGACATTGAATTTTTACTGAGATTGTGACAAGAATTTTTATGTTTTTAATGACGCGAAAAATTTTTCAGTAGTCCGATAACTTTTATAAAGAACAAATAAGGCTGTTTAACATATTTCTTACATAAGCTTATTTATTATTGTTGCTTATTTTCTAGCACAATTTTTTATTCCTCATTCTCTTATCAGTTTTCCGGATATTTTTTTTTTTTGTTTTGTTATGCATCACCTCGTCTGCCAGGGTCGCGAGATTTGTTCGAAAGAGATACCGTGGCCCTGGCATATGGGCAACCGAAGGAACACGGGTCGGTTTTAGTCAGTAAAAGTCTGACATGCCCTTCCGCTCCACCCTGAGTGGGAGACGTCACTCGATGATATCCCACCCTCAAAAAAAAAAAATGCATCCCCCCGTGTAGTATCTACCCATATTTAGGCACATAAGTGATTTTAGACTATTTATTTAAACTAGTGATCGCCCATTGGTCGAAATTCAACCTTACTTCATTTGAATAGAAATACATTATTAAATGAAAAAAATATATATCGATGCCTTCCGGCCAAAAGGGGGTTAGCGACATTTTTTGCGAAATCGACTTATATATATGGTTAGAAGCGGTTTTTTTTCTGCGTCTAATGGTCTAAGTTTCGTGGCTCTAGGACAAACTTTTTGTCGCTTAGGCGGTAAAGGAATTGAGGTTCTAACACTAAGTTTTTCGTCATAAACGACAGTTATTTTTGTTTTATTTTGTATTATGGTGGTTGGATGAAAATAATATTTCAAAACTGTGAGATACGCAATTTTGGCTTTGAATATTTTTTTCTTTACTTGAACGTTAAGTAGTTTGGGCTGTAAATACTTTTTTGTAAAAAATACATTAATCAAATTTTGCTCGAATCTTTGTTTACCGAACTTTCGGTTAGGATATGAAGGCAGTTCCTTTGGATAAAATATATGTCATTTATTACATTTAGGCCTCATTTTCGTGACTTTATTTGGCGCTTATTTTTATTTTCCCTAGTCACCAAATCAATCATCGAAGGCGCTTAGGATAAATCATCTAAACGAATGTCACCTTACATTGTCGCTTACCCTTTTTTTCCCTCCCAAAAAAAATATTTGGTATGGTGGTTAGATAAGAAGATAAATCAAAGGTTTGGCGGTTACCTTACACAAGAATGACAAACAGCAACGGTTATCTCTCTCTTTCGTTCGAACAAAATGTCGTTAGCGTTGTACAACGAACATTCAGTGCCTAGACAACCGCGGCGTAAGAATCTTAAAACTGACATTAGACATTTTTTTCAAAAAACAATTGATGATGTTATACGATGATGGTAGATTAGATACAGAATCCCATTGTATTGAAGTTCAGTCAATGAGCAAACTTAGTCCTTCAGCACGTTATAAATCTATATATCTCAGATCTCGAATATAGTGAAATTAATTGAACAATGTTTATTTTATTTGATATTAATGTTAACTTTATTGATCAATTTTAAAATTTTAGAGAATTTATAGTACTAAGGATTCATAAGTAGCTATTACGAATTTTTGAATTTATTAGATTTTAATAAGGGTACTACTGTTGTCAAGGTTATTTAAAGATCTTTAATTAGTACTTGTGTTTCTAATTTCAAAATAAGCCTGTTTGTTAAAAAAGTCAAGTTGTAAACCAAATAATCTTAAGACTGACTTAAGACATTTTTTTCAAAAAAAAAATAGATGAAAGAAAATGTTATACGATGATGGTAGATACATTTTAGTGATTAAAGTGCTTTTACTGATTTTATATCATAATTAAAAAAAAAAATTGAGTTTAAAATTTTCAGTTTATTATTCTTTTACCATACCTAAGAGTAGTCCATAAGTACACAAATTTAAGTTAATTATTCTTTTGTCATGCTTAAGAGTAAGTCCATAATTACGAAATTTTAAGTTTACTATTATTGTCATACCTGTGGTCCTTAGGTACGAAATTTTAAGTTTCTATTTTTTTGTCATACCTAGAATGTCAGCATGAATATATAATGCAAGCCCAACTTACAATGAGTAACAATTGTTTTGTTTAATTTTCTAAAATAAAGACTGATTGAGCACAATTTCTCTTGTTTTTAATTCATACCTTAGTCGGTTAGCCAGTTTAAAAACTTATAAAAGTCTACTGTATGTATGTAAGTATGTATGTATTTGTTTATAAGAATTAACCAGTCAATTACCGTAATTACAGACACAATTAAAAAACGATTGTGTCTATACCAAATGTGGTATCTCAGGGACTTAGAGGTTAATCACAATATGCTTTCGCGTTGTATAAAAGAGCTTACTGTATTTTTTATAGATTATTAACTTATTACAATTTCCTTGTTCTTTTGCCATTAACCAATAGCCGGTTATGTCATATTGGCTCCACTTGATGAACAGAAAATGCTTTTTCTGTTCATCAAGTGAAGCACAGGTATGCTCTTTTTCTTCAACAGAAATAAATTAAATGGTGCAGTTAAATCATTTGGGTTGGAATTGGAACTCATTAATTGAGTTGTTTTCATTTACGACGTTTTTTCCTGTTAGTATAATTAGGACCATTTGAGGGTAATCAACAGTAAATAGTGTTAGGAGTGTGATTTGTTTTAATTAACAATATCATTTCGTAGAGACCTAATCAAAAACTATATGGTTAAATTTTGCAACTTTTGGAATGTACAGACGCCAGCACATCAACTTACCTCAATCTGTCAAATTTCTTTAATAGATTTTCAACTTTATATCACAATAGTGGAAGGTTAATTTTCGATTGGTAAAATTTGACAGATTGGGGTGGCTTGACCTGCTGGCGTCTGTACAGAAAATTTTCTATGATTTTTTTTTCACTTATTTTGAACTTTACACTACTCTCCTGTAAAGTTTGTAAAGTGGCGGTTAGCCTCTTTTGGCCGGAAGGCATCGATATAATAATATGGTTATATTTGACATTCAGTAACACTATAGACAAATTGTTGACGCTGTACTACTATGGAGAGGGTTCGCTGGCGGGATGGTGATGGCCAGGACCAGGACGTAGGTGTAATGAGTAAAGAATACTTTTCAGGAGTCTCTTCTTTATTTTCTTAATACTTCTTAACTGCTGGATATGGAATGAATTATCACAGAAAGCTCTGTTTTTATAGAATTTTCCCTATTATTTTTAATTAATGATGACAGTTCAAAATGTCATAATTATAACCAGCCTATACAATTTATGACCAGCCCGTACAATCGTGAGGCATACAACCTCTACAGTTTGCACACGACACTAAGTTTTGTATGGGAAACTTACTAATGCCATACTTGACACTCGCCATAAAACCACAAAAATATCTATATATATAAAAATGAATCCCTATTTCTCTTGGTCACGCCATCACGCGTGAACGGCTGGATCGATTTCACTTTTTTTTTTACTTTTTGATTTTTTTCTTTCATAAGAACCTTCTCCTGACAATAACAAACACAACAAAAAAAAAAGTGAAATCGGTCCAGCCGTTCACGCGTGATGGCGTGACCAAGGGAAATAGGGATTCATTTTTATATATATAATATATATAGATACCAATTCGAATTAAATAGTTATCGTTAAGACAGGACAACGTCTGTCGGGTCAGTTAGTTTCTTATAAATCTAAACTAAATTCCTATCGTCGCTAATACAAATAATATTAAAGACAAATATTCTCGATATGATCATAGATTTTAAAAATGGAATAGGTTTTATATCTATAAAATTAATTTATTACCTATGGTTATACTTGCCATTCAGTAAGACTATAGACACAAAATATTAAAGACAGATCTCTCGATTGGACCACAGATTTGGACCATAAACAAAATAATATCTATGCATGTGTGTATTAAATACACGGTAATGAATAGTAGTGTGTGTAACGTGTTATTTATTGAAAATAAGGTATTTTTACGCATAATTTAAAAAAATATTAGCATTCGTCACTTCTTCTCTGTATAAACTATAAGTGTGCGAAATTTCATACTCCTCCGTCCGCCCAATTTCCGTAAAAAGGGATCCAAAGTTTTCGCTTCACGTATTAATATATAGATTTAGGGCCAATTTGAAAAATCAAAAACATGGTATAAATTCACCGCTTTCAACTCTTTTTCTAAAGTCAGTAAAAGAGAATTGACGAATACAAAACAAGAATGATCCAAGAATGTAGTTTCCGAATATTTACTATCTTCTTTCCCCGAATAAATACTCAAGTCGTTCGTCCCATTTATGTGTAAGACCCCAACCGCCCTTGGGACGCTTCAAAGGCGACAGGTTCAAATCAAATTCAAATATCACCCTTTCAGGATTTCCTTTCCCCGGTACATTACTTTCTGCCCTTCGGTTACATAGTTTTATCATGAATTAATTATGAGGGAAACCCACGCAACTTTTGTGTTTTAACATACACAAATAGGTAGGTTTTGCCAAAAACCTAGTTAGAGAACAATATTATTTTTAAGTTTTTATCGCACACTAGCTTCTGCCCGCGACTTCGTCCGCGTCAAATTTTTGCTCCCCTGACCCTTCCCGTCGCATCGATTTGCCTGCTAGTTTTCGTCCATTTTTCGTTGCTGCTCGCTTCTTTTGAGTTATAGTGAGTCAACCTTAAAAGATAGACATATGCTCTCGCGGACTTTTTTTTAGAACTTTTTAAAAGGAACAATTCCGTCATACATAATTTTTGCGTTACTTTAACCGTTTACGCAGCGCACGCAACGGAAACTCTCAAAAGGAATGAATTTTCCCCGTTTTTGCAACATTTTTCATTACTGCTCCGCTCCTCTTAGTTGTAGCGTGATGTTATATAGCCTATAGCCTCCCTCGGTAAATAGGCTATCCAACACAAAAATAATTTTTCAATTTGGACCAGTAGTTCCTGAGATTAGCGCGTTCAATCAAACAAACAAACAAACAAACTCTTCAGCTTTATAATATTAAGTATAGATTATTAAATTAATGACAAACAAAAATAAAATTAGTTTGAGTGAAAATTAACGAAACAAGATATTTGAATTAATGTGATGAGTTAAATGCTAAAATAACTTTCAGTTATTATTCTTGTTTCTCTTTGGGAACCTAGTACCTACCTATAAAGAAAACTTATTTACTAATTAAGTACTAAGTATAGGTGAATTCCAACCCATTCCCTCTAACAGAGAGGAGGCTTGTGTCCCAATAGCGAGAACGTTTTAGGCTGTAACTGTGTGTTATTTTATGCTGTTAAGCTACTGTGTTATAGGTTCAATAACCTATTTAAAAATCTTGTGGATGTTCCATTTTTATAAGCAGACTGACACGGACTTTTAATTCTCGTTGTGTGTGGTCCGAAGGAAATCAAACACACTGGTGTGAGCCAATGACCGATGAGAAAAATAAAACCAATATTTTGAACTTAAATTATATATAATACTAGCTAACCCGGCAAACGTTGTTTTGTCATATAAATAATACGATTGATCAGTTTTCGACCGGAGAGGAAAAATGATTAAATTACTAAAATAGCTATAAAAAAATAAGGGTTGATTGTAGAAGAGTGAAAATTGAGGATTGTATGTATTTTTGTATGTTGTATCATAAAAAAATAGAAATTAAAAATTTTGTCTAAAAAATAAAAATAAACAATTTGGGGTGGACTACCCCTAACATTTAGGGGGATGAAAAATAGATGTTGGCCGATTCTCATAGATACCGGATAAGCAAAAAAATTTCATCAAAATCGGTCAAGCCGTTTCGGAGGAGTATGGCAACGAAAACTGTGACACGAGAATTTTATTTATTAGATATTGGATGATTCACACAAGCTCGCAATAATATAATTCATCATCATCCACACACAAGAGGTTGGAGCATGGGGGACTAGTACAAGAATGGTGAAGGGTATAATATAATGACTTATTTATAAATGTAATTATGATTGTTCTGGAATTTATCTTTAGAAAAGGGGAAGATAAATAAAATCACCACGCAGTTTCAAGGTAGAGGTTTCAGAAAAGTCTTCTATGCTTGCATCATATCAGTGATATCTAATAAAGTCCCTACAAAATTCAGGCAGATAGTATTTGTTTATCAAATAGACATACATCGTCAATTGGCCGTGTTATAGCTATTTGATACAACTGCTAAGAAATAACAGTTGTCATTTGAATATACGGGCAGTTTTGATTTTGGAGGTATGAGGAACAGAGTAAATAAAATAAAAAAATAAATATCTCAGGACAACCAACACACTGTTATCTGATCCCAAACTAGGCAGAGCCTGTACTATGGTAACTAGACAACTGATAAATATACTTATATATTTCTAAATACATACATATTATAGATAAATTACACCCAGACAAAGAACAAATGATTGTGCTCATCACACAAAGATTTGTCCTGGGTGGGAATCGAACCCACGACCTCAGTCTTTGCAGTCAGGGTCACTAACTACTAAACTAACAGGCCAGTCAAGGTCACTCAACCTCCGTAGCAAAGGAAGCATCTTCCGACCAAACGGGTGTCAAGTCTGGTGGGCAACCGCCCGATGATTGATCTCGGGACGTTGTATATATGATAGGTGCACGGTAAACTCTGCTTGCGCGATGTAGGATTTGCATGAAGGCAGTGTGATGCGTGATTCGCATGTCGTGGTATAGTTGTCACTACACGATTAACTTTGCGTATGCAGTAAACGCGGATCCACGCGAGACACAATGGTTTTTAATTGTGTCTGTAATTACGGCATACGATGGGTTAACAACCAATTTTTCTGACCAAGACATTGACTTCCTGCTAAGGTCGCAAGACTGCCATGGTCACGAGATTTGTTCGAAAGAGATACCGTGGCCGTGGCATATGAGCAACTGAAGGAGCACGGGTGGGTTTTAATCAGTAAAAGTCTGACACGCCCTTTCAGTTCACCCAGAGCGGGAGACGTCATTTGATGATTTACCACCCACAAAAAAAAAGACATTGGTGCCGATTCCCTTATTCACAAACTAAACTAAATTTAAGTTCAGTGCATCTTTTTCTTTCTATTTCATTAAGGAAAAGACAGAAGATAAATTTTAGTTTAGTCCTGTCAAATTGATCAGCGCTTGACGTAAATTGACGTAATTTTAGTAGGCAAGTTTTTAATCACGTCTAAACTTGTATGGAGTAATGACACGCACTGATTAATTTGACAGGACTAAACTAAAATTTTTCTTTTGTCCTCTTCTTAATGAAATACAAAGAAAAATATGCACTGAACTTAAATTTAGTTTAGTTTGTGAACAAGGGAATCGGTACCATTGACTTCCAATTCAGTGCAGCAAACTAACAAACCACGACGTAATGGCCTACCTAAATCTTAATTTTAGTACTAACACATGTGAATACTAGTACAATTTATCTAAACGAGCTTGGAATGATAATCCACATAATTCCTAAGTCCGGAGCTAGGCTTTCGTTTCATGTTACATTAGCATAACACCTGTGGCCTGTTTCAGGGCTCATTTACATAGGTACGGCGATTTACGAGAATACTACAATACGACTACTAAGTACGATGTTAGAGCGTATTGCCCCAATTTTATAAATAAATCTAGGTAAAGCCAGGAAGATAATTCGAATATACCTACAATTAAAGTTGGTATTATATTTATTAAACAATTATCAAATAGAACACCAATTTAAATTGGGCGCATATTCGAATCACAACTCTCATAATTTGACATGGCTCTATCACGGCGGATAGATGTAGGGTGTTTTAGGGTTGTACATACCTTATTTTTAATAGGCATATATTCAACATTCCACATTTACGCAATTGCATGCAACTGAGATGAAAATGCTAAGAGGGATGTGTGGTGTAACACGAATGAATAGAATGAGATGATATGAAAGATGTTTGAAAGTGGCACCGGTAACAGAAAAGTTGCGTGAAAATCGGTTGTCATAGTATAGGTATGTGATATGGAGGAATGAGGAAAATTTTATGAGGAAAGTATTGAGTATGAATGTCGACAGCTTTAAGAGTAGAGGGAGACCAAAGAAACGATGGATGGACTTTGTGAATGACGATATGGTTAGAAAGGGGTTAACTACACAGATAACGACTAATAGAGAAATATGAAAAAAAAGAAACAAATACAAAAACTGCGTCAAATTTAATTTTATTGAATTAAATAGATGGAGGAAATTCCTAATAGAATCTACTGCCTACTGCTATTCGGCCATAGCTATTACGAGAGATGAAAACAAATTTTTATTTGGGAATAAAAAAAAGTCTGCAACAAAACTGCTCTCCCAAAATCTTTGCGTTCTTTTCCCACCGTTTACAATACTTTGGATTCAATAACTTGTGATGTTAAAGGCTCGTCGAAAAACAAGAATAAAGAAACAATTTTGAACGGAACAAAATTGTGTCAACAAGATTGATTAGCCGTCCATTTTAATTAATTAAAAAAGAGCATCCTACCGTTTTGGGGGAAATCTGTTCCGGCAGAATGTTAATGACTCGTCAATCAACAAATTTAAAATGAGTGAAATATGTATCACAATTTAGTTTATTGCTTTTCCAATTTTATCAAAAAACTAGCACAAACGGTTTCTTTCGCATGTCTCTCATTCGCGTGGGAATATATATGGATAAATGTACTTTATGTCCTAATCCAGATTGTCTACACAAAATCGAAATCCCAATTGTCAAATTTAATCAAAATCCCTTCAGCCGTTTTAGCGTGAAAGTATAACAAACAAAGATGAAAGAATCAAATATTTTCTTTATTTTCCTAATACAGAATGACTACACAAAATCAAAATCCCAATTGTCAAATTTAATCAAAATCCCTTCAGCCGTTTTAGCGTGAAAGTATAACAAACAAAGATGAAAGAATCAAATATTTTCTTTATTTTCCTAATCCAGAATGACTACACAAAATCAAAATCCCAATTGTCAAATTTAATCAAAATCCCTTCAGCCGTTTTAGCGTGAAAGTATAACAAACAAAGATGAAAGAATCAAATATTTTCTTTGTTTTCCTAATCCAGAATGTCTACACAAAATCAAAATCCCAATTGTCAAATTTAATCAAAATCCCTTCAGCCGTTTTAGCGTGAAAGTATAACAAACAAAGATGAAAGAATCAAATATTTTCTTTATTTTCCTAATACAGAATGACTACACAAAATCAAAATCCCAATTGTCAAATTTAATCAAAATCCCTTCAGCCGTTTTAGCGTGAAAGTATAACAAACAAAGATGAAAGAATCAAATATTTTCTTTATTTTCCTAATCCAGAATGACTACACAAAATCAAAATCCCAATTGTCAAATTTAATCAAAATCCCTTCAGCCGTTTTAGCGTTAAAGTATAACAAACAAAGATGAAAGAATCAAATATTTTCTTTATTTGATATAAATTTAGATTTTATGCTTTGAAAAGCTAAAATATTTGACACAATTCGTGAATCCTACTTCCTACTAATATTATAAATGCGAAAGTTTTTATGTACGGATGTATGGATGTGTGTTTGTTATTCTTTTACGCAAAAACTACTGAACGGATTTGGATTAAATTTAAAATACAATTAGTTTATAACCTGGATTATAACACACAGGCTACTTTCAATCCCGGTAGTACGTTCCCGCGGGATATTTTCCGACCTGCACTCGGGCGAAGCCACTGGTAAAAGCTAGTACAAAATACAGTAACAAAGTGAAAAAGGTAAAAATAAATTACAACAAGTTTGTGCCTCACGACTGCGCAAAAAGGTTCATTTCAGCATTAATGCCAGGCAGATGGTGTCTGACACTGGTTTCATAATGAACCTTTAGGGACAAGTAACGAGGAGTTACAACATACCTAATACATTACTTATTACCGTACGTATTAATGAAAGCGATAAACATATTATAAATCAGATATGGCACAAGACAGTAAGCTGAGTAGGCCGCAGTACTCGCTATCATTGACAGTGGAATGAACAGTACGCGTAGAATGACCACTATAGAAAGAACTGTCTTGGTAGAATAGAGATAGAACGTCATGCTGCGCCAGCATAGAAACGGACTTTGTCGACGGAAGAATAGACAAAATTACAGATTGTAGAACGATTTATACCGTTTTATGCAGGCTTAGCATGGTGCTTTCATTTCTACGCAGAATAGACACAGTTCGTTTCTCTAAGATCTTTATCTACGCCCTTTAGATGTAAACTATTTTAGAAGGAAGTTTTCTATCCAAACTGTTAAAATTGCAGTGGCAAGTTCTGTTAGTTGTATAAGGTAGTGAAGACAATTTGATTTTTTAATCACCATAAGTAATCGAGTTGATTTAGATTTAAAACAAAACAACAACCGTAAGTAAATAAATTAACTTGATTTTAGTTTATTGTTTGTATTAATAAACGAGTTTGTTTGTATTAACGTTCGCTTAGATCTTTTAAACTACTTAACGGATTTTAAAGCAGTTTTCAGCAATATATAGAGTGATTCAAGAGAAAGGTTTATATGTATAATACGCGGGCAAAGCCATTGACAAAAGCTAATGTAATATAAAGGAATATCTGCCTGCGTAGAAAGGGGTTTTGTCGACGGAGGAATAGACAAAGTGATAGTTCACACAATATGAATATTATTTTTACAAAACCCCTTTAGGCAGTATTCCTTTATTCGTGGAAAAGTAGATTTCTTTGTTGCTTCTATAGCCTCAGACTAAACTTTAAATCTTAATTTTCATAAGATTTTTTAAAATATCTTTATATATTTAATTTTTCTAATCTTTTTCTATTTCTATTGAAAAGTTCGCATTATGTAAGTTTTGTTTATTTTTAATCATTTGTTTTTTTTTTTTAATGAGAAGTGTTTTACATAAATATGCATGCTAGATTCATCTAGTAGATATCAATCAAAAATATTGTGTTGTAACGGTTTTATTGCATTTCTGATTGTTACTTCAGCTTTGTTCAATACAATAAAAAAAACCTGGAGTAATGATATCAACAGGAACACGTTGTATAGTATTTTTAGTTATGTCTACCACCGCCCATCTCTGCTGTGACTGGTGTCTAGTCCAAATACCACCAATGCAGCATGCTTTGCGACCTATCTCACATATTGGTTAAATAATGTAAGTACTATATAGACAAAAATCGTGACGTCAACACGATCCATAAAAGGATCCTACTGTTGCTAGGTCATCGCTTAGCGCTACCTTTTGTTACCCCTATGTTGGTAGAGATACGTCAAATGTTATATTTTCTTTGTCCCTTTTCAAGGGTTTCATAATTTGTATTCATAATGCGTAGTACCTATGTTACGTGAATACTCAAAATGTCTAGTGGAAACAATGGTTTAATAAACTGTTGTTGTTTATTTTTTCAAGCAAGTTTTTAATTTAAATATTTATGTGAAAAGTTCACGAGCTTACGGGCCTATTAAAAGTTACAGGCTTAGTAAAAATAATACAATATTAGGCCACATTTTATTTATCAAGTATTTTAACGTGAGTAGCGACTTGATAGCCTCATTTTCCGCAATTTTCCGGCCGACCGCAAATATTATTCGATCACATCCGAATCCGATCACATACACATCCGTAGTTCGTAAATTAAAATCACAATTGTATACCAAAATAAAATATACAGTTAAAAAGCTGAAATAAATGAGATTTTTTTTTTTATTAATTTTGAGGGTAGATGTTAGTTATGTTCGTTCTGGGTACTACAGTACCGCTTGGCGCTCTACAGGGTAGTGGTGGCCCCGTGATATCAACCCCGTCTTACAAGTTGTAGGTCGTGGGTACAAACCTAGGTAGGCGCTTTACTTGGTGTAAATAATTTCATCACCACTGCTCTCTGAACGGTGAAGGAAAACATCATGAATAAATCAGCACGTTCTAGAATCAAATATTCAAAGACATGTGACATCCCGCGAGCCCGCGTGATAGATTATGGCTTCTCCCTTTTACCACGAGGATGCCTGTGTCCCAGCGGTGGGAACGATAAAGGCTGATTATAATGATGATAACTTTAGTATGGCAAAGAAACTGATGACCCAACAATAAAATGTCGCCGCAATATTTTTACGTCAGTTCGAACATGAAATTATGAACCAAAATATTCTTATACTAGCTTTTGCCAGCAGCTTCACCCGCGTGGAGGTCGGAACCTATCCCGGGGTAATTTGCTACCAGGATATAATATACGTATCCTATGTGTTAATCCAGGTTATAAACTAAAATCTGTTCAGTAATTTTTGCATGAAAGAGTAACAAACATTTATAGATCCTCACAAACTTTAAATTAGTAAGATGGTGCTTACCAATTCTTTCATTTTGCATCTTTCACTGACGTCGTTCCATGGGCTTACGTTACAGATCGGAAATTTGTGTTGACAGCTTTAATATAATAGTTCAAGTACTGTTTAAAAGCATAACGATAGTTTGATTGAGTAGCTCGTTTCTGCACTTCTCACTTATCGAGGGTAATGCATTTTTAAACATCGATCAAACTACTATTCGTGAAGAAATCGGCCATACCAGCCTGACGTTTACAGAAAAGGAAATAGTTTGTATGAAAATATGTATTTTTTAATAGTAGACAGGGTATTATGCAGAGTGATAGACTATTATTGAGACCCATCCGATCTCAAATCGTAATTTACATTAGATACATTGTATCCACCGATTCAGTCAAAATCAAGAAAATTGATAAGAGCGACGCAGATTTGGGAGGGTAGAACTGCACTCCAAAAATCCTCCTACAACACTTTTTTTACAAACTACAGGTATGACACACTACTACGGCTGCACTGTGTTGTACCTGTGCTTAGCTTTCTTGTTCACTGAGGACTACTCTCGAGTACCGCATAACACAATGACCAAAACTCAATTGTTTCAAAGCAAACTATTAAAAAAATCATGTCGACTTCTTACATACATACAATCACACCTTTTTCCCATGGGGGTAGGCAGAAACCACGGAACGCCACCTGCTACGATCTCTACACACTCCTTTTGCCTCGTTTAGATTCATACAATTGGTCATACACACACGCCGGTTGCGAGTACTACGCACCTGACCTTTCTGAAGAACATCACCAATAAGGTCACTATATGTCCTCCTAGGGCGTCCTCTCCCGGTGTTTCCACTCCCATCTGCCTTGTAGATACCTTTTGTGAGCCGTCCTTCATTCATCCTCTCAACAGGACCAAACCATCTAAGCATACTTCTCAATTTTCATACTTTTTTTTTGACTTTTTATTACCTTGAAATAGAATTTAACTTCATTTGGCTCAGTTGTCGTAAGGTATCGCATAATGCTCATTTAAAAAAAAAATACTCATATTGAAAGTTACTGAAATCGTTTCAGTATTGAATTTTGGACAAACTACTTTCAGAAATTGCGTTTATTCTCTAACACAAATCTCTTGTATTTAATACTTCTAATACTACACAAACAATCGTACGCAAAATACGCGCTCAAAATTGTAGGTAAACACAATAATAATTATGACCAGCTGCCGGGCCCCTTAGAATTAAGGTATACGTACATATTTGGGAGCGATTAAGAATTTTTGCACGTTAAACATTATGAAGAGAATGGAATGGGGAAGTGACTAAAAAGTGCACTGGGGCGGAAAATATCCCAGATCAGCATTAAACGGGTTGATTCTGCTCTTCAATTATCATTTGCAGACTGTTCTCGGCTATTGTTGGTCGCTTCGATCATTATTGAATAGAAGGAACAGTTTTATTTCACGATGCGAGCACGCTTGGAATATGTTGATTAAAATTACATTGTTGTAAGAATTGATATTGGAAAAGACTCGTACAAGCTCGTTGAAAGTTTTTCGTTTACGTTGAATTTACTTTAAAAACTTATCAAGTCCGTCAGCTTCGAAAATAATTTGACTGTAAAATTTTCGTTCAATCCCATTTTACAGTGTGGCCTCTCCAAATTACGTCGCGAAACTAGTTTTCAGTTGGCTACAGTCAGTGGTCTCGAACCTACCGATTTTTGGTATTTCTACTGATATGGGCTCTGTTCTACCGAAATACCGAAATATAACGAATATTCTACGATTTCACAGTACACATGGAAATGTCATTTACCGATTTTGGGTACAAATATACCGTTTTTAACTGGCAATTCTACCGATCTCGCTCTATGACGTTCGAGACCACTGGCTACAGTGAGTCTTTACAAAGGCTTACAAGAAGGTGAGTTATTTATTTTGATCGGTACGTATGTATGTACATATGTGGGTGTGTATGTTTATCTGTTTCCGCATAACTTCTAGATTGCTTTTCAATTTTTGAGAAATAAGGTATCATTGGAAGCATCTTGATCCTCCGCTAGTTATGAATTATTTGACGTCACACTAAATAGAATATGGCAACCTTTAGAGAACGTAAAGTAATGAACTAAAAAATATATTATTAACCTCACAATAATTTAAATAAAAAGTAAGTTCAAAAACTAAAACCCGAATACTGAAAAATCACGCTCTTATAAGTATGAACAAGAAAATATTCTGATCAGAAAGCCGTGGTTGTGCGCCATCTACCCTTACTAAACAATACATTCTAACGCTAATATAGCATAAGCTTTAGAGGCAAGTAGCATAGGACCACCGTGGCTTTCAAATGAGTTTTTTTTGTTTCATTCTTTTTAGAGCGTGAGCGCAAGACGGGTTTTAGTTTCGTAACTTACTTTTTTATAGAACTACAGCTTTAATTCTGAATATTTCGTGAAAAAACGAGGGATTCGAAAAAAATTCATTTCATTTTATTCTACAAGGACCAAAAAGCCTATTTCAGGTATAAAAGTACCTAATTTACCATTTTTGTGCCCCCAGCGTCCCTTTTACCATTTAGGGACCTACCTCAAATAATTTTAAAGGCGTGAGGGAACATAATTTCATTGACAGGAATTGTTAACTAAGAAAACAGAATTGCCTTTCCTTATTAGATTAACGTTTAAGTAGACATCACCATTACTTCTCCAGTAAGTTAGAGGTACAATAAATTGGTTAGTCGAGGCGCAATCTTCATTTCTCCCAACTAATTGAACAAGGTGAAAGCGACTTAATTTTTTGAGATGCAAGACTGATTTTTGTATGTTAAAATTTTGGAAGGATTCAAAAGTGTGGGTGCCATCTCAATTAGGTCACTTACTTCTAACACAAAGTACAATGGTACTAGTTTAGAAGGGTTAGGGGTGAATTTAATAGTGTTTCTAAGTAGAGATTGGGGTTTCCATCAGTTTCAGGCTAAATATAGCCGCAAAAGGGATTTTGGTTTCAGAACCTGATTGCTTTTAAGTGGCGACCAAAATAGAAGTTTTAAGTGAGGCAGGTCTGCACGGTAACGCTTGGTATGGCAGTGAGCTATTGAAGTGATATTTAATTTAAATACGGAATAATAATAATATTATAATACTATCTTAGGACAACCCACACAACGTGATCTGATCTTAATCTAGGCAGAGCCTGTACTATGGTAACCAGACAACTGATAAACATACTTATATGTTTCTAAATACATACATTATTGTAGCTCAATCAGGAATCAACAGGATTATACAAGTTAAACATTAAATATATCAGAATTCGGATCAGTTTTAATGCCGAAGTTTGCACTTTACATAAAAGCTTACAAATTTTACTACTAATCCTATCTACACTAATCCTTATAATATTAGAGTAGAGAGGCACAAACAAACTGCTATTTTAAATTAAAGAAGTTCGGGTGTTTAATTCAAAAGCAACCGTTTACCAACGGCTTTACCATAAGAAGTTAGACTAACAGACGTTTCTAAAACTTCCGGCTTGTTTGACAACGAAAACTTTTTAAGGGGTAACTTCCGATATGAGTTGCCCGAGATCGGTTAAAATATAAGGTGTATCTATTCATACACGAAATATTTTAAGGGGTATACCTGTAGGTGGTACAGAAGCTATACCACCTACAGAAAGAAAAAAATTATCTAAGCGTTTTTGAATTTTCGTAATTATTATAATTTTAAAACTACTTGAGACGTTTTGCATAAAACCTTTACTCCAAATTCTATGAATGGCCCGCCTGACGCTGCGAGGGCGACGACCAGACGGCACGAGCATGGCCGCGGTGTCTCGGACCGTAAAAAATAAGAAGGAGCCAGTACTTGTCATGTGCATCAAATAATTTATAAATATTACATTAAAAAAAAAACCTTTACAATTTTTTTTTTTCGTTGCTGTAGCTTCTTTACCACCTACAGGTGTACCTCTTAAAATATTTTGAGTATGAATAGATACACCTTATATAGGCAAAAAAAAAGGAAAATACCTGCCTGTTAATGTCTCTCTCGCAAATGCTAAGAAGGGCTTGAGCGCTTGCCGCGGTTGATCCGTGGATGGGTCACCACCTTCACATAACAAAACCCCTGTATGTCTCGGAAAGCATGTCAAGCCGTTGGCCCCTGCTGTCATTCCAAGATCTATAGCGACGCCAGAAGCCTGAAAGTGTGACAACTAGTCTTACCAAGGGGTATCGTATTACCCAGTAACTGGGTTGTGGAGGTCAGATGGGCCGCTACTTCATGTAAAATACTGGTATTCAGCTTCAGTAGGGTAGACTGGAAGCCGACCCCAAAATAGCTGGAAAAAGGATAGGCAGAAATGATGATACAGGGTAAAGGTCTCTAGCATACACAGAAGGTACGAGCACTATTATCAAGGTACCTACACCAACAGCTTCTATGTATATTATGCGCACAGCGGTAACAGCCTTGGTCTTACACAGTCGCCATTTATAGGTTAGCCAGCAATTTTATGAATAGGTGATAACGCAAAAAACTATAAAACTAAAGACTCTAGATTAAAAAAAAAAACAATATGACGAACAAAAAGGAAAATAAAACTACAATATAAACAGTACGTATTGCAATTTTTTCTACTAGACTAAAAACAATATTCGAACAAAGATATAGCCGCAATATACCAACAAAGAAATGAACCAACAATGTATTATATTTAACAGTGCAGTACATTTCACCTCTAAAAGAGTATTTAGCTTAAACGCTGTATGGCATGATAGTTAAATGAAAACTATGCAATATCGCCGAAAGTTGCAGTCGGCGACGCGTATATGGAATCTATACCTGCAGCCAACGCTCTGTAGTGTTGAGTTCAGGTATACAATAAAAATATATACGCCCGTGTTAGGGATTGCAAAATATACCCGAACGCAACATTTTTCTGGGGTAAACTTTCATGTAGGACACTCCATTTTGCTTTACTGTAAAGTATATCCGTTTCACTGTACCTCCACTTTTAATTACGCTAACAAAGAGACGTTTAATTTTATGTGATAGGATTGAGATAAATAATACAAGAAGAAAAGAGGATAAAAAACGTTTATTACAAAGAGAAATGTTCTTACTATAAAAATACAATTGGCATTAATTAGTAAAATAAAAAAATGGATGTGCGAATAACACTTGTGCGACAAAACTGTACTACAGCTCACCATAGTTCGAATGCACGTTTGTGCGACACACTGAATCTAGTCGTTTCTAGCACTCGCCGGCCGCTGCCGCAGCACTGCTCACTTCGCTCGCTCGGCTCTTGCGTAGGAGGTCACAGTTTTAACCTAACCTAACCTAGTGTACTATGTGAGCTCGAGTGTGTCGCACAAGCGTGCATTCGAACTATTGTGAGTCGTAGTACAGTTTTGTCGCACAAGTGTTATTCGCACATTCATTTGTCGAGCTCACGTAGTACACCCGTCGGGTATGTTTTAAAACACCTACGCGCGAAATCTTAAATCTGAAAGTATACCCAATGTCAACTCGGCCAGTGACGTCACAAATGTTAGGTAAAGGTACGCTTTATTGAATTAATTCTTTATTTCTGGATTTGAAAACATACCCGACGGCAACACGATCTCTGACGTCATGAGCGTTGTGTGAAGGTATAGATTCCATATACGCGTCGGCGACAGTAGCGAAAACCGCAAGCAGACCGGATAGAACACTTGTATCTAATTAAAAGTTCCGTTTTAAGTGCAAATGGTACATCTCTAGTGGGTGAGTCAAGTGTTTACTTGTTATAACTTTACTAAGTACTAAGTTACGATTCACCTTCACTTAAAGTATTTTACATGAACATTTTTCGTCCTAGGAATTTTGTCGTAAAAAATGTTATTATGAGAAAAGTGTGAGGAATCGAATTTTTATGAATAAATTTTATTTATGTAAGTCGGTTTATATAAACACTTTTACACGTCAATCATATTTTTATAAGTCGATGAGGTCGGCGTTTCCTATCTGACTACTCACAGGCTCTTTGAAATGTAGACATACCTAATCTTGATCAGATCATCTGAAGACCATGTAGTATCTGAAACGTTTTTTTGAGGAAAGAACCACTCAGATTGAGTGAACTTGTCCAGCCAATGTACGCATTTGTCAATAAACTTTCAGCTGTACTCAGAACATTATTAATAGATACTTTGTGGAAAAATAAACACGAATTACATTTTTTTTCATTAAAATATCTCTAAAATTATCTTTCATTCAAGGTTCTCATCTCATCTCAGCAGCCTATAATGTTCCAACTGCTGGGACACAGGTCTCCTCTTGGTGAGAGGGAGTGGGCCGTAATCCGCCACGCGGGCCCAGTGCGGGTTGGTAGTTGTCACATGTCTTCGAATTTTTGGTTCTAAGACATGCCGGTTTCCTCACGATGTTTTCCTTCACCGTTTTAAGAGCAGTGGTGATGAAATAATTTACGCATAGTTAAGCGCCTGCTTGGGTTTGAACTCACGATCTACTACTCGTAAGTCGCGGCTGTTACCACTGGGTCACCACTGCTCTCACTATTCAAGGTTAACTCAAAGTAAAATTCACTTTCAAATAATCTTAAACTAGTTATGTATATTATACTAGCTTCGTCCGCGTTAGATTTCTTGTTCCGCCGACCCTTCCCGTCGCGTCGAATCGCCTACCCGTGCAATTTTCCCCGTTTTTGCAACATTTTTCATTACTGCTGATGATGTTATACAACTTATAACTTTTCTCGATAAATAGGCTACCCAACCTAAAAATAATTTTTCAATTCGGACTAGTAGTTCCTGAGATTAGCGCGTTCAATCAAACATACAAAGAAACAAACTCTTCAGCTTTATAATATTATAAGTCTAGATTAGTTTATAAGTTAAATTCAAGTATCCTAGTCAACGTTCAAAAAGTAACCAGTCACACATTTTCGCAATAAATAAAGTTCACCTGTAAATAACAAACAGTCCAAAAGATTTATTATCTCAAGAAAGGCTCCATATTTCAACCACGAAGTTCATTCAAATTCCGACTAAGTTAAAAAAATGTTTGGGCGGAAAGGGAATTGAAACGTTGAAATAGAATTGCTTACACCTAGATCCCTGTTCAAGTAAAAACGTGAAATTGAATGTATTTTCTCTTATGGGTATTCCGGGAACTATAAATAAAGAGAACCGCTTACAAAGGATATGAGAGGGCTATTTAGAGGGAAAGGTTTGCACAGGTCCTTACTGACGGTGTAATTCTCATTCCTTATGAACTGATTAGATATTCTGCCGGTCAAATGGGTCTTAATAACGATGATATATTTATTAGTATATATTTAGAAGTTTTTTTTCTTTTTAATTTGCATACACTGTCCTAATGCTGAGCAAAGACCTCCCCTAAATCACTCCAGGCATTCTTTTCCAGGGCTACGTCAATCCAACCCTTGCAATTCGCGTCTTGGTTTTCTCGCCACCTCTTTCGGGTCGGCCTCGGCGGTGCCGTCAGTCCTCAGGCACATACTGTGTGAAGAATATTGCACAGCGGTTACTGTGCGTGCGACAGGCGTGACCCACCCAATACATTTTAGCTTGGCAGCCTTTTTGCCTACGTCTGGGACCTACGTCGTCCCGTTTCGGAGCGCAGCGTGGTGTTTCGTATCCTGTCGGTAAGTTTAACGCCTAAAATTCTGCGCTTTAGTGCTCCTTGGCAAAGCATAAGACGCAATTTTTGCAACTCATTGTACACATCGAAGAGTTTTCGCTTCAGGAAAATCGGTAGATCACCTTTCATTACCGCCTTCAGGGCACGTTAGTTTCTTAAACTTTCGTATTAATTTGTAATCATTTGAAGGAGAGGAAACTGTACTGTTAAACACTACGAAAATATAGAAAAACGTTAATATTGGGTCACTCAGTGGAAATTTAATTACCCTGTTGAATATTTTTGTTCGCAGAAGTTAGATTAACCACCAACCACAATTTCCTGTTACAAAACACATCACGCAACAAACAAGAGCAGCAATATCCCATTACAAGTGTGTCCCGAAATATATTGAAACACTTTTTGTGTACACGTATGCTAGCGCCATCTATAACACAAACATTTTTCAACTGTCTGTCTATCCACTGGAACGCGCCAATGAAAAAAATCGACGAAAAACGGAAAAACAACTAAACAATTGAGTGTCAGTTGTCAGGGCCTTTTGTTCTAAATACAGTAAAAACATTATTGAGGCGGTTATTACATTGGGCACGCCACAATTGCGGCGGTAAGTCCCCTCTTTGAGGAGTGGATAGAGAGGCGTCACGGCGTCCTCACCTTCCGCCTGACGCAGGTTCTCACCGGGCATGGCTGCTTCGGTGGGTTCCTGTTCAGGATAAAGCGGGAGGATACGTCCGGGTGTTTCCATTGCGAGGATCGTCTGGAGGACACGGTGGAGCATACGGTGGAGGTGTGCCCTGCCTGGGCGGAGCGCCGCCGTGTCCTCGTGGAGGCGATCGGCGGCGGCGACCTCTCGCGTCCGGCCCTGGTGCGAGCCATGGTACGGAGCGAGAGGGAATGGGAAGCCGTCACCTCCTTCTGCGAAGCAGTAATGCTCGCGAAGGAGGAGGCGGGGCGCGTGAGGGAGTGGCAGTCTCTGCGCCCTCACGTCCCTAGCCGCCGCAGGAGGAGACGCCCCGGGCGTCGGGAGTCAATAGCGGACTCCCGGCCACCGTAGGCGCGAGCTTGCGGGTGGTGAGCAGTGGGTAGCTCGCCGCCCGATAAGGACCAAGCTCGGGTCGACGGCGCGCAGTGTTCCACGCGCGCCTCAAAGAGATGTCAGCAGCAGTGTAGGGGTCTACTAGGACCGATGCCTGCCGGGGTCGCGTGATTGTTCGAAAGAGATACCGTGACCCTGGCACATGAGCAACTGATGGAACACGGGTGGGTTTTAGTCAGTAAAAGTCTGACACGCCCTCCCGCTCCGCCCAGAGCGGGAGAAGGCATTTGATGATTTCCCATCCTGAAAAAAAAAAAAAAAAAAAAGGCTGTTATTACATCTCTGCCGCGAAATCTTAGCTGCAAAAACCGCAGTAGCTCCACCATGACTTGTCCGATGTACGACAAGCGAAAGAGAGGCGAAACTGTATATTCGAACAGACATATTTGATTATGATTCTATCTATTCCGCTCGATTTTGCCGACCTCTTCGGAAGCCACTTACACCTCCGTGCTTATCTCACTATTTTGTTGCGGTAGCGCGTTTGTTTTGCTGCCAAGAAAATTGATATCATATAAAATAGATGTTTTTTTATGAAAAAACTAATCTCAGAGGTCTGGTTGCCAAAGCGACGACATTTTGTTTCGATTGCTACTGTTCAACTACCTGACATATTGTTGTATTGTTTATTAGTAGAATCCAAAAAGTGGTTTCTCATCATTATTTTCACGGTGGAGGTGTGCTAAGGCCCCTAAAAATTGATGTTTGATGTTCGGGTATAAATTTAATTCCGATTTTTTGCTTGCGGTTATATTAAATGGAGTTTTTACTTTTATCATCGCAAACAAGATTGAAACTAATCGCTGTCGATTAAGTAAAAAATAGGAGTTTTAAAAAGTTTTATAAGAAATTGCAACTAAAGCATTTTATCATTAATAAACTTTTTTCAATAATCTACCATCATTTAAAGAAAATTCTCTTGGAAAATAAACGCAATGTTTGGGTAAAAAAATTGCACTTAATGAAATGGATCGCTTATACTGTCACCATCATCATTTCAGCCGAAAGACGCCCACTGCTGGACATAGGCCTCCCCCAAGCACTACCACTTCGACCAGTTCTTTGCTTTTCGCATCCAGCGGATTCCCGCGGCCTTCACCGGGCCTTCACCAGGTCATCGGTAGTGAATAGTACTTTATACTAAGTTAGTATGATTGGCAAAATTAACCTTTAATTAAGTACCCTCTAGAAAATCGTTACGTTTCTGCTTTTTCGAGCTTCACTAATTCGTGTCTAACCCTCGTCGGGTTAGACACGAAGATTCTTAATTAACATGTCTTTAATTAGGTACTTTATTAACGTGCGGTAATAATTAAGTTATTTAGAAGCAGGTTATTAATATCTAATTTTGATTTATGCGGGGTGAGTTAGAGTTTACTGGCGATTTTCTAAAGCTTATAAGTAGTCTTAAAAATATTAGTACGAGCTTATGAAATTGTAAATATCTGTTTTTCAGACTAAATGTCATGGTCATTTCTATTCTACCCATTTTTGTAACACCACACATCCCTCTTAACATTGTCATCTCAGCTGAACGCAATTGCCTTTCATTCATCCCTTTTATGGCCCAACATTCTGACTCATACAAGACAATTGGAGTTAAATAGTTAGACCCATTTAACTCGAGTTTCATGATGGAAAAGAATAGATAGTCATGGGGACTACCGACAGGAGAGAAATAAAAAACTTTCGTAAAATAACAACATTATATATTATGTTGTTATTTTTCAGAGATAAGTATGTCAGAGACACGAATCAATAAGTTTTGCCTTTACCAAAACTGGCTGAACGCGGCTCAAGAAGTTTTTACTTCAATTAAACTAAACATCATCATCATCTGCCTAGCCTTTTCCTATGTTGGGGTTAGCTTCCAGTCTATATGTGGGAGTGGCGCGAGGAGGCGAAACGCCGGGGCGAAACTCCGCTGCCGCAACAAATCGTCGCACGGCGGACAGAGCTCCGGTGTGATCTCATGGCAACATGGCGGGTACGATTGTCGCAACCCAGTGCTGGGCACGCCACAATTGCGGCGGTAAGTCCCCTCTTTGAGGAGTGGATAGAGAGGCGCCACGGCGTCCTCACCTTCCGCCTGACGCAGGTTCTCACCGGGCATGGGTGCTTCGGTGGGTTCCTGTTCAGGATAAAGCGGGAGGATACGTTCGGGTGTTTCCATTGCGAGGATCGTCTGGAGGACACGGTGGAGCATACGGTGGAGGTGTGCCCAGCCTGGGCGGGGCACCGCCGTGTCCTCGTGGAGGCGATCGGCGGCGGCGACCTCTCGCGTCCGGCCCTGGTGCGAGCCATGGTACGGAGCGAGAGGGAATGGGAAGCCGTCACCTCCTTCTGCGAAGCAGTAATTCTCGCGAAGGAGGAGGCGGGGCGCGTGAGGGAGTGGCAGTCTCTGCGCCCTCACGTCCCTAGCCGCCGCAGGAGGAGACGCCCCGGGCGTCGGGAGTCGATTGCGGACTCCCGGCCACCGTAGGCGCGAGCTTGCGGGTGGCGAGCAATGGGTAGCTCGCCGCCCGGTAAGGACCAAGCTCGGGTCGACGGCGCGCAGTGTTCCACGCGCGCCTCAAAGAGATGTCAGCAGCAGTGTAGGGGTCTACTAGGACCGATGCCTGCCGGGGTCGCGTGATTGTTCGAAAGAGATACCGTGACCCTGGCACATGGGCAACTGATGGAACACGGGTGGGTTTTAGTCAGTAAAAATCTGACACGCCCTCCCGCTCCGCCCAGAGCGGGAGAAGTCATTTGATGATTTCCCATCCTGAAAAAAAAAAAAAAAAAAAAAAAGCTTCCAGTCTAACCGTATGCAGCTGAATACTAATGCTAAGCAGTCGCCAACCTCCACAACCCAGTAACTGGGTAATACGATACCCCTTGGCAAGACTGCTTGTCAGACCTTCAAGCTTTACCATAACGACTGTCAAAGATCTGCGAATGACAGCTTGAAGCAACGGCTTATCGTGCTTTCCAAGGCATGGAGGAGTCTTACGTAGAATTTCCAATGCGTAATAAAGTCCTGCCGTGATATTTTTAATTCAGTTCATAGGTAATCTTAGATTTAAAACAGTAACTCTTCATTATTCCTGTGACATCTCCGCATAAATTCAGGCTGAGTTCAACGTCTAATAGAAAGCCATTAGTGGCTAAATGTGGCACTTCTGGCAATAGGTTGTTTGTTGCAGAAAGTAATGGTTGTGAGATAGAAATGTGACTGTTGCTAAAACAGACTGTCGTCACGGACATTCGCATGGCGGTAGAAAACTATAAAAGATTCAGACACTTTCTAACACAGTATGTCTATGACGATAGATGTAGTAATTGTGATTGTTAATGTCATCAGTCTATTTACTGGTTACTCTATCTAAAGCTAAAAGAAGAAATAAAATACATTTATTTAGCACAGACTAAACGGCTTACATAAACCTAAAAGGGACACACGGATGGAACGAAGTTCCTTTCGATTAATAAGTGAACGAATTGTAATTTTTTTTTTTTTTTATTTGTTATGTACAAAAAACCTGTATACACTCAAAAAAAATAATCGTCGCGACACCACACTGTTCAATGCGAAATAGAAAGACGAAACGAAAATAACTGGCTTGCTTTCTATGAGAGAGAGAGAGAGAGACAGACAGAGAAACACGCGCACGCCGCACGGCTTACAACCATAGCAAAAAGTGTCGTTACAACTTTGGTCTTAATTTTTTCCGTCTAGCCCCCTTTCGCAACGCCCGATAAGGAACTTCGTTCCAATAACTTAATGTAAGCTAATGTTAAAAATTTAAGAAGTAAGAAGACGCAACGAATGTGATTTTACAAAACCGAACGGTTTATTCCTCTTCTATTCAGTGAGTATTAAAACAGGGACTCCTAATGAATTTAATCAAAACGAAGCAGTAAGTACCTTCAAGTATCATTCCTTCATTTAAAATTCTGTCCAAACTGCAGGTGCCAATTTGGTAAACAAACAACGTAGACTAGTTTAAAGATGGCGGATTTCCAAACGTCAACAGAGCTCGTGCTTGACATCTTTAATACGCTTGTCATGGTTTAGAATCGCGAAGTAATACGCACTGTAGCTTCCTTTTTACGAATCTCAATTTCATTTCAGACGTGCTTATTTCACTAAAGGGAAAACAAATCTGAAGGTTTAAGATTTGGAGGAAAGGGGACGGCTGTCAGATCTGGGAAGGAAATAATAAAATCTTTGAGGAACTTACATTATCTGTGGGCAGCAAAAATGTTTTATGTGTCAAGAAAATATGTGCAACCGAAATAGAATATTTTTTTGAAAAAACAGGTATATTTTACTAATTTACGAAGTCGATTTAAATAATTTCTAAGTAATATTTTTTTATTTGAATATTCTATTACATTCATTATGACTATGTACGTCATTCAAAGTATTTTTTAAGAAATTATTTTGAATTTTCAGATTTCCGCACTCATGACATATCAATTCATTTTTAAAGAGTCTTCTATACATTCGTCCTATTCACTCCAATCCGCAATCACATCGCGCAATCATAAAACAAACACTTTTGACAAAAAAGACATTTAAAAAACAAAACAATGATGTGAGAATAGAACCGGATCGAGAGATAAAAATAATGCGTAAAATATTCATTGAATAGTCTAAAATTATCGTTACACTGGAATAGTTTGAGCGAATCTTTACACTAGCGAGAATGGCGATCTTCATACCACTTGACTTGAATATTGCAAATCCCAGCCTAGATTTTATCTTTCAGCCTCTACCATATTCTCTTCGAACAATCTTGAATAAAATCATGTCGAATTTTCCGCACATTATACTATATTCATAGAAAGAATATTTAAGAAACTCTGTGGATTCCTAAAACCAACATTATTTTTTTAAATAGCATTGAACATTCAAGATGTTGTTCTGATAATATCTAATTATAAAATTAAAGATGTATTTCGTTTCTGTTTACGTGTACATTAATATCAAAATTTGTGTATAGTAAAGAAAACTCGATGTTTTTTGAGTCGTTAAAGCCGTGCGAAACAATAGTTGGCCGCTTGTTAGATATTTATTATATACATACGTGAAAATTTGTGTGGATTTCGGTTGTCATGATATAGGCACGTGATAAGGAGGAATGAAGAAAATGTCGTGAGGAAAGTTGTGAGTATGAATGTCGATTGGTATAAGAGTATGAGGACACTAAAGAAACGTAACTAACTCTTTTGAACAGATCTCGCGACCCTGGCGCATTCTCCTAACATTTTCGAATACATACTTTCCTATGGCCGTGTGCTATTATCGAATATATTTACTCCATTTAGATTATATAAAATCTCGCCCGAGGCGTAGATATACCGCTGCATACAGCCACTATGAACTACAATATTCAATTCCCTGTAAATTCACAATGGTATAGCGCTCTCACGGAAAACACACATTCTGCAACGTCACTAGTTCTTCCCCCGACGAACAAAAATAACCCCTATATTATGCTTCTCAAAAACCGTCTTTATCACACCAAGTTAAGATTTTTCAGGACCGCATTTGAATGTTTGCTAGTTTGTATTCGTCATAGGACCGCGGGTCGAGTCTTTGTTCTTAAAAAACTCGCTTTGTTTGTCTGTTTCCTATAGCCCGACAGACTTGCGGATGTGTTGTTTTGATATCTTATAAACAACTTGTTTGTTACACACCACCACAGGAAGTTATAAAAGTAACATATTTGTCGTTGTGGAGACCACGTTACTAACTTTTAGAATAATTACGTGCGGTGGCATTGAGCGGTGCCGGGAGACCAAGTAGTTTGTGTCTGATCGTTATTTTTGCTTCGTAGAAAAGGATGGAAAAATAAGTAAACATGCTATAGAAAATAAGCTTAGGAGGTTAGAGTCCCTTGTGGACTACTAGCTAACGAAAGGAATCCCTTTCAGCTAACAACTCGATCTCAGTTTCGACAGCATAGCACACACAATTTTCTTGCAGACATAGAAAAGTAATAACATTTCTATGCGAATGTGATACACTCCAAAGTTAATGCGCTCTGGGTCTTTCTTTCCGTAATAATGGACCAAAGGATGTGGACGCACAGATTTATTACCCTGTTTTATATTTATTACTTTGATCATTGGTACTTTCCATTTAATATGGAAGAGGAATTTTCATGCGTGACCGCGTTCGGTTGCAATTTATTTCGCGTCTTGGTTTAGCTTTTCGAATGGATTTCCTGAGAGGACCTACTGTTATGAATGGCTTTCATTTGGTTTAGGAAGCTCGTATACATATATCATTATTTGAAGTTGTAAGTCTTATACCGGATAATATGTTCTACACACCGGACAATAAAGATAGTGAGGGACCCACCGGGGTCGCGTGATTGTTCGAAAGAGATACCGTGACCCTGGCACATGGGCAACTGATGGAACACGGGTGGGTTTTAGACAGTAAAAGTTTGACACGCCCTCCCGCTCCGCCCAGAGCGGGAGAAGTCATCTGATGATTTCCCATCCAGAAAAAAAAAAAAAAAGATAGTGAGGGACTGATATAGACTCATAGTATTTTTTATTGCCTTGTATGTGCCTTGATCACTATTTCAAGATGAAAAAGAAAACATGTACCGGTGTAATTCCACTGATTTTGCCAAGTTGCATCGCTTCCCTAGATTCCAAATTACATTTACCAAAGCTATAATCTTCAAGATCATTAGTTTTAACAATACCCAAGTCACAATAGTGGCTTTTGATTTTGAAGATAGCTGAACGCGCAAAATCTTCTTAAATTGTTTGTCACCCAAAATGATAATTTCAAAGGATTTTGGCAATCTTTTAGTAGACGTTTTCGATGAGCTTGACTAATTCATAAAACTCTGCACAATCGACTCCGATCTGGGAGGCGAGAAATAAGAAGACTATGAATAAGACCAATGAAAATATATCGTTTTACTTTTATTTCAATGTCGATTTTTACTAAATGTCTTGTTATCTACGACACCGTCTGGAAGCGTCAAGTGGTAATATTGTCCCACTGCTTGCTGGCCTATTTCGCAACATAGTCAGTTAATTTTCCTGCCAGGGTCGCGAAATTTGTTCGAAAGAGTTACCGGGGCCCTGCTATATAGGTAACTGAAGGAACACGGGTGGGTTTTTTTTAAATTATTATTATTGCTGTTCTTTTTTTTGTACTTTACTAACATAGTTGTTAAGTACCTACTAACACAAATATGGATTAATTAATCTGAAATAAAGTTTATAATATATATATTAGTCAGTAAAAGTCTGACATGCCCTTCCGCTCCACCGATCCTCCAGGATTGTCATACAGGCTACCGCCTGTATGACAATCCTGGAGGATCGTACCTGAAGATACACTTCCAGTCTTACCTGAAGATGGGCACCGTAACCGAGGCAAACCTCGGATAAGCTAGCGAGAAGTTCTGCACTTATTCTTAGCTGACTTGTCGGAGATGGCAAAACATAGAAGAAGAGAAAAATACTCTAGAAAGATGCGAGCGAGACCATGATCCAACAGTGGTAAAACATACCTAAATTAATAAACAGGATTGATATCGATGAACAAACAAAGTATTTCTAAAAAGTTAAGCTGTTAAAATCTTCAGTAAACAGAAATTCATAAGTTTATTTGAAACGAAGGAAATCGTAGAGTGAGTAATATGGACCATTACATACGACACTCATAAAATCTGCATATGATTCAGCAAATGCAATTTGCTTTTAAATTCACAAAGTTCTGGTGTTTATTGATATTTATTGCGAGTGTCGAGGATTTGCAGTTCAATGGAGGATTATGCAGAAGATATTTTTGTTTGAAATTGTTTTGAAAAAGCAGCAGCGATACAGGAGAAAATAATATATTAATGTTAAAAAAAGCGTACAATTACAAAACTCAGTAAGTATGTCGGAATTCTTTTAATATTCTACTCTTTGTTTTCCTATGGGTAATGAATAGAATGAAAGATTCGTTTTTCACGCGCATGGTGGTCCTACAAAATTCGATAGTTTTTAAAACTGCCTCTTTTTTTTTGCATGAAACTATGCCTGAAAACTAGGACGGGCGGCGGATATTCGACACCTGATATAATCCGTCTCACTTTAATGACGTCACATTTTAACGAACTACCCTCGTCTCCCAGCCAAACTTTTTAAGAGAATTTTATCGAAGCTTTTCTTGTAAATACCAAGGTTAACGCTGTTATTCAATTTGTTCCATTAAGATAGTATTGTGAAGGAAAATAATATTCTACTACGAAAATGGTTTATTATTATAGTAATTTTAGCGGTTTGGGAACTAACTGATTGATATTCTGAGATAAAAATGGGGTTTAAAACCAAAAGCTCATCATAGGTGGCACCACTGTTGTCCGTCCGTCCGCTAAGAAAAGTGTAGGCCACTTGAAATGAACTTAGTGGAAAGCACATTAAATTTTGAACGTTTTATAATTTATAGGTTATCTTGTGTTTATTTAAATTTAGTTAATTTTTAGTGAAGACATAAATAACCTGATCGGAGAACCAACTCGAGGGTGGTCTTCTTGACTGAAAAACTTTCAGAGAACAGAGATTTGATTTATAGTAATGATTTAGTTTGATGATAATTATAAGCAGAAAGACACATTTACTATAATTTACGTAATATCGTACCACAAGTTCCTACACGCTTCCATAGAAAACCAAACTAAAAAGTAGAAAATAATGGTGTTCGCAACGGAGCTGGAACGCGCCAATGCTAAGCTCGTCGCTGCGTCGCGTATGGAACGCGACGGGCGGTCCTGCGCCGGCGGCGGCCATTGTTTTCACGACTAACGACTGCACTGCACGAAACGAGACGAGACGCGCAATGCGCGTATCCTTATTTTATTTCTTTTTTATTATTCTGTAATGTCAAGAGTAAACGCTTCAAACCTACTTCGAGTAATTTATTTAAGTTGATCTCCCCAACACATGGTGACCCCGACGTGATCAACTGAAGAAATATTGAAGAGGCGACCGTGTGGCGTGGTGTGGTGCCAGGAAACGACAACGAGCTGAGCTGCTGAGAATCCTTGATGACCGTGTGTGCGTGCTGATGACCCACCTGTCCCTGCAATGCTGTGTAGTGAGTGATTTGGTCGGTTCACAGGGAAGTACGTCCAATTTTGGTACATAACATGCTTATGCTAATCTACAGGTCCGACATTCATAATCAGCCGATTTCTGTGCACCAGACATTCTTTACTGTCTCGAGTTACTGATAATTTCTTGTGTAGGTACCTACTATATACTGAAATGACACCTAGGTACCTACCCAACTACTTGTAAATGATGATTAAATAGTTAGGTCTACTTATATGACAACTGCCCACCTAACTACTTACTTAACTTGCACCTTATGGAGTCAGATTCTAAAACAAGTTGCTAAGTAAGCAGGTACTAATTACTAATTCAATGACAAGCATACCTGCCTTACTAGTAACTACTTACTTTCTCTTTCACTTTGCTTACGGGACCACCCTGGCATTTTCCAGACTTGCTGTGCTGCCTGCTTCTTGGGTCCTGTTGGAATGCGCTGCTATTAACTAACCTACAGATCTCTGCTACTGCGTGCATCCTGCGCTGTGTAACCTGCTTTGCTTGTGTGAGTCGCTGACTGCACGAGATGTTGTCGTAGCCATTGCGCGACATACACGGTTTGGCTTTATTTTCTTTTACCAGTATAGCTAATTTCTTGACGGTCTGTTCAGTTCTTGTAAGTGTTCACCATGTCGGCTGAATTGAAATCTCTTATTCAACAACGTGGTACGATAAAGGCTAGAGTAACTATATTTTCTAAATACATAAATACTATAAAACTAATAGAGGCTGACAGTATTCCTAAACAAATAATTATTGAAACTGAATTAAAACTATCAAGATTCAAAGAATTGTTGGTACAATTTGATGATATAAAAACTAAAATTGAGAGTTTAGATCCTGATCAGTTAGAAGAAAATGACATAATTGAAAATGAATTTTGCTCTAACATGGCTAAAGCTCAACTGATTATTGAAAGTCTTGCCCCTAGTGATATAATACCTGAAAATAGGAACTGTAATTCAATATCTACATGTCAGCATATCAATCAAGATAACCGTAACTATAACATTAAGTTGCCTACAATACAGCTGCCTTCTTTTAATGGAAACTATTTAAATTGGATGGAATTTCGAGACACTTTCGATTCTCTAATCAACAACAATGATACTATTCCAGAAATAAACAAGTTTCATTACCTTCGCTCTTCATTGAAGGAAGGGGCATCTGATATAATAAAATCAATTGAGTTTACTGCTGCCAACTATAAATTAGCTTGGAAGTTACTTACGGAACGCTTTGATAACAACCGGATACTTACTAATAATCATTTAAAGGCTGTCTTGAATTTTGACATAATATCTAAAGAAAATTACAAGTCACTTCGTACTATGATAGATTACTATTCTAAAAATATTCGAGCCCTATCTTCTTTAAATGATCCTGAATCCCGCTGGGATATTTTACTTGTGTATATTATGGTGTCCAAACTAGATGGCGCCACAAGTCGCATATGGGAGGAACACAGGAGTACTATTTCTACTTCGCCAACAATAGAAGAATTCTATAATTTCTTAAGAAATCGTGCTGACGTTTTAGAAACCTTACAGTACAGCAATAATAATGTTGCTACTAAAACTGAAAAACATACTCACTCTAAAGACAATAAACAAACTAAATCATTTGTTTCTTCTTCAAACATTAATGAAAAGGGCTGTGTTGTATGTTCACAAGATCATTTACTATATAAATGTAATAAATTTAAAGACATGACGTTGGATGCTCGATTTATGGAAGTTAATAAGCATAAGCTCTGTCACAACTGTTTGCGTCCTGGTCATTACTCTGCTCACTGCAAACATAATTATTGTAAAATCTGCAACAAAAGACACAATTTACTGCTACATAAACCACAGTCAAATAAAGAGAAGACAAACTCACCTGTTGATACTTCTTCTGCAACATCAGTTCCTCAAGAAGCAAGTTCCTCTCAGACATCTACTATTGCCATGTTTAATCCTGTATCACTCTCTGTGGCAATGCCCAGGCAGATTCTTTTATGCACTGCTCAAGTAAAATTAATTGATAGCCGATCTTCTGAAACACACACTGTGAGAGCATTACTAGATAATGGAAGCCAGTCTTCATTTATAACTGAAAGAATGCAAAGAAAATTGAATTTAACCTGTTCTGATACTAATATTTCAATAGCTGGTATAAATAATAAGTTAAGTAATACTACTAAAAGGTGTAACATAAAACTTAAATCTCGGATTAACCTATTCCATGCTAATGTTTCATGTCTTTTAGTGCCTGATATCACTGGCATGTTGCCCAGCTCAAGGGTTAACACTTCTGAATGGAATCTTCCCAAATCTATAGAACTAGCAGATCCTACCTACTATATGCCCTCTGAAATTGACTTACTGCTAGGAGCCGATATTTATTGGGAAATTGTAGATTCTGAACAAATTAAGTTAGGGAAAAATAAACCTACTCTAATAAAATCTAAACTGGGTTGGCTCATGTCAGGCCCTGCCGGTGGGGGCCCTACTACTACTACTAATTCTAACTTTTCTCAGGAAATTAGGGACTCTCTGGCTAGGTTCTGGGAAGTTGAAGATATTCCGGCTCTGCCAAATGAAAATACTAAGTTTTCTAATGAGGAACAATATTGTGAAAACCATTTTAATGAAAACACTGTCCGCCTGAGTGATGGGAGGTTTTGTGTAAAACTTCCACTGCGTGAAGATCCCAGTAAGGCTTTAGGGGACTCTTATCTTATTGCTAAAAGGCGCTTCTTTAACTTAGAAAAGAAACTAAATAAATCTAAAATAAAAAATGAATATACTGATTTTATTAACGAATATCGCAGATTAGGGCATTTATCTGAAGTAAGCCGTCCTAGCTTTGGATATTACATTCCTCACCATGCAGTAATTCGTGATAGCAGTGAAACCACTCGGTTAAGAGTAGTCTTTGATGCTTCTTGTAAAACTTCTACCAATAAGTCACTAAATGATATCCAATTTGTTGGACCAGTAGTACAGGACGATTTAATGGCAATTCTGCTCAGGTTCCGTCAGTATGCCTATGTGGTGACGGGAGATATTGAAAAAATGTATAGGCAGGTTATGGTAAATGAATCACAGCGTCATTTACAGCTTATTCTTTGGAGGGAAGACGAAAGTCAACCACTCAAAACCTTGCAACTCAATACTGTCACTTATGGGACAGCTTCAGCTCCCTATCTGAGTACTAGGTGTCTTGTCCAACTCGCAGCGGAGTGTAGTGATGAAGCTGTTGCCAATACTATCAGACATGACTTCTATGTTGACGACCTGAACACTGGTTCAGACTCAAAATCTCTATTAAAGGCTAAAATTTCGGGAGTGATTGCCAAACTTGCTGAAGGCTGCTTTCCTTTGCGTAAATTTAGAACAAATTCTCCCGATATTCTTGATAGCATACTTACAACTGACCAATCTCAAGACTTTAGTAAACAATCTTCTGTCTTAGGATTAAAATGGTCACCTATCTCTGACAGTTTAAACTACTCAGTCGAAAATAAATCGATTCCTAAAGTTACGAAACGCTCTATACTGTCGAACTCGTGTCGAATATTTGATCCCTTAGGTCTTTTATCTGCCTGCACTATTTTTCATAAAATCTTACTACAAAGGCTCTGGTTACTTAAACTAGATTGGGATGATGAAGTTCCAAAAGAAATTCAGAATTCATGGATAGAATTCCATAATGAAACGCAACATTTTACTCACATTCAGATACCTAGATACATTTTCTGCAGTTCTCCTATGTATATAGAGGCTCACTGCTTTACTGATGCCTCGCAAAATGCCTATGCTGCATGTGTTTATCTCAAATCGACTGGTCATCAAGGTGAAGTTAACTGTAACTTATTATGTGCTAAAGCTAAGGTTTCTCCTTTGAAATCGGAAACAATTCCCCGTCTGGAATTGTTAGGCGCTTTACTTGGTGCAAAACTATACTCTAAAGTATATCACTCGTTAAACCTTAAGATTGCACGCTCAATATTTTGGACGGACTCAACCATAGTACTAGGGTGGTTACACACTCCACCTAAGACTCTTAAAACTTATGTAAGCAATCGTATTGAACAGATTCGAGAATTAACTGACATAACTACATGGCGTCATGTACCTTCTGAACATAATCCTGCTGACATGGCTTCCAGGGGCATTCAACCACGTCTTCTTAATAATAATATTCTTTGGTGGCATGGTCCTATCTTTCTGACCAAGTGTGAACATGAATGGCCCCAATCTAAATCTAATCCTTCTACTTTACCTGAAATAAAAATAAGTTTAAATGTTAGCACTATGTCTAGTGACGTCATACCCTTTGAAAAATATTCTAAACTATACAAACTACAAAGAATATTTGCTTACATACTGAGATTTATGAATAACATTAAAAAATCTAATACTAAATTAAATGGTGAACTTACCTGTTCTGAGTTAAATAACTCACTGTTACTTCTAGCTAAAGCGTCACAAAGAGAATGTTTTTCAAAGGAAATTCACTCACTTGAAACTTTGGAAAAATTAAACTCTAAGTCACGAGTTCTATCTTTGAACCCTTTTTTGGATCGACAGGGTGTCATACGTGTCGGTGGAAGGATCGACAATGCATCTTACTGTCCCTATGAAAAAAGACATCCCATACTGCTAGACCCCAAACACACTTTCTCAAAACTTTTATTTGAGCAAGAACATCTTCGTCTCCTACACTGTGGCCCTCAGCAACTGTTAAACACTATCCGTGAGCAATTTTGGCCTACAGGTGGGAAAATATTAGCTGCGACTACTGTCAGAAAGTGTGTTCGTTGTCAAAGATTTAGAGCTAAGCCTTTAGAACCCATAATGGGTAATCTACCGGAATCTCGTGTAACTCCTGCTCCACCATTTGCGACTTGTGGTACTGATTTTGCAGGACCCTTTTTAATTTTAAATAGGAAGGGTCGCGGTGCCAAGAGCTCCAAGTGCTATTTATGCATATTTGTATGTTTTAGCACGAAAGCTGTACACTTGGAGGTCGTGAGCGACCTGAGTAGTGATGCCTTCATTTTATGCTTGCGTAGACTCATAGCACGAAGAGGTAAACCTCACACCATATACTGTGACAATGGAAAAAACTTTGTAGGAGCTTGTAATGAACTGAACAGACTGCTCAAGGAAAATGAACGTTCAGTTAGCGACTTCGCGAGCAAGGAGGGTATAACTTTTAAGTTTTCTCCCGCGTATGCACCGCATTTCGGCGGTATCTGGGAAGCAGGAGTCAAGACAGCTAAACATCATCTAAAACGGATAGCGAGTAACTCTAGTTTAACGTTTGAAGAATTATATACTCTGTTTGCACAGATTGAGGCCATTATGAATTCACGGCCCATTACTTCTATGTCTGCTGATCCTTCTGATCTGTCAGCACTTACACCGGGACACTTCCTTGTGGGCCGACCATTGACCTCACTGCCTTCACCCGTTATCGAAAAGGCCAGCATCAATCGATACCAGCTGATTGAGCGCTTGAGACACCACTTCTGGTCCCGATGGACAAAGGACTACTTATCCACTCTACAGCAACGCGTCAAGTGGCAGCGTGCACAAGACCATGTTCGTGTTGGCGACCTGGTCCTCATCCTGGACGACCAGCTGCCACCTATGAAGTGGCTCATGGGCCGCATCATCAAGCTGTACCTAGGAGCTGACGGCGTATGCAGAGTGGTTGATGTGAAGACTGAGAACGGCGTCATTCATAGGCCCGTCTCAAAACTATCATTACTAGATTCCCAAGAGCTCCTTGGGGAACGTGTCCCCAAGGGGGGGGAGGATGTTCGCAACGGAGCTGGAACGCGCCAATGCTAAGCTCGTCGCTGCGTCGCGTATGGAACGCGACGGGCGGTCCTGCGCCGGCGGCGGCCATTGTTTTCACGACTAACGACTGCACTGCACGAAACGAGACGAGACGCGCAATGCGCGTATCCTTATTTTATTTCTTTTTTATTATTCTGTAATGTCAAGAGTAAACGCTTCAAACCTACTTCGAGTAATTTATTTAAGTTGATCTCCCCAACAAATGGAAAAAAAGCGTGGGGTGCTTTTAAAGGTATTTTTTTAGTGATCAGGAACCCCACGCTTTTTTCCATTATTTTCTACTTTTTAGTTTGGTTTTCTATGGAAACGTGTTTTTTAGTTTTTTTTAACTATTATTTATCTTCAATTTTTTAGGGTGTTTCGAATTTTGAGACGTATGTCAGCGTAGTTTGTTACGTATGTCAGCGTAGTTTTAGAAGACAGTTTTTTTGCTGTCCTGGTAACCCTGGCAAAGATAATGGCACAAATTTATGAAATGATTGCATTGTCATCGGTCTTTGACAGGTGTGCAAAGTTTGAATTAAATCTGGTCGTTTAAAGTGGGCCAAATCGCGCTTTAAGGAGTCGGTTACAAAAAACATACAAACATACAAGTGAAGCTAATATAAAGCGTGTAAAAACGGCTTAGTTATCGTCAGAGCCTCACATGCATACAACTTTCACCGAAAAAAAAAAATTGTTGTTTAAAATGGATAACACATAACGTTGACGTATTTTTGGGTTTCCAATTTATACTTTGGAGAGCTTTCTTATAGTTTTCTTCTTTTAATATCTTTGGGGAATACTTGGAATTTTACCGTCAACACCTTCGTAAGTGGGCATATTAATTAACTATTAGTAATAGAAGTTGCTTCTTTACCAAAAAACTATAGATAGTGACAGCTAGCTGTCAAAACCTTGATGCAGTGGTAGCACTGACATCTGGAGTGAGCAAGTGGGAATTTTTATCCTCAGTGGCGGTTCTAAAAGTTGCAAAAGTTCAATTGAATCAACAAAAAAACGCTTCTCGATTTAAATAGAAAATCTCCAATTTGAAGTTACTAAATCAAATGAAAAAGCAATACGCTTTTCAAGTGCCTGTTCGCTTGAAAGTATATATTTTGGGGACAAAGCACAGGCAATCTAACCTATAAATAGATTTCTTTCGCCAAAAGCAATAGTAGGCAATAAAATGGATTATTTCCCTCCAGGCCGCCATTTTCCCCGCCCTAACTTACTGCCCTCTTCTAATTGCAAGTTTCTTCCGAACATCTGCTGTCTTTTTAATTAATGATCATGTCCCACCTCCTGAGACAGTGTTGTATTTTTTAGTCTACTTCGGTAAGACACTTGTCATTAAGTTCGTTACGTTTTTGCTCAATATTCTCGACGAAAATGTGGAGACAATATTTCTAGGTTTTGTTTTTAAGAGATTAATGTTGTAATTTTTTAAAATCTTTTTAAATGTGAGTCGTTGGGTTTATATTCTTTTTTTCCCACGGGTGTCATAAAAGGCTTACTTAATAAGGGACTTACTAGAGAATGGGCAGTAGCGTTCTCTATGCATTTTACCATCATACTACGATCGCCAACCCGCCTACCAAGCGTGGCGATTATGACAAATCCCTCTAAATTGGGGAGGCCTATGTCCAGCAGTGGACGTCTTTCGGCTGAAATGATGAGTATTTATTTATCCAGACCTAAATATATATTATTGTTTTTTACAATTTTAAAACAATCCATTATGCATTTAACTAACAATTCTCGAGAGAGGTTGCCTAAGAAATTATTAACCTAGGAAATAATAGAATGGGCTATAACTTATCACTAAGTACCTACTGTTATAGCCATCTTGTGTCTCCCGGCATGGCGACGGCGACGGCTTGGCCGAAGATTTCCTTTATGATTTCTAGACCTTTCGACCTAGAACCAGCTTAAACTTATGATAATGTAGAAGGTATATCTAAGTTGGTAATATTATGGTACCCTTAGCGAGCCGTCGCTCTAGTTGTAAGTTTCTAAGCCCTGGCCTTAATTTATTAAGGTAGCCGCAGACAAGTTCGGTTAAGCAGCCAACATCATAAGTTGACCTGGGAAATATCATTCCTAAAAGTATTACCTTTTCTTATAGACAGCAAAATGTTCATGGTTGTTAGCTGTTGCTGTCTAATTGTATCACAGCTCCACTTACTACTAAAATTACAACGATTCTGTCCAAATTCAAATCCTCGCCTAGCACTTTCCTGTGCAAATTACGGCTTTTTTTCACACACAACGAATATAAACAGCTAATAGATAAGTCGTGGAAAGTATTGTACTCTTCTCATATAAATTTTATCAGTGGCAATGCAAGCCTTAAGTGGTTCATACCTTACAGCCGGCTTGATACCAGAGGAGCGTTCGATCTCCATTAGTAAAGACGCTCGCAGTTAATTGCCAATACGTTGGCTAAGTGCCCCTATTTAGTCGCGGTACCCTTAGATTAATAACTATAAAATGGCTCATAAAGCTCACAATAACCTGAGCCATGGACCATGGACCTAGGTTATATTGAAGGAGTTAACTGTAAGAGGTTAATCTGTCTTGCCCCTTGCTTATTTAATTTCGTACTTTACCATTTCGAAATCTTTGAAAATGATGAAATCTAAAGTAAAAACCGGCCAAGTGCGAGTCGGACTCGCGCACCGAGGGTTCCGTACAAACCTGTAGGTATTTTCGGTTTAAAAATAAATGTTTTTTTTTAATTTTTATATTTCAGTTGATTGAATGTACGGTAAATTGCGGTTTACGATTTATGACGTTTTTAAAAAAAACTACTCACTCGATCTCGTTCAAACCAATTTTCGGTGGTAGTTTACATGGTAATGTACATCATATATTTTTTTTAGTTTTATCATTCTCTTATTTTAGAAGTTCCGGGGGGTGGGGGGGGGGCGCCCGTTTTACCACTTTGGAAGTGTCTCTCGCGCAAACTATTCAGTTTTGAACAAAATGATATTAGAAACCTCATTACCATTTTTGAAGACCTATTCATAGATACTCCACACGCATGGGTATGATGAAAAAAAAAATTATGAGTTTCAGTTCTATGTATGGGGAACCCCAAAATTTTTTTTTTCTATTTTAGTGTAAAAATCTTAATGCGGTTTACAGAATACATCTACTTACCAAGTTTCAACAGCATAGCTCTTATAGTTTCGGAAAAAAGTGGCTGTGACATACGGACGGACAGACAGACAGACAGACCGACAGACAGACAGACATGACGAATCTATAAGGGTTCCGTTTTTTGCCATTTGGTAACGGAACCCTAAAAAAGTTAAAATTACTCGGTCATGAGCATAAACTGTTTATTATACAAACAGTTTTTTATTATATATCCATAGATTTAGTAAACTACTTTTTGCGTACTTCCGAATACATAAAATATACAATTTACATAATAATTTCGGAAATACTTTGTATCCTTTCTAAGCTACCACATACTATATAATTAATGTCAGACTAGCGAACAGATTGTTCCATCGCCAAAATCATCGTTTAAATTTACGCTGACACTTATATTTAAAATTAAATCCTACAAATAGGCTTTAAATTTCCCGGACTATATTTCAATAGTTGAAATACTTTTTGCTCCGTATTTTTCGCAGCGCCATTTTTATTTTGCGCCACCACACTTTGATCTCTGGCTTGCAGTCAAAATGCACATGTCGGATTTAAATCGTAGGTCTCGATGGACATTTTATTCCCGACTAGATATTGGACAGCTAAACGCAAATAGGTACGGAACCCGCTTACCTCGCCTGAAATCTCCCGGCGATTTATACATGAACAGATTTTTAATATTCTTTTGCTAGGTGGATTATTTATTCCTCCAACTTTTTAAACTTCTTGTAGGTACGCTATCTTAAGTTTTATTGGATCGTATGTTATTATAGTTTGTAATTTATTTTATTGCTTTCGACGCCTTTTTCCTGTTTATTTTCCTTTCCAAGACACGAAAACGTCCCATTTGACTTATGTTTTTGCTGAATAAAAATGGTCTACTTAAATTGATATAATGTCAACAAATATATGAGTGAAACCGTAAGAGGGTACCTCCTTACACAATGTAGTCTTGCGAAAGTAAATATCACTTGGCTACTCACTATTCCCATTCATACTTCCCTAAAGACAATCAGAATCTTTACAATGGATGAAATGAGCCAGGCTTCTTAAGTTTCTAGCCTCAGGTACGACTTTGTGATGGAAATAGACTTCTAAAACTACAAGAAAATCCTTTGCAAAGGATCCTGCAACCGTTGTAAAACTGGTCTTAGAGGAGTAAATTGTTTTTGTGCCCTTGGGCGTTTTGCATCGTCTGGAAACAAGTGAGCCAGGAAATATTAAGCGGTCGCCATCTACTTTAAGTGTTCCTTGCGACCATGTAGCACAAGCTTATCTTCAAGTTTGTAAAGATGCAGACATTTTACAACTGTTTGAAGAAAATGTCATAAAAATAGCCATTATCTAGAGAAATCTTGAACTTAAATCTCTGTATTCTCAGTGGTGCCGACGAAATTATTTCTTTTGGCACCAGCTGCAGAATTCTTTTGTAAAAATGGCACAAAAGGGAATAGTAACGTAGTCTACAAAGAAATAAATGGATAATTTAAGTTGACTGCTCGTAGCAATTCTTCAGAAAAGACAAATACTTGTATGAAAACAAAATAAATCACGTAGAATTAAAACACTGAGGTATAGAAGATATATTTTTGGGAATTATGTCTATAGATTCAGTTTTTCGTAAAAAATTTTGATACTGCAAATTAAAATAATGAGGTTTTAAGGATGGGTACATATTTTAGGGGATAATGTATTAGAATTCGGGTGACCTTCAAAATAGTCGAGAAAAAGACTAGGTAGATTAATGTATTAAAATTCAGTCTTGCGTAATTTTACTTGGAATTCAAGGACCAGCTGGTTTCGGATCACCGCATGAATATAAGCAAAGGTTGTTGAAGAGACCGAGAGAATAACTTTCAGGTGGCTCTCAGACTACTGAGGCATATTTTAGTGAGCGGTCCTCAATTACAACAGGTGCACAAGGGGATTCACGAAAGTACTTGGAGCGGAGATATATTTATGTTTTTCCTTTTAAAAATGCTCAAGAAAGCGGAATTGAGAATGGATATGGTTATTTAGGTTTTTTACGAAGTTCGAGTTACAAAGAGTATATGCTATAAGAAATATTGTAGTACATGTCATTTGCATAATGGGTGTTTCCATCGACAGAAATGATGAACAATACATACTGTTATTCCATATATAACCCAATTAGGGATAAATAATTAAAAATCCTTCCTTGGTCCTAAACTTCCCTATAGGAAACCTTGTGGCAAATTTCATGTTTCTAAATAGTTTCTGTCAGTGAATTAAGATTTTTATCAAGTAGAATATTCATTTCAACTAAGTTCTGTAGAAGAAACGAGAGATTACGGTGTCTGCATTACGATATCTCAAGTCATTGCCTTACTTACGACTAAAATCTGGTCTTAATGTTGCCTTTTCAGCCTATTGTGTGCGCCGTGAAGGCTCAATTCATACTGGCTTTAACGGCTTTTAACAAACTCAAGAAACTAGAAGCTTTTAACCAGAAAGGAAGTGAATCGGAATTGTTGCATGTTAGGTGGGTTCGTGACGGTAGAAAATTCTAACAAATAATAGGGTAGGTAGAGGTACTGCAAGATGTATGATGATATATTTTGAGTCTTGTTGCAGAGCCAGCATAGACTGCTTTTAAAAGTAGTAAATGGTTAATACCAGTGTAAGTTCGTAACTGTAAAATAAATTGCATGTTGGCTTGAGTTTGTACCTACTGGACAAGATTCTGCATTATTAATATTTTGTATATCTTTTTAGTTTTACATTCTGTTTGTGAATTAAGTGTAACTTCATGTTTTCAGGTTCAACTTTTTGAATACTATTGTTACCAATTTTTCAATATTAGCGCTTATTACTAAGTAAGGTATCATATTTATCTGATAGATTGTTTAATGCTTGTGATGTTTACCTATAAGTAACTAATACAGTGTTATTTTAGTTTTATAAATGTATTATTTGTTTGTCTTATTGTTAGTGTAACCAATTGTTGGTGAACCTAATAATATAAATAAATTTGAGCCACTAAATAAATAAAGCAGTGATATAAAACGATTCTAAGATTCATTGTTTCATGCTAGCATATTTTTTTATACCAAAACAGAAGCAAGAAAAACATCGTATGAACCTTTAAACTAAATATGTTATCACCAGTTTTGACACCATACAATTCCATCATGCAGAATTCCCTCAAGATCATACAATTCCATTCCGCAATCCATCTCTCACAGAGACGCAAGCATCAACAATTTCAAAGCGTTATATTTTAAGTTTTCCCCGCCGACACAAACAGTATTATGGTACCCATTCCTGGTAATCTCATCTTCTTCGCCGACGGTAAGGCGGGCACATTGTTCCACCTTTATCTCAGGTAAATTACGTTTGGGCCCAGATATTCGTTGCCGGCTGTCTTTTGTTTTGCCTTTCTCCCTTGTAATTGCAGTTTTAGTTTTAAATCTTCATGTAAAAGATAGCCGATAATCGTTTATGCCTGTGTCTTTGTGTTGTTTTGTTTTGATGCTGTTTTTGTTTCTGCGTCTACATGAACATGTGGTTTGGCTCCGAATTTAAGTACCTCAGTTAGAGCTCTGCCGCTACTAAAATTTTATTTTCTGAAACGGCTTTAATGCGTTACAGTAACCGTGTATCTTCGAAATACGAGCATTTTCACAATATTGGAAACCATATTATTATTTTCAATTATTATTTATACCAGGCAGTGGCTTAACCTGATACGTCTTCAAGATTTTGTATCCCGGAACATTTTAACCCTATATTCTGTCGGCATCCAATAATTTTCAAAGATGGCAGGCTGCGGTTTCCATATGGATGAACTTAAAATTTAATTAAATCACGAGCTGCAAGTACGTCCGTCGTCAGTGATGATGTTTATGGTTTGCACAAATACAAGCGGTTTGTAGATAGTAGAATATTTGCTTGTGAGTACGGTAACCGAGTAATGATTATTGTTGGGTCTTGTGTTGGCAGCCTGTCATGGTGGTTGCAACTTTATCTGTAACCTTACAGACGGTCCTTTCTTTGAAAGCGGATCATATTAAAAAGAATTCATTCAATAAATGAATATATTATACTTTAATTGAGATTTTTTTTACGTAATAAAGAAACTCATTAGATCGTTCATTATACGTGAAACTTGATACTCTTACTAGGTAAAAGTTGTTACCTTTTTGAGAGTATCAAAAAAACTATCATAATATTAGGCGAGAATGTGGGTAACCTGTAATAGGCAGCCTGATATTTAGTAAGTCAGCAATTAGTGAATAAACAGCGGTTCTCTGGGCATTTAATTTCTGGTCCGCAGGGGTTTAATTAAGAGCTCGCCGGGGCCAACGATAAATTAATGTGGAACAGGATTTTTGAGACAATGCTCTATCTCCTTGGTGGGCGATTTAGTGAAATGCGCAAAGAATACAGATTTTTAATTAAGTTAGCTAAGTCACTGTTTCGAGATAAATAAAGAAATATGTTTTTGTGACTTTTTCATCATCTAGGGTTGTATTATTTGTGTTTATACAAAAATAAAGCTAAGAATCTACTGTTAATACATTTTTCTTCAAGAAACAGAATGGGTTAAAAAAAATTATGTTTCCAAAACAAATGACGACAAAAATATACAATCAGTATTAAAATGCAATCGATACTCAAAACGAAAACTAAGCACCATCAAACATCATAACGTCAAATTTATTTCACCAATAAATTTTAGAACATAATCTTGCACGCTACATCCAAATACAAATGTGGCAACACTACTATTCCGGCAACAGTTCATCATACGGCACTTGTCCCAGCAATACTGATAGATTCTCCACGACAGCCGCACTGAGGGATTGACAGATGGATGGGCCCACGTCAGCAACTATTTCACGCCACATTTCGTTTAGGAGCCTGTTGATTTGGTCACCTGGAAAGTGCAGACGTATTAGTTTGTTGGATATGTCTTCGAAGCGTAGATCTATGAGGATGGTAAGTGTATCTATATAAACTATGTAATCTCTTTGCAGTAAGTTGTTTGTAAAGGTAAATTCAAAGTCAGGATAGAGGAAATTCAAATAGTCACAGGTACACATTAAAGTTTTGTTATGAGTCTGGATTAAGAGCAACATATAGTAATGATAAGTAATATTATGGGTGTAAACACTTCTGGATCAACGATAAAGACTGCATTTTGATCGCTAAGGAAGAGATTTTTTTGCTTCAGGCAGCATCAATCAAATGCACCATTACTCATTCAGAATGACACCCTAGCATCCCCTGCCAAAAGAACTGACCTTATCTACAACAATAACTTTTGATATATTATGTTTATCCCTTTCACCCAACACATTGATTTGAAGTATTGCCAATCATCTAAATTCAGAAATATCAAAACATGCAATTCGTCCTCCCATTTGCAGAACTTTTTCACCATAAATTGTTATTTTTACTGTTATCGGTTCGGGAAATGCTTCCTCAACGATCAATCATAAAACTGTGGCAGTTTTTGTTTGGTTAACACTCAGGTTGCCTAGCAGAACTCCATTATTTTTTATATCCGGTTATTCTATTGGGAATGAATAAATGGATGAATTTATTATGTGTATCGGGTTCGGTTGAGCTAAATGCTTCCTGTTTTCAAACACAATTTTAATTGAACCACAAACGTTGTTATTTGATTGGGTTTTCGTGTTTTAATGCCACTTACTTAATACTGTGTTTCAGAATAGGTATAGGGTATGGTGATGTTGAATTTTTTTGTTTTTGTTTTTATGTATTCGGAAGCGTAGTGTGGGACGTCTTATAGCTAGTTAGACCAATGAGCTTCAGATGATGGTTGGAACGGACTGGATGCGGAAGTCGGAGGGCAGGGTGATATGGCGCAACCTGTTAGAAGATCACCAGTAGACTGCGATTTGTTTTTTAAGAATGATTTCAAATAGACCTCTGACAAATGAAAACAAAGGTCGGCTCTAAAATTCAAACTCATTAGTCAAATATACCTACGTCATACTCGTAATTATATGTATCATTGTCCCAAAACGACCATGTGTGACCACCAACTTGGTAAATTAAAGATTTACATCCTAATAGCAAAACAAAAATAAACTATGACTCATTTAATTAATGAATATAGTGATAATATGCATTAAATATATATTTTTTTCAAAGGTAATAAAAATTTAACCACAAGCTATATCATGTTGGCACTAGTTTTTACCTCGGATTCTCTCCCTACAGATTGCATGATACAATAAAAACATTATGTGCATAATATTAAATCTCTCTAGTATTCCTCACCAGTACTTAGCTGCAGTTTATTCGTCTTTTATGTGTGTGTGTCATTTTGTCTTTACTTTGTTGTGTGTGTTTTTGTGTTTTGTGTGTGTGCTGTGTGTTTATGTATGTGCGTGTGTGTGTGTGTGTGCGCGCGCGCGCGTGTGTGTGTGTGTGTGTGTATGTGTGTGTGTGTATGTGTGTGTGTGCGTGTGTGTGTGTGTGTGTGTGTGTGTGTGTGTGTGTGTGATGTCTTATCTATTCTTTCCGACATCTTTATTGACATTATCTTTGTGTTTTTGTGGAGAATTTTATTGGTCCCACAGTTGCATAACTCCTTATATTTAATTATAATATGTATGTTAGTAATGTGCAATTTTCCGTTCTTCTGAATAAATGAAATACAATTTGGGTATTCTTTACTAAGCAGTTAAGTCAGGGAATTGGTGAAATGACGTAAAGGCTCTTTAAATGATTTCCTTAAAATCAATTCAATATTTACTTACCTATATTTTTGTCATTTAAGAGGTTATCCAGTCTGAAAGATGCTTTTTCTACTTCGTATCTGATATCGTGTTTGTATATTTTCCAGTAAATTTTACCATCAGGCCCTTCAACGTGCTCATACCAGAAGCGAATGTGTAAGAGTGTGTTTTCTGAAGAAAGCAAAATGTTAGTTTTGGGACAAAAATATTTACATGGTATTAGTATACCTACCCAATTATTTTATATTATAATTTAGTTTTGTGTGGGCAAAAAGTTAATTTATTATTACATCAGACAAAAAAGAAACTTTGTTCTCATCACCTATTACATAATAATTTATTAATTAGGCAAAGCTATTTTTAATTTGTAATAAGTAACTTGATCAGATTATAGTGTTTTAATAATATTTTAATGAAGAGTAGTAGTTCATTAAATAGTCCCAACAATCGACTCTGGAGAATCGTTTACAACCAAAAAAAATATGGTAATTGACAGCACACCCTTTTAGCTTTTCTTAAGTTCTCTGGACAATTGCAGCGGTAGCCAACTGAGTGAAATAAAATTTGCGAGCCTGCGGTATCCACATTCTTATTTCAAGTCTGCTGAAAGATATTCCCTGCATACCATGAAAAAAAGTGTATGTTATAATTACACACTTACTTAGGTGTATATTAGAGTCACCATTTGAATTAACTGGTATAACGAGTAGTTTTCCACTTAAATCGTACGTATTTTTTACATTCAGGGTAACCAAAGCATCCGCTATAATCACTTTGTTTTCTAAATCGAACCTAAAAACCAAAATATCATAAATATATTAATAAATATAACATAAATACTAATAAATAACAAAGGAAAGAACATTGAACTTTAAGACAAAGGCAATTTACATTTATTATATTAGATACATAATAACTACAAATATTTTCCTTGGGTTTTAAAAATGTCAAGACTGCTCATCAATCTATCACATTTAATATCTTAATCTTCGCTTAAAGCCTATTATGTCACAGACGTTCTTTACATACATTTATATGTTAAATTAATATGATCTTATGAGACTTCATCATCTCAGGCGAAGAATGTCCCCAATTTAGGGGGCGTTTGCCATAATCGCCGCGCTTGGCTGGCAAGTTAGTGATCGCAGTATGGTAGCAAAATGCACAGAGAACGTTACTGCCCATTCTGTAGTTAGTCCCTTAGTTACCTCTTATGTCACCCTCAGGGAAATGAATGGAGCTATTCTTTACGTCCGGTACGTACCACACGGAACAACGGACCCTTACAAAAACTAATCAATATTGCAAAAATTAAACACTATTTAAAACGCTCAAGATTTTTAATCCAAGTTTACAAGTCGGAGCAAGAAAACTTGCAGAACAAAGCTCAACAGTAATGAATATGCAAAATTGTATTTGCATCCATTTAACGAACCCCACTGGCTAGTTTGAATCAAATTCTGCGCGATCATTGCGCGGTTTTTCACACCATTACTCCTTTTGTTCGCAATGAATCATCGTCTGAGCCTAATTATTTCAACGGACCCTTTAAGTTAAGGCGCCTTCGTAATATTATTAGTAATTAAAAGGCCCGAAGCTAATTGTCCGTGAGTCATGACGTCGTCGTTAGTCGGGTATATAGTACATTATATACTTATGTTCCTACAGTTAGCAGAATAACTTTCTGAAATTATTTCCAAGCCTAAGAAGTTATAATAAGTGGATAGGTATTCCATTTTTGATTAATATTTTAATCTGGATTCAGATTTTACCACGTGCACAGGGTTAATATAATAAAGGAATTAATAGAATAATTAATTTAATAAATTTGCGGCAGCAAGTATGACTGCGATAAACGCAGAAATTGAACAGAATATTGTAATTGGGTTCAATGATCAAACCATTGTACCTCGCGGAACAATTTCCCGATAAATGGCTGTAGATTTGCTCCCTACCCAGGTGCAAAGGATCCTTGATCCTTAATTTTTGCTTCCTTAAAATTTGTTAAAAGGCAGGAAAATGTTCCTCCAAAAGATTTTTTAATTGTAGACCACGACAGAAGGAAGGTGAAACAATTAGGGAATTAAGAAATTAAGCTGAGAAGTAATTGAATTTTTTAATGTCGTTGATGTTGTGCTTGAAAAGCTTCGCAGTAATTTAAAAGGCATATAATTATATTTTGTGATCATATTTATGCTATGGAAAACGATAAAATAAGTGTAAACTAAAATGATGTGATTGTGTGTGTGATTTCAAAACATTTTTACACATTTTCGAGATGGATTTAGGATGAGAGCACGTTGAATATAAATGAAGTATCAATTTTTAACCGATAAAAAAAATATTGATTATAGTTTTTCTAAATGGATATTAATTGGATATAAAAACTGTTATAACCAGATTTTTTTAAATTAACGTAGTGTTAGTAATAAAAAACTATAGAAGTGATTTAATTTATAATTCCTGATTCTTTGTAGCATGTACTGATAACAAAATATTATTTCTAATGTTTTTTCCGGATTCAGATTCATCAAGTGCAATGAGGTACCTATATTTAAATGACTAAAATATCTTCAATCTTCACATTAAATTTATTTTCATGATAAGTCTGCTATCCAATACCGCTTTTGTTAACGTTACTTACGGTAATCATACCGCAACAACATTAAAACGCTAATGGAACCAGATATCTACTTAGTTCACGACTTGTGGCACTATAACTATGTCATCTAAATAGGCAAGCTAATGCGTGTTTTGACATATGGAGTTATCTTCTTCATAATATCACTTAGATATATGAAACTATTCCATATTAGTACTAACTTGGTCGATTACCCGTAAGCAAGTGTATTAGTATAGGCATTTGACACACGTAACCCGTTTCCTGAAAACGCTCTAAAAGTAGTATGGAAAATAAGAAAATATTTTCATCTGCAAGCCGTAGTCGTAGGACACTTTGCTGTTCTGATAGAACATAATTGTTTTGTTAGCGTAAGTGGCATACGGCTCTCAGATGAGCATATTGTATTTTATCATAATTTTTAGAGCGTGGTCTTGCCGTAGTCGCCCTTTTGTTTTTGAACTTACTGTTATTTAAATTAAAATAGCGGAAATGGCAAAGTTATTAAAAAAAAATAGTTTATGAATGTTGTCCTATAAAGGGCGCTATATTTACCTATTACCAGCGGACAATCAAGACGCTTGTCTTCAACGATGCCTTCTTTGTAAAATTATGATGAATTAGAAGTTATGAGGGGACAGATGAACATACAAATCAGTCAAAATCATAACCTCCATTTGCTTCGCCGCCATTGGATAAAATTTACATAAATTAAATAAGATGCCTATTTCATAATAACTGGGCCTTGTCTTGCACCACGATGCACGTTCTAGACTGCACGGCTATCTCGTTTTATTACCTAATTTTAATCTTAATGTTCATTTATTTTACTTGCTCGTGTCAAAAACTAAGATGTCAAGGTTTTCTTCAAAGTCAAAGCATTTATTTCAAATAACCACAAAAATTTAACGTCAATTTTACATTATAATAGAATTTATCTAGCCACTCCTTCCAAAAAGAAGTTTCGTAAGGAGAAGAATAGGAAAAAAACCTCACATCACTCTTTATATATTTTAAAAGAGTAAGGTTTTTTAATTAATAGTTGATGTCAAATGATCTCAAAAATGCCATTGATGCCGCAATAAACGTGGCCACCTACTGGGCTCAAACGATATTGTAAAAAGTGCACGAGTACCATCGACACAAAAGAAGAAGAAAGCGAAGATGATTCACTGAGAGTAAAACAATGATACTACAATAAATAGAAAGAATGAACATGAAGAAATGACGGATAAATAAATTTTATGATAGGTACATGGTGCTCACGTATTTACCATCCAATTTCCCGTAGGTGTTATAAGAGACTAAAGCACTGACAAGGGAATGAGCAGCAGCGTTCTCTATACATTGTACCACCATACAGCGATCGCCAATCCGCCTGCCAAGCGTGGCGATTATGGCAAACCCCCCCATAATTGGGGGGGGGCTATCTCGAGCGGTGGACGTCTCTCGGCTGAAATGATTATAATGAGTAGCCAATTTGTTACTTTGTGATTTTATACAGTCCCTTTAATCACCGGTAACTAATTGTTTCTAGGTATTTGAATAGCCATTCATAACTGGCTAATCAATGGTTACAGAAATGCTCAGTCATTTGGTAAAACAACTAGACAAAGTTTGCGTTGTAAGATGTAATTATACTTGTCATTGTTTATAATTCTCTATTAAATAACGAATAATTTCATGACAGAGTTGCTTATTCCATAGCTTAGACTAAAATAGAGTCAACAGTCATCGGTTGGTTCTGGCAGGTGCCTTTTATAATGTTGGAAAGAGCAGTTCTGATGAAACTAAAGGAGAATGCCACGATTTAAGGAAACTTCCACCGTATGGAAATCAGTATGTCGTATCCAAAAATTAGAAAACAAGCATTGGCCACCCACTTGAACGAAGCCTAAGTACGAAACGGGCAAATTGACGGTTTTAATTAATATATTGTTTTCTGTAGGAGAGAGCTCTGGTGACCCAATGGTAATGGCCGCGACTTACGAGTTGTTACTCGTAGGTTCGAACTCTGACAGGAGCTTTAATTTGTGTCAATTATTTTAACACCACTGCTCTCAAAGCGTTGAAAGAAAACATCGTGAGAAAAAATGTACCTACTAGAACAAATTTGAAGATATACGACATCTTCCAACCCACACTCCTTCTCGAAAAGAGGAGACCTGTATCCCTTTCTTTTTTTTTCAGGATGGGAAATCATCAAATGACTTCTCCCGCTCTGGGCGGAGCGGGAGGGCGTGTCAGACTTTTACTGACTAAAACCCACCCGTGTTCCATCAGTTGCCCATATGCCAGGGTCACGGTATCTCTTTCGAACAATCACGCGACCCCGGCAGGCATCGGTCCTAGTAAACCCCTACACTGCTGCTGACATCTCTTTGAGGCGCGCGTGGAAAACTGCGGGCCATCGACCCGAGCTTGGTCCTTACCGGGCGGCAAGCTACCCATTGCTCGCCACCCGCAACCCCACGCCTACGGTGGCCGGGAGTCCGCTATGGACTCCCGACGCCCGGGGCGTCTCCTCCTGCGGCGGCTAGGGACGTGAGGGTGCAGTGACTGCCACTCTCTCACGCGCCCCGCCTCCTCCTTCGCGAGCATTACTGATTCGCAGAAGGAGGTGACGGCTTCCCATTCCCTCTCGCTCCGTACCATGGCTCGCACCAGGGCCGGACGCGAGAGGTCGCCGCCGACGGACCTGTATCCCTGCTGTGGAAAGGTTTTATGCTGATTATGCTATGTTATGTATGTAGGCGATTTGCTCACTGTTATTTTATTTGTGGGTGAATCGACAACTCCAGATATACATATTCGTTACGCAATTGGCACTTTTTGAATTGTATGCTGAAATGGTAACGGTAAAATATTTTGAAATAAAATGAATCATGGACATTAATCAAAAATATCTTTACCAAAATACGAGTATCATAAATCATAAAGAATAGTATTTTCTAAATTAAATTAAATAAATATCTTTCATAGAGATTTATAGATTACTTCTGTGTGCTAGTATACTTTTCTCTAAACTTACTACATTATCGATTGTCCACAAATATATTAGCTTCATGCCATTCACTTTCACAAAATAAAGTGCAGATTGGCCCGTTTTGGACGAGAAATTCTATTTTATAAGCCAGTAAGTTCGATGGGACCATTATACGCTAATAAGCGACTATGTTAGTCTTAACTGTTAGTAGCTAAACTTACTTTAGGTTCTCCATATGCATCTTCGAAAGTCCAGTAAAATAATTATCCTTGAATATGACCCTGAATCCTTGCTTATTCGGTATATACACCGTCATTTCTGCCACATACAACGGATCCAAAGGATGAAGTCCTCTTTCTGTGTCTCCCAAGGAGAATTGATGAATGGAGTCTCGTGCTGATTTCAGAGCACATTCGTTTAGATTTGGATCATTTCTTGAACATGAGGCTATGAATGAGGCTGAAATGGTTTTAACAACAATATTAACATTTTCGAGTTTCTCTTGTTTTCTGACACATACATAGTATAAGCATCATAGTCAGCCTATAATGTCCCCACTGCTGGGACACAAGACTCCTCTTTGTGAGCGAGAGTGGGCTATAAACTACTCTGCCAGCTAAGTGCGGGCCGGTAGATGTCACATGTCTTCGAATTTTTGGTTATTGGACATGTCGGTTTCCTCACAGTGTTCCTTCATCGTTATGAGAATAGTGGTGCCCATCTGGGTTGGAATCTATGACCCAGAACTCGTTCGTCGGGTCCCTTACTTAGTGGTAAGGGATCCAACTATATATTTATCATGAGAGCAATACTGGCCTAGGGGCCGCACAATTTTATATAAAGTATTATGTTCTATAGGCGACTCGCACGAAGTTAGATTATTTGCGGGCCAATCTAATAGTCCAGAAATACGTAATAGGCAATCGGTACGTTATGTTACCATGTATTTTATTTTATACTTGCCTTAGTGACCTTTTCTCATCTATATATTATATAAAATTCAAAGTCCTGAGTGTCTGACTGATTGACTGATATATCAACGCACAGCCTAAACCACTGGTCCTAGAGACTTGTTTGGAGGGTGTGTTCTTTGTGAAGAGTAAATATCCACTAAGAAAGGGTTTTTTGAAATTCCATCTCTAAGAGGGTGAAATGAGGGTTGAATTTTCTATTTTTTTTTCTCTGGGTCGATTGACACGTGGATGAAGTCACGGGCAGAAGCCAGTATATTTATAGCATAAAATGCAAAACGTGTCAATTGCTTACTACGTATTTTTGGAGTTGTGTTGTTGTATTTGTGGAATTGACAAGCCCGATCGGGTGAATCAACCACCCGATCGGGCTTGTCAATTGGTGGGAATCGACTAATACGCCGCTCAAATGGTTAGACAAATGTGCATTAAATGCACTTAATTTTGGTACCATTGATAACAATCATAAATAGGATCTAATCTAAAATGGCACTTTTCACATAATCGCAAAATGTGGTCGCATTAATTTGAATACACAAACTAATTAAAACTTACGTAATCCCATAGAGACAACACAACTAAATAGCCCAACCAACAGAAATAATTGCAGCATTTTGCTAAACAACTATATGACACTACGAGAAACTGGGTGACTGTATGACATTGTCTTGTTCAACGCTATATAAACTAATAATAAAAAAATTACACGTTTCAGCCTCTTCATTGTGAAGGTAAACACTGAAACCCTTAATTTTGTGTCAACACGTGAAGGTTTGTCTCACGTTTGTTTGTACTATTTGATTTCGACTCTATTGATTTCTTTATTCCGTTGTGAATCTATGTCGTGTTTTGTATTTGCTAGAAACGGAAGTGTTGTAAAAACTACGCAATGAATGTCATTCTTGACATTGCATTGCAATTTCATAGCTGTCTCTTCATAGAACCATGATTTAACTACAGTGTTTTTTATAATGAACTCTAATTTCAGCTTCTGAATGGTGATAGTTCCATGTGATTCAATGGCGCAATCTCTTGAAGTACGCGTTATGACGCAAATAACTTTTTATATAAATTAATAGTAAGTTATGAGTAACATTAAATTATACTTGCTTTGCTAAATGCGTCAGTGCTAGTTGTAACTACTCTGTTGTGTTATTTTTGAACAGTGTGAATTGAGTTGTAAACTAACAAGTTTATTATAGGTACGTTCAAAACGAAAAGCTCTTACAAATTACGCTTTTAAAAAATGTAAGACAAAAACAGATCTGATTTTTTTATGAACTATTCAATATTTAACTCTTATTAAATGTACAACTTACAGCGTATTTTTATTTATTGAATACATATTCATAGTAATGTTCACAGAACTAAATTTTGATGTAAAGTATTTTGGGATTATAATTTTGTGATAACCTATTTGCCGAGCCGCTTTATTTTTCTTTCTAGTTCAGGAATTCATTTCCTGCGCCATCACAATGTGACGTCACAAATCACCATAGTCGGATAAAAATTTGTGTAATGAATGATTTTATACGTAATTATAATACATAACATAATATCACATTTGTATGCCCCATAGTGTTGGGCAGAGGCATATAACAAAACTTTTAATTGAATAGAGTGTCATGTAACAAACAGTCTTTGGTTCTTATCGTAAAATATCCGAGTATTTTCTATCCATAATAAACCAGTAACCGGAACCATCAGCTGATGCTTCCAACACTTGAGTTAGTCAGGTAATCTGGCTGTCGCACTTTTTTCCAAGTAAATGTAAATAGGATATGCATTTTTAACAAAAGGGAAGCGCAGAACTGTCTTCATCCTTGAACTCTGACTTTATTTTATAACTAGCTTCTGCCTGCGGTTTCGCCTTCTTAGAGGTTGGAAATTATCTCACAAGAACGTAGGTACTGTCGTGACAAAAAGTGTTCTTTGTGACAGTTCATACTATCTAGAGGGTGTAGGTACTACGTATGCTCAACAAATGAATGTGCAAATAACACTTGTGTGACAAAACTGTACTGCGACTCACAATAGTTCGAATGCACGCTTGTGCGACACACTTGAGGTCACGTAGTACCAAGGGCGGATCCAGCTTTGGTGCCAGGGGGGGGTCACATAGTCGTCGTGGTCAAGTCACAAGAAGTTATAATTTAATTTTTTTCTTCTTCTTCTTAGCGTGTCGGTAGCAATCTAAATAGAGTTAGCCCAGAATTTGGCTACAAGCTTAGCATTTTCAGTAGCGTCCATCAACTCCTGTAGCGAGCAGACAACAGGACATGCTGGAAAAGATATCAAGTGCCTCATCGTTTGTGGGACAGCACCACATTTACACTCCAGGGCTGAGTCATCTATAAATCTCCACCTGTACAGGTTTTCTTTACTGCGGCCTACCTGAGTCCGGAGTCTATTTAAAGACTTCCATGAAAGCAATTCGTGTCCAGTTGCGAGATGTTCAGCAGGTGGAACGAATGGGTTTGTTAGGGAAGCGCCTTGTTGCCACAGGTCTAGTCTTTCCTTAGACTGTTCGCCAGTAAGCGGGAGAACACGCTTCAGAAAGCTGTTGCGGTGTTTCAGTCTTTGTGACACGAGGATGCTGTTGTGCATAGGGTGTCGTGTGTCAGAAACCATCTTGGCTCTTTCAGTTGAGCTTGCCACTGCTCTGCGGATTTTTGGTGGCGCTATTCCAGCCAATGGATACAGCATTTGCACCGGGGTCGGTTTGAGGCACCCGGTAATGATCCGGCACGTTTCATTCAGAGCTGTATCCACTAACTTTGCATGGGCTGAACGACTCCACACAGCGCTGGCGAATTCACCTTGCAGAAAAAGATAGCGCCAACCCAGTAGTCCTCAAAACTTCAGGCGAAGCACCCCACTCTGACAAGACAAGTCGCTGTAGGAGATTGTTGCGAGAGTGTACCTTCTGCTTGATGTTCTTGCAGTTTTTGCTGAATGTTACCCTGCTTTCCGAATTGCGACAAAAGCGATTATATCGCGAATCCGACCAACGCGGAACGTCATAATTATTACTGAATAGCCCTTAGATTTTGCGACTATTAAATTTGGTCGGATTCGCGAAATAATCCCTTTTTTCGCAATTCGGAACCGGGCCTTAAAGACCTATCCAGAGTAACGCCAAGATATTTTGGGGAGTTGCTGTGCTCAATGGGCACCCCACCCCAAACTTTGCGACCCGCTTCTCTGTTGCGAAGATGGAATACGCAAGACTGCGTTTTGCTCGGATTTGGTTTGAGAGAGGTTGCGTGGTAGTATGACGTTAAGTCACTAAGAGCTTCTGACAAGTGAACCTTGGCGTCTTCAAAGGTGGTGGCTTGATAGGTGAGGGCAAGATCGTCTGCATAGAGGAAGCGGGACGTATTTGGGCTCGATGGTTCGTCGTTCGTGTAAATATTAAAGAGGAGCGGTGCCAAGACACTACCTTGCGGTAGGCCGTTTTGAAATTTAATTTAAATATAATAAATTAAATTTTTATAATCATACATAAAAGTGAAAAGTAGGAATTTTTGTTAATGTATGTATAGTCTGGCAAAAACGGGTAGAAACGGCAACTAAAAGGGAATTGACCAACTTCTATGGGACTTTGGCTACTTATAAACAAACAGTTCAGCTAATAATATATGATTGACTTAATAGTTCTTATCAGTAGGAATGCCAATATAAATCTAGTTTTTGTATCAAGATTTATATTTAGATAATTTTTAACATTTTATTAAAATTGTTTATGCTTATAAAAAACCTTCCTTTAGATGAGCCAGGTTCATCATAAATACAAGGCTGAACCTTGGTCCATGGAAGTGCTGGGGTCATCAGAGAATCGGAATCCATTTAGATACAGCCAAAGTAATCGCAATAAAACTTACAAAAACAACACTCACGATGCAAAAAAAAAAACAAAAGTGAATGAAGTTATCATTTACTTTCTTTTTTTTTACACTCGTCATTTTGACAATTAGCACAACATTTTTAAAACACCGTCTTGCCAAATAATATAAAAAAGATAATTGTATCGATACATATGGAATCAATTATTGTTTTATAAGTTCTTCAGGTATAATGCACTCTTCAATTTATCATTTTTAAGCCTTTAATCATTTATAAACATAACATAACATCACGCCTTGTTTCCCCGAAGGGTTAGGCAGAGGTGTACCTACAGTACACCCACATTTCGCCTGTTATGTTTAAGTCCCATGGAATAGGGGGCGAGCCCATTGCCATCAACCGGGCACAAATCCAGACATATTATTGATTTTTTTAATAATATGATTAAATGAAAACTGCGTTCAATACAGTGGAGAGATTACCCTAAACTTTAAATCGATTTGAATTTATTGTTTATGCAGTTTTTTTGGCAACACTGAGGTCAAATCCAAAGCCAAAGACTTGGTCACATCATAAAAAATACCAAAAAAAAAAAAAGATTATTCACAATGCTTATTCATACAAAGTTATTAGCATCAGATATTTACTAAAATAGAATTAAAATTATTGATAAATTACATTTTTGTATAGCAGCGTGTTTAAAAATGGCCAAGTCTGGACAATTCTCTCTGTTTGGGAGTTCGCCACTGTTCTTTTCGATGTGTTCGTTCCCGAATAATGCGTTTGCTATTATACAAAATATTAATTTATAATAAATTGATTAAATATTGGTGCCGATTCTGTTGTACACGAACTAAACTAACTAAACTATCTCTAAAATTCCTTACTTTTGGCTATGAGAATTGTAACGCTATTCTGCAAGAAAAAATCTGTAAATTTAAAAATTCTTTTGACACGACTTAAATGGAATTTGACAATCGCGAATCAACGTGGTATTTTTTTTTTCTTTTGGCTTCGCAACGTAGTACTTGTGTGCGCTACGCAATGATGTTTTTGAGAGATGAAGGCGCGCGGAAGGGGCAGCCTGGACGTGTTTTATATGGAATTTTTCACTTTTTGTTTGAAAAATATAAAAAAAGTATTACCCACGTGTTGAGATTTTCATGTATAGGGGTCAAATAAAGGGGGTCGAAAATTTCATTATTTTTGCGATAGGTCACGCCATTTTCGAGATATAAGCAAAAGAAAAGGAAAAAAATACAGTGCTGTTTTTGCACGTGAAGGTTTGAATTTTAGTTCATGACCACTAGTTTTATTCTACACCTTTTTAAACGCGATTAAAAATAGTCAGACTTAGTTAAAATAAATTATTATAGTCAACATTTTTGGTGAAAACCGGCAAACTCAGAATAGCAAAATTATCATTTTCACTAAACTAATAACTCAGTGCAATCTTAGTGCTGTAAAACTAAAATATAGTTAAGTTGTGTCACTTTAGTCTATTTCAGAATAGGAAATCGTCGTTTGACAGGAATAAACCAAATTTTAGTGATTTTTAGTTTAGTTTAGAGAATTTTGTAACAACAGAATCGGCACCATTGAAGGTATATAAGTACCTACATAAAATCGTGGTATTGTGACAAAAAAAAAATATATCCTTACTTAAAACCATTACCTATGTTTAACAATTTAAAATAGTGGTCCACGGTGGACCCAGCCCAGGGGGGGGTCATGACCCCCATGACCCACCCCCTGGATCCGCCCTTGCGTAGTACACTAGGTTAGGTTAGGTTAAAACTGTGACCTCCTACGCACGAGCCGAGCGAGCGAAGCGAGCGATGCCGCGGCAGCGGCCGGCGAGTGCTAGAAATTACTAGATTCAGTGTGTCGCACAAGCGTGCATTCGAACTATGGTGAGTCGCAGTACAGTTTTGTCGCACAAGTATTATTCGCACTGCGCACATCCATTTGTCGAGCTCACGTAGTACCTCCTATCTAGACACGCAGTAGCGTGTCAAGCCAAGTTCAAGTAACAAAACTGGCGAGCAGCACCGTGTGTAACACCGAACACACGAACCATTTGGAGCCACTTTTGACCCCGTCACTACTCAAAAACTATTTCACATAAACGTGTCAAATTTAACTTGAACTTGCGAAGGCTATAATATAATTCGTAAATGAGAACTAGCCAAGTCAGACCTTAGGCTTCAATATATTTTAAGTGTTTGAAATTTAAGTTATAATCACAAAGAGCATTTTGCATGCGGTGTTCGCCTGTAATTGGTTGTGCAGTTAGATTTAAGACACTATTACTTATATGTTCCTACCTGTATAATATCTGTAACAACTGTTGGTAAACCTTAATTAAATAAATAAATAAATTATCCTAAGTTATAAGAAGAAATTATATTTTATGTAGTTATAAATACATTTCAAGACTGACCATTGAACTTGGCACCCATTTAGATCTCACTTCTTTTGTCGTTGATGTCAACAACCAAGGCTCATATCATAATATTGAACTTGGCTCTCATTTCACATTTATGTTTTCGATGAGATAAATCTATCTGTGTGCTTACCATCCAAATCCATTTAGCCGTTTTTGCATGATCGAGTAACAAATATCTTAACATCCAAACATACTCGTACAAACTTTCACGTTTATAATATTAGTAGGACAGTAGGATAAATATATACCACCGTACACCTGCAGAGTAAATCTCGAGTTTCAGACTTCTTCATACCAATTAAATTAAATCCTCACGTGTTGTAAAACATGCTATGGGGTTGGGAGGTCCTTTCATGGTTTCCCCTCTAAATATCATTACCCTGTCATATTTCATTACGACGGACTGTGTTTTAACAATACATTCCGAGAGAAAAAAAAAACTCCACGCTAAGAGCTAAAGTGTCCACTTGACAAGGACATACATGAAAAGCGTCGCAAATGAAAAATGTACGCGACAATATATCACCGAGAGAAATGTAAATAAAATCACTCACATAAACATAACAAGATGCATCTTTGACATATGAATAATGTCCATATAAAATTCGACCTTATTTTCTGGTGTACAGAATTCAATTTGAATAATGAATACAATTTGCTTTCATGAGACATAGGAAACAAGACTCTGTTGTCTTGGTTTATGGTTGAATATTCAATGGCATTTAATGTAATGTACTTTTTTCTGGTTAAACGTTAACAAAATAGTTTAGGTTGGAAGTGACAGGGAGTATGCCACTTGAGCTCATACAATATCTGTGCTGGATGAATAGTGTTTATATTAACTTTATAAAATAATGCCGTATTGTGGAAATAGCTTGGTTGTTTTAAGAATACTGTGCTATTTTATACAACGCATGGTTTCTGAATGAAAAACATAGTGGAGGCAAGACCACTGATCATATCAGGCAGTCAATCTACCTAGCTGTTTCCCAACTATATGTTAGGTTGGCTTCCAGTCTAATTGGATGCAGCCCAGTATTTTACATGGAGCGACTGCCTATCTGACCTCCACAACCCAGTTACTGAGTTATACGCAAGGCCGGATCCAGTTTTCAAGTCGGGTTTCACTCAGGATATGTGGTGGACTAAGCCTATCGATGGCGCGGTTCAAAGCAAAATGAGGGTATTTCTAGTAATATTTTGTAAATAATTAACATAAAAAACAAGTTTATTAAAACTTGTGTAATTGTACTTTTCCTGCACCATGGGCTTCGCAACAGGTAGGTTTGTTTTTTTCAGGGAGGTTCATTTTCATATTCATTAATAGGCTATATTCGAATAGCAAGAATGTAAAATGCAAGAGCAAGCAAGGCGAGCTTGATTTTTTTTTGCACTTCATCTCGGAGTTCTCCGTTTGGTTTCTATAGAACATTTTTTCGGAACTAAGGGTTTCTTATCAAGTTATCTAGAAAAAAAAGTGAGTCAGAAGAATGTAGAAAGCAAGAGTGAGCGAAGCGAGCTCAAAAATATTTGCGGAATATTTTTTCGGTTTAAGATGGAAAACACGGCCGTGAACGAAAGGGGTGGCGAACGACACGGTGCAGCAAAATCATAATTGGAATCGTGCGAACAATATTTATTCACAATGAACGAACTGGTGCATCAAAAAAATTGGTTGCCTGTAAAGTCGGTATACGGGCGAAAGTTTTACGTGACAACGACTTTGAGTGGTAAAATAATTTTAATGTGAATATTCATTCGTATAGTAGGAAGAAGGATGAAATAATAGTAACAATTTAAAACATTTATTTATACAAAGAATTATATTTAAAGGCGCGTGCCTTTCACTTTTTATGTCTGTCTCTCTCGCTCTTAGGCGGGCTAACCATGACCGAGTGGAAGGGACGCGTGCCTCTCACTCGCTCTCATTGTGAGCGCATAACGTGAGCGGAGCGTAACGCAGTTTCTTGAAGTGTCACCCGGCAAACCAATTTATAAGACGTTGTCACGTCAAAATATTTTTCCGGATCAAGGCTGTCTGCAGCCTCACGGGCATCCGCATTGAGAAGCCCCGTAAAACTGGCAACATTGGCCAATGCCATAGGTGCCAGCTTTACGGGCACTCACAGCATCACTGTTTTGCAACCCCCAGGTGCGTAAAGTGCTTGGGGAACCACAGAACAGTGGATTGCCCCCGTCCCAAAGACCGAGCCCTCTGCACAGAGCCACCCAGCTGTGTTCTCTGTGGAGAGGCCGGCCACCCCGCCAACTACCGGGGCTGCCCCAAGGCCCCGAAGTCTTCCTCCTCGAAACTGGCGAAGCGCGCCAACGCTCGCCAGCTAAGAGAAGCCCCCTCTTCCAAACTTCCAGAGAGGTTGAGTCCCCAGAGACCCAGCCCCTGGAATCACTGGAACCAAGGGAACCACATGCAGGCATTCCCTGCATTAGGTCCTCCCAAGCCCTCCCCCGCTGGGATCCCTGCGTTATTGGACCCGCGTCCCAACGCCCCAGCCCCCCCCCCCCCCTGCGCCCCCCGCAAAGCCCGTTAAGCCCATGGCCGATCCCGCCGCCAAACCGGCACCCCCTGCTCCCCGTCCCGTAGCACCCCCATCTGGAGCAAAGGTGAACCCCCTAGATGCTTTTAACATCATCTTGGGTACGTTCACAACGTTCTTTTCCCCCAGAGCCCAACGTATGGCCCAGGAGCTAGTCGACGCAGCACGCGCCGGCAACCTGCTCCAAATCCAGGCCATCTACAACGCGTATCCGGAGATTACGCAGGCCCTTGTCTCCCTCTCTACTCAAGCCCCCCATTATGGATAGTCGAGTACTAGCGAGAACCAAACCCCGATCCCTAAAGTTAGGTTTTTTCAATGCCAATGGCATACTCAACCAACGTGATGAGATCGCCACTTTCCTCCGCGACCATCAATTAGACATTCTACTCATCCAAGAGTCCTTCCTTAAACTGAATCATCGCGACCCGAAAATTGCCAACTATCGCTTAGTTCGCAATGACAGGACGCGCTGCCACAAAGGCGGCACCCTCATTTATTATAGGAAGTCCCTGTACTGCATCCCCATGGACCCTCCCCCCCTCTCCCGTTTAGAAGTTTCGATCTGTCATTTAGGAATGACAGGTCATCAGCCGATCACTCTGGTATCGGCCTATCTTGCCCCTCAGTCCTCGACGGAGAACTACCAACTCCTCACGGACGACCTCGATCTACTTCTTGGCTTGAGTGAGTCCGTTATAATAGCGGGCGATCTCAACGCCAAACACCCAGCCTGGAACAGTTCCAGGACTTCGACCAGAGGACGACACCTGTTCGACCTCTGTTCCACCCTCCACTTTGACGTCATCGCCCCGATGACCCCTACCCATTTCCCCCATGATCCCACCCACGTCGCAGACGTCCTCGATATAGCTCTTCTTAAGAATATCAGCCTTAGGCTGGATTCTATAGAAGCTATACCCGAGCTCGACTCCGACCATAGGCCGGTAGTCATGCACCTGGCCTCCCGCTTAGGTTCCCACGATCCCACCCAACCCCCCGCTACTAAAGTGATCACGGACTGGAGGAAAGTCAGCGAAAAGCTGAAAGCCACCACGTCCCCTCACTTAGATTCCATCCCGGATCACTTCGATTCGATCGCTGACACAACGGCCGCGATCGACTCATTCACAGAGCACGTACAATCGGTCTTGAACGAATGTTCAAGGGAAGTTCCAGAGTTGGGAGACCAACGCTGGAAACTTCCGGACGATGTACGGGCTCTGCTGAATGAGAAGAACGCGGCCGTTCGTGCCTACAGCAACTTTCCCTGCGACGCGAACAGGGCTCACTTGCGTCACTTACAGCGTGCTGTAAGGACACGCATTGAGGAGCTACGTTCCGCCGGTTGGGAAAAGATGCTGGGCGATTTAGAACCGACCCACCAGGCATTCTGGGAGCTTCAGAGGAAACTCAAATCCAAAGAAGTCACCACAATGCCCCCCCTGATCCGCCCCGATGCGACACTTGCATTCGAGGATGCCGACAAGGCCGAGTGCCTAGCCGACAGCCTCGAGGCACAATGCTCGCCTAGCTCACTGCCAGTAGACCCAGATCACCTCGCTGAGGTCGATGCTGAGGTCGAGCGCAGAGCTTCACTCCCGCCCGTTGAGGACCCAGATGAGCCCTTGCCCCCCGACACACCTGACGAGGTGCACGAGCTCATCAAAGGTCTCAAACCCCGCAAGGCCCCCGGATCAGACGGTATCACCAATAGGGTGTTCCAGCTGTTCCCCGCGCACTTGATCATGCTCATGTGTACCATCTTCAATGGTGCCCTGAGCAATAACATTTTCCCACAGGCTTGGAAGGAAGCCACAGTCATTGGCATCCCAAAGCCCGGCAAACCGAAGGCGGAGCCCTCGAGCTACCGTCCCATCAGTTTGCTCAATGTACTCGGCAAGATCTATGAGAGGCTTATTTATAAGCGTCTCAGAGATTACGCCGAGACAAAAGGCCTCATCCCCAACGAGCAGTTTGGTTTTCGAACCCAACACTCGTGTGTCCATCAAGTGCACCGTATCGTCGAACATATAAGCGTTGGCTTTCAACGCGGTATGTTCACGGGTGCAGTTTTCTTCGACATAGCGAAAGCGTTCGACAAGGTCTGGCACAACGGCTTGTTATACAAGCTGTACCAACTCGGAGTGCCAGACCGTCTCGTGCTCATCCTACGAGACTTTCTATCGAACCGCACCTTTCGCTATCGCATCGAAGGGGCACTGTCCTCCCCCCATCCTATCCGAGCAGGAGTCCCTCAGGGCTCCGTCTTGTCCCCTCTCATTTTTACGCTATTTACTAGCGATATCCCCAGAAGTTTAAAGGCTCAGTTGGCTCTGTTCGCAGATGACACGGCCATTTACTTCACGGGGCGCAGTCAAGACGCCTTGATTCGCTACCTCCAGGCCGCAGTCGACGACCTCGCCGACTGGTTCAGGAAGTGGCGAATCGAAGTCAACCCCGACAAGAGTCAGGCGGTTCTCTTTACGAAACTGCGACTCAAACCCCGCCCCCCGACCCCCCTATCCATGTTCGGCAAGCAGATCCCTTGGGAGAAGCGAGCCAAATATCTAGGCGTGATCTTAGATCAGCATCTCTCCTTCTCTGAGCACATAAAGAAGGTCCGCTCGCGGGCCGCTTTCGCTCTCGGTAGGCTACACCCCATTCTCAACCCAAAGAGCAAAATGTCACTTCGGTGCAAAAAGCTCATTTATACCGCGTGCATAAGGCCAATTATGACCTATGCTTGTGCAGTCTTTGCACACGCGAAACCCCACCACGTCCATAGGATGCAGACCCTCCAAAACCGTTTTCTCCGCAACGCCACAGGTTCGCCTTGGTACGTTCGGAATGCTAATCTCCACCTCGACCTTAAACTCCCGACTATCCATCAATTCATGAAACGCATCTCCAAGCGTTTCTTCGATAGGGCCGCAACCCACCGCAACCCTCTGGTTGTCGCGGCAGCCAACTACATCCCCTCCCGCATTAGCAAGACCCGCCGTCCGCGGCATATATTAACCGATCCTGATGACCCCATTACCCTCCTCCAGGAGAGCAATAGGGCCACCAGCACCTTACTTAAACCTAAACGTCCGTCATACCGACCTCGCCGCCGAGGTCCGTCGTCGCGACACTCCCGACTAGCTAATAGTCCCCCCCGACCCTTGCATGAGCCAGCCCGCGTCGCTGAGCCCTTAGTTATCGACCCCCCAGATCCAGCCGATCCCTTGCTGATCCCCCCCACCAGTGACTCCCTAAGCCGAGGTCCGAACCCCACAGGGGGTGCCCTTAGGTCTTAGTCGCTTAGTTTGTAGTTGTTCCTTTAGTTTGTAAGCCCCTGGCTGGAGGCCTTAGATTCGCGTCTAAAGTCATTCGCAGGGAAAGCCCGGTTAAGTAGTGAAAGCCCTCGGGCTAACTACGAGATGCCAGTGCCAAAAAAAAATAAACAAAATATTTAAATTCACATAAACCTACATTTACGGCATTTATGAAATGTCAGAAGCCAGGTGCATGGTTCCAATTGGTCGTTTCGTATGAATAAGAGCCGGCAAGAAACTTCACGGTCCATTATCACATAATTATAACAACAGTAGGTAAATAGTAGTTTTTTACATGTGTGACGTCCGCGCATGTCTAGCAAACATACGTGGAAACATACTAAAAAAAAAATAAAAAAATAGCCTTTGTTTCCTCTGACCTACATAGGTACACAAGTTGTTATAAACTAATTACTCTTCGTAAAATTAATTGCCATTAAAAAAAAAAATTAAATTAATATATCTTCTACCCATTGACATCTACACATACATACAATCACGCATTTTTCCCATGGGGATAGGCAGAAATCACGGAACGCCACCTGCTACGATCTCTACACACTCCTTTTGCCTCGTTTAGGGTTATACAAGTGGTCATACATACACGCCGGTTGCGAGTACTACGCACCTGACCTTTCTGAAGAAAATCACCAATAAGGTCACTATTATGTCCTCCTAGGGCGTCCCCTCCCGGTGTTTCCACTCACATCTGCCTTGTAGATACCTTTTGTGAACCGTCCTTCATTCATCCTCTTAACAGATCAGCTATTATCAGCTTCCAGGTCAGGCCTTATTGCGACATAGGCGTCCCTCCACTTACTGTTGTGTAGAGCTGTTCTCTGCTAACCTTTTGGCAGATCATCCTCCCACTTTTTTATCTGTCTTCCTCTATTCTTTTTATATTCCTTGCCTACCATTCTCTGACATTTTTAGTAAATTTGTATGTCTTTGCTCTTATCATATGATATGTCCATTTCCATTTTAGTGTTATTATTTTTAATTTAACATCTGCCACTTTGGTGATGTTCCTAACTTTTGTGGCTTGCCATTTGTCATGCGACGTCACACAAAGTATTTTTTTTTTTTCACTGAGATAAGAAAAAATATCAGTGGTCAACCTAGATTCAACCCAGGTCCAGGAGGCGGTCATACTTCCAAGACCATCCTCCTGGATCCGCCCTTGTTATACGAAACTCGTTGCTAAGACTGGTTGCACAAGTTTCAGGCTAAGATGACCCGTACCGACTGTCAAAGATCCATGAATGAGAGCCAGGACCAAAGGCTTAAGTTGCTTTCCGAGGCACGGAGGGGTTCCGGTTTGTAAAGATGATCCCATCCACGGACATCCATTAACCTGATCAATTGAATTATGACGTAGACATTGGGCATTTATAAATAAGCAATTTATCCATATTTGGAATTAAGGTACGACATTGAATTGTACCAACTTGTGTTTTCTACTTGACTCACTATGGACGGAGATGATAATTACCGGGTTAAGTTAGGTTGCAATTTATAACACTGTGATACTTGTGACCATCTTGTCACATCTATACTAATACTAATATTATAAAGAGGAAAACTTTGTATTTTTGTTTGTTTGTTTGTTTGTAATGGATAAACTCAATAACCACTAAACCGATTTTAAAAACTCTTTCACCATTAGAAAGCTACATTATCTGCAACTAACATAGGCTATATTTTTCATTTTTTTAAATAGGGGTCCGTAAGATATTTGGGTTTTTCGGACCCAAGGTGTAAAAAATCATCCAAAAAAGTTCCTTATTAATACATATGTCTTCCAAGTACCACCCAACTAACACTTTGGCGCTAAAACAAGAGGTACAGTGAATCTATTAGAGCGCTAACCAGATCCTTAAGTTATAAATAAGTGTTACGCATTTGGAGTTAGAGCGCGCTATAACTCTATTATACCCCCGAATTGGGCACACTTTTTTATCACCATAGGTTGTTTAATGGTGGTAAAGCAGAGTTACGGAATGGATTAAGATATATAATAAAGCAATAAGAGAGCTATAATAGCGATAACTGAAACTACAAGAGATAAAAACGTGTTAAATAGGTAAAAATTAACTCCTTTAGTGTTACAATAGAGTAAAAATCGTTTATTATCTCATAAGGTGCTAAGAAGGCTGCATTCCGGTGAATACTAACTCTTTAACCGGTACAGCAGAACTACAATGTCGCTCACTATATGTTTAAGTGATAATAGAGTGCCAAATAGGTGATTATTAACACTTTAAGCTCTAGTATAGATCCACAAAGACTGTAAAAACGGCCTCAGGTGCTAACATTATTAACATCTAAGGATATTTTTTTTATTCCATCAACATTATTAACTTCTCGTTTTTATGTGCAAGCAATGTGTATGTTAATATTTGTCGGATCCAAAACGCCGCCATTCGTTTGTGAAAGTGAAATTAAAGTAATCTTTTTTCAACTTAGTGGGCACAGAAGGTGACTTTTTACTGCGAAGGTAAGTACACTGTGATTAAGTATATGTATTATTAACAAATTATTCATGCGCTTGATGTTTGTTGTCTATTTACGAAAAATAAATATTTAATTAGATATGTAGTAATATATTTTTTTTTTGTAATAATCCAATAAAATGTTGCCTATTCTAGTTTAAGTTATCGTGCTGGTAGTATTAGAACACAATGAAGCAAAATACTTATTAAACCGTGTTTTCTTACGTCTTCTGAGTTTTAACCTTAGTCAAACCAATTTGTAACCTAAACATGGAGGGCAAATTAATTTAGGGATCCATAGTAACTGGCCAAAACCACATACAAATCGAGTATGTAAATAGTTTTAATTTACAATTTAAGAGCACAAATTCTTATTTATTTTTTGATTTTACTTACCTCTTACTTACCCCTCTTTTTGCGCCGGGAGTTAAAAAGAAGAAACATTCCAACTTATGACGAAGCTGAACGTGAACTAGATTTTTTATTGGCTTATACAGATACCAATGAAGAGACAACAGTCACCAATTGTTCACACGCCAGCCAAAGAGACGTTGATTTGAATGAGCTTATGCAAGAATTGGTATGTTAGTTATTTGTAAATAAATAAATAAATTAGATCAATATTTACCAAACAAGTCGACGGTAAAAAGTAGGATCGAAGTACAATTTCCAACACTTTAAACGGCTTCAAAAAAGTAGAGAGTATACGTTCGTTACATGCAGGTGAAATATTTTTGGAAATGCAAGATATGATAATATGAGTAGACTAATATAGATGTGTTTGTCTCTGCTAGAAAACTATTGAAAGCACAAATAATTTTTTTGTGTTCTTATATCTAAATAGTATAAACAAAGACGCCGTCCGCTTCTGCCTGTCTTTCTTTTTGTCTGTTTCTCCGCTTACATTTTCTATATCACGCAACGCAAAACATTGATATTAAGTTTCTTTTTTTTTTTCAGTATGCAGACCAAGATAACTCCCCCGTATGTGATGAACCTAACAACCAACCCGTCTTCACTGTACCTAATAATTCATCATCATCAGTAATTACTGTAACTAATGAAGTCAATGAGTCATCACAAATTATTTTGACGTCTTCACTTTTAAGTAAAAGACAAGATATGAGAATTATGTGTGATAAATAATTATTTATTTGAAAACAAATCATTTAAAGAAAAACTAAGTTGACTTGTTTTGTGATGAGAATAAAAGAAATGTGATTAACATATTGCGTTTAATTTTATATTTTTAACTGTGTGAAGTAAAAGAAAAAAATATAGTGATTTTTTTATGCTCAATACACACATATATGTCTTGTAGTTTAGGTGATAAAACAAAATTATCAAAATAAAGCGTTAGGCGATTTCGACTTTGTATTACAAACGGGCCACTATACTCTGATTATTTATTTAAATTAGTCTTTAAATCAAGTATCGCTTCCTCAGTTATTCGTTTTGCTGATTGTGAAAGAGGTTTATTACCCTGCCTCAAAGAGTGCACGGATCATTTGGAAGAATATTGCAAAACCACTCATTTAAGATTGACAGCAAATCTTTTATAGCTATTTGACTTATGTTTTGTTTTATAGCCCATACTCTCAACTGTTCACGAAAATCATCATTTTTTAAAACGTCATTGGATTCGTTCTCACTGTCACTATTTTCTTCAATATCAATCAAATTTGCTGAGTATGCAGAACCACGATCCATATGTTCGCAAAGTACTTCCTCATGATCGCTTGTTGCACCACTTTCACACACATTTTCTGGAAAATCATGTACGGAACCCAGTTCCAAATTTTCGCAGAAAACTTCCACTTGACTACTTGTAGTACTACTATCACTCGAAGAAATAAGGGGTATAGAAGTGGTAATTAGCTCTATTACTCTACCTAAAGTTATGCAGAAGTCACAATAAGCACTAGGAGATATATAATAATGAAACATGTTCCTCCTGCTCCACTTTAAGAAACATAAGACAGTTGTGTACCTCTTTAGGCATTTGGTGGTATAAAAGAGTTTATGAGCGCAATTGTAGAACTGGTAGTGGTAATTATTACTTTTGTGCAACTTTTAGTTCTTGGCGAGAGTTTATTATTGCTCGCATAGCACTTTAGGGGGTTGTAGTTAATGCTTACTTCTTATTTAGATCTTATAGTTGTAAGACTCACTTAAACCTATAACACAAGATACTTTGCCCGTATTTTAGGGTTAAAATTTTCTGTTGCATTTCTTTTACCTTTAAACTCACCCTATTATCGCCCTTGTAACTCTGTGGTGTAGCTCTAAGTGAAATATTTTACTTGTCTACGCTCTTTTGGCGCCAGAAGTTGTAAGTGCTACTGCTGTAGCGCCTTTATATCTCGTTAGGTTCTCAAACAAGCTCTAATTGACGCGTAAGTGTTTGTTGGGCAGGTTGGCATAACTTGGTAGGAGCTCACCTAACATGGGTTTTATTGATTCTGAGGCGGTACGAAGTTCGCTGGGTCAGCTAGTCTTACATAGGAGGGGTTCACATCGGCGTCGAGTCGACGATGAAGTACCTGGGACTTGTCCTCGATAGCCGGTGGAACTTCGTTGAGCATTTCCGACGTTTGGCTCCCAGACTGGAGCGGGCTGGGGCTGCATTAAAGTGGCTCCTGCCCAATCTGGGGGGTCCAAACGCCTCCTGCCGGAGGCTCTACACGGGGGTCGTGCGGTCCATGGCCGTCTACGGGGCACCGGTGTAGGCGCCCTCATTGAGGCTGCGCCCAGCGCGGCGGTTGAGTGCGGCCCAGAGGGTCATGGCCATCCGGCTAATCCGAGGATACCGCACGATCTCGAGCGAGGCGGCGAGCCTCCTTGCCGGAGTGCCGCCATGGGATCTGGAGGCAAAGGTCCTCGCCCACATGTGGGAGTGGCGCGAGGAGGCGAAACGCCGGGGCGAAACTCCGCTGCCGCAACAAATCGCGGCACGGCGGACAGAGCTCCGGTGTGATCTCATGGCGACATGGCGGGTACGATTGTCGCAACCCAGTGCTGGGCACGCCACAATTGCGGCGGTAAGTCCCCTCTTTGAGGAGTGGATAGAGAGGCGCCACGGCGTCCTCACCTTCCGCCTGACGCAGGTTCTCACCGGGCATGGGTGCTTCGGTAGGTTCCTGTTCAGGATAAAGCAGGAGGATACATCCGGGTGTTTCCATTGCGAGGATCTTCTGGAGAACACGGTGGAGCATACGGTGGAGGTGTGCCCTGCCTGGGCGGAGCACCGCCGTGTCCTCGTGGAGGCGATCGGCGGCGGCGACCTCTCGCGCCCGGCCCTGGTGCGAGCCATGGTACGGAGCGAGAGGGAATGGGAAGCCGTCACCTCCTTCTGTGAAGCAGTAATGCTCGCGAAGGAGGAGGCGGGGCGCGTGAGGGAGTGGCAGTCTCTGCGCCCTCACGTCCCTAGCCGCCGCAGGAGGAGACGCCCCGGGCATCGGGAGTCGATTGCGGACTCCCGGCCACCGTAGGCGCGAGCTTGCGGGTGGCGAGCAATGGGTAGCTCGCCGCCCGGTAAGGACCAAGCTCGGGTCGACGGCGCGCAGTGTTCCACGCGCGCCTCAAAGAGATGTCAGCAGCAGTGTAGGGGTCTACTAGGACCGATGCCTGCCGGGGTCGCGTGATTGTTCGAAAGAGATACCGTGACCCTGGCACATGGGCAACTGATGGAACACGGGTGGGTTTTAGTCAGTAAAAGTCTGACACGCCCTCCCGCTCCGCCCAGAGCGGGAGAAGTCATTTGATGATTTCCCATCCTGAAAAAAAAAAAACTAGTCTTACATACTTTCAAGTGGTAGAACTTTAGGAGTATCCTGTGACCAGATGGATGTCGTGTCTGGTGAGCATCTGCCAGGCGACTAATGTCGGGACGTTGTATATTTGCTAGTTGCGCGATACAGAACAAAACTCTGCTTTCGCGATGCAGGATTTTGCGTGACGTCAGTGCGATGCGTAGTTCTCATGTGGTGGTATAGAATAGAATATTTATTTATTAAAGTAACCAATACTCAAGAACATTGTTAGTAATACTTATGACTATGTTAGTATGCATAGAAAATAAACGAAACAAAGAAAACAATACTCGTACAAGAAATAAATAACGGTTGGTCACCGTTGCGACATCCCATGAGAGACGGCACAACAGCGAAACACGTATGCACAGTCCAGGTGACTCGCAACTGAAGCTGCCCCACACTCTGCGCACCAGGGAAGCGCACCTTTTACGCATTGTTGCGTAAAAGCAATCTACATGCGCATCTGTGAACATTACCTGCCGGGGTCGCGTGATTGTTCGAAAGAGATACCGTGACCCTGGCTTATGGGCAACTGATGAAACACGGGTGAGTTTAGTCAGTAAAAGTCTGACACGCCATCCCGCTCCGCCCAGAGTGGGAGAAGTCATTTGATGATGTCCCATCCAGAAAAAAAATCTGCGAACATCCCTGATGCGCTACAGAAACGGGGCAGTGCCACCATTATCCTAAACGCATTGTTATACTGAACGCAAAGAGCGCTGTATGATCTTTGCGTATATCCCATTCAATATCATCATGGTCTTTGGGATTGGGAGTTGCATAAGCGTGTTGCCAAACAAAAATAGGAGACCACAAAAACAGTAAGTCATTAACATACAAATAAAAAGTTACAACTGTGGTCCCAAACACTCGACTGATATAGAGATCCAGAATCCAGATACCGGCTTTAAAAAAATACCTGGAAAATATCGCAATGAAAAAACTTGCACACAAGCTCTTCAAAATCATAATTCTTTATCTCTATTTTTAACCGACTTCAAAAAGGAGGAGGTTATCAATTCGGATGTTTATAATTTTTTTTTTATGTATGTTCGGCCATAACTCTGTCATGTATAAACGGATTTGCAAAATTCTTTTTTTGTTTGAAAGGGGTTTATTTCGAAATGGTTCCATATAAATTTCATATAGATCTGATGATGAGTTCCGGAGACAGACATCGGAACTTTTTTAAAAATGACAGCAAATCAACCGCGATTTCTGCTATCGCACAAATATGCATTGTTTGTTTGGAATTAGTGCGGAGTACATACCATAACTAAAAATCTGAAAATAAAACCTTTTTTACAAAAAAACAAAATAAAAAACAAACAATTTCGGCAGTCGGTGTCTTAGATTTGCATGTAAGGTTTTTTCCACCGACTTCCGAAATTAAAGTTATTTTTCACTTTGTAGTGTTTTTAAGGAAGTCGTTTGTTTGTCATAATCGAGTTTTTAGGCTAACGATACCTCATGGAATAACCATAAACGGTGAATATCTGCTAATTCGTAACTTAATTTCCCTAAAATAGTTCAATGCAGCTATTGTTCACTGAAGAATTTATTGACGGGAAACATTTTTTAAATGTAACCAATAATATTTGTATGCATATATTTAAATAATATTAGCAACAATGTATAGCTATGTTTTTCATTTATGCTCTATAGTGTATCTTATAACAACTTTATAAAGCATGTTTTATGCAAATATATATTATTTCTATTTAATTTCTTTAGCTTGTAATGGAACTAAACACCTAATTCCGAATGTAGTGTAAAACAAGCATTCTTAAAAAACACAAAAGCGGTCTCATTAATTTAATTTACTTATGTACCTCATCTACAAAACCCTCAAAACCACTTCCTCACTAAACACAGTACTTCATAAAATGATTATTATTCTACACTTTGTTCACGCATCAAGAACCTTACAAATTATGGCAAACGAAGCTTAGTACAGTTCGTATAATAAAGCGAAATTGAATAAATGTTTAACATATTCTGAATATGTCCGAAGCAAGTGTAGTGTGTGTGACCACGAATAATAGGCTGAGAAAGAATGTGACAAGGTAATGGTGCGATTTAAAAAAAGATGTCGGGGCAAAATTGAGAAGAGTTTGCTTAGATGGTTTTGTCATGTAAAGAGGATGAATAAAGGGCGACTAACAAAGGGTTTTCTACAAGGCTGATGTGCGTAGTAACGCCAAGAGGACGTCCAAAAAGGACATAATTATATTGACCATACTCCACCGCCACGACTCCTCCGCTTCTCCTGCTTTCTTCTCTATCCTGTTAGTCTAGTGGTTAGTGACCCTAACTGCTAAGACTGAGGTCGTGGGTTTGATTCCCACCCAGGACAAATCTTTATGTGATGAGCACAATCATTTGTTCTGTGTCTGGGTATAAATGATCTATAATATGTATGTATTTAGAAATATATAAGTATATTTATCAGTTGTCTGGTTACTATAGTAAAAGCTCTGCCTAGTTTGAGATCAGATAACTTTGTGTTGGTTGTCCTAAGATATTATTTATTATTTTTATTTATACTGGTGATGTTTTTAGAAGGGGCAGATGCGTAGTACTTGCAACCAGCATGCCTATATGACCAGCACGCGTAGCATGACCACCATGGAAAGAACTTTGTCTATTCTTGGTGGTTCATGTTTTTATGCCTATAATATCAGTCAGCATCTAGTTTTTATTTTTCACTTTTCATTTATCGAGCCGCATGAAACGAATCAATTTGACTATTAAATAGCTCAGAAAACCGTTTGTTAGTCACAAATGTCATGAACAGCGATGACAAATCTATACTTAATATTATAAAGCTGAAGAGTTTGTTTGTTTGTTTGTTTGATTGAACGCGCTAATCTCAGGAACTACTGGTCCGAATTGAAAAATTCTTTTTGTGTTGGGTAGCCTATTTATTGAGGGAGGCTATAGGCTACATAACATCACGCTACAACTAAGAGGAGCGGAGCAGTAATAAAAAATGTTGCAAAAACGGGGAAAATTTATTCCTTTTGAGAGTTTCCGTTGCGTGCGCTGCGTAAACGGTTAAAGTAACGCAAAAATTATGTATGACGGAATTGTTCCTTTTAAAAAGTTCTAAAAAAAAGTCCACGAGAGCATATGTCTATCTTTTAAGGTTGACTCACTATAACTCAAAAGGAGCGAGCAGCAACGAAAAATGGACGAAAACTAGCAGGCAAATCGATGCGACGGGAAGGGTCAGGGGAGCAAAAATATGACGCGGACGAAGTCGCGGGCAGAAGCTAGTGTTCAAATATATGTAGAACCTGTCTTTTACCGTTTTGTGTACCTGTCCCTGACATGTTTTGTTAGATATTTGCTGCCTTATGTGTAAATACAATTTTGTTGACTCAAAATTTTATGTAAATTGAACTTTGCAATTAAATATTAGGACGTTTTGAATGGTTAACATAACATTCTCCTTCAGAATGTAAAGTTAGTTATCTAGATGTAGAGCAATAAAAAGATTGTGACCACTATTTTCATCAACCATGAAACCTATAAAAACTGAAACTAAAATTTGTCAAACATATTTTATTTGATTCAAATATTAAACAATTGTACCAATGGCGATTAACTATTACAACTACCACATTTCACAATATCCAATAGTATTTGTTAAACATTACAAAATGCTTTTTCCCTTATTCATCCCTTGCATACTTGGACAGGTCATCAGAAATGTAATGCCTCGCTGGTACATTTGAGAAGAATTTTTTAAGGAACACGAACAAATAGTCCATAGCCTGGTCCATGTAAGGCTTGCCGAACGAATTCAACAGCATCCTCCAGTTTTCATTTACCAGTTTAGTCACGAGTTTGCCTGAAAAAGTTACAAATTAGGTCACAACAATGTACAAACAAGCTGTCAAGTGCTGGTGCACATCTTGGATTGTATTAGATAACAAAATAATATAAGGGTGTATCCAGTACCCTAATTGCATAACTCGTGTGAATGAAAATGAAAATGAATGAACATGTTTTGAATTGAGAGACATTTTGAAAGATATTGTTACATATGTTCAAAAAAAATATCTGCTCAACAAGGGCGGGGCTTAATATTTGAAGCTCACTCCTAACACTTTCTGGATATTTGTTTATAATGTATCAGGAATGGACGAAGTAAATTATAATTTTAATCCTATAATTCTCAGAAGAAGAATTTATTAATTTTATATTTCATTCATTATGCACATATTCACAACAATATTATAATGTAGGTGTTTAAGATAAAAAATAATCTTAAAAACACGTAATAATATATTCAGTTAAGTATAATTATGTGAACACATACTAATCCGTAACAATTGAAATATAAACATAAATTAATTAACATAATATAAGTTAGTATGTGAGTATAACAACTATTTTTAGAAAATGACTGGATAATAAAAATACAAATTACGTGAAAAATGAGAACCAGTTTTGTGTGTAGAAATGTAATTAAATATCATGAGTTTAACACAATTAAGTCTGATCTTTAACCCTAGACAACTAAGTGCATTATGAATTGAACACTCAATAGTAGCTGTTTCTTTACTACTAATTATGATTTAGAAACTGCAACTTTATTGCAAGACTAAAGCCCGGATTGTAAGGGCTGTTAGTCTTGCGCTTGATCTCTCTCCGGTCGTCTCGGATTACCGTCCTTACTTACTTCCTCGTCTCTTACTCGACTATCGGTATGAGGAAAGAAATGCACTCCACCTGTGTCTGCGCACTCTCTGCGCACATTGTGAACTAAAATATCCCCTATATCGATGTCAGCCGCTGAGAATGGAAAACAAATGATCCTCATTTTGAAATCTCACATTTGGTCGCATTAACAAAGCTCGGGCACCCCAACCAAATGCGTAAGGTGATAATATAATTGTGACCAATCACGCTACATCCAAGTTTGTCACAGTAGCTAACTAGGGCTCCCCGGTCTAATGGGCTAGGCTAGGATAGACCTGTGGCTGTGCAGGAAAGAGCCAGATCTAGTCGAGAATCCATTTGGCTTTCGGAACGGGCGCTCCAGCATCCACGTGATATCGCGGGTGACAGTCCTGATGGAGGAAGCGGTGTCCAGGGGCGGGGTGATGTTGGCGATATTGTTGGACATCTCCAAAGCCTTGAACACCCTGCCCGTAGTTGTATTCTGGAGGCACTAAGGTATAATCTGTTGCCTCGCTACCTCCGCCGCATCGCTTGTTTGGCAGATCGTTGTTTCACCTAGATGGGACATGTTGCCTGACGCAAGTGTGGGAGGGAACACGGGGTAGAAGCCTGACAAACCCCTCCATCCATGCCATGGTGGAAGATATCCATGAGGAATTCCACCACTAACCAATACAAAAAAGAATAGAACTATGCTAAAATACTAAATAACCAACCGCTATTTAGTATTTTTTAGAACCCCAAAATATAAATAATTATTGATTTGCTTAAAGAAGCGCATTCCTTATACCTAATTAGAGTCGAATAATATTTTTAGGAAAGCAAAATGGGAATTATTTGAAATTTGATTAAGAACACGCCTTACTATTTTGGAAAACGCTTTATAACTCCTCAAGATCAGTTTGATTTAACTTCCGTGGTATATAATTTCATTCTAACTAGCAGCGTGCATCCAGCTGGTTACCAATATTTTAAATGGAGCGACTGCCAAACTGACATTCCAAAATCCATTACATAGGTAATATGATACCCCTTGGTAAGACTGCCTATAAGATTTTCGGGCTACTGGCTGCCGTAACAACTGTCAAGAATCTACAAATGACCGGGATCAATGACTAAGCGTGATTTCTGAGGCACTGTGTTCATCTTCATATCTTCATCATCATCATCATTTCAGCCGAAAGACGTATGCTGCTGCCCTAAGGTACCCTAAGATCCGCCTCCTTGACCAGTGCTTTCCATCCCAACAGACTCTTGTGGCCTTCAAAGGTCATCTCATCGGTTTAATTTGTGAGCGGCATTCCAACACTACGTCGTCCAGTACGGCTTCATCTGCCATCTGCTCTGCGAGCATTGTGCCCTGTCTACTGACACTTAAGGTTGGCAATTCTTCGGGCTAGGTCGGTTACGAGGTTCTCCTACGGAACTCTTCATTTCTGATGGATCGCACCATCGATATGTTAGGTGATATGTGAACATATGATCAGGATGTTTTATATACCTGAACGTTATCTTCTTTCTATATAACTGCCCCGTTGGTCTCGTAGTCGTAAGCGTGACTGCTGAGCGTGGGGTCCTTGGTTCGATTCTCAGGTCGGGCAAAGTGTCATTAGGTTTTGCCATTAGGAATTTCTGAGTAATAGCTCGGAGTTTGGAAGTTGGCGATGTGATACTCCCGTGCCTCGAAAAGCTCGTCTAGCCGTTTGTCCTACGTCTGATCTCTCTCCGGTCGTGTCGGATTACAATCCCTTCGGACTATGAGAGTGAGGGAACAGTGAGTGCCCCTGTGTTTGCGCACACACTTGTGTAGTATAATATCTCCCGCGCCGATGGCTAGTTTTAGTTTAGTTTATTGGTTCATAAAAGTTTACAATATTCAGGTGTGACACTGGATCCCGCACTAGGATGCCCTGTGTCGCAGGATCCAGTCTCTTTCGACATTACTTATACTATACTTATACATAGAATATGAAATTACAGTAGAAAAAGCAACATACTAAAACTACGGACTAAAAGGTAACCATAAGAGTGAGTGCATGTGATGAGTGTATGTACGAGTATGTGATGAGTGTTAGTGTGTATGTGATGAGTTTGTGTATGTGAAGAGTGCGTATGTGAGGAGTTTGTGTGTGTGATGAGTGTGTGATGAGTGTGTGTATGATGTGACTGTTTGGATGAGACGAGCGTGTAAATGTGAAGGTGAATACTTTAACAGTTGAAGGATAGCAGGTTTTCCGTTTCAGTATAACCAAGTCCAAGCAGCCACGCCTGAACTTGTTTTTTGCACCCAAACTTCGTCAAGGAAAAGATGTTGAGCTTGTTATTAACTTTCTCATACAGGTAGGGTCCAATACATGCGAAGGCCTTATTACCAAACTTAAGCTTGCAGAAAACTCTGTTCCATTTGGGTTTCCTACGTGTGCGTTGATCCGTTACGACTGTGGCTGCTGCAATTCTATGAAATTTAAGTAGGACTGTTAAAATAAAAAGTTGGCGCACAGTAAGCACTCTCGTTTCACTATATAACCTGTCAGTGGGGTAACGGATTCCCAATCCATGAGAGACCTTGAGAATGGCCCTTTGTGCACGTTCAGCTGTGATAAAGTAACTTTTACCAGCGTAACCCCAAGATACTATACAGTAACCAAGCACAGACTGACACAAAGCCAGGTAAGTCATCTTGAGAGTATCTTTGTCAGCTATAGAACGAAGTCTTTTAAATATGTACAAAAGCTTCCTTACGCGCGAAGCAACTGATTGTATTTGCTTCGTCCATGTCAGGTGTTTATCTATGCTAACGCCGAGGTACTTGATACTCTCAACATGTTCAAAGACAGGGCAGCTGCAGCCATCTTCTAGACTATACCTGCATTGGTGGGATTTGAGTACAAATTCTTTAGGAGCAATTGTTTTTTTGCTTACAGAGAAGTTCACCACTTTAGTTTTTGTAATATTAAGAGTGAGCAGATTGTGTCGCAGCCAACTGGTAACCGACTTCATTCCGGCCTCCGCGGCACTATAGGTTTCTTTCCAAGAGTCGCCATGGAAAATTAAAGCTGTGTCATCAGCATAAGCAGATATTTGCGCGTTGGCCAACTTGAGTGAGCAGAGACCATTAACATACAAGAGAAACAAGGTGGGGCCAAGTACACTAGTCTCCGTTGAGATTAACAGCCATAGCCGAAATACGGTCTGGAGGAGTATATACCTTACAACAGAACATAGTATCTCAAAAGTACTTACTGGATTCTTGTTTTCCTATATAAAAACTGTCAGCGAAGACAACCAGTTTTCCTATATCAAGTGTGTATTTGAGTTTATCATTTTTACTCTGGATATAAAGTTCACCATCTCGCCTTTGGATGTAGAAACCGAAATCCACTTTAAGACGTAGTTTTTCTGGAACAAAGGTTTTAAATAATGAAAGTTATAATAAATACGTATACACTCATACATATATAAGATCATAATTAAATAGAAGTATAGTACTTTTTTTCATTAGGGATATCTTTACAATCGGATATCTTTAGTGAAGGAGGTTTAGACACCAACCAATAAAAAAAAACCGCTATGACGACATTCATGCCTTATATTAACAGCGTTGGGTATTATTGATTATGAACAATAAATAATTCTTTAACACCCTTGCTCGTAAAGTTGATGTAATTCCACCGGTTTTAAATATGAAAAGCGGGTCATAAAAAACGCGTGTGTTACCAAAGCAAATAGTTAAGTTATAGTCCATACAAATTCCATAACAGTATTATTTGCCATTTAAAATATGGAACTGATCGCCGCCGCACGACTCCAGCTAGTGAGCAGCACGCTGTTGCTATTCAAATTTCGTACTAATCGCCGCGCGGCGCCAGTCAGCAGGCAGCGCTAGCGCGCTGTTAAAATGGCGGGAAAGCAACAGTGTGCATTCACAGACTGAGTTTAATTAAAATAAAACAGTTTATTCGGTAATTTAAAAACTTGGCTGCATGCTCTAGCGTCTTTGCCAACATTTTCACGCAGCCACGGCAGAAAATAATCCTAGCGCCATTTTTCTCAAATTTTCTTTTCTTTGTACTTGTATTGTGAATATCTAAAAATGACAACTTTCAATAATGGAGATGAGCAATATATTACTTCAACTCCACTGGATATACTAACAGAAGCGCGAACCGCATGCGACAACTTGCTGCCGTCAATATCCAAGGACAAGTACATAACCACGTATGAAAATTTCTTGAAGTGGAAAATGTTTTCTTTTTCTGTTTCCTCGCAAATGTGTTAAAAACGTCGTACGATATACTTGCGTATTGGTTATAACATGCTCGGCTCAATTACGCCCTCGCCTTCGGCTCGGGCTGAAATTCCGCCTCGCATGTTATAACCATCATAATGCACTAATATCGTAATGTACTATAAAAAAGCTAGGTTCTATAGGAGTTGTGTTATACCTAGGAATCAGTGTCCGCACCTTTTGGAGCAATGACAGTTTATGCAATAAAATTATTAAATTAATTTAGTGCTTACATGTTATTGTGTTTTGTTTATGTGTCTGTGTGACTGCGGTTGGTAGTTGCACTTTGCAATATAATTGACTCTAAAATCAAAAGTCCTTTATTGAAATTAGACTTCTCAGCCTAATTTGAGTAAATAACTTTTAATTTCGATCAGTACTTTTCGAACTCTTGAAACTCAGCCAAATTTGAATAAAAGACTTTTGATCAGCACTTTTTGAACTTCAAAATTACATAAGATAGCTCCCCAAAAATCCACCCTTTACCACATCTTAGTGCTTGCGCTGGGAAGTAAAATTGCCGCAAAAAATTCTCCCCAGCAGCAAATCTGTCTGTTTAGTTAGATGAATAGTAGGTAGGCAAAGTAATTAACATTACGAGACAAAGTACCTCTTTTAAGTTAAATTATTTGCCATATCGCTGGCCCCGGGCAATAAAGCGGTAATATCAAAAATCGATTTTTACAGGAGAAATAAAAGAAGCTAATTTGTTTAAAGGCGTTCAAAATGTCCAATGAAAGCTTATTTTATTACCAGTTTTACCTTTTAAAAATAATTGTAATGGTATAAATATTTAATAAAATAATTGAAAAAATGTATAATACAAATTATAGACGATATTGTTTCAATTGCAACATAATTAATGACTTTATAAACACACCGACCACTGAGATTCATGTGCATCTGGATTGAGGGCCCATTTTTTGAACCCTTACGAAACAAAATAAGACTTATAGGGAAATTAGTTAAAAATTAGTTAGTTGCCACTAGACCCACAGTAGTACCGTTAGAATTAACATCATATAATTAAAAATTACATTAAAAATAAAGAAAACAAAATGTACAGGTACTTACTATGAACATTATGGTCATCCTACAAATGTTTCTCTTATAAAAAGTTGAAAATCAATTTTCTCTTAAAGTATGATATTTAGAAGAACGGACGATATGTTACAATTTAATTAAGAAATAGTTAAAAATCTTATTCTAATTTGAGTTCATCTATTAGGTTGAGCCTAGTCAATAAAGCCGAAAATATTGGGCTCTCAGTGCAGATGTTTTAGTCAAATTCTACTTTCATTTACTTCTTAACCATTAACTTTTGTGACATTATTTCTTTTTTACTATTTCACATAGGTCTCTAAGTAAAACATGTTAAAGTCGTATTTATGTATTTCTTCATATAAATTCTTGTTTTGCAGATTCCTCAGTATAGACAATACTGAAGTGAGGGCTCTATATATACCACCATAAATCTGTAATGTCATATTCTACAGATCTGGGAATTTCTTAAAACATTTAAGAAATTCTTAACTAAATTCCTAAATAAAAATTACTAACCCAGAGATAGTACTTACTGAGATTAGGCTATGCCACTTTATGCATGCGTCTGGATTGAGGGCCCAAGTTATTAAATCATAACGGTTTTAATTCACGTTTAAGAAATTTATGCCCCTTTGCTTTAAGTTTTAACTATTTTTAACTAATTTCCCTATAAGTCTTATTTCGTTTCGCAAGGGTTCAAAAAATGGGCCCTCAATCCAGATGCACATCTGAGATTCAGGTCTGTAAGAATATAATACGACGTATTTTCCGCTTTAGATCTCGAGCGTACCAGCCGATTACCAACTTCTTCAGGGAAATTTTATAGCCAAAGCTTAGTTGTATTATCCACTAATCGCTATTTTAGAATCCTAACAATGAATGATATTTTTATGTAACCATTGTAACAGAACGACTTTATAATTTGATTATTTTTTTGTTTTAGTTGAAAGAGAATTTTTCTTGCAATAAAGCTGTTATTGTCATTTATTCTAAAGAAATATTAATTTTAAAAATTGAAAAAAATAAGAGTGATAGACTGATAGTCAGAGAAGCCAAAAATCAAATAACATTAAAAAGGGCGTAACCGGCGTTTACCACTATATTGCCCGGGGCCTGCGATATGTCAGCGAGCCATGCCAATATACCACCATTTAAAATAAAAAATTAAACAAAGCATACTACCAAAATATAAACCTCCTCTTTTAAAGAACATGACAGTTCACATATGCAATATTGGATTATGTTCACATAGCTGTTACAACCCGAGCTACACTACCTATATTACCTACTATTTAGATTTTACGAGTATTGTTCTTTAATTATGTTTTCGGTCTATAAGTAATCCAGTATATTAAGCCACGTGTTTAGTTTCATCTTAGTTTTATTTTTTGATCGTGGGTTGAACTTGAGGATTATCTTATTACCTAGGCATAAGGGTTGGCGTCAATAAAATGCAGTCTTTCATTTGACTGCTCTACAGACATTACTGTTGAATTTTTATTTTCGTTTGCGTGCTTTATCGGTATTATTTCATGTTGTTGTATTATGAGATTGAAAAGGTATAATTGACGGGTACACTACATAATACGAAAAACTTTATTCCGACAGTCACAAATACGAATTTCAAAATACCGATTTTCATAATTCCGAATGATTCAAAATTCCGAACATAACAACTCCAACTTATCATTACTCCTATTTTTTTATTTCCTAAATTTCAATATTCCTAACGTTTATAATTACTATTCTCAAAATACCGAGTTTCAATAGATCGAATAACAAAAATTCCGACTTAATGATAATTCGAAACATCAAAAATACGAATTCCGATTATTAAAATACCGATTAATACAATTCCGAAATAAAAATACCTTGTAAAACCGAATAGCAAGACAAATAACACATAATTGCTCGTCAGAGAGAAGTATGATATTATGTTTAGTATGAGGAGGTAAAACTAAAAAACATGCAGGCAAGCATGCAGCATGCAAGCAGGCATACAGCGTGCAAGCAGACATGCAGCATGCAAGCAAACATGCAACATGCAAGCAGGCATGCAACATGCAAGCAGGCATGCAACATGCAAGCAGACATGCAACATGCAAGCAGGCATGCAGCATGCAAGCAGGCAAGCAGCAAGCAAGCAGGCATGCAGCAAGCATTGTTTCTGTCACGGCTCCGGCGCTGCGGGGTTTGGGCGGCCCCACGCGTGCTTATCGTCGCAGATGGCTTTAACGCACACCACCGCAGCTTCGGCTTGTTGGCCGGCTGTGCCGGCCAACCTCAGCCGCGGCGGCGAGCCTTCAAACCACCTGCTCCTCAGCTTGCGGGCCGCCCTACCCCTCCGCGCCTACGCGGGTTTAAATTACTCTCTAGGGGTAGGGCAGAAAAGACTGCGTGAAGTCGGTTTTGCAGCGATTCGTTTCCGTCACTAAATTTTGTAGCACAACAGGTTGACTTTCTGTTTATTCGGAGTATTGAAGATCGGAATGTCGTTTTTCGGACCGAGAACCCTTAAAGCATTTGATTCTTCGAACGTATGGAAATCGCAAAACTAACAAATCGCATTTACGACTTTCGGTAAAATAAATTTCATGATTTTTAATAATAGACATTATAACTTTTAGGTATTATGAAATTCGGACTTTTGAAAATCGGAACATCGAAATTCGGAATAAAATATTTCGGAGTATTTGGGTGTTCCCATAGTTGACTCTCGCTTTCGTATTGGCTTTTTATAAATTCACCCTCTGCTGGTTAGATAAAGATTGTACCTTCCTGGAACAGAGGTGTGATGTTCAGTTTGTATTTATGAAAACAAAAATATACCTATTTTGATTTTTCCATTTCCGTCGCCAGTCAATGTTTCACCACCAAGAAAAGTTTTGATAAGAGGACTGTCAGAGAACATTTTGTAGCGACCTTTGATTGAGAAATTACAGACGAGCTCGATGAATGCGCGTTCATCTTCAATGTTAGTCCTGGAAAGATTGATCAAGGTTAAGAGCAGCCAAAGAAAAGAGTACGTTTTAAAACAAATAATAGGAAACATTTTCAGTAAAAGAACTTTCACATAAGCAGCCTTTAATATTTCCTGTCCTGCTGGGATACAGACCTCCTGTCTGTGTGGCCCACAGTGCTGGTTAATATATGTCACATGTCTTAGATTTTTTTTAATCTAGAATATGCCGTTTGCGTGGCGTTTTCTCATGATGGTTTATGAAATAATTTACACAAAGAAAAGCACCTCTCGCGACTCGAACCTACAACCTAATCGTATGTCGTGACATTGTAGTCTAGTGGAATCTGCCGTGTCAGATTCCACTAGACTACCACTATTCTCGATGATGATGTTTTAAAATTCAAATACGCGCCAAAATAACCCGTAAAATATTAATTTTCTTACGTTTTTTGCAATTTGCAGGTCAGTGTCAGGCTGTATGTTGAAGAAAATATGACTCACGACCATAAATCTATGTATTTACAGAATTATCTTTAAAATCATCAATTCCCTCTTACTTCAAAAATGCCGCTGATTGACTATCTAATAATAAATGTCATTAAGAAGGATGCGCTAAGGCACTACGCCTTAACGACTTTATGTCCTTAATAACTTCATAGTGCAGCAATTTATATGGATAGATTACGTTGATAAGTTCATGATATCCATAACTTACATAAAACAAGAGAAGGACCAGAAAAAAGTTTAAAATAAATAAACAATGTACGATGTTTGGTACTCACTCAAACCTAGTAACGACACAATCTTTGCCACCTTTAGCGGTTCCTTCAAAAACAGTAAAATCAATTACATTCAAGACAGACATAGATATATTTTTTACAACTACGGGATCGATTTGTGGAATCCCAAACTCTGGAACGCCCGTCTTGGCGATGTCTCTAATAATGGACTGAAGAAGCTCTTTCTCGCAAGCACCATCGTTGATTTTACATTTTCCCAAAGTGTCCACTGTAAATAAAAATAAAACTCTTTCAAAATAGTAACACACGCAATACAGAATTAATGGAAGTCATCGTCATATGGCAAAATTAAAGTAAATATTTACTCGAAATAGACACCACAATTTTTGAAATTAATAAAGAATTTGAAATGTGCCGGATCTAAGAATGATGATACGGTCGTTGGGTACCGGAAAGAACTTTTTGAAATCTTAGAAAAAGAAACACTAAAACATGACCCAACCTTCATGTTTTTTTTTATTCAAAATTAATTCATTTTACCAGTAACTTACCAAAAGCTGTTTCACAAAATACGAAAACTGTGCACACCAGCAACAGAGGTAATTTCATAAACATGGTTCCTCCTTGAAGTACTTCCACAAATAAAGCTAAAAATCGCAGGTTTGATTATATATATCGTCCACAAAATAAACGCAAAGACGTACAATGGGTAAGAAAAAAGAAAAAAAAAACCCAATGTCAATGTTTAGTTGTTCTTTACATCAAGCATTAATTAAGTTTAATTGAGTAGTCTTGATGACCATCCACGAGAGAAATAACAGGCTTTAATCTCTTTTTCATCTTTTCAGCCACAAGTCGTCCACTGCTGGACATGGGCCTCCCCCAAGCACCGCCAATTTGACTGGTACAATTTTTGGGGGGATTTGCCATAATCACCACGCTTGGCGGGTTGGCGATCGCAGTATGGTGGTAAAATGCATAGAGAACGCTGCTGCCCATTCTCTAGTAAGTCCCTTAGTCGCCTCTTACGACACCCACGGGAGGAAATGGGGTGGTGCTATTCTTTACGTCCGGGACCACACGGGACAGGCTTTAATACAATCATATTTTTTTTTTTTTTTTTTTTTTTGTGGGGCATCTCGTAGTTAATCCTGAAAAGATTGTGACTACTTAAACGGATTGGGGCCCGGCGAGTTCTAAAAAGTTACCTTTTTAGGCCTCCAGCCGGGGCTTATTATACTTAAAAACTAAAGCGAAAGCTCTAAGGGTTACCCCGAGGGGGGTACGAACCTCGGCTTAGGCAATCGCTGATAGGGGGGCAGCAAGGGACTGGCTGGATCTGGGTTAAATTATTTAGGGACTAATTTAAAACTAACGGCGCAGCATCGCGGGCTGGCTCTTGCAAGGGTCGGGAGGGACTGTTAAGTCGGGGTCGCGACGACGGACCTCGGCGGCGAGGTCGGTACGGTTTGTGTCTGTGTGCTGGTCTAGCTGTACTGGTCTCTTTTCGACTCTCCTGGAGGAGAGTAGTGGGATCATCAGGATCGGTAAGAACGTGCCGCGAGCGGCGGACTTTGCTAATACGGGAGGGGGTGTAAGTAGCTGCCGCCACAACCAGAGGGTTGCGGTGGGCTACGGCCCTATCGAAGAAACGCTTCGAAGCGCGTTTTATGTATTGATGGATAGTCGGGAGTTTCATGTCTAAATGAAGATTGATATTCCGAACAAACCAAGGCGAGCCTGTGGCTTGACGGAGAAAACGGTTCTGGAGAGTCTGCATCCTATGGATGAATCGGGGCTTGGCATGTGCCCAGACTGGGCTTGCGTATGTCATAATCGGCCTGATACAAGCGGTGTAAAGCCGCTTCTTACACAGAAGAGACAATTTACTCCGCTTGTTCAGGACGCAATGGAGCCTACTGAGAGCGAAAGCGGCCCGCGAGCGAGCCTGCTTTATGTGCTCGGAAAAGGTAAGGTGTTCGTCGAGGATGACACCTAGATATTTGGCTTGCTTCGCCCAAGGGATCTGCTTGCCGAACATTGAGATGGGTCGGGGAGGGGGGTGATTACGTCGCGGTCGGGTGTAAAAGACCGCCTGACTTTTATCGGGGTTGACCTCGATTCGCCACTTCCTGAACCAATCGCCGAGCTCGTCGACTGCGGTTTGGAGGTAGCGAACCAGCGCTGTGTCACTAAATCCCGAGAAGAAGATGGCAGTGTCGTCTGCGAACAGAGCTAACCTTGCCTTCTTGCTTCTGGGGATATCGCTAGTGAACAGCGTGAAAATGAGGGGGGCTAGTACACAGCCTTGAGGGACTCCTGCACGGATCGGGTGAGGGGAGGAAAGTGCCCCTTCGATGCGATAGCGAAAGGTACGGTTCGCAAGAAAGTCTCGTAGGATGAGCACGAGACGGTCTGGCACTCCGAGTTGGTACAGCTTATATAATAAGCCGTTGTGCCAGACTTTGTCGAACGCTTTCGCTATATCGAAGTATACAGCGCCCGTGAACATACCACGCTGAAAACCAGCATTGATATGTTCGACGATGCGGTGTACCTGATGGACACACGAGTGTTGGGTTCGAAAACCGAACTGCTCGTTGGGGATGAGGCCCTTGGTTTCGGCATAATCCCTGAGTCGCTTATAAATAAGTCTCTCATAGATTTTGCCGAGAACTTTGAGCAAACTAATGGGGCGGTAGCTCGTGGGCTCGGTTTTGGGCTTACCGGGCTTAGGGATGCCAATGACGGTGGCTTCCTTCCACGCTTGGGGGAAAATATTATTACTCAAGGCACCATTGAAGATGGTACACATGAGCATAATCAAGTGAGCAGGGAACAGCTTGATCACTCTGTTGGTGATGCCGTCTGATCCGGGGGCTTTACGAGACTTCAGACCCTTGATGATCTCGTGCACCTCGTCAGGTGTGACAGGGGGCAGGGGATCATCAGGGTCTTCAACGGGCGGGAGTGAGGCTTTGCGTTCGACTTCCGCGTTTACCTTATCGACAAACGCTTGGTCTACTGGCTGCGAACTGGGTGTGCATTGGGCTTCGAGGCTATCGGCTAGGCATTCAGCCCTGTCGATATCCTCGAATGCAATGGTCGCATCGGGGCGGGTCAGGGGGGGCATAGTGGAAAACTCAGAGGATTTCAGTTTCCTCTGAAGTTCCCAGAAGGCGAGATGAGTCGGCTCTAGTTCGCTCACCATCTTGTCCCAGTTAGCGTCACGCAGCTCAGTCACACGTGTCCTTACAGCACGCTGTAAGTAACGCATGTGAGCTTTGTTAGCATCACAGGGAAAGATGCTGTAAGCACGAACGGCCGCGTTCTTCTCTGTCAGCAGATCACGTACATCGTCGGGGAGTTTCCATTTACGGTCACCCGTATCTGGAACCTCCCGTGAGCTTTCGCTCACGATCGATTGTACGTGTTCCGTGAGAGAGTCGATCGCGGCCGTTGTGGCGGCGACAGAGTCAAACTGATCTGGGATAGAGTCTAAGTGATGTGACGTGTTAGATTGTAAGCGTTCGCTTACTTTCTTCCAGTCAGTGATCACTTTAGTGGCGGGGGGTTGGGAGGGGTCGCGAATACCTAATCGGGGGGCCAGGTTCATGACTACTGGTCGATGGTCAGAATCGAGTTCGTGAATAGTCTCTATAGAATCCAACCTTAAGTTGATATTCTTAAGGAGCGCTATGTCAAGAACGTCGGGTAGCTGATCGACATCGAAGGGGAAGTGAGTGGGAGTCATCGGGGCGATGACATCAAAGTTCATGGTAGAACAGAGGTTGAAGAGTTGCCTACCTCTAGTCGAGGTCCTGGTGCTATTCCAGGCGGGATGTTTGGCGTTGAGATCGCCCGCTATGATAACGGAGTCACTCATGCCGAAGAGATCGGAAAGGTCGTTAGCGAGGAGTTGAGGGTCCTCTGACTCATGTGTGGGAGGAAGGTAAGCCGACACGATAGTGATCGGCTGGTGACCTGTCAGTGCTAACCGACAGGCCGAAACTTCTATCCGGGAGAGTTGGGGGGGATCCATAGGTATGCAGTACAGGGACTTCCTATAGTATATGAGGGTGCCGCCTCTGTGACAACGTGACCTGTCGTTGCGAACTAGACGATAGTTTGCAATTTTCGGGTCGCGATGATGAGGCTTCAAGAACGACTCTTGTATGAGTAAAATGTCTACGTGATGGTCGCGGAGGAACGTGGCGATCTCATCACGTTGGCCGTGAATGCCGTTGGCATTATAGAAGCCTAGCTTTAGGGAACGGGGTTTAAGTCTAGTTAATACTCCTCGACTATCCATAATAGGGGCGTTGGGAGTTCATAACGTGGAGTGCTTGCGTGATCTCTGGATACGCAGCATATATAGATTGGATACGGAACAGGTTGCCGCCGGCGGCAACTAGTTCCTGGGCCATCTGTTGGGCACGCGGGGAGAGGAACGTGCTATAGGTGTTAAAGGTCCCGGCAATGACGTTGAACGCATTGAGGGGAGCCTGACCTTTCCTCTGAACTGGGGTGAGTCCTGCCATAGGGGCAGCGGGAGGGGCCGCGGCGCGGGCGGGGGGAGCGGTCGCGGGAAAACCGGGGGGCGTAAGGGGCGCGGGGGCGCGGGTACGCGGGTCCACTAAGGGAGGGATGGGGGCGGGCTTTGGCCTAGAGGAGGCCAGTGCGGGGAACTCCTTCTGGGAACTCAAAAGAGGCCATTGGGAGGGACGTTGAGGGGCCAATCTCGCGGGGAGTTTGGCCGAGGGGGATTCCCTTTTCTGGCGAGCGTCGAAACGTTGCGCCAATTTAGGGGACGAGGACTTGGGGGCTTTCGGGCAGCCCCGGTAGTTTGCCGGATGACCGGACTCTTTGCAGAGCACACAACTAGGTGGCTCGGTGCAGAGAGTGCGGTCTTTGGGCCGGGTACAATCTGCTGTACCATGTTCTCCCAGGCACTTGACGCACCTGGGAGTGGCGTAGCAGTTGTACGCTGAGTGCCCGTAAAGTTGACATCTATGGCACTGGCCAATGATGTTCGACTTACGGGGCTTTTCTATGATCAGACCAGACAGATTACAGACTGCCTTGACTTTGAAAATGGGGTGGTGACCCTCCGTGGGAGGGCACACCACCAGGACCATGTCAAAGGCAATGCCTTGTCTGGATCTGTGCATCCTATGGACCTCTGTGACAGGCACGTTCTGTCTCTCGAGGTCAGCTTTGATTTCGCTGGTGGGGATCTCGCAGGGGATCCTGTGGATCACCACCCTGGTCAGACGCTCCTCGGGCAAGGAATACGTGTGGAAGGACACGTTCCTGGCAGAGAGGAGCCTGGTCAGCTCGCGGTAATCGGTCGAGGTCGGTACCGATACCTTTATGCCCTGCTGGGTGGCACGGGCACTGGTATAGTTGACCCTCTGGTCAACGCACCATTTGGACACCTCCGTCCACTTGGCCTTGTCCTGTATAAATACAGGGGGCGGTGGAGGGAGTTTCCTGGCGGTGGTTGAGCCAGAGTTAGCGGTCGGGGCGCTACCGTTAGCGCGGGGCGCGGCAACCTTCGCGGAGGTTGAAGGCGAGGGACGGGAGGGGGACGCGGTGGCGGCGGTCGCCGGCGGCGTGGGGGGGATGGACGCGGTCGCGGTGGCGGGGGTCGCCTGCGTATCGGGGAGGGGGTCGGACGCGTTGGCGGAGGTCGCCAGCGGGGTGGGGGCGCGGGACGGAGGAGCGGAGTCCTCAGCCGCTATGATTTTAGCGGCTGGGGCTGAGCTGCTGTCCTTGCTCTTCTTCCTCTTGCTCCCTTTGCCCTTTGTATGGGAGACTAACTCATACGCCTCCGTGTCCGAGGACGAGGAGGGGTTTGAGTCAGCCTGGGGAGCGGTTGAGGCGGTATCGGGATGATCTTCCGTGTCCATGGACACCGGAAGATCGTCTACTGGGGCGATGGGGGAGGGGATAGCCGGAGTCTCAAGTGCGTCACTGAAAACAGTGACTAGCTTGTTGGCTCTGGCCTTCCTCTCCCTGTTCGCCTTCCAGCGTTTCTTAAAGGAGATGACGAACTCTCGGTCATCATCCACAAGCTCGAAGAAAGCCTCCGAGAGGGCTTCCCTCTCCTCGGGAGATATGGGTTTAACCATGTTTCCCGGGGAGAAAAACTAAGGGGTGGGGGGGACCTAATCACTCATGAGAGTGATCCTGATCAAAAACCCTACTCCTACGTAGCCTAATCCCCGGTGGGATGCCGGGGGTGAGTGTTACACTCCCTGTCGGGTATAGACAGGGAGGTGATCCTGGTGAGCCCTAAGAGTGACTCCCGTCGCCAATCTTATTGTGCGAACGGGTTCCTAACCGGTCATGCGATGGGTACTGAAGGTACCCGACCAGTCTAGTGCGGGGGGTATAGATATACCCGCGGCACTAGTACGCGGCTGTGGAGGGAAGACTGTCACCGGGGCTGACGAGGGAAGCCCCCAAGGCCAGCGATCCGGGACCCGTCCAACTTTCGTCTAGCCCTGAAGGGGATAGACGGGTGCGTTGGGTCTGCACCCACTCGGCTTCGTTGGCACCGTTAAGGTATCCACCGAGTGACCACGAAACTGTGGATTTGCCCTGAAGGGGCCACAACACAACACACGTTTTTGACGATTTTCTGACGAATCAGAAATACCACTGTCTTGCGAACAAGACAGTACGGTTCTAGACTGAATCTGAAGAAACAGGAATTTCCGAATTTTGCGATTTAAATAAATTTAAATCGCAAAATAGCGGAGAGTAGTCGGGGCGACTACGCAGCGTGGCGCACGGAGCACAACTGACGGGCGAACGAGCGGCGGGCGGTGGAGGGGATACGCGCAGCGGAGCGGCAGCGTAACGACCTTCCAAGGCGGGCGTCGAGCGTAGAATAATACAATCATAATAATAATATCTGTATTTATTATGAAGGACGGGACGGTTGACGTGTGTCGGGCATGTCACCATCCGGGTGAGAGATAATATGTCTGATGGACTCCATCAGACATATTATCTCTGATTGTTCTCGTCTGGCTTACGGCCATATACTTGCACAGGCATAACCAAGTAGCCAGGATTATTCACCAGTAACTTGCTTTACAATACAAACTAGTGGATTATGAGGTACCGTATTACAAGTATATGCCTGACTCAGTTCTCGAAAATGACCATGTCACGTTGTACTGGGATCAGTCTATCATTACTGACAGGACTATTGTCGCCAATAAGCCTGATATAGTGGTGATAGACCAGTTAGCGCGCCGCACAGTCGATGTTGCCATTCCGCATGATGGCATCCTCGTGAAAGCTGAGAAGAAGAAACAGATTAAATATCTCGACTTAGCACACGAGGTTGTTGACATGAATGAAATGGAATGTTGACTCGGCTGTCATTGTGCCGATTGTCGTATCAGCCAATGGGCTGAAGGCCGAGACCCTCGACCAACATCTATCGAGGCTATCGCTAGGCGGTTCGATCAAGAGCCTGATTCAGAAGGCCGTACTCCTCGATACGGCTCGCATTGTGAGGAGGTTCCTGTCTCTGGAGTCCTAACCACCGGTAGCTTGGACCTTGCTCCCGATACCAGTGGACCACTACTTTTTATATTTATAAATGTTTTTATATTTTTTGTAAAAATATTTAAAAATGTAATTATATATGTACAAAAATAAATAAAGATATGAAAATATCTGTTTTATCATAATACTAGCTTCTGCCCGCGACTTCGTCCGCGTCAAATTTTTGCTCCCCTTACCCTTCCCGTCGCATCGATTTGCCTGCTAGTTTTCGTCCATTTTCGCTCCTTGAGTTATAGTGAGTCAACCTTAAAAGATAGACATATGCTCTTGGGACTTTTTTTTTGAACTTTTTAAAAATAACAATCCCGTCATACATGATTTTTGCGTTACTTTAACCGTTTACGCAGCGCACGCAACGGAAACTCTCAGAAGGAATAAATTTTCCCCGTTTTTGCAACATTTTTCATTACTGTTCCGCTCCTCTGAGGTGTAGCGTGATGTTATATAGCCTATAGCCTCCCTCGATAAATAGGCTACCTAACACAAAAAGAATTTTTCAATTCGGACCGGATTCGATTCGGAGATTAGCGCGTTCAATCAAACAAACAAACTCTTCAGCTTTATAATATTAGTATAGATAATTAGTTGACCCAGCGAACTTCGTATCGCCTCAGATTCAATAAATGTTGTTATAAACGTACCAAGTTTGACAACCTGGTACGCGGTGGTGATCTGGTAAGCGTTTTCTAGCTGACACTCATATGTTAGGTTAGCTCCTACCCAGTTATGATGACCTGGTACTTCGAAGGCATAAAGCGTTTTCTAGCTGACACTCCTTTGTTTGGTAAGCTCCTGTCAAGTTATGATAACCTGGTACTTCGAAGGCAACGTTTTTGTCATAGTACCACGTTTTATAGTGACTTGTATTCTCTTTGACGTTTTATGTGACGTCTCACGGGAACGCGGTCGTAAAAAGGGGAAAAAAAAAAAAAAAAAAAAACGGGATAAAAAGTATCCTATGTCCTTCTCCTGGCTCTAAACTACCTCCCTGCCAATTTTCAGCTAAATCGGTTCAGCCGTTCTTGAGTTATAAGTGAAGTAACTAACACGACTTTCTTTTATATATATAGATTTTACAATGTAATGATACTAATACGTAAGAAGGTACATAATTGGACAGTGTTTACATTGCATAAGCCTGGTATTCCTGTTAGACTTGATTTCAACTTTACATCAGTGGTCAAGTGTTACCACTGATATGAAGTGTCACTCATCGAAAATCCTCCTTACTGCTATCACATAAAGTATGCTTAAAAAATTTCCTTACACGATAACGTTATTACAAGCATTTTATGGACGTAAATATGGACGTCAACGTCGACGATAGTAATGTTACTTTAGAAATTATGAAAGCGAGCAGAAGGTATCATAAGTTAACTATAGGAACACTGTTATTAGATCTCTATTCAAGTAACGAGCATTGTAAAGCCACAATTTTTATTCTCCACTAATCAAAAAGATGGCTGGCTGTTGAAGCTATAATACGATATTACCATAACAGCTCACACACATACATCATCACACACTCATTCTCATCCACATCGAACAATCTCACATACTCACTCTCGTACACAATCGCATAACTCTCCACAACGCTGTACTCGCTGCATGGTATATTGTATAACGTTTTACAACGCCCAGACATTGTTAATCGGGTGGAGACCTAGTGTCCTGAAAGTGGTTTAATCCAAGCTTAGGCACAAGTTTCCCACTTTATTGTAATGTGTTTTAATAGCTTAACACTAAAGAATGTGTACTTGTAAACTTTTAAATATTGGGGTGAGAAAAAAATCATTTTAAAAATCACTAAAAACATCGTCATAAACTTCTTATCAGTTTCGGTCAATGCTAGTTTTTTTTTTACCAATAAATATTGTGTTAGCCAATACACCAAACTTTCTTGTTATAAAACTAAATAAACAAAAGTGCAAAAGTGTGGAACTCCCTGCCAGCGAGTGTGTTTTCACATAGGTACGACCATCAGCCTTCAATGCAAGAGTTATCAGACATCTTTTGGACACGATTGTACCATCGCCGACCTCATACATCGCTTTCCATTAGCCATGATCAAGATCAAGAGCAGGCTCATTCGTATTATTCTCATACATATTAATAGAAATGTGTATATAAAAATCCTTTTAAATCTATATATTAATACGTGAAGCGAAAACTTTGGATCCCTTTTTACGAAAATTGGGCGGACGGAGGAGTATGAAATTTCGCACACTTATAGTTTATACAGAGAAGAAGTGACGAATGCTAATATTTTTTTAAATTATGCGTAAAAATACATTATTTTCAATAAATAACACGTTACACACACTACTGTTCATTACCGTGTATCTAATACACACATGCATAGATATTCTTTTGTTTATGGTCCAAATCTGTCTTTATTATTTTGTGCAGTATTACCAACACCCAGAAATATTTACCCCTAAAGCTTAAGTTACAAAACCCCTAAAATTGCCACAGTTACTAAAAAAATCCGCTAAACAATTATAACGAAAATAACCAACGAATGTTCAGTAATCATAGACCGGCACACAGTAGTAATATTTGTCTATATTTATTACGCGACATTTGTTAATCATTCACTCTGCATTCTTAGTATCGATGAACCGTACTAGAAGTCGCTAATACTTTTATTGTAATCAAAAACACAATGAGAAATGCGCCCCTAAAAAATCTCAATCCTATTATTTACCCCCTAAATTTGGGAAAACCCCTAAGTTGGTAAGCCTGATTTTGTGTCTATAGCCTTGATAGCCTTACTGAATGTCAAGTATAACCATAGGTAATAAATTAATTTTGTAGATATGTATAACCTATTTCATTTTTAAAATCTATGATCAAATGATCATAATTATCGAGAATATTATTTGTATTAGCGACGATAGGAATTTATTTTAGATTTATAAGAAATATTTTTTGTGGTTTTATGGGGAGTGTCAAGTATGGCATTAGTAAGTTTTCTATACAAAACTTAGTGTCGTGTGCAAACTGTAGAGGTTGTATGCCTCACGATTGTACAGGCTGGTCATAGATTGTACAGGCTGGTTATAATTATGACATTTGGAACCGTCATAATTAATTAAAAATAATAGGGAAAATTCTATAAAAACAGAACAATTAATTTCTGTGATAATTCATTCCATATTGTTCCATATCCAGCAGTAGCAGAAGTATTAAGAAAATAAAAAAACCGGCCAAGTGCGAGTCCAACTCGCGCACCGAGGGTTCCGTACAAACCTGCAGGTATTCTCGGTTTAAAAATAAATGCTTTTTTTTTAATTTTTATATTTCAGTTGATTGAATGTAAGGTAAATTGCGGTTTACGATTCATGACGTTTTAAAAAAAAACTACTCACTAGAGCTCGTTCAAACCAATTTTCGGTGGTAGTTTACATGGTAATGTACATCATATATTTTTTTTAGTTTTATCATTCTCTTATTTTAGAAGTTACGGGGGGGGGGGGGGGACACACATTTTACCACTTTGGAAGTGTCTCTCGCGCAAACTATTCAGTTTAGAAAAAAATGATATTAGAAACCTCATTACCATTTTTTAAGACCTATTCATAGATACCCCACACGTATGGGTTTGATGAAAAAAACCATTTTTGAGTTTCAGTTCTATGTATGGGGAACCCCAAAATTTATTGTTTTTTTTTCTATTTTAGTGTGAAAATCTTAATGCGGTTTACAGAATACATCTACTTACCAAGTTTCAACAGCATAGCTCTTATAGTTTCTGAAAAAAGTGGCTGTGACATACGGACGGACGGACAGACAGACAGACAGACAGACATGACGAATCTATAAGAGTTCCGTTTTTTGCCATTTGGCAACGGAACCCTAAAAAGAGAGCGCTGAAGAAATATTCTTTACTCATTACACCTACGCCCTGGTACTGGCCATCACCATCCCGCCAGCGAACCCTCTCCACAGTAGTACAGCGTCAACAATTTTTCTATAGTGTTACTGAATGTCAAATATAACCATATTTTTTTTTAATATTTATTATTATCTATATTTTTTCATTTAATATTGTATTTCTATTCAAATGAAGTACGGTCGAATTTCGACCAATGGGCGATCACTAGTTAATAGAAATGTGTATATAAAAATCCTTTTAAATGATGATTACCTACTAATAATTTTATTTTCTTTTAAGTTAAATGCATATTTTATCCGCGCCGAACTAAAGAAAACCTTCCAAATTAAACATTTTCGCCAATTCTCCCGTATCGGCGCTGATAAGTGTGCGAAGTTATATAGGATTTCATGCAAGCAATACTAAATTTCGGTTCTTTCGGCTCCTTTGTTTCCTTCAGCTCTGATAAGTGTGACTGTTGATCATATTTTTTTTAAATTAGTCCTCAACTATAGATAAATGATTGAATTTCTATAAGCAGGTTTATACAAACACTTTTTTTTCTGGATGGGAAATCATCAAATGACTTCTCCCGCTCTGGGCGGAGCGGAAGGGCGTGTCAGACTTTTACTGACTAAAACCCACCCGTGTTCCATCAGTTGCCCATGTGCCAGGGTCACGGTATCTCTTTCGAAAAATCACGCGAATACAAACACTTTTACACGTCAATCATATTTTCAAAACTAAATGAGGTTGGCGTTTCCTGTCTACCCTCAAAAAATACACTGAGAAAACTGACAATCATAAAAGAGGTGAATTCAGCTTAAAGTATGATGAATTCACTCAAAGGACGGAGCATAGTGATTCACCAAAAAGAACGATGATAATACTGATGTTGATGATAACAGTATTTAAGATGATGTGTCACCATGGATTTAGTTTTAGTTACCTACTATTTTTCGATGCCTTCCTCATATATCCAGTTATATCCTATTAGTTTTCCTACAATTTTTCGGTGCCTTCCTTATATATCCAGTTATATCCTATTATTTTTCCTACTATTTTTCGGTGACTTCCTCACATATTCAGTTATATCATACAATTTTTCCTACTATTTTTCGGTGCCTTCCTCATATATCCAGTTATATCCTATTATTTTTCCTACTATTTTTCGGTGACTTCCTCACATATTCAGTTATGTCATACAATTTTTCCTACTATTTTTCGGTGCCTTCCTCATATATCCAGTTATATCCTATTATTTTTCCTACTATTTTTCGGTGACTTCCTCACATATTCAGTTATATCATACAATTTTTCCTACTATTTTTCGGTGCCTTCCTCATATATCCAGTTATATCCTATTATTTTTCCTACTATTTTTCGGTGACTTCCTCACATATTCAGTTATGTCATACAATTTTTCCTACTATTTTTCGGTGCCTTCCTCATATATCCAGTTATATCCTATTATTTTTCCTACTATTTTTCGGTAACCTCCTCGTATTTTAGGTTAGGTCCTCTTACTTTTCCTACTATTTCCTCATATCTCTGGTTATAGCCTATTATCTTACGGAGGTCGCCCTCAATAGGAGGATTGTGTTTTTTAATAAACCAATTAATATCTCTATAATACACCAGTGATTAGTTGTAGTTCTACTCATTCTCCATCAGTAGGACTACAACTAAATACTGGTGGATTACACAGAAATTGTTTGGATTATTAGAAATCACAATCCTCCTATAATTGAGGGCGCCACTGGACTTACATGATCCCCTTATTTTTAAGTATCCAATATTGGTTCTTTCCTTTTAAATATTATTAGGTGTGAGCTCAACATTAAAAAAAACTGAAGAACCCTAAACTTGAACCTTAAAAAAATGGAGAGTAAGTAAAAAAAATAGAAAAAAGTACCTTGGCAAGAATGGTAAGAAGGTGAAAAGGGATGTATGTATAAATTAAACAAAAAATTGAATGGTATTTTTATTTCCATAGTATGAATGAATAATTATTATATACTCTAAACATTTATATTCAGTATAAAAGAAGACTGTTTTGTTTAGAAACATCCTCGCCTTAATGATTACAGTATCTATTTGTCGGTCATTATAAAGAATCATTATATACATTATGTTCAATAATTCTAGTTTTTACAAATTAAAATAAAGGTTGAGACGATTAGAAATTTAATTTACAAAAAATAACAAACTTTACATTAATGTACCTATAACTAAAACATTTTTGCCCTTAAGGTGATTGCTTCAGGGTAGCCGTTTTTTGCAATTTGCAGGCCAGTGCTAGGTTGTATGTTAATTAAATGTTGCACGCGGGTGTAAGTACATAAGTTGTACTACATACGTCTTACACCCGCGTCTAACATTTCAATCAAAACCTAGCACTGGCCTGCAAATTGCAAAAAACGTAAGAAAATTTGAATTTCGCGGGCTACCCTGACGCTTTCACCTTAAAGCTGCATACAATAAATTGGTTAGGTATATTATTATAGTAAATATCTATTTTCAAGTAAAGTGCTACCATAAACACTCCGATGAGACTAATCTATCCCTCATACAAATACTTTACTTTAAAATCTATTACTAAAGGTGAACGCACACTTTTCAGAGCCGAAGGAGGCGAAAGAATCGAATTTTAGAATTACTTGTATGAAATCTTATGGAACCTCGCACACTTACCGAATCGGACGAATAAGGTCGTACGATTCGGTGCGGATAAGTGTGCGAAGTTACATTGGACTTCATTTAAGTAATTCTAAAATTTGATTCCTTCGCCTCCTTCGGCTCTGATAAGTGTGCGTTCACCTTAAACCAGCTATTGGTGCTGGCTCATACCATTACTTTATGCGGACACCGTTATCGGGCCGTCTTTATAGGATATCCTAAAGGGATATCCGATAAATACCGTAACTAAGGGTAGATTACTAGTTGAGCGCACTCTGCTATAAAAAAATAACTGCCCTTGGACTCTGCAGTGCCTCAAACTAGCAACGCCGCGTACGGTATAAGTACATAATTAATAATTATGTAAACGTTTCCAAAAAAAATTGATATTACTGGATTCAAAATAAAAACACCTTAAAAATGAGCAAACGAGTTAACTCGTTTGCGCATTTTCAAGGTATTATAGCAGCGACCGTAAGCCGTTAGAATACCTACAGAATTTTGAAATTTTTACTCTAGGTACCATCTACTTGTAATATATGACGTGTTACCTCGCATTAGAGTGAGCGTGTTAGGACACGGAGAAACGGCATTTTGGCAAGGAAAGCACAGATAATCATTACCACGTTTAACTTCATAAGAATTGTAATGAGAATTAAATTCAATAGTTTCAAACATACAGCAACGGAAAAAAACCTCTTCAGTATCTGTCACCAAAATTGCATCAATTTGGCCAAAAGTGGGTAAGAATTGTTCATCATCTATATCTACAGTAACAATAGAGTTCCGCTGCCATATAACACCAGCTATTGTAGCGGAAGTAACCGAATATTTGAGGACAACGCCAGTGCCGAGAGAAAACTTGACAGTGTCTCCTGAATTTAATGCAGATTTTTTTCCTAGTATTTTTGTTGTAGGTATTGTATTTTTCACAAACAAGTCATTGAGCATAAGTTGACATTTTATTGCTAGAGTCTTGCAAACATTGACTCGATTAAAAGATGATCTAGCCACTAACTTAGATACCCTGTGCTTGGCTTCAAAACGCATAGCCCACATGTTACGTACGGGGCCGAACTTCATTAGCATGGTAGGATAATGAGTCAGAAAATGAAACTTTGGCTGCAGGGGTGATTTTGTTAGCTCCGTGTACAATTGATTAAATTCTGCTATTATAACCCGGAGTTGAATATTGGTGTCACTGAAGACCCTATGACTTAATAACCTGTCGGTGATTTGCCGCAACATAATGTATAATTTCCATACTTTATTTTCTAAAGGAATGTAAAACCCGGCTATTAGGCTGAAGTATCTAATAAGGGTAAGCATTTCTGATGCTGAAGTTTTCAATTTTACTTTCGAACCTTGGACAACTAAACAATTACTTGGTTTTGAATTCCTATCTGGTCCATAATCAAATGAAATTATTCTTTGTTGCAATACTGAGATCTTTAAAAGACCTTCGGCAAGGAAGTGGTTTATGACAAAGGTCATTACATAACGAGCTACACCTTCTAATATATCATGCATTGGGTCTACTGCTACATTTTGAAATAAATCAAATCCTGTCACCTTAAGCCAACAGCATGATTCTTTAATGCCCGTGTTAGGTGTATCGTTTTCTTGCAATTGAGCGTGGTATGAAGTCATATTTCTAAGCAAGTTACTGTTTTCATATAGAGCAGTTTGCAAACCTTTCTTGTCAATGTTACAGATTCTGCAACACTTGTTAGCTGAAAAACTTTCAGTAAACCCGAGAATTGAATTCAGGCCTAAATTATCGCCAGTTATAGCAACAACCTTCAATTTTACGGTTCCTTTAAAAAACTTATTTTCTATAAAAATTCCTTTGTTTTGCAAGTAATTCAATTCCTCAATAACAGGGTCAAAAATAGCTTTGTTTCCATATTTAGTTTTGTCAGCAGAATGGCAAATAGCTAACAGCAAAATGTTATTCAACAATGAAAATAAATGTGGTGGGAGTGCTGGCAAGGAAACGTATACACCACCAAGCTTATGCACCCCAGCGTGGCTCCCCAAAGGATTTCCAATTTCAAAATCATCATAGTATACTACTAAAGGAAGAATAATGTCCGACGCCTGCGGTGTACACATTGCCAGCCATACAGATCCCTGCATTACATTTTCTAGACACATTGGCCTCATCGGATTTTCTTCACGGATTATTAAATTACCCCTTAGGTGGTTCAAATAATCCGTTACATCTTTCCAAATAGTGTCAATGGAAAAAAATTTCTTCAAAACCTGGCGAAGTTGAATTACTTGCATTGTACGTGGCTTGGTGTGTAATGTTAAAGTGTTACTCCTTTGTGAAATGTCAGGACAATAACCAACGATTACTTCATGTGGTGGTATAAAAGAACCTAATAAATTCAATTCTCGGAATCTCAAATATTCTGAACGAAACGGAAAAAAGATGCCCTTCAAAGCTGTGTTGAACTTATGAAGTCGTTTATTAATTTCGCTTCCAGACATGCTTTCCTCATCAGCTAGCACAGGGCCGAATACGGACATTAAAGACGGTGCGATATTGTCAAGAAGGGTTTGCAAATGACTAACCATAGCTTGTACAGACGATCGAGATACAGAGGGATTTACATAGAGCGTTGAAATAAATTTCAAAACTTCTTTATGAATAATACTATCAGCATTATCAAGGACTTCCGGTTCACTATCAGCTTCAATGTATATGTGCTCAGTTGCTACTTTGGTAGTCTCTGTTTCACACATAGGAACTACGCAAGCCTCGTTTGAGGTGGATGGCAAATAACGAGTGTTTACTTTATTCAAATGTTTTAAGTTAACATGTTTTCTAAATTGTCTAACGTCCGTGAAATACCGGTAGCATGCGTCTTCACCACATTTATAAACTCCAGTAATATCAATTTTTTCACATTCTTTCCTTATGTGGGTAATAAGTGAAGAAAACGTGGGAAAAGTCCTTTTACAACTGTGACACTTCATCTTAATTTAAATTGTGACTCCGAGAGTAACTAATATCTCCTTCACAGATTGTGACATACGATCGTACGATGTTTTGACTTTGTAAAAACCAATTTGGATAATAAGCCAAATGTTATAGCTTTCAGTAGGATATTTAGCCGCAGTAGCATGAAATATTTTAAAAGTCACATCAACAGCCTCAGTTAGTGTTGTGAACTTGTAAAACGTATTGTCACATACTGTGAAGGAGACACCTGACTGGCGGCACCAAATTATAAATGGTTGGAGGCTAATACCTAGGTTTTGAAGCTTTTGGCGACGCTCCTCAATTACCACTTGCACGTCTGCGTCATCATCCACGATGGTCACAAATCCATCCAATATCTCCGCTCGTGAAGCTTGCCAGTCTTTTCTAGATCGACGGGCAGGAGGAATATTAAAGAGACAGCCGAGTAGCAATATCGCTGCTATTAATTTTGTCTCCGGTTGTTCATCTGGAAAGAAAATAATAATAGTATATTTGACACAACACATCATCATTAACTGAGCAAATAGGGAAAAGTATCAGAACAAAATAAAATCTATCTATATAAGTAAAAATGAATTGCCGAAATGTGTGTCCGCCCGCCCGTTACTTCTGAACGACTGCACCATGTTAGATAATTTTTAAATTCTTTTTTGTCTATATATTTTATAACGGGTTCACCGACCCAGGGAGGTCGAGCACCTAGAACTATATAACAGAATCATTTCCTTACCGTCACAAATTGCCAATGTATCAGCTATTTTTCGACGAAGAAACGAGTCCTTTGTGGTGTTAAGCTTCTGCTGAGCAGCTTTTAGTATGTTTTCCGATGAAGCATCCAAGGCGTCGAGGCCCCCGGATTTATCAGGGAACAGTGCTTCGTAGTCATGAGTCAGGAGTCGCCATCCATCACTTGACTTCAGGATAGGATACTTATTGAAGTACTCCTGTAATGTCCCTTCCTCGTAGTACAAGTACCGGAGGCGAGCTCGCACCGTCTCCCGCCACAGGGCACTGACCTCCTGCCACGGACCAGCTGAAGGACTTGACAGCTGCTCTAATGCTGACGCTACGTCCTCCACTTCACCTGCACACAAAAATTAAAACGATTAATAATTAGTACAATGACAATAACGGTTCTTAGATTCAGATATTTTGTAATTTGTAACGAAAATTTATACTAATTCAGATATTTTTCTCAATAATTTTGTTCTTGATAATTTAATTCAATCTGAAAACATAAAATTTCTTGAAAAGGAGTTACCTTCTTTAAGTCCGGTCAGGTCGATTCCAGCGAGTGGAGGGGTGTCTAGCCTAGGACTGGACTTGGAGCGAGAACGTGACTTGGGCTTTTCAATAAGGCCCAACGAAACTAAATGCTGCCGTCGAGCCCTTCTGGCGGTGACTAACCAGCCAGAGATATTGCGCTTAGCCTGGTAAGCATCAGCCGGCAGGTACGGCGCGTAGTATAGGGGTGGTGACTCCTCTTTAAATAATCTGCCAATGTCGTAGGATAGAGCAAGCAGCTGCGAATCTGTCAGAAGTACCGGGTTTTCGGCCGTAATGAGCTTCTCCATAAGCAGCTTGCATAAACGCCCACGCACGTTTGAGGGTAAGGTGCCCGTTTTCTGCCCAATTGCTATTATTTGTTTTCCCTCGACTGATGAATTCAGTATGGTATTCACCTGAAACACAAATAGTATAAGTATGGCATTACAAACTAAATATGCAAGGTAAAAGTAAAAAAAAAAATGTCACTAAAATGTTGAAAATACAGGTTCAATACCTACCTTCCATTCAGTATAATGATCAGTTGGAGTCGGTGCCAGTCTAGGCATCATGCATTTAGTTGTTAGTTATAGCTGTCACCAACTCCAAATATATTACTGATCTTTGTGACATATAGTATAGCTCCTAAACGGCCGTCCGTACACACATACAGGACAGGACAGGTACAGACGTTAAACTTATCTGTTTACGCCGGGGGTTAACAATATTGAATGTCAATTTAAATTCCTTATCAAAAGTACAGGATAATAGGCAATAACTTACTAAATTGCTCCCGGTGGACTCTTGTCTAACTGCTTCACCCACTGACGACGACGAGTCCAGTGGTATCACCAGTATGTCACCATCCTAAAATAATATTTACTTTGAGACAATGTTATAATAGTACATGTAACAAAAAGGTGTGATAATATGAGTATGTACGGTCAATTAACCTCAATAATCGTTGAAATAATCACTAAATGTGTCCGAGTGCGACCGTTAACTAACAGGCTATAGCTAGCCCTAGCCGGAGATAACTCAAGGGAAGTGTTATATTTTTTTACTAGTAATCGGTTCAGCATTGCAGGTGTGAACGGTCCTGCCCTCGTCCCTTGATCCGGCCCTGATAAAAACTAATCGATCAAGATCAGGACTGATCCTGGTCTCAAAGAATGTCTATACCAAATTTTGCATCGGTTCAGTGTCTTAGGTATGAAAATGTGAAAAGGTCCTGCCCCAGCCGACAGATAGACAGACAAACTTACTTTCGCATTTATAATATTAGTATGGATGTAATTACAAATTAATACATATTGCTCTTGAACCAAAAAACAGTAAGTACGAGTACTTTTCTACAATTTTGCAGAACTTACCAAATTTTCCTGGTTAAGTCCTGCTTCGCAGTCTTGGTTGAGGATTGAGCTTTGCAGTCCTTCACACGGTGGCAGAGGCTCTAAGTTACAAGGTAGACTAGTTAACAAGTCATTCCTCAGGACCTCTTCAAAGAGTGATGAATTGTAGGAGTTATCCTGAAATTTAACAAGAAATTTAAAAAGGTAATAATAATGTACTTAGTTGGTAAACTAACAAGACTGATGAAAAGTTATGATTTTATTCCACTTTTTAAATAAATACTGCACCGGTTAAATTGTTAGGTATCTTAAGAAGACTTTAAAATAATAAAAGTTAATAAGTAGGTACCTACCTACCTACATGCAAGTAGGAGAATGTGCATTTAAGCGACGCAGGGCATGTGTAAGCAAAAAGTTTAAAACAAAATTTACTTTTTTGAAATACAATTTAACATGAAAACAAACCATATCTTTTGGTTGGTCGCTTTTTAACATGGCCAGAGCTGCTTCAAACCGGAGTCTGTCCCCTATTTGAGGGAACATACTATGTATGTCTTGTTTACTAAGCATCTGCATTGTTGCGATATCAATTCTTTCAGCTGAAAAAAAAGGTAAATTTAACAGCGCCCTAATTGCAGCTGTGAAATGCACTACGTCGCATCGACTTTATAAAATGTAGGTTGGTAGAGCTCGTCTAAGCTGAAATGACGCGCCCCAATACTTAAATTTGTATACGTACACTACGGTAAATGCGGTAGTGGGGCGCGTCATTTTAGTTTAGACGCACTCTACCTATTTGTTTTTTTTTGGGTTGCAGTTGCACATCGAATCTAGTGTATAATATAAATATGAACGTATATCTAGGTAGGTGGGTAGGTACCATACGACAAGACTATTCTTGGTTGGAGTGTACAGCGGCCAAAAAGTGTTATTTTCGCAAATCGTTTATTTTCTCGATTCTATATTATGTAACACCTAGAAAGGCTAAAAGTGTCTGGGTGTTTTTTGTCTCCGACCAACCGTTTGTCGTAAAAACGATGTCGAAGGGATCCATAGGTAAGGTTATGTTAGAACTGTGACCTTGAAATTGGTCGCGAAATTTTTTTAAGTATATTTTCATAGTGCCTCTAAGACGACACTCTGACCCTATTCTTGCTAGAAATTAGAATGTGTGAATGTAATGTGTGAGCTCATGCTAGCAACTTACTAGGTAGGTTTGTCAACTTACTTTCAAAACGATCGATGTAGCGTTCCAAATTCCACTTCTTCAAAAGATCACGCGTAGCCATATCCATTTTTGCACTGATCAAACACGTTCACTGGCACTAATGGAATTGTTATTGCTATTAATTAAACGAGTCGTGAGTCGTGACTTGCCGGCTGTAGCCGGTGAAATACAAATGGCCGACCGAAATGGCGCGGCGGCGGAATTAGAGATGTGCCAACTCGGAAAAAACACAAATCGAGTTAGCTCGAGTTGAAATTCAGCTAACTCGAATTAATTCGAGTTAACTCGAGTTAGCTAAAAGAAGTTGAGTGTATGATTTGTTACAAATTACTTTTTTACATCATTGGTAAACTTCATAGTTCGTAGGTAGCAATTAGAAAGGTCTTTATAGTTTTACTCATTTATTTTTGGTTTTAGTCTTATCTTAGGTATAGTAAATACTCATATTTAACATTAAAACAAGTTAGGTACCTATTAGCAGTCTTCACAGAATAATATCAGTCTGACTTTATAATACAGGTACTAGGCTATGAATAACTTAATCATCACAATGAAAATATTCTTAAACAACTTTGTTATTTTTAACCGATTTCAAAAAAAGGAGGAGGTTATCAATTCGACTGTATTTTTTTTTTTTTTTTTTATGTTTGTTACCTCATAACTTTTGACTGGGTGAACCGATTTTGATGATTCTTTTTTTATTTGAAAGCTGGTGCTTTCCGAATGGTCTCATTTTAATTTGGTTCCATTTGGACAATGGGGTCCATGTGAAAACCATATAAGTCTTAAATTTGCATTATGTATTTGCGCGACAAATGAACGAATAACGCGATTAGATTAGTGCGGAGTATCTACCACAACTAAAAAGTAAAAAAATAAAAACTTTTTACACAAAAAAACAACCGACTTCCTTAAAAAAAAACACTACAAAGTCAAAAATAACTTTAATTTCGGAAGTCGGTGGCAAAAACCTTAAATACAGAGCCTAAGACACCGACTTCCGAAATTAAAGTTATTTTTGACTTTGTAGTGTTTTTTTTTAAGGAAGTCGGTTGTTTTTTTGTGTAAAAAGTTTTTTAAATATATAATGATCTACTATAAAATACTTTTGCTTACTTTGTTTATTGGTTGCCACAATCAAATGTTGCAATAACAACTTTTATTCAAATATAATACTACTCGAAGTATAAAATTATTTATCACAAAAAAAATACAATGCTAAAGTCAAGAAATTAAAAATATTTTCCTGTAAGTTAATATTCAGGTTTTTCAACAATAAATATTCTCAAAAAATAAACATCACGTTATTGTGTACATAACTTAGTTCTGAAAAGTATATAACATAACTTCTTGTTAGTTAACGTAATACATAAGTTAAATAAAATATTCTCAAAAAAAAAAAAAAAGTAAAGTATCTTCTTGGTGTTACATTTTGTAACAATAATAATGTAAGATAAAAAATGTACTTAATAAAGATAAATAAAAGTTTTGTCAATTTGTTTGAAAAATAAAGAAGAAAACAATTATTCAATACTACTACTATACTGAAAACGATTGCTCTTTCGCTTGATTTGTTCATTACGGCCAGCCCAAACTCGAGTTAGGGAGAATTCAACTCGAGTAAACTCGAATTTAGCACAACTCGAGTTAACTCGAGTTAGAAACTCGAGTTGACACATCTCTAGGCGGAATGAAGTGAGAGAGGGAGACCTCATTATATAATGCCGTCACCTTAAATTTGTAGGACATCATTCAAATGCTACTCATAAATGGGTCTCTGTAATAATAATTTAGTAGGATACACATAAAATAATATGACTATATTATTGAACTTTAATGCTTACTCTAAAAATATGAGATTATTTAATCGTATTATCATAGGATTCACATAAAATAATATGACTGTAATATTAAAAAATGATGCTTACTTTAAAAATATAAGTTTAAAGCATTATCATTTAATATAGTACATTAGGGGGAGGTCATCGTATTTTTAGAGATACTTCTTCATATTAAACTATGAAATCTATTTATATTACGGTGACTGTCATTGTGTTTTTTAATTAGAATCTTATTTATAATTATCATACTAATTTATGGGACAGTGGACCATTTTCTATTACATTGTGTTATTATTTGAAGAAGACAATGTTATTTCATAATTACAAATTTTTACGATGACAAGTATCATAATATTGCATTATTTACCCAAAAAATTCGATTCCATCTTAACACATTTCACTTCTAGCGTAATATTTACTTATTATCAACATATTATAAGACAACGCATCTATTTTAAACCAACGTCACGATATTTTAAGATTATGCCAAAATGACATTTTTCTCAGTGTAGGCCGAAACAGAACCTCTGTTATTTTACAGTTTTTAATATTAGTCAGATCATGTCACGATCCCCTAGATATGTGGGTCCATATATCTATCAAAAACTGAACAAAATTCTGGACTTAGTTGCTTGCTCAAAACACAATTGTAAAACTAAAATTACGAAGTAGCTATGAGCTCAGGACTATACTAAGACTGAAGCTCTCTTGATTTCCCTGACATAAATACCCTCCGTTGATTCACTCACGCACAACACATCCTGCACATTAAGTATTCCTTTACAGACCCAAATGCACATCACTTTACGTTCACTCACATCACATCACATACAGTATAAAAATATTAACTCATACTCATATCAAACACTTACACATACACACACACACACACAAACACTACACAAACTCACAACAATAATGAATTTAATCTTATAAGTTAATAGGTATTTAATTTGAGATACCTTTGCTTAATAATTTACGTTACCTAATTACAACTCAAGTGTGAACCACTATGTGCACTTACATATGTCATCATCTGTTTGTCTGTCAAGACCCTTTATCTCGGAAACGCGTGAAGGCATCGAGTTGAAATTAAAACTATATACTCCAGTCTATAGTCTTTTGAAGCTGTAAAAAAATCGAACTTGTAAATTTACGTAAAAAAAGATACGGCCGTTATTTATTTATTTATTTGTTTATATATGCTTTATTGTACACCAGAAAATACATTTCGACACTTTCAAGGGAATCAAAATTTATAGGCTGTTTTCCATTGATCTAGAACTATGAAATTTGGCAAGTAATACCGTCTTATACTAAAAGTATAGGGAAAAATCTGAAACTATACATTTGTATTTCAATCATAAAAAAATAGGGTCTTTATGCAAGGAGTGGTGGTCCAAATTTTTACGGAACACTCAGTGGGCGAGTCCGACTCGCACTTGGCCAGTTTTTTCTTTTTACTCGACTCCTAAGGGTCCTGGCGTGATTTTATATCGTCGATAAATAGGCTATCCAACACAAAAAAGAATTTGTCAATTTGAACCAGTACTTCTTGAGATTAAAGACTTCAGCCAAACAAACAAACTCTTCAGCTTTATAATAATAATAAAGATAATTTTATGTTTTGTGTAAAGACTGTGTAGATTGGTAACTGAAAGGGTATTTTTGTAAAAGAATCACATAGACCTGCACGTCACGTACTGCACGCAAGTGTTAGTAAACTTGTAGGTCAAATTGCTCAACGATTCAACGAACATACCAAAGAAAGAACATTTCGCTAGGCCGTGTATACTGCCAGACCATTATCAAAAGAGAAACAAAGATCCACATAGTCCTCACATTTACAATAATCAAAGTAATATAAAACTAAGTTCAGAAAATATTCATATCATTTTAAGAAAAAAGTAAAATAGCAAAATTAATTAAAAAATCTTCGTTCTCTGTGTTCATTTATTGGAGCAGCTTACCTTGCAGCCCTATATCGTCAATAGTCTTTGACAGTATAATGGGCTTTCTGGCATAGTTTCAGTTTTGTTAAAGATTTGAATTTATTTGGGCTTAGTTTTTGAATGAGGCTAAGAAGTTTATTATAAAAACGTATATATTGGCATTTAAACGAGCACCATTTTCTTGAGCCTTGTTGTAGGAAGAACACATTTGTGTTTGTTCACAGATAAATATTTTTATCCTCCACCTTTCGTATCCACCCTTTCCAAGTCACCTTCTAAGGTTGTCAGTAAATCTAGCTTGTTGGCACACTACGCTTGCCGATACGTGAGTTTCAATCCAATACTCATCTGGTCCTTCCGACCATCTGTACTTCGAAATACATGGCCAGCTTACTGCAACTTCAACTTTTTTATTCTGCATAATAAGTCTGTTACCTACTCTGATTCTTTTTCAGATAATTTAATGACTGATTTTACCTTTAAAAGTATCAAAGTCAAAAGTACAAAACCCTCTAAATGGTACATTGTCTTAATTTTGCCTTGTGATTCCTCTAATGTAAACAGAGCAATCAAGTAGTTGAGGTATTTGTGTAGAAAAATTAAGTGCTCGTCAGTTATTCATAGAAAATAAAATTCTTTAAATTCCTTTACAATAAATATTTAAAGGTTTTTATTGCCGAAATGACCTACTCTTAACCACAATCTTGCCTGATGGAAAGTGACAAAATCTGTCAGATGTACGATGGAGCGAGCGTGCCCAAAAGATGGCCGTTTCACTGTTGTCTTGGACACTGATGGATACAGATTTCAAAGTGTAGTTTGTAGTGACCTGCCAGGATCGCGAGATTGTTCGAAAGAGATTCCGTGACCCTGGCACATGGGCAACTGAAGGAACACGGGTGGGTTTTAGTCAGTAAAAGTCTGACACGCCCTCCCGCTCCGCCCAGAGTGGCAGTAGTCATTTGATGATTTCCTATCCAAAAAAAAAAAGTAAAAAAATCATAGTGACATTACAGGAAACCTTAGACCAAAATTAAACGAAACTCAGTTAAAATAAAACACTTGAAATTATACATTTCTATTAGCGTGAGACAAGGAACACAGACGCTGGCAGAGAGATCGACACTTTTTCAATGATTTCAACGATGTGGGGTTCAAAATCCTACCTATTACATGTCAGCCATACAATAGGAACTATGTTGTGATACTAGACGGTACTTCTAGGTATATTTGAAAACTGTGCAGTATAACGTTTGCATGTTTGATAACGATAACAATAAACATAGTATTTATGTATGTGAATTATATAGTATTACATATAGGAGACAATAATTTCTTAAAGTGTATAGACGAATTAGCGAACCGTGAAAAGAACTACATTGATGTATGTAATTATGTTGAGTATCGTGACCATTATTTGAAATATCTCTTACGTAATATTGCCATCGAATTCATCATTAATTTTTATTTTTTCCATTTATTATATTTATTATAGCTGAGTTTATTTTAATTCTTCACAAACAATGTATTTATAGCAACCCACCAAAGTCGAAGTAACTACCTACGTTTAAAATTATTTTACGAGATAACTTACCTAAATAACTTAAATGGTAAATTTATTTTAGATAGTGTAGGAATAACAATAGAGCTAATTAAATTAAAATTCTTAAAAACACCAAAAAACGGGTAAAATTTTTTGGTAAAAAACAAATATTCGTAAATAGATAAGTAGATGATGGTTAAATAATAGATATATAAAAATAAAGCTTTTTAAATCTTTTAATAATAAAGATAACGAAACTCTACATCCTTTAATATAATTCATTTACCGCGTTAAGCCGTTGGTCACGACTGTCATTTGTAGAACTTTGACGGTCTTTAGGGTCGGTTCACATCTGACGGAAGATGCGTCGCGTATCATCGGTCGCGTAACGCCAGAACAGACAATTATATGAGAAAACATTCAACCTTTCACACTTAACCGATGATGCGTTAGTGCGTCGAGCGTACAGCGTTCCGTTTCCGTCAACGCATTGTCGGCCGACGTAAAGAGCGCGAGAGTCGCGAGAGTCGCGCCACGCGTATATTGACTGATGCAGTCAGACTAGGCGTAACATCAGCGGAGATCGTTCGTGTGCTGACCGCTCGAAGTTTTCTTGCATTGAAAATGTTTGATACAGAAAGAGTTATCATGGAAATGCAAAATTACGCCCGACGCATCTTCCGTCAGATATGAAAACACACTATTTGACCGAATAGACGCGACCGATGATACGCTCGACGCATCTTCCGTCAGATGTGAACCGACCCTTACGGTTAGTCAGCAGCCCAAAACCCTGATACAAGTTGTCAAGCTTACGAAGGGCTAAGTTACTAACTTTGATTATCTTTATGTAATCAAATTATGTTGAATTTCAGTAAATAGACATTTTTTTTTGTCGAGAACATATGACATCTACCAACCCGCTCACTCCCTCTCAAGAGAGGAGGCCTGTTTTCTAGCACTGGGAATATAGGAATATGGGCTGATTATGCTAAGTAACATGTAATAAGGCACGTCAGTCTTTTTCAGTCAACAATTTAGCACCAGATGACGCCGTTATTTCCCAGGTGACAGATCTATGAGGAGAAATGCCGAAACAAACTTATAACTTTTCTTGTCTCTTTTAAAATCCTAAAAAACTTATAGCAAGACACCAGATCTATTTATCTTTCGTCTTCATTGTCCATTCCTTTGAGTCTTTTATAATCGCTGCTCATAGTAAAACTCAACATGGACGGCACAAAGGCCCCCTAAACTTCATTTTCAGAACAACAGGTCATATATCATCAAAGTTGCTACGTTTACTGGTTGACGCAAGGGTGTCTCACACATCGCTACGATGTCTGATCGTGCCGGACGGATCCAGCTGATTTTTTCTACCTTAATCGGGTCAGCCAGTCTTCAGACTACTTATGGCTGGCCTGGCCTAAAATAATACATCAGAACGTGGAATTCACTTAAGTATCATCATCAGCAGCCTATAACCTTCCCACTGTGGGGACACAGGCCTCCTATCGGTTAGAGGGAGTGGGCCATAACCCACCACGTGGGCCTACTGCGGGTTAGTAGATGTCACATGTGACTTAAGTATATTTAGCCTCAAACCATTCTGGTAGCAATATGTATACTCTGCCATGGTCGCGAGATTTGTTCGAAAGAGTTATCGTCACCCTGGCATATAGGCAACTGAAGGAACACGGGTGGGTTTGAGTCAGTAAAAGTCTGATACGCCTTCCCGCTCTGCCCAGAGCGGGAGACGTCATTTGATGATTTCCCGGTCACAAAAAAAAAGCTATATGTATACTCCGCTTAAGTTTCGCAACTAGGTTAACTTGGTTTTTTTGCCAACCTCCTCATACTTATCCTTAATTTGTGAGTCACATGGACCCGGACATAAATGACACATGTTATATCAATGACGTATTTATATAATTTAAAACAATAACAATGCATGATATTTTTATCACAAAGGTTAATTAAATTTTTACAAAACTTCAAATGTAATGAATAATTCTAATTTTTAGTTACATACTTCCTACCAAAATCACTGTCTGAAACCTGGTGTGATGAATCATTGTGGTTCCACAGAGCTTGATGAAAAACCATTGGGAATTTTGACACAAATAATTTCCATCTATTCGAATAGATTGTATAAGACATTTGCTGATGATGATGACTGATGACCATGAAACTGATGTTAGCTGGGCCCTTGGGTTTCCAGCTTGCTTTATTGTTCAAATTACACGTTAAGTTTTTCTATTTCTTTGAAACACAGGTACATAAAAAAAATTGTAAGACATAAAGAATTTAAACTTGGATAAGTATTAATGAGATTATTATTCAGTACCGCACCATTGATATTTTAAAGTACTTCTTAAATGTACTGCGTCTGCAGAGGAAGCAGTACGGCCAAAAACAAGATTACTCATAAAACATCTGTTTATCTCCAGTCTAGTTTTGTTCAAAAACATCAACATCACGCCTTGTTTCCCCGAAGGGTTAGGCAGAGGTGTACCTATAGTAAACCGAAATTTCGTCTGTTATGTTTAAGTCCCATGTAATAGGGGGCGAGCCTATTGCCATCAACCGGGCACAAATCCAGACTCCAGGCTGCTACTGAGAAATTCCAGATGGAAAAACCCAATATCACTTTGCCCGACCTGGGATTTGAACCCAGGACCTCATGCTCAGCAGTAGCGCTCGCTTCCACTAGACCAACGAGGCAGTCTAGTTTTGTTCAATACTACATAAATATTGTTATATTGTATTGCAGATTATTCTAACTATGTAATGCGTTGCTATTTGGCGCAATCATTTCAGCCCATAAATAGATTTCTCGATGACGCCAATATATCATGTTCTTTTTTTTTTGGTTTTGGAATTATAATATTTACTAAGCTTTAAAACGTTTTGTTATTAAATAATAATGTTAAAATTGTGATGAAACATTTTTTCTACGGAACCACTTGTCTCCATATTTTGAACTTCATATTTTATGCCCATCCGCATTAAAGTATATAAATTGAGGAACTTGCTGTAAATCAACATTAGATCAGTACTTCACTGAGTAACACAGTAAACAGAAGCAAAATGTTTCAATTAAACGTAATTTTATTAGCCAGTGCCATCTTCGCTTTTTGCGAATCTGCAGCAATTAGTGAGTATCAGTGTTGTTAACAAAATAAACAGTGCTTTAGAAAGAAAACTGGAAAATAATAACAGCCACACGAGTTGATTGAAGGTTAAGTTACGCTAGCTTAGGTCGGTCCGTGGATGGGTGACCAATCATTACATACTGCGACCTCTCCATGTAAAATACCGGTCCTCAGCTAAACTGGAAGCCGTCTTATTATTTAATAGAAGATTTTTTTTTATGCAGCACTGTTTTATACCGCATCTTTATTAGCATGGATTTGAACATCTAGCCTATTATGATTTTCTCATGCAAACTTCACTACCCTATTGAATTCTGTGCGGGTCGCAAAATTTTGTCCAATTGCAGTAGGTGTAGTATATTTTAAATTACTTTTTTCCGCTTCAATAATTGCAAATTTTATTGTAAGATATTCAATTCAATTATCTTTATTTCAGTTGATAAAGTGAACAAAAAATGTGCGTTTAGTGACGATGCCTGTATGCAAGAATTATACTCGAGCATGTTACAAGAAATATCAGATAATGGTATTCCAGAGCTAGATATACCAAAAGTAGATCCTTTATTGATTAAAGATATGGACATAGTTGCTTTTGGAATGATAAAAGCAACAATGAAAGAAGGAGAAGCTAAAGGTTTCAGGAACTGCTACGCAACCAGTTTCAAGTAAGATTTTTAGTCTTAAAGATTTGTAATAAATTAGAAATAAGTAGTCATGGGGACTGCCGACAGAAGTGAAAACTAAACATAACACGTCATATTAGCATGTCGGTGACGTGAACTCAAAATTTTAGCCCCTCCCAAGAATCGCTAAAGGCGGCTTAAAGAGGCTACCACAAAAAGAACCCTTGTATTAATTTAAATGAGAATTGGTTGCTGCACTTAGGAAGGAAAAACCAAAGCGCGCAGTAAGCCAAATGTTATGTAGAATTAACTTAAAACTTCATACAAATATTAAACATTGATTAACTGCTATATATATAAGTATCAAGGAGTTTAGCAAATTGATCACCTAGGTTGTTGAATCATATTAAGCAGTATGGATATGCGCGTAGTTTTTGGGACTTCTTATTGAAAACTCATTAATATATATCGTCAAAGTGATCGTTTAAATCATCCAATAAGTAGCCATATCAAACGTGGATGACGATGTAAAAATATGCAGTATAAATATGCATATTTTTTTTAATGCAATAAATGACTAAAATTGAACCCTTATTTCAGGACTGATTTAACAACTCAACGAAATGCGGTAGATTATGTATGCGATGTCTTCACTGTCGAAGGTAGCTACAAGATCGAATCAACTCCGACCCTGTTAGCACTTATTGGAGGCATTAACATTCACGGTGAAGGAAAAGCAGCAGTTGTTGCTGGTAAGCATTTAAATTTTAAGATATATTGTGGTATGAAAATAATATTTCCATTGAAGATGTCAACGATAATGGAGTTACAACTAAGATAACCCTTAGTCCAGCGACTTTCTTACCAATATGTAAAATACCGGGTGACTTTTTTTAACGTCTTGAAAAAAAATGGGTGTAATAGGTGAACGGCTTAGAAGCTTTTGGCATAGAAATTTTTATAATTTTTATTTTTGAATAACATGTAATGAAATTGATCTAGCAATAAATACTACACATTTAAAGTAACATTTTCATACTAAAACAACAAAAACAGAAATTTGGAAAAAATAAAATAAAAAAATCAATTCAAATCTATCGAAACTCAAATCATACGCGCACTACTCAATGCGCGGCATGTATCAATGATTTTGTAGCACGGTTTTACCCTTTGAAGCCGGCCGATGGGCGGCCAAATTGATCTTTCGCAGGCGCATGAGCCGCACACGCATCCCCATCAGCCCGCGTCCCGCGCTCGTTTAGTCACCTGCGATGAAACTGAAGGCCTTCCTGCCTTCTATTCTAGTTACACAACACATCGTATGAAGGTCGAGACGGTAAAAAATGTCATCCGGTATTTTTAATATTGGTAATATACAACTTCCTCGTTGGTCTAGTGAGCGCAAGCGTTACTTCTGAGCATGAGATTTGATTCCCAGGTCAGGTCTGTAAATTGATTTTTCAAAAGAAACACTGTGACCCTGGCATATGGGCAACTGCAGGAACATAGGTGGATTTGAGTCACTAAAAGACTGACACGCCTTCCCGCTCCGCCCAGAATAGGAGACGTCAGTTGATGATTTCTCATCCGAAAAAAAAAAGTTCTGTACATTGTAAGTAGCAGCCCGGAGTCTAGATTTGTGACCGGTTGATGACAATAGGTTCACCTCCTAATTCATGGTGTTTAAATTTAACTGGTGAAATTTGTGGGTTATTTAAGTACGCCTGTGCCCAACCCTTTGTTTCCTAGGCGTGATTTTATGTCTTTATAGGTAGTTAAAACGTATGATGTTAATGTTTATGTGTTTGATGTCCCTCGTAGTAGAAAGGTTTCTCGAAAGCGATAACGCTACTTCTTAAAAGTTGTTCGACGCCAGGCCAAGGCCTCACCATAGAATTTTAATAGCGCAGTGGAAGGTATGATGGTGGGGCCTTGGGACAAGACGTGGCGAAGCGAACTTGTCCGCCGTGCGCGGAGCTGAACAATATAATATTCAAATAACTCACCTGATGGTAGAAGAAACTGCTTCTGGAGCCTACCTGGATTTATGTATGTAAATGAGTGTATATTGTATTGTGTAGTGACGCTGTCAGTGGGCAATCCAGGATGCCGGCCAATATGCAATACGCCAGATGTTGGTTCCAGCACGCGTTCAATCACTGTCACTAACTCCAAACTATTTCAACCAAAGTTCAAACTGAAACCCGTTCTATATCGGGTTCAAAGGGGGTTATTTACAATCAAACAGTTGGGTCATGACAGGTTGTCCACAAAAACGACCGATTCTAAGGGATTACTTTCAAAAGGTCGCGAAATCCAAGCGGTGACGATGCTCCCTTTTTAACCGACTTCAAAAAGGAGGAGGTTATCAATTCGGATGTTTATATATATATATTTTTTTAATGTATGTTCGGCCATAACTCCGTCATATATAAACGGATTTGCAAAATTCTTTTTTTGTTCGAAAGGGGTTTATTTCGAAATGGTCCCATATAAATTTCATATAGATCTGATGATGAGTTCTGGAGACACATACCGGAACTCTTTAAAAACTGACAGCAAATCAACCGCGATTTCTGCTATCGCATAAATATGCATTGTTTGTTTGGAATTAGTACGGGGTAGATAGGTACCATAACTAAAAATTTTAAAATAAAAACTTTTTTACAAAAAAAAAACAACCGACTTCCTTAAAAACACTACAAAGTGAAAAATAACTTTAATTTCGGAAGTCGGTGGCAAATCCTTAAATACAAATCCTAAGACACCGACTTCCGAAATTAAAGTTATTTTTCACTTTGTTGCGTTTTTAAGGAAGTCGGTTGTTTTTTTTTTTCAAAGACAAAACCAAAAAGAAACGTCTAACTGACAAGTGACGGTTGTCAGTTCGTTACACGCGCGTTCCGTTAGGCGCACAGATTAATCAAGTCAAACGGGACGGAACATCTACCCCCCCCGGACGGGCCTTCCCGTCCGCTAATCAATTGGCAATCTTGACAAGGTTGCGTTTTATCAGTCCACTTGACGCGCTGCCGGAGGATGTGCAAATACTCCAAGCTCCAACGCTTCCAAAACTCTGAGCGAGCTGCTGCACCAACAGAAACCGCGATAGCCGATTTTGGCTCACATCGACAAAAGGGTGCTCGGGCAGGGCGACAAGTGGCTGTCCAATAAAAAAAAATGGCCCGGGGTTAGGGCCTCCAAGTCGTTCGGGTCCGAACCCACAGCGGGCACAATGGACGCGAGTTCAATACAGCTTCAATGCGGCAAAATACCGTAGCTAACTCCTCAAAGGTGAGAACGGTGTCTCCCAACACTTGGCACCAAAGTCCCTTTGCTGCTTTCACCGCGGCCTCAAAAATACCCCCCCAATGGGGGCAGGCTGGCGGGTCAAAACAATAACAAAAAACAACAACAACACAACAATTTAACCAAATGGCCCTCCTTAGGCAACAAAAGGGGGTGACGGGCCCCATAAGCAAGGCTAGAGTGCCTCAACCGTCAACAACCAAACAACAAAAGACCCGTATCGTCCAAAAAGGGGTGCAACTTACTAACGGATACACTACATAAATACTAAAAACTTTATTCCGACAGTCACAAATACGAATTTCAAAATACCGATTTTCATAATTCCGAATGATTCAAAATTCCGAATATAACAACTCCGACTTATCATTACTCCTATTTTTATAATTTCTAAATTCAATATTCCTAACGTTCATAATTACTATTCTCAATATACCGAATTTCAATAAATCGAATAACAAAAAGTCCGACTAAATGATAATTCGAAACATCAAAAATACGAATTCCGATTATTAAAATACCGATTAATACAATTCCGAAATAAAAACGCCTTGTAAAACCGAATAGTATAATTGCTCGTCAGAGAGAAATATGTTTATTATGAAAAAACATGCATGCAAGAACGCAGCATGCAAGCAGGCATGCAGCGTGCAAGCAGACATGCAGCATGCAAGCAAACATGCAACATGCAAGCAGGCATGCAGCATGCAAGCAGACAAGCAGGCAAACAGCAAGCAAGCAGGCATGCAGTAAGCAAGCATTGTTTCTGTCACGGCTCCGGCGCTGCGGGGTTTGGGCGGCCCCACGCGTGCTTATCGTCGCAGATGGTCTTAACGCTCACCACCGCAGCTTCGGCTTCGGGCCGCCCCACCCCTCCGCGCCTACGCGGGTTTAAATTACACTCTAGGGGTAGGGCAGACAAGACTGCGTGAAGTCGGTTTCGCAGCGATTCGTTTCTGTCATTAAATTTTATTGACTATTAGTTTATTCGGACCATTGAAAATCGGAATATCGTTTTTCGGACCGAGAACCCTTCGAGCATTTGATTCTTCGAACGTATGAAAATCGGAAAACTAACAAATCGCATTTACGACTTTCGCTAAAATAAATTTCGTGATTTTTAATAATAGACATTATAATTCTTAGGTGTTATGAAATTCGGACTTTTGAAAATCGGAACATCGAAATTCGGAATAAAATATTTCGGAGTATTTGGGTGTTCCCCTTACTAACGGCTCCCGACAATATCCAAAACTCTCGCTGCAGAATGGCCAACAGCGCATTGCAACCGGCATGTGAGTTCTTACTGTGACGATCAGTTACGAACTATTCAACAACAACAAACAACAATTCAACAATTTGTCGAGGGAGCTGTATCGACTCAACAAAAATCAGGGTCCTTCGTTCCAACAGCGAGCACCTTGAGCCCGGGCAAAGGACCCGACATCAAGACTGGCTTCGAGGCCAATCATCCTTGGGGTGAGTCAGCCAGTCTGGTCCCCACCATAGGGGGTGAGCAACCAGGCGGGGCGCCATGCACCCACGTGAGGCCACGGCGCCTGGGTTCAAATCGCCAAGCATGTGCCTCCAAATCAAATGCGTTTCAGAATTTTGAATCTGGGACACTCGGTTCGCAACAAAGACCTCCAAAGAGTGGACGGACGTCTTCAACCAACACAAAACAATTTGATTGTCCGTCCAGGCGTAAGAAGCCCGAATATCCACAGTTCCACCCAAAGTGTGAGCAACGTGGTTCAATAGACGCACAAGAAGCGCCGCCCCTGACAATTCTAACTTAGGGATGGTCAGTGCCGTCCGGAGGGGGGCCACCTTGCTCTTGGCCATGACCAGTGACAACTTCACCTGGCCTGTCGCGCTGACGGTGCGCAGATAAACAACAGCTGCATAACCGTGCGAAGACGCATAACAAAACCCATTAAGGGCAGCAGTGTAGCTCCCAGGGGGGAGGATAGCGCGGGGGAACACGACCTCGTTGACTGCGGGGAGTGCGGATACAAATTGGAGCCAATCTTCCAACAGGGTTTCCCGTCCCAACCAAGTTCCGCAGTCCAAAGGCGCTAAAGAAAACAATTCGCTCAAAACAATAAACAAACAAAACAACAAAACAATAGACAAAAGGCAACCCTGGGCTCCCGTGTCCAAAATGGCACGGACCACAACAGAGTACCCCGAGGGCCCCCAGACCCTGACCGATGCCGTTGGCAACAAAACCGTATCGATCTGAGGGGTACCTTAGCGGGGCAGGCGCAAAGTTCTTAACAATGCCTGGGCGGCGACCGATCGCCGCACCCAGGCTCAAGTCTTTCCCGACGAGGATGGAGGACAAATTCCTCGTCCGCGCGGTGTCCTGAGCCACGCACCATCGCTGGAAGGGCATATCCCACCGGATGCCTGAATGGCGGGGGGCGTAACTCCAACCGGGGACGTTCCGCCAATGGAAGGGAGGGAAGGCGGTGCTGGTCTGGCCAGCGCTGCCTAGCAACAAGTGCGTAATCGCCTTTACGCGGGGAGACCAAATGGCGGTCGCGCGGCTCCCGATCAACTTGCGCAGGGGGTGGAGTGCGGCGCTCAAAATTGCGGGCCTCACCCCGGTTCTGAACCGGCGAGCCAGAAGCCCGGTGACCACCTCCATGGTAACCCCCCTTGCGCGAACCTTCATCAGAGGGTGGTCTGCCAGCGTGGTTAGCGTTAGCGCACAAAATATCCAAATGGGACCCCTACAAAATCTACAAGGGTGGGGGTTGGGGCAGTCCCGATGGAAGTGAGCCCCCAAACATGAGAAGCACAGGCGGCGTGCATTGGCAATTCGGCGGCGGGCACTCACGTGCAATTTCAAAAAGGCCGCGCAAGTTGCCATGCCATGCCCCGTGTCCCTACAAAACTCACAAACAGGACGACTCTGGGTGCCCTCAAATCGGCAGGAAGCTATTGCAGCACAACATGCACCAAAAGGTAAGACCAATGGTCCACCGGCAATTCCAATCGCTTTAAAGCGTTGGTCGCTGCCACCAACGGGTTCAACAGGTCAGTACGCAATGCTTGCAATCCAGTAATGACTGGTAACCCCAAAATCTGTTCAATATGAACGTCAGCCAAACAACGTTTGTTTTGGTACCGCCGGGTGAGTAGTCCCAAAGCGTTAGGGTAGGCTGAGTCAGTCAACGACAGATGCTGTACCAAGGCTCGGGCCTCACCTTCCAGGACAGACAACAAATAGGCCAACTTTTGGGCGGGTCTGAGGTCCGAGTGTGCATCAACCAAACTTTCAAAAAGATTTTGGAAACCCAACCAATGGTTCAAGCGACCGTCAAAGTGTGGCAGTTCCAAAGTAGGCAATCTACTCAATAGTCCGGGAGCTGAAACAACCGAGGTCTCCGGTTTGACCTGGACTGGTGTCCGGCTCTGCAATATTTCCCAAGCACGTTGACCAATAACATCCCCCAGGTCCAAGATCTGGTCGTAGTCAGCAAGGACCTTATCATGTGCTGCCTGGTCCAGCACTTCCAGATCCACTTCATAAATGAACTCGTTGTAGCGGGTGAGCAGAGCATCAACGTTGCCGAGTCTCACGTTCAACTGCTCGAACCGTGCAAGCGTGACCTCTTCAAGATCCGGGCGCTCAGCGGTCGCTGCAGCTGAAGTGAACCACCGTAGCTGTGTGGTCAATCCACTGATTGCCTCTCTCGCCGCTTTGTATGCCATTGCACAAACAATACAATTCAAATAAACCAAACAAAAAAATAATCAAATAACAAAGTTCAAACAATATAACCAGGAAAACCAAAGCAGACAATCAAACTGCCAACTCAAGACAACTACAAAAATATTGGTTCCAGTCCAATGAACAACAATAAACTTTTATTTCAATTTAAAATAAGGTTAATGCTCAAAAATGCCAATTTCAAATGTTAATTTTCACAAACAACCATGTCAATGGTACAAAACTCAATATTTTAATGTCTTCCAGACATTCAATACAACAGAGGTCAGAACCTACAAGGGGTTGTAATATAGCCCAATCCAATTAACTCTGTTAGCATATGCAACCAGGCTGACTATGGTAACTTCAGTTTACCCGTCTCAACAATTTAAACAAATTATTTCAAATAAACAAATAAATACAGTTAACAAACATTTACAGCGAATTACTATTTCCTTATAGAGACTGCCAAGCAATTAGCTTACTGTAAATTACCAATTTGTTGGTTATATATCTTATAACCACGCTCTGCTACCAAGAATGTTCAAAGACAAGCCAAGGGCTCACCATAGGATTTTAATAGCGCAGTGGAAGATGATAACTATGGTGGGCCTTGGGTCAAGAGTGGCGAGCGAACTTGTCCGCCGTGCGCGGAGCTGAACAATATAATATTCAAATAACTCACCTGATGGTAGAAGAAACTGCTTCTGGAGCCTACCTGGATTTATGTATGTAAATAAGTGTATATTGTATTGTGTAGTGACGCTGTCAGTGGGCAATCCAGGATACCGGCTGCTGCAATACGCCAGATGTTGGTTCCAGCACGCGTTCAATCACTGTCACTAACTCCAAACTATTTCAACCAAAGTTCAAACTAAAACCCGTTCTATATCGTCAAAGGGGGTTATTTACAATCAAACAGTTGGGTCATGACAGGTTGTCCACAAAAACGACCGATTCTAAGGGATTACTTTCAAAAGGGCGGCGACGATGCTCCCTTTTTCAAAGACAAAACCAAAAAGAAACGTCAAACTGACAAGTGACAGTTGTCAGTTCGTTACACGCGCGTTCCGTTAGGCGCACAGATTAATCAAGTCAAACGGGACGGAACCAAAGGTATAAGATATCTTGAGACCGTGAACATTCGACCGTAAAGAGCTATACAGTATTTATATCATCTGCTTGTAGCATGGATTTATCAATCAATGTTTTCTTTTCCAGAAAAAGTTTACTTGAAATTCGATTTTGCATTTGAAGTAAAGAAACTTGATGATGGTGAACTGCATATCCAGCTTAAACCTGAGGACTCTACCTATGATGTCGAAGTTAAAGGAAAAACAACGTTTTCTGTTGACAATCTATTTGTTGGAAAACAAGATATAAGTGAGTGTACCAATAACTTTGTTACTGTATTGACTAATTGCACTATCCTTAGCACCTTGAATGGCGAACTATTAGTTCATTAATGTTAACAGAAGTTCTTACGGTATGTTTGTTACGTGGCAACTGGAGAGTATAAAATTGAAAATTATAAAGTTGTTAAAATTATTAAGCAAAGATGTTGAAAATGGAAAAACATTACAGCTGCTGCAGATGTATTTATTGTTCAAGAAAATGAAACGATATTTCAGATCAATTAAAAAAAATAACCATCTGTAAAAACCATAATAGAAGAGAATGTATTACCTAATACGATGTTTCTGCAGGCCAGTGAAACCAAATCCTCACGCAAGCGCTTGCGTGCTTAGTCTGCCTCGATTACGAAGTTTTCATCATCACTGTCATAATCAATAGCTTTATTTTATCCACAAGATAGGCCTCCTCCTTTCTTTTGTGCAATTTTCAACGTTTTATTGAACATGTAATTAATGTTAATATAACATATTTAATTATTTCAGGCACCGTAGCTGTTAATATCGCTAACGAGAACTCGGAGTTCATTACGAGGACTTTCGTAAAGATGATTGCCGATAAGGCTTTGGAAGTGTTCTACGAGCATGCTCAAAAATTTTTGACCATAATTCCTGTCAAGGACTTCATCACTGATGATTTGTCATCTTACGTTAAGAATTAAAACGGAAATTATTTTAAAGCCACGTCGTTATTGGAAACAATGGTTGAAAATATACATGCAATATTGTTACCAGCAACATTTGATGTTCTTTTGTTTACCATGAATATGGAAGCAATACTAAAACCAGTAATGTTGCTGAAATAATGTTGCGCAACTTAGTTTCCCAATGAATACGGGGCATTAGTCGGTTCAGATAGTATTATAATCTGAGCTTGACTTTTTGTAGATAATTTGCTTGATTTACATAATTCATTAAGTACAACATGGTTATTAGACGCTAGTGTACCAAAATTTTAGAAAACAAAACGTTAACAATTCCTTTTTAATTTTGTTTCTTATTTGTATTAAATTTATGCTTTAGCCAAATTGTGTTAACCTTTAAATTACCGATTTTTTATGAATACAAGTGTTGTTTATTTTTAATAGTTCTTTGTTTTACTAAATCCTTTGCTTTACAATACTCTCTTTATATTATTGCAATTATGGTGTTGGTGACTGGGATGAATGGAAGTCCATGGCATGCAGCTCAGATGAGAATGTTACGAGGGATGGTGGTGTCACATGAATGGATACAATAAGAAATGAGTATATAAGAGGAAGTCTGAAACTAGAAGTGGTTACTGAAAAGTTGCGTGAAAATCGGTTGTCATGGTATTGGTACGTGATACAGACAAATGGGGAAAATGACTTAAGGAAACTTTTTAAGTATGAATGTCGATAGTTATAAGAGTAGGGCTGACCAAAAAATCGACGAACGGACTGTGTGAATGATGATATGGTTAAAAAGTGGGTGACAATCGAAATGACGACTAATAGAAAAGTATGGAGGAGAAAGTAATGTTGCGCCAACCCCGAATAAACAGAAATAAGGGTCGGAGAATGGTAGTGCTGTTGGTGAATACGACTTAAGGAAAGTTTTTAAGTATGAATGTCGATAGTTATAATAGTAGGGGAGACCAAAAAATCGATGAACGGACTGTGTGAATGATGATATGGTTAAAAAGTGGGGGACAATCGAAATGACGACTAATAGAAAAGTATGGAGGAGAAAGTAATGTTGCGCCAACCCTGAATAAACAGAAATAAGGCTCGGAGAATGGTAGTGCTGTTGGTGAATACGTGTGTGTTTAGCATAGGATTTATAACCAGGCATAAAATTGTCTTTAAACTATATATATATAATCTTGCCCTCGTCTCATATTACTTGGGAACGGCACCGGACTTTAATTTATTTTTGTTATACTGTGAGTACCGTTTCTTTTCTCATATTCTTCCATTATTTCTTGGTCTTCGCCTACCTCTGTATCTTCATCCTAAAAGCAATTTTGCTTAAAGCCTTTTGTAACGAAATGCAGCTGAATACCAATATTTTATATGGAGCAAATGCCTAACTGAGATCGGTAACCTAGTTTCAGATTAATAAGCTGATTATGCTAAGTTACATATTTTAGGGTATGTGAGTTTTTGGTCAATATTTTAGAATCAGAAAACACCGTTATTTCCTAGGTACTGATCTATGAGGAGAAATGCCGAAACAAACTTAGAACTTTTCTTGTCTCTTTTAAAATCCTCAAATCCCATACCAGGATACCAGATACATCTATCTTTCGTATTCATTATCCGTGCTATCATGTCTTGAACAGTCGTTGCTCATCGTAAAACCGTCCAACATGTACGGTACAAAGGCCCCCTACACTTCATTTTCAGAACAACAGGTCATGTATCATTAAAGTTGCTACGTCTACTGCTTGACACAAGGGTGTCTCACGCATCGCCATGATGTCTGATCCTACTGGACGTATCCAGCTAATTCCTTCTACCTTAATCGGATCGGCCAGTCTTCAGACTACTTTTGGCTGGCCTGGCCTAAGATAATACGTCAGAACGTGGAATTCACTCAAGTATTTTGGCCTCAAACCATTTTGCTACCTATATGTATACTCTGCCAGGGTCACGAAAGGCGAAAGAGTTTCCGTGACCCTGGCATATAGGCAACTGAAGGAACACGGGTGGGTTTGAGTCAGTAAAAATCTGACGCGCCCTCCCGCTCCGCCCAGAGCAAGAGACGTCATTTGATGATTTCCCGGCCACAAAAAAAAGCTATATGTATACTCCGCTTAAGTTTTGCAACTCGGTTAACTTGGTTTTTTTGCAAACTTCCTTATACTTATCCTTAACTCGTGAGTCACATGGACCCGGATATAAATGACGTACCAATGAAGTATTTATCTTATATCTTTAATCGAGCAATTCTTGTATATATTAATACGTGAAGCGAAAACTTTGGATCCTTTTTTACGAAAATTGGGCGGACGGAGGAGTATGAAATTTCGCACACTTATAGTTTATACAGAGAAGAAGTGACGAATGCTAATATTTTTTTTAAATTATGCGTAAAAATATATTATTTTCAATAAATAACACGTTACACACACTACTATTCATTACCGTGTATTTAATACACACATGCATTGTTTATGGTCCAATTGACAATATCTGTCGTTATTTTGTGTCTATAGTCTTATAGTTAGGGAGCTGGCGAGCATTTCGGTATATGATTGGCACACGTTTCACGTCGAGGTGGATTGCAGTTTAAATCATTACGAATCGATTTGGTCCAATCAATTAAGGTCCTATGTTGCTGCGTTTTCGCGTTCCAGCGGATTGAAGTTCCTTAAAAAATCGGGGTATTAAATCATTTGCATATGTATGCCTCTAGAGTTCATGGTCACAATCATCTTGGAAACGAAGAAAATCGAAGAGGCAGACATTCAGGACTCTGCATTATTGTGGGACGGAGTTGTAAAATGTTAAAAAAAAGCTCTACTAAGTCATTTGCACGTGGTTCTCATTGCGCCCATTCGATTCACTATGACTCTGTGGATTCGAAAAAATATGTGGCAGACTCTTTGCTCACTGATTTTCAGCTGTAGCTGATTTTAAGCTCTTTGAAATTCACGGAATCAAGGGACATAGGGTATTGCATGAGATTATTGTTATTATTTATAGTTTTATTCTTATAATTTTGTTTAATATTATCCTTTAAACTCACGGTAACAATTAAACTTCTGGAGCTAAAATCTATGCAATCATTTTTTTTCTCAATGCCAACCAGAAACGAAATGCGCTTGGGACTTTAATTAGAAAGTATTTTTTTTTAAATTGCATGTTTGATTGTAATCTGAATAGGCTTAGGATCTGGATAGGAACAGTCTTTAACTTTTTTAAATCACGTTTTATTTGTGTAAAATACGTAGATTTTGAGAGGAAAAGCGTGCAAAATAAAAGGGAAGGCTGTATATAGATATACGCTCTATACATTTAGTTTCACAATACGGAAAAGGTCGGAATTGAGTTATACCGTTCTCACTCATATTCCCAAATAAAAGAGAGACACCACGAAAGGAACTATGGGGATATTTTATACCTGCTTGGTTTGGCGCGAGCGTCGGGTTGAAAAAAAAAATCAAATGGTCTGCCTTTGGAATATCAGAGGCCTGAACGTCTGCCTCATCGATTTTCTTGGTTTTCATAAGGAATTCAAACATCAGTCCAAAAGGTAGTCGTGTGCGCATAATATAGCACACCTCTTTTTACATTTTTGGAGCACTGTCAATAGACAATGCAGAGGCAACATGTTGGCAGACTATTTTTCCGTGGCTTTCTCATTGTTTTTAATCGAACAATTCAAATCTGCCAAATGTGCACTTCATATAGAGTTTTTTTATCATAAAAATAAATGTAAAAATGAATCTACAAAAATCAGAGCCTGCCTTTTCGATTCTTTCTGTTTCCAGGATGACTGTGATCATCAGCCCCAGAGGCAGACGTGTGCGCATAATATAGCACACCTTTTTTTAAACATTGTTGAAACGCTGTAAATTTTACAATTACAACGCAGCACCACCATGGTGGCAGACGAGGTCCGAGGTCCTTGATGTTTCTTAGGGTATAATTATCACTATTAATAACGTCTGCCTTGTGTGCTGATCATATCGAAATTTTGCTCGCCAGCTCCCTAACTATTACTGAATGTCAAGTATAACCATAGGTAATAAATTGATTTTATAGATATATATATAACCTATTTCATTTTTAAAATCAATGATCATATCGAGAATATTTGTTTTTAATATTATTTGTCTATAGTGTTACTGAATATCAAATATAACCATTTTTTTTAAATATTTTTTATTATACTTATATGTTTTTTTCATTTAATAATGTATTTCTGTTCAAATTAAGTTCGGTCGAATTTCGACCAATGGGCGATCACTAGTATATATATATATATATAATCTGAATCTCGGAAACGGCTCCAACAATTTTCATGAAATTTAGTATACAGGGGGTTTCGAGGGCGATAAATCGATCTAGCTAGGTTTCATTTTTAGAAAATGTCGTTTTATTCCTGTTTTCAATGATCAACTTTATCGATAATCAACTTGAACATAAACTTATTATTTTAAACACAATTTACCAAGAAATACCGAACAAAGCTCGGTCATCCAGATATTATAATTTAAAACAATAACACAGCATAATATTTTTATCACCAAGGTTAATTAAATTTTCACAAAACTTCAAATAATGTAATGAATAACACAGGTTTACAAAAAAAAAAAGTTCGGACTATTTGCTCAGACCATGGTATTCCTTGGTAATTCGGCGCTCTGAATCCGATCCTGGGGTCAGTTTTGCCCCATCACGTCAGAAAAACGAGATTTCAAGGTCATTTAGAAGTAAAAATGGTAATTTCTTGGAAGTGGTCCCGGGCCAACTTCTCAAGTGGCCTGTCAATCTGGGGGATAACTGGGCAAGTCTTGAATACTTTCGGGATATTAGGTGGGAGCTCTAAGTCTCGACAAAGACAAGCCCAGGCTCAGCCCAGTGGGCAAAATATCACCATGGTCGTTAGAACTCGCGATTTTTAATCTTCCTGCCAACGCGTTTGACTCCGGTTTTTGTAAACCTGTTTAATTCTTATTTTTAGTTACATACTTCCTACCAAAATCATTGTCTGAATCCTGTAATTAATCATTGTGGTTCCACAGAGCTTGATGAAAAACCATTGGGAATTCCAACACAAATAATTTCCATCTATTCGAATAGATTTTTTAAGACATTTGATGATGATGACTGATAATCATTGAGACCGATGTTAGATAAACCTTTGGATATCCGGCTTGCCTTCTCGTTCAAACTACACATGAAGTTTTTTTTATTTCTTTGAAACACTGGTAAAAAAGTAAGACGTAAACGATATAAACTTGGATGTTTATGAGATTATTATTCAGTACCGCACCATTGACATTTTAAAGTACTTCTTAAATTTACTTTTGTCTGCAGAAGAAGCGATTACGCCAAAAACCAGATTACTCACAAAACATCTGTTTATCTCCAGTCTAGTTTTGTTTAATACTACCTATATATTGTTACATTGTATTGCAGATCATTCTAGAACCAAATCTAACAATGTCATCATCATCATCATCATTTCAGCCGAAAGACGTCCACTGCTGGACATAGGCCTCCCCCAAGCACCACCACTTCGACCTGTTCTGTGCTTCTCGCATCCAACGTATTCCTGCGGCCTTCACCAGGTCATTGGTCCATCTTGTGGAAGGCCTTCCAACGCTACGTCTTCCAGTACGTGGTCGCCAATCTAACTATGTAATACGTTGTTATTTGGCTCAATCATTTCAGCCCTTAAATAAGTGCCTTCCTATCTAACTCCACATTTACTACTAGATTTCTCCATGACGCCAATATTTCATGTTGTTTTTTTTTTTTTGTTTTGGAATTATAAAATTTTCAATACTTTAAAATGTTATGTTATGAAATTATGAATTTTGATCAAACATTTTTTCTACGGAACCACTTGTCGCCATATTTTTAACTTCATATTTCATGCCCATCCGCATTAAAGTATATAAATTGAGGAACTTGCTGTAAATCAACATTAGATCAGACTTCACTGAGTAACACAGTAAACAGAAGCAAAATGTTTCAATTAAACGTAATTTTATTAGCCAGTGCCATCTTCGCTTTTTGCGAATCTGCAGCAATTAGTGAGTATCAGTGTTATTAATAAAAAATACACAGTGCTTTAGAAAACTGTAAAAAATTAACAGCCACACGACCCGATCGTAGGTTAAGTTACGCTTGCCGAAGTCAATCCATGGATGGGTGACCAATCATAACCAAACATACCGACACCTCTCCGTGCCTCGAAAAGCATGTTAAGCCATTGTTCCCGCCCCTCATTTGTAGATCTTTGACCGTCGTTACGGGTAGTCAGTAGCCCGAAAGTCTGACAACCAATCTTACTAAGGGGTATCGTGTTACCCAGTCACTGAATTGTAAAGGTCAAATAGGGAGTTGGTCCATGTAAAATACTGGTCCTCAGCTGAGTCCGGTTAAACTGGATACCAACCTCCACATAGTTAGCATAAGAATCGACTGACTGATTATAGAAACAAAACTGTTAAGAACAGATATCATTATTTAATAGACAAGGATTTGTTATTAATACAGCCCTGTTTTACATCGCATCTTTATTAGCATGGATTTTAAATATCTAGCCTAATATGATATCCCATGCAAACTTCAATACTCCACTGAGATGTATGTTGGTCGCAAAATTTTGTATAATTGCAGTAGGCGTAGCAGATTTAAATTTTCTTTTATCTGCTGCAGTAACTGCTAATCTTATTATAAGCAATTCAATATTCTAATTCGGTTATCTTTATTTCAGTCGATAAAGTGAACAAAAAATGTGCGTTTAGTGACGATGCCTGTATGCAAGAATTACACAAGAGAATGCTGCAAGAAGTATCAGATAATGGTATTCCAGAGCTAGATGTACCAAAAGCAGATCCTTTAGTAATAAAAGATACAGACATAGTTGCTTTTGGTATGATAAAAGCAACAATTAAAGAAGGAGAAGCTAAAGGTTTCAAGAACTGTTACGCAACTAGTTTCAAGTAAGATTTTTATTTTTATACAGACTAAGGGTAAACACCGTTGTCACTTAACCCATGGGTAATTTGACTTAAATATAAAATAACAGAGCGAGTCAAAAAAAAAAAATATATATTTTCCTAAAAAGGTTTAGAACGGATTTTATCCCAGACCGCCCGCAAATTCATGGATATGCGCATCAGTGACGTAATCACTACAACAATCGCCAGGCGTTCCGTCCACACAACACATAAATACACATTACCTGTAATGTAACTTTCCCATCATACTTATCTTGGCTTAGGACAGCCACAAATACCTACCTCGAAATGGCTTTGGATTCTAAATGATTTGATAACATTTTGTTTTTAATAAACCAAACCATTGGGTAGGTACTTTTGGCGTATTTAAAAAGTTAATCACAATTTTATGTACAGTTTAATTAAAAATTAAATTAAATTTACACTGACTGAATAAAATATCAACACTTACCGACCTACATTAACCTCAACACGTGTTCAAAATGGGCTCCATCTAACATTCTGTTGTTATCGAGGTTATTGATAAGCCACTGCGAAAATACCATCCGTGGTATGCGATCGTTATCATTTAGTTCTTGGACCGGCTGAAATGATATGGATGTTGACGATCGATGAGGAGAGTATTGTCCATAGTGTCCAGTGGGAAACATTGAAAATTGAACCGCCGCGCGTCGCGTCGTGCAACGCGGTGTAGTTCCCGAAGTTTGTTGCCCTCGCGCATAGGGTGAAATATTCTTGTGGAAAAATGCAGATTTTCTTTAAAAAAAAAGTTGTTTTTTTTTTTCATTGATTTTACGTTCTATTAACGAAACCAAATCACTGGTTTCAAGGATAACGGTGTTTACACTAACACCCAGTAGTTTTGTAATACATTAGAAATAAGCAGTTATGGGGACTGCCGACAGGAGTGAAAACTAAACATAACACGTCAAATTAGCACGTCGGTGGCGTGAACTCAAAATTTTGACCCCTGCCAAAATCGCTACTCATATACCTTTTATTTTTTTTTAATGACAGTCTGTTGGTTGCTGCACATATAGGAAACACCAAAGCGCGCAGCAATCCAAATGTTATATGGAATTAACTTTAAACTTCATACAAACACTAAACATTGATTACCTGCTAGATGCATAAGTATGTATAAGTATCAAGGAGTTTAGCAAATTGATCACCTGGGTTGTTGAATCATATTGAGGAGTTTTGATACTTCTTATTGAAAACTAATTCCTATAAAAAAGAAAGAGAAACAGAAATTGTTTATCCTGCACAAACAAAACTCACTATATAATATATAGCCGAAGTGATCGTTTCAATCATCCAATAAGTACTCATATTAAACGTGGATGACGATGTGAAAATATGTTTTTTTTTTAATAATATATGACTAAATTGAACCCTTATTTCAGGAATGATTTAACAACTCAACGAAATGTGATAGATTATGTATGCGATGTCTTCACTGTTGAAGGTAGTTACAAGATCGAATCAACACCGACCCTGTTAGCACTTATTGGAGGCATTAACATTCACGGTGAAGGAAAAGCAGCAGTTGTTGCTGGTAAGCATTTAAATTTTCAGATATATTGTGGTATAAAAATAATATTTCTATTGAAGATGTCAAAGATGATTGAGTTACAACTAAGATAACCCTTAGTCCAGTAACTTTCTTACCATATATTTAAAATATTTTTAATAATAATTAGTATTAAAGAACTTCCTCGTTGGTCTAGTGATCGCAAGCGTTACTTTTGAGCATGAGATGCTGCGATTGATTCCCAGGTCAAGTCTGTAAATTGTCAGTAGCAGCCCGGAGCCTAGATTTGTGACCGGTTAATGACAATAGGTTCACCTCCTAGTACATGGTGTTTAAACTTAACTGGTGAAATGTGAGGCTTTACATACGCCTGTGCTCAATATGATGATTTTAATATTTAGGTGTTTGATGTTCCTCTTAGGAGAAAGGTTTCTCGAAAGCGACAACGCTACTTCTTAAAAGTTATAAGATAATATCTTGAGACCGTAAACATTGACCGTAAAGCTATGCAGTATTTATATCATCTGCTTGTATCATGGATTAATCAATCAATTTTTTTCTTTTCCAGAAAAAGTTCACTTAAAATTCGATTTTGCATTTGAAGTGAAGAAACTTGATGACGGTGAACTGCATATCCAGCTTAAACCTGAGGACTCTACCTATGATGTCGAAGTTAAAGGAAAAACAACGTTCTCTGTTGACAATCTATTTGTTGGAAAACAAGATATAAGTGAGTGTACCAATAGCTTTGATATTAAATTTTTTGTTGTATTGACTAATTTCACTATCCTTAGCAACTTGAATGGCGAACTACTAGTTAATTAAATTTAAAGGAAGTTCTTACGGTATGTTTGTTACGTGGCAATTGAAGAGTATAAATTTGCAAATTATAAATATAAGCAAATGTTAAAATGAAACAACATTACAGCTGCTGCGGATGTCTTTTATTGATCAAGAAAATGAAACATTATGTCAAATCAATTCTAAAATTAAACGTCTATAAGAACCATAATAGAAGAACTGTACCACCTAATACGATGTATCTGTAGGCCATAACATCCAATGAAACCAAATCTTCACGTAAGCGCTTGCCTGCTTAGTCTGCCTGGATTACGAAATTTTCATCATCATTGTCATAGTTAACAGCTTTATTTCACCCACAAGCTCTCCTATCTTTTGTACAATTTTCAATGTTTTATTAGACGTGTAATAATATTCATCATTTTTCATTATTTCAGGCACCGTGGTTGTTAACATCGCTAACGAGAATTGGGAGTTCATTACGAAGACTTTCGCAAAGTTGGTTGCTGATAAGGCTATGGAAGTGTTCTTCGAGCATGCTCAAAAATTCTTGACCATAATCCCTGCTAAGGACTTGATCACTGATGATTTGTCATCTTACGTTAAGAGTTAAAAAGGAAAGTATTTTAAAGCCACGTGGTTATTGGCAACAATATTTCAATACAGACGTGCAACATTGTTATCAGCAACATTTGATATTCTTTTGTTTACCATGCATATGGCAACAATACTAAAACAGTCCATGTTGCTGCAATAATGTTGCGTCACTTAATTTCGCAATGAAGACGTGGCATTAGTCGGTTCACATAGTATTATAATCTGAACTTGACTTTTTATAGATATTTTTACATAATTTGCTTGATTTACATAATTCATTAAGTACAACATGGTTATTAGAAGCTAGTGTACCAAAATTTTAGAAAACAAAACGCCAAAACAAACTTGTTAACTAACACTAATTTTGTTTCTTATTTGTATAAAATTATGCTTTAGCCGAATTGTGTTAACCTTTAATTACCAATTTTTTTATGAATAATACAAATTTTGTTTATTTTATTAGTTCTTTGTTTTACAAATTCCTTTGCTTTACAATACTCCCTTCATATTATTGCAATTATGCTGTTGGTGACCGGGATGAATGGAAGTACATAGCATGCAGCTAGAATAAGAAATGAGTGTGTAAGAGGAAGTCTCAAACTGGAAGTGGTAACTGAAAAGTTGCGTGAAAATCGGTTGTCACGGTATGGGTACGTGATACGGAGAAATGAGGAAAATGACTTAAGGAAAGTTTTTAAATATGAATGTCGGATGAGTGACTATCGCAATGACGACTAATAAAAAGTATGGAGGAGAAAGTCTTGTTGCGCCAACCGATAAGGGACGGAGAATGATAATGCTGTTGGTGACTACGTATTTGTTTAGCTTAGGATTTATAACCAGGCATTAAAATTGTCTTTAAACTATATATATATAATCTTGCCCTCGTCTCATATTACTTGGGAACGGCACAGGACTTTCATTCCTTTTTTTTATTCTGTTAGAACCGTTTCTTTTCTCATATTCTTCCATTATTTTTTGGTCTTCGCCTACCTCTGTATCTTTATCCTAAGATCAATTTTGCTTAAAGCCTTTTGTAACGAGATGCGATATTTGAATTTCTGACTACAATCCATGTTTAGTTTATTACCTCTGACAGCAGAACCCAACAGCAACCATATTGGAATGAGAATAGAAATCACTGTCATTTTGACATACTTATTAGTGGCAACAATCCAATAGCGACCTAATAGTAACGATTTCAAAGATCAAAATCAGACGTAAAATAAATATGAACGGACTCTACCTAAAACTACTGTCAGAGATCTACCAAGAACATTCAGGGCAAAGGCTTAATGTGGCACCACATTAAGCCTTTGCCCTGAATGTTCTTCCTGTAGATTTAATGGATGGATCAAAGACGTTTCATCGTTCCAACCATACCATAAATGTAAATTTTGATGATGCGTGGTAAAGTGGTTAAGACCTTATAAGTAAATTATTGTTCAAGTGTACAATGCATTGTATTTTACAGAAAAAATATAAGGTCACGTTAAGGCCTCGTAGACGGTAACTTAGTTTGAAGAACTTTGGATAAGATCTAAAACGAGGAAGTAAAACCTACAAGTCAGGAAGCTATTTTAATTACTCTTATATCAGTACTAATTCTTAATAAAAGTTGTAGAGCCAGAAATATTAGCTCTCAGTGTCATTAAAAAAAACATACCGTCATCGCAAATATTTTAATTAACAAAATTAGAACGAATGTATATTTTAATTAACAAAATTAGAACGAATCTATATTTTAATTAACAAAATTAGAACGAATCTATTCATACAGTGTGTGTGGGAAAATATTTGTCAAAAAATTAGTGACAATAATCTAAGGGCACAGAATACAGGGGCAACTTAGGGTCTGGCGTAAGGCGACAAGTCTTCAATAATGTAGTGTCTTGCGGGAATGTTGTCGAAGAAGTAGCCTGCGAACTTGAAGTAGAACTCCATGGCTTTATCGATGAAGGGCTGCCCGAAAGCTGACATGACGAAACGCCAGTTCTCGGTCCCCAACTCTGTGATTTGTTTACCTATAGAAATAAAGGAGTTACATTATTATCGATTCATCATCATCATTTCAGCCGAAAACGTCCACCGCTGGACATATACCCCCAGTTTAAGGAGGGGTTTGCCATAATCGCTTGGCAGACGGGTTGGTGATCGCAGTATGGCGATTGCTATAACCTAACATAAGATATACAGACATCGTTATAAGCTTTAATTTGTTAACACAAGGTTTCATAAAATAAGTTTCTGTAGATTAAAGTATTTTCATGGGCTTGCGTTACCTCAAACCAACGGAAGTCTTTTTTTTCTTCAAGCATGCAGTGAGTTAGATCGAGTTTCAGAAAAACTAAGGTCGTTTCACGATGTTCCATTGATTTCAGAAATTAACCAAGTATACAATTTTTTATTAAACGATATCTGCAATCTCAAACTTTGAAGTGACCATTTGTTACTTCCTTTTTTTGTTTTGCAAACATTTACTTGCTAGCAGAACAAGAAACCACATTAAAGGTAGACTTAGAATAAGCAGCATTCATTATTTCTTTTGGTTTACATTGCACAAGTTTTAATGACTTCATACATAATTCGTTACGGTGCTTAATTTCAGAAAAAAACAAAGAATTGAACATCAGAGAGCAAAAGAACAACAAAAAGAACAAAATACTTATGTAGCTATAAAACTAACAATAATATAACAAAGAAGGGTAGGGCAGAGGTGTACCCATTGTAAAACCTCATTTCGGCAATTAAGTTTAAATCTCACGTAACAGGGGGGAAATTTATTGCCATCAACGAATCCAAACACTGGGCTGCTGGTGACAAATTTCTGGTGGAACATTCAATAAAACTAAATGCAAAACCAAATTAATACAGCGCTATTTCGTTTTTGAAACTATTTAGGTAACTAACTAAGAAACATTTTTCATAAAATCACTCAAAGTATTATTTATGAGGTTTTCTAGTTTTTTTCTGCAACTCTGTCTGCGTGAACGTTCTTGTTCCCCGACCCAGCTCATCGCATCGCATCGTCTGTCCGCGCTTCTTCATTTTCGTTTAGCTCTCTATCCGATAATTTGCATGATGTTTAGAATTGAACAATAAAATGCAAGTAGTAGTAATTTTAAACTCCGGCTGGTAGTTCCAGAAATTACCCCGTACCAAAAAACGAACTCTTTAACTAAATTATGAGTATATTATATTATATAGTACGCTCTAAAACGTTTATGTTTTTCTATTGTACTTACTGACATCCTCGTCACCAACATAAAGATTATCAGCGAAGAATTCTACTGGTCCTGCAATTTCATATTTGTACTTGATGAGGTCGTAAATGCATTTTATGTAGATCTCCCCGTTTTTACGCCTTTGCGCGTAAAATGGGAAGTCGAATTTCAAATGCAGTTTGTCTGGAATGTGAAAAACGTTTTGCTGTTAGTAATCATTAGGGGGGGTTTGGGGGGTTTTTGGGGGGTTGGGGGTTTTTGGGGGTTATTCGGGCTGATTTTTCAACCTAACCTAGCTTTTATATGAATAAAAATATGATCAACGATTTAATGAAAATTAAAAATCAGCCCTTAGGTATTGTGACAAATGGGTAATTAAAATAACCTTATCCAATAATGATGTGAAAAGATCCAATGTGGCAAAGCGATGGGCTATTTCTGGTCTACCTAGGGCTTAGGATATTCACAACTAGGTAGATTTTGTCTTTATGTACAAAAATGTTATGACTGGGGTATCTCTTTTATGGACTTCAATGTTTCCTGGTAGTTGGGAGCAGTTGCGAGCAGTAGCAGACGGTTGACACGTCATGCTCACTCAAAACTCTCGCTGAAGTCTGCTTGAGGTGAAAAGTGTTAATCCATGCGTCAAGTTCCTGAACGAGCGATATTTGTTATGACTGATTATCCCTTAGCCGCTATTTTTAATTGAAGTTTTTATTGTCTAAAAGAGTGTCCATGCCATTTCTAGGCCGATCTTTTCCACAAGTACAACGCTAGTATAAAAAATGCTTGTAAATGGTATAATTGAAGTAAAGGCTTTGAGTCTGTGTGCCTAACACTCCTAATAGTCTACCTCCATCTTATAACAGTAATAATAATTTAATTCTGACAAAATATACACCATTGTTTTGATAGTAACACAACTGTGGATAACATAGTGGGAAGTTTTTTAGGGTTCCGTTGCCAAATGGCAAAAAACGGAACCCTTATAGATTCGTCATGTCTGTCTGTCTGTCTGTCTGTCTGTCTGTCTGTCTGTCCGCCTGTATGTCACAGCCATTTTTCTCCGAAACTATAAGAGCTATGCTGTTGAAACTTGGTAAGTAGATGTATTCTGTGAACCGCATTAAGATTTTCACACTAAAATAGAAAAAAAAACAATAAATTTTGGGGTTCCCCATACTTAGAACTGAAACTCAATTTTTTTTTTTTCATCAAACCCATTCTTGTGGGGTATCTATGAATAGGTCTTCAAAAATGGTATTGAGGTTTCTAATATCATTTTTTTCTAAACTGAATAGTTAGCGCGAGAGACACTTCCAAAGTGGTAAAATGTGTGTCCCCCCCCCCCGTAACTTCTAAAATAAGAGAATGATAAATCTGAAAAAAATATATGATGTACATAACTATATAAACTTCCAACGAAAATTGGTTTGAACGAGATCCAGTAAGTAGTTTTTTTTTTAATACGTCATAAACCGTAAACCGCAATTTACCTTTAATTCAATCAACTCAAATATAAAAATTAAAAAAATAATAATTTCATAAACATAAACCTTATGCATAAACCGAGGATACCTACAGGTTTGTACGGAACCCTCGGTGCACGAGTCCGACTCGCACTTGTCCGGTTTTTTATGTTTAGATATTGTTATTTCTATGTATAATGACTGAATAATATATGTTTTCCCTTACAAATAAAAAACATAAAGTACATATCGTTTAACGAGAATAAAATGTATACAATGTCCCAATCTGGGTTATGATCTACCTGTGTGCTTTTAATTTCATCGAAATTCGTTCAACCATTATGGCGTAAAGATTTAACAGAGACAGTTACTTTTCCATTTATAATAATATATAGTAGTATGGTAAAAATATTATTTATGATTTTAAATATCAGTATTTACCAATTTTGACCTTCCCATTCCCATCTCCGTGGATAGTGTTTCCTCCTAAAAATGATTCAAGCAATGGACTCGAAGCGTCGAATCTATAATGTCCTTTGATAGTAATATCACATGTATTCTCTTGATGGCCAATTTCTCCAGTGATATTGATACTGAAATAAAGCAGAAATATTAAGTATTTTCCGGAACAGAACTTGAGTTAGGACTTAGTTTGCAGAGTAAGCAGGTTAAAGTGGCAGTAGTCTGCCCATGTTTGTCAAAGGACCGATGGCCGATGGAGCAGACGAAGACTGGAGTGGAGACTGCGTATCGGCAAGCGAAGTATGGGACACCCCTAGCTAAATGGACCGACGACCTCAAAAAGGTGGCTGGGACTGGACTGGATAGCGGAGAACGGGGTGTTGTGGCGTAGCATAGGAGAGGCCTAAATCCACCACTGGCCCACGATAGGCTGAGTTGAAAGTTTTTTATGTATTTTTATTTGATTGATACATTATATTTTTCATTTATTAATCATCTGCCTAGCTCTTTTCTCTAAAAATGCATCATCATCATCATCATCGCTTCAGCCGAAAGACGTCCACTACTGACATAGGCAAAAATACATATTATTATTAAGCTAGCTTCTGCTCGCGACTTCGTCCGCATTAAATCCTCTAAGAGATGGAATTTCAAAAAACCATTTCTTAGTGGATCTTCACAAAGAACACACTCTCCAAATTTCATGTCTCTAGGACCAGCGGTTTAGGCTGTGCGTTGATATATCAGTCAGTCAGGCACTCACTCAGGACTTTGAATTTTATTTAAATAGATATGACCGCCAGCGACTTCGGTAGGACTAATTATATCGTAGAAATTTAAAAAAAGATCGTCATGTATTATCTCCGCTCTTCCTCTTTATGGATGTGTGGGTGCCCACACCTTTTAGACAAAGTCGATGAAATTATTAAAAGCACCCTAACATCCATTTTAAATGTGGCATTGGACGACCGCTCGTGGCTGCAAGCCACACTACCGATTCGTTTTGGTGGGTTCGGCGTCCGCAAAATTTCCAGTGTAAGCTTACCAGCGTTCCTGTCCTGGTCCACGGCACTGAAAAGTTAATCTCGAAAATCTTAACTCCTTCTCAGGTTCACTCGGAAGTGCCGTGCTTGACCGATGCCACGAATGCCTGGAAAGTGGCTTGTCTGGATACGGTTCAGCCCGAGAACCCGTCTTCCCAGAGACAGTGGGATGAGCCGCTCTGCAGGTTGGTACGGAATAATCTCATTAATACGTCCACCAATACTGCTGAGCGTGCCCGCCTACTGGCTGTGGGAGAGTGGGAGTCGGGCTTATGGCTTCAGGCACTACCGTCACCTAACATAGGCACTATGCTAGGTGACTCGACTTTCCGACTCGCTACAAGTCTGCGTCTGGGTGCTCCTTGCGTGGCTCCGCATCGGGGTCAGTGCGGTGAAGCAGTTGATCGCCTCGGACACCACGGTCTTGCCTGCAACAAGAGCGCTGGCCAGCAGGCACGGCATGCCAGCATTAATGACATCATCCGTCAGACTCTTTTCACCGCCGGGGTGCCAGCTGTCTTAGAACCCAATGGCTTGGCACGCGACGATGGGACGAGGCCAGACGGAATGACCATAATGCCTTGGAAGTTGGGTAGGCCTTTGGTGTGGGATGCTACCTATGTCGACACCCTCGCGCCATCCCATCTTCTAAGCACGGCAGGCAGTGCTGGGGCGGCTGATGCAGGCGCAGAATATCTCAAACGGCGCAAATATAACAACCTTATTGGGAGTTATATTTTTGAGCCATTTGGGGTTGAAACACTAGGGTCGTGGGGTCCGAGTGCTTATCGAGTATTCCGGGACATCGCCAAGCGGTTGGTTGACTCATCATGTGACCAGAGGGCTGGCCTATTTTTAGGTCAAAGAATCAGCATTGCCATCCAACATGGCAACGCTGCCAGCCTTCTGGGCACTTTTCCCACCGACAGTGATGCGGACGAATTCTTTAATGCCCAGTAAGCTCTTCCCATTTTTTTTTTCTTACCTTTATTTATATTTATTTTAGTGTTAGTTTGTGGATTATATTTAAGCATTGGATATTGAATAAAGGATTAATCGAAAAAAAGAACTGCACTTAATAACTTTATACAGACTTTGCAGGTGTTCTTTTTTTTTGGATGGGGATTCATCAATTGACTTCTCCAGCTCAGGGCGAAGCGGGAGGGCGTGTCAGACTTTTACTGACAAAAACCCACCCGTGTTTCTTCAGTTGCCCATGTGCCAAGGTCACGGTATCTCTTTCGAACAATCTCGCGACCCTGGCAGAAACTTTGCAGGTGTTAAGTTGTTTGGCTCATACATGATACTTTTAACAAACGAATGCATAACTGGTTTGATAGCGCCAAAATGCATGTATAATTATTAAGAGTGTGAACTTTTTGCTGGCCTAAACCAGCAAAACCAGTGGTAATGCTTAAAAAAGAATTTTGTGAGATTTAAGCAAGACAATGCTCACAACCTCACAGATTCTACGCTCGACGCTCGCCCTGGAAGGACGTTACGCTGCTGCTCCGCTGCGCGTATCCCCTCCACCGCCCGCCGCTCGTTCGCCCGTCAGTTGTGCTCCGTGCGCCACGCTGCGTAGTCGCCCCGACTACTCTCCGCTATTTTGCGATTTAAATTTATTTAAATCGCAAAATTCGGACTTCTTGTTTCTCGGTCGGATTCAGTCTAAACGTTACTGTCTTGTTCGCAAGACAGTGATATTTCTGATTCATCAGAATCGTCAAAAACGTGTGTTGTGTTGTGGCCCCTTCAGGGCAAAATCCACAGTTTCGTGGTCACTCGGTGGATACCCTAACGGTGCCAACGAAGCCGAGTGGGTGCAGACCCAACGCACCCGTCTATCCCCTTCAGGGCTAGACGAAAGTTGGACGGGTCCCGGATCGCTGGCCTTGGGGGCTTCCCTCGTCAGCCCCGGTGACAGTCTTCCCTTCACAGCCGCGTACTAGTGCCGCGGGTATATCTATACTCCCCGCACTAGACTGGTCGGGTACCTTCAGTACCCATCACATGACCGGTTAAGAACCCGTTCGCACAATAAGATTGGCGACGGGAGTCACTCTTAGGGCTCACCAGGATCACCTCCCTGTCTATACCCGACAGGGAGTGTAACACTCACCCCCGGCATCCCACCGGGGATTAGGTTGTTAGGCTTAGGGCTTTGGCGATAGGATCACTCTCATGAGTGATTAGGTCCCCCTCCCCTCCACCATGGATAAACCCATGGAGAGACTAGCCAAAATCGAGGCGCTCCTGGCTGAACTTGCGAGTCAGCTCAGCATTGAGCACTCGGAGGTCGGGGCTGTGGTCTCTGTTTTTCTTTTATTAATAAAGAAAAACAAAGATTTCGCTGCCGAATTCTCCGAGCTGTACAGAGCTGAGCAGCTCGCAATTCCGGCCAGCCCGGGCATCGCTGACTTCAGCGATGCCCTCGAGGCCCCAACCGCCACCGACGAACCGTGTCAAATGGACACAGAGGATGTACCCATCCCCACTCCTTCCGACTCTGCCGCGCTCGCTCCCCAGACGGACTCGCACTCCTCTTCGTCCTCGGACGCAGAGACGTACGAGCTCGTCTCCCACACAAAGGGCAAAGGGAGCAAGCGCAAGAAAAACAAGGCGAGCAGCTCAGCCCCAGCCGCTAAAATCATAGCGGCTGAGGACTCCGCTCCTCCGTCTCGCGCCCCTACCCCGCAGGCGACCTCCGCCACCGCGAACCCCCCCCCCCACCCCGCTACGCAGGCGACCCCCGCCACCGCGACCGCGTCTATCCCCTCCACGCCGCCGGCGACCGCCGCCAACGCGTCCCACTCCCGTCCCTCGCCCTCAACCTCCGCGAAGGTTGCCGCGCCCCGCGCTAAAACTAGCGCCCCGTCCGTACCCTCTGGCTCAAACACCGCCAGGAAACTCCCTCCACCGCCCCCTGTATTTATACAGGACAAGGCCAAGTGGACGAAGGTGTCCAAATGGTGTGTTGACCAAAGGGTCAACTATACTAGTGCCCGTGCCACCCAGCACGGGATAAAAGTATTGGTCCCCACGTCAGGCGATTATCGCGATCTGACCAGGCTCCTCTCTGCCAGGAACGTGTCCTTCCACACGTATTCCTTGCCCGAGGAGCGACTGACCAGGGTGGTGATTCGCAGGATCCCCTGCGAAATCGCCACCAGCGATATTAAGGCGGACCTCGAACGACAGAACGTGCCTGTCACAGAGGTCCATCGCATGCACCAGTCCAGGCAAGGTACCGCCTTTGATATGGTCCTGGTGGTGTGCCCTTCCACAGAGGGTCACCACCCCATATTCAATGTAAAGTCCGTCTGTAACCTGTCAGGCCTTAAAATCGAGAAGCCCCGTAAGTCAGGCATCATTGGCCAGTGCCACAGATGCCAACTGTACGGGCACTCAGCGTACAACTGCTACGCTACTCCCAGGTGCGTCAAGTGCCTGGGAGACCACGGTACAGCAGATTGTACCCGGCCTAAAGACCGCACTCTTTGCACCGAGCCACCTAGTTGTGTGCTCTGCAAAGAGCCCGGTCATCCGGCAAACTACCGGGGCTGCCCGAAAGCCCCCAAGTCATCTTCCCCTAAATTGGCGCAGCGTTTCGACGCTCGTCAGACTAGGGAATCCCCCTCGGCCAAACTCCCCGTGAGACTGGCCCCACAGCGTCCCTCCCAATGGCCTCTAATGAGTTCCCAGAAGGAATTCCCCCCACTGGCCTCCAGGCCTAAGCCCGCTCCCATCCCTCCATTAGTGGACCCGCGTACCCGTGCCCCCGCGCCCCTTACGCCCCCAGGTTTTCCCGCGACCGCATCTCCCGCCCGCGCCGCGGCCCCCTCCACTGCCCCTATGGCAGGACCAGTACCCGTACAGAGGAAAGGTCAGGCTCCCCTTGATGCGTTTAACGTCATCACTGGGACCTTTAATACCTACAGCACGTTCCTCTCCCCGCGTGCCCAACAGATGGCCCAGGAACTAGTTGCCGCCGGCGGTAACTTGTTCCGAATCCAGTCAATTTATGCTGCGTATCCCGAGATCACGCAAGCAATCCATGTCATGAACTCCCAACGCCCCCATTATGGATAGTCGCGGAATATTAACTAGACAAAAACCCCGTTCCCTAAAGCTAGGCTTCTTTAATGCCAACGGCATTCACGGCCAACGTGATGAGATCGCCACGTTCCTCCGCGACCATCACGTAGACATTTTACTCATTCAAGAGTCGTTCCTAAAACCTCACCATCGTGACCCGAAAATTGCAAACTATCGTTCGCAACGACAGGTCACGTTGTCATAGAGGCGGCACCCTCATATACTATAAGTCCCTGGGTACTGAAGTCCCTGTACTGCATACCTTTGGATACTCCCGAACTCTCCCGATTAGAAGTTTCGGCCTGTCGGTTAGCACTGACAGGTCACCAGCTGATCACAATTGTGTCGGTTTACCTTCCTCCCCAACATGAGTCAGAGGACCCTCAACTCCTCTCTAATGACCTTTCCGAACTCTTCGGCATGAGTGACTCCGTTATCATAGCGGGCGATCTCAACGCCAAACATCCTGCCTGGAATAGCACCAGGACCTCGACTAGAGGTAGGCAACTTTTTAACCTCTGTTCTACCATGAACTTTGATGTCATCGCCCCGATGACTCCCACTCACTTCCCCTTCGATACCGATCAGTTACCCGACGTACTTGATATAGCACTCCTTAAGAATATCAACTTAAGGTTGGATTCTATCGAGGCTATTCACGAACTCGACTCTGATCATCGACCAGTAATCATAAACCTGGCCCCCCGATTAGGTACCCGCGACCCCACTCAACCCCCCGCCACTAAAGTGATCACTGACTGGAAGAAAGTAAGCGAACGCTTACAATCTAACACGTCACTTCACTTAGACTCTATCCCAGATCAGTTCGACTCTGTCGCCGACACAACGGCCGCGATCGACTCTCTCACGGAGCACGTACAATCGATCGTGAACGAAAGTTCACGGGAGGTTCCAGATACGGGTGACCGTAAATGGAAACTCCCCGACGATGTACGTGATCTGTTGACAGAGAAGAACGCGGCCGTTCGTGGCTACAGCAACTTTCCCTGTGACGCTAACAAAGCTCACATGCGTTACTTACAGCGTGCTGTAAGGACACGTGTGACTGAGCTACGTGACGCTAACTGGGACAAGATGGTGGGCGAACTAGAGCCGACTCATCTCGCTTTCTGGGAACTTCAGAGGAAACTGAAATCCTCTGAGTTTTCCACTATGCCCCCCCTGACCCGCCCCGATGCGACCATTGCATTCGAGGATATCGACAGGGCTGAATGCCTAGCCGATAGCCTCAAAGCCCAATGCACACCCAGTTCGCAGCCAGTAGACCAAGCGTTTGTCGATAAGGTGAACGCGGAAGTCGAACGCAAAGCCTCACTCCCACCCGTTGAAGACCCTGATGATCCCCTGCCCCCTGTCACACCTGACGAGGTGCACGAGATCATCAAGGGTCTGAAATCTCGTAAAGCCCCCGGATCAGACGGCATTACCAACAGAGTGATCAAGCTGTTCCCCGCGCACCTGATTATGCTCATGTGTACCATCTTCAATGGTGCCTTGAGTAATAACATTTTCCCCCAAGCGTGGAAGGAAGCCATCGTCATTGGCATCCCTAAGCCCGGTAAGCCCAAAACCGAGCCCACGAGCTATCGCCCCATTAGTTTGCTCAAAGTTCTCGGCAAAATCTATGAGAGACTTATTTATAAGCGACTCAGAGATTATGCCGAAACCAAGGGCCTCATTCCCAACGAGCAGTTTGGTTTTCGAACCCAACACTCGTGTGTCCATCAGGTACACCGCATCGTCGAACATATCAATGCTGGTTTTCAGCGTGGTATGTTCACGGGCGCTGTATACTTCGATATAGCGAAAGCGTTCGACAAAGTCTGGCACAACGGCTTATTTTATAAGCTGTACCAACTCGGAGTGCCAGACCGTCTCGTGCTCATCTTACGAGACTTTCTTGCGAACCGTACCTTTCGCTATCGCATCGAAGGGGCACTTTCCTCCCCTCACCCGATCCGTGCAGGAGTCCCTCAAGGCTCTGTACTAGCCCCCCTCATTTTCACGCTGTTCACTAGCGATATCCCCAGAAGCAAGAAGGCAAGGTTAGCTCTGTTCGCAGACGACACTGCCATCTTCTTCTCGGGATTTAGTGACACAGCGCTGGTTCGCTACCTCCAAACCGCAGTCGACGAGCTCGGCGAATGGTTCAGGAAGTGGCGAATCGAGGTCAATCCCGATAAAAGTCAGGCGGTCTTTTACACCCGACCGCGACGTAATCACCCCCCTCCCCGACCCATCTCAATGTTCGGCAAGCAGATCCCTTGGGCGAAGCAAGCCAAATATCTAGGTGTCATCCTCGACGAACACCTCACCTTTTCTGAGCACATAAAGCAGGCTCGCTCGCGGGCCGCTTTCGCTCTCGGTACGCTCCATTGCGTCCTGAACAAGCGGAGTAAATTGTCTCTTCTGTGTAAGAAGCGGCTTTAAACCGCTTGTATCAGGCCGATTATGACATACGCAAGCCCAGTCTGGGCACATGCCAAGCCCCGATTCATCCATAGGATGCAGACTCTCCAGAACCGTTATCTCCGTCAAGCCACAGGCTCGCCTTGGTTTGTTCGGAATATCAATCTTCATTTAGATATGAAACTCCTGACTATCCATCAATACATAAAACGCGCTTCGAAGCGTTTCTTCGATAGGGCCGTAGCCCACCGCAACCCTCTGGTTGTGGCGGCAGCTACTTACACCCCCTCCCGTATTAGCAAAGTCCGCCGCTCGCGGCACATTCTTACCGATCCTGATGATCCCACTACTCTCCTCCAGGAGAGTCGAAAAGAGACCAGTACAGCTAGACCAGCACACAGACACAAACCGTACCGACCTCGCCGCCGAGGTCCGTCGTCGCGACCCCGACTTAACAGTCCCTCCCGACCCTTGCAAGAGCCAGCCCGCGATGCTGCGCCGTTAGCTTTAAATTAGTCCCAAAATAATTTTACTCAGATCCAGCCAGTCCCTTGCTGCCCCCCTATCAGCGATTGCCTAAGCCGAGGTTCGTACCCCCCTCGGGGTAACCCTTAGAGCTTTCGCTTTAGTTTTTAAGTATAATAAGCCCCGGCTGGAGGCCTAAAAAGGTAACTTTTTAGAACTCGCCAGGCCACAATCCGTTTAAGTAGTCACATCAACCATGGACGTTTTATGCGTCATTCGTCACTTGAAACGTGTTTATCGCTACAGTCCTTTGATAGTCGTACATTAGAGAAATACTAGATGTCGCTATATGAGATTTGTCATCCAGGAGAGTGAATTTCGTCTGTGGACCGGCAACATAAAATTTAGAAAAAAAAAAGAAAATGACAGTTCATCCTTGTTGTCTAGCGAACTATGTTTGTGTGTGGATCTCCAACTAAAATGTGGTAAGTTTTCTGTTTTTATACCACATTTATATTGTTATTGTACATCAAATTAAACGTGAAGATATTTCCTTTGCGAAATATGCATTACTACGCCAATTTCGAAACGTTTACATGGAATAATATAGCTGGAAAAGTTTTATGATGACCGCGCGGACATTGTTCGTTGGTTGTAGTTGATCGATTTTGCGAATTGGTTGTTTTTGTTAAATAAATGCTTAAATATAAGAGAATACTTTACTTTAGCCCTATAACAGCTATTTACAAACGAAATATATTGAGATGGGGTCTACAAATTATTCAAACGCAACTCGTAATTCATGATTTTTGGGTTGGCTCGGGGACCTTTTAAGAAGTACTTGTTTTTTCTTGATAGATAACTATAATTATGTACTATGATAATAAAAATAATTTTGCCTAGTAACTATTATACTTTTCTTGTAAAACACGAAATAAAAAATAAATACGATATTTTTTTGAAATCCCCGACTTTATTTTATAATTAGAATTCAATATCTTATTAGCTTTTTGTTTGATTAATTTAGTTTTTTCCAATTAAAATTCAATATCTTATTAGCTTTCCGTGAGTATTTATTATTAGAATATAGCTATAGTAGTTTTTCAGTCGTAATCGTTTTTGTGCAAAAAATTTCGCAATGTCGTAAAAAAGAAAGTGAAATTTGATGCTCGGACAGTTGGGGAGATAATCGCCGCGCGGGTTGGACGGTTGAATGGTTAAGACGCCATTCCACAGCAGCCCACGGCTAAGTTACTGTAAAATATAACACAACAAATTCAAGAATAGATGAGGTTTTGGGTAGCTTAAAACAAAACACGACCACGTTACTTGAGAATGCGTGTCTGGCAAATTAGTGAACCGCCCAGCTAACCAGGCACACCTCGCCTTGTACATCCTACTTAGCAGTGGTCGGTCGACTTTACGTCAAAGGTCCCTAACTACTCAAGGCTGCTATTAGATACACTCCATTGCGCTGATCTTCACAATATCATGCCTTACTCGATTTCCATAATAACTATGTTCTTGAGCATAAAAACTGTCGTAAATATATGCTTCGGATGTTTTTGTTGTGTTGTGATCTTTGTCTTTCTTTAGTTGTATGCCATTATTTTTGGACTATACGAGTACCGTATCTAAAAAAGCAACTCCATATATATTTACACACAATACTATCAAACGTACTGCCACACTCTCATTTACAGATAAGCCAAATAGTGTTAAGTGTAAGAATTTGATTTCTTAATTGTTGTAAGTCTTTCATTTTATTTTCCTAAGGAGCCTATTTGTTAATTTTGCGCTCATTTGTTACTCTACGGGTCACAAAAATGAGGAATAATATCACACTGTAATAGATTATCAACTAGTACGGGGAGTATTGTGACTGCTACTGACAGCCTTATCCAGTAGAACTCTGTTTAAAGTATAACTTTCCTGCCGGGGTCGCGTGATTGTTTGAAAGAGATACCGTGACCCTGGCACATGGGCAACTGATGGAACACGGGTGGGTTTTAGTCAGTAAAAGTCTGACACGCCCTCCCGCTCCGCCCAGAGCGGGAGAAGTCATTTGATGATTTCCCATCCTGAAAAAAAAAAAAAAGTATAACTTTACTACTTACAATTAGATAATACACGCACACATGAATAAATTAAAAATATTCAAAATCATCTCGTAATCCACAAGATTACATTGGAAGCAATAAACAGGTTTTTGAAGTTGGTTTTAAAGTCATCCCGATGGACTTCTTAAGCGAATACCTGATGAGTTCATTCCTATTCATAACAAGGTCGTTAAGGACACACATAATTACCTTGACTTTTTGCAGACGTTTTATTTTATTTTATGTATTTATGCATAAATACATAAAATAAAATAAAACGTCGTTCACCATTATATTTTCAAAAGTAATCATCTTAAAAATCAAATAAACGATGAACTTATTGCCAAGATCAAAAAAGTTTACAATAAAATTTTACTTACCTGAACTTTTCAAATATGCAATCCTTGATTCCTTTCGCAACGCCCTTCACCAATGTAATATTTGCCATATTAAGGACATTGACAGTGACATTAGTCAGACGAATGGGATCCACTGGTGGTATGTCCAAATCTGGGATTCCATTTTTGCCAATATCCCTGACCACAGTTTGATACAGATCTCGTAGACATTCAAAATCGTAGACGTGACATTTTGGTAGGTTCTCCACTGCAAAAATAATTGGATTATGTTTTTGATTTATTTGAGTACAAGTGTTTTCCGTTTCGCGACTATAGTTAATGTTGGGTGCAACTTTCAATCAAACGTTAGTAGCTGGATACCAGTATTTTATATAGACCAACCACTTATCTGACTTCTAGAAAAAGAAATAAGAAAGAAAATACGTTAATTTGCGGTTTAACGTGAAAAAAAACGCGTGTGACGCAAAGAAAAACAAAAACATACAAAAAAAAACTGGGGGAAAACATGCGAATTACACTAGAAGTTAGTAACAAGGTGGGATATATTTGAAAACATTGTATGTTAAACAGTAAATGTCACCGCAAGAGCGTTTATCGTTCGTGACGAATTAACTATCCCAATTTGTCAAAAACCTTTAGTTTGAATTTAGTGTTGTGTTTCATTGAAGTTCAACTACCATATCTACCATCAACGAAAGATTACGCCGGAAACTGGTTAGAGACTACTTCCCTTGAGGTCACCGTCATGTTATCAGAAGTGGAATTGCACTCACGTTGCGTGTGCGATGTGCTCATGTTAATGCAGGACATGCAAAGAATTACGAGCCACTGTAAAACCTGTTTGCACGGCTGCGAATACGTGCCAAAAGAATTTTCCTCCGAAATCGTAAACATGGTGCACTCCAAGAGTGATTGACTACTTGTCGAGCGACAGCCAACCCTAATGCCAACACGACAGATCACAAGTTTAATGATGATGGCTGCATTATCAACTAAGACAAGTGTCTGGCGGACAACAATATCCTATGGCCTACTGCACTAAAATCACAACTGACGCCAAAATCACAAAATTATAACTGTTAAATTACCGCTGTCCTGAAAGGAAAAACCATCAATGATTATAACAGACACAAATTATGATATTATAGGGGAGCATCACATTCACAGTGCACTCATGCATGACATCATGTAGTTACAGCACAATAACCGAAGCAGCAGAATAAACAATGATTTGACACCAGATAATAAACAGTTCGTCGAAGTATTTAAACCGTCTTCAAAAACTGCATTTTTGAAAATGACAAATCTGACAAGGTTAATATCACCTTTTGCTTGACAACTTGTGGAAGTAAAATAACAACACAAAATAAAACACTACGCAAAATAAGCTAGTTACAAGGTCAATGTTATTATTCTTATATATCCGGGAATGTGTTTATTTCTTTATGTATAGCAACTTGTCTATAGCTTTTGTGTATTGCAAGGATTACGGTCTCGTTCACCTTTTCCAGATAAAGCTTTGATTAATTACTTCCCATTTACCATTAAGTGGCAAAAAAAAAGTAACGAGTATCATCTATCAATTTTACAAGCAAAAACAAAGCTTTGAGTAACATAACAACTTACTGAACCTATGAATCATGTAACAAATCATACGTTACAATTTGTTAAATATATTACGTCAATGTCTTTTGTCAAAAGTCATTGTAGTTGTCATTGTTATTTGTGTCTTGCTGAATTGTTTGGAATATAATTTCGGATAATATTAATGTGTTATTAAGTATTTAAGTATCTTCTTACCTATTAATCATCAAGTATTAAATTATAAAATGAAATGGACATGCAAACTGTTCTGAATAAACAGAAATTTTAAGCTGTGATAGAAAATAAACAAAAGTAATTATCAGCATAAACAGCAAATATTTTGTCCACTGTTGGCACACACACCTCGGCCACGCGGGCCCAGTGCGGGTTGGTAAAACTAAAGACAAATGTGACAAAAGTAATGGTACAACGTAAAATAATTAAAAAAAAACATGAATCCTCGGTATTTTGGGCGTCTTAAAGTATTTTAAAAATACGACACATCAGTGTCATGCCCTTGACATGACAAATTTGAAATGTGTAAGCAATATTTATATTTTAGTCAAATTTAGTAGATAGCTAATCTATTTTAAGCTTTCAAGGGTAACTAGTAACTCTAGGTAATCTTCATTCCGGAAACAAAATTGATTCACTTATTCCGCCTCCGCCAGAAAATTCAGAAGGGGTAAAAAACTGGTTATGGGCTTATCGGTAACCGCAACTCATATAAATAAAGAATAGGGGCAGAAACAAAAACATATTTATTTTCAGGGACGGAAATGAAAGCCAAAAATATTCTTTCTTGTTTTTGAAGGTTTTTAGTTTATTACTAGTTATAACTTTAACTTTAAGACAGGGGTCGCGAGATTTGTTCGAAAGAGATACCGTGGCCCTGGCACATGGGCAACTGAAGGATTACGGGTGGGTTTTAGTCAGTAAAAGTCTGACACGCCTTTCCACTCCACGCAGAGCGGGAGACGTCATTTGATGATTTCCCACCCACAAAAAAAGACGGTCATTAAAACTCCTGGGCATTAATATTTTATTGCATTTCATTATAACCCGCTGATACATAATGTGATTTGAATCTAAAATATTGTAAGAAAACTTATACCACAAAAAAAAAAAAAAACTAAAAAGTACAGCTAGACCAAATAATTTTCATTTCAAAGCCTTTTAAGGGCAGAATGGTTAAATTACTTATTTTAATAGAGATATTACAGTGAAGTAATAAGTAACTAATAATGATTAAATAGATGATTAAACAATAATAAAAACAATCTTTTGTCTGTATAATTATGGGTCCAAAATTATTTGATAATCCGCGAATGAGACTCGGCCGACCGCTTTTTAAATATCTCTCATGATCTCATCGTAACAACATATCGGTTGTTGAGGCGCGTACCCGCGTTAAGCCTCCTACAAACCGGCGCGACGCGGCAGCGCGACGCGACACTCGTAGACCAATTTTTATGTGAACTTCATGGAAATTGTTCTACAAGAATCGCGTCGCGCTGTCGCGTCGCGCCGGTCTGAATAAGCCTTAGAATGTTGGATTTGGGCGTCATATTTATGACTAGCTTCTGCCCGCGACTTCGTCCGCGTCAAATTTTTGCTCCCCTGACCCTTCCCGTCGCATCGATTTGCCTGCTAGTTTTCGTCCACGTCGTTTTGAGTTATAGTGAGTTAACCTTAAAAGATAGACATATGCTCTCGCGGACTTTTTTTTAGAACTTTTTAAAAGGAACAATTCCGTCATACATGATTTTTGCGTTACTTTAACCGTTTACGCAGCGCATGCAACGGAAACTCTCAAAAGGAATAAATTTTCCCCGTTTTTGCAACTTTTTTCATTACTGCTCCGCTCCTCTTAGTTGTAGCGTGATGTTATATAGCCTATAGCCTCCCTCGATAAATAAGCTACCCAACACAAAAAGAATTTTTCAATTCGGACCAGTAGTTCCTGAGATTAGCGCGTTCAATCAAACAAACAAACAAACAAACAAACAAACTCTTCAGCTTTATAATATTAGTATAGATATGATCTGTTGGGGTTTTTGTAAAGTTGTATGTTATTTCATACTATACCTATCTAATCATTTCAGCCGAAAGAAGTCCACTGCTAGACATAGGCCCCCTACAATTTGGGGTGTTTGCCATAATCGCCACGCTTGGCAGGCGTTGCGCAAAATGTATAGAGAACGCTGCTGCCCATTCTCTAGTAAGTCCTTTAGTCGCCTCTTACGACAACCACGAGAAGAAATGTGATGGTGCTATTCTTTACGTCCGGCACTACACGGTGCGCTATATTCAACTACACGATACTAGGCGTTCCCCGGTTATTTTACAGTTCTATATTAAGCTACTAATCCGACAAATAGAGTTTTCTCCTCCGGTATTTATGTGTCTTCGTCTTGGGCAAGCTTGAATTCCTTGCTGCACTCAGGAGTCCAGTCTTAACTCCCTAGCTTCACGCAGGAGCTAACGTAAAGCTCCCTTGCTGTGCTTGGGAATCCTAGGATCCTGCGTTACGTTCGAGATTAAATATAATGCCCGTGACTTATCAGACTTGTCTTACAGATTTTATTCCCTTAGTGAATAAATGTACTATAAAAAACACCCTAAAAAATAGAAAATAAATAATAGTTTAAAAAAACTAAAAAACACGCTTCCATAGAAAACCAAACTAATAAGTAGAAAATAATGGAAAAAAAGCGTGGGGTGCTTTTTAAGGTATTTTTTATTGATATCAGGCACCCCGTTTTTAAACTATTATTTATTTTGTATTTTTTAGGGTGTTTCGAATTTTGAGACGTATGTCAGCGTAGTTTGTGACATATGTCAGCGTAGTTTTAGAAGACAGTTTTTTTTGCTGTCCTGGTAACCGTGGCAAGGATAATGGCACAAATTTATGAAATTATTGCATTGTCATCGGTCTTTGACAGGTGTGCAAAGTTTGAATGAAATCTGGTCGTTGAAAGTGGGTCAAAATCGCGCTTTAAGGAGTCGGTTACAAACAAACATACAAACAGACATACAAGTGAAGCGTGTAAATACACGTGCTGTCACAAAAAATACTTTCTGACGTTTCAAATAAACAAAATGTTGGAAACTCACCAAATGAGGAGTCACAAAAAATGAAAAGTGTGAACGAAAATAACACTGAAAAGTTTCTAACAAACATTTTATAATTTATATTTTAACCCAATATTTCGTTTATACGAGGCAAGATTCAATCTAGCACTGGTGTAGTTAATTGAACAACAAATAATTTTAATATAGTCTGGTCTACAGTGGCGAGCAGAAAAACTGACACAGTTCAATCGCCAATTTTTATCAATGCTGTTGAAACGCAGGCGCATTCAACACTCTGCACAATTAATTTTTCCGTTTTTCCATACAAGTAGATACATGTAGGCAGTTTCTCTGTCCCCAGTATTATTTAGTGTAAAGGTAAGATACAGTCACTTATTTTATTTATAAAATCTAAATTAGTTTTGCCACCGAATTGATGTATTCACTCTGTGAGTGTTTTGAAATCCGAATGAATATTTTTGACGTTATCCAATGTCGTGACAAATCAACACTATAACATTATTTTTTAATTTCAAATTATTCAAAATACTGTTTATAAATTTTTTCTTGAACAAAAACCAAGTTAATTTATGGTGTCCGTTTTCTTGCTACCAAGTATACAGAGATTTGGAAGGCGAACCTTGCAATCACGTTTTTAGATTGCTTATCCAAATGTTTTCCGTGGATGTATGGAGATAGATTTGTAGATCAATGTCAAAAATAAATACTAACAAACAATTATCATCACTCCAGCCAAAAGACGCCCACTGCTGGACATAGGCCTCCCCCAATCTCTGCCGACCGGTTTTATGCATCCCGCATCCAGCGGATTCCTCCGGCCTTCACAACTCTAACAAACTAACAATATAATATGTAGGTAATTTCTACATTTTTTTTATAGCCATTTTTTATGGCCATAATCGGGTAGAGGTCTATCCGATTATAGCCTTGTCATAATTATTATGATATACCTTCCATTACGCCGATGAAACTAGTTTCGTGTTGAGCTAAAATTAAAATATTCTAGAATACTGTAATGTGTATTACATGTATGTGTTTGACGTAAGTCTATTGTACCTATTAACACAGGAATAAAAAATAAAAACTGAGATAATAACCAACAACTAGCCAGATTTTTTGACAATCGTCGAAAGGATCCGGCAGTTGGGACTCTAGGTGGCCCTGCACAAGTCCAAGGCCATGTGATTTCATAGTCCTCTGAACGCATCACCGTCGGATTCTCTAATAACGGTAAGGGGTTCACATCGGCGTATGAAGTACCTGGGACTTCTCCTCGACAGCCGGTGGAACTTCGTGGAACAGTTCCGACGTTTTCTTTCCAGACTGGAGCGGGCCGGAGCTGCCTTAAAGCGGCTCCAGCCCAATCTAGGAGGTTCAAACGCCACGTCCACGTACGCTTCCGAGAGATGTCGTATCGGTATCTGAAGGAACACGGGCGGATTTTAGTCACTAAAAGTCTGACACGCCCTTTTTTATTTGGATGGGAAATCATCAAATAACTTCTTCTGCTCTGGGCGGAGCGGGAGAGCGTGTCACCCAGTGATTCCTAGTTATTGGGTTGTACTAGTCATTCTATGTAAAATACTAAAATTCAGCTGCAACTGGATGGACTGGAAGCCAGCCTCAACACAGTTGGGAAAAGCCTAGGTAGAATGATTGAGGTAATAGTAATCTAGTTTTCACTGTACTACACATGATTGCTTAACATTTATGCACAGGCGTCTTACTATTCCGCTTCTTTCGTATTGGCGCCCAGGTTTAAAAAAGTTACGCTTGGATGAATGTGGTGCAAAGAAACGAATATCACTGTTGCTGAAGGTAAGTTGTACTTCTAACGATAATGCACATTATTGCGTAATATTTGTTCACAGGCGTTTAACTTATTTTCGTTATCTTGTAAAATATTTTATTTTATTTCTAACAAAAGCTCATACTATGAAAAAAGATGTGTGTGGTTAGAGGACCTCCGTCAAGGATGCAGTTCCTTGCGCGATACTCGCACGCACACACACACACAAACTCGTATAAAATTAAAAGAGACAGAGCATAATCAGCCAATGCATTGCTGGTATACAGGCCTCCTCTCTGTGAGAGAAATTGGGCCGTAATTCCAGCCAGCGGCCCAGTATGAGTTGTCACATGTCTTTGAATTTTTGACTCTAGGACATGTCGGTTTATTTTTTTTTCCGTTTTGAGAGAAGTGGTGATGAAATAATTTACACAGAATAAAGCGCCTGTCTGTTTGCAACCTGCAACTCGTAAGTTTGTCGCGGCCACTTTCAGTAGACCACCGCTGCTTTTTGAAAGAGACCGTGTTTTCTTGACGTAACGATTTCTTCCAGTCAACTCCTACGAAAAGCCGCGTTAAGGTACTTGTTTCTAAATATATGCCAGTCAACAAGATGGTGTCACCACATATCACATGTTGTTTGGAGGTGATCTTGTGACAGTCCAGGATGCTCCGAACGTACCTACATTGTACAAGTGTCGTCACTGCATCGTCGCGGTTATCATATACAACATGCCTCGGAATTAATGCCCACCACGGAACACCTCAATAAGATTATTATAATTGTTGTATAACAATAATCAAGAAAGAAGCATCACCTCTGTACATATTTTTCTGTTCTTTTCTTCGTATCTGTTTATTATGTGTGTACATAAATGGTTTAGTAAAATATATATATATAATATTTTCACAGAATTTTGACCGGTATGTATAAATCATTGGTTAAATATTATATTAGTTATTATGACTGTAGGAGAAAATTATAGTCACATTACAAATGTACGCACGCACCCAGTCGCACGTTTATTAGTTTTCGTCCATATTGGTTAGTTTTGACTATTTAGCGGAAGTGTTATTTTAGTAGTTCCAACAAATTTTGGGATTAAAATACCTATACTAATTAAAAATGACAGAAATCGATTCAGCAAATGATTCTGAACAAGCTACTTTCATACGGTGCATGAATTAGGATGCTATAAAGAGCTTTTGGCACCCAAATGACATTGACAGGTAGAGGCATTATTGGTAAACATTTGTGAAATCATCCCCACAAATGTACAATATTATAATAATAGTCGTTCATAAGCTGCGCTTGCCGCGCTTGGTCCGTCTATGGGTGACCATCTCATACCAATACCCTTACGTGCCTCGGAAAGAAAGTTAAGCCGTTGGTCCCGGCTGTCTTTCGTAGATCTTAGACAGTCGTTACGGGTCATCAGAAGTCCGAAAGTCTGACAACCAGTCTTACGAAGGGGTATCGTATTACCCAGAACTGGGTTGTGGAGGTCAGATAGGCAGTCGCTCCATGTAAAATACTGGTACTCAGCTGCATTCGGTTAGACTGGAAGCCGACCCCAACATAGTTGGGAAAAAGCTAAGCAGATGATGATGATGAATTTGCGTTAGTTCTGAATTTGGCCACGCGCTAAAAGATCTTTGTACTGTCGGCGTTGAACTTTATCATTTTGAACATTAGTATTAGCATTATGATTTCATAAATGTGTTTCAACATCCGCACAAACCTATGGAGGTTTTTGTAATGCTTCTTGTTTTACATTTTGTTTGTTCTTTAATTCATAATAAAGGAGAAAATAAAATACCTACAAAAGATTAATATTTAAAATAGGAAACTGTCAGATCTACCATCTGTAAATGGCCACACCAAAACTACCTGTAGCAGGCTATTTCAGCGTCCTTTATTTATTTTATCTCTCAAATGGCCAATCTTGATGGTTTTGGGAATCACTACTTACTTTTAGGTGCTAAAAAGAGATTTAACTAAACCTTTATTTAAAAAAAAGCCATTTAGAAGCTCAACTAAAAGAAACAATGTTTTTTTTTCGGTGATATTAGACAGTCATGTCTTTGGTATGACTGCTGAGTTTGGGAATTCTGATTTCCATACACTGGTTGGGTACAGTGTTATTATCTTTATCCACCAATAAATGTTCAGTAGTAAAGCTTCGGTTGGTGAAACTATCTACCGTAATACCAAAAAACATTAAAAGGGATCACGGGGTCAATGAACATCGGTCAAATACGACCTGACCAAAATATGAAACGACCACCAATGACTGATACGTCAAAAAATTGTGAATTTAGTCTAAATTAAATTACGGGGTCCAGCTTATTTTATTGGAGCCGGTAAAATAATTTAGGTTTATAATAAAAACCGCATTTTCTTACTTCTTTTTATGATTTTGAACGCATCCAAACCCGTCCCGTTGTTATCTGTGATACACGTTTTATTTTATCACTCAAATAAACATTTTTTTTTTTTAATTCTAGATATTATTGCCAAGTTTTTAATTATTTTTTTAGTGTATTATGAATACAATTATTTTTAGATGGGTATATGAATTGAGTATTCCGAAATGAGTCGCAAATTATAGGTTAACAGTCAATGTAGAATACACTAATAGGTAGAACGAAACGTAAATGCATTATATGACATTAGAGCTGACAAAGATAACACCACAGCTAACCACAGAGTACTTTTTTCTAACACCGATCGGATTGTAAATACATGGTTATTTTTTTAACTGTCTTATTTAAGACAATGATACGAAGATACCTACCCTGATTCATGCACATTGCACTGCACCTGTGTCTTAGATACATCAGTGAAAAAATTAGAAAGGCTATTGATTCATTTTTGCGATTTTAGCTGGGGTTGCAAACTTACATCATAACCACAAAAGTTACGAAATACTTATGTGGAAAGTTCTATGATCCTCGGCTTATAAATAATATATTTTCAATTAAAGGTTGATAATTAAGCCTAGGGGAACGAATTAATCCATACACTATTTATGTTCGTGGTACTTCATAGTCAGGTCACAGCAAGTATGGGCCGTGGCCAATGTTCTTTGATGCAAACGAAAAATATATCAGTGATTTTTTGAGAAATCGATGAATCGCAATTGTAGATTTGAAAAGAACTTTTATTTGCCTTAAATAATCTTTTAAAATTATCAAAATCTGGGTTCTCAACATTGTCAGATTTAGGGAAGACCCACAATTTCTTCAAACACCAGACACGACAGACACGAGCATACCAAAATCAACGGCGGATCACTTTGTATTTGGTCCATTTTGGAAATCTGACTGTAGTGGACTGAACAAGGGGCCTACCTGAAACTTTTCAAACATATTTTAGGTGTTCCCTCATCACACGGTAATTACTCAGCTATTAACTTTCACTCTGAATATACTTGCTCAAAAACCCTCTCGGTTTGAGGTCCAAACTTGTGGACAGTCACACAATAACGGTTGTCCAAATACAGAATGTTTTTTTACATTTATTGTCCAGTATAGGTGTAAATGATAAACTGACTACTGACAAGGATTTCTTAAATCATTTTATGTAATCACCTAATTGTAATTACCTACATTCTGAGCAAATAAAATAATATTATATTCTATTCTATTCGAGCGACAATTCAGTCCCACACAGGGGCCAGGAATCATCAAAAGCCCTTCCATGCTCCTTTGGCTTCTTCGGCTACTCTTCTGGCACAGGAGAGTGAGAGGTATGTTATCTCTCACTCTCTCCGTTACCTCCTTTACAGCTATCACCTCCTCGAAAGGTCACAGCATCCCACACGATTTCTGCTCGGATTTTGCCTCTGCTGAGACTCAGGCCTCTAATTGTGACAGGGAGCGAGCTGTAATCCACTACGCGGGCCCAGTGTGAGTTGGTGCGCGTCACAAATCTTTGAATTTTTGCCCTAGGACATACCGGTTTCTTCAAGCGTATTTCCTTTATAGTCTCAAGAGCAGTGGCGATGAAATAAATTACACCAAGTTATGTGCCTGCCTAGTTTTGAGCCTATGTAAGTCAGTGCGTTTACCAGTGGGCCACCACTGCCCACATTCTATACCAATCTAGGTGAAAAGGGGTCTAGGGTAAAGTAGGTGAAATCAATTAAGTATTCTAAAATAATAGTGATTAAACCCTTTTTATTTTTACAACACTTCCTTTTGTCGAGAGAACAAATTATTATAGGATTTATGATTTCATACTTAATATTTTCTGCATGCTCTTTGGTTCAGATTATTCTAGAGTTCTAATTTTTATCCGTACGTAAAAGTATAACTTTTCAATCTGATAAAATTACATGAACACTTCAATAACTTTAAATTCTATAATAATGCACTAATTAAACGCTAATGAAAATAGTTTTGCATTGAAACAATTTACTCATGTTGAATTAGCCTCGCACGGTTTACTACATTTGTTAGTTTTTGGTGGATTATACCGTCACTAACTAGTGTTTATTTTGTGTGAGATAGCCTGTCAATACTTTAACAATATAATGTATGTTCGGTTCAATTCATTAGGCTATGTGAATTGTGGTTGGTTGAATAGACATCTACGCAAGGCACGTCCTAAATCAATAGGAGCTATGTAGCATTACGATTTATAGGACTACTAGCAACCAGGGTGATTTGATAGTTCGTACCGTTTTGAAAACATGACAAATCATTGCATTTTTAGGGTTCCGTTGCCAAATGGCAAAAAACGGAACCCTTATAGATTCGTCATGTCTGTCTGTGTGTCTGTCTGTCTGTCTGTCTGTCTGTCTGTCTGTCTGTCTGTCTGTCTGTCCGTCCGTATGTCACAGCCATTTTATTCCGAAACTATAAGAGCTATGCTGTTGAAACTTGGTAAGTAGGTGTATTCTGTGAACCGCATTAAGATTTTCACACTAAAATAGAAAAAAAACAATAAATTTTGGGGTTCCCCATACATAGAACTGAAACTCAAAAATGCTTTTTTTCATCAAACCCATACGTGTGGGGTATCTATGAATAGGTCTTCAAAAATGGTAATGAGGTTTCTATTATCATTTTTTTCTAAACTGAATAGTTTGCGCGAGAGACACTTCCAAAGTGGTAAAATGTGTGTCCCCCCCCCCGTAACTTCTAAAATAAGAGAATGACAAAACTAAAAAAAATATGTGATGTACATTACCATGTAAACTACCAACGAAAATTGGTTTGAACGAGATCGAGTGAGTAGTTTTTTTTAAAACGTCATAAATCGTAAACCGCAATTTACCTTACATTCAATCAACTGAAATATAAAAATTAAAAAATATTTATATTTTTAAACCGAAAATACCTACAGGTTTGTACGGAACCCTTGGTGCGCGAGTCCGACTCGCACTTGGCCGGTTTTTTATTATTTACTAGCTGTTGTCTGCGATTCATGATAAAAAGTAGCCAGTGTCCGTGCCTAGCTTATCTACACCAATATTACGAGTATAAATGCAGAAGTAACTCTATCTGGGTCATACTCAGAAAAAGTGTACATTTTAATTTTGTAACTCAACTGATAGGTAACGATACTGAAAGTCTCCGTCACGAAACTGATGTAATAAGGTATAGTACACATGGATTGAAAGAAATAAAACAAGTGATTATATTTGGCTTCTCAGACTTATTTAGAATGATTAAAACAAACTTTTTAACAAATCATTTTTTTATAACTGCTTTTTCCTTATGTGTCGAATCTCCGTATACTGAGCTGATAGACTCGGAAAGAATTTCAAATTCAGAAGGTGTCGATGGCTGCTATCTTCTTTGTCTTTCAGCATTTGACACAGGAGCCATGGTTTCTATATATTAATACGTGAAGCGAAAACTTTGGATCCCTTTTTACGAAAATTGGGCGGACGGAGGAGTATGAAATTTCGCACACTTATAGTTTATACAGAGAAAAAGTGACGAATGCTAATATTTTTTTTTAATTATGCGTTAAAATACATTATTTTCAATAAATAACACGTTACACATACTACTGTTCATTACCGTGTATCTAATACACACATGCATAGATATTCTTTTGTTTATGGTCCAAACCTGTCTTTATCATTTTGTGCAGTGTTACCAACACCCAGAAATATTTACCCCTAAAGCTTTAGTTAAAAACCCTTAAAATTGCTACAATTACTAAAAAAATCCCCTAAAAAATTATAATGAAAATAACCAACGAATGTTCAGTAATCATAGACCGGCACACAGTAGTAATATTTGTCTATATTTATTACGCGACATTTGTTAATCATTCTCTCTGAATTCTTAGTATCGAGGAACCGTACTAGAAGTCGATAACACTTTTATTGTAATCAAAAACACAATGAGACATGTAAGATGGCAAAAAATCCTTAAGAATACCCCTAAAAATGGAACGCCCCTAAAAAATCTCAATCCTCTTATTTACCCCCTAAATTTGGGAAAAGCCCTAAGTTATTAAGCCTGATTTTGTGTCTATAGTCTCACTGAATGTCAAGTATAACCATAGGTAATAAATTAATTTCTATATAACCTATTTCATTTTTAAAATCTATGATCATATCGAGAATATTTGTCTTGAATATTATTTGTATTAGCGACGATAGGAATTTAGTTTAGATCTAGAAGAAACATTTTTTGTGGTTTTATGGGGAGTGTCAAGTATGGCATTAGTAAGTTTCACATACAAAACTTAGTGTCATTTGCAAACTGTAGAGGTTGTATGCCTCACGATTGTACAGGTTGGTCATAGATTGTACAGGCTGGTTATAATTATGACATTTGGAACCGTCATAATGAATTAAAAATAATAGGGAAAATTCTATAAAAACAGAAAAAAATCTGTGATAATTCATTCCATATTGTTCCATATCCAGCAGTTAAGAAGTATTAAGAAAATAAAAAAGAGAGTCCTGAAGAAGTATTCTTTACTCATTACACCTATGTCCTGGCCATCACCATCCCGCCAGCGAACCCTCTCCACAGAAGTACAGCGTCAACAATTTGTCTATAGTGATACTGAATGTCAAATATAACCATATTATTTTTTTTATATTTATTATTATCTATATATTTTTTCATTTAATAATGTATTTCTATTCAAATGAAGTACGGTCGAATTTCGACCAATGGGCGATCTCTAGTTTTACTGAAACGCATATAAGTTTTTTGACTTATGTTACAAACTATTTGTTATTTATTGTATTTGTTATTTTGTTTTTAGACAGAAAACTTAAGTATTTGTGATCACTACACTGATATACCTATGAATAAGTATGTAGGTACATTAGGTATATTTCCACCCTCACTACAAAATCATTCGCCAACTTACGTACCCGTGACTATAATTACGTACTTTTTGATGATGTGTACTAAGCTTAACAATTTCTCAGTTTCGTAGCGTAACGCAATATAACGAAAATGAGAATGAAATATGAGAAATTTTAAAGTCTAAAAATATTTTTAAGTAAACCACGTGTTTAAAACGTAAGAATTGAGCGTATTCGTTAAAATGATACAAAAAATAAGAAAAGAAAACAGTAAGTAAAAAAAAAATATATTAACTTACTACAATACTAGTCGTTTATCACCCTGAGGTTTTCTTTTGTAAATATTCATTTGATACATGTCTTGACTTCACGACTACGCGGCGAAAATATAGTAGCTGTTGCGACAGTGATTTTAACGTAAGTAATATTGATGTCAGAATAGGAAAAAGTAGTTTCTACCACTTTAAATAATTGCGTTTATAATTTTATTGCGTATTGCCAACCCTGAGTAACGAAACTTCATAATTTTGGGACAAAATTTGTTTAATTAAATAAAAAAAACTGTGAATGATTTACGTATAAAATTGCTCCTACTTAGTTAATCGATTCATCAAGAATAATATAACCACAGTCAATCCATACTTCCATACTATCCATACTAATCCATACTTTCCATACTTATTACTTATTTACTTATATTACTTATTTACTTATTTTACTTATATTTTTACTTATCCATATCCATACCTACTATACCTACTTACCTACTAATATTATAAATACAAAAGTAACTCTGTCTGTCTGTCTGTCGGTCTGTCTGTCTGTCTCGCTTTCCTGCTAAAACTACTGAACCGATTTAAATGAAATTTGGTACACAGATAGTTTAGAGCCTGAGAAAGGACATAGGCTACTTTTTATCTCGGTAATATGTTCCCGCGGGATAATTTCCGATCTCCACGCGGGCGAAGCCGCTGGCAAAAGGTAGTGATTAATAAAGCGATGTATATTCGTAACAATTTATCTCTGAATATGTGAAATGTTCATTGGGACACTAAAAAAATGTATGGGAAGATTTTTAACAATGTTTTGACATTCAAAAAATATACTCTGTAATGAAAACTAAAGCTCAAATACTAGAAAACTATTCGTATTAATAGACGAATATAGCAAAAACGTGGAAAAAAAGAGAAAATATCACAATATAAGATATTTACATAAGTATGAAGTAGCGGGACAAGAAAAGATACCAAATGTACACTTTTTCTGAGTATGACCCATCTGTCTTTTGCGCTTTCAGGATTAAGCCACTGAGCTAATTTTGATGTTATATTGGAACGGGTAAGTTTGTACCCTAAGAAAGGACATAGGCTACTTTTCATTTCGTGACTTCCTCTGCGTCTGCGATAACCAACATTTACGCAGATGAACTCGCGAGCAAAAGCTAGTGGTCTATATGTGTGCATCCAAATGCGTTAAGCCGTTTTGGTGCAAAGGCGTAAAAAACAAACTAACTTTCATAATTATATATTTTGTTAGGATAAGTAAGTTCAGTGAACCATGAAAGTATAATAAATGAAGACATCCACTCCTGTATATAGGTCTCCCCCAAAAGCGTGGCATTTGCCATAGTCGCCACGTTTTGCAGGCGGGTAGGCGATCCCATATGGTAGTAAGTCGCTTAGATTACCTCTACGATAACCACAGGAAAAAATGGAATGGTGCTATTCTATACTTCCGGCACCAAACGGAACGGAAGAAAATCACTGTAACCTAATACTGACTGTTAATCGTAGTCTTAGTATAATTATATAACTACGGGTAGGGTAGACTGTAGTTATATAATTATACTAAGACTACGATTAACAATTTAACAACCTAAAACTCAGTCAAAGCCATGAGTTTACAACCACACATTTACATACAAAATAAGCCCGCACAAAGTGTGATAAATCGATCACTACCTTCGCGGTTTTGCACTTATAAAATGATAGATTGCAGTTTTACCTCACTGGCCTTTAAATGGTCATTGACATTAGAACGGCAGTTGATAGGCTAGTTTATGGTTTTCTGTAGCTTTATGCAGTGGAAAGCATTTGAGTTATATTGCATTTATACTGAGTTTAGAATATAGAAACGTACTTACGACTGTGACGAAATGCGAAATTCGACTGTACTACAAAGTGTACCTATAAAGTTATGCCTCTGCCTAATGGCCGAGTAATTTGTAGTTCATAGATTTGAACCCAGACAAGAACTTTACTCTGTGTCCGTAATTCATCACCACTGCTCTCAAAACGATGAAGGAAAACATCGTGAGAAAACTGGCATAAAATCTACTTTTTTAAGACGTGCCATCCACTAAGCCGCTCTAGATCCTCGCTGTGGATCACGGCTTCCTTCCATTCATAGAGAGGGACCTCCCACTGTGCCTAGGAGTGAGAACATTATAGACTGATCATGCTTATCCTGCATAACCTTTCGGGAATCACAGGCATTATGTTATTTTATGATGATGTTGATAGGATTACAACTTCGGCCGTTGGAAACTGGCATATTGGATTGGCTTAAACCATTACGAAGAGATTCGTAGGAGAAGCAAGGGAACCGACATAGCCCGAATAATTGCCAAACTTAAGTGACTGTGGGCAGGGTACATTTCTCGCAGAACAAACGGCTGATGGGGCCGACAGATTATGGAGTGGCGACCGCGTACTGAAAGACGTAGCGTTGGAACTTTGCAAGGCTTCTCACAAGATGGACCGATGACTTGGTCAAGGCAGCATTCACTGGATGCGAGAAGCACAAAACCGGTCGAAGTGGCGGTGCTTGGGGGAGCCATATGTCTCGTGGAAGTCTTTCGGCTGAAATTATGATGATGATAAAACAATAACCTAATAAGTACTTTGGCAAAATTACTTCTTTGAATTATCATCGTAAAACCACCTCTGAGATAAAACGTAATGGAGTTATGTAACTACAAAATTGTTAAAATATCTTTATAAACCAGAAACTAAAACATTTTATTTTATTTAATTTCGTAATCAAAGTGTCAATAAAATATCTTTACCTATTGAATGATAAATGTTTATTAAATATTCTCGCCTTTGTGAATGGTTATCTAACCAGAACAGTAGATAACATCATTATGTCTCTACTGAGGTAATTGCATGTGGATCGTTCTACTTTTTTACCGACAACGGTCTGTCTCTCGTCTTGTTATGGCATCTCGTTGGAGTTTTGATATTTACGGTTTTTTAATTTGGTTCATATAAACGTCCGTATTTTACTTAACTATTATAATTATGGCATTTTTCATTTTCTGTAACCAGCATAATTATTTAATACGTTTTACTTTTTCCCGTAGATTGCCGTGACCGAGTGTTACGCCGAAATGTGGTCTCCACAGAAAAAGGCCACTTTGTCGCATTATTTTTTTTTCTAATACAAACATTTAGAAAAATATTAGCCGGAAAGAAAATTTTAATTAGTCCTAATGAAAATGCAAATGCATTTTTTTTTAATCCCATACAGAAACCACAATTATGGATAGTTCAAAAACCAAAAAAAAACAACAGAAAAACTTCGTTTCACTATCGGTAGAAAAGTAGAACGACCCATGTACGTTGAATGCACCTTTTAGAAGTTATAAGTAATAAATTAAGAAAGAAGTCTGAACATTTCAAGTTTATTAGAGCACTACGCGGTTAGCACAGGTCTTTCGAAGCTGCAAACTTAGTTTTACAATAAATTTGCCTAACATCATCTTAAAAAAATTAGCACAGTACACAGTGAGATCTTGTATATTCGTCAGTTTTAAATAATATCATATTTTCTATACGTGACTCACACGAAGTTAATTAATTTGTGAACGAATCTAAAAACGTATTAAGCAGCTTGCACGTTTTTATTTTATGTAATAAAGTTAGTGTACTTTTCCTTTAATTTTCATTATTTCCTTAAAGTTTTATTCAAAACGTACCGGTTAATTATATTGTTTGACTTTGATTTAAAGCGTCAGTTTTTATCGTAGTGCTGTTAAATAAAATTGTACGCTGCCAGGCTAGGCCTCCCAATACGATCTCAAGTGCGCAGTGGAAGAGTTATAATCGTGGGGCTCTAGAGACAAGAGTGGCTAGCGTACTGTCCGCCGTACGCGGAGCAGACAATACAAGTGAACAATTACAAATACAACAAAAGCACTTACCTGTTGGTTGAAGGACACTGCTCTGGTGCCAACCTGGAGATATGTATGTAAGTGAGTGTATGTGTATCGTGTCGTGACGTTATGAGTATTCTCCTGGTAACAATCCGCTCCGCTCCAAGAGATCTGCCTTCCAGACATGCGGTCTTCAAGTCACTCATTCACAATAGCGTCACTTTGGTTTGACCTTCAAACTATTTATCCAAAATATGTCCAAAACCCGTGTTATCAAACGTCAAATTAGGGGTTATTAACAATCAAACAACTGGATCACGACTAATTGTCCACAAACGGATCCATTTACAAGGATTAATTTCAACAAACGCGTCGCGGAACTCAACACGGCGACCGGGGCTATTTTAGCGGCAAAAACGACAGAGCGCTGTCAAGTGTCAACGTCAAAAAATGACAAGTCAGATGTCACTTCGTTACACGCGCATTCCATTAGGCGCACAGATAATAAACGGTACGCAACATCTACCCCCCCCGGACGGGCCTTCCCGTCCGCTAATCACTTGGCAATCCCGACAAGGTTGCGTTTTATCAGTCCACCTGACGCGCTGCTGGAGGATGTGCAAATACTCCAAGCTCCAACGACTCCAAAACTCTGAGCGAGCTGCTGCACCAACTGAAACCGCGATAACCAATTTTGGCTCACATCGACAAAAGCGTGCTCCGGCAGGGCGGCAAGTGGCTGTCATATCAAAAAAATGGCCCGGGGTTAGGGCCTCCAAGACGTTCAGGTCCGAAGACAGCGGGCACAATGGACGCGAGTTCAATACAGCTTCAAAACGGCAAAATACCGTAGCTAACTCCTTAAAGGTGAGAACGGTGTCTCCCAACAATCTGCGCCAGAGTCCCTGTGCCGCTTTCACCGCGGCCTCAAAAATACCCCCCCAATGGGGACAGGCTGGCGGGTCAAAACAATAACTAACAACAAAGCAACCAAACAACAATAACAACCAAACAACAACAACAACATCAACCAAATGGCCCTCCTTAGGCAACAAAAGGGGGTGACGGGCCCCATAAGGAAGGCTAAGTGCCTCAACCGTCAACAACCAAACAACAAAAGACCCGTATCGTCCAAAAAGGGGTTCAATTTAATAACGGCTCCCGACAATATCCAAAACTCTCGCTGCAGAATGGCCAACAGCGCATTGCAACCGGCATGCGAGTTCTTAATATGACGATCAGTCACCAACAATTCAACAACAAAACAACAATTCAACAATTTGTCGAGGGAGCTTTATCGACTCAACAAAACTCAGGGTCCTTTGTTCCAACAACGAGCACCTTGAGCCCGGGCAAAGGACCCGACATCAAGACTGGCGATCGAGGCCAATCATCCTCGGGGTGAGTCAGCCAGTCTGGACCCCACCATAGGGGGCAAGCAAACAAGCGGGGTGCCATGCACCCACGTGAGGCCACGGCGCCTGGGTTCAAATCTCCAAGCAAGTGCCTCCAAATCAAAGGCATATCAAAATTTTGAATCTGGGACACTCGGTACGCAACACAGACCTCCAAAGAGTGGACGGACGTCTTCAACCAACACAAACCAATTTGACTGTCCGTCCAGGCGTAAGAAGCCCGAATGTCCACAGTTCCACCCAAAGTGTGAGCAACGTGGTTCAATAGACGCACAAGACGCGCCGCCCCTGACAATTCAACTTAGGGATGGTCAGTGCCGTCCGGAGGGGGGCCACCTTGCTCTTGGCCAAGACCAGTGACAAATTCACCTGGCCTGTTGCGCAGACGGTGCGCAGACAAACAACAGCTGCATAACCGTGCGAAGACGCATCACAAACAAGGGTAGCAGTGTAGCTCCCAGGGGGGAGGATAGCGCGGGGTAACACGACCTCGTTGACTGAAGGGAGTGCGGATACAAATTGGAGCCAATCTTCCAACAGGGTTTCCCGAATTGGCTCGTCCCAGCCAAGTCCCGCAATCCAAAGGCGCTCAAGAAAACAATTTTGCCCAAAACAATACAAACAAACAACAAAACAATAGACAAAAGGCAACCCTGGGCTCCCATGTCCAAAATGACACGGACCACAACAGAGTCCCCCGTGGGCCCCCAGACCCGACCGATGCCGTTGGCAACAAAACCGTGTCGATCTGAGGGGAACCTTAGCGGGGCAGGCGCCAATGTCCTAACAATGCCTGGGCGGCGACCGATCGCCGCACCCAGGCCCAAGTCTTTCCCGACGAGGATGAAATTCAAATTCCTCGTACGCGCGGTGTCCCAAGCCACGCGCCATCGCTGGATGGGCATATCCCACCGGAGGCCTGAATGGCGGGGGGCGTGACTCCAACCGGGGACGTTCCGCCAATGGAGGGGAGGGCAGGCGGTGCTGGTCTGGCCAGCGGTGCCCAGCAACAACTGCGTAATCGCCTTTACGCGGGGAGACCAAATGGCGGTCGCGCGGCTCCCGATCAACTTGCGCGGGGAGTGGAGTGCGGCGCTCAAAATTGCGGGCCTCTCCCCGGTTCTGAACCGGCGAGGCAGAAGCCCGGTGACCAACTCCATGGTACCCCCCCGTGCGCGAACCTTCATCAGAGGCTGGTCTGCCAGCGTGGTTCGCGTTAGCGCACAAAATGTCCAAATGGGACCCCCCACAAATTCTACAAGGGCGGGGGTTGGGGCAGTCCCGATGGAAGTGAGCCCCCAAACAAGAGAAGCACAGGCGGCGTGCATTGGCAATTCGGCGGCGGGCACTCACGTGCAACTTCAAAAAGGCCGCGCAAGTTGCCATGCCATGCCCCGTGTCCCTACAAAACTCACAACCAGGACGACTCTGGGTGCCAGCAAAACGAGCGGCGGGGCGACCATCAACAGGCCCGCGAGCCCTAGTCCGTCCCTGGTCTCGTGGCCGGGAAGACGGCTGGCATGACTCAGTGGCAACGCCAGAGTTGTCCACAAACCGACACTCATCCTCCAAAAATTGGACGAGGTCATCAAATGGGGGGAGATGTGTGACACTATCCCCACCATACTTTTGCTCGAAACGAGCCCTCAAATCGGCAGGAAGCCGTTGCAGCACAACGTGCACCAAAAGGTAAGACCAATGGTCCACCGGCAAGTCCAATTGCTTTAAAGCGTTGGTCGCTGCCACCAACGGGTTCAACAGGTCAGTACGCAATGCTGACAATCCAGTAATGACCGGTAACCCCAAAATCAATTCAATATTAACGTCAGCCAAACAACGTTTATTATGGTACCGCTGGGTGAGTAGTTCCACAGCGGTAGGGTAGGCTGAGTCAGTCAAAGACAGATGCTGCACCAAGGCTCGGGCCTCACCTTCCAGGACAGACAACAAATAGGCCAACTTTTGGGCGGGTCTGAGGTCCGAGCGTGCATCAACCAAACTTTCAAACAGGTTGTGGAAACCGTACCAGTGGTCCCAGCGACCGTCAAGTGTGGCAGTTCCAAAGCAGGCAATCTACTCAATAGTCTGGGACCTGAAACAACCGAGGTCTCCGGCTTGACCTGGACAGGTGTCCGGCACTGCAATATTTCCATCTGTATGCCATTGCACAAACAAAACCATTCAAATAAACAAAACAATTAAATTATCCAATAACAAAGTTCAATCAATAAATAACAAGGAAATCCAACATAAACAATCAAATAAAATAAACCAAGCAAAAGGTAATTAAGTAACAAAGTTCAAACAATATATTACAAAATAACTACAATCAAACTACCAAACTGACTAATCAGCAACTCAAGAAATAACAAAATTCTGGTTTCAATTCAATTAAACTTTTATTTTAATTCTAAACCAATATCAACGTTCAACATTCAACTTCACAATTCAATTCAAATATTCAAATTCTATCAAGTTCCAATCCAATGAACCTTATTTTAATTCAAACAATGTCAACGCTCAATATGTTAATTTCACAAACCACTTTGTTAATGGTACAACAATAATGAACCTTTATTCCAATTTAAAACAATGGTAATACTCAAAAATGCAAATTTCAACAAAACTACCATATTGATGGTACAAAACTCAATATTTTAATGTCTTCCTGACATTCAATACAACACAGATCAGACTCAAAAAGGAGCTACAACAAGGGGCTGCACCACAGCCCAATCCAATCCACTTTATTAGCCCGGCTGACCTTGGCAACATCAGGTTACCCGTCTCAATAAATTTAAACAAATTATTTCAAATACCAATTAATTACCATTAACAAACATTTACAGCGAATTACTACTTCCCTTATAGAGACTGCCAAGTAATTAGCCTACTGTAAATTACCAATTTGGTGGTTTTATAGGTTAGAACCACGCTCTGCTACCAAAATGTACGCTGCCAGGCTAGGCCTCCCAATACGATCTCAAGTGCGCAGTGGAGGAGTTATAATCGTGGGGCTCTAGAGACAAGAGTGGCTAGCGTACTGTCCGCCGTACGCGGAGCAGACAATACAAGTGAACAATTACAAATACAACAAAAGCACTTACCTGTTGGTTGAAGGACACTGCTCTGGTGCCAACCTGGAGATATGTATGTAAGTGAGTGTATGTGTATCGTGTCGTGACGTTATGAGTATTCTCCTGGTAACAATCCGCTCCGCTCCAAGAGATCTGCCTTCCAGACATGCGGTCTTCAAATCACTCATTCACAATAGCGTCACTTTGGTTTGACCTTCAAACTATTTATCCAAAATATGTCCAAAACCCGTGTTATCAAACGTCAAATTAGGGGTTATTAACAATCAAACAACTGGATCACGACTAATTGTCCACAAACGGATCCATTTACAAGGATTAATTTCAACAAACGCGTCGCGGAACTCAACACGGCGACCGGGGCTATTTTAGCGGCAAAAACGACACACACTGGTCCCAAATTAAAAAAAAGTGGACATTGATAGTAGACCGCTGATATTTTTTTTTATTGTTGATACAATGATAACAGATAAGGCAAAAAAATATTATTGTCCTACTTCAAATACTTTTCTGTAAAAAAAATATTTCTTTTTTTTTTGTATGGGAGCGATTACATTTTACTCAATTTCTCAAAAACTTTAAGCGATGTCGAGATGGCAATCACATATGTTAGAAAACTAATAATTCTGAGTATTTGGCTCGAGAAACTTATTGCTTATCTCTGCGTACTTTCGAGATAATAGTGACAGAAAATAACATTTTTTTTTAATGTTAATTTTTTGCTTTTTTTTAATCATAGCCTTACTTTAGCACATAATTATAATGTATGCGTAATGTCAAATAAGTAAAAAGAGACTTCTCTGTAAAAGAGGTCATGAGGGCTCACTAATGACTGAAAAGCTATGACCTTTCTGAAGGAGTACTTTCATCAGTTCTAAAAAACAATCAAAATGAAGACATATTAAGCTGCAAACATAAAGTTGAATATGTTCACAAACGATTCTGAAAAAATATTATGGTGAAAGATTAATATTTGGGTCTATATTCTCTTGAGAAATCTCTATTTCCTCGTTTTCCAACGAAAGCAATTCATTGTTCAAGATCAAAGCACTAGCCTCTGGAAACAACTGTTTATGTAAACGAGCAAACTTTGGTTTGATATGGCTGATGTAAGGATCTGAGCTAATTAGAAAGCTGTGGATAATGTCTAAATTAGTCTGAACTCTACCGATTTTTCTTGTATGTGCCATTCTAACATTCCGGAAATCTTTATTCCTCGCTTCGGAAGCTTCTTCGGAAAGCATGCCTATCGGAATAAAGGAGAAATTTTCACAAATATCAGCACCGTGTATCAACAATTTATGGACACTTGAAGGCATGTAATACCATGGATATAAGTTTACATATAGCATTGCTGTTTCTTTACAATATTCCCTAAACAAGTTGGTATTAATAAGTTGACCAGATGAAATTGTTTGTAAAATGACTGCAAATCTCTTGATTAAATCAGGGTGGATACCCGTTATTTCAGCAGATACTTCATAATTTTCAAAAAACCTTCTTGCCGTGTTACCGTCATTGGTTGTACCAAATCCCTGTTTTACTATGTCAATTAACAAACCAGTTCTTTCCCGGAATTCTTCTTGTGTCAAATTCTTTTTAATTTCTTTTAACAATTTATCTTCTTTTCGTGCAGCCCACTTTTTGAAGTCTAAGTTGTACGAAATGTGTAAAATACATTCCATACATCTTATCCACATATGAAGCGAAGACAGACCATATTTATACATATCTTCTCTGATGAGTCTTTTGGATACAAAGTCCAAGTCATTCATTTTGCTAGGTGGGGTATTGCAAATATTACAAACAGCTGCAGAAGAAGTATTGGAAATCACAGTAGAAATTTTCCCATCAATCATAGTCATGTACAAATCATGTTTAATATCAAAATTATCTACAATTGTGGGAACAAGATTACGAATTTCTTCCTCTAAGGATGCACTTTCCTTCTTTATCAATTCATTTGTTTCTTTTGCAAATATAAAGCCAATTGGACGACAATAGTTTGTTGAAGAGGGAGCAGGATTTTGCCACAAGATACTACCACTCTCTTCTTCCAAACGAAGCGGAACCAAACTAATCATGAAAACTGAAGAATCGTCAATTTTAGTGTCGGAGTGTGACTTTTGTTTATAATTACTTTGAGAAGATGACCCGTCAAAACCCCATTTGCTTATTAGTTTTAGCGATTTTTTGTCGGCAGAGTTGTGCTGAATTGTTTTTAATATCCTATTAGTTGTCAAATCTAGAAGCGATTGAAGTCTTATCTTAGCATCAGATTCAGTTACAGTTATGTCTGACTCTGGAGGATAACAAGTTTTTTTAGCTTCCAGGAGCTTTTGATAGGATGGAAGACCATACATTGTCTCTGAAGCAAGAATAGTTCTTAAATTTCGATATTGCCATTTTGACAAATTTGTTGAGGTGTAAAGCGCTAACGTTTTATCATCTGGTAAACACGGTTTGTCAGTCTTTTTAGCGAATAGTACATCATGTACCATCTCACATTTTTCCTTGTTTTGGCTGAGTTCGTTTAATATAGCTGCTAATTTTGTTTTTTTAGACTCTTTTAATTTGGCACATAATGCATAAACTAATTCCTCCTCTGTGTGATCTAGAAGTGTTAGAGAACGCCTTTTCTTCTGTTTATCAGATATATCAACAAATGGTTTTTTACTTGTACCATAACTTAATTGATGAGTATCCACTTGCGTTTCGAAATTTGGAATTACTTCCTCGGCTACTTTAAAAATGCTGCTTAAATCGATATTTTGACATTTTGGCCAAACTATTTGGGATTGTAACCAGTCTGAATTTTTGTTAAGAAAGGTCTTTTGAGCTCTACTGGAAGCAGACCATCTTTTTGAGATATTACTTGAAAAATTACGACAAAATAATTTAATATTACTCAAATCTTCGGAAGACAATTCAACACCAATACGTTCAATAAGGGCATTAAATAAAAATTCGACATTTTTAAAACCACCTCCTGATTTAAGAACAACGTATAAGTCTAAGTTGGTGACAAATGCGGACATAAATTATAATTTTAAGGAAAATTGAAAACAAATTAGAATCAAAGATATCAAAGACAAAGTGACTTTGGTTTTAACAAAAAAAATTACGAAAACAAATTCGACGAAAGAAAGACAAACAAAAATTATTTGATTTTAAAATCCAAAGATTCAAAATACAACAATAACAAAACAAACAAACAACAAGCATTTCTTCAAGCGCACAGAAAAAATAAGGACACGTCTTATCGCAACCACATTTAGTTGTACACTGAGTGAGGTGTACGCGCGCGATTCGTGACCGTATTACGTTACGTCATGAGAGGCGGCCATCTTGTTATCCCGGCAAACTCGCGTCGAAGCTCCATTTTGCTGGCCAGCGGACCTATTGCGATATGAGTAAGGCTATGATTAAAAAAAAGCGAACAATTAACATTAAAAAAAATTGTTATTTTCTGTCACTATTATCTCGAAAGTACGCAGAGATAAGCAATAAGTTTTTTCAAGCCAAATACTCAGAATTATTAGTTTTCTAACATATGTGAATGCCATCTCGACATCGCTTAAGGTTTTTGAGAAATTGAGTAAAATGTAATCACTCCCATACAAAAAAAAAAGAAATATTTTTTATAGAGAAAAGTATTTGAAGTAGGACAATAATATTTTTTTGCCTTATCTGTTATCATTATATCAACAATAAAAAAAAATATCAGCGGTCTACTATCAATGTCCACTTTTTTTTAATTTGGGACCAGTGTGCGACAGAGCGCTGTCAAGTGTCAACGTCAAAAAATGACAAGTCAGATGTCACTTCGTTACACGCGCATTCCATTAGGCGCACAGATAATAAACGGTACGCAACAAAAATATTACAATTCATGTATTGTATATTACTTATCAAGTAGTTTTAGCATGATAGTAAAAAAAACTAAATAAACATGACTTAATGTTAATATTGAATAAATAACACTAGTTTACAAAAAAAAATTGTCCTTGACATGTAACATGTATTATTTATGTAAGCTATGGATGGTAATTAAAAACATATTTTTTTATTTTTCCTAGCACGTCACAATTTTGAGATACAGTGGTCTTTGTTTTTTATGTACCCGCAATTGAATAAATACGTTTACCATTCTATTTTGTAAACAACTGTGTCATTAAAAATTCTTATTTTTATACAAAAATGCCATCTAGAGTGTGCAAACTACATAAAAATCGATTTTGTTGTGTTTGTGGAAAAATTGTTCCGTTAAATCGTGGTATTTCTATAACAAATCCATTGCGAGAAGCCTGTTTATATTATTTTGGATTTCCGGTGTCAAATCAAGATAAAAATTAGGTTCCAAATGTAATTTGCACTCATTACAGATTGGTTCTCAGCTCCTAGTATTCAGGTAAAAACAGATCACTGTTTGGTAAACCAATGATATGAAGAAAGCCAACTAACCACGTAACCGATCGTTAATTTTATTTAACAAAAACTTATGGTTTTAACTAAAAAAATAAAGATAATATAAAATATGAATATGTTTTAGGTAAAATTATCGTAAAAAAACATGTTTGGGTCAACTAGACCCAAAAAATAATATTACCACCGCTTCACATTAAGTTGGGCTTGATGAAAAATTTAACCAAAGCTTTTGATAAGTCCAAACCTGCATTTAAATACCTCTGCTCTGTATTTACGAATCTTTCTGCGACTAGATTAAAGGAAGGAATATTTGTGGGTCCTCAAATCATTAGATTATTGGATGATACAAAATTCGAGAGAGAGCCTTTTAACCGAGGTAGAAAAAGCAGCCTAGAACTCTTTTTTTTAAAAGAGTTCTAGGCTGCTTTTTCTACCTCGGTTAAAAGGCCAAAAAAATTTTTTTGGCAATAAAAAAATATTCTAGAAAACATATCTTCTGCATCATCTGCCGATATCTGGAAGTTCCTTGGTACTCTTGGTATCGGCAGACCACGGCATGTGGAATTTCCCAATACAATAGGCCTTGATGACATCAACCGTCACTTCACAACCACTTTTCCTTTGGATTCCAACATTTTATCCCAGACGGTCGATTTCATCACTGGCCCAGCTGGTCTCATCATATAACCATTTCACTTCTCTCCGGTCACCTTGGATGAAATCAAAAAGATTATCCTTTCTATAAAATCCAAGGCTGTGGGATACGACGGCATCAGTCGTAGTTTGGTCGTTTGGATCCTTGACAGCCTTCTCCCTCCAATTACCCACATTATCAATTTTTCACTTGATTCCGGACAATTTCCATCCCTGTGGCGTATGGCCTATGTCCGCCCACTCCCGAAAATTCCGAATCCCTCTCTACCCAGTCACTTTCGACCTATTTCTATTCTCCCATTCCTGTCTAAAGTGCTTGAGGCCTGCGTACACAAGGAGTTTACGGGGTTTGTTCATCGGAACAACCTTATAAGCTCTTTACAGTCTGGATTCAGGCCTGGGCACAGTACAGCCTCTGCCCTCCTTAAAGTGACTGGTGATATTAGAGAAGCAATGGAGGATACCAAGGTTAACATTCTGGAGTTAATAGATTTCTCTAATGCCTTTAATGCCGTCAGTCACGATATTCTCCTTTCTATTCTCTCTCATCTTATGGTTTCGCCCGAGGCTCTGGAATGGTTCTCTTCTTATCTTCGGGGACGTCAGCAGTCGGTTCGCGTTGATGAGAGTTCATCGAGTTGGCGTGATCTGGATGCTGGTGTTCCACAATGTGGTATTCTTTCTCCATTATTATTCTCCATCTTCATTAATTTTATCACTTATTGTCTTCGGTGTTCGTATCATCTTTATGCTGATAATCTTCAACTGTATACATCTGAGTGGGTGGAAAGTTTGTCGGACGTTATAGCAGATGTAAATCGAGATTTGGATTCAATCAAAAAGTGGTCTGATAATTTTGGGGTGCCACTCAACCTCTTTAAGTGTCAGGCCATTGTAATTGGAAGCTCGCGCATGATGGGTAGGGTGACGCTTGGTTCTCTTCCTCCTCTCGTTTTTAATGGTACCGTCATACCCATTACCCCTACTGTGAAGGATCTCGGTTTGCATCTAGACACGACTCTTAGCTGGCAACGCCAGGTCTCTTGTGTAAGCCAAAGGGTCAACGGTACTTTGCGCTCCCTGTATCGTCTGAGAAGCTTTTTACCTGCTAAGACGAAAGCCATGCTTGTGCAGACTTTGATTTTCCCTATGATCGACTATGGTGACGTGTGCTATTTTGACCTGAATGCAGTTTTTCTAGATAAGCTCGACAGACTGCTGAACAACTGTATACGGTTCACCTACAACCTTAGAAAATATGACCATGTGTCGAGCTATAGGTCTGAGCTCAAATGGATGTCCATTGGCCAAAGAAGAAGTTTGCGCGCTTTGACCACGCTTTTCTCCCTTCTCAAATCGCCCACTCCTCCTTCTTATCTCGTGTCTCATTTTCAATATCTATGTTCTTCTCACGTCAAAAATCTGCGTTCTTCTAACAATCTTCTCCTACTCTGTCCTTCTCATACCTCTGACTTTGTTCATTCGTCCTTTAATATTCAGTCCATTCTTCTTTGGAATGTGCTCCCTCTCGATATCAGGACGGCCACCACTCGGTATGGAGTTATTTTCAAAACAAATAGGGTAGAGTCATCTCAACATCTCTCTCGGTTTAATCTGTGTATAATTATATATATATATATATATATGTATGTGTGCATTATAAGTTTATAATTTATTTATATTTCCCATCTTATAATTTGATATAGGATGTATTTTAATAGTATTTTTCAATAACTGTTCCTCTCAATCAAAGCACCTGCCATGTAATCTCTTTACCACCCTTGGTTGACTGGTAGAGAATGCCTAAGGCATTAAGTCCGCCTTTGTATCTTTTTTGTGTGCGAAAAGTTTAAATAAATAAAAAAAAGTGATAATTACTAAGAGATTGTTGAAAATCTATTACAGAATTATGAGCATATGTCTCTAAAAATCCTTTTATGCATTCTAATTTGTCGAGCTCACGTAGTACACCCGAAAATCTTGGTAGTGTGAGTGATGACCACAATGAGCGATTTCACCAAAATTTAAAATCATTTGAGCAAAATTATCAAGGTTTTGCGACCAAAATATGCTAGGTGATTATTGTTGGGCTGTTGTGAGAGATACAGATGAAAATATTTATCACAAAAGAGCAAAAAACTTTTTACAAAAAAAATTAAAACCGACTTCCTTAAAAAAAACACTACAAAGTCAAAAATAACTTTAATTTCTGAAGTCGGTGGCAAAAAAGCCTTAAATACAGATCCTAAGACACCGACTTTTGAAATTAAAGTTATTTTTGACTTTGTAGTGTTTTTTTTTAAGGATGTCGATTGTTTTTTTTTCTTTGTATACCGTTTTTTTAATATTACCATTACGGTAGAATTTAAGCGCTTTTTTGCTCCTGGAGAAAAACTGGAGGATGGATTAATTCTGTGTCCAGATTCGAATTCGGCAGCTCAAAACTTTTTACAAAAAAAATGACAACCGACTTCCTAAAAAAAAACACTACAAAGTGAAAAATAGCTTTAATTTTGGAAGTAGGTGTCTTAGGATCTGTAACTAAGGTATTTTTGGCACGGACTTCCGAAATTAAAGTTATTTTTCACTTTGTAGTGTTTTTTTTAGGAAGTCGGTTGTAATTTTTTTTGTAATTTATTTTTTATTTTTAACTTTTTAGTTATGGTAGATACCCCACACTAATCTAATCGCGTTATTCGTTCATTTGTCGCGCAAATACTTAATGCAAATTTAAGACTTATATGGTCCTCACATGGACTCCATTGTCCAAATGAAACCAAATTAAAATGGGACCATTTGGGAAGCACCAGTTTTCAAATAAAATAAAAAAATCATCAAAATCGGTTCATCCAGTCCAAAGTGATGAGGTAACAAACATAAAAAAAATACAGTCGAATTGACAACCTCCTCCTTTTTTTGAAGTCTGTTAAAAAACACCCATTTTTAACTGTCAATTGTTTACTTATATGTAGTTTTCTGTAAAAATCTTCTTAATAAACATTTAAAAAACTGACGTGCTGGATTTTTTAAAATATATTTTCCGAGTTGTAGATACCCAAAGTAACGTAACCATATAATTATATTCTATTTCATGGACAAAACTCATGAAAACTAGTGTAATTAAGGAGTAAAATTACCGAACTGGCAGTTACGTGTAATGTGGGCAGTTAACAAATTGGAATATGTCAGTAAGAAATCAAACTTGGAAGTAGCGCTTGCTGGCCGCTACCGAAGCTCCACTCGCTCTGCTCGCTCAGCTCGCGCGTGGCAGCTCACAGTTCTTACGTAACTTAACCCATTTGGTCAGAGTGCGCTGGCATAGTTACTGCGACCAATTCGGCTCGTGCATGGCTGGTCACAGTTCCGACCTAACCTATGAACTACCGAATTATTTATCTAACCACCTATGCAAACATACTGCCCATTAATTTATCTACTTGAATATTTTTATATTGCCATTGTAGGATGAAATAACCGACCACGTTTTACTGCTACACTAATCTATCAATCGCTGAAAAAATAAATTATTGATCGTTACTTTTTTCAACTGATCATTCTTATGCTTTTTGAATTTTTGACAACACGCCTAAATTGCGAAAAAGAAATCTATCATTTTCTTCTGGTTTTCCATAATATCAACAGTCGATATCAAGCTGTCAGAAAAACCAGTAAACGTGATCGTGTGAACGTGATCGAGTGAACATCTGACTAAATTAAGAACGTTAAAAAAAAGTCATTATCACCAATTTTTTTTTCTTTTATCAAATTCCAGATCGAAAATTTGGTTTAATATAACCTAACTATTTTCTCATTATCAAAAACATATGGTACTCATCAAATGGTTACAAAAGAGTCTTTGAGACTATAGTGTTCATGCTATACTTACACTTTTCATGATTCTTTATCATCCTCTTTGTTTCTATGTTTACACTTCATGCTTTACTTATTTTATTTTATTTATATGTCTACACTCAGCAAATCGATCTAAATACGATTTATTAACTTAAAATAGCTGAAATAAAATTTTAACTCAAATTTTCATGTTGTGACAAGCCAAATTGTCAACTGTCAGTTACTTTTCTGCTTAGTCTATGAATGGCTACTTTTTGGTTTACATAATTTTAAATTATTTTTATCAATATGTCTAGCTATTTTTAAGTTAATAAATCGTATTTAGATCGATTTGCTGAGTGTAGACATATAAATAAAATAAAATAAGTAAAGCATGAAGTGTAAACATAGAAACAAATAAAGAGGATGATAAAGAATCATGAATTAAAGTGTAGGTATAGGATGAACACTATAAGACATGAATCCATAAAGTAAACCAGATTGGTATTATTGAACCAAAGAGACAGTAGACGGGTCATAAACTTTTATATAAGATACCTCACGTGTTTATTACGTGTAAAACGCAACAGGAAAACAGAATGAAAACAGTCAACAGATTTATGATTTATATCGTGATTTTTATGTGTTTGATTAATAGTTGTAGGTAACTCGTCGCATACAAAGAAAGAAAGAAAATAAATAAATTTGACGTTTTTTTTGGCACACAATAATAACACAAAAAAACATTTAAAAAAAAAACTGAAAATAGTATACTGTGCCTCTAATAGTGTAATATAACATATAATAGTAATAGTGCTATAGGAATCTAGATGGATAGAGGTAGATAGCATCGATCTTGGTAGCAGCTGGAGGAGAGTTGCTGCAGTTTCAACTGGAGAGAACAATATGTCCAGCAGTGGACTGCTGTAGGCTAATGATGAAAACATTGGCTTATTATATTCTAATACAAAATTTCTTTGTTCGAATTTACTTCATATTACTTCGAATATTATTTTACTGCAATGCTTGGTCATATTTGTTGCACATTCGTTCGAAGTCAAAGTCAAATCTTTTATTTAAAATACGCACATACAACTTTTAAACATGAACATTTTCCAATAAAAATAAGATTATTCTAGTTGCCCGTCACAAAAGGTAGTTCAATGTAACTTTTCTTCGATAATCTTTTCCAAACTAAAACATTCTTGCATACTCATGTTTTCAGTACAGTTCTTCTAACTAAACAGATAGCTGTGCTGCTGGGAAGTTTGTTGTGGCACTTCTTTTTCCAAGCTAAAGCACAAGACAGTGGTGACGGGTGGGCGTTTTTGGAGATTGTTATAACCCTTAAATTGTTTCTGTCCGTTTAAAAGGACATATTACCAAAACGCACATAACTGTTATTTGAACTAAATCTCACGCGATTTGTGAGATGCTTATCGTTAACTAGGCTATGTTTTTCTAACCTATGTAGTGAGAGCGAACGCGCACTAGACGTGTGTCGAGCACTGGTCCTTCGAAAAATTGCAACAACCGTAACGTTTTGTGCTCTTCATAAAAATAATTGGTAAAGTAAGTATAACTTTGTTTTATGTTATGTTCATTTGTTTATAAGATGCAGTAATAGTTAAATGATAGCATAAAGTAGTAACTGTGCAGAAAAAGCTTAATTTTTCGTCTTGATACGTTAAGAAATCGAAGTGTCACTTAGAACGGCCATTGCCTGTAATCCTCTCAAAGTAGTGATTTTATTATTCGTCAAATAAAAAGGACAATGCCTGTACTCCCTTAAAAGTTGTTCTCTTAATATTTGTTATTTATAAGGGACAATGCTCACAATTGGAATAATTAAATTTGTTACTTATTGATTTTATTTATTGCCTTTTTATTTTACTGTCCTTTGTTTCAGTGATATGGCGGGAAAAGGGAAAATCCTTAATCATCCAAGAGAATTCTTATTCTTGTAGGTAACAAGAGATTTTTCTTTAAATGAGGTCCTTTGAACTCTGAAGATTTAGATTTGGAATCTGATAAGGCTGAGGAAAGAAGAATAGGCACATGAGTTTTTTTTCTATGCATATAGTACCTCGTCACCAACTTCATCACCAATATGACATGTTTCTCCTGCCATGTACGCCTTACTAGATTACCTTAGTGACTCATCATCATCCTTGCGTTATCCCGGTTGCATCCTTTCGGAGCCCGGGGTCCGCTTTCCCGCTTTTAGCTCTCCACTTCGGACGGTCCTGTGCATCCCTTATGGTGAGTTTGTTGGTACGCATGTCATCCGCTACGACGTCAAACCTGCACTTTTTGGGTCTGCCCCTTCTACAGATTACCTTAGTGACTATGATATTCTAAATTAAGAACGAGGAAATTCTAGGCCAAATTAAGGTATCAATGACATCTATGTAAATCACACCACGTTGTCATAGTCACTAACTACAGAATCGTCCCCCTCGTAGCTGTTCCTTCAAATCTACCATCATGCTGCATACCGGAAACACTGTCGTCGAGGTCCGTAGGGACACAACAAATTGGTAGGTCTACGAGTATATTATATGTATAAAAAGAAAGAAATTGAAAGTCTACACAGAAACCACATAAGTGGGGCTATTTTCTGGTTCGAGCTGGAGGTTCGGGAATAGTCAAGATTTTTGCATACGACGCGCAATGCATGGTTCAAATACATTTTGGAATAAGTATACAATTCACTTATTGAGAAGGAAATTATCTCGGTGCTGGGGATAACATAGTCGTAAGATTGTGTAAAACTGTATCTAACTCCACTCTACAGTGTAATTCAACAACTTATTTACTTTGTTGGACTATTTGCGGAATGAATGGCGAATATTGTCCTATATTAAATACTGACACAATCAGAAAAGACCGACTACAACATTTTTGTCTGAGCAGTGTCAAACTTATGAAGAATAAAGGCCAAGCAGCATACGAAGTAGTGTATGATAATGAGAGAAGATTAGCAGTTACAAATGGGTAGATAACATACTGCACACCAAAAAAAAATCCCTATATATTACCTTTCATTCCACAAGGAAAAGTAAAGAATGTTTTATTTAATACTTTATAAGGAAAAAAAATGTTTTGTTGTTTATTTATCTTAAGAATTTTGTATTTATAAGTACTCATTAAAGTTCATGGTTTCTAAATAATAACAAGATCTTAGAACTAGTGATTAAGTAAAGTATTTGTTATTTTAATTATTGGTTTTGTAAGAACGTTTTTATAAGTTTAATGGGCAATGTCCGTCCTGTGTGACTGGTGTCGATAACCCATAGCTTATAGATTAATGGAAACTGTCATTTATAAGTGACATATGAAAAACCCATGAAAATAAATAAACTTTTTAAATTTACAAAATATTTTTCTTTTCCGTCCCATTTATGGCCATATAATCAAAACTTAAACAAAAAACAATGTAAGAAAAACAGTGTGCCAGTTTAAGGGTTAAGTAATTTTGACGTTCAGAATGTGCAAAATTCGATAAACTACGTAATTTATTCCAACTAGTTGACTTCGTGACACCAGTAGAGTTAATAAATACTTTGATTATGCTTACATTTTAGTTAATACTTATAAAACTAAAACCAATACTAGTGGATGTTGATGCATAACTAGTATTTCACACTATATGCAGTGTTTATGATTTTTCGTTATTTTTTTGGGAATTTCACCTTGCAGGTTGCAGGTAACTGGACTTGCCTGTGGCGACCTAGGGCCTCCAACTAGCGCTTAGAAAACTTAAGCGAAAGGGTACGTACCTCGGCTTTGGGTGTTGCTGGAAGAGGGTAGCAAGAGCCGAACTGGATCGAAATTTGCGGTGTAGGAGAAGGCAAACAAAGCTACAAATATGGTCAGCCAGTCAAATCTAGCCAGTTGAATATTTATTCCGCCATCTTTACGGAGAGATAGCGGAATAAACATTCATGGCATACAGTCGCCAGAGCCTGATTGGTAAGTAGCTAAGTGGATACATCATAATGTACTTGCATAATTTCAGTGTTATTCTGCGAAATGCTCATGCAACATGCTCATGAACCCAAGCTTCGAGGCTTGACAGACATTTGTCTAAACTATAAACTGACGGAAAGGCCAAAAGAGATGTAGATAATACCATCATAAATTCATCATCATCATCATCATTTCAGCCACAAGAAGTCCACTACTGGACATGGGCCTCCCCCATTCACCGCCAATTTGACCGGTATATTTATTGGGGGGATTTGCCACAATCGCCAAGCTTGGCCCTTGGCTTGGCGATCGCAGCTTGGTGGCAAAATACATAAATTCATCAAATTGTTGTAATTGGTGCTATATCCACCACCGACTTTTGTAACCGACTTCAAAAAAAATGGAGGTTCTCAATTCGACTGCTTTTTTTATGTGTGTTACCTCATTACTTTTGACTGGGTGAACCGATTTTGATGATTCTTTTTTATTTAAAAGTTAGCGCTTCCCGTGTGGTCTTTTTTTGAAGTCGGTTAAAAACAGTATAAAGTGAAAAATTACTTTAATTTTGGAAGTCAGTGGCAAAAACTTAAATACAGATCCTAAGACACTGACTTCCGAAAATAAAGTTATTTTTCACTTTATAGTGTTTTAAGGAAGTCGGTTGTTATTTATTTTTTAAAGTTTTTTTATGAAACTCTTTCTTAAAACTTCTCTCCATTAAGATAAGATAAGATAAGATAATATTTATTTGCTTAAACATGTGTATGTATACAGACAGACATGCATGCAAGATGATTAAAACATTTGGAAGTGCTGACATGTTTGCCACATGATGTGACGTGCAAATATGAAGACATATTATTAATTAAAACATTCTCTTAAAACAACAAAAAACTAAGCAATTAAATTATATTAAAATCTATATATTAATACGTGAAGCGAAAACTTTGGATCCCTTTTTACGTAAATTGGGCGGACGGAGGAGTATGAAATTTCGCATACTTATAGTTTATACAGAGAAGAAGTGACGAATGCTAATATTTTTTTTTAAATTATGCTTAAAAATACATTATTTTCATTAAATAACACGTTACACACACTACTATTCACTACCGTGTATTTAATACACACATGCACAAATCGAGTCTGTATTTCTTTGTGGTATCTATTATTTGTCTATAGCCTTACTGAATGTCAAATATAATTATGGATTACGAAAGTTTATTGTTGAAATCTGTGGTCCAATCGAGAATATCTGTCTTTAATATTTTGTGTCTATAGACTTACTGAATTTCAAGTATATAGCCATATTATTTTTTTATTTAGTTTTAATGGATATGCATATAGATTTATTACTATGGTCGAATGTCAACCACTTGGCGACCACTAGTAACAATAAATCAGTCAGAAAGGAAGGAAGGAAGGAAGGTTCAGTAAAATGTATAATTATTAATGAACATAATCCAATGAGAAGATGGGTAAAAACCTTCTTTATATCGTAAATATAAGAGCAGAACAGTTTTGGCTCAGTGGTATAGGCCCCGAATTACGAGGTCGTGAGTTCGAAGCTCAGGCTACTTCAGTTTGTGTATTTCATCACCACTGCTGCTAAAACAGTTTAGGAAAACATCAAGAGGAAAACGACATGTCGTAGAACTAAAAATTCGAAGACATATTACACCCACCAACCCGCACTGGGCTCACATGATGGATTATGGCCACAGAGAAGAGCTCTGTTTCCCAGCACTGGGAACATTATAGGCTGATTATGTGTATATGTGTGTGTTTTAATTGTAAGTATTACTTATTATTTTACCAACATGATATGACATTTGGCATTTGCAAATATTCGAATGTGATGGAAACTATGCATATTCTGCCGGGGTCGCGTGATTGTTCGAAAGAGATACCGTGGCCCTGGCCCATGGGCAACTGATGGAACACGGGTGGGTTTTAGTCAGTAAAAGTCTGACACGCCCTCCCGCTCCGCCCAGAGCGTGAGAAGTCATTTGATGATTTACCATACTGAAAAAAAAAAAACTATGCATATTGGTACTCGTATTTTTGCAGATAAATCATATTCTCACTCTGCTAATCATATTTTACTCTTTCAACACATCCTTCCACAGCCAACACACCCTATCTTGTCTAATCTGTTTGGTAAGAGCTCATGAAGCGCCAGGAAATCGAGAAAGTTAATTATAAAGTTAAAATAATCTGTACTTATCCGCTCTCAAAGTTTGTTGCGTCCATACTCATTGCGGATTTGTTGATGTTATTCTCATAAAATGTTAGCGCAACTCGCATTAATTAGAAGTGTATTTCGATAACTTTGTAAAATTATATTCGGAATGGCGTTGTATTTGATAAGAATCAGCAACATTAAATTAACACTGTTGGTATATTAGGCTCAAATAATAACTACAGAAATTACTACATTCTTATATTATATTGTACTAGCTTTTGCCCGCGGCTTCGCCTGCGTGGATTTCGGAAATTATCGCAAGAGGACGTACTACCGCGGTTAATGTGTTAAGAATGCATTAACCCATTAACGCCGAGGTGATCAGAATTTTTATTAACTCTGCAACGTGTTTATTTATTATGTTCTCGGATCAAATAGATAATGCAACATCTCTAATCCTACGCGAAATTTGATGCTCTTTCAGAATCTGAGCTCAAAATTTCGATTAGACAACGAGAATGAAAAATTTTAATCTATCGTTTTCTTCAAAACTATAAACTTTAGAAAAAAAATTAAGAAAAAACATGTCTTTAAATTAGTCAAAGAACACTCAATTTTTTTCAGAATATTTGGAGACAATTTTTGATTTTCAAAATTTTTTTAAATACAAATTTTTCAAAAATACCTGAAATTTAAAAAAAAATTGAGAGTAGATTACTCTCAAATTTAAAAAAAAAATCTCAAAAGTCCAATAATGTTAATTCTTTAAGAATCGACTAATTTAAAGACATTTTTCTTCAAATTTTTTTTTCTATAGTTTATGGTTTTTAAGAAAACGATAGATTAAGATTTTTCGTTCTCGCCACCATTTAGAAAAATTGCGTCGTTAAAATTTTCTGACAAAAATTCCTCTTAATGTCCGAGTGCCATGATCACCTCTGATCATAGTAAAAAGTTGATAGGTACCTTTGCGGTATCATTGTGAAATTTTATTTTTTTAAATTTTCACGTTTTAATCGGCCGTATTTTTTTTTCGCGGTTTCTAATCGAAATTTTGGGCTCAGATTCTGAAAGAGCATCAAATTTCGCGTAGGAATAGAGATATTGCATATTTGATCCAATAACATTATAAATAAACACGTTGCAAAGTTAGTAAAAATTCTGATCACCCCGGCGTTAATGGGTTAATCCAGGTTATGTAGGTAATAAGAGAGCGGTCTCACACAAATTTCCATCTCCTACTCAATTTCTTTTACTCCATATAAACTTCCACCCCCCATTTTAAGGAAGTGGGAGGTTAGAAAGAGACAAAAAGTAACCTATGTCACTTTCCATCCCTTCAACTATCTCCACTTAAAATCACGTCAATTCGTCGCTCCGTTTTGCCGTGAAAGACGAACAAACAGACACACACACTTTCCCATTTATAATATTATTATGGATTTGGTAAAACAACAATAATCATGGACGTGTGCAAGTTTGCGTGATGGTACAGATAATAATCTTAAATAATTTTAACACGCATACTAACCTGTCGAAGGACCGATGGCCGGTGGAGCAGACGAGTCCTGGAGTGGAGACCGCGTATTGGCAAGCGTAGTGTGGGACGTCCCCCAGCTAGGTGGACCGATGACCTAAGAAAAGTGGCTGGGGCAAACTGGATGTGGAAGGCGGAGGACAGGGTGTTGTGGCGCAATATGGGAGAGGCTTATGTCCAGCAGTGGACAGCGATAGGCTGAGTTGATTGATTGATGATAATAATCCAAGAGAAGGTTTTCCTAAAGTATGGCTTACTTAGCCGTGTAAGCAATTATATTTATCACTAGCTTCTGCCCGCGACTTCGCCCGCGTTAAATTTCTTGTTCCCCCAACCCTTCCCGTCGCATCGAATCACCTATCCGTGCGATTTTCCCCGTTTTTACAACATTTTTCATTACTGTTCCGCTCCTCTTAGTTATATCGTAATGTTATATAGCCTATAGCCTTTCTCGATAAATAGATTACCCAACATAAAAAGAATTTTTCAATTTGGACCAGTAGTTCCTGAGATTAGCGCGTTCAATCAAACAAACAAACAAACTCTTCAGCTTTATAATATTATAGTATAGATAATTGAGTATAAAATTAACTAAATAAGTTAACTCTAACGTATCAGGTCAGGTCGACTACTTGACACACTGGTTTTTCGATCGTATATATACTTAATAATATTATAAAGAGCTTAAATTAGTTGGTTAGTTTGTTTGTAATTACATAATAAATTAACATTTACAACCAATAAACACAGTAATACCAAAATACTCCATTGTATTCTCAAAACGTCAAATAACCCGCCCCTAACCGTTCCCGGCGCAAAGGTACCCAAAACATACGCTGCATTGCCACATGTTTTTTTTTGGATGGGAAATCATCAAATGACGTCTCCCGCTCTAGAGTGGCGCGGAAGGGCATGTCAGACTTTTAGTGAATAAAACCCACCCGTGTTCCTTCAGTTGCCCACAGGCCAGGGCCACGGTAATGCTTTCGAACGAATCTCGCGACCCTGGCAGGTGCATTGCCACGTTGGATGGCAATGGTTAACCTTTGCACCAAGAACGAGCCGGAGCGGGAATCACCCGGTTAGTCACGGAGCTTGTGCCCTAACTCACTACTCTTTGTTTGTTTTAATAAATGGATCTATGACTTATACTCTCATTTATAAAGAAATATAAATATCTTAGGACAACCAACACACCGTTATCTGATCCCAAACTAGGCAGAGCCTGTACTATGGCAACCAGACAATTGATAAATATACTTATATATTTCTAAATACACATATATTATAGATAAATTTCACCCAGACACAGAACAAATGATTGTCTTCATCACACAAACATTTGTCCTGGGTGGGAATCGAACTCACGACGTCAGTCTTTGCAGTCAGGGTCACTAACCACTAGACTAACAGGCCAGTCATCAAGTTAATAGTGTGTCATTGCATGACACACTATTAATCAGAATCTAAATCATTTTGAAGGTTATTGGTAACTCATTCCTTCATAAGGTCGTAGAAAAATTATACTTAGCAACGTAAACAAAACCAGGAATGTTGTGAAACTGTCAAAATTAAAGCGATTCCTATTCATAGGGTATTACGTTATTATATTTTTTTTTTGGAAGGGAAATCATCAAATGACTTCTTCCGCTCTGGGCGGAGGGGGAGGGCATGTCAGACTTTTACTGACTAAAACCACCCGTGTTCCTTCAGTTGCCCATATGCCAGGGTAACGGTATCTCTTTCGAACAATCCCGCGACCCTGGACGTAATTACCCCTCTGACCATATTTTCGCATTTCAAATATTTGAATAGATTAAAATTCCTTGAAATGTTAACCTTAAAGAAAATTTATACATTACTCAGTATGATTTTCACAACACCACCAATTGCTGTAATAATAACGACGTAATGTACTTATTGTAAAACACCAACACTAAAGATAATGATGAATCATGAAAGTTATTAAGGTTTCGACACCAATGCGCGTGCGCAAGGCACAACAGTAGGACTCCCAGCTGTTACCTTGAAATGATTTAATGCATAAATGCAACGGACACGCAACTTTTGCTGAAATAGTTGGGTATTACCTATTTACTTATAGACTTATTCTGGTAAGGATAACACATTTTAATTCAATTACAAAATCTGGTGGATATTTTTAACGTCAATTTTGTGCATCACTGCAGGACGGTGTGGTACGGCTGAACCCAGTCAGTCATCTTTTGAAGATCTACGAAGACCTGGGATCGCCATCTATTCACATTTTTCCAATACTGGAATCTTTCCTGCATGCCGCTTTCTGAATGACCATAGAGTTTAGCACGTAGACTAGTTTAATTTTTCAACTACCTTTGGCCAGCGAGTTCACCGCGTGGAGATCGGCAATATGTACATATGTACTAGCTTCTGCCCGCGAATTCATCCCGTCAAATTTTTGCTCCCCTGATCCTTTTCGTCCGTCGCATCGCAGCCTGCCAGTTTTCGTCCATTTTTTGTTGCTGCTCCGCTCCTTTTGATCGTAGCGTGATATTATATAGCCTATAGCCTTTCTCAACAAATAGGTTACCCAATACAAAAATAATTTTTCAATTCAGACCAGTACTTTCTGAGATTAGCTCGTTCCACCACCCATTTTAAGGAAGTGGGGGTTAGAAAGTGACAAGAAATAGCCTATGTCACTCTCTATCCCTTCAACTATTTCCACTTAAAAATCACGTCAATTCTTCACTCCGCTTTGCCGTGAAAGACGGACAAACAGACACACACACTTTCCCATTTATAATATTAGTATAGATTACACGCCGGCCGCTGCCACCCGGGACGAACGTACGGCCAGATGGCTGCTTTCAATCTTTAATACCTCTTAAGATATGCATTTGAAATATGCTGTAGCAGGAAATTTTCTCTATATATAAAATTCAAAGTCCTGAGTGACTAACTGACTGACAGATATATCAACGCACAGCCTAAACCACTGGTCCTAGAAACATGAAATTTGGAGGGTGTATTCTTTGTGAAGAGTAGATATCCATAAGAATGTTTTTTTTTTAAATTCTATACCTAAGAGAGTGAAAGGGGGGCTTTAATTTTCTGTGAAACTTTTTATTCTCTTAACTAACTTAATAATAATATATATAACACTTAATAATAATATACATAACTAACTTATTAATAATATACATAACTTTTTAGTCGGATAAGACAAAAAAAAAAGTGCGATACGACATTGTATACCTGAATTAACACATAGGGTACTTTTGGTCCCGGTAGTACGTTCCTGTAGAATATTTATTGACATCCGGGCAAAGCCGCGGGCAGAAGCTAGTAGGTATAATAATATTAATCAGTCTGTGTTGTCCCATTGTAGGGCAAAGGCCTCCCTATTCTTTTCCACTCTACTCTATTCTGAGCCAATAGGACCAATCCCTCTTGTATGCGTCGAGTTCGTCCCGCTATCTACGCCACGATGCCGTTTAACATTTTCTTGGCCCATTTTTTGTAAAGTGTAAAAGATAAAAATATTTAATGTATAAATTTACAGACTTTTCTGTAGATTTTTTTTTAAATATAAAAAATTCCGTAGAACATTATTTTGATCTATCTCGTAGTAATCTTTACCCAGCGTGTGCAATATAAGCGACCAAATTTTTTTTTTTTGCGCTATCACGTTACAAATCTTTTAAATTCTCACTTTTAATTTAACATACATGAATATAAACCATCATCTTGAATCACTCTGTCTATTGATGAGAACCGCATTAAAATCCGTTTAAAATATCTAAGCGTACAAATGCATGAAGCGTAGCTGTGTTCTGTACTATGCTAAGAAGAGAAGCATCCGTTCTTTATTATCACATCATCCCTTTATCATTCAGGTACTGCTGAACGAATTGCAAGAAGTATCTTCCGACTTAGCAGTGTCAACTCAACTTATTACTTCGGTTCTTGCCAAACAAAAAGGTTGGAAAGCACAAGTGTGTCCAGACCAGTGGCGAAGGCACCATATAACACGATTCCTACCGGCTTGCCTTCGGGGATTCGCATTGGTAACTCTATCACTATTAAAAATACAATAGTATGATTTACATACTATTGTATTTTTAATAGTGATAGAGTGGCTACTATTGTCAATAAATATAGTTACACTACGGGTATTTAATTCACCATAACATTCAAACAACAAAAAAGGTTATTTATACCTTTGTATTACAACAATAGAGAAATGTTCTAAATTAACCCGGCGCCAAAACGTCATAATCGGGAACTAAAAATTTATACAACAGCGATCCCGTAATGATGTCACTTTAGGTCACGTGGCAGCGAGAACGGGATAGAGGAATATTGCATATTTTATTCGTTTTCATATGTTCAATTTAATTGTATTTAATTCATTACATTCCTATATTAATTTTAGAATGATAGTAAGTATTCTTTATTGATGAGTCAGTAAGTTAAGGCCGACTTTGCTTCGGCTTCTCTTTTAGAAAAATTTACGCCTCGCCACTGGTCCAGACCATTCTTCAAAGACACCCTTTTAATCCATAATATCAATAAAAATCACAGTTATATATTCTGCAATTAGTGGTACTTAATAGGTCATCGACGACCACCATAGCAACCCGTTTCGCTCAGTTGCCTCACCACTTACGCAACCTGCAAGTAAGTGATAAACTACGTTTTTCTTTGCGAGGAAATTGCAAATAGAATGTAGCATTACTGTTCTATAGCATATTTATGCCAATAAGCCAAGGAGTTACTATCGTCCAAAATAATTCTTACGAGCATCAAAACTATAAAACTACGTCTGCTTCGTCAGGGGTCCAAATTTATGAGATAGTTAAATAATCCAGTTTGCCTAAAAAGTTGTTTTATTTATTTGCTGATTGAATGCATATCCAGAACCCGTTCACTCAGCTATATTTCATTGTATCTAGGTCATGCCATTTTCCGCAAGCAAAGTCATCCGATTCAAGAAAGTACTAAAGTACACAAACTTCGACATCACGACCTTCGTACTTGAACCGACTTTTCGAAAACAACACTACTGGCCAATCGCGGTGCAATATCCCAGAATACGGTCGCGAGCGCACGCAGGCTAGCGCATTCACGTCGCGAACATTTTATGGAACGGATTAGTGGCTAGCGTTCCGTGAAAATCAGGCTTGGAATTGGCAAAGAGCTAGCTGGATTTATGCAATACACATAAAGAACCTGTTGTATTTACGTAAGCGTACTGCAAAGGCACGAGGGTCAGGTCGTTAGTGTGCCCCAGGTTTTTGTGCTCTTCGCTGTTATCGCAGTTTAAGTGGTACTATGTGTGATAGTAGATATGTTTTGGTTTTCACGCTGCTATCGGCTGCGTCTTTCGTCAGTGACTGCTCAGCGAAGTATGCACGTGAGTTTTTATTGTTTGTTTTGCAATGTTCGTGGAAATAGTTGTGGTAGCGTTGATTCATTTGCGGTTTGGTCTCAATTGTGATGTTGGAGATAGAATTGGGATTATTGTAGGATGAAAAACATAATTATGTACGGACCTGTACATCGCTGATTATTTCAACGATCAGAGATTTTTTTTTTTGCGGCGGTAATATTTGTGATTTTATAGTGGTTGTATTGATTTTATTATGAGACATTTTTGAGTTAGGTGTGCTAGTAATAAGTATACTAGATTTGTCTGGTTTTTATTAACCTAATCTGCGTTCGTAATTTGATGTCCATACATGATATATGTAAACAAAGTTTTTGGGAAATTATACTGTAAAGTTAAAATTTGTTTAATTCAAATTAACATCAATTGAAAACAAAGAGTTGAATAGACCTTATAACTATTATATGATATGCAATACCTACCTATCTAAGCTGCAACGACACCAAAGTGGCTAACTTTCAATTTAATTGTGGAAATCCTATCCCTAACCAAATGTTTAGCAAACTAATTGTTTTTGGTTGATTTGATAACGTTATATTCCTACTTCCACGATCCTCGGTTTATTTTGCATTTCCGAGAAACTTCTTGTCCATGGGGTAAAATTATAAAAAGTTTAAATTTGTATTTGAAACCCAGATACAAATTTAATAGGTGTAATTACAAAATCGTGACAATTTCCTATACTAAAAAAAAGCAAATACAAAAGAGTTAAAATGTCCGTTTACGTTAGGTCAAAACATATTTGGCGACAGAAGATATACTAGCCATATAACCTGGAATTTCTTTGTCAGTGACCATAATAGATAATGATAACTGTTTTGACATGGGGTAGTCTTTCTAGGAAGGCCTACATATGGAGGGAAACGGAAGGTAATGTTGAACTCCTACTGAATAACACCAAAAGATTCTACTTTCGGTTTCTTTGAATCCGGAGAGCAAGATTCATCGAATTATGCTCTGTGCCATCACGATTCATCTTCATTATCATCCAAAGCCAGACTTCACTCACTGCTAGAGTTAGGCCTATCTTTTTTTAAGCCGATAACCATGCTCGTGTGCCAGCCTCATCCAGATTGTGTCCACGATTATGAGCATTAAAATATTCAGTACTTTAATGATCTTTTAAAGATCAATTGAATTCTTCACCGAAACGTTTAATCGCGAAGTCTATCATTAGAAATTTTCGCCAATCCTTGCAAACGGTATTATCTTTTCGAAGGCCAGAGAGAAGCCGCAGGAAGTAGTGGTGTTAACTAAATACCTCCGTACTACGTTGCCGTCAATCTTATTAACCACTGTTTAGATATCTCATTAAAACCTTTAATTGCCGTTATTAGAAAGCCTGGCAAACGCCTAGGGATTGAGTAAGTGGTTTACGAATCCGAATAGCTTAGTTTGATGACTGTCTTTTTTTAGATCTCTACTATTTTGTATTGTACTTCACTGGAAGGTATTACAGAAAGAAAATGTTGTTGTAAAATAATAAATTCACGTAAATATTAAAACTGATAGAGTTTTAACCTATCGCCTCTCCAACAATAGTGCGTGTCTATCAGAGTCGCTTCTTGAATGAAAACAGTGACAGAGCTTACTCATAAAAATGTGATGCCACTCTGGAAATGTTTGAATTTCAGGCTTCTGAAATAATACGATTATCTAGCCCATTCAAATTATGATCATGCTTAACGACGCGCCTAGTTATATGACACCTACTTCATTTATTCGCAAATCTCTAGATATAAAAGCAATTCTATTAGCGAGTTTTCAAACATTTTTTTTTGTTGTAATTCTAAATTCAAATCACATTATTCAAATCAAATCAAATCAAAATATTTTTATTTCACATAAGCCTACAAGGGCACTTAAGAAACTCCACGGTTACTCTTTTAAAAATAATTGGCTTTTAGAATGATTATATTATTATAAATATTATAACCTTAATGATTATTATAATAAACTCTTTGCCCCCAACAATTTGCGACTGATGGAGCTACTGAAGGTAACAGAAACGTTCAGTAGTGCCATCAGGATGGAATTTGGTGTGGACAAATGTGCAGTCATGCATGTAAAGCGAGGGGGGATTGTAGAATCCGTGGGGACCGAACTTACGGATTCTATACACCTTAGATCCCTCTCCTCAACCGAAACCTACAAATATTTGGGTATGTCGGAAGCATTAGGCATCAATGCTACCGACATGAAACAATCGCTGAGGGAACGCTTCTTTGGCCGCCTGAAAAAAGTATTTAATAGTCTTTTATCAGGCGGCAACAAGGTGCGTGCCTTCAACGGTTGGGTCATGCCGGTTTTGATGTATTCTTTCGGCATACTCAAATGGACTCAAACGGAACTTGACGCTCTGGATAGGAAGGTCCGTACATTGCTGACGGCAGATCGGATGCATCACCCACGGTCATCAGTGATGAGACTGTACATCCCGCGGAAGTGTGGGGGTCGAGGTTTCCTAAACGCTAAAACCCTCCACAACCGCGAGATCTGCAGTCTCAGGGAATATTTCCTTCAAACTGACGTGGGGATGCACCGAGATGTGGTTGCAGTGGACAAGGGCCTCACCCCGCTCTCCTTGGCGAACGAGAACTGGCGCAAACCTGCAGTATTAGATATTAAGGATCGTAAGGAAGTATGGCAAAGCAAAGAACTTCACGGTCGCTTTTTCCGGGCTCTCCATGGGCCTGATGTAGACTTTTTGGCGTCCGTATCCTGGCTGCGTTTCGGTGACCTCTTTGGGGAAACCGAAGGTTTTATCTGTGCGATTATGGATGAAGTTATCATGACGAATAATTATCGGAAATACATTGTTAAGGACGGTACGGTTGACATCTGTCGGGCATGCCACCGTCCCGGTGAATCCATCCGACATATTGTTTCCGGTTGTTCTTGTCTTGCTAACGGCGAGTACTTGCACAGACACAATCAAGTAGCTAGGATCATCCACCAGCAACTTGCTTTGCAATACAACCTTGTAGAATCTGAAGTACCATACTACAGGTATGTGCCCGACCCAGTTCTCGAGAATGGTCACGCCACATTGTACTGGGATCGATCTATCATCACAGACAGGACTATTGTAGCCAATAAGCCTGATATTGTGGTGATAGATCGACGAGAGCGTCGTGCAATGATTGTTGATATCGCTGTCCCTCATGACGAAAATCTCGTGAAAGTTGAACAAGATAAAAAAATCAAGTATCTTGACTTAGCACACGAGGTTGTCGACATGTGGGACGTGGATTCTGCAATCATTGTACCGATAATTGTTACAGTAAATGGGCTAATAGCGAAGAGCCTCGACCAACACCTCAGGAGGCTCTCATTGCACGGCTGGGTCAAGGGCTTGATTCAGAAAGCAGTACTCTTAGACACGGCACGTATTGTCAGGAGGTTCCTCTCTCTAGAGCCCTGACCACCGGCAGCTTGGACCCTGCTCCCGATGCCGTTGGGCCACTATTTTTTATATTTTTAAATGTTTTTTGTATAATTTTTGTAAAAATATTTAAAAATATACTTAATATGTAAGAAAATAAATAAATGATTATAATAAAATTCACTACAATATTATTGCCCGGCTGTTGAGCCTATAATGATTTACCCTAGATTGTATGACATACATATAATTTGACATTTTCAAGCAGGTGGTGTGAAAAATATTTAGTTATGTATGCTTATTTATTCTTTTAACTGCTCACCTGGACCAGACATACCGGGACCATCACAACTAGTACATAGGTTATAATTAGATAATCGGAACACCTCATAACAAACACTTCACACCTTCGCTAAGTCAATGTTGATTTAGGTTCAATAGCAAACGTGTCAGCCGCGGCTTTTAGAGGTAATTCTGTTAACCTACAATGTGGAAGTGTATTATTTTGGGAGATTAAATGAGCTACATTTTTTACTTTTGTCTTTCGGTGCGACAAACAAGATTATAATTCTTGATATATATATATATATATGTGTGCCGACCTATGCCTAATTGGGTCACTGTGGCAGAGCTAAATGCTCTTTATCGCTATAGGTAATAAGAGTCATGTTAAAAAAAGAAACTAGATGATTGTACGATTTAAGGCAAGTTCAGTATTCCTAACTGAAATAAAGTAGTAGGTAGGACGTATTTTTAACCTTAAACATTGTCCCTGCTGTGACAGAATGGTATAATACCATTCCTATATGTCTAATATAATACTAGTGAATAATTTTAAAAATATTCATGTGTTATTTACAATATTTGTTTTGCATAATGTTTTTTTTTTATCAGCACTGTAAGGTTTCGAAATACGTATCATTGCAGGGTTAGTCCAGTAACGTACCGCGGTTTTTTAAGGTGACCTTGTCTAATTAGCATATTTTCACTTGACTACACAAACTAAGTGTTGCGATGAACCAATGGAAATCTATGAGGTCAAGACTGTTGACGGCTATAATGTAGTTGCAAAAAACATCAATATCAAAGCAATTTTCGTGTGATACCTTGCTTGGTGAACTGAAGGGTGCCATGACAAAAAGCAAAGGGCATGATCCGAGTTGTGGTTAGGCAATTGGCCACTTACTTCCATTATCCGGGTCGAAGGGCCGAAACATGTCGGGTACGTAGCAAAGTGACAGTTTTTTTTTTTTTTTTTTGTGGGGCATCTCGTAGTTAATCCTGAAAAGATTGTTACTACTTAAACGGATTGTGGCCCGGCGAGTTCTAAAAAGTTACCTTTTTAGGCCTCCAGCCGGGGCTTATTATACTTAAAAACTAAAGCGAAAGCTCTAAGGGTTACCCCGAGGGGGGTACGAACCTCGGCTTAGGCAATCGCTGATAGGGGGCAGCAAGGGACTGGCTGGATCTGAGTTAAATTATTTTGGGACTAATTTAAAGCTAACGGCGCAGCATCACGGGCTGGCTCTTGCAAGGGTCGGGAGGGACTGTTAAGTCGGGGTCGCGACGACGGACCTCGGCGGCGAGGTCGGTACGGTTTGTGTTTGTGTGCTGGTCTAGCTGTACTGGTCTCTTTTCGACTCTCCTGGAGGAGAGTAGTGGGATCATCAGGATCGGTAAGAACGTGCCGTGAGCGGCGGACTTTACTGATACGGGAGGGGGTATAAGTAGCTGCCGCCACAACCAGAGGGTTGCGGTGGGCTACGGCCCTATCGAAGAAACGCTTCGAAGCGCGTTTTATGAATTGATGGATAGTCGGGAGTTTCATATCTAAATGAAGATTGATATTCCGAACAAACCAAGGCGAGCCTGTGGCGTCAAGCCACAGGAGAAAACGGTTCTGGAGAGTCTGCATCCTATGGATGAATCGGGGTTTAGCATGTGCCCAGACTGGGCTTGCGTATGTCATAATCGGCCTGATACAAGCGGTGTACAGCCGCTTCTTACACACAGGAAAAGACATTTTACTCCGCTTGTTCAGGACGCAATGGAGCCTACCGAGAGCGAAAGCGGCCCGCGAGCGAGCCTGCTTTATGTGCTCAGAAAAGGTGAGGTGTTCGTCGAGGATGACACCTAGATATTTGGCTTGCTTCGCCCAAGGGATCTGCTTGCCGAACATTGCGATGGGTCGGGGAGGGGGGTGATTACGTCGCGGTCGGGTGTAAAAGACCGCCTGACTTTTATCGGGATTGACCTCGATTCGCCACTTCCTGAACCATTCGCCGAGCTCGTCGACTGCGGTTTGGAGGTAGCGAACCAGCGCTGTGTCACTAAATCCCGAGAAGAAGATGGCAGTGTCGTCTGCGAACAGAGCTAACCTTGCCTTCTTGCTTCTGGGGATATCGCTAGTGAACAGCGTGAAAATGAGGGGGGCTAGTACAGAGCCTTGAGGGACTCCTGCACGGATTGGGTGAGGGGAGGAGAGTGCCCCTTCGATGGGATAGCGAAAGGTACGGTTCGCAAGAAAGTCTCGTAAGATGAGCACGAGACGGTCTGGCACTCCGAGTTGGTACAGCTTATATAATAAGCCGTTGTGCCAGACTTTGTCGAACGCTTTCGCTATATCGAAGTATACAGCGCCCGTGAACATACCACGCTGAAAACCAGCATTGATATGTTCGACGATACGGTGTACCTGATGGACACACGAGTGTTGGGTTCGAAAACCAAACTGCTCGTTGGGGATGAGGCCCTTGGTTTCGGCATAATCTCTGAGTCGCTTATAAATAAGTCTCTCATAGATTTTGCCGAGAACTTTGAGCAAACTAATGGGGCGGTAACTCGTGGGCTCGGTTTTGGACTTACCGGGCTTAGGGATGCCAATGACGGTGGCTTCCTTCCACGCTTGGGGGAAAATATTATTACTCAAGGCACCATTGAAGATGGTACACATGAGCATAATCAGGTGAGCGGGGAACAGCTTGATCACTCTGTTGGTGATGCCGTCTGATCCGGGGGCTTTACGAGATTTCAGACACTTGGTGATCTCGTGCACCTCGTCAGGTGTGACAGGGGGCAGGGGATCATCAGGGTCTTCAACGGGCGGGAGTGAGGCTTTGCGTTCGACTTCCGCGTTTACCTTATCGACAAACGCTTGGTCTACTGGCTGCGAACTGGGTGTGCATTGGGCTTCGAGGCTATCGGCTAGGCATTCAGCCCTGTCGATATCCTCGAATGCAATGGTCGCATCGGGGCGGGTCAGGGGGGGGCATAGTGGAAAATTCAGAGGATTTCAGTTTCCTCTAAAGTTCCCAGAATGCGAGATGAGTCGGCTCTAGTTCGCTCACCATCTTGTCCCAGTTAGCGTCACGCAGCTCAGTCACACGTGTCCTTACAGCACGCTGTAAGTAACGCATGTGAGCTTTGTTAGCATCACAGGGAAAGTTGCTGTAGGCACGAACGGCCGCGTTCTTCTCTGTCAGCAGATCACGTACATCGTCGGGGAGTTTCCATTTACGGTCACCCGTATCTGGAACCTCCCGTGAACTTTCGTTCACGATCGATTGTACGTGCTCCGTGAGAGAGTCGATCGCGGCCGTTGTGTCGGCGACAGAGTCGAACTGATCTGGGATAGAGTCTAAGTGATGTGACGTGTTAGATTGTAAGCGTTCGCTTACTTTCTTCCAGTCAGTGATCACTTTAGTGGCGGGGGGTTGAGAGGGGTCGCGTATACCTAATCGGGGGGCCAGGTTCATGACTACTGGTCGGTGATCAGAGTCGAGTTCGTGAATAGCCTCTATAGAATCCAACCTTAAGTTGATATTCTTCAGGAACGCTATATCAAGTACGTCGGGTAACTGATCGGTATCGAAGGGGAAGTGAGTGGGAGTCATTGGGGCGATGACATCAAAGTTCATGGTAGAACAGAGGTTAAAGAGTTGCCTACCTCTAGTCGAGGTCCTGGTGCTATTCCAGGCGGGATGTTTGGCGTTGAGATCGCCCGCTATGATAACGGAGTCACTCATGCCGAAGAGTTCAGAAAGGTCATTAGCGAGGAGTTGAGGGTCCTCTGACTCATGTTGGGGAGGAAGGTAAACCGACACAATAGTGATCGGCTGGTGACCTGTCAGTGCTAACCGACAGGCCGAAACTTCTAATCGGGAGAGTTCGGGAGTATCCATAGGTATGCAGTACAGGGACTTCCTATAGTATATGAGGGTGCCGCTTCTATGACAACGTGACCTGTCGTTGCGAACTAAACGATAGTTTGCAATTTTCGGGTCGCGGTGGTGCGGCTTTAGGAACGACTCTTGAATGAGTAAAATGTCTACGTGGTGGTCGCGGAGGAACGTGGCGATCTCATCACGTTGGCCGTGAATGCCGTTGGCATTAAAGAAGCCTAGCTTTAGGGAACGGCGTTTCAGTCTAGTTAATATTCCGCGACTATACATAATGGGGGCGTTGGGAGTTCATGACATGGATTGCTTGCGTGATCTCGGGATACGCAGCATAAATTGATTGGATGCGGAACAAGTTACCGCCGGCGGCAACTAGTTCCTGGGCCATCTGTTGGGCACGCGGTGACGGTGTTTTTGGAGGAAACAAATGTTAAATACGATGTATTGACTCACTCTCAAACTGATCTTAGTTCTGTTCTTTTGGGGGAGGCCTATGTCCAGCAGTGGACGTTTTATGCCTGAAATGATGGCGAAACTGTCCAAAATGTTAATACAATGTTGATGAAATGTTTAAATGCATTCGGCAAACGCGGTTGATTAAAAGCACATCATTCTGGATCTAAAATCATAGTTACAGGTTGTGCCTTATGATGATCTAAATGAGAAGAGATATTTTGGCAACCGCGTAGCCCGATAAATAGCCTGTTGGTTTGCCATTCAGGGACATCATCCGCCTACAGCAGTCTATTGCTAGATATAGGCTTTTCTAATTGTGCGCCATTCAAGTTGTATCTCAGGACATGAGATAAAAAATAACTCTTAACAAAACCATGAATGGATCTGGAAATCAATTGATTAATATAAACGTGCCGTTCCACTTCTAAAAATGATAATATTATCGTGTTTATTATAATTAATATCAATTACCTCACTTCTGGTATTATAACGGTTACGCAACGTCCTATGCTATACAAATATGATGTGTATTTACTTTATGCTTATAAGCTAGTCTAGGTTCTTGAATAAACCTTTATGTTAAATCTACCTTCTGTAACGAGGTGTATCTTAGTTTCAGTACTTCAAACATATTCAAGCAGGTGTTAATTTTTAGTATTGTTTAGTAAGTTTTAGTTCGGTCCTTACCTAATCCTTAATCGCCGGCATTATTATAGTACTGAGATTAAAAGTTATCATTATTTGTATGTACGTCTTGAAATTTTTACGCGGTTGAGGCAAACATGCAGATTGAATTTATTGTAATACATGTCTCACATGCAGTGCGTGTATACTTATGTTTTAAACAATTTAAAGATAAATTAACGTATGCATCGTATCTTATCTCGCATCACAGTCCATTGCAGTTGCCATTTAAATGTTAAACTTATTATACTTAAACAAAAGCATGAAAACTTATCATTCATGAAATTTTCGTATGTTTTTGTGCAATACCTTGCTTCAGTAGATGATCGTCGTGAATATCAATATCTACCGGAAAAAATAAAACTGTAGGTGAAGTACAACTACTAATGCATTTAAAAGCCATGTGGTTATTACATTGCGCGGGAGTGGTACTGCACCACGTGCCATTCTCCCGTTGTAGCTCCAAGGTGCTTGATAACCAGTTGTGATTGTGACACAGAACTGGATCCCTCGTAGTTCTAGTTTCTGTAACATTGGCTTTATTGCCCGACAAACTGGATGGGTCTAGCTAGAGCTACAAGTACCGGTTAAACTTCGCTTGAAGAGTTTGTTGAAAATTTTATTAAAGTGAGAATATTGAAAGAAGGAATCTCGATTTGGGGATACCATTTACCAACATCGCGCATCGTGAGGAAATGGGTATATCCAAGAGCGCAAAATTAGAAGACATTTGCCAACCCGCACTGGGTCAGCGTGGTGGATTACCATAATAAGCCAGTGTTCTAGCAGTGGGAACATTTTTGGCTGATTATGATGTTGATGACTATGATTTACCAATTGTGGCTGCAATTAGGCAACATTAATCCAGTTTATTAGATATTCTTTGGGTGTTGGTGCTTAAGTACTGTGAAATACACACTTTTGGGTATCTCTTTATTTGATGGCAGCAAAAATTTTGCTAGTTACAGTATTGTAGAAGAGGACAACAACGATTATACATGGCGTCTGGAACATTGATGGGCAACTTGCCACCAAGGATTCAGAACATAATTCTGAATTGTAATATATTGAACAGCTTCTTTTTTAAATAAACGACGAAAAGTTTCTCCACTAGGGGGTTTATAATCATGTGCTGAATTCATGGTTAGGTACAGTTTGCTTGTCCAGCCACCCTGTATAATTAGTTACTTAAATTTTACTACGTATTAAGGCAGTTCTTCCAATCAGTACCTTATGCATATTGGTGTACTGGCCGTCAGGGCATTTACATTGTTTTTATCTAGTTGCATGCAAAAAACGTTTTCATCGTCATCGCATGAAGGCTATAACTGTAATTTACACTGATAAGTATCAAAGTACCTATTTTCAAACATTATATAATTTCAATGCTCACATCGTGGTTACTTTAAAACGTAAATAGTACCTAACAGTAGATAAATAAGTGGATATCTGGACGCAAGAGGGTTCTGAAGCACGCATCTTCCAAACAGTAGTGCAAGAGCAGAAACTAAGTATAATAACTTCGTAGTTTTTGAAGCTGAATGTTATATACATGTTATAAGAAATCTCTCTGAAAATGAAATAAATTTCGTTTGCATAGGGTCCGTTTTTAATTTTCCGTACCTAAACGGTGGCAACGGAATCCTATTACTAACTCGATATAAATAATTTCAGTGCACATGGTGTATGAGTGAAATTCGTTTACTTGCATATATGTAGATATAAGTTTAGGTTTCAGTTAGACTTAGATCTACGTTTAGGCTAGCTCTGTGTCAATGTCTTGGGATCGGAGGCAACCAGAAACAGTATCCTCTACTAAAGTTATTGTGATAATTTTGTTTCAATAATTTCTCGTCTTGGAAAAATCGAAGCAGTGTTACCATGGCCTCAATGTCATCGTAGGTTTTCGTTTTAAGCCATTCAGTCACCGCTAGTTTACAGTCACGGAGTTTCAGAGGATAAATGTTGAGTTCTTTATTCAATCGGTTGTATAAGTGGGAAGATTGTCTTGCATACTACCTCTTAGCAAACATAGATCTAGCTGGGACAGTTGGAGTGACTACGTAGCTTCTTCTGCTATTCCTACTCGGCTTTTCGGGATTATACGGTAGGGATTTGTGTTTTCTGGAGATAAGATGGAGAAGATAAAGTTTTCGTGCAGACAGAAGGTCAGAGCTTAAGTAAAGGCTGAGGAGAGATCGCTGCGCCCTTTCAAGTTCTAAAAAATTAATTTTTGTTGTTCCACCCCAGCATGGCAAACAGTAGGTAAGAATCGACTGGCAGTGATACGTACACTTTCAGCAGAAATATTTTTGAAACTATGTGTCGCAAAGTTTTAAAAGTTTAAATTATTTTCCTAACTCTTTTCATAAGCAGTTCACTATGCATGTGCCACGACAAGCGCTGATCAATCATGAGGCCCAGGTACTTGGTATACTATAACCGGTAAATTTTTGTACTAGAACAGTCAGGAATTGGGGGGTTGAAACAGCAATGTACCTTTATTTTGAGTTCGAGTGGTGGCTGAATGTTTGCTTGAAATTAACAAAGACTGTGTAACAACCGATAATAAAAATAAAGATGGAACCCTTCGTATGCCAGTCAAACGCTTGGCTGTAACTACAATTGTTGGCATAGTTAATTACCACGCTACAAGAATCACTTACGTGGCCAAAACTCATCAAACCATCAATTTTTTATTTTTTTTTTCACGTAAACCTACACGGCCCGGTTTCACAAATGTTGACCAACCACGCCCTCTGTCAATGTCATTCAGGCGTCAAAAGATACTTAAATCACTCTATTTTATTAACTTTAAATATGACTTTACATAGTTAAAGTTACTAAATAGACCCGCCTTGTTTAAACCGACACAGACCATGCTTACCTGCTAGAAGAAACTAGAAAACATATTCTCAAAATGTATTGAAACAAGAGTAGGTACGCATAATCACTCGTACGTAAAGAAACAATTTCAAAAATATGTTTACATAAAAAGCAAACATTGTCACATGAACAAAAAAATAAAGAACGAAATTAAACAATTTACACGAACTAGGTCAAGTTCAGCCATAAAAATAATGTCTCCAGTATAAAGGTATGCCCATAAAGGTGCCTACGTCGTGTGATGAAACATACAGATATGCAGGATTGTAGGATTTACCAGTAATGTACGTATTTCCGTACATTGCACGTTTGTAATCAATGGCCCACGAGATATTAAGGGGCTGTTGTTTTACATTAATTTATTTAGTGTTTAGATTTATTAACTCTGTATGTTGGTTTTAATTGTACAATACAATTTTATTCATGTAATCATTATCAGCTTAAACTGTTCCCACTGCTGGGACACAGGCCTCCTCTGAGTGGGCCGTAATCTATGACGCGGGTCCGGTGTGGAATGGTAGATGTCACATTTCTTCGCTTTTTTTATTCTAGGACATGCCAGTTTCCTCACGATGTTTTCCTGCACCGTTTTGGAAGCAGTGGTGATGAAATTACTAACACAAAGTATGGCACAAGGGGTTCGAATCCACGACCTTCAACTCGTAAGTCGGGGTTGATACCACTGAGCCACCACTGTTTTATGTGATGTTTGACGTTCATTTGAGCTATATTTACTTATAATACTTACTAAAAGACTGTAACATAATTATGTCACGCGTAGGTACAGGCTCACACAAAGACGCGAACTACAGATTGTGCCATAAATGTATTTTTTGTAAAAACAACGTATATTATGAGTAGTACGAATGTGGTACGTGTCTCCAAGGCTTTACTGCGAAATAGCTTTTGTTTGATCTTCAAATGACTCTTTTAAACGCGATTTACTGTTATGGATTTTTAGAGGGAATAAATAGTGATGTTTTTCTGACTGAAACTACTTTATAGCTGAAGACAATAAATTACCCACATTCATTGACAAATTTCTGTGGGTAAAGTTTTTCAAGATCATTGATTCCAGTTTCTATTAAAAACAAGAAAAATAAATTGGTGTTATTAAGATTTTTTTTAAATCATTAAAGTTAAAGAAAACATAAACTATTTCGAGTATTACCGTGCACCAACACCATCGACCACATCGAAATAAATAAAAAAATAAAGACAATAAATTACAAAATACCTAATATTTAAATCTCTTACTAAAGAGTGAACAATGACAGATCTGACCGCCATTGTAACAAAAAGTGATGGACCAACGTGTTTTAAATTGATACAAGTTGTTCCTAAAACTGCTGTTACTTACTAAAAACACTAATAAACTAGTAAAACTATTAATAAACTAAAATATGACGTTGAAAATTTCTCCGCATCGCTGTCGACTGGTAATATATCCAAGAGACTTGCGGAATTGCCACGTTGTTTGGCAATGCAAAGCTTCTGGCCAAGCTAGACCCCAGCCCTCGGACCACGGGAAGTACCATCCAGGCATTAGAAGATTTCGTTGAACAAACCATGAGTCTCAGACGCCATATATATAGCATAGGTCGAGGGTTTCAACCACAAACAGTGTGTATGTTTGTTTGTGTGTGCTGTGTGTGTTACGTAATTACCAACGCATGCCATCCCCTTAACAGATCGCGTGTGTCTATCGCGAAATGACTGCAGTATAGTGCAGTATAGAGTTGCCTCACTATTCTGAATCAGTAACTTCACTCATTAGTTGAAACACTATTACTAAACTTTGTAATATTTTACGAGCTAACCTTTTCAATAAACTATACATTCTTAATTGTTTCTTGATAAAATCAATAGTTGGCTGACGGGCGACTGGGACGGTCATTGCAATGTTTCGAAAGCATCAGGGTAGGTGGCCATATGCATAATGCAGTGAGTACATATACATTAGAAAAGGAAAGCCTTCGATTCGGTCGAAACCTGGGCTGTACTGCAGTCTCTTCAACGGTGCCAGATCGACTATCGGTAGGTACATTAAGGTGCTGAAATGTTTGTACAAAAACGCCACTATGTCAGTCCGACTTCAGGACCAGACCTCGAAACCTATCCTTCTGCAGCGAGGGGTAAGACAGGGAGACATTATTTCTCCGAAACTGTTCACCGCTGCGCTGGAGGATGTCTTCAAGATTCTGGACTGGAAAGGGGCTGGCATCAACATCAATGGCGAGTACATCACTCACCTTCGGTTTGCCGTTGATATAGTTTTCATGGCTGAGACCTATGGAGGGCCTCAGTACAATGCTCGATGACCTCAGTAGAGCTTCCGAAAGAGTGGGTCTCAGGATGAACATTGCCAAGACAAAGGTCATGTCCAATGCTCATGTGATACCCACTTCAGTGAAGATCGGAGGCGCTACACTCGAAGTTGTGGACAAATATGTGTACCTAGGACAGACTGTCCAGTTAGGTAGGTCCAACTTCGAGAAAGAGGTCAATCGTCGAATCCGCGTCGGCTTGGCAGCGTTCGGGAAGCTACGCAATATCTTCTCATCCCACATACCGCAGTGTCTCAAGACGAAAGTCTTTGACCAGTGTGTATTGCCAGTGATGACATATGGAACCGAAACGTGGTCGCTCACATTGGGCCTTATTAGATGACTGAAAGTCACGAAAAGTCAAAAAAGTCAAAGTATGCATGGAGTTTCCCTACGCGATCGAATCAGAAATGAAGAGAGCCGTAGGAGAACCAAGGTAACCGACATAGCCCCAAGAATTGCTAAACTGAAGTGGCAGTGGGCAGGGCACATTGCTCGCAGAACAGATGGCCGATGGGGCCGAAAGGTTCTGGAGTGGCAACCGGTCCGGAAGACGTAGAGTTGGAAGGTCTCCAACAAGGTGGACCGATGACCTTGTGAAGGCCGCAGGAATCCGCTGGATGTGGGAAGCACAAAACCGGTTGAAGTGGCGGAGCTTGGGGGAGGCCTATGTCCAGCAGTGGACGTCTTTCGGCTGAAATGATGATGAAGACATATACATTATACAGACTGGTGTTCACATCAAGGCCGGCCTAGTTCCGATTCAGCCCGTCCCTTGGTGCCCTGCCAAGCAACACCCTAAGCCAAGAGCCATACCGCGCAGTTGCTTAGTTTTGAAGTTTACAAGCCCTGGCTGGAGGCCTAATTTATGAGGCAGTCACAGGCAAGTCCATTTAAGCAGCCGACAACCACCTAGGCTAGGAAGTGCTGGCATGACAACTTCGATTAAGTCTTAACGGTCAGAGATGATAACGGATAGAGTGATGTGGAGGTCTATGGGGGAGACCATAGCACTAAACGAAATAAATTATAAGGATTTTTTAAGCCTACTTAGCTTCATACACTCCGATTCGACAATCCGATTGCCTTACTTGACTAAGCTAAAGTTTGTGCCAAATGTGAAAAAAATAAAAGTCGTTGACACCACCTGCCTACCAATATATTCAAATTACCGTTTTGACCGTGCTAGCGACACTTTCTTTACATTTTTCGTATAGTTTTGAAATATTTGAATACATTGGAAGGCGGGTGTCAACGACTTTTATTTTTTTCACATCTGGCACAAACTATGCGCAATCAGATTGACTTCCAAATATATAGGTACGACGGTTACTCGTAATTTAATTAAACGTTTGACGATACTAATAGTACAGTACTACCTACAGACAACCATAAACATTTCATTGATATTTCAAGCTGAGTATTCAAGCTTCGTCGTCTTTGAGTATTCAGTGGTGTATATTCCATTTATCTATTTGTTTGGACGTAAAATCAGGGAAATTGTATGTCCAATTTATGAACATCAAAATCGTCTGTTTATTGTTTGTGTATTTCTTTTCTGGGTGGGAAATCATCACTTGACGTCTCCCGCTCTTTGTGTCAGACTTTTACTGACTAAAACCCACCCTTGTTCCTTCAGTTGCCTATATGCCAAAGCCATGGTAACTCTTTCGAACATATCTCGCGACGCTGGCAGGCATCGGTCCTAGAATTCTCATTTCTTAACACTAGAAGTGCGGGCGTCCCAAATTTGACCCATTTCGATATTCTGCTTGCCCTAATTAATATTTTTAACCGACTTCAAAAAAAGGAGGAGGTTATCAATTCGACTGTATTTTTTTTTTAATTTTTTTTTTATGTTTGTTACCTCATAACTTTTGACTGGGTGAACCGATTTTGATGATTCTTTTTTTATTTGAAAGCTGGTGCTTCCCGAATGGTCCCATTTCAATTTGGTTTCATTCGGACAATGAGGTCCATGTGTGAAAACCATATAAGTCTTAAATTTTCATTACGTATTTGCGCGACAAATGAACGAATATCGCGATTAGATTAGTGCGGATTATCTACCACAACTAAAAAGTCAAAAAATAAAAACTTTTTACAAAAAAAACAACCGACTTCCTTAAAAAAAAAACACTACAAAGTCAAAAATAACTTTAATTTCGGAAGTCGGTGGCAAAAACCTTAAATACAGAGCCTAGGACACCGACTTGCGAAATTAAAGTTATTTTTGACTTTGTAGTGTTTTTTTTTTAAGGAAGTCGGTTGTTTTTTTTGTAAAAAGTTTTTATATTATGCATATAATCGTATCTTTTTATGACTTTTCATGAAATATGATGATTATTATTCTTTATTATTTATACGAGACTTCAACTACGTACTTGCAATATACATATTTTTTATCCAAATTTACCTCAGTCGGTATGTTCCGCGCTTCTAGTGTTAACAGTTTTTGGAAATAATAATCATTTATTTATAAAAGGGGGCACATTTACAAAGTAACTTATAATTTAAATAGAGCACAGTTGCTCATTTGCCTGAACTAGGTTGAAAAAATTGATTCATTATTTGATTTAAAAAAAAGTTTTCCTGAACATTTAGCAACAAATTATATTGTTGAAATAATAGTTTATAGAGTTGGTACCTATATAAGAGAGGCAAAAGGAGTATGTCAGGATCTTAGTAAGTGGCTTTCTGTAGTTTCTGCCTACCCCCACTGGGAAAAAGGCGTGACTGGCTGTATGTATGTTATTTATAGGGCACAATAATAATACTTTTCAGTAGCCTCCGGTTAGACTGAAAAAACACTACAAAGTCAAAAATAACTTTAATTTCGAAAATACTGGCGTGATTTTACGTTATGATAAGTAAAATATAAAGAGTATTCCGTCGTGAGAAATATCTCAGCCAATGTTGAAAATAAAAGATTAGTTAGCAAGATTGGTAGAAGGGCTGACTGATCAAGGTCAAGTAAGGGTCGGTATCGTTTTTCGTTGAGGTTCTTTTAATTCGTGCTTGATTTTGGTATCCTAATGTAAAAGTTACAGACAATGATAATCACTGTTATTATGACTTCATCATCTAACTAGCCTGTTCCCAACGATGTTAAGGTCGGTTTTTAACCGATTTCAAAAAAGGAGGAGGTTATCAATTCTACTGTATTTTTTTTTATGTTTGTTACCTCATAACTTTTGACTGGGTAAACCGATTTTGATGATTCTTTTTTTATTTGAAAGCTGGTGCTTCCCGAATGGTCCCATTTAACTTGGTTCCATTCGGACAATAGAATCTATGTGAAAACCATATAAGTCTTAAATTTGTATTAAGTATTTGCGCGACAAATGAACGAATAACGCGATTAGATTAGTGCGGGGTATCTGCCTTAACTAAAAAGTTAAAAATAAAAACTTTTTACAAAGAAACAACAACCGACTTCCTAAAAAAAAAACAGTACAAAGTGAAAAATAACTTTAATTTCTGAAGTCGGTGGCAAAAAAACCTTAATTACAGATCCTAAGACACCGACTTCCGAAATTAAAGTTATTTTTCATTTTGTAGTGTTTTTTTTAGGAAGTCGGTTGTTATTTTTTAATTGCACAATATGTCGTGTGCTTTTTAATCTACGCTATTTTTTTTTTCTTTCTCAACAGTATTTTCTCTCCATCCACAGCCGACTTCATCCATCCCTGCAACAACACAGAGCCGGCCTGTTTAATAAAAGCGACCCAGGATGCGATACCACAGTTCTCCAAAGGTCTACCAGAACTGGGAGTACCACCGCTGGACCCATTCGTCATTGATGAACTGCCTATACAGCTGCCTGGGATCAAGGTGACATTTTACGGTGGAAAGGCGACAGGTCTTCGAAAATGTCAGGTCTTGAATGTCGAGTAAGTACAACTTATCAGAACTTTTAATAAACATTGATCACTTTGTTGACTAATAGAGAAGTATCGAAGAAAAAATAGGTTGCACCGACCTTAAATGAATGGGTATGGGGTAATGGCAAGAGAATTATGATTGTTTTAGTATCATCGTCATCATAGCCAGCCTAGAATCGCACACTGCTGGGTATTATAGACCTCTCCTTTTTTCTACCATACTTCTCGGTTGTGTGCATCCCTCACCCAGATACTTCCTGCAACTTTGACAATATCATCAACGGCGGTGTTGTACGACAATTAAACATATTAAGATATCTCAATACCAATACCCAAGTAATAATAACTCGACAACATTACGTCCCGTGGATCAAAGTCTTAAAGGGCTGTAAAAATAGGTACTTATAATATTTATTCATGTTTACCTTATTGTTCACCATAAAATAAAAACAAAATAAATAAAATACACCGGCTGTTTAAAATATAACATTTAATCTTGTTTTTTTTTTTGTAGTGGAAATGATTTTTTGCAAGTCAACATAAATATGAGAGCTTGTTGGCTGCTATAATCTCTGATAAAAAGCTTTGTATTTTTTTTTATTTATTATCGTTAAAGACCTGCAGAGCGAACAGAACCTGCATGTCAAAATTCAGTTTAGATAAGAATCTCTACAGTATGTTATGTTTCAAAACAGAGATTTGAAATATAATATACCGTCTGAAAACAAAATTCGAAAGGCCAATAATTTAAATGTTCTAATGGATGTTGTTTGACATTTCCAAATGCCTTAGAAATTATCAGAATAATGTTAAATAACTTGTTACCCTACGGTTGTAAGTGGCAAGTAAAGGCTGTAAGCTAGATGAGTAAACCTATTTACTTGTTGATTTACATTAGAGCTATATATGAAACACTACTAGCATTAATCAACATTCCTTAAACATAAACCTATGTTTAAGAAGCTATATAAATAGATACTTCACGAGGGTGCGTCTCATAACGTATAAACTCATTTGGTCTAATTTCATTTTATTATCGTTCATAAGATATAATCAACGTGAGATATACCAACTGTTGATATAATTTCTTTCCATATAATATTTATTTATTCTAAAACTTAATTATTATAACGTTGTTTGATATAACGTTAATGTAATCGAAAATCATTTGGTCTAACGTTTAATACGTATATTGTTTATTTAATCGAAAATCATTAGGTCTAACGTTTAACATATATAAAAAACGTCATTATGATTAACACCCCGACTCGGATAGGTTAGGTTAGAAGGCTAAGGCGGGAGTGAAGCTCCCGCCTTAACCTTCGTGGTTATTTTTTTTTAAACCACCCAGAAATAGGAACCCCGCTGAGCGGGGCTCCGTCGACCTATCTTAGCGCAGGTGGTAATCAGTTACTAGTTATGTTTAATATCTACTTAGGTTACTATTCATAGTAGACCAAATAAGTTTTATATGTTTTGACTGGTATGTCAAACGATGTTATATTTAATGTACCTATGTTATGCTTATAAAAAATAGTTATTTTAAAATTATATCAATCGTTCATTATATTAACTAATCGCTATATTAAATAAAATTATAGGTTCCGTTGTTATATGTTGTTAATATTAGAGATTTTGTTGTTATATCATCTATTACTTACCCCTTCACGATGATGTTACAAAAAATATTTCAAATATTACGCATAAAAAACGATGTACTTGCTCACAACGAATGATAGTGTATACATTAAGAAAGGAACACTGACAACATAAAAACTAAAAAGTGTTTTTCCTAACGACACAATGAAAAGTAAACAATTCATTTTCAATTGCGTTATGACAAGTTACAAATAATAGGTCTTTACCTATGAAAATGCCGTTTTGTATGAAAAAAATTAAACGAATTTATTTCATGTATTTTTTATTTGTATTAATCAAAATAATCACCCATGCAATCAATGCATCTTTGCCAACGCAGTGGCAGTTTATTGATGCCCTTCTTAAAAAAATCAGCTGGACGGGAGGCAACAAATTCTTCAAAGGCATTTTGTACTGCCTCTCGGGTATTGAATTTTTTTCCCGCCAAGAAGTTATCCAAATTCTGGAAAAAATAGTAGTGTGTAGGCACAAGGTCTGGTGAGTAGGGCGGATGACGGAGAGCTTCCAACCCCAGTTCTTGCAACTTGGAGACCGTCTGCTGTGCAGTATGAGGTCGCGCATTGTCGTGCAGGAGCAGCGGAGTCGAGCGATTGACCAATGCTGGTTGGAGATGTGCCAGCTTCTCCATCATTGAGTTCAGTTCTTCACAGTACACATCTGCAGTAATGCTCACCCCGTTTGGTAAGAAGCTGTGATGAATCACACCGGTGCTAGACCACCAAACAGTGACCATCACTTTTCTAGGGGTAAGTTTTCGTTTAGGGCATTGTTTAGGTGCAGAACCAGGATCCAACCAACTTGCTGAGCGCTTGCGGTTATCAAACAGAATCCATTTTTCATTGCAGGTAACAATGCGGTTCAAAATTCCTTCATTTGTGTGTCTGTTGAGCAGTGCAAGGCACGCCTCGACGCGTACTTCGCGCTGGCGATCATTGAGTTCGTGGGGCACCCATTTGTCAACCTTTTTTATCTTGCCAATTTGACGCAAATGGACCAATATTGTTTTGACGCCAACGTCGAAAGCTGCTGCTAATTCAGCCGTAGAGTGTGTATCATCAGCTTCCACAATCGCCTTTAATTCGTCATTGTCGACCAAAGTCTTCGGACGACCGCGAGGTTCATTTTTCAGGTCGAAATTTTCAGTACGGAAGCGAGCAAACCAATCACAGGTGGTGCGTTGGTTTGTAGTGTTAGCTCCGTAAACGTCGTTTATGTTGCGTGCCGCTTGTGCCGCGTTGCTGCCACGACGGTACTCATATTCCATAATTACTCGTATTTTTAACGTATCCATGATGACGAAAAAGATTGAAATGCGATGAAAATGTAACACTAATCAATAAACAAATGACTACTTTTGGAAAAAGAATTCCATGTTTTTAAAATAAAATAATTTTAAATTAGAGTTCTTAGACAAACAAAAATTATTTTGATTTGGAATGGCCAGTACTGCAGAACGGCAATTTCATAGGTAAAGACCTAATAAAAAGGTATAGCCTGAAAATCCTGACGAAAAAACAATAGGATCTCTAGACACGGGTTTTTTTTTTTTTTTTTTTTTTTCAGGATGGGAAGTCATCAAATGACTTCTCCCGCTCTGGGCGGAGCGGGAGGGCGTGTCAGACTTTTACTGACTAAAACCCACCCGTGTTCCATCAGTTGCCCATGTGCCAGGGTCACGGTATCTCTTTCGAACAATCACGCGACCCCGGCAGGCATCGGTCCTAGTAGACCCCTACACTGCTGCTGACATCTCTTTGAGGCGCGCGTGGAACACTGCGCGCCGTCGACCCGAGCCTGGTCCTTACCGGGCGGCGAGCCACCCATTGCTCGCCACCCGCAAGCTCGCGCCTACGGTGGCCGGGAGTCCGCAATTGACTCCCGACGCCCGGGGCGTCTCCTCCTGCGGCGGCTAGGGGCATGAGGGCGCAGAGACTGCCACTCCCTCACGCGCCCCGCCTCCTCCTTCGCGAGCATCACTGCTTCGCAGAAGGAGGTGACGGCTTCCCATTCCCTCTCGCTCCGTACCATGGCTCGCACCAGGGCCGGACGCGAGAGGTCGCCGCCGCCGATCGCCTCCACGAGGACACGGCGGTGCTCCGCCCAGGCAGGGCATACCTCCACCGTATGCTCCACCGTGTCCTCCAGACGATCCTCGCAATGGAAACACCCGGACGTATCCTCCCGCTTTATCCTGAACAGGAACCCACCGAAGCACCCATGCCCGGTGAGAACCTGCGTCAGGCGGAAGGTGAGGACGCCGTGGCGCCTCTCTATCCACTCCTCAAAGAGGGGACTTACCGCCGCAATAGTGGCGTGCCCAGCACTGGGTTGCGACAATCGTACCCGCCATGTCGCCATGAGATCACACCGGAGCTCTGTCCGCCGTGCCACGATTTGTCGCGGCAGCGGAGTTTCGCCCCGGCGTTTCGCCTCCTCGCGCCACTCCCACATGTGCGCGAGGACCATTGCCTCCAGATCCCATGGCGGCACTCCGGCAAGGAGGCTCGCCGCCTCGCACGAGACCGTGCGGTATCCCCGGATTAACCGGATGGCCATGACCCTCTGGGCCGCAAACAGCCGGCGCGCTGGGCGCAGCCTCAATGAGGGTGCTCTAGACACGGGTCAAGACAATATAAATGAAATGTAATGTTCCGGAACTTTACATAATTTTTGTGTTACAATTAAATATACTTACACTCGTTTTTTTTTTAAATCATTGTCATATCTCTGACTTCAGCTTGTTTTAATCCAGTAGTAGATAGTATGTACCAGTGTTGACAAGTAAAACTAACCGGTGAATATTTTAAAAGTGGAACTAACTGATATATCTATTATAAAACCTATTCATATTGACAAAGTTTCTCAGTCGTTTTTGTTTATTTTAAGCTACGCCATCGCTAAGCCAGATGGGCTTGGTAGAACTGTACTCCATAAGGGTTAACCTCTACATAAAGATACTACTCTACTCTATTAAAGATTCTTAATAAAAAAAGTAAATTTGTCACTTCATTCTACCTTTTTAGGGGTTAAACGTGAGTACCCAAGAGAGCTTGTCCAGGTTTACAAAATAACGAGCACACAAAACCTTTTCTACGCAAGGACTTCGAGAAAATTGTTAGAAACTCTTGGCCTGTGCCCTGAATCACATTTGAACAAAGAAACGATTATATCCGCTTCAAATGCTTTCAAAGCTTCAGAGATTATCGTTGAAATTCTTGCAGGGAAGATTCTTTTGTCTACATAAAGACATATTTGAAGGCCATGGTTTCCACGGGAAGTCGGTCACGTGCTTCTACTTTTATTAAAATATGTGGAAAATAGGAATAAATCCGAAATAATAACTTGAAGAAAAGGTTCCTTTTTTAGTAGAATTTGTAAAGTTGACTGCCTAAAATGCCTTGCTGTGGTACATATTTTGTAACAATTTTTCTTTTTGAGATGGCGACATTTTAGTGAATACGTAATGTAGATTACTTTATTATGAGTAAAAATGTCCTATTAATGGAACCTGCCATTTCTAAACAAGAAAATCACTACAAAAAGGACCAGTAGTTCTGATTTCAGATTATGAACCGGAAAATCCAGAAACAAAACTTTAAAGTACACTAGCGCGTTAAAGTTTAAACGTTAAGCTATATTAAGCTATAGTTTGCCTTCGGTTTTAATCGTATCGCTCTGAGCAGCAAACGGCAATGTCTTTAAGTTCTGCAGTATTGTTTGAAGTTGATATTAAACTGGACTTTAGACATGAATTTCAATTCAAAGGCAAGACTGCATTAAATTAAATATACGGACGCAAACTAGCTACACAATTCCAAATAAATTTATACAACAATAAAAGATATTAAGCTAAGTCGCTTTTTGTGTCTATCTAAACTACTCAAAACATTCTGATACTGTTTTCACCAATATTTAGTTGAACTGAAATAAAGTACAAAAAATCTCCAGTTTTTGACACAGCGAATCGTAAAGAAGTGTTCTGAAAAAAAAGTTATTTTATCATCAAGGAGTCTCAACCTCTTTGATCAATCATGAAAACATAAAACCGTGAATACAATTTCATCTAGCTCAAATGAAAATAACCTTGAAATAACAACTCGTTGTTATAAATCTTCTAGAAATCCCTAACATTTATTCTCCTTTTATATCACAAGGCACCTCATCCATTAAACTAATTTTCTTTTAACTCGTGTCGCAATCTAAATGCTACTTAAAAGTAGCTCTTGCCTAACTACCAAAGAAACCTTGCTACACCACAGTAATGCGGTTTTATTCTCAGGCCTCTGTGAGTTGTCGAAACCCTTTGTGTTTTGGTACTAAACAAGACAAAAGGACTTCTCAAGGGTAAAGTAGATGTGACAAATGAAAATGTGACAAGTTTTTTATCTGGTTAATTATGAGACCTTGTTTTATAACATGACAGGGTCACTGATTCAACAATTGTAACTGCACTTAGGTACTCGAAAAAAACATGGTGAAACTTGAATAAAAACACAATTATTTCGATATAATGTAAATTATATCTACCACGTAGCGTTCCATTAACTTACAAAGCAACTCATAAGATAAAATATATACTTAAATTCTGATCATTAATTAAACTAGATCAAACATATTCTACAGCCACAAATCGAAGGCTCATATAACATTTCTGAGAACCTAAAAATCTTTTGGTAAAATCAAGCCAGAATTACTACCAGAAAAGGGACCCCGTATTTAGATTCAGAAGATACTAGCACTTTCCAACCTACTTTCAAGGACAGAAGAGGAACCGTTTATCTGAATATAGAGCTTTTCTGGGACGAAGTATGGAGCTTATTATGTTGTCGTCGAGTAAAAGGGTATGACATATCTAAATTGTTTTTCCTATTGTTATATGGCTCCAAGGGTTCTGAGATGTGGGATAAAAAGGCTTAGAGAAACATTTTGTTTATAAATGATGAATTCAGAAGTGAGTTGCTTAAACTTTTGGACTGACAATTTTTATTGTGTGTATAAAAAGTGTTTACTGAAAAACCTCTTTTCGCTTTTTTCAAACATCATTTAAGAATGTTCAAAAATCTCCGGTTTCTGTTAGTATTTGAGAAATGAAGAATCTTACTTAAGGCCAGATTTTTGTTGATATTTTAATTTCTGAAGAGCCCTATTTACCTTGTAGACAGCTACAATGTCGCTGAAAAATATGATAAGGCCTGTTTTTTTAGCTATCGGGCTGTTCAGAGACAAGAACATCAAAAAAGCATCTTTTATATTTTTTATTGATGTTTGCAGTAAATCATCCGAAATAATCATTTGAAATTATCAAATGACGTCTCCCGCTCTGGGTGGAGTGGAAGGGCGTGTCAGACTTTTACTGACTAAAACCCACCCGTGTTCCTTTAGTTGCCCATATGCCAGGGCCAAGGTATCTCTTTCGAACAAATCTCGCGACCGTAGTAGGCAGTAAAAGCCTAAACCAATAAATCTAACCGTTCTATGTTTACTTTTCAGAGCAATACTAGAAAAGAATATATTCAATTTGGACGTGCGGTGCAACATTACGATCAAGGGCAAATATACAGCTGTTGGCAGACTATTGCTGTTCCCCATCAACGGTGAGGGAGACTCCAAGATCAAAATTGGTAAGTTGTTTGACTACTGAATATTGCAAGAGTTAAATCGTCGGAATGTTTCCGTACAATTCATTGCCAAATTAAGTTTAATGATGTGTATGCCTATCAAAGGACCAAATTAGTATCTGCATGCCGCTCAACGTCTTTGCATGTATGCAACTATTGGGTTAAGTGTTGAATGAGTTATGCTCCCTGCAGCAATTGATTTTAATTTATTCTAAATAGTTCTCGAGCTAGTCAGCTTAACCTCCATGTACTTAGATGGTGAATTCTAAGGACGCGTGACAAACTGTCAAATAGATCACAGGAAATAATAAAGAACCATGTATCCTTGTTCAAACTAATTACCACGTAGGCTGCGAAGAGTACAAAACAAATAAACCGAACAGCCCACAAGACACACGAGTCAAATAAATGTTCATGCCGTGGTACGAATTTTAAGAAACGCAATACATACAGCTAACGTTACATGAAAATAAATTGCAAATATCGCTGAAATACCTTCATGTATTTTATAAACGGATACAATGCCAACTCGCGATGAAATAGAAATCGTGCATTCGTTGGAATATTAAATATTGAAAGTTGTTGCGTTAGCGTGTCCGCCTGTTTGTGATGTCTTAGCGATGTATGTTTTATGCATATTTTATTGTAGTTTATCGTTAAAACATTTTCCGATGATGATGGGGCTAGCTTTATACAATTTTTTGCAAGACCAACGTTAGTTAATAAATATAAGACTGGCCTTCACCACCTAATAATTTAGTTACGCATTATAAAATGTGTGAATAAATTGTAAGACTTGACCCTCAATTGACGCATCTTACCGAACAGAATAGTGTACAACGTGAGGCACAATCTCGTATTTTTGCTATTACTATTTCCAAAGGGGTGTTAATTTTGAAAGAAAACAAAATGAAAACTGCTGTCTTAAAAGTCCAGTAGATAGTAGGTAGTGTTACTCGGTTTGGTAACTATTGATTAGTGTGACAATCTAGTTTGCTATACACTCTAGTTATTGTTCTGGCATTTAGATACGAGTAAAATATCGTTTGAATATTAGGTATATGCAAGCACCAACTATAATACTGTACGATGTGCTGTGTTTATGAAAACTAGTGATCGCCCATTAGTCGAAATTCGATCGCACTTCATTTTAATAGAAATACATTATTGAAAGAAAAAATATATGTAATAATAAATATAAAAGAATAATATGGTTATATTTGACATTATTTGACATTCAGTAACACTATAGACAAATAATATAAAAGGCAAATATTCTCGATATGATCATAGATTTTAAAAATGAAATAGGTTATATATCTATAAAATTAATTTATTACCTATGGTTATATTTGACATTCAGTAAGACTATAGACACAAAATCAGGCTTACCAACTTAGGGGTTTTCCCAAATTTAGGGGTAAATAAGATGATTGGGATTTTTTAGGGGCGTTCCATTTTTAGGGGTATTCTTAGGGATTTTTTGCCATCTTACATTTCTCATTGTGTTTTTTATTACAATAAAAGTATTAACGACTTCTAGTACGGTTCCTCGATACTAAGAATGCAGAGTGAATGATTAACAAATGTCGCGTAATAAATATAGACAAAAAATATTACTACTGTGTGGTCTATGATTACTGAACATTCGTTGGTTATTTTCATTATAATTTTTAGGGGAATTTTTAGTAATTGTGGCAATTTTAGGGGTTTTAACTTAAGCTTTAGTGCGGGCGCATACATACTGATTCCTGATCAGAAATCCTGATCAGGTTTCCTAATCAAGAATTCCGTTTGGAAAGCGCACACATTCTGTTTTTTGCATTCGGAATTTAAACGACCAGTTCGATCATAGACGCTTCTGATAACGCACGAGTATGGACGACGAAGACGAATTGATGCTCATTGCTCTTTTATTGGCGCTAGACAAAAAGGGCATAAAACGTCGTTATTGGGTGCATCCACTGAATACCCAAAGATTAACTGAAAGTCAATTCTATGTCAAAAGAGCAAAGTTACGGGCATATCCAGAAGAATTCTTCAAATATTACAGGATGTCAATGAAATCCTTTGATGAGCTTCATAATAGCATACGATATAAAATAAAAAAGCAGAATACGCACATGAGATTGTGTTTGGATACAGAAGAAAAATTGATCATAACATTAAGGTATGTATGTATTTATTGTAATAAAAATTAAGATATTGTACAAACATTACGATTTAAATTTACTTAAAGTTTAAGAATTCTTGCATTGTTCCCTCCTGTGAATCTTGAAGCTGGAGAACTATAAACTGTGTAGTCTCATTGTCTTCAACACTAGTATTTGGTATAGATATCTCAACAGGATAATCTTGATTGGGGCTTTGTTGGTTAGTTGATTGGGGAGGTGTCACACTAGAAATTGAGTGGATAATAATAGGCTTCCTGGTATTGTTACGGGGCACATTTTGCTGCTGCGAAGATGGATAAAAAGTTGGTGGTGATGGAGATGGACTCTGCAAATATATTGGTGATACTTTGGGCACGTGTATATTTTAATAAGATGGAACGTAAGTCGGTGATGGAGATAAGTTATTTCCAGTCATTGGAAACGACCTTGAAGAATCGTCACTTTGTTGGTAATAGTTAGTGTACTGGGACGTTGATGGCGATGGTTCGTTTCCCATGGTCATCTTTTTTACCAACTGAAGCATACCGACTTTAAAATTAGTTTTTTGATGAGCATTCATTGTTTTCATATAGCTTCTGAAACTAAGAAGATACTTTGTGTCGTCATCTTCGCCAATATTAGCAGAAGGTTTTTTCTGTTTTTGTTGCAACATACTTAGTATTTGATTGGGGACATCTTTCTTTTTTTCTGACTGACTATAGGTAAAGTAGGTACGGGTGACTCCACACGATTGATATTTTCCGGTTCAATATTTTGTTCTTCAGTTTCCGATTGTTGTTGTGGTTGAGTAGATTCTGCATCTTTGGTCGGATAGTTCCCTTCTGATTTTCTACTAGCAACAACTGGTGTAAGGAAGTAAAGCAAGGAACTATAAACGTAAGTTTTGGGCTTTTTAGCAGCACTGCCGGTAGGAAGATTTTTGGTTTTCTGAATTTCTTTGCGATAATAGTCTCTAATGTTGTTCCATTTCTTCTTCAATTCGGCACCTGAAAAAATAAAACTATAATGCTTTTTGTTTCAGATTTCTGCCAACTGGTTGCAATTTTGAAGAAATGAAAACAGATTTTCTGGTGGGAAGCCGAACTATGTCTGCACTAGTTAATGAAACCTGTGAAGCTATTTGGGAGGTGCACCAACGTTTAGAAATGAGGCCACCGTCATCAAAAGAATGTTGGATTGAAATAGCGGACAGTTATTATAGAAATGCCAACTTCCCAAATTGTGTAGGGGCAGTTGATGGGAAACATATTCGTTTGATTTCTCCCCAGCGCAGTGGGTCCGCTTTTTACAACTATAAAAACTATTTCTCTATTGTTTTGATGGCAGTAGTAGACGCAGACCTACGGTTCATAGCTATTGACGTGGGTGCTTTTGGCAGAGACAGTGACAGTAATATCTTTAAAAAATGGGCTTTTGGGAAAATGTTACAAGAAAATCGCCTTAATTTTCCTGAAGCCAAACGTTTGCCAGGAAGTAATGGCCCACCTCTACCATTTGTGTTTTTAGGTGATGAGGCCTTTCCACTGAACAATAATTTTTTGAAACGTTATCCAAGGCACAACCTCAATAATCAACGTCGAATCTTTAACTATCGATTGAGTCGAGCTCGACGAATAGTTGAATGTGCTTTTGGTATTCTTTCAAACAAGTGGAGGATTTTTCATACAAGTATGACAATTCCACCAGATTTTGCTGTTCTAATAACGAAGACAGCATGCGTATTGCATAATTTTGTACGCAGACGAGATGGTTATAATTTTAAAGATACATTGGCACATTACTTCGAGGATTTTCCATTCCATTCTGCACGACAATCTACAAACCGAGGCAGAACTATACGAGATAATTTCGCCGAGTATTTCGTCTCGCCGGAAAGAGAACTGTCATACCAATACAATGAAAGTATTATTAATCCAAATCGATTCAACAATAAAGGAATATAAAAATACTTACATATGTTTACTTTATCTGTGCACGTTTCCCAATCCTGAATAAGATCTTTACATATCTGTTCCCAGGCCAAATCTTTCATATCACGGTTATGATAATCCGCGTGATTTATATCCCATATGCATTGGTGTTTTTCAACACTCATTATCAAATTCTCGGCTTCGCACATTTTTTTTGACAGCGGACGGGGAGCGTTACACGTCGTACGTCTACTCGGCACAGCGCCAACGCGATTCTGAATGAAAATTTCCCTACGTGTGCGGCGTTCGAGCCAAAATGTATGCGAATGCTGCGTTCGGGATGACGTCATCAGGTTTTTTCCGTTCTTCCAAAACGAACGCACGGAGAAATTCCGAACCGAACGTCAGGTTTTTTCTGTCCGGAAAAAGTAAGAACGGTGTGCGCCTTGTCGAACATTTTGTATGCACGCGGACCATTCAGGTTTCCGAATCTGAAACCCTGATACGGAAACCTGATCCGGAATCACTATGTATGCGCCCGCCCTTAGGGATAAATATTTCTGGGTGTTGGTAACACTGCACAAAATATTAAAGACAGATTTGGACCATAAGCAAAAGAATACCTATGCATGTGTGTATTAAATACTCGGTAATGAAAAGTAGTGTGTGTAACGTGTTATTTATTGAAAACTAGCTTTTGCCAGCGGCTTCGCCCGCGTGGAGGTCGGAAATTATCCCGCGGGAACATACTACCGGGATAAAAAGTAGCCTATGTCCTTTCCTAGGCTCTAAACTATCTGTGTACCAAATTTCATTTAAATCGGTTCAGTAGTTTTAGCAGGAAAGCGAGACAGATAGACAGACAGACAGACCGACAGACAGAGTTACTTTCGCATTTATAATATTAGTGTGGAGTGTGGATGTGGATAAGTGTGCGAAATTTCATACTCCTCCGTCCGCCCAATTTTCGTAAAAAGGGATCCAAAGTTTTCGCTTCACGTATTAATATATAGATAATACTCCAGACTGTATTTCGGCCAGACTAGCCATCGGCGCGGGATATCTCCCGCGCCGATGGTGAAATGATATTATGATATTATAGTGCTGAGATGTGTGCGCAGACACAAGAGAACTCACTCTTCCTCAACACTCACTCCATAACCCGATGGGACGGCAATCCGACACGACCGAAGAGAGATCAGGCGTAGGACCAACGGCTTAGCATGCTTTCCGAGGCACAGAGGATGATAATAATATTCCCATAATAAAACAATTTGCACTGGCATATCAAAAAAAAAACTTGATTACTAAAATTCACGCTCTAAAAAGTATACTATATATTTTGACATTAACCTTCAATATATCAATGTTCCAGTGAACTCAATCATCAAGTTGAATATAAACACGAAATACTTCAAGGACGCCGAAGGTCGAGACCACTTCGGGATCAAGAACTATAAATACACCTTCGATTATGGCGAAAGAATCGTCTATACAATCAACAACCTTTTCAAAGGCAACCCTGAATTAAGTATGTAAAATTTTAATGCGTATATAGCTTTTACAGTTATTTTTGAAATATCATTCGATACTAACGTAATGTCACATTTTTAATTTAAGATTATGGACCTACCAAGGACGTAAGATCTAGCAAAAAATATTTTCATAAAACTGAAAGTACTTTCTCTTCAATCTCAGTTTCAGTCAGACTGATGTTCCATCTTTGAAATGTGGCTATGAGCGCAAAGAACTCGAGCATTGTTAATTCCTAAATAAAATTAATTTAGTCCTTATTAAAATTAAGTAACATTTTCACGTGGAACGGAGCTCTGCTGTGTATTTTATTTCGCCATTAGCTGATTTTTCACACAAGCTACTGAAACTTAAATGGAGCTCCGCGACTTACTAATGACTCCTGACATTTGTTATGGAAGTGAGATCTTTAAATAAATAGCATCATATCCTAAAACTCTGAATGTTTCCCGCCATTGTCATTTCCTCCTCCCATATCATTTGAACTGTTGAAAATTTTACGCAAGAACTCCTCCAAGTTTTTTTACTCCGACTTTTATGAGTACACTTTAAATTTCTTCTAACACTTTTTTATTTTCATTGGGATTCTCAACATTTTTTCAGGTAATACAGTGCTGCAGTTCCTGAATGAAAATTGGCGAATAGTCACTGAGGAATTTGGACAACCAGTCGTGGACTTTGCGTTAAATGTCACCGTCAGTACGGCGAAAAAATTCTTCGATGCCGTGCCGTACGATGAGTTGCTCTATGTGCCTATACCTAAGTATTGATAAGCGCTACCGTTCAAAGACAAATAAATTTACAAAAAGTTAATATAATTTAAATTTTTGGTATTAAAACTACATTTGTATTTAAATATTACCTGGGCTAGAAGCTACCGTATTACTTATTACTATAGTGGAATCGTTTTTTCTTGAGCATGTTTTGTTTAAAGAGTATCTTTAGCTTAAATACAAATGTAGTAATTACTTATACCACTGTTTTTTGTATTTTTATTACTCCGAAAATTTATATTAGAAGGCAATGTAAGGTGATGTGAGCTCAAAGAGCAATTTATTGGTAGAGGCAACATTGAATAACGGGTATGTTACCATGCAGTCTAAAGTGATGTTACGAATACTTAATGTATCTGCTTTGAATACTTGTTATTCGAACAAAAAGTTTTAAACAAATCCAATTTAACTTTGAATACAGATTTCAAAACAGATACGTAATTAATAAAAAAAAAGAGACAAAGTTACGACACACACATTCTCATAATTGACTGAATGTTATCAAAAAAGTCAGTTAAGGCCCTAAAAACCATTACCTAAGTAAGTACCTTCCATTAAAAAGAGATTCATAAAATATTCTTTTGTGGAGAAAAAATAATGATTTATGTAGCGAACTGAAGATCATATTTCTCTGTACAGGTTTTAATTAAATACACATTATTTTAAAGATAAATTACATTATCGAATTATATGACTTTACTCTGATTAATTTGTTGTCAATATTTGATTAAATAAGTATCTCAAACATACTTTTACGAAGATAAAAAAATGTTTCTAACAAAAAACTTCCTGAAAAAATAGACAATGATCTCATTTTTGAAGCTATGTACCATAATGTCTTAATTTTGTTACTGACTGTACGTTTCGGAGGACCAAATTATTGTTCATCCAAAATGTTTTTTGCCCTTAACAAATACTTTTTATCTAAGAATTTTCAGAACATGTTTCTCAATTACAGTATTTGTATCAAAATCTTGCCTTGGGGTAGCTGAGCCAAAATTCTCTTTATATAGTTTTGTTATAGTATAATTATTTTCTGTAAAAAAATCTTAAAATATTTCACTAATTTGACACTTACTGTAATTTTTACTACGAACAAATTGTAAATAGTGTATATTTTTAATTATAAAGGATTTTTCATTCTGTAAACCGTAACATACTTTAGGGTACATTCTAGACACAGAATTGAAAGTTCAAATGTGTATCTTGTATGTATGTATTTTTTAGTTAAATCTGTACCTAAAGGCATAAAAATACCCAAAAGTACCGTCCAAGTATTGAAGAATCGTTTTTATTTTATTTTAGCAAAACTACAGATTACAGTTACATCATCGTCAATCAATCAATCAAATATCCCTTGATTCCTTCCTGAGGATCCCTTGATTGAATCATTTAATTTGATGGAATGATTTGTGATAGGTTGCGAATCATGAAATATTGAGTCGTTTTAAATATTAACCAAATCTGTTAGTTTTTTTTTAATATTTGAGGCTAATTTAAAGTTAAGATATCATCATCATCATCAGCCTATATTGTTCCCACTGCTGGGACACAGGCCTCCTTTCGGTGAGAGGGAGTAAAGATATCAACAAGCTGAAAATGGATGAGGCATAAATTATAGAAAGCTTTAAAATGATAAACCTATTGAAAAATTTCTTATTTAAAAAATAGGTTTTTATTGTAATGTATTATCGGAACCACCTGTTAGTAGAAAAAGACTAAACGCATCGCATTAAAAATCATCAGTAATTCTCAGTAGCAGAAAAAAGAACATTATTTCATTAAGTACTTATTAAAAGGTGAGTGATGTGAGCAAAAATATTTTTTTTCGTCATTTTATACCGATTAGTATCTTATTTAAAACCCTTAAATTTATTTTCTGTAATGTATTGTTGTGTATAAAGTATTATAGTAATATCTTTATTTTTGAATCAATAATTATAAAGAGTTAAACTATTCATTATTTCGTTTCCTCCAGAATAAAAAAATATAATAATAATGTGTTGTAGATAAACAAATCAAGTATCTTGACGTGGCTCACGAGGTTGTCGACATGTGGGATGTGGACTCAGCGATCATTGTGTCGATAGTCGTCACAGCCAATGGGTTGATAGCCAAGAGCCTCGACCAACACCTGAAGAGGCTCTCGTTAAGCAGTTGGGTCAAGGGTTTGATTCAGAAAGCGGTACTTCTGGACACGGCTCGCATTGTCAGGAGGTTCCTCTCTCTGGAGCCCTGACCGCCGGTAGCTTGGACCCTGTTCCTGATACCGGTGGGCTACAATATTTTTATATTTTTAAATGTTTTTAATATTATAAATGCGAAAGTAACTCTGTCTGTCTGTCTGTCTGTCTGTCTCGCTTTCCTGCTAAAACTACTGAACCGATTTAAATGAAATTTGTTACACAGATAGTTTAGAGCCTGAGAAAGGACATAGGCTACATTTTATCCCGGTAGTACGTTCCCGCGGGATATTTTCCCACCTCCACGCGGGCGAAGCCGCTGGCAAAAGCTAGTTTAAAATAAGTATGTTCAGATTTATGAATAAATTTTATTTTTATATGAAAGACTATTTTTCTTTTCAAACAGAAAACATTGTTTAATTACTACCATTTGCTTTTTTTTTCTAGATTGTCGAACAAAACTGGTTTATACTTCTACTTTGAATTCAAATACCTCTCAATATTAATGACAAGCCAGACAGGCGTATGAATTTTTAAAATCACATAAATAACGTTAGTTTTGATAGATTATCATCCCTAAATTGCAATATTTTAAGTCACCAACTAGGTAAGAATAACCAACGTTATTTCATGCATTAAAATTACAGACATCTCATCTACTCGCTATGTCAGCTGACTACAGAATGACAGTGTTGGGTGTTGTTGACATGATGATACGACCACGTATTAACAAAATCTTGCGACAGTAATAATAAAAATGTAGACGTATGTGCTTACGTCTGCAGTGATGACTAAATATCACCAGGATCATGTTGATATTGACGGTTGTATGCGCATACGTCTATATGGCTCAACACAATAATTTCAGATCTATATACGTCTCTATGGCCCGACACAATTTCCTAAGATTATAATAAAATTGAAAGTCGTATGTGCATACGTCTATATGGCACGTCACAACTGCCTGAATAAGCAATATTATTGCTCTTACGTCTATTATACGGCTATATGGCTTAAAAATAATTGTAGACTGTCTAGCTTACGACAAATAATCTTTTGCAATTTATACAAAAAGTAATAAATATTAAATTATAAGAAAAATTGAGGTTATGTATTGCTTGCAGTAGAATCCAATGGCATTAAAAACGAAAAATCGCATTTTTGCATATACGCCCCTATGGTTTGAGACCCGCGATATGTTTATATACTAAAATAAAGGATAATAATGTGTTTTATAACATCTTGATTTCTTTGTTTCCAAATCGTTTTCGTTACAGATCATCTTTCCCAGTTTTGAAGACTACATGCACTCACCTACCACTCAAATCAAATTGATTCTTCAAAAGCATTCAGATTCAATTTATTGTTTTCTAAGCCTTTTGTAGGTTCATCAAGGATTACATACTAAAAGCTGTAATAAGAATGCTGATTGACAGTTTTGCATTCAGATCTTCAGATGAACTAAACTTTCAGATCTTTAAGTTAGTGTTCTGTACTCTTATCATCATCATCATTTCAGCCGTAAGACGTCCACTACTGGACTTAGGCCTCCCCCAATTTGGGGGGCTTTACCATAATCGCCACGCTTGGCAGGCGGGTTGGCAATCGCAGTAAGGTGGTAAAATGCATAGAGAACGCTGCTGCCCATTCTCTAGTAAAGTGCCTTAGTCGCCTTTTACGCCACCCAAGGGAAGAAATGGTACTCTTATATGTATACCAAAATCTGTATATTGTCTTTAGAGAAATGTCAATTCTCTACTGCAAGCGAGACATAAGGCTCCCATAGACCTGCGCGGCATGTCGCGTCTCTGGTAAATCAATTTCTATGAAGTTTTTATCGAAATTTTTATATTAGAGACACGTTGAGCCTGTCTGCGGAAGTCTTAAAGCCTCTTCTCTCCTTATAATAAGATAAAAACTATAACAGTTACCAGACTGTCAGTAAGGACTGCTTTTATCAACGCCAGATATTTTATCCAAGAAAGTATTTCGAATTTTTCTATAGTTTTTCCATACAAAACTTGTCAGAATCAATTTAATTCAACGCATAATGCATAAACAATTCATTTCTATAAATTAGTTTTAACAAATACAAAAAAAAGATACTATAGTAATGATTTCTATCCGACAACCCCAAAACAAAACACCGAAATAAACTTACGGGTCAGTTTCTGTTAAAGTCTATACATTATTTTATTTGGATCATGATTTTCATGCAGAGTCAGACTAACTTGTTGAGGAAAAAACCACACAGATTTGAATGAACCAGTCCAGACGGTAAGATGATATTTGACGTTAGTAACGTCCATGGATGGCCGGAGCGGAGAGCAAGAGGGTGCACTTACACTTCCCTGGCTCCAAAATAAAATATTGGAGTGAATGAACTAAAAAAATAATCGAAATCTCCATAAACAATAGTAGAGATCAATCTATTCCAGCCGAGATCTTATATCCATTTTGCAATCAAAATACTAAATAAAGAACAAAAATTTTAGTTCCCAAAAGCTTTAGACCCTAGCCGGTATCGATATAATGTATTGTATATATGTATATTATGCACATATAATTGAGCTCACTTCGCTTTGGCACCAACTTTATCTTAAGCGTCTTTCCATACATCAAAGCATTCAGTCCTTGTTATGTATGCATGGACAAAATAAAAGTTATCCTTTATGATGCGGGATGCCAAAAATATCGAGCTCTGTTTGTGAAGCTGAAGGTGATCTCCCTGAAAATAAACTTGCGGCGCACATGATAGCGTGGTGACGTTGGTCTGGATTTCTGACCGGTTGATAGCAACAGGCACACCCCTTCTCTTCTTCGTGGTTCCCTCAATGCTAAGGATTGCGACAAATACAACGCGTTTCCAAATTATGCGGTATTTTCAAGCATGGACCGTTTCATATAGTTAGCTGCCTCCAACAGCCCTCTTGATCACGTCTGACCATCTTGCCGTCTTGACACTCTGCCTTGAGAGTGTTTTCCTTCCACACGAACCAGTAACATAAGCTTTTCCAGACCATGCTCACCCCTAACATGGGACTTCAACATAATTGGCGAAATGTAGCTGTATACTATAGGTACACCTCTGTCCAACGCTGTGGAGAATCAAGACGTGATATTCTGTTGTGTTAAAATCACTCCAAAACAGACCACAACTATGACAAAAGCGTTCAAATGGCAAACGGGAACTTTTACTATCACTACAACTACAAACTTTATTCCTAATGAATAATGTGCCATGTTCCAAACAAGAGCAATATGTACTGTGTCTAGTTTCTAAAACGTTTTGCATTTAGTTCTAACGCTGATTGTGGGGCACGGATCTGAATGTATAACTAAGTGTGTACAAATGAATTTATAGAAGCTACCGGCTTGTAGTAGCAAGAACAAGGACTTAGAATATACATGATTGTGTGAGGTTCTGTTTTGGTAATGTATAATTTAGATAAACTGTATAATTTGTAATGCTGTTTATTGTCACAGTTTACCAACATTAAGATGACTATGGATACCCTGGATCAAGATGGCATAGGAGCGTGGAGATTTTATAAGAAGACAGAGGCTTGTGCCCAGCAGAGGGTGGATGATGATAAAAAAATTATGACGCCGTTTAGTAAACCCCTTTCTTTTGTTAGCTGATTTAAAAAATGAGGAGATTCTCAATTCGTCGGAATCTTGTCTTTTTATTAATTTATGTTTAGTGAAAATTCTTGTTGTGACAAAGTGGTAAAGTCTTTGACTAAAGAGTTACTAGGTCATGGGTTCAAACCTAAGCGAGCACTTACTTGTGTAAATTATTTCATCAGTACCTCTCTAAAAACGGTAAAGGAAAACATCACGAGGAAACCGGCATAGACTTAAAATAAAAATTTGGGAGACATGTGACATCTACCAACCCGCAATGGCCCATTCTTTCTCACCGAGAGGAGGCCTATGTCCCAGTAGCCAAAACATTATAGGTTGTTGATGACCCACTTAATGCTTAACCACCAATTTGAGTTTTTTTTAATGGAGAGGGGTACTTTTTCCACTACTTACTCTGTTAGTCCAGTAATGTAAGGGTGAATGTTGAGCCTGGGATGGTGGGTTCAATTTCCAGATCGGGAATTTCCGATAGGAAGTTCTTAGTAGCTGCTGAAAATCTAGATTTGAGTCTCGTTAGTATCTGGTAATACAGTTGCCCCCTTTTTTCCGCGATTTATATTTTCACACAACGTTAGACGATATAATTGATCGTCTAATTTTGTGCTGAAAATAAGAAAAATAGTTATTTTTATAAGTATCGCCCTTCTCCAGGCATAAACCAAGCCTATTTTCATTACTACTTTACTTAATTTTAATTGGAGGTTTTTAAAGAAAATATTACGAAAAGTATGGAGTTAATGATCTTGACCACAGTAAAATAAGGTAAACAGAATTACGTCTCAGTAATGTCCTTGAAATAATTACCTACTCTCGATAGATAAACAGTGGAGGTGTGCCCAAACTGGGTGGAGCATCGCCGTGTCCTCGTGGAGGCGATCGGCGGCGGTGACCTCTCGCGTCCGGCCCTGGTGCGAGCCATAGTACGGAGCGAGAGGGCGTGGGAAGCCGTCATCTCCTTCTGCGAAACAGTAATGCTCGCGTAGGAGGAGGCGGGGCGCGTGAGGGAGTGGCAGTCTCTGCGCCTGCATGTCCCTAGCCGCCGCAGGAGGAGACGCCCCGGGCGTCGGAAGTCGATTGCGGACTCCCGGCCACCGTAGGCGCGGAGTTGCGGGCGGCGAGCAGTAGATATCGGTAAGGACCAGGCCCACGTCGACGGCGCATAGCGTTCCACGCGCGTCTCAAAAAGAAGTCAGCAATACTGAAGGGGTCTGCTAGGACCGATGCCTGCCAGGGTCGCGAGATCAGTTCGAAAGACCGTGACCGTCGAAGTACCGTGATTGGCATATAGGCAACTGAAGGAACACGGGTGGGTTTTAGTCAGTAAACGTCTGACACGCCACCCTAGGGCGGGAGACGCAATTTGATGATGACCCACAAAAAAAATAATTTAAAACAACTGTGTCTCTTGGTTTGTAAGTTGTAACTCTAGTTTATCAGTCCATCAAATTAAATGATTGAAGAAAGGCAATTCTTTTTGACTCTTACGATTTGTTGATAGTAGGTGATAATCTGTCATAGTCGTATTTGTATTGCTCATTTATTCGGTTCAAAATTGAAATACTTTCTAAAGAGGAGGCACATAAAAAGTTCACGATGACATATAAAAGTTGATTTAACTACCGTAACGTTAAATCTCTATGATAATAAATTTTCTTATCTCCAGAGAGAAGTTTAATAGGATAAATATTAGAATGGTTGTGTTTGGATGAATATTAGAATGAACATTTAGATTTCACAAATGGGTTCGACAAAGATTTTCTGTGACCGACTGAAATCCACGCGAGTGTAAATAAATAAACAGTCCTACACAGTTCTCGCATACCTATTAACACTGTAATTTGAAAACATTGTTTATTTTTAAAAGAGTGACCGTGGAGTTTCTTGCCGGCTCTTCTCCATAGGAATCAACTATTTGGAACCGTGCATCTAACTTCTGACGTTTCATAAGTGCCCTTGTAGGCTTATGTGAAATAAAAATATTTTGATTTTGATTTTTGAAACTTAAAATAATGTTAATTGTTGTTTATTGTTGTTGTTTGTTGTTGTTGTTTGTTGTTGTTGTTTGTTGTTGTTGTTTGTTGTTTGTTGTTTGTTGTTGTTGTTTGTTGTTGTTGTTTGTTGTTGTTGTTTGTTGTTGTTGTTTGTTGTTGTTAATTTATTTTATTTTTACTTTTAAGTACTAACATTAGTTATAAGCAAAATCCTTGTTACTAACAACCTTGCCTTGCCTATGGACTTTGTTGTCTGAAATAAAAGATTTTTTTTTTTATAAGGTCACTAACTGATTGAGTTAATAAATTCATCATAATCATTTCAGCCGAAAGTTGTCCACTGCTGGACTGTCCATCGCAATTATGGTGGTAAAATGTTAAGAGAAAGCTGCTGACCATTCTCTACTAAGTCCCTTAATCGCCTTTTACGACAGCCACGGGAAGAAATGGGGTGGTGTTATTCTTTACGTCCAGCGCCACATGGAAAATTAGTAATTTAATACATGTTATTTCTGGTTGTGATATTCTTGAATTCAAACATTCATACACTGAACAATTGAGTCGATAACGTCGTGCCATACTTTTTTTTCAGGATGGGAAATCATCAAATGACTTATCCCGCTCTGGGCGGAGCGGGAGGGCGTGTCAGACTTTTACTGACTAAAACCCACCCATGTTCCTTCAGTTGCCCATGTGCCAGGGTCACGGTATCTCTTTCGAACAATCACGCGACCCCGGCAGGGTCGTGCCATATTTCACGTTTTTAAATGTACAGGAGTGTCTCACACCATCTGTGTCTTAAAATGACTGCAGCGCACGCGCAACCGTTGACTACAGATATGCGCAGAGATTTCAAAGTATGAAGACGTAATACTGCTTACTTTACTATACTGTGTCTTGATCTTGACCGGAATTAGCATAGTAACTATAGCCAAGATAATTTTGAAGACTATAATAAAAATAATTAAATACAGTATTTTAATAACAAGTCTGAAATAAAACGAAGCTCACCAAACCAGTAATATTAACAGATAACTAGTTTTTTTACTTAGTAATTTTTTTAGGCTATGGTATTTTTTGTACCTGTAGGAAGTTAGATCATTCATTATACTTAACAAAGCCTGAACCAATTAGTCCGAGTAAGATAAACGTACCCAGAAAAAATACTGGACAAGTGTGGGTTGAACTCGCGTGCAGAGGGTTCCATATGATGAATATGTTACCCACCAAAAACCTTTCATGTGAAGTAGACTATCCAGACTTATATAAAACTAGAGCAGTGGTGGCCCAGAGGTAACAGCCGCGACTTACGAGTAGTAGATCGTGAGTTTGAACCCAAGCAGGCACTTTACTTTGTGTAAGTTATTTCATCACCACTGCTCTCAAAACGGTGAAGGAAAACATCGTGAGGAAACCGGCATGTCTTAGAACCAAAAATTCGAAGACATGTGACATCTACCAACCTGCACTGGGCCCGCATGGTGGATTATGGCCCACTCCCTCTCACTGACAGGAGGCCTGTGTCCCAGCAGTGGGAACATTTATAGGCTGCTGATGATGATATAACACTTTCACAATTAGTAGGTTATTAGATGAAATGTGGAACCAAGCCCCTAACTCTACGAGGCTTAACTCTACAAATCTCATACCCTAGTCAAAATATCAGGCATGGCCGTTTCGCGGCCCTCGCACAGACACTCTTATTTACGGTTCTTATCAACGGTTTTTTTTTTGTGGGTGGGAAATCATCAAATGACGTCTCCCGCTCTTGGGCAGAGCAGGAGTGCGTGTGAGACTTTTACTGACTAAAACCCACCCGTGTTCCTTCAGTTGCCCATATGTCAGCGCAAGGGTATCTCTTTCGAACAAATCTCGCGACCCTGGCAGGCATCGGCTCAAACAGACCCCTTCAGTTTGCTGACACCTCTTTGAGGCGCGCGTGGAATACTATGCGCCGTCGACATGGGCCTGCCCCCCTAGCCAAGTTACAACCGTTTCGTGTCGAATTCCGTTCTCCAATCGGTAACGCCTCGGTGTCAGCAATTGTAGAAAACGATAAGTTGGTAGCCATGTTGACGCGCCTGAGTCGGCCGCTCGATCTACAATGTCTTTAGAAAAACGACACATTATTACAAAGGATTTAGCGTTGAACATTGTAGAAACGTTAAAAAATCATTCTATCATTTTGAACGATACGAACTTGGCTACGAATTTTCTATTCGTCTGTTCTAACCACGTGACTTAACGTTGAGCGACTAGCGTTAACGATTGCAGATTATCAACTTGGCTAGGGGTGCTGGTCCTTACCGGGCGGCGATCTACCCATTACTCACCACCCGCAAGCCCGCGCCTATGGTGGCCGGGAGTCCACAATCGACTCCCGATGCCCGAGGCGTTTCCTCCTGTGGCACACAGGGGCGTGACTGCCACTCCCTTACGCGCCCTGCCTCCTCCTTCGCAAGCATTATTGCTTCGCAAAAGGAGGTGATGGCCTCCCATGTCCTCATGCTCCATACCATTACTTGCACCAGGGCCGGACGCACATCTACACCGTATGCTTCATCGTGTCCTCCAGGCGATCCACACAGTGATAACACCCGGACGATGCAGGTCTTACAGAGATAAACTTTGTAGAGTTAGGGGCTTGACTCTTCACTAGATCTTTAACTCAACCTGATCTGACCCTTCAAGGGAGTTGGAGGATACACAGACATTATAGTTTCCTATTTGTTTTATTTATATTTGTCTCAAATTTTAGCCTGTATACCAAATTTTGGCTTTCTAGGACGTTGTGAAGCGCCCTAGAGGTTTTGCTGAGTGAGCCAGTCAGTGACGCAATCGACGCATCACAGGTATTCATGAAATCTAAAATATAAACACTAGACAATTGAAACTCAGTGTGTTTTATAGGACTGCTAACTTTATTATATTTTAATGATTTAACTAGAGCTGTTTGTTGGGATAACTTGCTTGATTAATAAAATAAAACTCAGATTATAGGAAAAAGCCGTGTACTCCGTTGCTCGTTGATTGGTACAGTGCACAGAGAACATATCATTACAGTGACATTAAAATGACATATGTATTTTGACATGGCCTCTAGGCCTTTGCACCTTAAAGCAAGTTGAACTAAATGTTGTGTTGCCAACATATTGGCGAGACAGCAGAAAGATTGAGCAAGTACTTATAATTCAAGAATACAAAAAAACTACTTCACAGGCAAGCCAAGTCAATAATAGACCATTATAACACTTAGATACTAAATAAACTAATAATAACACCCTTTAAAGACAAATCAAATTAACAATTGACTAATACAACACAATATGGACGCCCATTAATATTAAAAACTTAACATCCTTTTAGAGAAGAGTCAAATTAACAAAAAAGAAACTTAAAAGGCAACTCACATTGTTATCTTATTAAATTAACAATATAACAGATAGGTAGGTACACAGTTAGTCTTCTAAATAAAAATTACAATTTTGATTATATCAACCAGTAACTAACCACTACATTCCAGAGGCAGAACACAAACTTTCATTACAGCTCTTTTATGAGTATGGCCGTTTTCAGTTTTGACTTCTACTACTCTTACTTTACCATCTTTACCTGGGTAAGTGTTTGTGACTCTGGCTAGGGGCCAATATAGTGGGGACAGATTGTCATCTCTTAGGATCACCAATGCTCCTACTTTTACATTAGGTTGATTGTCTTGCCACTTAGGGTGAGATTGTAACAAATTTAAATAATTTTTACTCCAAACCTTCCAAAATGACATTTTTATTTCATTACAATTTTTCCAAAATTGAGATTGTTTTATTGTGTTTACATTAGGTTCAGAATAGGTATTTAAAGCAGTTCCTATTAAAAAATGACCTGGGGTAATACAAGTATAATCATTTGGATCATTAGATAATGGCATGAGAGGTCTGCTGTTTAAACTAGACTCAATTTGGCATAATACAGTATACAATTCTTCATAAGTAAGAATGGACTTTAGTAATACTCTTTTTAAATGGTATTTTACGCTTTTAACGCCAGCTTCTGCCAATCCAGCGAAGACAGGAGAGTAGCAAGGCAGAGAATGAAAATTAATCCTCTTTTGAGTTGAAAATTGACACACCTGTCTTTGATGAACTGGTGAGTTGTGTAAGTTATGCAACTCGTTTAATTGGTTCTTTGCGCACTTGAATGTTCAACATTCAAGTGCGCAAAGAACCAATTAAAAGCATTGTCGCTATATATGTCTGTAGGCAATCCACGTCGCGATATAAATCTATTTAGGCAGGCTATAAAAGTCTCTGTTTTTAAATCAGAGGCCAGCTCTAAGTGGATAGCTTTGGTTACAAAGCACACAAACAGGCAAATGTAACCTTTTGAGATTATCGGTTTTCTGATTCTGGCTATTTTCAGTGGGATCGGGCCAGCGTAATCTAAACCAACCTTTTGGAAGGGGCGACATACATTTACTCTATCTGGCGGCAAAGAACCCATTAACTGTTTTGCTGCTTCAGCTTTTAATCTAAAACAAACAATACACTTATGTAACACTTTTTTGACTTGTCTGAGACCATTCACAATCCAGAATCTTTGGTTTATAGATGGCAGAACAAGCTTAGAACCCGCATGGAGGTTTTTTAGATGTTCACTTATAATAATTAATTTAGTGATACGCGAATCCTTGGGTAAAACAATGGGATGTTTCTGTGCATAAGGAATTGAGGCATTTTGTAAGCGACCACCCACGCGAACCAAACCCGCGTCATCGATAAACGGACATAACGGTTTTAAATTACCTTTAACAATAGTTTTATTACATTTAAGAACATGAATATCCTCTGACAAATGCTTTTGTTGTTCATATTTTACAATCATTGACAAAGACAGATCAAGTTCCTGAGTTGTGATATAATTAAGTTTAGTCTTAGAGATTTTTGACTTTGCATTTCGACCAAAACGCAGGATATAAGCTAAAACTCTTATCATTTTATTGATATCAGAAAATTTTTCAAGAAAATCGAGACACAACAATTGCTCACTAGAAGTAATACAAAGCATTACACTTGAGCATGCAGAGTCGACGTTGACCTCTGGTAGATCCTTTGGCAAAATTAAATTAAATTGTGGCTTGTACTCACGTGAATGTAGAAACGCTGGGCCTTTCCACCACAGCTCATGATCGGCTAGCTCATTTGGCATGACACCTCGGCTGAGACAATCGGCGGGGTTCTCGTTCGAGCTAACATGTGACCATGTGTAATTTTGTGTAAGTTGTGAAATGACCTTAACACGATTTGCTATATAAGCCTTAAGTGTGTTGATGTTAGTTTTAAGCCAGGCTAATACTATTTGTGAGTCAGAATAAAGTATAACATCCTGTATCTGCATTTTAACAGTCAATACATTATGCACTCTGTTAACAAGCTTTGCAAGCAACAGAGCTGCATTAAGCTCGAGTCGAGGAACTGATAATCTCTGATTGATGGGATTTATCCGTGATTTCGAACAAAGTAAGGATATTTTAACATTACCCACTGAATCCACGACTCTTAGATATACACAACAGCCATAACCAGTATTGCTAGATGCATCAGCAAATCCTATAATTTGTGTAAAGCTTGAGTCATGCAGACCTATGTGTCGCGGTACATGCATTGGTTTCATTGCAAGCAAGTTATTATAAAATCTGAGCCAAGTCTGTAGCACTTCAAAATTTGGCACTGAATCCCAGTCTAATTTTTCTTGCCATAAGCATTGCATTATAGCCTTAGCGCTTACCACAATAGGTCCAGCAAAGCCTAACGGGTCATAGAATCCACTTATGAAGCTGAGAATTTCACGCTTAGATTGAGGCATGCTAGTGACAGTTTTTTGACTTGTAATAATGAATGAATCTAACTTAATATTGAAATTCATGCCTAGTGTTTTCAAAGAAGAATTATTTTTCTCTACATCAACCTCATCAAAATGTTGTTGATCTTTTTGTATTTCTTTTAATAAGTCTGGTGAATTTGAAACCCATTTATGTAACTGAAAACTTCCCAAACTTAACAAACTGCATAGTTGTTCTTTTGCTACTGACAATTTAGCTAATGATTTTTCAGAACAAAGAACGTCATCGACATATATAGAATTATTTATGATAAAGGCAGCTACCGGGTATTCATTGTGGTGCTGTTCTGCCAACATTTTTAAACATCTAGTTGCCAAATAGGATGAACTCTTTAAGCCATAAGTAACTGTGTTTAATTGAATACATTTAACACTTTCGTTTGGAGAGTCTCTCCATAGAATATTCTGTAATGACCTATGTTTCGGAATTATTTGTATATTTCTAAACATATTTTTGATGTCTGTGATAAAGAAATATTCATCAACTCTAAATAGCATTAAGACATCTACTAGTTCCTTTTGTACTACAGGACCTTTAAGTAATAAATCATTCAAAGATGTTTTTGTGTTGGTTTTCATGGAACCATCAAATACAACCCGGCATTTTGTAGTCTTTTTCTCTAACCTGAGTACTGGATGATGTGGTAAAAAGTACACTGGATCAGTAGATAAGTTGTATTGACTAATATCAATTAATGTACCATGACCTTGTTTTAAATACTCATGAATGAACTCCTTGTATAACATATAAAGATAAGAATCCTTTTTAAATCTAAGTTCTAAGTTATGAAATCTTTTTAGAGCTAAGTATAATGAATCTCCTAAAGCTTGATTAATTGAATCCAATGGTAACTTTAGTGGCAAGATAACTTGAATTTTATTATTTTTTGTATCTTGCTCAACATTTTCACAAAATATCTTTTCACACAAGTCATGTTCAGAATGTGTCTCTGGAAAGGTCTCTGGAACGCTTTCACACTTCCAAAACTCAACAATAGACTTATTCAAATCAGAATCACAATTTTTGCAAAATAAAGTAACAACAGGTTGTGTGTGTTGTATAGATGTGTTACCTGCAATTACATAACCAAGTCTTGTATTTAACAATGGAGCTATAGACGTAACACTGCCATCAGCTGCCTCCGAGCAGGACAGAAGAGCTTGAGGCTCAGGCGGCAGCAGGATCTGGAAAAATATGTCAGCACCTAATAGAATATGTATATTACTAGGCTCATTGAACTTCTTGTCAGCTAGCATAATTTTAGGAGGTAAAACTAAGTTATGCAAGTCAAACTTTCTTTGTGGCAACTTTGAAGTTATTTTGTCCAGTAAATAACATGTGACTGAAATTTTAAAATTCTGTGTGAGGGAATGTACTTCCAAATGCACCTTCTCCTTTAACTTATTTAAAGTATTGCCTATACCAATAACTGGAGTGTTGGCTGTATCGATTTGTAATGCCAATAGATTTGCAAGTTCTCTGGTCACTAAAGACGCTTGAGAACCTGTATCTAAAAGAGCCTTGGCATGAACCTCAGTACCATTGCTCGCTAATAGTTTTACCTGCGCTGTAGGCAACAGTACTTGCTCGGAGGCCGCCTCGGACATTAGTGTTACTGGAGACAACGCTTTATCTTGGTGAATCAATGTGTTGTGCCCTTCTTTGCAGACATTGCATTTAAAATGATATCTGCATTTCTTACTATGACTATTCAAACAAATCTCACATAGTTTGCTAGATGTAACAAATTTGATTCGGTCACTTGCAGACATAAGTTTAAACTGTGGACAAGTAAAAAGCTTGTGGTTGGACTTACAGAGCAAGCAGCCTCTTGTTCCTACCGATTTCGCAGAAGCACCTGCACCTGGATCAGCTTCCTTGACAGTTGCAACATGAGCTACCTTCACAGATGGCTGAGATCTCTCTGGTGTCCGTTCTGCATTCTCAAGTGCAAGTGCACGCTTATCCAGAAAATCAATAAGATGTGCAACCGTGGGATCTCGTCCTCGAGTCAACTGAAATTCCCTACTACATAATAAATCCAACTTTCTGGTCAGAATGCATAGCACTATTGAATCCCATTGGTCAACTGAATGCCCTAGGTTTTTTAAGGCAGCTAATTGTTGCTTTACAATGGATACAAAACTTCTTAAATTACTTGCTGTCGACTTACTTATAGGTACAATATCTTACAAAATATGTATATGTTCGTTTGTAATTTTATATTTATTGTCGTATCTATCGAATAGGATTTTCCTGGCCTTATGGTAACTCTCAGTAGACAAGGTGAAATTTTTAACCAGATCGTGAGGTTCCTCTTGCAGAAAACTACGTAAATAGAAAAACTTTTGCACGTCGTCCAAATCTTGATTGTTGTGAATGAGCGAGTCAAAAAGTTGTATGAACGGCCTAAATTCTGAGTACTTACCAGAGTACGTAGGTATACTTATGGTAGGTAACTTTGTGTTGTTGAAATTTTTCGTAGCTCTACTTTTATTACAATCGTCTTCACATTGAATTTTGTCTAATAATTCCCTGATGATGGTGAGTGTGTTTATGTATTTGTCTTCTACATCATCGTCAGCATCCAGGTTGGGTTGCATGGCGCATAACTCCAACGAGTATTCTTCGTAATTTTGGAAAGCCTTCCGAAGACGCTCCTCTTTTAGCATCAATGCTTGTTTTGAGAAATCCTTGTAGGTGTCTTGGTTTTTGAATACATTTTCAATCTTCGTAATAGTGCCTTTGATCGCGGCACGTTTTCTAACGAGTATTTTAATTTGTTCACCTTCCATTGTTCAAAGTAGACTTGCTACAACAATTAATTTCGACTATGTTGACTGCACAAGAACTTTAGAAGCACTTTTTCGGTCAGTGGGTTAGTTTTCCTGTAAATCTCGATTCTGTCTGCAAGTCTGCACTAAAAAAACAACTAGACGGTTGCGGCGCGTGGCGATTTGAATGTCTTCCGGGCGGCGTGCTGTGGCTTGACGGAGCGTGCTTATTGGGCACAAAAATGGACTCGCCCGTCGCTGGTTGGCTCGTGGATGTTGCGCAATGACGCGATGTTCGTAAGCCAATCAGATTGCACCTGCCTCGGCGTCCCCGGAAGTTAGCTTCTGCCTGCTGCACGAACCGAAGTTAGATTTTTAGAAGAAAATTCACTGTTCTCACGCTGGATTCACTATATTGCTTGTAGTTCGAAGGACTGGGTTGGGTTAACTTGCTTGATTAATAAAATAAAACTCAGATTGGCCTCCCCCACATTAGGCGTGCGCGATCCTCGGGCGCGAGAGCGTCGCGTTTAACTGCCCTGCGGCGCGCTCGCGGCGCGCACGCGGCGCTCGCCTTGGCGTTTAACCCCCTACAGCTAAGTCAGTCACAATTTGGACAATTTTCGTTTCAAAATCCACACTATCCACACTAATATTATAAATGCAAAGTAACTCTGTCTGTCTGCCTGTCTCGCTTACCTGCTAAAACTACTGAACCGATTTAAATGAAATTTGGTACTCAGATAGTTTAGAGCCTGAAAAAGGACATAGGCTACTTTTTATTCCGTGACTTTGTCTGCGTCCGCGATAAACGACATTTACGCAAAAGAAGTCGCGGGCAGAAGCTAGTCTTTTATAAATAAAGTGCTGATTTCTTCCCACACCTTTTTTTTGCAATACGATCACTATACTCCTTTGTAGTCATGTCCCATATCGCAGAACAATTCTGTATTTCTAGGATAAAGCTTTCGATATTAATTTCACTCGTGACTCTATTTTTAACGTGTGTCAACACAACACTGCCCACCATGTGACTGACCGAAACAGTAGCAATATACAACAAGTTACCAGAATCCATAAGGACAGAGAAAAAAAGCCATCTATTTACTGATAAATTAAAAAAGCTGCTGTTAAGCAAAAGCTATTATAGCGACAACGAAATTTTAAATGATAAATCCCTGAAATTAGTTTAGAAAAGTCCAAAGCATGTATTTCATCTATTTTTAATTACTATTTTAGAATAAGTTACATTATAAGATAATCAATAGGTCCTCCTCTCTACCTACTGTATTTTCCTTTGCTGTGCCCGACAGGGTCCACAACTGTTTCTAAATAAAATGTTTTACCACCTAAGCATTGTGGAATGCAATAAAGTATTGAGTATTGTAGCGGGCGAAGGGGTAAGAACGCGACTCGAGCGCCGCGTGCGCGCCGCGAGCGCGCCGCGAGGGCAGCTAAACGCGACGCTCTCGCGGCGCGCTCGCGACGCGCTCGCGACGCGCGCGCGGCGCTCGCGCCCGAGGATCGCGCACGCCTAATGTGGGGTCAGCCTATAGGAAAAAGCCGTGTACTCCGTTGCTCGTTGATTGGTACAGTGCACAGATAACATATTATTACAGTGACATTAAAATTACATATGTATTTTGACATGGCCTCTAGGCCTTTGCACCTTAAAGCAAGTTGAACTAAATGTTGTGTTGCCAACACTCTTTAGCATTATACAAGCCCAAACCATGAAGACATGAAAATACGGCGAAACGCTTCGAGAAAAGCTAGGTAGGGCTTTTGGATCTTTGCTTGTCTTGGCGGGGCCGTGCCCTCAGTTTCCAGAAGCAAACTAGACACAGTAGGGCACAGACGGTCGTTAATTTTCATATATATGTATATTTTCTGAAATAACTTCAAACTGTTTATAATAAATATAAGCAAAAAATATATTTGAGACCCTCATAACATAACAAGCCGTTTCATTGATATGTCACACAGTAAAGTTTGCAAAACTTTTGTTTTTAATTTCATAGTTTTCTCCTCAGAGTCATCATCATCGTCAGCAGCCTATAATGTTCTCACTGCTCGGATACAGTCCTCCTCTCAGGGAGAGTGAGTCATGAGCCATGATCCACGACGCGGGCCCAGTGTGGGTTGGTCCCAGAGTGTAATAAATGAATTTTGAATATGAGGAATATTCGAAATTCATTTATTTACGTTCATTCATTCATTCATTTCTGTGATTGAGTCACAGAAATTAATACATGCTCGAAATTTCGATTTGATTAGCTTAGACAGACATCTAGGTGATCCTAGAAGATTTTTGTTTTTTTTTTTCTAAAAAGGCGTACGGAACCCTAAAAAATGGTTTAAACTCGAAAAAAGTGTTCACCGTCTCATACTTTGTCCAAAAACTAATAGCTATTGCTATGAACTGCCCAGCCAAACTTCCACGTGATTCTCGAAATACATAAATTATGTATTTTTTTTAGAACCTGTCTGTATACATTTTTGTTTCTTATTAACTGTGCAGCAACAAGGTAATTCTATACAACATTATTTACATTACAAATAAACTTCATTGAAACAAAAATGTGAAGAATTCATAATTATGTAATAATAAAAACAAGCAACCTACAAGGTTTTTCACATTTTAACAAAACAACTAATTAAACTCATTTTCTTTAAATATAGATGTAATACATTCGGTACAAAGTTGAAGTATATTTCTTGTCTGACCACTAATTTAGTATTTTGAGCATTTTAAGCTACAAATATTATTGTTATATATTTCTTATATCTGTCGCGTTTGTTATGAATACACTTTATCTGACCAATAATTTGAATCTGGTCTTTAAAAGCGACATTGTTTTTTTTTTTGTTGATAACCTACAATTCTAATTTTAACTCTTTGTTATTGTTTGTCATGGGAATAATTAAAACATTTGGTATAAATAAATTATAATATTTTATTTATTCAATATTTCATTTATTTCACGTATTTAATTTATGTAGACACTTTTATATTTTGTGAGTGTAAAAACTAGTCTATAACTACTAAATAAAAATAGTCTACAGTCTACAAGGCCTACCCTTGTAAACTGTAGACTCTTTTTATTTTATTGAGAACCTGGTACTTGTTGACAGGCCTACACTGTCCTCCCATACCTATAAACACTGTAATTTGAAACCATTGTAAAAGCCAATTATTTTTAAACGAGTAACCATGTTATTTCTTGTCTGCTTGTCTCCATAGGAATCAACAAATTGGAACCGTGCACCTAACTTCTAACGTTTCAAAAGTGCTCATGTAGGTTTATGTGAAATCAACAATTTTGATTTTAGTTCGCTATTTCTTCCTACTCTTAGTAAGGAAATGTCAAATTCATCTATGTTTGCGAATTCTGATACCTATAGCAAATAACCAATTTCATTTGGTCATCAGTCTTTTGTTCCGTGGCTAACACCTTATTTCATAACAAAATTCATTGTTGTTTTGAACTAGAACATTCTACTACCTTTATATTACTCGTACGCTGAGCTACAGCTAAAGCTGAGCGTCTCAGATCGTTTAAGGAGAGAAAGGATTACGTCCAAAGCAGCGATGAGCAGAGTGTGTGAGAGAAGAGACTGGGCTCTAGTGGCGATTCAACTTCCAAGCACGAGAAACAATCTGTACCTTCAATTACAGCTGTAATTTGACAGAGAAACACAATAGACACAATGGAGAATTCTCTGTGGTCTTTAGGGCCTGCATTGAGGCTGAGGAAACCATTAAGCATCAAGCAAGCTCTTTGAATGCACAGGGCACCAATACTGTATGGTAAGCAGATCTTATAACTACTTACTACTTCTTTAAGAACTCATTTGTCCTCGAGTACCTACACCTATTCATAGAGCTGTTGTAGCAATTAAGGAGTCGTAGGTCATAGATTCGAATCCTGACAGGCTCTTTACTTTGTGTACTTTTTTATCACTACTGCTCTAAAAACGGTGAAGGAAAACATCGTGAAGAAACCGCTATATTCTATCACCAAAAATTCGAAGACATGTGACATTGTACCCGCGTGGTGGATTATGACTCACTTTGTCTCACAGAGGAGACCTTTGTCTCAGCAGTGGGAATCTTATAGGCTGAATAAGTACACATTTTCTCGAGTACAAGAAGACACCAAGAAGTACCTACACAAAGTACGAGGACATTAAATTGCTATTTATCTCGTCTACCTCGATTAACGAAAACATCAGAAGTAATAAAAACCGTATTTTTTTGCATCATTAGTACCTACTACCTAATTTGATTATGTACCTATCGGAAACAAAATTCATGGCCGAAACATAACTGAGAAAGAAAAAAAAAACCAGCCAAGTGCGAGTCGGACTCGCGCACCGAGGGTTCCGTACAAACCTGTAGGTATTCTCGGTTTATGTATGAGGTTTATGCTTATGAAATTAAATGTTTTTTTTTTTAATTTTTATATTTGAGTTGATTGAATGAAAGGTAAATTGCGGTTTACGATTTATGACGTATTAAAAAAAACTACTTACTGGATCTCGTTCAAACCAATTTTCGGTGGAAGTTTACATGGTTATGTACATCATATTTTTTTTTTATCATTCTCTTATTTTAGAAGTTACGGGGGGGGGGGGGGGGACACACATTTTACCACTTTGGAAGCGTCTCTCGCGCAAACTATACAGTTTAGAAAAAAATGATATTAGAAACTTCAATACTATTTTTGAAGACCTATTCATAAATATCCCACACGTATGGGTTTGATGAAAAAAAACAATTTTGAGTTTCAGTTCCAAGTATGGGGAACCTCAAAATTTATTATTATTTTTCTATTTTAGTGTAAAAATCTTGATGCGGTTCACAGAATACATCTACTTACCAAGTTTCAACAGCGTAGCTCTTATAGTTTCGGAGAAAAGTGGCTGTGACATACGGACGGACAGACAGACAGACAGACAGACAGACAGACAGACGGACAGACAGACATGACGAATCTATAAGGGTTCCGTTTTTTGCCATTTGGCAACGGAACCCTAAAAACTAGACAAATTATACAGTTTTGTTCATGCACCGAAGTATTTAGCTACATGAAAAAATATTCAGCGCATAAAAGTGGTATTATTTTTAGTATTGTTATCATTATCAGCCATATAAATATCAGTAAACTACTAGACAATGGCGTCTCAAAAAAAAAAACAATATCAAAAATCATTTATTTAAATTAGGCTGAAAGTCAGCACTTTTTGAACGTCAAAGTTACATAACACAGTCCCCCAAAACGCCTGCCCTTCACCACTTCCTAATGCTTTAGCTGGGAAGAAGAAGTGTAGCAACAAACTTCCCAGCAGCACAGCTGTCTGTTAAGTTAGAAGAATTTGATTCTATACAATAATCGTCTGTAATAAAAGTCTCTAATTGCATGCCATCTTGGCTACTCTCAATCAGCTGCTTTGCTTCCCGCGAAGATTGTCATTTTTCAATACCAAAATGAAATGTAATATCACGGTCTTTAGGAGTAATATTTAAAAAGATAGCAGCTAGATATACTAGGTGCTATAGTCGGGGTTAGGTAGTTTATTGGTGATGTTCCTCAGACAGGTCAGCTGATACTCTCAACCGGCGAGTGGGTATGACCAGCACCCTAATTGCGAAACGCACAATTTATCAGAATCTGAATGGGATTGAAAATTATTTCTAAACCATTGCGTCATTTGTTCGAATAAATTGTGGCTCAGCAACGTAAATAACGCAATGAATGTTGTTTAACTATGAATATTAAAACAATTCCTACCGATAAAAAGTTCCGCAATTACCCCTCTGGTGTATACACGTAAGCGAAGATGTAGTGCCAAAAATGATGAGTATGCTTCACCTAAGCATTATTCTTTGGCACTTAGGTCATGTTGATAACATGAAGAATCGAGATGTGAACGCCCTAGGTGGACATATAGTGATCTTATTGATGAATTTCTTCGGAAAGATCAAGTACGTAGTACTCGCAACTGGCGTATGTGTATGACCAGATATATGAATGTAAACGAAGCAAAAGGTAGTTTCTGCCTACCCCCATGGAAAGAAGTAAATGATTAATGAGTTTATGAGTGTGTGTGTACGAGTATACTCAAATTTCAACCCACAGCTTACGTTAAACCATATTCGTCGGTTAGAATTTGTATGAGAAAAATCAATTTATTCCAGCAGGTCCATTTGATTGGTTTTACCTGATAATTTGGTTCCATATCATTAAATGATCTTCGAAAAATATAAATCGAAAAGATTTTCAACGAAGAATAAGTATATAGATTGATTTTTAATATTTATATGTTATTTATAGATCAACTAAATAATTAAACGTCTATAAAAATAAATAGATACCTATTATAACTTTCTATTATTTCCAAATATTATATTAAAAAATTATAGTTGTTTTTATGAAATATTTACCTTGAATTTCAAGTTATAGAGGTTAACCGGACCATTTATGCATAGATAGTAAACACTATAGATCTTAACTACAATCATAATTTAATTATTCTGTTTATTCTTAATGTAACGGAAACTACTGAAAATTCTAGAAACCAAAAGTGGTCAATAGCGAGGCGGTCTTGCGCACCAAGGGTTTCGTACCATCTATCTATATATATATATAGAAATGAATCCATATTTCCCTTGGTCACGCCATCACGCGTGAACGGCTGGACCGATTTCACTTTTTTTTTTTTGTTGTGTTTGTTATTGTCAGGAGAAAGTTCTTATGAAAGAAAAAATTTAAAAAATTGCGCGGAAAATTAGAAAATTTAAGAACACTTATTTAAGAATACAAAGTCACCTCTAACATGGGTGTATGGTAGCTAGAAAACGCTTTATGTCTTCGAAGTACCAGGTTGGCATAATTTGGTAGGAGCTCACCTGTCATGGAGTGTGTGGTAGCTAGAAAACGCTTTATGCCTTCAAAGTACCAGATTGTCATAACTTGGTCTAACATGGGTTTATGATACTTGGTGCTCTATGCACTGTGTTGGTGGGATCTGATAAGTTAACACAACATTTATTGATTCTGAGGCGGTACGAAGTTCGCTGGGTTAGCTAGTCGTATATATAAATATTTTATAGTATTATATAATTGAATATAGTATTTGTACGCTGCCAGACTAGACCTCACAATACGATTTCAAATGCGCAGTGGAAGTGTGATAATCGTGGGGCTCTAGAGACAAGAGTGGCTAGCGAAACTAGTCCGCCGTACGCGGAGCAGACAATACAAGTACAATTCAAAGCAAGACGCAATACAATTAACAAATGACTCACCTACAATACAACAAAAGAACTTACCTGGTGGTTGAAGGACACTGCTTCTGGGGTTACCTGGAGTTATGTATGTAAGTGAGTGTATATGTATCGTGTTGTGACGTTGCGAGTATTCTTCAGGCTACAATCCGCTGCAATAAGGCTGGAGGCAATCACAGCATGCGGTCTTCAAATCACTCGTTCCCAATAGCGTCACTTTCTCTTGACCTTCAAACTATTTCAACAAGATATATCCAAAACCAGTGTTATTTCACCAAGATAGGGGTTATTGACACAAACAACGGGGTCATGACCTATTGTCCACCAAAACGATCGGGGTAAGGGATTACTTTACAAAAGATCGCGAGATACAACACGGCGACGTGTTCCCTTTTTTCCCACCAAAATCCAAGAGGAAGTGTCAAGTGTCAAAATCAAACTGTCAAGTCAGATGTCATTCCGTTCGGGCGGCGCGTTCCGAAGGCGCATAGAGTAACAAAGTGTTCGGTCCGAAACATCTACCCCCCCCGGACGGGCCTTCCCGTCCGCTAATCACTTGGCAATCCCGACAAGGTTGCGTTTTATCAGTCCACCTGACGCGCTGCTGGAGGATGTGCAAATACTCCAAGCTGCAACGCTTCCAAAAACTCTGAGCGAGCTGCTGCACCAACTGAAACCGCGATAGCCAATTTTGGCTCACATCGACAAAAGGGTGCTCCGGCAGGGCGACAAGTGGCTGTCAAATCAAAAAAATGGCCCGGGGTTAGGGCCTCCAAGTCGTTCGGGTCCGAAGACAGCGGGCACAATGGACGTGAGTTCAATACAGCTTCAAAACGGCAAAATACCGTAACTAACTCCTTAAAGGTGAGAACGGTGTCTCCCAACAATCTGCGCCAGAGTCCCTGTGCCGCTTTCACCGCGGCCTCAAAATTACCCCCCCCCCAATGGGGGCAGGCTGGCGGATCAAACAATAACAAACAACCAAACAACAACAACAACAATTTAACCAAATGGCCCTCCTTAGGCAACAAAAGGGGGTGACGGACCCCATAAGGAAGGCTAGAGTGCCTCAACCGTCAACAACCAAACAACAAAAGACCCGTATGGTCCAAAAAGGGGTTCAACTTACTAACGGCTCCCGACAATATCCAAAACTCTCGCTGCAGAATGGCCAACAGCGCATTGCAACCGGCATGCGAGTTCTTAATGTGACGATCAGTCACCAACAATTCAACAACAACAAACAACAATTGAACAATTTGTCGAGGGAGCTAAATCGACTCAACAAAAAATCAGGGTCCTTCGTTCCAACAGCGAGCACCTTGAGCCCGGGCAAAGGACCCGACATCAAGACTGGCGATCGAGGCCAATCATCCTCGGGATGAGTCAGCCAGTCTGGTCCCCACCAAAGGAGGTGAGCAAACAAGCGGGGTGCCATGCACCCACGTGAGGCCACGGCGCCTGGGTTCAAATCTCCAGGCAAGTGCCTCCAAATCAAAGGCGTTTCAGAATTTTGAATCTGGGACACTCGGTTCGCAACAAAGACCTCCAAAGAGTGGACGGACGTCTTCAACCAACATAAAACAATTTGACTGTCCGTCCAGGCGTAAGAAACCCGAATGTCCACAGTTCCACCCAAAGTGTGAGCAACGTGGTTCAATAGACGCACAAGACGCGCCGCCCCTGACAATTCAACTTAGGGGTGGTGAGTGCCGTCCGGAGGGGGGCCACCTTGCTCTTGGCCAAGACCAGTGACAAATTCACCTGGCCTGTTGCGCAGACGGTGCGCAGACAAACAACAGCTGCATATCCGTGCGAAGACGCATCACAAACAAGGGTAGCAGTGTAGCTCCCAGGGGGGAGGATAGCGCGGGGTAACACGACCTCGTTGACTGCAGGGAGTGCGGATACAAATTGGAGCCAATCTTCCAACAGAGTTTCCCGAATTGGCTCGTCCCAGCCAAGTCCCGCAGTCCAAAGGCGCTCAAGAAAACAATTTTGCCCAAAACAATACAAACAAACAACAAAACAATAGACAAAAGGCAACCGTGGGCTCCCATGTCCATAATGACACGGACCACAACAGAGTCCCCCGTGGGCCCCCAGACCTGACCGATGCCGTTGGCAACAAAACCGTGTCGATCTGAGGAGTACCTTAGCGGGGCAGGCGCCAATGTCCTAACAATGCCTGGGCGGCGACCGATCGCCGCACACCCAGGCTCCGCACCCAAGCTCAAGTCCCTCGCGACGAGGATGGAGGCCAAACTCCTCGTCCGCGCGGTGTCCCGAGCCACGTGCCATCGCTGGAAGGGCACATTCCACCGGATGCCTGAATGGCGGGGGGCGTGACTCCAAACGGGGACGTTTCACCAATGGAGGGGAGGGAAGGCGGTGCTGGTCTGGCCAGCGCTGCCTAGCAACAACTGCGTAATCGCCTTTACGCGGGGAGACCAAATGGCGGTCGCGCGGCTCCCGATCAACTTGCGCGGGGGGTGGAGTGCGGCGCTCAAAATTGCGGGCCTCTCCCCGGTTCTGAACCGGCGAGGCAGAAGCCCGGTGACCAACTCCATGGTACCCCCCCGTACGCGAACCTTCATCAGAGGCTGGTCTGCCAGCGTGGTTCGCGTTAGCGCACAATATGTCCAAATGGGACCCCCCACAAATTCTACAAGGGCGGGGGTTGGGGCAGTCCCGATGGAAGTGAGCCCCCAAACAAGAGAAGCACATGCGGCGTGCATTGGCAATTCGGCGGCGGGCACTCACGTGCAATTTCAAAAAGGCCGCACAAGTTGCCATGCCATGCCCCGTGTCCCTACAAAACTCACAACCAGGACGACTCTGGGTGCCAGCAAAACGAGCGGCGGGGCGACCATCAACAGGCCCGCGAGCCCTAGTCCGTCCCTGGTCTCGTGGCCGGGAAGACGGCTGGCATGACTCAGTGGCAACGCCAGAGTTGTCCACAAACCGACACTCATCCTCCAAAAATTGGACGAGGTCATCAAATGGGGGAGATGTGTGACACTATCCCCACCATACTTTTGCTCGAAACGAGCCCTCAAATCGGCAGGAAGCCGTTGCAGCACAACGTGCACCCTAAGGTAAGACCAATGGTCCACCGGCAAGTCCAATTGCTTTAAAGCGTTGGTCGCTGCCACCAACGGGTTCAACAGGTGAGTACGCAATGCTGACAATCCAGTAATGACCGGTAACCCCAAAATCAATTCAATATGAACGTCAGCCAAACAACGTTTATTTTGGTACCGCCGGGTGAGTAGTTCCACAGCGGTAGGGTAGGCTGAGTCAGTCAAAGACAGATGCTGCACCAAGGCTCGGGCCTCACCTTCCAGGACAGACAACAAATAGGCCAACTTTTGGGCAGGTCTGAGGTCCGAGCGTGCATCAACCAAACTTTCAAACAGGTTTTGGAAACTTAACCAGTGGTCCAGGCGACCGTCAAAGTGTGGCAGTTCCAAAGTAGGCAGTCTACTCAATAGTCCGGGACCTGAAACAACCGAGGTCTCCGGTTTGACCTGGACAGGTGTCCGGCTCCCCAATATTTCCCGAGCACGTTGACCAATGACATCCCCCAGGTCCAAGATCTGGTCGTAGTCAGCAAGGACCTTGTCACGTGCTGCCTGATCCAGCACTTCCAGAGCCACATCACAAATGTACTCGTTGTAGCGAGTAAGCAGAGCATCAACGTTGCCGAGTCTCACGTTCAACTGCTCGAACCGAGCCAGAGTGACCGCTTCAAGATCCGGGCGCTCAGCGGTTGCTGCAGCTGAAGTGAACCACCGTAGCTGTGTGGTCTATCCACTGATTGCCTCTCTCACCGCTTTGTGTGCCATTGCACAAACAATACAATTCAAATAAACCAAATAATTAAATAATCAAATAACAAAGTTCAATCAATCAATTACAAAATAACTACAAGCAAACAATCAAACTACCAAACTGACTAATCAGCAACTCAAGAAATAACAATATATTGGTTTCAATTCAATTCAACAATAAACTTTTATTTTAATTCAAAATCAATATCAACGTTCAAAATTCTATATCATATTCAATTCAAATTCAAATCCAATTCCAAATGTTAAGTTCACAAACCACTGTGTCAATGGTAAAACAATAATAAACCTTTATTCCAACTCAAAACAATAGTAATACTCAAAAATGCCAATTTCAAATATTAATTTTCACAAACAACCATATCAGTGGTACAAAACTCAATATTTTAATGTCTTCCTGACATTCAATACAACAGAGATTAGACACAAAAAGGGGCTACAACAAGGGGCTGCAACACAGCCCAATCCAATCCACTTTATTAGCCCGGCTGACCGTGGCAGCATCAGGTTACCCGTCACAATAAATTTAAACAAATTATTTCAAATAACAATTAATTACCATTAACAAACATTTACAGCAAATTACTACTTCCCTTATAGAGACTGCCAAGTAATTAGCCTACTGTAAATTACCAATTTGTTGGTTATATGTCTTATAACCACGCTCTGCTACCAAATGTACGCTGCCAGACTAGACCTCACAATACGATTTCAAATGTGCAGTGGAAGTGTGATAATCGTGGGGCTCTAGAGACAAGAGTGGCTAGCGAAACTAGTCCGCCGTACGCGGAGCAGACAATACAAGTACAATTCAAAGCAAGACGCAATACAATTAACAAATGACTCACCTACAATACAACAAAAGAACTTACCTGGTGGTTGAAGGACACTGCTTCTGGGGTTACCTGGAGTTATGTATGTAAGTGAGTGTATATGTATCGTGTTGTGACGTTGCGAGTATTCTTCAGGTTACAATCCGCAATAAGGCTGGAGGCAATCACAGCATGCGGTCTTCAAATCACTCGTTCCCAATAGCGTCACTTTCACTTGACCTTCAAACTATTTCAACAAGATATATCCAAAACCCGTGTTATTTCACCAAGATAGGGGTTATTAACACAAACAACTGGGTCATGACCTATTGTCCACCAAAACGACCGGGGTAAGGGATTACATTACAAAAGATCGCGAGATACAACACGGCGACGTGTTCCCTTTTTTCCCACCAAAATCCAAGAGGAAGTGTCTAGTGTCAAAATCAAACTGTCAAGTCAGATGTCATTCCGTTCGGGCGGCGCGTTCCGAAGGCGCATAGAGTAACAAAGTGTTCGGTCCGAAACAGTATTGCACGTTTAGGTCAGCGCCATGTCTTGACCGATAGTGGAACTGATGTAATTTTTGTTGATGATTTCTAAAAAAGTGAGAGATTTAGAGACATCGTACTTTTTTTGGAAACTTTACATAAATGTCTACCACACAGAATTATTTCAGATTTATGCAAACATCGGAGATAAGGGGGCACGGTATTTTTTTTATCTATTGTCAAAAATTATGTGGCCCAAAAAAAAATTGAAAAATGTTTGTGTATGTGCAAATAGCGCTCCTTCATATGATACCCCGCAGCTCTTGTAGCGCTACTTTGAATTTTTAGAGACACCGTCCCCGTTGCAAAAGAAAAAACACATTTTATGTCTTTCTAATTTACAGAATAGCCCAACTGTCATAAACGTTATTTAACACTATTCCAAATTTCAATTTTATAGCATAAGTAGTTCTTGAGATATCCAGCTGTGACAGACAGACGGACAGACAGACCGACTCGCACCATAAGGGAACCCTAATAAATAGTAACGAAGCATAAACAATAAGGTAGATAAATCAAATTTTATCTAAGTTGTTGATCACGACTAGTTTTAAAATTAGAATCGCCTGCCAAAATTGCCCAATTTTATTTCTGCAAACAACTATGTAAATCATGTTATTTTAGTATCTAAATCGTGCACGTGGTTTGGTTCTTAATAAATATATACTATCAATGCGACTGTGTGGCCAGTATTCCAGTTAAAACATTATACATCAACGAAATTGCTTTTCTTGGCTTATCAAAAATATCTATATTTCGACCTCCCTAGTTTGTCATAATCATAGGAAAGAGGATTGTGAATTCTGTCCACCAGTCTTAAAAACTACCAACTCTATACTGTACTTAACTCGTAATTTTGTAACACACAGACACACTTGATAGTGTCTTACGTAAACACGATCTGAGTCATTTTGAAGGATATAGGTAATTAAATCCCTACTTATAATTTATTTAATCTATAGTTAATTACTTATATTATGTATCTATATTATTATTTTATTTTATTTTTATTATGTATAATATATTATAAATGCGAAAGTAACTCTGTCTGTTACGATTTCATGATTTTGATGGGATTTCGTACAGAGATAAACTAGACCTTACGAAAGGACATAGGCTACCTTTTATCCCGGTAGCACGTTCCTGTGGGATAATTTTCGATATCCACGCGGGCGAAGCCGGAGGCATAAGCTAGTACTTTATATGTTCGAAATAATACCGAGTAAACAACGTAAATAACACAATGGATATTTTTTAATTGACTAAATGAAAAACATTCTTACTTTTAGTGTGTTACGAAATTCTTCATCATAATTTCATCAGCCGAAAGACGTTCACTGCTGGACATAGGCCTCCCACAAACACCGACACTTACCACTTACTATTAAAATTACAATTAGCACCCGGAAATGCATGACCACCAACCGTGGTGACGGTGACGGTGACGGAAGCCTGCCCTAATAAGACACGTTCATCAAATGAGTCATTGACCTGCCCATGCTAATTGGCCATTGGCAAAATGCTAATAGCTTATTAAGAAGGATATGATGGGATATAAGCGCAAGCTGCCTATTTGTGTTTTGTTTTAAAATTAATTTATAGCACAAAAAAAATCGCACTATTAAATTATATTTTTTTAATCATCATTAACTTGAATTTTTATAATGGTGACAAAATTGTTTTATTCAACACCCAAACTAAATAAAAGTATTGCTATCTCTTACTGATGCTTTAGATGTGTCAAACTAGATTACGTCTCGTTTACCTTGAATTTGACGTGATTTTAAGCTTCATGATTGTTCGTGGTAGCCGGTAGGTGCATCTAAGAAATCGTGGTTCCCCTATATTTGACAACTATTATATTGTTTTTGTCTCTTTCTTGTTTAGTTAGGAGCAAAAAATAGCAATAGCCTAAATTGAGATTTTTTGATACACAGCAGAATCATCACCAACACCTAGGTAAAGAATGGCAATTTCACTTTTAATACAAATATTAGCCAACTCTCGAAATTTTTCGTTTTATTTATTCTGCTGCCTCTATTTTTATTTAAATATGTGTATTTTAGTGCCTTTAATAAAGATATTTTTGGTAGAAAAGTCGATTATTTTTATTCCCAGCAACCCAATATATTTTCGATATAATTATTGTGTCAAAAACACATGGCACATGACATCAGCTGTCGCCTTTGATCTGCTAATAGATGACTTATACTATTACCAACCTGTTTTGACGCAGTCGTTCAAACACAGCATTTATTTCAAATAAACCTTTATAATAAAGGCGCATTTAAATTATCAAAACGCCGATCAATCAAAAAGATGAAGCTAGTTGCCAGCGATTCTAGATTCCTATGATCCTGTAGTATTATATAATTATATATAATTAAGCAGTTATTCATAATTTGTTTCATCCAATAACAACGACATTCTGTTCGATTAATAAATCAATAGTATCAAGATATTTAATCCATAAAAATCCGTTAAAAAAAAAAATATTCAAATCAGGAAAAGATTTAGCACTTTTTGCAGGAGATTAAAATGATCGTCAATAAAAATAATTGAAAAAACAACTTCTTATAGCTGACGCATATGTCCTGACATTGCTATTATTCTAGCACAAATTTTGCTACCGCGGTAATAAAGTTAAAGAAGAATACAAAAAGGCACTCGATTTTCAAAATGTTTTTTTTCTGTCTTATGCAGTTACTAATCAACACATCTATGAAGTTATTGCGAACATTTGCGATCTTATAGTATCAAGAATATAATTCACAAGAATCCGCGGAAATTATAATAAATTTATTCAAATTAAGAAGAGATTTAGGCACTTTATGCAGGTGATTAAAATGATCGTCAATAAAAATAATTGAAAAAAAAAACTTCTTATAGCTGACGCAAATGTCGTGAAATTGCTATTATTCTAGCACAAGCTTTGCTACCGGGATAATAAAGTTAAAAAAACGAACACAAAGCGTAGCTGATTTTCAAAATCGTTTTTTTTTTCTGTCTTACACAGTTACTAATCAACACATCTATGAAATAATTGCGATAATTTACCGGAGAGGTTTGTCTCAGACCGGTCGTCCGCTTCCAATGTCGGCAGTTGAAGGTCCCATAGTTCTTTACGTTTAGTCGATATATAGCTGTTATACCCGGCGTCTGCGATACACTTGCAGAAGTTCTTTAATTCCTCAACATTGTGTACACCGAAAATGAGTTTGCAAGCTGCAATCGGTAGTGTTTTGTTTTTCTTCGTTTTCTTTTGCTGCGATAATGGATATGCAAAACTGGCACGTAAGTCTACTTTTATTTTTCTATTATTGACAGTTTTGAATTTTCTTTTGTATTTCGAATTCTTACTGTGACATTTCAGATCATTTGCTTTATTAGTATGAATTTATAATAATAATAATATAATAAAAATATTCCTGTTAAATTTATTAATTGTAAAACTTAAATAAAAGCGATAGAATCAATTAGAACGCAAATCATTAATTTTATTTATCGGTACTTTTACTATTTATTGATTCAAAATATTCACTCTATGAAAAATAATAACAAACCGTCGCCGTCGTATGAAAACAGATTGAAAAGGAACACCAATTGCTAGTAGAATCTGCACTTTGGGAACCATTTATTTTCAAACTTTTTTGAAAAACGCTATGGAGATGTTCCTATACTTTGCATTGTTATACGTTTATAAATCAACCCACTGACCTATAAATAGTCCGACGCCCAAACTAAGAATGAATAACAACTCGACTGGGCAGTGATTATCCCTTCTGAAGTGTATTTTCCCATCCGAATATTTTTTTTAACATTTTGACTGATGCACTACGTTCGGACGAGCTAGTATCTTAGTTGATGGACTTAGAGAATAGATCCTGCCTTAACGCTTTTACTGATAAGACCACCCATTGTACAATTTTTACATTCATATTTGAAATTAGTATAGTGTACATAGTTAAAAGTATTAAAGTGATGCGGATTTTGACCGGTATGTGTGTATGTTCATCTTCAACTTAAACTACTTATGATAATTTGACATATGAGATATCATTGCAAGTGTCTTGATGGTCTGCGGCTATGTGACGTTACATTAAATGAATATGGCGCCCTTTAGAAGCCATTAAACCATGAATGAAAAAGATTATTAATGATGATGGTATAATTAACAATTTTTTTTCCTTTGTTGGGTATCAATTGATAGGCTCAATAAGGACATTTCAAAAATGTATCCAATTCAACTCCAAAACAATAAAAAAAAAATAACTACGCGAAAAATCACGTTCTAAAAAGTATGGAACCAGAAAATAAGTAATAATAAGTATGGAGTTATCCTGTGGGGAAATAGTACGGACGCACCTGCATTATTCACTCTACAGAAAAAAATGATTAGAATTTTAATAAATATCAAAGTTACAGACTCGTGTAAATCTCACTTTAAAGACCTAAAAATATTAACCTTACCTAGCCTCTACATACTTGAAATTTGTAAATTTGTACGAAAATATCCGCAATTCTACACTAAAAGAGGAGAAATCCAAACAAAAATTGCACTTAAACATAATAGCAGGTTAAACATACCCACGTCGCGATTAAAAATGCACTCCTCTAGTACTTTTGTTATGTCTATTAAAATATACAATAAGTTACCGGAATACATCAAAAGTATAAATAAAAATAATATCTTTATCAATAAATTAAAACAATTTCTAATAACCAAAAGCTACTACACTATTGACGAATATTTTAGAGACAAATTTCAACAACAATAAAAACCATTTTTAAATAATACCTAAAATGCATAAATAATATTTAATTTATTGTAATTGTTTATAATGTAATTCGTGCAATACACAATTAAAAAGATAAATAAATATAACTTAAAACCAAATATATAAATACCATAAAAGCAAATAATTCTATTTAAATTATACTATTTTATTTTAAAATTTATTGCTTTCTTAACAAAAAGCGCCTTCATCCTCTCTTCTATTAAAAATTAACTTTGCTGTGCCCGACAGGGTCCATAATTGATTCGATGTTTTGACATACTAACTGTTATATGTACACATTATGGAATGCAATAAAGTATTGAGTATTGAAATATTCTCATGTGATAGCTGAAGACCCATTTTCATGATTCATACCTACGTGATTTTTCAGTAGTCAGGTTTTAATTTATAAACTAACTTTTTTTCTTTTTTTTTGTGGGTGGGAAATCATCAAATGATGTCTCCCGGTCTTGGGTGGAGCGGAAGGGTGTATCAGACTTTTACTGATTAAAACCCACCTTTGTTCCTTCAGTTGCCCATATGCCAGGGTCGCGGTATCTAAACTTACTTTATTATTCTATTATAAAGTAGATAATTACTATGGATAATCGAGAAGAGCACGAAAATTCACGGTCGGGTTAGTGCCCATCAGTTAATTACATACAGCTAAAGCACTTATGGAAACGTAACCAGAACGGCTTCTTGGCCCAGATCCATACTAAACTCAGATTCAACTTCGATTACAAGTGAATTTGATGCGGTGGAAGTCGAGGAAGGCTTTTCCAGGGTCGTAATTCAAAAAGTTTATGGATTTAAAATCTAGCCTTAACTATTTTGGGCCAATATTGGCAATAAGTCACATTATTGGAAGCTGTTCTATGTAGCTAGACATTTTATCGCAAACTGTTTCTATACTAATATGTATTATAAAGTTGTAAATTTTGTAACTTTATCTGTAGGGGTATCTTCAGAGCTACAGATCCGTTTCCGAAAGTCATAGAAAGAGTACAGAAATTGAATAAGGACGAAATCGCAGGCAGAAACTAGTACCTCTTATTATTCGAGGCAGGTTTGGTTTTTTTTACATTGATTATAACTTTTTTCTAAAACAGAAAACTGTACTGTGTGGTGCCGGACGTAAAAGATAGCAGTAGCACCATCCCATTTCTTCTTGTGAATGTCTTGCATTCTACCACCATACTGCGATCGCCAACTCGCCTACCAAGCGTGGTGATAAATGAAAAACCCCCCAAATTGGGGGAGACCTATGTCTAGCACAGACGTCTTTTGGCTGAAATGGGTTTAATTTTTTGCGCGGAACCCTTATTATTTTTCTACTATCTAATCTGCCAGTGTCTAGTCAAAATCAGTCCAGCCTTTCCGGAGATAAGCCCAATAAATCAAACTGACCAAAACATTTAATACTATTTTATTTTTAAAATACCATACACACTTTTATTTAATTTAGTAAAAAGCTGTGAATTTGATATTACAATAATAAACTTTAGGTTTATTTATTAGTATATGTATTTATGGAAGATTTTAATAGATAAAAACAATGAGAAAATCTAAACGATGTTGAAGATATATAAAACCGGACTACTCTAAAAAGTTATATAAAGTCATCTTGAGAACCTCTTTCATGTTTCGTCGGTAAAACATTATAAAATTCACGATGCAAAAAAGCAAAAGTTAGAGATTTTTACTGGCCTATAGATTCCATCCATTGAACTTGACTGCATAATTAATTAAGTATTTAAACATTAAATTAAAAATATATAGAGTGTAAGGTCAAATTAAAGTTACTAGTGATCGCCCATTGGTCGAACTTCGACCGTAATTCATTTGAATAGAAATACATTATTAAATGAAAAAAAATATATATAATAATAAATATAGTCAAATTGTTGACGCTGTACTACTGTGGAGAGGGTTCGCTGGCGGGATGGTGATGGCCAGGACCAGGACGTAGGTGTAATGAGTAAAGAATACTTCTTCAGGACTCTCTTCTTTATTTTCTTAATACTTCTTAACTGCTGGATATGGAATGAATTATCACAGAAAGCTCTGTTTTTATAGAATTTTCCCTATTATTTTTAATTAACTAAGACAGTTCAAAATGTCATAATTATAACCAGCCTCTACAATCTATGACCAGCCTGTACAATCGTGAGGCATACAACCTCTAAAGTTTGCACACGACACTAAGTTTTGTACGGGAAACTTACTAATGCCATACTTGACACTCCCCATAAAACCACAAAAATATTTCTTATAAATCTAAACAAAATTCCTATCGTCGCTAATACAAATAATATTAAAGACAAATATTCTCGATATGATCAAAGATTTAAAAAATGAAATAGGTTATATATCTATAAATTAACTTATTACCTTAGCTTATTACCTATGGTTATACTTGACACTTGACATTCAGTAAGACTATAGACACAAAATATTAAAGACATGATTCTCTATGCATGTGTGTATTGAATACACGGTAATGAATAGTAGTGTGTGTAACGTGTTATTTAATGAAAATAATGCATTTTTACGCATAATTAAAAAAAAATATTAGCATTCGTCACTTCTTCTCTGTATAAGCTATAAGTGTGCGAAATTTCATACTCCTCCGTCCGCCCAATTTGCGTAAAAAGGGATCCAAAGTTTTCGCTTCACGTATTAATATATAGATTTAAGTATACGTCAAATTAGACAGACAAGGTCAGTCTTTTTCTATTTTTACTCAATTCTGTTTTGAAAGTTAAAATTATTCTTATTAAATAATACGATCCTTGTGAAATGCGTTCCTTGCGAAGCATGTGTGGTGTGACTATGAATTATTATAGGCTAGGCTATATTATAGGCTATAATAGGCTGAGGAATGATGTGACAAGACAACGGTGTGGTTTGAGAAGATGTAGTGACAAAAATTTAAAAAAGTATGCTTAGATTGCTTGGTCATATTGAGAGTATGAATGAAGGACGGCTTACAAAAGGTATTTACAAGGCAGATGTGAGTGGAAACACTGGGAGGGGACGCCCTAGGAGGATATATTATTGGTGATGTTTTTCAGAAAGCTCAGGTGCGTAGTACCTAGTTGCAACCGGCGCGGCGTGACAAAAAAAATCATTCAAATCGGTCCGGTTCAGTGACATACACACGTACAGTAGAATTATTAATTATTTATTTTTATTTATTTATATAAATAAAGATAGAGAAAATTTAATTTAGAGGAAAGGTTGGGTTGGTGAAATTACTACTTCGATTAGGTTCTTTTTAATGTTTTAGCCAAAGAAGAAGGATGTAACGAGTTAATTACATTCATGGTTTTTTTTTTCGGAGGTTATTTAAATTTAAATAAGAATGAATAATTAAGTATTAATAATTTTAACTTCCCTGTTATTGTAAAGTTGCCCACACAAAATAATATTATGATACGTATTTAACGACCGATTTTTGCCTTAACTATACGGCTTGTTGGGTTAATTATAGCATTAAGTACAACCAGTTAAATACTTAAAAACAATTCAATAGAAAAACAGAAATTAAGAGGTTAATATACTTTTTTTGGTAGGACATCATCAAATAACATCTCCCACTCTGGGTCGAGCGAAGCGTGTCAGACTTTTACTGACTAAAACCCACCCGTGTTTCTTCAGTTGTCTATGCCAGGGCCACGGTACCTCTTTCGAACATTTCAGCGACCATACTACGTATACCTACAGTACAACTTATAACATAGCTACATCCAATGTTATTTATGCAATTATAGATTGTTAGATATGTTTTTTAGGGATTCGTACCTCAAAAGGAAAAAAATGGAACCGTTACAGGAAAGATCACGACAAAAAGTCAAGACCCTTTTTCTCAGACACCGGCGGAGGTATCAAGTCGAAATTATTATAAAAAACGAGAGTCACCGGTCCCTTGCAGGTCTTAAAAAATCAAACTTCTAAGTCAATGCAATAAAAATTATACTGACGATCATCAGTTTTGTTATCTAAACTTCTAATCTAAACTAATATTATAAATGCAAAAGTAAATCTGTCTGTCTGTCTGTTTGTCTCGCTGTCCTGCTAAAACTACTGAACGGATTTAAATGAAATTTGGTACACAGATAGTTTAGAGCCTGAAAGGACACAGGCTGCTTTTTATCCCGGTAGTATGTTTCCGCGGGATATTTTCCGACCTCCACGCGGGCGAAGCCGCTGGCAAAAGCTAGTGTTGAATCTAATAAAAAATATATAACAATAAATGTGGCCGTATTTTGTTACGGACCGTAGATTTACGTATTTAATAATAGTTACTACTCGCAATCAATTAATTTACATAGGTACTTCCCGTTGGTTGACCTAGAATCATGAAATTTGCCGAGAAGCAAGGTCTCACAGAACAAGTAAATAAAAATCTGTTGGTTGGTCTGTTTGTTGTGTTTAAATTACAGTATTATTTTTCTTTTACTATTACACACGTTTTCTACATCTCTTTGTATATTCTTTCCTATTGCAGGTATGCTGGAAGACATTTCTATAGAAATAAGCATTACCTTCAAGTACATATTTTTCTGTTCCTTTCTTCGTGTCTATTTATATGTGTGCATAGATGGTTTAATAAATAAAATAAATTTAATCAAATTATCCAATTACAAACGTATATATTTGCATTTGGAGAATCGACCGTGACGTACGAGTATATCTATGTATGGGAGAACATCTTTCAAATTACAAAGTTGTTTTTTTTTTTTTTGATAAATTTATCCCAACTACGGAACCCATCATTTGTTTGGTCTGATACTCACTTGGATGTTTTTTCTTACTTAATCTAACTAGGTGTTGCTCATTTAGCATTGCACAAAATGGGGTTTATTTCAGGTCCGATTGAATACATGCAATTATAAAACTTTGTAAAAAAATTAATAAAAAAACATAAAAAGAGCTTGAAGTAATAGAAAATGCTCTCCTTAAAAATCTTTTAAAAGTTAAAATCTCTTAAAAATTAAAAAAATAAGGACTCATTTTTAAATTACTATGGCAGACGCTTCAAAGTCACTCTGCTCTTTATTAAAAAACAAATCAAGATAATATCTACTACAACAAAAGTAGATATAATCTTAGTTAGAATGTGAATAAAAATAGTGAATGTATAAGCCAACTTGTGGGCCGAAAACATTGAACTTCGTATTTTGCAAGACTTAATAACCTAACGGCTTTCTTGAATAATGAATTTAAAGTACCCTTACTGATTAATATCTATTTTAATTCTCTAATGTGATCTCAGTAATATTTTGAGTACATTTAACATACATATTTCAATCTCTAATCTGCTAATCTTTACACAGTATATCGTCCCCGTAGTTGGAAAATTAAATAACTCTGATTTTGTAGTTCTGAGATAAACGCGATTTAGTGTTTTTTTTTTTTCAGTTAATGTACATTTGTTACAAAATGTGAGACAATTTTAACGTCGGTAACTTGATATTTTGTGGACCTGATTACCTTTTACACATATTTATAATGCATGGGAAGATAAATGCGATGCTTTGGACATCTTTTGTGATTTATCTAAAGCATTCGATTGCGTTCTTCATGAAACTTTAATCAGGAAACTCCGCCACTACGGGATCCGGAACAGAGCTCTGGATCTTCTTACTTCATATTTGAGTAATAGGATTCAGAGTGTCGATGTCAATGGAAAAAGGTCTCCCGGATCTATCGTAACAATGGGAGTCCCACAGGGCTCAATTCTTGGTCCTTTTTTGTTTCTTATTTATATTAATGACTTGCCTTACCTTATAAAAGATAATCATGATATAGTTTTGTTTGCGGATGATACTTCACTTTTGTTTAAACTTAAACGTCAGCAAGTGGATACTGACGATGTTAATAGCGCGATCTCAAAAGTAGTTCACTGGTTCAATGTAAATAGTTTGCTTCTTAATGAAAAAAAAAACCAAATGCATTAAGTTTACGCTACCTCACGTTAGGCAAGTGAAAACGAATGTGTTGGTGAAGGGCGAAGAATTGAATCCTGAAGATAGCACTGTATTCTTGGGCCTAACTTTGGATGCCAAGCTTCAGTGGGGCCCGCATATAGATAAATTGTCGAAAAAGCTAAGCTCCGCTGCATACGCTGTTAGAAAAATCGCTGTCGGAATTTAACTGACATAGAGACAGCCCGTTTAGTGTATTTTGCCTACTTTCATAGTGTAATGTCGTACGGTATTCTGTTGTGGGGAAATGCCGCCGACATTCAGACTATCTTTGTCTTGCAGAAAAGGGCTGTTCGATCAATTTATAAATTAAGCCCGAGACACTCATTCAGAGAGAAATTTAAAGAAATTAATGTAATGACTGTGCCTTCACAGTATATTTTTGAAAATCTTTTATATGCCCATAAGAATATTAATTTTTTTTTTTTTAATTCAGTGATATCCATAATATAAATACTAGGAATAAACACAAATTTGTTGTACCTTCAACAAGGCTCAAGAAAATAGGTGGCTCATTCAGATGTCAATGTATACGCTTTTATAATAAACTTCCAAACCATGTTCAAGATCTAAGTCTCAATAAATTCAAATCTTTCACTAAACGTAAGTTGTGCCAGAAAGCCTTTTATACTGTAAAACATTATATTGAAGACAAAAAAGCTTGGGATTAAGCTGCTCCAATTTTTTTATTATAATTATACTGAATGTTTTTTTTTTATTTTTATTATTATAAATTTGGAAATATACACTTTGACATTTGATTATTGTTTACACTATGACATGAATGTATACTTTCAGAAGTATAATATTATTATTATTATTTAAGTGATTTTGAATGTAAGGACTATGTAGGTGATGTTTGTTTTTTTTTATATCTCTCTTACTCAGTCCATTTAAATGATAATCTGGCAGTTTGAGTACTTAATGCGGCCTACCAAAATGTCCTTTCTTTGGTATTGTTCGTCGAATCTTTGTGCTCCTTATGTTCCGAGTTGAGCTGCAAGATTACTGACAAATGCGTGCATTGACTGGACAGGTCCACTCAATCTGTATGGTTCTTTCCTCAAAAGACCATTTCAGACACCCCCATGTACATGGTCCTCAAATGATCAGACCGGGACTATTTCCTGATTTTATATACACATTGACATTGATGAATTTTACTTATACAATGACATGAATATTTACTTTTAAAGTATTATATTGTTTTAATTACCTATTGTAAATGTGAAGACGAAGTGGGTGCTCTTTTTTTTTGGTTTTCTTTTCTTCTAATTTAATTTTTTACATTGTCTGGCAGTTTGAGTAATTTGTGCGACCTACACAAATGTCCTTTCGTTGGTATTGTTCGTCGAATCATTGACCTCCTAAAGTTCTGAGTGGAGCTACATGATTACTGACAAATGCGTGCACTGATTGGACAGGTCCACTCAAGCTGTGTGTTCTTTCCTTAAAATACCACTTCAGACACCAATCCACATGGTCTTCACATGATCTGATCAAGATTATGTCTGGACTTTAAAAGAGACTGTGACCTCTGAGTTTGTTTCGGCGTTTCTTCTCAGAGTAGTCAGATAGGAAATGCCGACCTCATCTAGTTTAAAAAAAGAATTGATTGACGTGTAAAAGTGTTTGTACAAACCTACTTGCAAAAATAAAGTCATTTATCATTTACATTACGCTTTAACAAACTGAACTCAACCTTTAACTATAACTAAATAACAAATAAAAAATCAAGTTGTTTAATTTTGCCACAACTGTTATTTATAACGTACTACAATTATCTACTTATTTCGGCTACTTATTTAGTTTTCCTACAAACTAATTACATTTGGTAGAGTAAAATTTGGTGAAATAAATGCAGTTATTGAATTTATCAAACTCGAAATATTTTGAAATGTAAAATTTAATATAAAATAAAAGTTGTTTTATGATATTAATAAAGTTATATTCAGGAAGAAATAGAAAAGTACAATAAAATTTAGAAAAACTGTATTGTAATCAGATACTTATCTTACCACAAACTTAAAAAAATAAACAAAATTACACCAATTACAACAAGTGGAAACAAATTAACTTAAAGTATTCTTTCAAATCAAAACAGAAAATAATTTGAACCCAAAATATAACATTATGGCTCTAAAATCAGACCTAATTATAAAAGACGTACTTAAGTAGTAAGTAAAAAAACTATGAAAAACTTAAAATAGGTATCAATTAGAACTAAAAAAGTAAGTATATAAGTTTGTATCAAATCAAAACATAATTAAAACAGTGCTATAATCCTATTAAAAAAAATTAAAATAAAAAACTAAAAATTAAAATTGTTTGCACCTAAGCCATAGGTCAGTATTCAACTAAAAAATGAACACCAAAATAAAGGTACAGCAATCATTATAAAACTTTCAAACGACTCAATTCAACTAAAAATATTTCGTAATAAGGTAAGTAAAACCCAACATATAAAACTCAAAACTCAAACAATAATATGACACTAATCAGGTACATGAAGTACACCAATCAACAACTTATTCTAATATCAATTTACTTAGAACTAAAAATACTTTCATAACAAAATAAAACATAATTTAAATTCAAAACAATTGAAATGGCTGTACCTAATCAATACTTAAATGTAAACTTGTAAAAAAGACATAAACATAGGTATTTCCACCCATTCATTCAAACACAGCGTAAATCCCTTCAAAGTTAGAGTGAACAGGCTCCTTCTGGGTAAGCTCACTCCATCGTAGACTTTGTCTCTGTCATCTCTGACCAAGACTAGAGTCAAGAGCAAACACATCACAAAAAAAGTATAATTTAAAATTAAATAACAAATGTATTAAAAAACATGACTCTAAAAATAAACATTACGTTAATTTAACAATGTAAAAACCCAATTGTAAAATCGTTTTACTCATGCTGTTAGGGTTTAAAAGTTTAGTTTAGTTTTCAGCAATATGTAGAGCAAGGGGCCAAAATAAGCTTACTCATCGACTTCAGATGAATCAGTGGAGCGTGATGGACCCTAGTCTTCGTTTGAACATGGTAAACTGTTTGATTGTCTTATTTTTGTCCTAAAACAATAAGAAGCAATAATATAGTAGGTATTTAATGAGGAAACAAGTAAAATAATAATCATGTGACAAGAGTTTATGCAGTCAAATTTGTCAAGTCAAGTCAAGGCACATGTTTGGTCATCAAGCTTAATAAGCCTCGGAATTCGCCAACTTTGAAACGGTTAGATACATTAGGTATCTAGGTTGGTTAAGTCACTTAGGTAATAATGCCAGCCATACAACAAGAGTTAGGTACTTAAAACGGGACCACTCCTAAGAACTATCTGAGCACCTAGTAAACAAAACCGCCTAGTAAACAAAACAAAAAAAATCTATTTGTTAACTAAAAATATTTTTTTTGCTATAGGTACCTTTTTTATGGGGTGGTAAAATCATCAAATGAGTCCTGCCGCCCTGGGCGGGGCGGGAGGGACTGTCAGACTTTTACTGACTAAAATCCACTCTGTTCCTTCGGTTGCCCTTTGCGTTCCGGGGCCATGGTATCCTGTTAAGACAGTCTCGCGACCCCGGCAGGCATTTGGCCCTATTGGGCCCCGTCAGTTTGCTGACAGCTCTTTGAGGCGCGCGTGGAACACTACGCGCCGTCGACCCGGGCTTGGGTCGTGATCGGACGACGAGCTACCCATTGCTCGCCGTCCGCAAGCCCGCGCCTACGGTGGCCGGTAATCGCTTTGCGACGTCCGACGCGCCGGGCGTCTTCCGCGGCGGCTGAGTCGTGAGGTGGAGGATGTCCTCCTCCTCACGTGTTCCGCCTCCTCCTTTGCTAGCGTAACTGCTTCGCAGAAGAAGGTGACTGCTTCCCATTCCCCCTCGCTCCGTAACATGGCCTGAACCAGTGCCGGATGCGAGAGGTCGCCGCCGCCTATCGCCTCCGTGAGGACACGGTGGTGCTCCGCCCAAGCTGGGCAGACCTCCACCATATGTTCCAACGTGTCCTCCGGGCGGTCCACACAGTGGTGACACCCGGGCGTATCCTCCCGCTGAATCCGATACAGGAACCTCCCGAAACAACCGTGTCCGGTGAGGACCTGCGTCAGACGGAAGGTGAGGACGCCGTAGCGCCTATCCAGCCACTCCTCAAAGAGGGGTCTTACCGCCGCGATTGCGGCGTGCCCGTGCTATAGGTACCTACTAATGTTTTTCTGCTGCAAATTATTCGATAATTGATTTAAACGTAGGTACCCTACGTAGTTTCACTCTTAAAAGAATATGTAACGAAAATACCCAACAAAAAACAATTTGTGTGACAAGCTAAAAGTAACCTTAATTCTTCAACTTAAGAGTCAAAATTCCAATGAAAGCAGAAGAGTTATCAACTTCTCCCACAACTCAAAATGATTGATATTCAAACTCGCATAAGGGAGGAAAAATAAATATCAGTACATAGTTATGGCATATTATTATTAATTAATGTTGTTCAAACGTTCTTACGGTTAAGAAAGGCGTACTTAATCGTATTATTTCTAATTTCTTAATTTAATTTGCAAAAAAATTGTTCCAAATTATCGTAGGTACATACCTCAGATGAATCTTCTTTTGACACATTTTCACCATAAATCTACCTCGCGAATCCATTATTGGTCACTCTGACGTCAACGCAATTGAAGTTCACGTATATTAGACTAAAACGCACGACACGCGAGCGATGCATCAAACCGCACCCGCTCACCCCCGCGCTCTCCGTCGTCGTTCCCGATCAGAATATTTCGCGCCAAATTCTCTTAAAAATTTAATGATAACTTTCCTCAGGTGCATTTTGTTTTATGGCAATTATAAACAACTTAATTTATTTAATTTTATTTGCCTAGTATCTTATAATTAATCATTATCTAGTTGTAGAAGAAATAGATAACATCAAGTATTTATAAATTAAGTACGTTATATCAGAATTCTGAATAGCAGAATTAAATAAATAGAGTTATTTAGTTTTCCTAGAACTTAGTTAGTTTTGTGAAAGAATTTTGAAGTTGAGGAAAAATTCAACAACTCACGTTATTTAATTTATTTGACATTCAACTTATCATTGACCACAGTTATTGATTTATTTACTGAGTTATTTATTTTTCTTTAAAAAAATAGTGTTTGTCTGAAGATATTTATTATTCCATCTGTCCGACAAAAATGGCTATATTTTTGGAACGGAATAAGATACGAAAACGCCTGTAAGGCTCAAATATGCGGCATGTTTTAGGTGTTTTGAAAATAGGGAAAAGTCAATATCGCCAAAATTGGACTTATTTAATTTTCCAACTACGTACGGGGACGATATAACAAAGTTGCTTCCCGCGTTTGTACACACGGCTACCAATCTATACATTTCCAGTTTCAACTGACCTCGCATTGTATAGGCTATTCGTATAATGAGAAGTCAAATTATACTGGAAATATACTTGGTGGATAGTATGCTTACGCCGAGAGCAGCAAACACTGCGTTACGTGCCACAGGAGTTGATAGACGCTACTGAAAATGCTAAGCTCGTAGCCAAATTCTGGGCTAACTCTATATAGATTGCTACCGATACGCTAAGAAGAAGTAGACTGGAAATGTATAGCTTGATTTGTCGCCATGCGTACGTTTGGAACTTCGCAACGGATTGTAATGCAGTTTTCTTCAATGGATAGCGTGATTCAAGAAGAAGGTTTATATATATAATATGCCGGCAAAGCCGCTGGCAAAAGCTAGATAAAACACTAAGATAATAAAGCATTGAAGTAAATAGATGATTAAGGAGGGTTATGATTTTATATGTATACAGAGTCAAATAAAATTAGCTGGCAATATTACCGACGTTTTTGGTATCGATATGTAAAAGGAATGAAACTAAAGAAAACATTGTTTTTAATTTCGGAATGTCAATTCCCATAATCGATCAATTGTTTTTTGTAATTTTTCGTAGGACACAGATATTTTTACCGAATTTCCAAAAATATTATCAGTCGTCGGATGCCTTACATTACTTGCCTGTGTCATTTACTTCGTTTTTAATAAAGTTGCAATGAACAAAAATATTTTTATTATATTTTGTTACTATGTCTTGTTTTGTGTCGGTAATTTTTTTATTTACTTAAAAACCTTTCATAATGATATGTTTTATTAGATTTCAGTCAATAGGAATCATTCCTTAAACGTATCCTTTATCTTAGAAAAATGTAGTAAGAATTAAAAAGTATTAAAAAAAATGTAAAATGCAGCGTTGTAGCGCTTCCATAATAGTAAACAAAGTCTGATTTAAGGCTCCCGCAGACCCGATGCGACAGAACGACGTAACTCAAATAGATCAATTTCCATGAAGTTTTCATAGAAATTGAAATAATGTAATGTGTCTAATGTATTTCATTAAGTTACTGGGCCCAGTGCAAGTAGTTTGACTTACTAATTATGACTTACAACAACAACAACGACAACTGTCCCGTTGGACTTGTGGTCACTAGCGCAACTGCTGAGCGTGGGGCAGGACCCCACGCTTCGATTCCCAGGTCAGGCAAAGTGTTATTGGGTTTTTCCATTAGGAATTCTTAATAACAGGAGTTTGAAAGTTGGCGGTGTGTCACCCCCGTGCCTCGGAAAGCGCGTTAAGCCGTTGGTCCTGCGCCTGATCTCTCCCCGGTCGTGTCGGATTGCTGTCCCATCGCACTATGAGAGTGAGGAAAGAGTGAGTTCCCCTGTGTCTACGCATACAGTTGTGGACTATAATATTTCCCGCGCCAATGTCTTGTCTACGTTGAGATTGGCCGCCATGGCCAAAATACGGTCTGGAGTACTATATACTACTCCAGACCGTATTTACGACTTATACTTTACGACTTACAAACCACTTTTTCATTACAGCGGACTTCATTCATCCCTGCAACGATACATCCAGAGAGTGTCTTGTAAAAGCAACGCAAGATGCTATCCCAGAGTTCGTCAAAGGCATGCCAGAGCTTGGAGTAGCTGTCCTGGATCCCTTCACTATTAAAAAGCTATCCGTCCCGCTCAACGGGCTAACATTCACCTTCTACGATGGAAAAGTTACAGGATTCAGGAACTGCATTGTGGATGATGTTGTGTGAGTATTTTTCTTATGTGTGTAGTCGTGAGTTCAGACCCAAGCAGGCGCTTTATTTCGTTTAAATTATTTCATCACCACTGCTCTCAAAACGGTGAAGGAAAACATCGTGAGGAAACCGGCATGTCTTTTTTTTTGTGGGTGGGAAATCTTCAAATGAAGTCTCCCGCTCTATGGTGGAGCAAAAGGGCCTGTCAGACTTTTACTGACTAAAACCGGCATGTCTTAGAACCAAACATTCGAAGACATGTGACATCTACCAACCCGCACTGAGCCTGCCTGTTGGATTATGACCCACTTCCTCTCACTGAGAGGAGGCCTGTGTCCCAGCAGTGGAAACATTATAGGGTTACTGTTGTGTTATGATAAGGCTTCAATAGAAATGTTTTAAAAAACATATCAGACCACCAGGTCAATTATCGTAATTAAAAACGTTCAAAACCTTGTCGCAGTCTTACCTCGGCAATGATAAAATGCTAAAAACTTGTCAAAAATGTATGGAAACTTAAGGTATTTTGACAGGTTGATACTGAGGATCATACTGTTCTTAACATTATGAGAATTTCCCTTAAGTTCGATGTTGGACATTTGACTCAAAAAATCCTTTGTTCTTAAACATAACGTATTGTAGAGAATTGTTCCACTTATCAATTAAGAATAACAGGTTTTCAGTAGCCTGAGCCTTGACAGCCATAATGACATCCATGCGGATCAGTTGGTGAAGTTATGCTACACTTGCTGCAGTTGGTCCGTGGATGGGGGTGACCCTCTTTACATATGAAGACGTCTCTGCTACTGCGTGCTTCGGAAAGCACGTTATGCCGTTGGTTCCAGCATTTGTGAACCTTTGGCAATCATTACGAGTTGTCAGAATACCATACCAATGGGTATCGGTTGTGGTGGTTAGAGAGGTAGTCGCTACATGTAAAATACTTGTACTATATCCGTATCCGATTATACTGGAAGCCGACACAAACAAAATTAGGAAAAGGCTAGGCAGATTCGGATTTGTATAGAAAGAAGCCTTCCTAGACGCATAACAATGAGAACAGCGGTGGCCCAGTGGTAACGGCCCCGACTTACAAGTTGTAGGTCGTGAGTTCGAGCCCAGGCAAACGCGCTATACTTTGTTTAAATAATTTCATCACCACTGCTCTCAAAACGGTGACGGAAAACATCATAAGGAAATCGGCGTATCCTAGAATCAAAAAATTCTAAGATATGTGACATCTACCAACCCGTACTGGACCCGCGTTTTAGATTACAGCTCGCTCCCTTTCGAAGAGTGGACGCTTGTGTCTCAACAGTGGGAATAATATAGGCTGAATATGTGTGTTATGCAGACAGATCAGGTTTCCAGTAGCTAGAAAACTTCCTAGATGCATAAAAATGTCTTGAAAATTTTCTTTATTTTTAACAGCACTGACTAACATAAAAGTCTCGCCCTCTATGACCTCTGATTGCAATCGATATACAGAATTATGTTTATATCTGCATTTATAAGTCAAAGGGTCACACGTGCAAGACAGTGTCCTAAGATATTAAAACCAGGAAACTAAAATGAGGAAAATTGTGGAAACTTTAATGACCGGGTTTAAAAACTAGTTCTGAACACAACAAAGTAGGAAAATTGTGCTTAATTGACGGTTGTATGAATGTTATGTATGTTTACTTTACCTGTTTTACAATGACTGTATCAATTTTTTTCTTACTTAGTATTCTGCTTTGAATCTTATTGCGAGAATAATGCTCAGTTTTGAATCCTGATGTACAACGTGTTTGTTATAAAAATATTAGCCGTCTCTATACTTTGAGTAAAGCATTTGTATGGGATATTTGATGATAATTTTAGGGATTACGATGGCACGTACGAGGCCCCTTTGAAAAAACTGTTCAGGTTGAACATTTGTCACATTCCCTTAAATGTGTTTTTTTTTTTATCTATTTCTACTTTTTGTGTCCATGGTACTCGTACACCTTTTAACTAAATAGCTTGAGGCTTGTAGGTGGCCAAGTTAATTGTGGCTACAGTGGCATCCTTTATTATGTGTGGCTGGTGATTGGCACCAGCACCTCGACCTAATAAAGGATTACTGCAGCACTTAGGACTCTCCAGCTCCTCTATTATTGGGTGTGTCAATAATCCACCACTTCGACAACATGCGTCTGCAGCGGCCTACTTGGTAACACAATCAATGAGACCTTTCCATATAGGCAACTGCAGATTACGCTCAGAAGGCCAATGCTCCAGGGTTTAACGAAGTCCGGTAGTGGATGCTTCTCTTCCCACAATTTGCTTCTCACACTGGGAGGTTTGTTCTGGATCGCCTGCATAGAGCTTAAGGACGTCTTACGACTTTTAAGCCTGCTCTGGGTCGTTGTGTAAACGTAGAGAGGATATAGGGAATCGGATTCTTGGTACTTGTTTTTCTAACGCGCATTCGATATTTCTAATACATGCTGTAGATAGACAGATTTTGGTCGTATGTAAATCAAAACGTGCATCTGCGCTTTGTTATCTGGTCTATGGTAAAAAGTGAAGACATAAATACTGAGGTATACCTATTAAAGTAGGTATTATTAAATCTGGCATTGTATATATAAAAATAACTTAATCTTGAGAACAATTAAGTTATTATCTAACTCGTTTCCTTAACTAAAGTTGTTTATTATTATTTATTCTTAATTTTAGAAATAAGCTGATTACCCGTGGTCATAAATTTGGATTTAATATCAAAATCCATTAGAAAGACGTAATTCAAAATTTTGAACTTAATTGGAAAACTAGTTACTTAATTAACTAATCGTTTATCGAACTGGTCTACTTTTACGTAAAACGCTAACTCTCACTAAAATTCATATTTGATGAGAGTGTGTTTCATCATCAGAATCATTTCAACCGAGAGACGTATTTCTTTTTTCTTCAAAGAAATATCTAAACAAAAACAGTTTATCCCGTCGGCCATTGCTATTTTCTCAAGCTTTCTTTTTCGATTGCAAATGAGTTCACTACTAGCTCCTTAGATTGAAGCGGACCGGAGCAATGAACTGCAAAAGGCAAATGGAGTCTAAATTAAGTGTCCTACACCGAACAATCTATAGTTTAGATAAGACTGTGATTAACTGGAGCTTAGACCTAATGCCTAAGGGCTTGTGTCCAAATTAGGATTATCAACTACATAGTAAAGATTTTTTTTTTAACAAATTTAATCAGAATCATCTGGGGTTAGCAATCTGTCCACCTTTTTTTATAAAAGGAATTTGTGGCTTAATTACGATATTCGATCCGAATTTTAGGTTTGACTAGGCTTGCCGTAGTTAACTACGTATAGCCAGTTCATGGATGAGTGAGCAATCTCAAAGACGTCCATCCGTACCTCGGAGAGCACGTTAAATTTACTGGTACAGTTATCTATACTATATTACTATATTAATATTATAAAGCTAAAGAGTTTGTTTGTTTGATTGAACGCGCTGATCTCAGGAACTACTGGTCCGAATTGAAAAATTATTTTTGTGTTGGGTAGCCTATTTATCGAGAAAGGCTATAGGCTATATAACATTACGCTACAACTAAGAGGAGCGGAGCAGTAATGAAAAATGTTGCAAAAACGGGTAAAATTTATTCCTTTTGAGAGTTTCCGTTGCGTGCGCTGCGTAAACGGTTAAAGTAACGCAAAAATCATGTATGACGGAATTGTTCCTTTTAAAAAGTTCTAAAAAAAAGTCCGCGAGAGCATATGTCTATCTTTTAAGGTTGACTCACTATAACTCAAAAGGAGCGAGCAGCAAAGAAAAATGGACGAAAACTAGCAGGCAAATCGATGCGACGGGAAGGGTCAGGGGAGCAAAAATTTGACGCGGACGAAGTCGCAGGCAGAAGCTAGTTATGATATAAAATACCTTCCTAGGATATACCTTACCGTCGATCTTCACAAAATTATACCCAAATGTAATTAACTTGTAGTTCAATAATGGAGCCAGACTAAAGCTGACGAGTTTGTATGCTTTTTTTGTTTGCTTGTTTGTTTGAACAAGCTAATCCCTGGCACTTCCCATCGCAGCTTAAAAAATCTATAGGTAATGATAGCCCTACTCTTGAAAATGGTTATTAGTTTATTTGACATCACGCTCGGATCCTTGAGAGAAAGAAAGAAAGAATGACAAGCGAAAACGAAGCAATAGCACGGACACGCAATGCGATGCGACGGAATAAGTCTGGAAAACCACAAATTTCACATGACCGAAGTCGCAGCTAGTAATATCATCATTTATCAGCCCATTATTCGAGGAAAATACCTCTTTAATAAACCCCGATTACTAAGGGTGGATTGGCGATTTCAGATTTGTGTTATAATTATAGATGAATTTCCTAAGATGTTATGCAACGTCAGAGATCATAACAAAAACAAAAAGTTTAATGACACTTAATAGAAAAAGAGGTCCGTATACATTAACCGTGAGAACTAATCAAGTAGAACAGAAAAACACAGACATTGTTGATAATCGTTCTCTTGCTAATATTATAATAGTAAAAAACACTAAACTGTTGATAATTCTGAAAGGTTGGTAAGATAGTGAAGAATTTAAACTTGCTAGCAATGGACGAGTTATAAACTATTTGCTATGCCTGGAGCTTCACCCGCGTTAAAGTTAAAAATTATCCTAGGAAAGCGTACTGCTGCCATAAAAGTATCCCGCACATTAATACAAGTTAGATAGTTTTACTAACTGTGTGCCAAATTTCATCCAATTTCAGCCGTCTTTGAGTGAATGAGTATCAAACATCTAAACATACAAACTTTCACATTTATAATAGCACTTGATTTTGCCAACAGCTTTTCCGGCTGGAAGTCGGAAATTATAGATATAATTTCCGAATTCCAGCAGATACTATTACTACTGATAGATACTACTACTGGGATAAAAGTTTCATATGTTTTAATCCACGTTTTAAACTATCTGTATGCCAAAAATCAAAATACCGTCAGCCATTTTTTCGGGATTGAATAACAAACATCCATACATCCTTTTTTTTTTTTTTTTTTTTTTTTCAGGATGGGAAATCATCAAATGACTTCTCCCGCTCTGGGCGGAGCGGGAGGGCGTGTCAGACTTTTACTGACTAAAACCCACCCGTGTTCCATCAGTTGCCCATGTGCCTGGGCCACGGTATCACGGTATCCATACATCCTTACAATTACATAATACACTTTCACATTATAATATTAGTAGGCTAGCGGGATTTCACGTATAGTAGGTTTCTACTATACCTACTACCATACCATTCATATTTCTGCTATGCTAAATATATTTATTTTTCTACTAGGATGGTTGTTCAAATAAAACTGTAGAGATTTTCCTCATCACGTACATTCCTCGTTGGATCCGTTCATTAGCAGATTTTCAATCAATTATTTTCATTTTTCTAACTGATTTAGTTCTGTTAGCATATCTCAGTTTCTGCCGGCTTTCCATGAGACAAGGCAAAAACTACAAAACGCCTTGAATAACAGAGGGACAATTCTCGTAATTTTCAGTTTCAATCTGTCAGAAATACCTTTAGTTTATCTAAATTTTAGACAAATTTTTGACATTGAATGTAGCTGAGATGAGGTTTTAATTTTGAACATTTTTAATAATGCGGGAACTGGTATTCATATGTATTTTTTTTTTTTTTTTTTTTTTAGGATGGGAAATCATCAAATGACTTCTCCCGCTCTGGGCGGAGCGGGAGGGCGTGTCAGACTTTTACTGACTAAAACCCACCCGTGTTCCATCAGTTGCCCATGTGCCAGGGTCACGGTATCTCTCTCGAACAATCACGCGACCCCGGCAGGCATCGGTCCTAGTAGACCCCTACACTGCTGCTGAGCTGCTGACATCTCTTTGAGGCGCGCGTGGAACACTGCGCGCCGTCGACCCGAGCTTGGTCCTTACCGGGCGGCGAGCTACCCACTGCTCGCCACCCGCAAGCTCGCGCCTACGGTGGCCGGGAGTCCGCTATTGACTCCCGACGCCCGGGGCGTCTCCTCCTGCGGCGGCTAGGGACGTGAGGGCGCAGAGACTGCCACTCCCTCACGCGCCCCGCCTCCTCCTTCGCGAGCATTACTGCTTCGCAGAAGGAGGTGACGGCTTCCCATGCCCTCTCGCTCCGTACCATGGCTCGCACCAGGGCCGGACGCGAGAGGTCGCCGCCGCCAATCGCCTCTACGAGGACACGGCGGTGCTCCGCCCAGGCAGGGCACACTTCCACCGTATGCTCCACCGTGTCCTCCAGACGATCCTCGCAATGGAAACACCCGGACGTATCCTCCCGCTTTATCCTGAACAGGAACCCACCGAAGCACCCATGCCCGGTGAGAACCTGCGTCAGGCGGAAGGTGAGGACGCCGTGACGCCTCTCTATCCACTCCTCAAAGAGGGGACTTACCGCCGCAATTGTGGCGTGCCCAGTATTCATATGTATGAACGTAAAGAAGAGGTTTTGTAGTTTCTGTTAATTTATTTGTTTAATATCAATTTGACTGCCTTGGTGGTCGGAAGCACTACATGTTTATGAGGTCCCGGGTTCGATTGGCGGGTTGGGCAAAGTGCTATTTCCATCTCAATTTTTTCAGTAGCACCCCGGAGTCTACAATTCTTTGCCTGGCAGAAGGCAATAGACTCACCCTCTATTACATGGGACTTCAACATACTTAACTGGCAAAATTTGGGGTTACGGATATAGTTACACCCCTGCCTAATCTTTCGGGTCAGAATAAACTCTTTGCAAAAGCTTGGTAACCTGTATCTTGATTGAAACCAAAATCGTGCACTATGATATTTATAGGTAAGCAGACAGGTATAAATTAATGGCTATGATAACAATGACCAGTCGAGGTAACTATCTCGTTAATGATCGCATAATTACCAACATCTAAGCAAGGGTCAAGATCCATGATCATAATGTCAAGGATTCTTCAGACAGGCGCGACGCGATATTTGTAGAACAATGTCCATGAAGTTTTCATAGAAATTGTTCTACGACAGTCGCGTCGCGCCTGTTTGCGACAGCACTTGCATGTATTTCTGTGCAACATAAGTAGCGTATTTTTATGTTGATGTTTTTACAGTGCAAATGTGATGAATTAACATCAAACTTCTTACATTATCCTTGTATATTTGAAGTCGACTTGTGTTTTCTTTAATCAACCGTCTTTAAAAAAAGGAGGCGATTGTAATGTTGGACAGTACTTATTATTTAGTTTATTTAGGTTCATCGATGTTTTTGATAATTTTATAGTGGATTGATTTTGTTTTTAACCGACGAAAAAACGGAGGAGGTTTCTCAATTCGACCGTATATATATTTTTATATACTAACTTTGCTTGGGTTTTTTTGAGGTAGCTTCGATAATCCATATTTAATCCACTTGGAGTATCTTGATGATGTTATAATATGTACTTTCTGTCACTGTTACAGAGCAAGTAATGGTATCCGAAGTGGTATGGGGTAGGTACCACAACCAAAAAGCCAAAAAATGAAAACCTATTTTACAAAAAAAAAAACATACGTCTTCCAAAAAAACACTAGAAACTGCAAAAAACAAACGAGAAACTAAAATACAGATCCAAAGACAATGATTTACAAAATAATAAATAATAAATAAATGTCTTTGGACAACCAACACATCGTTGTCTGATCCCAAACTAGGCAGAGCCTGTACTATGGTAACCAGACAACTGATAAACATACTTATATATTTCTAAATACATACATATTATAGATAAATTACACCCAGACACAGAACAAATGATTGTGCTCATCACACAAACATTTGTCCTGGGTGGGAATCGAACCCACAACCTCAGCCTTACCAGTCAGGGTCACTAACCACTAGACTAACAGGCCAGTCAAAATCAAAGTAACTTTTCACTTAGTATTGTTTTCTTTTTTATGTCACACGTTTTTTTTTTTTTTTTTGTATACTTCTGAACCTTATCAGCCATCATCTTAGTATTACTCCCTGTAGTACTCCATCCAGCGTTACCTAAAATTCTCTTGTCCGTCTTCCTCTACTCTAATGGCTACATAGGTACTTAAAACTTTCCTCACATGTCCCTTCATTCCACTGTATAACATGCACAAAGTTTGACCATCGATTTCCAATAGTGAATAAAAGATGAAGGTCAATGCATTACTTTGTAAATTAATATGTAATATAAAAACTTAAAACTTACATTACTTAGCTACCTACGTGTTTTTCTTTGTCTGTGTCCTCTCAAGCGTATTTGTGTATGTATTATTTAGACTTTATGCAATGTTATGCACTGATTCAAATTCATGTTTTTGTGATACCCTCGTTGATGTAGCACTTTAAGTAAAAGGAAAATTAAAACACAAAAATAATTGCTACTATGTTTTACTTAATATCCGTTTTTTTTATATGTTCGACTCAGGAATACGTTATGTTATGACTGATAAGCTTATTTTAACAGATTATAATTGGGGTATTTATTGTTTCTTTTTTTAACGTCTTGGTAAAATGGGCTGTGCTGCAAAATAATAGCTCGGTCTGTAGCCTTAGGTTCGACACTGAACCAGCCTTCAAGAATTGATCTTAATTTAATTAAAAACCAGAACACCAAAACCAGAAATCGGAAAGAGGATGCTTAGATGGTTTGGTCATTTGGAGGGGAGGAATGAAGGATGACGAAAAGGTATTACAAATTAGATGTGGACAATTCCGGGAGACAAACTGCGTACTGGATGACATAGCACTGACTGGCATATGACTGGCTGTTCCGAATGGACCCAACATGCTGCTGCGCCCTGCTGTGCCTACGACACAGCTGTATATTTCACGTCTGCATCACTCCACAACGATTGAGGAAGTTGTGCAGTATTTGAAAGTAATGAAAAAAAAAAAACTACTGGACTCTGAGGGTCGAAAGGTTGGAATCGCGCCACAACATCAATTTTAAATCGTTCGTGGTACGACTTCCAACCCATCATCTACAGACCTGCCTGAGAGAGGATTTTTAGCCGCAAGGTGTCTTATATCGACGTTTCCGAGGACGGCTACGCGACACCACGCAGCGGAACACGACGCCGTCAACATTACGTGTTTAGTGATTGTTTTAAGTAATGTTTTTATAGAATAGGTATGTATTAGTTTATAGTTATTGCTTTATATTATTTATGTATTATGTTTCTATGGGCCTTAGTTGCCTGAAATAAAGGATTGTATTGTATTGTATAGCGTTGGAAGGCCTTCCACAAGATTGACCGATGACTTGGTGAAGGCCGCAGTAATCCGGCGGATGCGAGAAGCACAGAACGGGTCGAAGTGGCGGTGCTCGTGGGACGCCTGTGTCCAGCAGTGGACGTCTTTCGGCTGAAATGATGATGATAAATTTTAGGAGGGGACGCACTAAGAGCTCGTATAGTAAACTTATTGGTTGTGTTCATCAGAAAGGTCAGGAGCATTCTCGTAACCAGCTTGCGTATATGTCCAGATATACCAGGCCACTCAGAAAGTTTTGCGAAAAAATGTTTTTTTGTATGAGAGACTGGCCAGTTATAAACTATTCGTACCTATTCGTTCGTATTCGTAACTATTCGTGTTCTACTACAGGCATCATACTTTGTACTTCCTATATTATTTCTAAGATTTATACAGTATTTTATCTATTTTAAGTTTTTGAAAAATATTGTATTCTATTCTATTATAAAAATAAAGATTATTTATAAGTTAAAATAGGTACGTTCCAATTTCGAAATTTCCCTCCACATTTTTTGTGAGCTAATTAAATTATCGTGTCTCATTGGAAAATGGATTTACGCCAGGAACATTTTCGCGCTATGATTTTTTACGATTTCAAGTGTCGCCTGAAACCGGACGAATCATACGATAGACTTCAAATTGCATTCATGGATGAAGGTCCTTCCAAGGCAACTGTGTATTGTTGGTATAACGAATTCAAACGTGGTCGACTAACTTTGGGGGATGAAGAAAGAAGTGGTCGCCCTTTGACGACTGTTACGCAGGAAAACGTGCTAGCAGTGAAAAATTTATTCCAAGACAATAGACGAATTACGTATCAGGAGATTCAACACTTACTGCAGATTGGATCGGGAAGCCTTCATGAGATTCTACACGTGCATCTTCGCGTGAGTAGGACAGTTTCACGCTGGGTGCCGCACAACCTCACCGATGCTCAGAAGCAGGCCCGGGTGGAATGGTGCCGTGATATGATAAACAAATTTGAAGCAGGCTCGTCACGGCATGTTTACGACATTATTACAGGTGATGAGTCCTGGATTTATCAATAAAATCCAGAAATGAAGCGCCAGTCGACAGTTTGGGTGTTTCAGAACGAATCAACGCCTACCAAAGTGAAGCGATCTAGAAGCGGGGGGAAGATATTGATCGCGAAATTTTTCAATTTGACTGACTACTTGGTCTCAATCCCTTTACGGAATCAAAGAAGCATCAACGCCGAATGGTATACTACCAAATGCTTGGCAGAAGTTTTCTCTGTTGTGAGCAACAAGTGACCAAACACAGGGCTCCGCGGGCTACTGCTCCACCACGACAACGCGCCCACCCACACCGCGCTCAAAACGAGGGACTTCTTGGACAGTACGCCGGTGAAACTTCTGGGTCACCCTCCTTACAGCCCTGACCTAGCACCGTGTGACTTTTTTTTATTCCCAAAAAAATAAAAATCAGCTCAAAGGGATACAATTTTCGTCGCCGGAATATGCGCTGTCGGCGTTCGAGGTGGCTGTAAACGATGTGTCTGCGGCGGACTGGAAAAAGTGTTTCGAAAACTGGTTCGGATGCATGAAACTTTGCATAGAGGCTAGTGGAGAGTATTTTGAAAAGATTGAATAAAAAAATATTTACCTATAGAACACTTCTTTTTTTTTCGCAAAACTTTCTGATTATCCCACGTATGAACGTAAATGAAGAGGGGGTAAACCTCGTTAACTTCCAGTTGGTAAGCTCGATGCACAAAACCATCAAAGGTTGTATATTATATTATTTAATTGTCCGTTACGGAGTTCCACGATCGACGATACACGGTTCATCATCCGCCAGATTTCCGACCACCCTTTGGTCCAGCAAACGGAACGATCAAAAGAAAATTTATAACGAGGCAACAAAAGACTCTTTCGCATTTTCATGAAACATAAAAAAGCGGCCATGCCTCTTAATACCTGTAGAATTAACTTTTATTTTTAAAATTTCATCCCTTAAAGTCTTAATTACGAGTAAAGAATTCAAACTTGGCAAACAAACTTCAATTATTAGGTTGAAACTTTGTTTGAATATTTTACGGAATCCCGGCACTGAAGTACTCGTAACATCATCGTTATTTTTATATTACGTAGTTCTGAAAGGTAAATAAAATTTTGATAAAAGTTGACTGAATTCATTCCCAAGAAATTCTGTCTGGGAATCAAACTTCTAGCAATGGCGGCACCATTATATAATTGTCACCTGCCTTGCCTTTTTTAACTCTGTTTGGTCGGCTTCCAATCTAACAGGATCCATGTAGGATACTGATATTCAGCAAATACAATTCGCATATTCGATCCATGACTGTCTTTCCAACCTCCACAAACCATTTACCTACTGAGTAAAATGATGCCTCTTGGTAAGAATGGTTGTCAAAGTTTCGGGCTTCTAGGGAAGACCAGTAACGACTATCAAAGATCCGGCAAGACCCAATGGCTTAACGCGCTTTTCGAAACACGGGGGTTTTGTTTGTGAAGGTCACCCATCTACAGACCAACCGCGACAAGCGTAGCTTACCCTAATCGATTAAACTATGTTACCATTAATACTTAGCTTCAAGCCAATAATTTACAACTAGGCATATTTATTTTTTACAGGTCCCAACTTGAGAAGCGTTTTTTCTCCCTTGCGTTCCACTGCAATCTCACAATCAAGGGTACCTACGATGCTGTCGGAAGAATTCTCTTATTTCCTATAAACGGTGAAGGCGACGCAAAAGTGAAGCTAAGTAAGTAACAAAGCCATTAATATTCAACAGTTTGTGATGTCTCCAGTCTCCTCCTTTATCTTCCTTTTAAGTTGGGCAGCTTTACATTTTCAAACTCATTCCCGTCTCATTGCAGTTTGCGGCGAAATTAAGAAATTATTATGGAAACGATTTTTAGTATAAACATGAAGGAAAGTTATTTTCATGTTATGCATTTTTAAGAGTGACTTAGCATGAACGAAAGTTTGATTTTTCCCTAGGGGTATAAAACCGGTCCGGCCCTGGTGCTAGCCATGGTAAGGAGCGAGAGGGCATGGGAAGCTGTCACCTCCTTCTACGAAGCAGTAATGCTCGCGAAGGAAGGGACGGGGCGCGTGAGGGAGTGGCAGTCAATGCGTCCTTAGGTCCCTAGCCACCGCAGGAGAAGACGCCCCGGGCGTCGGGAGTCGATAGCGGACTCCCGGCCACCGCAGGCGCGAGCTTGCGGGTGGCGAGCAATGGGTAGCTTGCCGCCCGGTAAGGACCAGGCTCAGGTCGACGGCGCGTAGTGTTCCACGCGCGCCTCAAAGATATGTCAGCAGCGCTGAAGGGGTCTGCTAGGACCGATGCCTGCCGGGTTCGCGTGATTGTTCGAAAGAGATACCGTGGCCCCGGCACATGGGCAACTGAACGAATACGGGTGGGTTTTAGTCAGTAAAAGTCTGTCACACCCTCCCGCTCCGCCCAGAGCGGGAGAAGTCATTTGATGATTTCCCATCCAGAAAAAAAAAGGGTATAAAACTTTTGTACTGGACCCAAGTTTGAAGACTGAAGTTTTAAGACTGAAGTTTTGCTCGGAGTTTTCATTCAAAAGGATAAAGATAAATCTAAGTCCTAAGCAAATAATTTAATCATTTTTGTAGCTAATTTAATGTTTATGTGTTAATTTGGTGATTAAGTGCGTGGACAACATAATTACGTCTTAACGACCAAAAACAAAAAAATAATGCAATTAAATCACAACAATTTTGTTTCAGCTAATCTCAGAATGAAGATGGATATAAATACCAAGTACGTAAAAGACGACAAAGGACTCAATCATTTCTCTTTAAAGAATTATAAGTACTCTTTCGACTACGGAGACCGCGTCTCGTTTGACCTTGACAATCTCTTTAAGGAAAGCAAAGAACTTAGTAAGTATACAGATATTATAAAAGATGAAAAGCGTTATTTAATCCTTCTGAAATATCGACAATTTGGTTTGATGAAAATATCAAGAAAATAGGAAACAGTAGTTATCAACACAAACCTTTTCGAGACCAACGAAATATTTAAAAACCTCAAATTGTTGATTTCATTCAATAACTAAAACTACGCAATTATCGGAAACAGCTACATCCTCATTTCGTTTGACTGTCAATGAGGCACAAAAGCAATTAGTTTATTTAATTGTCCCCAACGTTTATATCCTCCAAGGAAATCCTCTGCCAATCAAGATGTGCATATCCGTGAATGTTCTGATGTGTAATAAAAAGTATTGACCTACTTATAACAGCAAAATCTTCAACAAATATCTGTCTATCTTCTACGATAATAATCATTCGTCAACGTTTATGTGATTAATTTCCTTTCCATTAATGTAATCAAATATGTAATCATATTTCACCTTGTTTTACTTCAAAAGTATCAATAAAATAGTGAATTATTTAATTTAATCTTTATAAATTAGAACTTAATTAAATTATTAAACAGAAACGTGATACTTATTACTGCTATCTGCAAATTAAAGTCCCGTCAAAATCAATCCAGCTGTTTCGCAGATTAGTCGGAACAGTCAAAATAAAACATGTATTTTCGTTATTAACACCGTATCTACTGTCATATGTATCTAGTAAACAGCTGTTATTCTGACGTTACAAACAGACCTTTACAATTTATATTTGTATAAAATTTATATACATTGTTTGAAAGAGAATAAAGTATTATTTTAATAAATGATATTATCTTGTTAGTATGTAATATATAATGTTAACTTTAAGAGTAACTCCAGCAAAAGTTAGTCCAGCAAAGCCAAAAGTTAGTATTTGAAATAATATTCGTTAGACCGTAACAGAGTCATACACTCTTAAGTTTTAGCCTAGGCATAGTCTGTAACTGAGTGTACGTTGCACAAATAAAATAAACAATCATTAAATCCTTTAATTTTTTCAGGCGCAACAGTCCTTCAATTCCTTAATGAGCATTGGAAGGAAGTAGCAGAAGAATTTGGGAAACCCATTGTAGACTATGCAGTGGAACTAGCGGTCAGGACTATAGAAAAGTTTTTCATTGCAGTACCCTACGAAGAACTGATTAATGTTCCCATTCCTAAGTTTTAATATCATCGATAAGAGTATTACGCACAACATTATGTATAAGAAAATTACATTATAATTTATTTTAAGACTGTCATTTGTTTTATTAATCTCTTTAAAATTCTTTTATATGGCTCTCAATTGTTAACATCTCAGCAAAATTATTTCTTCATCCAAATTTAAACTTTATTGCCCTGTAATAAGGGATTTGTGAGAATCACCATTCATTTTGGAAATATCCATTCATTTGTCTTAGTTGAACGTGGGAGGCAGGACCGCCTTTACCGCGTTTTCGTCATCTTGACAAGATCCTTTCCTATTACTTGTGGCGTCAGATTTCCTACGTGACATTTATTTCTTATGATCACTTAATGGCGTTAGACAATTGTGGCACTTTTGTTACCGTGAGTACCATTTAGTTATTAGAACACAAATCGTTTTTGGAAACCAAATCTTTAGAGCTTTCAAAAATGGCAAACTATTTCGTGTTTCCAGTTTATAATAACTTTATCTTATACCGCATTATATTTAGAACGGATTAAATTAAAATCAACATAATTAATATTTAAATAATGTTTTTATGTCGTTCATTCCAAATGTCAACTAGGAATATTTTTAGGCAGACATCTTAAGATAAATTTCTAGTCACATACATGCGGAAGAATCGTGGGGTTATGTTTCAATACATTCATTTTTTTTTCTATTACAATTATAGTCTAACACAAAAATATGTATATTACGTACAAGTATACGAAGGAAAGCCCGTTAAGCCGTTTGTCACGACTGTCTTTCGTAGATCTTAGACAATCGTTACCGGTCGTCAGAAGCCAGAAAATCTGACAACCAGTCTCACCAAGGGATATCATATTACCAGTAACTAGGATGTGGAGATCAGATAGGCAGTCACTTCAAGTAAAATACTGGTACTCTAGCCTTTTGCCAACTACGATAAGGTCGGGTTTCAGTCTAATCGGATGCAGAAGAAACAACATTATATACCTAATTTTTATATACATATTAGAAAAATAAAAACGCGAAACATCGTTATGATGAAATCGTCAGCGTCTTGGGAATGTGCTCGCGAACATAATAAGTTGGTTGCCATACTGATTCTGTGAAGCAACGCATTCTACAGAGAGACTGAGAAGGAAGAGTGACAGCGAGCCCTATCAGAATACCATTACTTTGACACTTCTTTTTAAATGTCGGAGCATCATGCTGAGATAGGGTCCTTTTAGCCACGCACAGAACAATGTTTTCTTTTATTTGTTTTTCTTTTAAAATTTGATTCCTTGTTATTGTGTTTAGTTCAGCTTGTGATATTATTACTATGCAAGTCACAATAAACACCTTTTTTTTTATTTTTGGAAACAAATACATTTTTTTTTAATGCTTTTCGTTTACCATTAAAAATGTATGACGAAACTTCCGTAATTAATTTTCCATGCATACAAATGTTGAATGAAGAAATCAATCAATATTGATATATTATTGCAATAAGATATTATGTGAGTTTTATTGATCTCCTTTTATTATTTAAATGTTCAAGGTCATTATCCTAGCTCTAAGCTACACACATTTTTACATATTTTTTTTATTAATAATATTTGCTGACGACCTTAAATTGATTTTACCTATTAAGTCAGCGGATGATGCAAAACTACTGCAATGTGACCTAAATAGATTAGTCAAATGGTGTAAAGAAAATAGAATGGTTTTAAACACAGAAAAATGTATACACATAAAGTTTACGAGAAACAAAAACGTGTTTAATACTAAATATACCCTCTCGGGTATGCAATTAAAGGAAGTCTCCCATGTACGTGATTTAGGGGTAATTTTGGACAGCAAATTAACATTAAATAGCCATATATATAAAATAATAGCTAATGCCAACAAAATGATGGGTTTTGTGTTGAGGACCACAAAGCCATTCAAGTCCCATAAAGCGAAAATAATGTTATATAACACGCTAGTTCGTAGTAATTTAGAATATTGTTCTCAAATATGGTCACCACAATATGCTGTGCATGAGCAACGCATTGAGCGAGTTCAGAGAAAATTTGCCTATCACCTAGCGTATCAGAACAACAAAGCAAAGGTTCTAAAGTTGTATAAGGACCGTGCCCTGCACTTCAAGCTTGTAGGTCTAACCAACCGCAGAAAGACCTTGGATCTCGTCTTCCTAAAAAAAGTGGTAGCGTCCATGATTGACACGAATCTTCTAACAAAAGTTGCAATTAACGTACCATACAAACTGCCTCGTTCGCACACCTATAAACTTTTCAAGGAGATATCATATAAGTCCAACTTAGGGCGTAACTCCCCCCTTTCTAGAGCCACCAAACTATACAATGCAATTTGTCGAACGGCGGAGCTCGACATTTATCATGACAACCTAACAATGTTTAAAAAGAAACTAAATTCATACTTTTCAGCCCAGAGTTTTTGATTGCGATAGTGTTAGTTGTTATTGTTCATATCTGATTGTCTTATTTATATCCTAATTAAGTTAACCACATTATGATTTTATGATTATATGATTTTTTGAAGGTATATTTAGAAAAATTGTTTCAAATTGTATTTTAACCTATCTTATTGTGATTTACTTAAATTAAATTAGTATTAAATCTTAGTTCAAATTATTTAATGAATTTATTGGTATTTTAGTTTATTATTATGTAATTGTCTTTATTATTATTCGATTTTATGAATGTTTGATTAATTTTTATTCGATTATTTACTATTTGTTTTTATCTTAACGGTCTTTATGTATGTTTACTCATTTTTAATTACAATGTGCAAGCTGTGGTTGCCTATAATTGAATGTGCATTTATTGTATGTTATATTGCTGTAATCTAATCTGTGTAACTGTTGAATGTAACATTTGTTGGCGATCCTTAAATAAATAAATAAATAATTTATTATGTCTGCATATCTTCGACAGTCGTTACGAGTATTAAGAAGCTCAAAAATCTGACAACCAGTCTTGCTAAGGAGTATCGAGTTAGTAACTGGGCTATGGAGGTCAGACCCGCCGTCACTCCATGTAAAATACTGGTATTTTGCTGCACTCAAAAAGACTGGAAGCTGACCCTAACATAGTTGGGAAAAGGCTAGGCAGATAGATAAACTATGTCTGCATAATGCTTCATTTATTTTTTTCATTCAGAAATTATTTTTAGCGCCACCACCACCAAGTTTTGAACCTAAGAAGAATAACAATAACTTTGAAAGAAAATTATAATAACAAAGACAAATGCTTTACAAACAGTAATAAAATTAATAATATCTTTCGACCAATTCTATTAAAAAATAGATTACGTAACGCCAAAGATTGAAATCGTAATCTAAGTTTTAAAACCATGTAAAGAAATTTTCCATTGAATTAGAGTAGTGTTGGCCCAGTGTTAACAGCGTCGACTTGCGAGTTGTAGGTCGTAGGTCAAATCCAGACAGGCACTACTTTGTGCAAATTATTTCATCACCACTGCTCTCAAATCAATCAGCAACAATCTCGAAACAATTTTCTAGAACCAAAAAATCGAGGACATGTGATATCTAGCAACCAGCACTATGCCCGTGTGGTGGATTACGGCCCACTCTTACCGTGAGGAGGCCTGTGCATTGGGAACAATATATGCTGATTATGTTAAAGAAAATGTCAATTTTTCTCCTGATTATTCAATCATTCCAAAATATTTATATAAAGAATTATTATTGGTGAAGATTGTTCATTCACATTTCAAGCCGTCTTGTACAAGATGTCAAGGTTGGGCTGTTGAACTATTGAAGCAAGAATTAATAATTATCTAGGTTTTGCTAAATAACCTTTGGCTTCATTAAATTCCATATTTGGTTTTTAATACCTATCTGACACTATTTTTGCATCGTAACTATGCCTTATTTATGTGATATCGTGACATCCAAAACGAGCAAACGGGGCCTATCTTATTACTAAAATTAGAGTAATGAAATCCTTGCTATTTGTGAGACTGATAAGTAATGATTTTATTACAACACTTTCTGCATGCGTAGCATGACCACCGTAGAAAGGGATTTTATCGACGGCAGAATAGACAAAGTGACAGTTCACACAATGTGTTTTATCTTATACCTTTAAACGAGCAATTCTTATATATATATATATAATCTGAATCTCGGAAACGGCTCCAACGATTTTCATGAAATTTAGTATACAGGGGGTTTCGGGGGCGATAAATCGATCTAGTTAGGATTCATTTTTATAAAATGTCGTTTTATTCGTGTTTTCAATGACCAACTTTATCGATAATCAACTTGAACATAAACTTATTATTTAAAACACAATTTACCAAAAATACCGAATACCGAGCAAAGCTCGGTCAACCAGATATTGACAATAAACTACACTTACTAACGGTTGTTGTTTTGTTTTAAATCTAATCAACTCGATTAGTCATGACGATTATAAAATCAAATTGTCTTCAATACCTTAGACAACTAAAAGTTGTCAGGGTGATTTTGACACTTTATTCTGAAATAGTCTAAATCTATATGGACGTAGACAAATATCGTGAGAAAAGAATGACAAGATGACAGATTGTAGAAAGATTTCTACGGTGCGAAGTCAAAATTAGGGAATCAAACTGTCACTTTGTACATAAAAAACTGTCTATTCTTCGTAGAAATGAAAGCCCCATGCTGCATAAAGCGGTAGAAATCTTTCTACAATTCTTTCTGTAATTTAGTCTATTCTTCCGACGACAAAACCTGTTTCTATGCTGGCGTAGCATGACGTTCTATCTCTATTCTACCAAGAATAGACAAAATTAATTCCATGGTGGTCATGCTACGCGTGCTGATATGCTTAGTTAGTAATGCGGCCAAAGTGTTATAAGGTTTTTCTATCTGGAATTTCTCAGTAGCAACCCGGAGTCTGGATTTGTGCCTGATCGTTAACAATAAAATCGGCCCTTATTACATGGAGCTTAAATATAACTACACCCTAATTGCGTAAATCTAAATTTACACAAAAAAAAAACACGTAATTATTAGCATATTTACAAGAATTTTTTTGCCGGTTCTTTCTAGACATTTCATAAGTGAGTTCTCGCCGTGATGGGTCATCATCATTTCAGCCAAAAGAAGTTCACGCTGGATAAACGCCTCCCCAAGCACTGCCACTTCGACGTGCTTCTCGTATCCAGCGGATTTCTACGGCCTTCGACTGGTCATCGGTCCACCATGTGGGTGGCCTTCCAACGCTACGTCCTCGTACGTAGGTACAAGTTTACCATTCTAGAGCATTTCTGTCCCATTGACCATCTGTTCTCGCTTGCTCGCAGCATTGTGCAATGACGAGGAGAATATCAATATCTTATCACGATCAAATTAAAATAAAAGATCATATGTTTTTTTATGGGTCAACGACCGCTTGTAGTGTTGTTGCTTGAAGTATAAGTTGAGAAAATATGTTTGATAAAAGAAAAAGAAAATTGCAAAAATATTTTTAAATACGTGAATGTAAAATGATGAGATCACATAAAAACTATGGAAACACCACAGATTTATACTTAGGAACACAGAATATAAATCATATTAATTCATTGTTTCATACGTGCCTTTTTTACCTTTAGTTTTTTATCGTATTTAAGTCGATACCAATCACGTCTGTGAAGTTTATACCAAAAAATCGAATATTTTGAATGAATATACTAACAGTGATCGTTGACCCCACAAAAAGAAACCATATTTTTTTTTTGTGTTTTGTCAGGTTTAGACATCAATATAAAAATAAAATATCCAGAACCTGAATTGAAATGGAGTTAGGGAACACAGTATGCAAAAAAAATATACGAGTTTTCAAAACAAAACCAGGCAAAAACTTATACGATATTCAAAACAAAACCAGGCAAAAAATTATACGATTTTTTAAAACGAAAGCAGCCAAAAATTATACGATTTTTCAAAACAAAACTAGGCATATCGATTTTTTCTCTTTAAAGGTCTAACTCCTTTGTACCTATGTAGACAAGTAGGAAAGTTTTAAACGCTCGTAAAAACGTATTTTATAACGTAACTTACTTAATTTTCTCTTGTTCATATAACTCACGGCATTCAGCGAACAGATTTTTACAGTGTTCAGGGTTTATTAACGTTGTAAAAAGTATACTACAGGTATGCAAATATTTTAATTAACACAGCGCAAATTAAATTAATGCAGTACTTTAAGTAAGTGCTTATTCTGTGTATTTTCGTCTAGGAGTATTTTTTTTCTCTTTCTCAGTTTTCTACTTACATAGCTATAATTTGCAGTGAACTTTTCTAAGCATTTCATGCCTTGTAAGAGAGTCACTTATAAAGTAATTAATTATTTAATTTGAAAGTGTAACGAACTTAATTAGCATCTTCACAGTTATAGGGAGTTTTAATAACTTATGTTAGTCAATTATGAGCCTTAAATAAAACGAGAACTATAAATGCTATTATCTGTTTGCTTGTCCCTATATGACATTCTCTGAAATTATGGTATTGATACAACTGTTCTAAAAAGCTTGCAGCACTGTTGCAAAAAAAAACATTACAAGAAAAAGCCAGTACTAATCACTAATTCCACAAATAACCCACTCATAAAATCATACGTCACAAACTTTAATCCAATGCCCGAACACCCCAAAAGATATAACCAAGTGCAGCAAATTCTTCTCTCTAATTCTCAGTATCAATACTGTGAAACCTTTGTGCTCTGAATAAGTGACAGCTCCACTTGGAATTCTCTTGCAAGTACAGCTAATTTATGTAGAGAACCGGTAACAATGTTATGTTTTCCTCCAAAGGGCTATCAATATGACCTCTAATCCAATAGTTGCAGCTCAACTAAGCAAAAAACAATTGTAGTCCAAAGCAAAACTCTCACAAACTTGCAAGCCACAGAAGAAAAACCCACAAGAGATAACGAAAAGCAGTGAATTCTATTCGAAAGACAAAGAACGATAAGCATAAAGAGAAACTTTCTTATTTATAGAGTTGCAGCTCAACTTATCGATTAAAGTAAGCTGTCCAAAGCACAACTGTCCATATATTACACACTCACAAATTCAAAAGTTACAAACTCTTAAAAACTCTCATAAGCAGATAATTTTAAAGAACTTATCACGGGTAAGCGCAACATGTTTTTTCCATATTAGATACTTAACTAAAGACTTCCTTTGTACGATTCATCAATACAACCGTTATAAAATGCTACTTTATTCGAGTAGTTGCAACTCAACTGAGCAACAAAGAGAAGCTGTCCAATGAGTCTATTCCACAAACCACATGAACTCTTATTTAAATGCCCGAACACACCCACAAGAGATGACCAGTAGCAGCAAATTTTATCAATGAGCAGCTGTTTTAATAGGGTCTATAAAAGGCTGTCCTAAAAAGCCTCCTTAGTTCCAGAAGTTGCTGTTCAACTAAGCAACAAAAATAAGTAATTCAAAGGACCAACTCTACAACACATACAACACACTCACAAGTCACAAACTCTTAATTAAATGCCCGAACAACCCACAAGAGATAACCAAGTGCAGCGAATTCTATTCTCAGTAACAATGCTGCAAAACCTCTGTGCTCTGAACAAGTCACAACTTGTCGGTAAGTTAACAACTTGTTGTGGCAAGTACAAGTGAAGTGGATTGTCCCGACTGACCGAACATCATTTTATTGTTCGGACAACTTTGCTTTTACTGTATTTGTTGGGGGGCTTTAGTTGTTGATTGTGTTAGAGGTGAGGAAAAAAATGTTTACGGTTGTCATTTGTAAACTGTGGTTCATATTTTGGGAGCTTTTTTTTTTGATGCGAAAACATCAAATTACGTCTCCAGCGGGAGATTGTGTCAGAATTTTACTGACTAAAACCCACCCGTGTTCCTTCCGTTGCCTGTGTCAGAGCCACGGTAACTCTTTGGGGCAAATCCGCAGCACTGGTAGGCATCGGTCGTCGTGGACCCCTTCAATTTGTGCTGACATCTCTTTGAGGCACGTGTGGAACACAACGCGCTACCAATCCGGGCCTGGTCCTTACCGGGCGGCAAGCTACCCATACACATTGCTTTCCTTCTGACTGTTTGACAGGACCCTTTTTCTCAGGAGCTAGGCGACTTATTAAGTTGAAATTAATATCGAATGAGCAAGTCTACATAGTCCCTTGGAGCCCTATAAAATCAAGCTTCTAAGTCAACGCAATTAAACATACGGCGATTTATGCGACATATTTTAATACTCGCAAATAAATCAAACCTATATGGTATTTCCTAAGGAACCAGAATCATGGAATTTGATTAGAAGCAGGTCTCAGATCGTAGGAAAAAGTCCGAAAATTGTTAAATTGTAGTTCTTCACATTCTTTTTAGTCTTCGATAATAAATTTACATTTAAAAGAAAAATTGACCGTGACGTACGGATGGAAGAATTTTTTTAAACTACAAAGTTAGATTTGTCCTTGAGACAAATTCATCCCAACTACAGAACTCTTCGTTATTCATGACCTGCACACATGGCCGGTTGATCATATTAAATTACAAAACAAAAAAATCTGTTCGTCTAAACATCACATAAGTTGTTTTCAGTAAGATCTCAGATCATTTCCAAAGTTGAGATTAACAAGTTACTTGCATATATATTGGCACATTCCAAACCGAAACTCCAAACTGTATGTCCTTAAACCCAAGTACAACAGCCAAACATTCAAATCAAGTAAATATTCATTGTACTAACGCACGTCAATTGGCGTCCGCATTCAAATCCAATCAAACATGAACGTTAATCACCATTGAATTGTATCAAATTGATGCCACTATTGATTGACGGCTCTACTCCACGAATTGCTATCAAAATTACTTGTTAATTAAATGGATTTCTGTGTGTTTAAACGAACAAAGGTTCGTTTTCAGAAATTGTTTTTACTAATCAGTGGGAAATACGAGATTGTTTTCAATTGAACCCATTGAACTCGCATCAATTTCCAGTAAATTCTATTTTGATTTGAATAAATATTTCCTGTTCCACATTTACTCCATGCTCTTAAAGACAATGTTACCGACATAGAGACCAGTCATTCAATTTATTACTAACTGCAATCCTGTCTAGATCGGTCTTTCAATATTTGATGACCGATCCATCCACTTCGACCTCTCCACGCCGCAGAGCATCATCGCTCCAGCCTGATTAACATACTCGTAGATACCAACATTACGCAAATTGTCACGAACGTAGTCAGGAAACCTGAAATGTCTGAGAGCTGATGAGTATATCTAAGTAAGTAAGTATATATAAGTAAGTATAAATAAGTAAGTATATATATAAGTAAGTATATCTTACCGGTATGAATTTATAATAAGCATTTGTGTGAGAATCCTTGATAGTCTTTCCCACAGGCTGATTGGGAGATAGCCACGGATGCATTTTACTTGCATCTTACTATTTTTCGACTACGTCATGCATGAAAATGACAGTGTGAAAAAGTAACGTGAACTCACTATGCAGGAGAGAATTTTGTTTGAAATTGTTGAGCATTTTCGCTTATTCATCGTATATTTACATAATATTAAACAGGACAATGAAAGAGCACTAGTGGTGATAACTATTGTCAATATTCAAGTTACCTCATGCCGTGTTAAATCCTGCCAGGCTCGTGAGATTTTTTCGAGTTACCGTGGCACTGGCGTATAGGAACACTGGTGGGTATAAAAAATTCAATAAAATTCTGACACGCTCTCTCCGCCTAGAGTAGGAGACGTGATTTGAAAATTTCCCACCCACCTAAAAAATAATACCATGTTAAATTGTGGACCGTAAAGTATAAAATTAAGATATTGTGTTGATATGTTAGGTTTTATTATACTTAAAATATAGTTTTATTATTTTGTATTGTAAATGTTGGAACGCGGACAGTTCCCTCTCGGAGGTTGATACTAATGGTTGCAACGCAATTTCTATCGAATGTAGCAGAACTGTATAGAATAATACACGTTTAGAAAAAAACATCCGCATCGTTGTCAACAGGAAAAGTATCTAAAAGACTGGTACCGACAAAAAATAACATATTTTTTTTATTTCAATCTAAGATAGAACAATAAAACAACAAACAAAAAAACATTAATAGATGAATTCTGAACGAACGTAACTAGTACTAACAATTTTAGTTAATTCATAGCTAATTTTGGATTAACGTCGTAGTGGTATAAAAGTTGGGCTAACATAACGTCTAATTGTGTTAAAACTTTTGCTCATAGACGCGTTCTTGGCGATGTCCTAATTGAATTATTTTAGGATTTATTGCTTAGATCAACGAAAACTTCAAAGGTTTTTACTATAACGAATTCTGTTTTGCTTGCGTTCTATATAAACAAGATTTTTTGTCATAAATGTATCAAAATCGATGCGTAAAAAGTCACTTGCTTGCCTTGCACATAACTTGTTTTGGTTCACAGCAAAAAGTGGAATGCATAAAAAAACGAAAACCTGTCATTAAAGATTTTATTCAATTTGAATAACAAATAATTCATGAACTTTTTTATACAGATTTGTTTTTTATCATATTTATTAAAATTCTTATACAATATACATAATATAAGACAGCTTATGCGGCCGCGACTTATGAGTTTATTTAATATGAGACAAGCACGCTTTACTTAGTATAAATTATTTCATCACCACTGCTCTTAAAAACGGTGAAAGAAAGCATCGTGAGGAAACGGCATATACTACAACCAAAAAACTTTTTAACAAAAAATTAAACCGCCGAAAAAACTGAAAAGCATAAAATAATAAACCTTAAAATTATGAGTCGGCGCTTTGAGTGATCTTTGTTCATTGATTTTTCAGCGCCGACTCAAAATTTTAAAGTTTATTATTTTATGCTTTTCAGTTTTTTCGGCGGTTTAATTTTTTGTTAAAAAGTTTTTATTATATAATATTTTTTGTGGCTTTAATGTACTAAAAATACTAGGCAAGGCCTATATACCCATCCAATAAAAAAAGAATTATCAAAATCGGACTACTCTGTATAAAGTTATGCGTGGTTATACATTACAATCAGTGAGTGAACAATCAATCATCCCCTGTTTTCCGACCCTTAGGGTTCGATTTTGTTTTCCAAATTTATATGGGACCACCTTGGGAGTATACCCTTTCCGATAGAAGAATAATTGTCACAATCGGACCACTATGTAAAAAGTTATACGTGGTCATACATAAAAAAAAAATATACGCGTTGAATTGAGAACCTCCTCCGTTTTTTTTCGTCGGTTGAAAATTCGAAGACATACGACATATACCAACCCGTATTGGACCTACGTGGTAGATTACGGCTCCTTTCACTGAAAGGAGGCCTGTTTCCCAGCAGTGGTAACTTTATAGGCTGATTCTGCTTATTACTTAGATACAATGATTATTTTGTGAAAAATAATAGTGAAATTTATTGTAGCACACATTCTCTACTTGTTTAGTTGTTTTGACACAAGAAATGCTTTTTTTTTTTTCAGGATGGGAAATCATCAAATGACTTCTCCCGCTCTGGGCGGAGCGGGAGGGCGTGCCAGACTTTTACTGACTAAAACCCACCCGTGTTCCGTCAGTTGCCCATGCGCCAGGGTCACGGTATCTCTTTCGAACAATCACGCGACCCCGGCAGGCATCGGTCCTATTAGACCCCTACGCTGCTGCTGACATCTCTTTGAGGCGCGCGTGGAACACTGCGCGCCGTCGACCCGAGCTTGGTCCTTACCGGGCGGTGAGCTACCCATTGCTCGCCACCCGCAAGCTCGCGCCTACGGTGGCCGGGAGTCCGCAATCGACTCCTGACGCCCGGGGCGTCTCCTCCGGCGGCTAGGGACGTGAGGGCGCAGAGACTGCCACTCCCTCACGCGCCCCGCCTCCTCCTTCGTGAGCATTACTGCTTCACAGAAGGAGGTGACGGCTTCCCATTCCCTCTCGCTCCGTACCATGGCTCGCACTAGGGCCGGACGCGAGAGGTCGCCGCCGCCGATCGCCTCCACGAGGACACGGCGGTGCTCCGCCAGGCAGGGCACACCTCCACCGTATGCTCCAGCGTGTCCTCCAGACGATCCTCGCAATGGAAACACCCGGAGGTATCCTCCCGCTTTATTTTGAACAGGAACCCACCGAAGCACCCATGCCCGGTGAGAACCTGCGTCAGGCGGAAGGTGAGGACGCCGTGACGCCTCTCTATCCACTCCTCAAAGAGGGGACTTACCGCCGCAATTGTGGCGTGCCCATCACAAGAAATGCTTGATCTTTATTTATAGTAAGTACGTTAACAACAGACAGTGGTTTTGCAAGAGTGATTAGTTTTTGTTTTTTTTTTATTTAGCATAATGTGTCATTTCTCGTTTTCGTTTCGTTTTTTTTTTAGTCAAAATCGTGCTTAAGACTCACGCACAGCCCAAACCACTAAACATAGAAACTTGAGTTTTGGACAGAAGGTAGTTATAGTTTAAAACAAAGGAGTGTTCTAAGAAAGGATATTGCAAAAATAAAGTTACTTAAGAGCCCTCTCACAAAATTTGAACGCTCGAGTTTAGGTAAAAGACGGCAATCTTATGTATGTGTGCGTAGCTATCCACACATGCACAATACAAACAGTGTAACGCGAGTGACGAGCAGGTCTAAACAATCTTGAGCCGTTAGAATTATAATGCGGTATTTAGATATTTATGAAAATACTTATTTTTATTTATCCAGTCTAATAAAGATTTCTAGACTAATAAAAAAAATACAACTATATGTTATGTATACAATAAAAATAAAAAATTAAAACAATTACATATTGGTGCCGATTCTGTTGTACACCGAACTAAACTAACAAAACTATCTCTAAAATTGCTTACTTTTAGCTATGAGAATTGTTACGCTATTCTGCAAGAAATAATCTCTTTTAAAAATTATTTTGACACGACTAAAATCAAATTTGATAATCGCGACTCAACGTGGTATTTTTAGGGTTCCGTTGCCAAATGACAAAAACGGAACCCTTATAGATTCGTCATGTCTGTCTGTCTGTCTGTCCGTATGTCACAGTCACTTTTCTCCGAAACTATAAGAGCATGCTGTTGAAACTTGGTAAGAAGATGTATTCTGTAAACTGCATTAAGATTTTTACACTAAAATAGAAAAAAAATCAATAAATTTTGGTGTTCCCCATACTTAGAACTGAAACTCGAAAAAAAATTTTCATCAAACCCATACGTGTGGGGTATCTATGAATAGGTCTTCAAAAATGGTATTGAGGTTTCTAATATATTTTTTTCTAAACTGAATGGTTTGCGCGAGACGCACTTTCAAAGTGGTGAAATGTGTGTCCTCCCCCCGTAACTTCTAAAATAAGAGAATGATAAAACTAAAAAAAATATATGATGTACATTACCATGTAAACTTCCACCGAAAATTGGTTCGAACGAGATCTAGTAAGTAGTTTTTTTTTTAATACGTCATAAATCGTAAACCGCTATTTACCTTTCATGCAATCAACTCAAATATAAAAATTAAAAAAAAAAATCATAAACATAAACCTTATGCATAAACTGAGAATACATACAGGTTTGTACGGAAACCTCGGTGCGCGAGTCCGACTCGCACTTGGCCGGTTTTTTTCTTTTGGCTTCGCAACTTAGTACTTGTGCGCTACGCAATGAACTTGCTGAGATACGAAGGCGCGCGCAAGGGGGCATCCTGGACGTGTTTTATATGGAATTTTTCATTTTTGTTTGAAAAATTAAAAAAAAAACATTACCCACGTGTTGAGATTTATTGTTGAGATTTATATGTGTGAGGTTTTATAAAGGGGGTCGAAAATTTCATTATTTTTGCGATAGGACACGCCATTTTCGAGATATAAGCAAAAGAAAAAAAAATACCGTACTGTTTTTGCACGTGAGGTGAGGCGTTGCCGTTGGAGTGAATTTTTGTTCATGACCACTAGTTTTACTCCACACCTTTTTAATCGCAATTAAAAATAGTCAGATTTAGTTAAAATAAATTATTTTAGTCAAAATTTTTCTACTACTTGATAATTAACGAAACTCTTATACAAAAAAAAAATGCGAAGAGTAGCAAAATGTTGTAGTCGTAGTATATTTTTGCGTTCATGATACGAGTACCCGTAAACTGAGACGCGGGAAAAAGTGGCACAGGTCCTTCCCCGTTGGACGCTTGCGCCGTACTAAACGCTGCCCGCTTGTGCATCGTAATTTATTCTAATTTAGAGTGATTTCAAAAACGATATTATGTCTAATTAAATAAACAGATTTAAATAAAACTTGAGAATTCGATTTGTTATAGAGCATACTTTATATTGACATGAATTTTTTAATGTAATTATACTTTATTCAAACCAAAAAAACGCGATAAACTTGCGAATAAATCGTAAAAATTGCCATAAGACTTAATTTTTTTACTAATTAATGTTATTGAAAATCAATATTCTTGTACTAAATGTAACAACTAGATTATATTTCTGTTGTTTTGTGTATTTTTTTTACTCATATTTCTACATATTAATGATAGAAATAGGAGTCTGAAATTGACCCTGCGCTGATTTTTAAGAAAACTAGTTGTGGGAGATTAATTACTACAAAGTAAACAAATAAGTTTTTGTAAATGTGCTACTAAAAGTGACAAAACAAAAAATTGATCTATTTTTTACATGTATTCGTCAATACCAGAGTATTTATAATGATGAGATGAGAGGTGAATAAGGCGACTAAAATCTTAGATATTCGCGCAAAAATGTAAAATGGCTCTTAAGTAGATGATGATTTTTAGGGTTCCGTTGCCAAATGGCAAAAAACGGAACCCTTATAGATTCGTCATGTCTGTCTGTCTGTCTGTCCGTCCGTATGTCACAGCCATTTTATTCCGAAACTATAAGAGCTATGCTGTTGAAACTTGGTAAGTAGATGTATTCTGTGAACCGCATTAAGATTTTTACACTAAAGTAGAAAAAATAACAATAAATTTTGGGGTTCCCCATACATAGAACTGAAACTCAAAAATGTTTTTTTTCATCAAACCCATACGTGTGGGGTATCTATGAATAGGTCTTCAAAAATGGTAATGAGGTTTCTATAATCATTTTTTTCTAAACTGAATAGTTTGCGCGAGAGACACTTCCAAAGTGGTAAACTGTTGTCCCCCCCCCCCCGTAACTTCTAAAATAAGAGAATGATAAAACTAAAAAAAATATATGATGTACATTATCATGTAAACTACCACCGAAAATTGGTTTGAACGAGATCGAGTGAGTAGTTTTTTTTAAAACGTCATAAATCGTAAACCGCAATTTACCTTACATTCAATCAACTAAAATATAAATTTTTTAAAAAATATATATTTTTAAACCGAGAATACCTACAGATTTGTACGGAACCCTCGGTGCGCGAGTCCGACTCGCACTTGGCCGGTTTTTTTAAATTATCTTTCAACCAATCAACTCAGCTTATCGTAGTCGCCTGCTGAACATAGCCTTCTCGCATGCTGCGCCAAAACACCCTGTTCTCAGCTATCTGCATCCAGTTTCTCCCAGCCAATATGTTGGTGGATCTAGTTGGGGAGCGTGCCACGCTACGTTAAACTTCCCCCCATACATCACAGAGAGGCGCGCGTGGAACACTACGCGCCGCCATCATGGGTCCTAAGAAATAGAGGGAATATATTCCCAGATTCGTCGCCTCTGGACCCATTTAGGGGGCTGGAAGAGGGTGTTGTTCACCTTCCGCCGACGACGCCCGGTGCGCCTGCTGCGGGCTGGGTGAGCGGAAGAGATCTCCCGCTCCCTTTCCGCAGCCTCCTCCTGCGACACGACTGTTTCGCAGAAGGTTACCACCGCTTCCCAGGACTGACCACGGCCGGCAGCGACAAACATGGCCATACTGCAACTTTAGTTTGCTTACTCTGCAAGCTATGTCGGTAACTCCGGTTCTTTTCCAAATAATTTAATTTTTGTTTTAATCAAAGAAACTCCAAGCACAGCCCGCTCCTTAACGCACTGACTGAGCAGCCATTTGTGGACCAGCCCAACTGTCAGTATCCACGTATCGGAACCAAAACTAAACGAAACGATGCCAGTCTAAAATTGCAATCATTCAGGGTGAAACGCAGAATTCGCTTACTTTTAAAACAATGCAGGCACTATTCCGTTGTCCACCTCAAAATCACAAAGAGTAAGTTAAAAGAACCGAACTGTAAATGAAAATAATAGAATTTGGGAGCGGTCGACCACGCTCCGGTAGTTTCACAACCCTGTTACAACTTCATTTTACACTCAAATTTGATTTAAATAAACTCCAGTGGAAATACTTTAGCGGAAATAAATGTATTTATGAGGTTGAGTCTTTTTAACCGACTTCAAAAAAAGGAGGAGGTTATCAATTCGTCTGTATTTTTTTTTTTTTATTTTTTTTTTTTATGTTTGTTACCTCATAACTTGTGACTGGGTGAACTGATTTTGATGATTGATTTTTTTTTTATTTGAAAGCTGGTGCTTCCCGAATGGTCCCATTTTAATTTGGTTCCATTCGGACAATGGAATCCATGTGAAAACCATATAAGTCTTAAATTTCCATTAAGTATTTGCGCGACAAATGAACGAATACTGTATGTTTGTTACCTCATAACTTTTGACTGGGTGAACCGATTTTGATGATTCTTTTTTTATTTGAAAGCTGGTGCTTTCCGAATGGTCTCATTTTAATTTGGTTCTATTTGGACAATGGGGTCCATGTGAAAACCATATAAGTCTTAAATTTTCATTACGTATTTGCGCGACAGACGAACGAATAACGCGATTAGATTAGTGCGGAGTATCTACCACAACTAAAAAGTCAAAAAATAAAAACTTTTACAAAAAAAACAACCGACTTCCTTAAAAAAACACTACAAAGTCAAAAATAACTTTAATTTCGGAAGTCGGTGGCAAAAACCTTAAATACAGAGCCTAAGACACCGACTTTCGAAATTAAAGTTATTTTTGACTTTGTAGTGTTTTTTTAAGGAAGTCGGTTGTTTTTTTTGTAAAAGTTTTTTATTATTCCTAAAAGAACAGTGGCGCACTCCCGAACAAATTTTTGTTGACATTTTTTTTTAGCGTCTGCCTATAAAAAATATGTAAAAATATAGAGATTGAATTGCTGAACAGTTTTGTCTTCAGTTATCCTTTTATAGGAAGTCAGGAATTTAAAATATTTCAGGTTGAAGTTTTAGAGGTTATGTCTCGTCAACAACAGACTTATCGAAAAAGATATATAGAGATACCTACTTATTGCTCAAAATATCATTGATAGAAATGCATTTTAGATATAAAATAAACGACGGACTACGTATTCAGAATATTAAGTCCAACCGACGTGCGTACGTCTGCCACATGGTCCACGTAAGTAGGCAGGTACTTACCTACTTAATTATATGTTCAGAAGAATATTTATTTTATAATCTTAGTCAACTATCTTTAGATCAGTTAGTTATAGATATAGTATGACTCATTACATGATAAGGGTAGGTCATTGGTAGGTATAGAAAAATAAAACAACTTTGTTTTTTAAATATTTATTCCTCATCTTCTCTAACCATAATGTCATCAAGAAAACTTGCGGGTGCTGTGATATATGGTTGATGTCTGGCTCATCCTAGATATCATACTTCAGTCATTGTATGAGCGCAACATCCAACTCTCGAGTTAAGTGCCAATGCCGGGTATCGGCGCATTTTATTGCCACATAATATGTTGCAGTTGACACACATGATGCGTGTAGGCCATACACGGCTACTCATCGTGATAAACAAATCGATGCACACACAACAATATCCAAGGTATCAGGCAGAATCGGAATCCAGAGTCACAGAAAAATGTCGTCGTATAGGCAAACAATCAGAATCCTTAGGCAAGCACTAGTCACACAGGGAATCGTAAATCTCAGAGTCCATAAGCAGAAGCAGTTGATGAAGTAGAAAATCACGGAAAATCGATGGAAAACTAAATAACGAGACGTACGCGAAGACAACAAGTTATCAGTGCCAGCCGATTGACATTATTGAAAATTGAAATGTCATGTTTTTTTTGCGATGTTGCCATACTCGAATTGCACTACTAAATTATGACCGCTATAATCTTTAGCACAAGCAATCATTTTTATTTTAACATTTGTATTCTGATACAGAAATATATTTCCTAAGTATATTAATGCAATACGTAAAGCCACAGCGTATGTAAGTTGACTAAGATTTATATTACATGGCAACATTAAAAGTATCGCTTAGCCAAAAGTCATGAAGTCGAGCAAGAAAGAAAAAAAACTAAGCCATGATTATTTCTTAGCATCAATAATCTAGTCAAATAAGCTATTTATTATGATGATTTTTTTTTTCAGACTTTGATAGTACTTATGTTTGATTTGATAAAACTTAGTAAATTATTTCGTTGGTATCTAGTAGAGTGACATACGTAGACGCTTAATAATTTCATCAACAATTCTCTCGCCGGTATCCTTTGTTGTCTGTTCGCTAGGGTTGACTTTAATGTGTGGGCGATACAGGGTCAGTTTCTTTACCGATACTTATTAAGTGTCTAATATTATAACGCTGCTTCTAATAACTCTAATAGCGACTTATAATATAGTGCAGTCTTACGCCCGTTATAAGGCTCGTGCAGACTAGCGCGACGCGACGGTCGCGCGCGATTCAGCGATTTATATCCGTAGAACAATTTCTATGAAAACGCGCGCGTCACTTCACACAGGGGTGACCTGTCGTGCCGCGACACAATCCTAGAAATTGTTCTAAGGATATGAATCGAACGCGCGCGACGTCACGTCGCGCTAGTCTGTACGTAGCGTACTGTGCAGTTTTCAACGATCGATTCAGCGTCGAAAAATGACATCCAATAACAGGTTTTATTTGGGCATTCATTTAAGTAGGCGATTTTATTTTTAGTAGATTTATTACATGCTAAATTAATTTATAATACGCGCCAGACTTCCAAGAACGTGGACGTTTTTTTTTTAATGTATGTACCTGCGTCTTGAGCGCTGGCGTTACTGGCGTATTTTTCGGGATGAAAATCCTTTTCAAAGATAATCCGTGTATTTCATAGTTTTCATGTTATCATGGAAACTATGAAAAACACGGGCGTTATTTTACTTAAATAATCCGTGTATTTCATAGTTTTCATGTTATCATGGAAACTATGAAAAACACGGGCGTTATTTTACTTAAAATGGTTGACCTAGATATATTTTTTTATTAATTTATCACGTTGCCTGGCTTATTTCTTTTTCGAAGAACTGAAACGATAGTCGACTGAGCACCAATTTTCCGAATAAACAACAACAATAGCAACGATAGTAACGCAGCGTAATAGCAGTTCATATATTTTATGTTAAAAAAGTTGCAATACGCTTCTCTATTATTTAACTAGCTTCTGCCCACGACTTCGTCCGCGTCATATTTTTGCTCCCCTGACCCTTGCCGTCGCATGGAATTGCCTGCCAGTTTTCGTCCATTTTTCGTTGCTACTCCGGTCTTTTTGACCGTAGCGTGATGTTATATAGCATATAGCCTTCCTCAGTAAATATGCTACCCAACACAAAAAGAATTTTTCAATAAAGACCAGTAGTTCTTGAGATTACAGCGTTCAACCAAACAAACAAAGTCTTTAGCTTTATAATATTATATAGTATAGATAGGTACGTCTCTTTCTAATAAGAGCTTTTCTCGACTCGAATATCTACTGTGGCTGTGAAATATATATAGATATAAGTGTAGCAGTAGGTACCTACTAGTCGAATTTCGACCAACTGGGCGATCACTAATTATAATAAATAGTTAAAATGCTGATTTAGATATAGTTGGCGATCACAGGCAAAGTTCCAAATAACCTTAAGATGAATATTTCCATAAACTTAATACCCAAAACGAAGATAAACCATAATAATAACTTCCTGTATTAAAAACGAGACCAAAAATCAACATTAAAAAAAACTTATTCAAGCTTAACAAATTTCGTCCTTGAAATCAAGTTCGTTCCACAATTTTTTCGTTTTCAATTATATTAAATGTATTTTAAGAGTTGAAAAACAAAGTTCTTATACCTAACAACAAAATACATAAAAGTTTGCATAATAATGAGACATATTTCTAAATCTTAAAATTTGTAATTAGATCTTTATAATTCTGAAGGTGCGATATAATAATTATGTCATTGGGCTTATAATTAGGTAGTTATTGTTTATACTCAAATGATTTAACCTACTGTTATCTTTTTTTGACAAAGAATCATACTACTTTAAGGTAAGTAACTGATGGGAACTTTTATTAACATAACATTACGCCTATATGCCGCGAAGGGTTAGACAGAGGTGAATCTGTAGTTCACCGACATTTCACCAGTTATTTTCATTTCCCATGTAATAGGAGGCTAGCCTATTGCCATCAAACGTGCACTAATCCAGACCCCGAGCAGCTACTGAGAAATTCTAGATTGAATAAGCACTTCGTGAAACCCGGGAATCGAACCTAGGTCCTCATGCTATGCAGTAGCGGTAGCTTGCGACCACTAGATCTCCGAGACAAACTAACAGAACTTCGATTTCACAGTTGCTATAAAAAAAAATCATAAAAATGTTTTGTTTGTTGCCATCGCCAACTGCTTCAGCCAATACAAAAACATTTTTCCTTACCAAAAAATAATTGTATCACACTAAAAACGTAACACGAGCACTTGTGACTTGTGAAACTTTTTCGAAAATAAATTCAAAAGTTTCACCTGAAATTCGTAACCGAAGAAAACACTCTCAGTTGAAACTTGTTCGGTAAACTTGTCCGAGCTAATTTCAACGTGTAAAGTTTGGACTTATAGCACCGCGACCCGTTTGTACGAGGATTTATGCTTCAGTCCCGGATTTTCACCTTATTTTTACTTTTGTTAGGGACCCAGAAAACGGGCGGCTGCGTATACGGAGTGTGTTTCTATATCGTTCTGTGTGAGTTGAATTTTACTGTAGAGTAAAAACAAACATTAGTAATTCCATATCAGTTAATCTTCCATAAACATTATTGAATTTTACAACGCTCAGTCGAAAAAGTGAGAAAACTCACTTGGTGCATTCGACCGGATAAATAGATTTTTATTTTATTTAGAGCATTTATTGCGATAAACAGGTTAAAGATATTTTGGACTTCATCTTAAAATTGTACTGAAAATCAAAAAGCACCAAACGTAAAATTTTAACAATCACGGTTCATTTTCAACCGACGAAGAAAAAGGAGGAGGTTATCAATTCGACGCGTATATATTTTTTTTTTTTTTTGTTTTTTTATGTATCACCACGCATAACTTTGTACATGGTAGTCCGATTGTGATAATTCTTTTTTTATTGGAAAGGGTATACTCCCAAGGTGGTCCCATATAAATTTGGAAAACAAAATCGAATCCTAAGGGTCGGAAAACAGGGGATGATTGATTGTTCACTCACTGATTGTTATGTATAACCACGCATAACTTTATACAGAGTAGTCCGATTTTGATAATTCTTTTTTCATTGATAAATGGGGTATACCTTGCCAAGTGTTATTAGTACATTCAAGCCACAAAAAAATTAAAATAAAAACTTTTTAACAAATAATTAAACCGCCGAAAAAACTGAAAAGCAAAAAATAATAAACCTTAAAATTTTGAGTCGCCGCTGAAAAATCAATGAACAAAGATCACTCAAAGCGCCGACTCATAATTTTAAGGTTTATTATTTTTTGCTTTTCAGTTTTTTCGGCGGTTTAATTATTTGTTAAAAAGTTTTATCGTCTGAAATCTAGAATGTCTGCACACAACACACTAAAGGAAAGAAGCAAATCTTAAGGTATTTGACAATAGTCAGTTTAACAAAGAGATGCTTTTGAGTTAGTTAAAATTTTGCAGTTAATCTTTTTTTTAAATCTCTATATTATCATTTGATAAAATAAAATAATGTTAATGCTCAAAATTTTGAAAATATCATGATAATATTTTATTTTTATAAAATAATTTTAATGAAGTCTTTTCTTTATAATTTGACAAAACGCAAATAAAAAATGGAATATGTACAGACACCAGCGCATATACCTACTACAATCTGTCAAATTTAAATAGGTTTTCAACTTTCGGCTTTACATCTGTACCAATACGCCTAACTGTGCGGCCAACAACTGAGCATTTACGGTGTTCTACGTTTGGGCAGCGCCTACACAGTCACTAAATCGCATTACTAGTCCAATACGTCAATAATAATTGCTCAGAATGGAATATTAAAGTAGAAAATGGAATAAATAAAGTGCCTATACAAATACTAGGTTCTATTTAATAAAGTGAACCCTCTATACAAGGGACATCAATCAAAAAAGTAAGGGTGTTCACATTTGTATAGGTACTATTTGTTGAACAACAAAAGCGACTCGAAGCAATTTTTTTCATTTATCTATAATATGTATGTATTTTTTTTTTTTTTTTCAGGATGGGAAATCATCAAATGACTTCTCCCGCTCTGGGCGGAGCGGGAGGGCGTGTCAGACTTTTACTGACTAAAACCCACCCGTGTTCCATCAGTTGCCCATGTGCCAGGGTCACGGTATCTCTTTCGAACAATCACGCGACCCCGGCAGGCATCGGTCCTAGTAGACCCCTACACTGCTGCTGACATCTCTTTGAGGCGCGCGTGGAACACTGCGCGCCGTCGACCCGAGCTTGGTCCTTACCGGGCGGCGAGCTACCCATTGCTCGCCACCCGCAAGCTCGCGCCTACGGTGGCCGGGAGTCCGCAATTGACTCCCGACGCCCGGGGCGTCTCCTCCTGCGGCGGCTAGGGGCGTGAGGGCGCAGAGACTGCCACTCCCTCACGCGCCCCGCCTCCTCCTTCGCGAGCATCACTGCTTCGCAGAAGGAAGTGACGGCTTCCCATTCCCTCTCGCTCCGCACCATGGCTCGCACCAGGGCCGGACGCGAGAGGTCGCCGCCGCCGATCGCCTCCACGAGGACACGGCGGTGCTCCGCCCAGGCAGGGCACACCTCCACCGTATGCTCCACCGTGTCCTCCAGACGATCCTCGCAATGGAAACACCCGGACGTATCCTCCCGCTTTATCCTGAACAGGAACCCACCGAAGCACCCATGCCCGGTGAGAACCTGCGTCAGGCGGAAGGTGAGGACGCCGTGACGCCTCTCTATCCACTCCTCAAAGAGGGGACTTACCGCCGCAATTGTGGCGTGCCCAGCACTGGGTTGCGACAATCGTACCCGCCATGTCGCCATCACACCGGAGCTCTGTCCGCCGTGCCGCGATTTGTCGCGGCAGCGGAGTTTCGCCCCGGCGTTTCGCCTCCTCGCGCCACTCCCACATGTGCGCGAGGACCTTTGCCTCCAGATCCCATGGCGGCACTCCGGCAAGGAGGCTCGCCGCCTCGCACGAGACCGTGCGGTATCCCTGGATTAACCTGATGGCCATGACCCTCTGGGCCGCAAACAACCGGCGCGCTGGGCGCAGCCTCAATGAGGGTGCCCACACCGGTGCCCCGTAGAGGGCCATGGACCGCACGATCCCCGTGTAGAGCCTCCGGCAGGAGGCGTTTGGACCCCCCAGATTGGGCAGGAGCCGCTATAATGCAGCCCCAGCCCGCTCCAGTCTGGGAGCCAAACGTCGGAATTGCTCAACGAAGTTCCACCGGCTGTCGAGGACAAGTCCCAGGTACTTCATCGTCGACTCGACGCCGATGTGAACCCCTCCTACCGTAAGTTGGGAACCCGCAGGTGGCGCGTTCCGAGGACCATGAAAACCCATGGCCTCGGACTTGTGCAATGCCACCTCGAGTCCCAATTGCCGGATCCTATCGACGATTGTCGCAACCCCGCGTGTCAATAATTCGGCCGCCGCCTCGTACGACCTCCCCTGCGCAAGGACCAGCGTGTCGTCAGCGTAGCAAACCACGCTGACGCCGCTAGGGAGGTCGGCGCGCAGCACCCAGTCGTAACCGATGTCCCACAGATGCGGCCCCAGGACCGATCCCTGTGGGACACCGCACGACATCTCTCGCCGGTTCCACTCTCCCTGGTGACCGGGGTAGATAACGGCCCTATCCGTCAGATAGGCCTCGACCACGCGACAGAGGTAGGTCGGCATCCGGTGATACCGGAGTGCCTCCCTAATGCAACTCCAGGGTAGGGTGTTGAAGGCATTGGCGATGTCAAGAGACACCGCCAAGACGACCCCACCCCGGGCCACTGCATCCCCCGTCGTGAGGGCTCGCACGCGCATGATGGCGTCCACCGTTGAGCGCCCCTTGCGGAAGCCGTACTGGCCGTCCGACAAGTCCGGCCCCACTCGCACCAGCCACCCGACGAGGCGGTCTGCAATCACTCTTTCAAAGAGCTTGCCCACCTCGTCGAGCAGCACGATGGGCCGGTAAGCGGACGGTGAGTCCGCTGGGCGCCCAGGCTTCTTAATGAGGACCAGTTTCCCCGTCTTCCAACGAAGTGGGAACTGGCCCCTCTCCAAGCATGCGCTAAGGAGCCCCCTGAGTCGAGGCCCGAGAGCCTCTGAGGCCAGGACCCATGCTTTGCCAGGCAAGCCGTCGGGTCCTGGGGCGGTATTCTTGGCATTAAGCCTTCGTACCGCCACTCTCATCTCTACCTCGGTCACTTCTGGAGCACCGTCGTCGTCGTCAGTGGTGTGGTCCGCATCGGGCACCGCAGTAGGCGGAGCCATGGGTGGGGGGCTATGTTCCCCTCGAGAAGGGAACAGAGCGCTCACCACGCCCTCCACGAGTTGGGGCCGGAGACTCTGAGTCAGCGGAGGAGCCCATGGGCGGAGTTTCTCCCGGACGGCCTTGTAGGGCCGTCCCCATGGGTCCCTATTCAGAGTCTCCAGCGACTCCTTGCGGGCCAGTCCTCTAGCCCGCAGGATCTCCTCTTGGAGGGCGGTCTTCGCCGCTCTGTACCCCTCGTATAGCTCCGCCTGAATGGCTTCCGTATCCGGAGGTCGGATACGGAGCCTGCGGTGCCTGGTGTACCGGCGTCGTGCCGCAACGCACGCTTCGCGCAACGCTGTCAGCTGCGGCGACCACCAGTACACCTGGCGCCAAGCCCGTCCTGGCTGGACTCGGGGCATAGCCACGTCACATATCTCGGACATGGCCTCCCGGAACCACTCGGCCTCGTCGTTGGTGTCAGCAGGCCTGTCCGGTCTGGGTTTAATTTATCTATGATATGTATGTATTTAGAAATATAAAAGTATGTTTATCAGTTGTCTGATTGCCGTAGTACAGGCTCTGCCTAGTTTTGGATCAGACAACGTTGTATTGGTTGTCCTAAGATATTATATTATACATAGGCTGCACTAAAAGTATCGGGAATGGAATATTTCTACTGTTCCTGTCATATTAAAATCTTTTTAATGGAAAACTCCTTGGTTTTAAAAATCGAATACCGTTTATTTATTTTAAAAAAGATTCTCGGTCTTGTCACAAGGTTTTGTCAAACTTGTTTAGTCGTTGAGAAAATGGAATTGACTCGAGAAAATTCAAGAGCGATGATTTATTATGACTTTCGAAGTGGTTTAACACAAAAACAGTGTGTTGACCGGATGATTTCTGCATTTGGTGATGAAGCCCCATCCAAAACCACAATTTATCGCTGGTTTGCTGAATTTCAACGTAGACGTGTCAAGCTCAGTGATGATCCCCGTCAAGGTCGTCCAAAAACTGCAGTCACCCAAGAAAACGTTGATGCTGTGCATAAGCTGATTGAGGAAGATCGACATGTGACATACCGCGAAATTCAAGCAACTTTAGAAATTGGCATGAGTCAAATACAAATAATCTTGCATGAACAATTAGGTGTAAAAAAGTTGTTTTCCCGATGGATACCGCATTCGCTCTGTGAAGAGCAAAAAGCGGCTCGCGTTACTTGGTGCGTCAGAACTCTCGAAAGATTCCACGCAGGGTCCTCAAATGCTGTATACAACATCGTATCAGGTGACGGATCTTGGATATACGCGTACGAACCCGAAACAAAAAACCAATCACGAGTTTGGGTGTCCGAAAATGAGCTAAAGCCAACAAAAATTATTCGTTCACGGAGTGTTGCAAAAAAAATGGTGGCCACGTTTGTCTCCAAAACCGGCCATGTTGCGACTATTCCTCTTGAGGGACAAATAACGGTTAATGCAGAATGGTATGCTAGCATTTGTTTGCCACAGGCCGTTTCTGAACTCCGTAAAGAGAACCGCAACCGCCGCATCATCCTCCATCACGACAATGCGAGTTCTCACACCGCGCATAGAACAAGAGTTTTTAGAGCAAGAAATCATAGAATTATTAGACCATCCGCCGTACAGCCCAGACCTAAGCCCTAATGATTTCTATACTTTCCCTAAAATAAAGAATAAATTGCGTGGTCAGAGATTTTCATCGCCTGAAGAAGCTGTAGACGCCTACAAAACCCCCAACCCCAACTTCCGAATGGAATGGTTGCTTCAATGATTGGTTCCATCGTATGGAAAAATGTGTCAAATTTCGCGGAGAATACTTCGAAAAGCAATAAATACATTTTTAAATAGTAACGTCGTGTCACTTCCTTGATTCCCGAAATTTTCACACGTATAAACAAATTACCACACATATCGGAAAACTACGATCAGGATCTACCTTCGCTTAGTATGCACACACCAGCGTCACGCGTCAACGGCAGATGCAACTGCAGTCGTCATTTGCCTTTTCGACAAGTGGACAGCAGTCAACACCCGTCAGAAAAGACAGGCATTCAAAATAGTGTTCAAATAAGAAAAAGGTGCTTATATAAACATTGCTCAAATACATGAGCCGCACGTTGTCGACCGACGGCAGCCGCCGACGCGTCCACGGCGAGCGCTGACACTCGTTAACGACCGCAGTTTCATCTGCCGTTGAGGCGTATTACTCATGTATAATATGTGGCCTCCCCCAAGCTTCATCACGTCAATTAGTTCGTTTTCCCGCCTCCAACAGATTCCAGCGGCGTTCACATGATCATCGGTCCACCTTGTGGGAGGCCTTCCAACTTTACATCTTCCGGTTCGCGGTCGCTCCTCCAAAACCTTTCGTCCTTTCCGTTCTGCGAGCAATATGGCCCTGCTTACTGCCACTTAAGTTTTACAATTCTTCAAACTATGTCGGTAACCTTGGTTCTTATGCGGATCTGTTCATTCCTGATTCGATCACGTAGTAGGGAAACTCCAAGCATAGCTACTCTTCATTACCCTATGGGTGACTTTTAGCCTTCTATAAAGCATATTTTCAATTTTGTCGCCCTGCGGCTATGCCAAGTTATACCGACTTGAACATTAAAGCAAATATTAAAGACGTGAAGATAGTTCTTTTAATTTTGAATGCTAGTCTTTAGATTTTTGGTGGATTCGTTCATACTGGCTCTTCAATTTTCCGAAGCTCGTCGTTCATAACTCTACTTGATTAATGATCTTATTTGATATTTAGATATTTAACAGGAACGTTTGTAAATTAATTTAGTGGGCAGTTAATTGTTTGCGAATCCATTTTTAGGGTTCCGTTGCCAAATGGCAAAAAACGGAACCCTTATAGATTCGTCATGTCTGTCTGTCCGTCCGTCTGTCTGTCTGTCTGTCTGTCCGTCCGTATGTCACAGCCACTTTTCTCCGAAACTATAAGAGCTACGCTGTTGAAACTTGGTAAGTAGATGTATTCTGTGAACCGCATCAAGATTTTTACACTAAAATAGAAAAAAATTATAAATTTTGGGGTTCCCCATACTTAGAACTGAAACTCAAAAATTTTATTTTCATCAAACCCATACGTGTGGGATATCTATGAATAGGTCTTCAAAAATGGTATTGAGGTTTCTCATGTCATTTTATTCTAAACTGAACAGTTTGCGCGAGAGACGCTTCCAAAGTGGTAAAATGAGTGTCCCCCCCCCCGTAACTTCTAAAATAAGAGAATGATAAAACTCAAAAAAATATATGATGTACATAACCATATAAACTTCCACTGAAAATTGGTTTGAACGAGATTCAGTAAGTAGTTTTTTTTTAATACGTCATAAATCATAAACCGCAATTTACCTTTCATTCAATCAACTCGGATGTAAAAATTAAAAAAAAAACATTTAATTTCATAAGCATAAACCTTATACATAAACCGAGGATACCTACAGGTTTGTACGGAACCCTCGGTGCGCGAGTCCGACTCGCACTTGGCCGGTTTTTTTTTAAACTAATAAAACAAGCTATTAAAATAAATTGCTTTTGAAGATTGACTAATACTATTATAGTCGTAATTTTTTTAAGCTCTGAATCAAGTTCCTGGACTTGTTTTTGGAAAAAAGTTGTTCAAATTTTTTATGACATCATGGTTTGAAACCAAGCAATGGTGCGTAGGTATCTATCTAATCGAATCTAATCTAACTGCAGGGCAAAAGCCTCCCTCTCCCTTTTCACACAATTTTGTCTTTTGGAGTCAAGCTCGTCCTGCCATCTTCGTCTCGGCCTGCCGCGATGTCGACGCGCTTTTAGTATCGCTTTTCTCATAACTTTGTAAATACCACCTTGATCCATAAAAAACACTGTCTCCAAAATATTTAATCTCTCTTTCAGCAAAAATAGAGACAAAATATTCAGGAGACTACCAAATCAAATACAGCTTTTCAGTATACCAGCAAGTACTCAAAACAATGCCTACTCATTTCCTTGGAATTCTGCATACAGATCTTTCGTACAGAATCTAAGGTTTTTTAAAATATGTACATTTAGTGAAGCCAAAAGTATTCAACAGTATCATATATCTATATATTTTCTTTCTGGAGCCGAGAATCAACCAGTGACTCACAGTCTTACGCTCCGTCGAATACTTCTAAATAGTAGCTTATCTGTGTGGCCTAATACAAACTGATATCATAAAATGTACATAGTGTTTCAAATTAAATAAGCAGAAAACATGGACAGGTATACAAAGGAGTGAAAACACGATGCAACTGGAATTACTACTAGGTTACTCGTCCACAGTTGTATAAGTTATGTATAGACCATGTTCAGTGGAAACGGCCGTGATTTAAAAGTTTTGTTAATTATTGAAGTAAAACCTTCTTAAGCGATTTATGGTCGGGGGCAAAATTTAGGGGTTGGTGCACTGACATATATGTGACCGCGTCTGCAACACGCAAAAGTGACGTGTTGTATTTTTCCAACCTGCAAAACTATGCCCCTCAAAATTATATTGAAGGTGAAAAAGGGTTGGAATTATAAGTCGTAGGTTCGAACACAGATAAGCACTTTAAATTTTTTGAATTATTCAACACCACTGCTCACAAAACGGTGAAAAAAAGCTTTGTAAAGAGTTGAGGAAACCGGAATGTCTTAGAATGAAAACTTGGACATTCACCAAATCGCACTAAATTATGCGCGCTTGGTGAATTATAGTTTAGTTTAATTATAGAGTTGAGTCTATACCTACCCAAGTAGATCCTTAGTTTTTCTTTGCTGTCGTGGCGTGTAATTTGGTTTAAAAAACTACCTTGTCAGGTAATACGAAGTTCAAAAGACTAGAGAGACAGAAGTATGAGAGCTATAAAAGTACCGAACGACTATGTTTACTCGATTAAACTTGTGCACCACAGACTTATTAAAAGGTGTTGCTTTCAAGACAATCTGAAGTCTAATTAAATGCTGGTTTCTATTCATTGTCACTATTTGCCTGTCTAATTTGATTCTCTCCCTACTCGGAGATGAATCAACCGATGTCAATATCCTTTTGTCATAATTGTGTTGAAGAAGGAACTCGAGACTATAGGAAAACCATTCATATTAATTTAATGAAGGCTTCCGTAAATAATTACTTTATTTATGGAAGTCACAGAATGATAAAAAATGTGATAAATTTTTATTGAGTGATTTCCACTAAGGAAATAGTGTATAACGATCTGGTTTTTAAAAATGTTGCCACTTCCTATGCTCTATGTTTTCAGGGTACTCAAAAGGAGAAAACAGAACACAACGAAAACGTTATAAGATCACTTCGTTGTCCGTCCGTCGTCTATCAGTTAAAATTCATTTCCTCAGGAACGCTTAGAGATATCAAGTTGTACTAATACTTGTGTAAGTCTATGGTCCCTAGAAGCTCTAAAAAAATCTAGCTTCTATGTCAAAATCATACTTTGACTTTGTAACTATAATTCTAATCCTATTTAATTCTCCTTTAAAACAGTTTTGTGGGGCATAGTTTTAATGCAGTTATAGAGACAAATATCTGGTTGACCGAGCTTTGCTCGGTATTTTTTGGTAAATTGCATTTAAAATAATAAGTTTCTGTTCAAGTTGATTATCGACAAAGTTGGTCATTGAAAACACGAATAAAACGACATTTTATAAAAATGAATCCTAAATTTCATGAAAATCGTTGGAGCCGTTTCCGAGATTCAGATTATATATATATATACAAGAATTGCTCGTTTAAAGGTATAAGATTAGGCAATAACAGGGACTGCCCACAAAATTGAAAACTAAAAAGTTCGACAAAAAAAACAAGACGTCCCATTAGCATGTTAGTGACGCAGTTCCATTAGCTTGTCGTTGACGTGATCCCATAAGTTTTGGTCCGACATTAAATCGCTTACCGCGGCTAGAGAAGTTTTTCCTTCAATAATTAACAAAACTCTTAAATTGCAGCAGTTTCCACTGACTATGAGCTATACTTAAATTATATAACTGTGGACGATTAATCCAGTAATAATTCCAGTTGCCATCTTGTTTTCCCTCCTAGAAGCTAGATTTTTTATACAAAATTAAGCCTTTTTGTAACATATGATGATATTCGCAAATAAATGAAAACCTATACGTACTTACGTAACAATTTTAGAACTTTTTCAGAAAAAGTCCGAAAATCGTTAATTTGTAGTTTAATCACATTTTTCTTTTGTGATTACAAACTTAAATTTTCTGTTTGAGAATTGACCTATCTCAACCAGTATTTTTTTTTCACTTATCACTATTTCTTCAATAAAAAATGGAAAACTCGTTTATATTCTTTCTTTTGCGTGAAAAGATCATAAAAACTACGTCGATATCATAGAAAGTGAGTGCTCTTAAAACTGAAAATTCGAATGCGTTGCAAAACCATGAGATCAGGTGACATCGTTTCACGAATGAGTTGGTAAGCTCATGTTTTGCTTTCGTCGAAAACCGAAACTGATTTTATCGAAAACAAAGCTTTAACTGTCCTAGATATGGATTGGTTTTGATTTGGCAGATGAAATAATTTTCCAATCTCATAGATTTTGAATTAGAATTGGAACTGTATGAAACGGTTTGTGTTCAATCGATAATCCCTTAGTTCACGAATCCATTCACAAAACATGTATTAAATATTATTAAAAACTTTAATATCACAGTTGGCAAGATCGGTTAGCGCCTTACATTTTAGCCGGAAATGATCTACTTCTGCGATTTGCTAATGCAATTATTAAAGGCGCTTCTAAAACCAACCTTGATTCAATCTAAATTCAAAATGGACCAATTCACCCAATTTCATCCAAAGATGTTTCGTCGTTTTTATACACAAACACTTGACCCAAATTCAGTTGATTGATGGAATCAACGGATGCAATCTACAAAATTAAACGCAGACTCGATTTCAATTCGACTGGGGGATATTGGAGGAAATTGGACATAAATTTTCGGTCATCTTCCAAAGTGTATGGTACTAACTACCGCCTTCCAAATCCCATCGAAACTTTACCGGATAAGATCGGATAGGGAACTGTATTTAAACTGAGACACCTTTAGCTGATACTTTATAGTTAAATGAGGGTTATTTAGCTAACCGAACTTCACTTTGGATCTACAAGTTGATTAAATTATATTTAGGTTCATGCTTTCATTATACTCATAACAGTTACAGGCAAAGAGAGGATTTTCTTTGCTCAATGGAGTCGTAAAAATCTTAAATGAGAATCGAAACTCTAGTTAGTGTGATATCAAAAGTGCTATCACAGCCCAGCTTATCTATACTTACTATAATATTATAAAGCTGAGGAGTTTGTTTTTTTTTTGTATGTTTGTTTGTTTGATTGAACGCGCTAATCTCAGGAACTACTGGTCGGAATTGAAAAATTATTTTTGTGTTGGGTAGCCCATTTATTTAGAAAGGCTATAGGCTAAATAAAATTACGCTACGGTCAAAAGGAGTGAAGCAGCAAACGAAAAATGGACAAAAACTGGCAGGCAATTCGATGCGACGGGAAGGGGAGCGAAAATTTGACGCGGACGAAGTCGCGGGCATAAGCTATTAATCTATACTTCTATACTAATATTATAAAGCTGAAGAGTTTGTTTGTTTGTTTGATTGAACGCGCTAATCTCAGGAACTACTGGTCCGAATTGAAAAATTATTTTTGTGTTGAGTAGCCTATTTATCGAGAAAGGCTACAACTAAGAGGAGCGGAGCTGTAATGAAAAATGTTGCAAAAACGGGGAAAATCGCACGGGTAGGCGATTAGACGCGACGGGAAGGGTCGGCGAACAAGAAATTTAACGCGGGCGAAGTCGTGGGCAGAAGCTATTACTAGATATTGCCAGCAGCTTCAACCACGTGAAGTTCAGTTAATAATCCAATGGAAACGTACTACCGGGATGAAAAAGGATTTGTACTAGATAATCCAGGCTATAAACTATACGTATGCGAAATTTCATCCTAATTCGCCCGGCCGTGATTGAATAACAAACATTCAAACATAAAGTACATTTCTAGTAATATCAAGATAAGATGACTAGACTTTTGAAACTATATTTCATGTATGCCAAAGATTTACGTAGAAGAGTTGAGATGGAAGTCGGTTTTAGTTTCCAAATATAATATTTATTTTATAATTTTCCAACATGAAACATACCTGTAAACCTATGAAAAATTATTAATTAAAATACTTACACACTTCCGCCCAAAAACAACCAGATAATGAAATGTAAAACAAAACCATATCTATTACAGTCATTGAACGAAACAGGACCGTTTGAGTGACATCAAGTATCACAGTGTAGGGATACCAAATAAACCGAATACCGTAACGAGCGCGGTTTTGGGTTTTGGGTACCTACTCACTGGGATTCCCTTTTATTCTAAAAATAATTAGATGTTGTATAAAATTGTTGTTTGTATTAAATCACAGTTACAATTAGTCAGTAGATATAAAAAGGATAGTAAAATTCGTAGGTTTGACTTGGGAAAACCCTGTTATTTAGATCCAAAGAGCCCGAAATGGTTACTGTATTAATTACTCATTGCATGTGTCAGCTGAATTTTTTACACTTAAATAAACTTGGTTTTGTGGCTCATTTTTGAGCTAAACACACCTACCTACATCATTATATTTTGTGCCAATAGACAGAAGAGACGTTGGAAAAAAAAATGTTTGCGTGAATCCACTTGAACGAGAGACACTTGCGCGAATACACTTCTTGCGGGAAAGACATTGCATTTCTTTGTTTGACATTTAGCCTATATTTATTGAAAGAGTTGGACCAAAGACATACCGTACACCCACAAGTCGTTACAGTTACAGAAAGACTGAAAGGTAATACCTAGTCCAATTAGGCATCAATTGTCGTCATAGTTTTTTAATGTACAAGATTTACCATGGCTCGCACCAGGGCCGGACGCGAGAGGTCGCTTCCACGAGGACACGGCGGTGCTCCGCCCAGGCAGGGCACACTTCCACCGTATGCTCCACCGTGTCCTCTAGACGATCTTCACAATGGAAACACCCGGGCGTATCCTCCCGCTTTATCCTGAACAGGAACCCACCGTAGCACCCTGGCCCGGTGAGAACCTGCGTCAGGCAGAAGGTGAGGACGCCGTGGCGCCTTTCTATCCACTCCTCAAAGAGAGGACTTACCGCCGCAATTGTGGCGTGCCCAGTCCTGGGTTGCGACGATCGTACCCGCCATGTCGCCATGAGATCCTGCCGGAGCTCTGTCCGCCGTGCCGCGATTTGTCGCGGCAGCGGAGTTTCGCCCCAGCGGCGCTTAGCCTCCTCGCGCCACTCCCACATGTGCGCGAGGACAGCCTCTTTGAGCTTGGGCTTATTGAATTCATCTTAACAAGTTCTGGTTCTAAAAGATCATAAAAATTGTGACGCAAAACGCGCAAGTGTCTTACGCCGTTGTCTTTTGTTACAATATTTTTCACGCAAATATGCTAATACCACTAGTTTATGGGCTAACGCAAAATGTGTTCTTTTACTATCGCGATATTAATGTACCTATAGCAGTTAATAATAATAATAGGTCTTTACCTACGAAAATGCCGTTTTGAATGAAAAAAATTAAACGAATTTTTTTCATGTATTTTTTATTTGTATTAATCGAAATAATCACCCATGTAATCAATGCATCTTTGCCAACACAGTGGCAGTTTATTGATGCCCTTCTTAAAAAAATCAGCTGGACGGGAGGCAATAAATTCTTCACAGGCATTCTGTACTGCCTCTCGGGTATTTAATTTTTTTCCCGCCAAGAAGTTATCCAAATTCTGGAAAAAGTTGTAGTCTGTAGGCGCAAGGTCTGGTGAGTAGGGTGGGTGACGGAGAGCTTCCAACCCCAGTTCTTGCAACTTGGAGACCGTCTGCTGTGCAATATGAGGTCGCGCGTTGTCATGCAGGAGCAGCGGAGACGAGCGTAGATTGTGTATCATCAGCTTCCACAATCGCCTTTAATTCGTCATATAACAGGTGGTGCGTTGGTTTGTAGTGTTAGCTCCGTAAACGTCGTTGATGTTGCGTGCCGCTTGTGCCGCGTTGCTGCCACGACGGTACTCATATTCCATAATTACTCGAATTTTTAACGTATCCATGATGACGAAAAAGATTGAAATGCGATGAAAATGTAACACTAATCAATAAACAAATGACTAGTTTTGGAAAAAGAATTCCATGTTTTTAAAATAAAATTAATTTGAAATTAGAATTCTTAGACAAACAAAAAATATTGTGATTTGAAATGGCCAGTACTGCAGAACGGCAATTTCATAGGTAAATACCTAATATACCATTGATTGTTGTAGTTAGTTAGTAATTTAATTTAATACCTAGCGCAAATAGTGAATTATCTACATTAATATTATAAATGCGAAAGTAACTCTGTCTGTCGGTCTGTCTGTCTGTCTGTCTCGCTTTCCTGCTAAAACTACTGAACCGATATAACCGGGATAATTTCCGACCTCGACGCGGGCGAAGCCGCTGGCAAAAGCTAGTGTTAAATAAAGATTTCATATAAAAATGTCAGAAACCGTGTTATTTTTCATGAATAATTTGTAAATTTGAAATTTAAACTTATTTCACTATTCAAATGAAACACAATATAACTGAAGTGCTTTTGTGAAAAAATCTCACCATGACAACATATTATCTTAAGTGATCATAGTCACCCTACACGAAACGCATCACTAGCGACCGCAAAGGCGACGATTCTAAGGGCTGACGATAATAATTATTATTGTTTAAGTGCCGGAAAAGGGTTCTCTTCCCCTCTAAAGATCAAAAGGGTACACGCTCTTAATTAAATGCCAAGACGATACCGTATCACAATATGACTTGAAGGCATTTTCTAATAAAATTTGAGCTTTTTGTTATTTCATTTATTTAAAGGTAATAAACGACCTTTGTATTTTAATTGATGATGTTTTTTCCCTATTGTGTTTTCACAATAATTCAATTAATTTATTAATTGAAATGTTTCCTTACTGTTAAATTGAACATAGCAATCAATTGTTTGATTACAATTATTAACTCTTTAGGTATATTCTTACTTGAAGCGCTTTTTTTAAACCGCAAAAAAAATTTCCAACCTGCGTTTTATTTTATTTAATTCATAGATCTGTTTTCATTGGCTACATTTGAGTATAAAAGTATTTGTCACATGCAAAGATATTACTACAACAAAATTGTAAATGAAAAGGTAACGCTAGTACTTAACTAGGACAACATGGCGCTTCCTTATTCCCGTATCTCACCTTAATTACTTACCTTCACAAGCCAAGTGAGAGTTATAAGAAAAACACGCTAGAAGATGGCCTGGCCACGAGATGGGACGCGCCCCAGTTGACGCGGTAATTAATAGAAATATGATGCACCAGGGACGGACTTGGGTATGAAGATTTGTGTAGGCGTTTTAAATTGCACCTAAAATTCCAGAAGACCGAGTTTCCATAATATTATTTGGCATTGTAAGGTTTCATTTCATTAATTGTAACCAGATAATTAAAACTGAATTATAATACTGCATGTCGGAAAATGTTTACCTCAAAGAATAAAAATGATCTACGGTTTTGTCAACTGTTTGTGTTTATAATGCCTATTGCTTTAATAACTCCCGATTAAACATTTTAACAGGCGTTATTATTAAGCCCCATGAAGAAGTATTCTTATAATAACCGTCATAATGTCCGATACATACATTTTGATATAACTTAACTTTTGAAACAGTATATTGTTGTTTTCTTTACGGAAAAGTCGTTTTCACAGGATAAATGTTCCCTAGATATTATCCCAAGCTATATCCCTCCCTCCACATAATTGCAACGTCGCGGATTCACGACTTACCGCCATTCATGATCCCACTTCATTGATTAAGGCTTCAATTAACAAGATGGAACATGAATGGGGCACATCTAGGTACATGTCTAGATGATAGACATCACTACGTGCCTATTCAATGGCTGCTACTTGTTTTTGATGATGTTTCGAGTGCTATTTCACACTGAGCTAGGGGCAAACTCAGTATCAATATCGTCTGATTATAGCGGTACGTGTCTAACTATGTATGTAGGTGGGATGTTTTTACATGTACTAATTAAACGTCTAGCAAGGCAACAAAGGCGGTGACAATAGCTGATGGAGTGAGGCTATGACTGAGTGGTATCCAAGGACTGAAAAAAAAGGTGATGATCATCCGGCGGCGAGATAAAAAATATCTATTGCAACCTTCAAAATAAGGATTTAAATAAATTGAAAAAAAAAAAAAAACCGAAAAGTAAAAGTATCTCATGTTGAGGGTATATGGATGTTATAGAGTAATTTAAACTGACCTCCGTACTAGTAAATACTGTATCACGATAAGTCAGTATACCTTGTTCTCCAATAATCACTTTATCAGTGAATATAACATTTTGAGATATTTAGCAGGTAGTTCGGTACTTTTTTTTTTGTAGGTGGAAAATCATCAAATGACGTCTCCCGCTCTTGGACGGAGCGGGAGGACGTGTCAGAATTTTACTGACTAAAACCCACCCGTATTCCTTCATTTGCCCATGTGCCAGGGCCTCAGTGTCTTTTTCGAACAAATCTCGCGACCCTGGCCGAGGTAGTTCGGTTCAATTAGATTTTTTTATCAGATGGATTTGTAGCTAAGTATTAGAAGATGCACGGGTTGATCAATCAGGTTAAGCTACGCTCGCCACGGTTGGTTTGTGGAAGGGTGATCGTCTTTATATAACAAGACCAGTCCGTGCCTCAGATAGCATGCTTTTAGTCGTGGCTGTCATTTATGGATCTTTGGCAGTCGTTACGCCGGGCAGTATGACATCCAATATATGCAAAGGGTATCCTGTGTAAAATACTGACATTCAGCTTGATCCAGTTTAACTGGAAGCCGACCTCAACATAGTTGGACAAAGACTAGGCAATTTTGATGATTTTACCTGGATATGGCTGGCATATAAGCGTGAGTATTAGCCCAAATAATGAGAAGTCTATACCCAGCCGTGGGTAAAGTCGGGCTGAGGATAATGATGATAACTAAGCGTCTGCATTTTAAGAAACTACCTTTTCACTTGCTTATCTTATAACTACGTTTTCAAAGAACCCGAAGGTACCTTCATGAATATCGTACGAGGTGGCGTCGAAATTTTTCTCATGCAAATTTCTCAGCCCCTGTTTACCTACCTTGGTTTTGAGTAACATTTCGACTTACGCTGACGCTCGTGAATATATAGCTTTAGAAGTCATAAGTACCAAAATGGTGCTTAACAACCTGTTGCCTTTTGGCTTATTTATTAAAAAATATGATGACAAAGATATTATTGTAATAATGATTATAATAAACACGTCATAGTATGTGAATGTCAAGGTAAGTCTACGAACTTGAATATTACCTAATATAATATAATATCGCTAAATTAAGATTGTATAGATTTAATTCCATATTGCGTTTAGGTATTTAAATTAAATTGTAATGACAAATTTGAAAGTGTTTTGATATTTATTGCGCGTTGTGTTCCGTGTCTCATCCACTGCAAAACTATCCAAGGTGTATCTAATTGAAAGAACTGAAAACCTTTTCAGTGACCATTATACGCATCATTACATACAACTTTTACTAACGGACCAGCCCTTAAATCGTGAAAAAACTATCAGCTGTTCCCAGGGCGGGCCTGACCATATAGGCAAATAAGACGACGGTCTAGGACGCTCGTATTAAGGGAGCGTTAATCGGCGGCATCGAAAGTGAAAAATGATATTTAGTTACGAATTCTAGGAAAAATAAAAAAATACTTTTTCTGAATGCCATGAATTTTAGCTTAGGTGTTTTGGGGTTTAATGGTTGCAAATGGGTGACACTATCATGTCCGGGATTAAATACGTCAAATTACTAATCACCATGTACACATTTGGACTAAATGTAAATTCTGCAATCGCCAAAACCAAATAGCAAGCGTGAAAATAATTTGAGTGAAACAAAAATCTGCTGATTTATTTTACGCATATCGCGTATATTTTATTATTATTTGTCATTGATATATTGGTCTAATATAATTATCACTATCATCAATTTCAAATAAGCCGCAAGAAGGTATATTTTACTTTGCGTTTTACGCTTCTTGGTTGACTTTTACAATTTAAATAAAAATAAAAACGATAAGACATAAGAGTAAGTCCTTGCCGTATTTTATAAGAATAAATATTGAATGGAATATTTTAAAATGTCATTAGATACGTAATTAAGTTTCCTGTTTTTGCTTAAGAACAAATATTTTTACTTTGTTTATGTGGCCTTGCTCGACATTTTTTTTAGGTAGGTATTTAATTTATAATGATTCCTCTTTATTTTGCCTACAAACGAAAAATATAATAAATACATGTGTCAGCCCCCAAATGCGACCCTGGTGATACATGAACATGACACGCCACCGAGACCCGCTGACCCGTTTCCCTTCAACCACCTGCGACCAGTCAATTTACCTTTAAAAAACTCGAGCAAACCTCAGCCTGAAAGAAAAGCAGTCTGTTTACTCAACACACATACATACAGTAATGGCCGCGTGCCCTCATTTCTTCTGCCACGCGAAAAGTCACTTTCCCCTTTTCACACCTTTGCTTTTAAAGTGTATATTGCTGTGAACTCTCAAGTGGTGCTTTTGACGTTTGGGAAGATGATTTTAGAGGAATGCTTAGGAATGGTTGAGACCTGAAGCGCGATGTTTACGGTATTCAAATTGCTGTCACATGCTGTGAGCGCGGTTAAAAGTTCAATCGCACTTATGCCGAGAAATATTCTGTTTGTGTGAAACAAAGTATTGCACTCAGATGCGTATAACTGTACTTTAACTTTACGTTTGTTTTTAGTGTTACTGCAGCATCCGATGTTGTTATGATGGGAATTTTATTGTTGCACCTGGATACGAGATTTAATAAAAAAGGGTTGCTTTATTTGTAACCCGGTAGTGAAAGATGTTTTGCTAGCGGTGTTCTGTCAGGTACCTTACCGTATTCAATAAATAGAAAAGCTTTTATGGTTTGACCCTTATGTAAATCTCTTTGGGGGCTCTTCTGAAAGTTTTCCAATGAAAACAAGAATGATAGAATTTTCGACGAAAGAAACAACTAAATCTGACTAACTTAAATGAAGTGCATAATAAGTATTTTTTAATTATCTGCAAAATCATAATCAACTTAACTAATTTTTTACTTCTGAGTTTGTCTCTGGCCTTTCTTCTCAGAGTAGTCAGATAAGAAACACCGACCTCACCTAGTTTTAAAAAATATGATTGACGTTTAAAAGTATTGGTACAAACCTACTTGCAAAATAAAGTCATTTATCATTAACAATATTTGCATGTATATTTAGTCAAACTAGAGCTCATTGTCCATAAAATGTATAAGAGATCTTCAATAACCAAACGAAAATATTTTAGAGGTTACGACTTTTACCCAAATCGATACTTTCTCTACCTATTTTACCAATTCACGTCACATAGTGAAACGGACAAACTGATTGAATTTTATTGTTTTCATCATTTTATGAGTCAACTGCCTCACAACTGCTTCGTTTCTTTCTTGATGGAGTGGTCGAGGTCACGATGCATTTTGAGCTAAGCCCTCCTCCAAAATCTCTCCAGGCATCCGTTTCTAGAGCTACCAACCATTGCGGTACGTCACGGCGTACGACTTGTCGCCACCTCTTCCTGGACTGGCTTCAGCGGCGCCGTCTATCCTCAGCTACCCGCCGCCGTGTGGAGACTATTGCCCAGCGGTCACTGTGCATGTGTTTTGGACTCTATCAGTTCGTTTATCGCCTAAAATGCTGAACTCCATTGCTCTTTGGTAAACTCCAAGGTGGAAGTTTTGCGACTTGGTGAATAACCAGGTCTACAACATAGTTTAGGGCATGTAGTTAGTTATCAGTCCTTTTCGTAATTTTCATTCACCTACTAATAATATAAAATCCTTACCATAGGTAAATCTGTCTCGGAAAGTGTCAAACACTTGCAAAGTCTCACATAATGTGCGATTGCATTTCAAATAGTATCCGTTGAGTCCGCATACAAGTCGAATGAATAATTCAAGTCAGACTCCCGTATTCAAATACCTTATGTATGGATGCAAAGGAAATCCGATCGGTAAGTACTCGGAAATTTGTTTTCACATGACATTTGCGTTTTGATCCCTGAGCGGAATAGGTTGCTGGAAATGTTTTTGATGGAGGAAGTAGAAACGAAACGTACAATCACAAAAGAATTGGCTCAAAAAAGAAAATAAAATGATATTAAAAATAAGAATCATTTTATTAAACCATTGTTGTGTTAACCACTGGACACAAAAATGGAGGATCAAACTGAATGAGTCAAAATCAATTCACATTGACTTCACGAACAAACACTTGGACTATCGTCCAATCTACATAAATGGCAAGCAAGTGCCTTATGCTAATACAGCCAAATACCTTGGCATAACTCTCCACGCCAAGCTGCGTTGGAAAGCTCATGTCAAAAAGAAAAGACAGGAGCTCGATATACGTTATAAAAGTATGTATTGGTTACTCGGAAGGAAATCCTGTCTATCATTACATAATAAAATAACCCTATACAAGCATATTCTGATGCCAATATGGACGTATGGTATCCAACTTTGGGGCTGTACTAAACAAAGCAACGTCAAAGACCCCACGTGATTTTTTTAGAACAAAATCGCTATGTCGGATAGGCCCAGGCTTTATTTATTTTCTACTGAATTATGTTCCCGCGTACTAGTATTAGGACAAATTATTCAAACTAAGATAATAGTTTCAAACACACCCTTAAAACATACAGAAGAAATACCCAACAGTAAAGAAAATATCGTAATTTTTGTCTATGGGTCTATCTGGTATAGTTCAGTTTGTGATAGATACTATTAGTACTTTGGGTCACTCTTAAGTCGGCCCGAAAAATGTCTGGGTCTCAGGAGGTTATAGTACTCAGGGATGCTGTCAATGCACCCTTGTACATAAGAAATGATGACCTTCACCGTGACCTAAAAATGGAATTCGTCACCACCGTTATCCAAAAATTTGCTGAAGCCCACGAACACAGACTGCACCGACACGTAAATGTTGAGGCAATCTAGCTGCTAGACAACACAAACTTAGTGCGAAGGCTAAAAAGAACTAAACCTTTTGAATTAGTGTAGTATAAAAAATGAATTAATAATAGTAACAATATTGTTATTATCATTAATTCATTTCAACACATGAACATAGGGTTTTTAAAATTGTATTAGACCGTAAGAAAGTGCTACGGACTTGTGTAAAAGTGCAAATGGACACTATTCTCAATTTTAACATAATCTATTACGTAACATATTAAGTTAGTGTTAAATTGCTTATTAGCCTTTTTGGCTAGATCGTAATTAATTACTAAGAATTTAGTTCTTACTAATAAAGCAAAAAAAAATTAACCATTGTTACAAACATTTTCTTAAAGCTGAATAACTTCACACATTTCAGGTGACTGACAATTATTCAAAATAATGAACCGCAGAGCTACAATCAACGAGATAAAAGTAAAGCTGTGAGCCACCTTTAAAGAGCTCGAAGCTTCCAGGCAGAACATTAATCGATAATAGTAACAAGTTGTATTTTTAACATAATTACGTAAACAGTGGTTTCCAAGAGGAAACCCTTTATGAGACAGACGAAACTCTTAGACACTTATCATTCAAATATTTGTTATTGATAGGGCAAGGGACAATAGTCTGTAAGTACGCATTAAGCAAAAATTTCGTACAAAAAAAAAGTGAGTTAAATATTTGTTGCAAGAAAAATTTCAAACAGAATGTGAAAAGTGTTAACTTAAAGTCACTAGCTCCTGCCCGCGACTTCGTCCACGTTATATTTCTTGCCCCCCAACCCACCCCGTCGCATCGATTCAAATCGAATCGCATATTCATGACTCTTTTTTTTGTGCTCGGCTCCTAAAGCTCTAGTTTGATGTTATAAAGTCACACTAAAATAATTTTACAATTCGAACCAGTACTCCCTCTAATTAGCGCGTTCAACCAAACAAACTCTTCAGCTTTTTAATATTGGTAAAGATTTTTTCAATCACACAGTCAGTACAGCCTTTCAAGATTCCGAACTAGCACTGGTACCTACATAATCAAAACATGAATCAATCAGGACAAAAAGGACTTCGTATGAATAGTATTTTTTTTTTCATTGTTATTTTGATGAAGTGACATTCAATGTCACGACCTATATTCTTCAGACGTAGCTCCCCCCTCGCGCGGTTTTTAACCTACCAATTTTCTTTATATTACTGTTCATGTTTTACTGTCTCATGTTTTACCAATACCCTTATCACTTAACAATCAACTAATAATTTATACCTGTGCAGCAAAAAACTACTTCAAATATTCTCGAAAAATTCACCAAGATTCTTCAAACTTTTAGGGGCCATAAGTACCTCTGCTAGTTTCAAATTAAACTGTTCCCACGTTAATAAGGCCAGGCTCTCCAGTCTACTATTAATAACGATGTAGGTTAGGTGCCGTGCATGCATTTTATATGAGACTTTTTACACAAGAGACTCCTCCACTGAACTGAAGGTTTTCGCGGGATTCGCATGTGGTAACTTGTATGGTATTTCGTACGCTACTGTATTATGCAGATTGTACTTGAGCACGACTGTAAGCGTGAGCGTTTCATTATATTCTGTGGGCTAAATAAAATGGTGGGCTTAGCACTAAAATCGCGTGATTATGACACAATTTAAAGTTTACAATTACGTTTCTATAGAACGTCGTTAGTGGGGATATAAAAATAATTTATTGAGTGAATATAAAAAAAAATGCCACAGAACACAAATGTTATAAAATTTTATTACTGCCTAAAATACGAGGGAGAACGTTACAAAAAAAAAAAATTGAGGAAATAAAGGCTCGTGCAGACGAGCGCGACGCAACGGTTGCGCGCGATTCGGCGATTTATATCCGTAGAACAATTTCTATGAGAACGCGCGAGACACTTCACACAAGGGCGCCGCGACAAGGTCGCTCCGCGTCGAGCAGCGCGACAACATAAGGTACATTTTGTGTGGCGTCGTTTTGCAACTGCGACTGTGGCGTCGCGGCCGCTACTTCGGTATGACGCCATACAAAATGAACCACAAGCTGTCGCGCTGCTCGACGCGGGGCGACGAGGCTGTCACGCAATGAGTGGTAGCGCCAGTATGAAAGGTGTTGCGTCGCGACGAATTGCAGAATCACCTCCGCGACACGTCGCGCGACCAGTCGTGCCTGTTTGTGCGAGCCTTTTTTTTGTGGGTGGGAAATCATCAAATGACGTCTCCCGCTCTTGAGCGGAGCGGGAGGGCGTGTCAGACTTTTACTGACTAAAACCCACCCGTGTTCCTTCAGTTGCCCATGTGCCAGGGTCACGGTGTTTTGTGCGAGCCTTAAAGCGACAATAAATTGACAGGCATAGTTTGATTAAAAGTGTGTCATAGATATATTTATATCTATGACACATATTCAGACTTTCCGATCTTAACTCTTATTTAGTACAGAGTTTCTTGAGATGAACTTCATACTTTGTAAGCTCGTACTGACCGTCAAAGATCTACGAATGATAGATAACTGAGACCAATTGCTTAACGTACTTTCCGAGGCACCGAGGGGTCTCGGTATGTTATGATAAATGGTTACCTATCCACGGACCTACCTCGGTAAACGTTGCTTAGCTTTGAAAATCGACCCTTGCGGTAGTAATTATTTAGTTTTAGCGACATGTGTACCTAGTTAGCTAAGATTCCTTATCGGTGTGGGAATATTGTTCCAGCGTATGGCACATCAAGTTTTACGAAAAGCACGGCTTTGAATCTTGGCGCGCTATGGCTGGAGCGGTTCCATTCGAAAATGCAACATGTCAAATTTACACCCGGGTTGTATGTGCTACGGTTAAATACTATGATATGTGGCAGAGACATCTAATAAGGCATCTATCCCATCGTCTGCGATTAACAAAAAGCGAGTAGAGCTTATCGGTCCACCTTGCGGGGGGCTTTCCAACTCTACGTCTTCTGGTACGCGGTCGCCACTTCAGAACCTTTCAGCCATCTGTTCTATAAGCGATGTGCCCTATCACTTCAGTTTAGCAATTCTTCGGGCTTATGAATGCCGTAGGAATCCGCTGGATGGGGGAAGCACAAAACCAGTTGAAGTGGCGGAGCTTAGGGGAGGCCTAAGTCCAGCAGTGGACATCTGTCTGCTGAAATGATGATGATGACTAGAGCTCCCAACTAAGGTTAGTCAATGTGTATCTCTTTTACTCACACGGGACCTAAAATCTTGTCTCCGCTTTCTGAGCTAGGAAAATAGTTGATAGCTAGCCGCTTTCTCGTGGGCGGTGGATCAGTTGCCTAAGGCTGGCACAACGCCATATATGCACTGAACCCTCAGAAAATGTTAGTCATAAATAAATCAGACAAAACTGCTCAGTTTTAGCTTTGCAGTTAATTATTTTTTGCTCAAAACTCGAAACCGTTGCTAATATAGTACTTTTGGGGATGGCCTCGCGTATCATTCATTAAACGAAAAAATACTATTCAGAAAGTACAGTTTATAAAACAAAGAATAAGTAACACGATTAAATTGATCCTAATCTTAGATTATCCACTTTCAGTAGTTTTACCTTAATCCAACTTCGTTTTAAGCTTTTTAAGCCCCATGGAATTTTAAAGCAATATTTAAGTAATCCTTAGTGACCACATCAGCGACCTGTTCAGAGACAAAGTAATATGGGGCATTTCACGTCAAGCGGACAGGGAAAAAAAAGTGAGGTTCTGAAATTTGTTCATATTAGGTCAGTTATACTTCTAGTAGATATAAATACGGACTCAATTATTTTTTTATATTTGATGTGTATTTGTCTAGTTATGGGCTCCCAAAGCATCGTCTAAATTGAAATCAGGATTTTTTTGAAGATTTTTTTCGTATTGTTAACAATTACAATAAATTTTCAAACTACGTGATTTGTGAAGATTTCCTGATCTTTTTAAAAAGGAATCAAATTTGAAAAAAAAATTTTTTTTAGTCTTCCAAACCGGAAGTAAACATTTCAAAACAAAATTTTGGAAACTTCGACCATTTCTTTTTAATTTTCTTATTTCAGAATATATCTTAGAGTATTTAACCAGTCAATTACCGCAATTACAGACATAATTAAAAAACCATTGTGTCGATACCAAATGTGGTATCTCAGGAACTTAGAGGTTAAATAATACACCAGAAGTTTTGAAATGGGATTTGCATTAGTTAAGGAGATAGGTAAATTAATGTATATATATGTAACAGTAAGTATGCTGTTAGGCGCTTGTTTATGTCGGTTAATATGTGAATTATGGGATTAAAACGCGACACTATTAACATTTATCATCCTGTTTATGTTTGCTGAAGCTCTAACAATAATTAGGAATAGTTATTAAAAAATAAAATTATATCTAGACATTGATAAAAAACATTTGAATAGCTACAAATATTAGTAGGAAGAAGTAATTCAATTTAGACGATTCTTTGGGAGCCCATAATAGACAAATTCACATCATATATAAAAAAAAAATATTGTGTCCGTATTTATATCTACTAGAAGTATAACTGGACCTAATATGAACAAATTTCAGAACCTCCCTTTTTTTCCTTGTCCGCTTGATGTGAAATGCCCCATATGCTAAATATTGTCCTACCTTTGTATGAAATAAACAACCCCTTAAATTCTACATATACTTAGATTAGAATTAAAAATGAACATGTGATTTTTTTTTATATATAACTCCAAATAGTTTATTTAAAACTCTGGCTTATTGTTTATTTTATTTTTATTAGTCAAACTGCAGCTTAAAACAAAGGGAATATAATTTCTAAATGAGTATTTTAATTAAACGAACCACGTTTAATGACAGCAATAATACTCGAGTTATGACGGTAAACCTACACTTCGTATAATCCACTAAAGGTACAGTAGGAGCGTTGCCGCCGTGATACGATCGTGCAACGTCGCTGGGCAGACTACTAAGTGCTACAAATCCCCTGTCCATTGTCCCGCCCATAACTCAGTCAACCGTCGACACTCACGATACACAGGCGCGAGTAAATAAATTAAATAGATGTTCAATAAAAATATGCCTTCGGGATGGCGACAATTTCTCTAATTCTTGTCGTGCTGGCAAATCGAGTCAATCCACAAACAAGTCTAACCACGTTGAACACAGGAAGCGACATAAACAGTTTATCAGAAGGACTAGAAGTCACAACCATTTTTCCGACGCAAATCCAACAAATTCAAACGACTTCGGAAACGACGCTCGCGGCCTCCGCCGGAAACAATCTAAATGACGTTGGCGGCACCGCTGCGGTCTCCTTCGATGTACCAGAACAGAATTTCCAAGCAATCTCCACAATTTACTCGATAAAAAACAAGAAAACCAATAATAATCAAAATCCGCGCGAAGGAAATGTCAAATCAATTCGAGATGGAAGAGGCGCAGAAAATAATAAAAAATACTTTGAAACCACTGAAGAAAATTTTGATGCTTTTAAAGCTGAGCCTATAGTATGGGACAACTGTTTAGAAACTAATTTTAAAGGCAGCCCACAGAACATAGTGAAACCTCAAGATATGCAAAATGATAATCATGATCACAGGTACCAAAGGGGAAAAGAAATTGGTAGTTTGTGGAGGAAAAGAGATGCAGGTAACCTTAATTTAAATTCGACTGCAGGAAAAGCTTGGTTGGAAAAATACAACAATTTGCTCAATGCTAAAACTGAGGAAAGACGTCAGCAAAAACCTGACCTAACACCAGTTAAAAAGGTTACTACTACAGAACCTACTACTGTACAAACAACGGATACAACTGTTAAACCAACGGAACCAACTACAAAAGCAATGGTTCAAATGATACCAATAACAAGAGAAGTTTTCAAAGAATCCAAAGATTATTTTAACACCACCCAAACAGCAGTAACTGAAGATGATATTATAGCAAGTTACACAGAGGATTGGATTGTGGAAAAGGACAGAAGCAAAATAAGATTTGGTAATTTGCCACAAAAAGAAACATATTTAATACCGGCGCTGAAATTGGAACAAGGATTTTATCCTTTTGGGTTTATGTCAGAGTTTTTTTATCTGATATACCCGTTTGATTTTCCAGTGGGTAAGCAATGGCTTTATTAAAATTTGTAGTACCGTGATTGCTTTTAATATAATAGGATTTGTAAACAATATTACGAATATATACATTGGAGTAGATATAAAGACAGGCTTTGATGTTACAGCCTAAAGTGTCAGAGAAAAAAAATACCATCACTTGCAAATGTTTTTATATAGTTATCAACATCATCAGGCTCTCAGATCTGTTTCTAGTTACATTTTATCTTTATTCACGACTAAATTTTCCCCTTTCGTCATACAAAAATCTTTCATTAACCTAATTAAGCAAAAATTTCGTAACATTTCCAACAAGCGGTCCCACCCAGTATATCCATGAACAAAATGTAGAACTGTAATCTACCAGTGTGACCTCGTGTCTGTCCGTACAATATCAAAAGGCTTCACTACGGTCTCGTACAACGAGGTCGCGCCGATGATCTCGTTACCTCACCCGCTAATAAAGTATCTACAAGTATTGGACTGGATTCTTTATAATTTTGCTTGGGTATTTTTATAATTGAAAAGTGGGTGCTTATGTTTGGGAGTAAGGGTTTATTTGTGGGTTTTGTGTATCTGTGTTTGCCTGTGCTATGTCAAACAATTTTTTGAAGCTATAATGTTTGCTTTTTTCAGGTCTTATCAAGGATATAGTGTGGGGAGAATTCACATTTCCGTACTCCTTTCTACAGGTATGTTAATTTTTTGATATAATATAGACATTAACTATTCCCTCTGATTTCAAAATGAATGTAGCTTCACATTGTTATTAAGATTTTTATTCATTTTGTTTTTTTAATACTTTACACTTCAATTTGGCACATATTTTAGAATAAATTAACTTAATATTTATTTGCACCAAAAAAATCACTCAACAAATAATTCATCTTTAGGAATCGCTTCGAAGAACCGCTTCACAATTTGATAAACGATATCAACTAGTTTATCAACAAGAGGTTTTCCAAATTCCTCAGCAACTTGTTTCCAATTCTGGTTTAAAAACTGCAAAACAGCTTCACCTGAAAATATTAAAAAAAAAATCATGTACAGATCTATCAATACTTCTATGTACAGTCAGTGCCCTGCATTAACTGACCCCTCTTCCTCATTTCTTCTATGTAGGAGGGGTCTGGGGGTCAGGGGTCAGGTAATGCAGGGTACTGACTGTACATATGTATACTAATAATGAAACTGTAGTTTGCTGGTTTGAATGCGTTAATCTCTAGAACAAGACAATTTGAAAAAAATAACTGCTATGGCAAATAATTTGATAACCCAATCCTTGAAATAGGTTATAAAGCTATTTAACATCACGCTAGGACCTTTAGAAGGCGAACGAAAAGAAAAAAAGTCGGAAAGAATTAAAAATGAAAACAAAGTAAAGCGCGGGCAGTCGAATTACACTTTTTATTTATATATTTTGTATTGTGCCAGTGTTGAGTATCCCTCATAACTTTTCACCGTTTATTCTGTGCTGTAAACGCGTTTTATTATTATTAAATATATCGCCTCGTTTCACCCAATGTGCAAATCATTAGAAATGAACACATACAGACAATAGTTGAAAATTTCTGTATTATTAATAAACTTCCAGTCGTTTTCAAATAACATCATGCACTAACAAATAAAATAAAGATCTAATAAAGATACATGTTATTAGATCCAAAATTTATTCTGCAATAAAACTATGAAAATTATTTCCATGTCAAGAGCAAGGCATATTGTTGAGTTTTTAAAAAGAGCAAGACAAGATACAGGATGGCAGGAGTTGGGGACCTATCACATCTATTATCATGGACTAAATACATGATTCTGGATCCCCCTGGAAAACACACAACAAATGCTGGTCTCACTCCATAGAGAGAGTCAGTCTTAGAGTTTATCAAACTGGTTGCAAACTTAATTGTATAGATATTTTTTTTTTTTTCTTCTATGACACTGATATACATTCGGTGATTACTGTAACTCATACACTGACTTGTAACTTGTAAAAATATTACGAAATTCGTATTCTTGCCTTTGCTATGTTTTGGTAAATATGTATGTGAGCACCATGTATCTATCATATAATTAATTAATCTCTCATTGCTCATTTTCAGTTCTTTTACCTGTTATGGTAATTTTTATTGTAGGTGCATCGTCTTCACATATAATTGTATAAATATTGTATACAAATACTGAAAACTATTTAAAAAAAGTAACGGTGGAGTTTCTTGTCCATTCTTCTCCTTATGAATCTACCTTTTGGAAGAGGCGACTAGAATCAATTCTATTTTAATTTAAAATGTAGAAACGTTCAAAAATTCGTTTTTGTGCTTATTTGAAATAAATGCTTTGACTTTGACTTTGAAAACCTGTTTCCTATAAAAGTGCACCTACGCAGTCAGTACCTATAGAACAGTTTTTATTTTTAACTAACACGACTTTATTAGCTTAGCCTGTTTCTATATATTTATGTAACGAAATCTTGCAACTTGAATTACAACCCCTTCAAGCCATAATACCCGTGCTCCATCAGTTGCCCATGTGCCAGGGTCACGGTATCTCTTTCGAACAATCACGCGACCCCGGCAGGCATCGGTCCTAGTAGACCCCTTCACTGCTGCTGACATCTCTTTGAGGCGCGCGTGGAACACTACGCGCCGTCGACCCGAGCTTGGTCCTTACCGGGCGGCGAGCTACCCATTGCCCGCCGCCCGCAAGCCCGCGCCTACGGTGGCCGGGAGTCCGCAATCGACTCCCAACGCCCGGGGCGTCTCCTCCTGCGGCGGCTAGGGACGCGAGGGCGCAGAGACTGCCACTCCCTCACGCGCCCCGCCTCCTCCTTCGCGAGCATTACTGCTTCGCAGAAGGAGGTGACGGCTTCCCATTCCCTCTCGCTCCGTACCATGGCTTGCACCAGGGCCGGACGCGAGAGGTCGCCGCCGCCGATCGCCTCCACGAGGACACGGCGGTGCTCCGCCCAGGCAGGGCACACCTCCACCGTATGCTCCACCGTGTCCTCCAGACGATCCTCGCAATGGAAACACCCGGACGTATCCTCCCGCTTTATTCTGAACAGGAACCCACCGAAGCACCCATGCCCGGTGAGAACCTGCGTCAGGCGGAAGGTGAGGACGCCGTAACGCCTCTCTATCCACTCCTCAAAGAGGGGACTTACCGCCGCAATTGTGGCGTGCCCAACCCCTTCAAGACATCAGGTTAATTTGAAATTTTTCACACTTATCAAGGACCTATGACAGTGTAGTAATTTCATTAACCAGTCAATTACCGTAATTACAGACACAATTAAAAAACGATTGTGTCTATACCAAATGTGGTATCTCAGGGACTTAGAGGTTAATTTTGTGCCAATATTCAGGCAGGCAGGACCAGTAGAAAAATAAAAAATAAAGGTTTACAAAACAAAAGACCCGCTTTTGTCAGCCAAAATCAAATAGAAAATAAATAATAGTTTAGAAAATTAAAAAACGTGCTTCAACAGAAAGCTAAACAAAAAGTAGAAAATAATTTCTTAAAAATTCAAAATAAGGACAAAAAACGTGGGGTGCTTGATATCAATTCATGTGAATATTTTATCGACAGATACTGATAGAAGTACAAAGACATTATAAAATTATCCCAAAAAGGACCCCACACTTTTTAAACTAAAACGATTTCATTTATCAATCACTGTATCCTAGTTTTCATATTTTTAATAACCGATGAAAAATAAAAACACTTTGGTGTTCAGAATCATGTACTGAATTAATGGTACCCAGTTGTACGTTCTTGCCTTGGTCACCCTGCTTGTTACCAAAACTTTTTTACTATAGGTAACAATAATTTCTTAAAGTTCAAGAAAGCAATGTACTTTGTCCTTTATTTCCGCAATTTTAGATTCAATTTATTTAAAAGTTCACCTTTACCTTCACCTCACGTCTGACATAAACATCAAATACCACTTAACGCAAATTTTGTAGCTTTTAAGAGCTAAATAAACGAAAATAAAACGCTTATTGGCAAGGTAAAAAAGTCTTGCATATTATCTAAACAAAACGAAAGAATCAGTAGGCACTTAGTAACACGTCAAAGACTGGGAAAAATAAATAAACTGAATGAATTCCTAAAAATATTTTTCAACTATCTACGGTGAAGTCGGCTTCGTTCATTATTTGGGGACAAATTTGAGACTAAAGGCTCAGCGACGCGGGCTGGCTCATGCAAGAGTCAGGGGGGACTATTCACTAGTCGGGAGTGTCGCGACGACGGACCTCGGCGGCGAGGTCGGAATGACAGACGTTTCGGTTTAAGTAAAGTACTGGTGGCCCTATTGCTCTCCTGGAGGAATTTGATAGCCGGGACCAACGGCTTAATTATACTTTTCGAAGCACGAATGGATCTCTATATGTAACAGCTGATCACCAGTCTACGGACCGACCTTCGTAAGCGTTGCGTTATCTTGAAGATTGACCCATGCAGCCACTAGCTCCGTCTATGTCTATTTTAAAAACTTGCAAAACGGTTTTATAAAATTCTTTTGACAGAAATATTTGTGCATACTTACTCAATTCAGGGTTTCCTTGGAACAAATTTGTCAGACTAAATACGACTCTGTCTCCATAGTTCTGGGTGATGTCAATTGTTTTCACTTCGTGGTACACCACTCCATCGCGAACCTTATCCTCGAACTTAATTTTGGCATGCAAATTAGTATTTTCTGGAACAGAACAGAAAATTGTTGTAAATTGAAAAGGAACGATTATTAATTTGACCCATAATGTCGTATAACAGCGTTATATAGAAACAGTGTGTTCTATATCTCTTTCTACAAATAAATATTAACATCACTCAACCTCACGCCTTGTGTCCCCGATGGTGGGGCAGAGGTACACCTAAAGATACGCCCACGTTTCGCCAGTTATGTTTAAGTCCCATGGAATATATATACAGACTAATAAATATTATACTCACTAATTTTAATTTTAGCATTTCCATCGCCGTTTATGGCCACAATCAATATTCTTCCGTTTGCTTTATACATTCCCTTGATGGTTAGATCACAATGCAATTTCATATCAGCTTCATTATTTTTGTATCTGAAATTAATTAATACATTCTCATTAGTATTTGCTGGCAATTCCGTTGCATTTTTATTTTTCTTTGTTGTCTAAAATTTCGATGAATGTATGATGCATTGAGTTTCTAAATTTTAACTATGAGAATCCATCAGCAATCAACTCATCAACAGTTCATCATCTGCCAATCCTTTTCCCAACTATATTGGGGTCGGCTTCCAGTGTCTAGTATACCCAATATTACTCAATATTTTACATAGCATGACTGCCTATCTGACCTCTACAACCCAGTTACTGGGTAATACGAAACCTCTTGGTAAAACTGACTCTCGGGTTCCTGACAACCCATTACTACTGTTCAAGATCTAATAGAAGCTGGAACCCAAGACTTAACGTGCTCTCAGAGGCTTGGTTTGAAAAGATGGTCCACTGACCAACCGCTGGAAGTGAAGCTTAACCTGATCAGTCGAACCGCGTGGCTATTACTAAACCACAAGCCAAAACTCATTAAAAGTTGAAATTCATTATTAGTACCTTTATTATCCATGCCCATATTTCAATGACTTACAGGACAACATATATTGCAAAGGAGGTGGGTAAAGTTTAGAACTTTTTTCGCCTATCATAGTCATGAAAATTCAAAGTATTTATTGACGTCATGTTATTGTGTTTATGTGAAGTAATACTAAGAAAAAAAATAGCAAGTCATTTAAAAAAAAAAATCATCAAACGGTGCATAAAGCGCTTAACAGTTTATTTTGAAGTAATAAAAGTTAAAAAAAGTGCTTAAAATAACAAAACTTCAACGAATTTGCCAAGTTTGATGATTTTTTTTTTATATGACTTGCTATTTTTTTTCTTACTATTTTAGAATAGATGTAAAGGTTGCTACCTAAACTTCACATAAACACAATAACATGACGTCAATTAATACTTTGAATTTTCATGAGTATGATAGGCGAAAAATGTTCTAAACTTTATCCACCTCCTTTATCAGAAAGACAGATTTAAGAAATTGTAACATTTGACACGTTTTAAAAATGCTAATTTATTGGAATTGAAATGAATGATAACTATTAAATAATCATTTTCAACTTACGACACAGAATCTATGGTGCACTTCCGTAGTCCAGTCGTGGTTCCATTACGGAACTCCACCTTGAATCCTCCGGGGAGAATCACGTTAACACTATCTTGTCTTAGGGGATCAATAGATTCAACCCCAAGTTCTGGGATTCCCTTTGCAAATAGTGGCAGCGTTTCTTGTACTACTTTCTTCAAACAATCAGACTTTAGACCTGGACAGGTTTTGATGTAAGAAGCTAAAAGTAAGAAATAATTCATAAATTATTATTTTATTCATGTATGTTGATAGTAAAGAACACTTTGTACGACAATATGTTAAATATAGAAGAGATGGTTTTGTTCATCAAGAAATTACTCCCGTGCATGATTTCTAATACCCGGAGTTATTAATCCGCAAAAATATTTTTGTATTGGGTAGCCTATTTATCCAGGAAGGCTATAGGCTATATAACATCACGCTACAACCAAAAGGAGTGGAACAGTAATGAAAAATGTTGCAAAAACGGGGAAAAATCACACGGGTAGGCGATTCGACGCGACGACGGGAAGGGTCGGGGGAACAAGAAATTTAACGCGGACGAAGTCGCGGGCAGAAGCTAGTATTATATAATACTGGTGTAACTTTTTATTCTACTAAGTTTCAAACATCGAAGTCCCAACCTTAAACCTACTTAAAATATTTTGTGCTCCGATTTGATAATAGACTCAATGAATTGTGTGTGCAGTGTTACAAGTATAAATTTATTTTGTAAACAACACTATGTTTATTTTTATCAATATTTAGAATATTTACATTTTTTATAAATCTAGTGGTAAGAAAAATAAATACTCACGCGCAACTTTAGCGGAACTTCCATTTAAAAACACTAAAAATAAAACAAAAGAACTCAAAACTATTAACTTAATCATTGTGACCCAAAAGGCGGTTACCACTGTTGATGTCTAGACCTATACTGACGTATAATCGGAAAGTCCTCCAAAATAAAGCCTGCTAATAATTCAATTGTAAATAAATAGCCATCGCGGAAAGAGCCGATGCTTGATATAACCGGTCCGTAAGTTTAAAGCGATTAATTACAACAACTATATTGGCGAGAGAAGACCTTAGGTAAAGCAGAAAAGAAAAACCTGTTGACATACGCACTCACTGAATTATATCTGGTCATAAATTCACCGGAGAATGAGGCAAATATAATGAGATAAAAAGTGATTACAGATAGTAACCGCACAATGAATCTTAAATATATACAGACCAAGGGAGGAGTTCTGCAAATAATACATGGATATTCTAACGCGAGAAAAATAATAATTGAAGTAAAACTGTTTGAACAACTTGTATTATCCAAAACTTATGATAGTGCTAACTACACTTAAGTTAAACCAGTTAGTAAGTAGTTTTATTAAACAAATTCCAACCCGTTTTCGAATCTTAGATGTAGAAGACCTTGTAACCAAGGCTACAAAATAGAAAGAGAAATGCATAGTCTAAAATTTCAAATCGGAACCCATACTAATATTCCCACATAACAAGCTAACATACGTCAGTTATGTCCACAGACATTGACATTTTAAAAGGATCGCATCCGGTTACCCGATCATGGTTATCGATCTCACAAGTACCTACGAAGAAACGCGATAATGCGTCGCCATTGCCACCCACCCGTATTCGATATGTTTGCTTTCCCAATTTATTTTCGTAAAATATCTTTACGTGATTCATATTAAGTTTTTTAGATATAAAATTCTTCATATATTTCCAAAGCTATAGCTCTATTTATATAGCCTAACTAAGCTTCTTAACTTCTAAGTTCTTTCTTAGGAGTATCTTTTTCGATTCTTTGTTACCACCTCCTCTGTAAGTACAATAGCCAATGTCAGTATCCATGCATGGCAATTCTGAAATGATTTTCTATTCAAAGAAATGATGCAAGCCATGGAGTTTGACTTACCTTACTGTCTTAGAAAAGTCTTCTCCTTCTCTTGTGTCATAGATTTACTGAGTCTTATATTTCTCCTTTAAGCTTCATTTTCCATCTTTGTCTAAGTGAAAAATAAGTACTGTTGCCCTATCGATTTTCTAATATTTACACCCTCAGTTCGGCCATTGACAGAAACCTTTTAAGTTAGTACCAAGTTCAGATTTCTTGCTTGACAAGTTTATAACACGCGTGCTCACTATTGGAAGTTTTATGGAATACTTCACGATAGAAAATGGAGGAGTTGCTTTACAATCCAGTGAGATTGTTCGAAGTTTTGTTTTCATGTTTCCGTTGCTATGTAATCTGAAAGACGATCTTGTTTTGTGTGCTGCATAAACTATGGATCAAGTAACGTTTTTTTAACTGCATGTAGTAGTAATAGGCCGCATGTTAGTGACAACAAAACCAGTACAGCTACTGTGGACAATATCAAAGTTCACTTCCACAGAAGTGCAATCGACTGTCCCTGTTTAGTTTTAATATTCCATGTTTTTTAAATCGGTTCGTGGACAGAAGACAAACTTACTTAAGAGGGAAACACTGGGTTTTTTTAATGTTTTTTTTTTTGGTTGGGAAACCATCTTCATCATCATCATCATCAGCAGCCTATAATGTTCCCACTGCTGGGACACAAGCCTCCTCTCGGTGAGAGGGAGTGGGTCGAAATCCACCACACGGGCTCGGTGCGGGTTGGTAGATGTCACATGTCTTCAAATTTTTGGTTCTAAGACATGCCGGTTTCCTCACAATATTTTCCTTCACCGTTTTGAGAGCAGTGGTAATGAAATAATTTACACAAAGTAAAGCGCCTGCTTGGGTTTGAACTCACGACCTACTACTCGTAAGTTGCGGCCGTTACCACTGGGCCACCACTGCTCTCGCCAAACTTTTAGCTAATACGCTACCCTGGTAGGAGCAACAGGGTTGTCCGAGAAGTTAAAATTTTCCAATTTTTTTTTTTTTCAAATTTGCAAGTTACATTAAGGTTGTAGGTATGTTGAACAATATATGATTTGTGAAAATAAAAGGTAATATTTAGAGAATTATAATCATAGCAAGTAAGTGTCAACATAACACAACCTAACACTAACCTGCAAACTGCAGAAGACATAAGAATATTAAAATGTCGAGTTCTACCTTAGCTCATTCCCCTTACATATACACGACATGGTACATATAGTGCATATTCAGTTACAAAACAATACGGGTTCGATCTTTGTTTCCTTTATCGGTAACAATCAACGAAGTACACCCTCTTTCCTAAAATTATGAAGAAAATATAACTTTTTCTGAACGAATTACGGATATAATGTCAGTACCATTAGACGCTGATGCCTCTGAGATTCCCTCCTCTCGTTAACATGAGAGCACATTTTTCATTCGGACAAGACACATCCCTCATTCCTAATTACGGGAGCTTTTAACAAAGATTATGCCTCTGTTTATTTCTTTATTTATTGATAATATTACATAGAAAATAGAACTGACTATCATTATTCATAAAAGGTGCTATTTTCAAATTATTTTAAGAAACTTCAGAATGTTCTATAGTGATTTGTAGTGTCTATATATTCTTTACTAGCTTTTGCCAGCGGCTTCGCCCGCGTGGAGGTCGGAAATTATCCCGCGGGAACATACTACCTAGATAAAAAGTAGCATATGTCCTTTCTCAGGCTCTAAACTATCTGTGTACCAAATTTTGTTTAAATCGGTTCAGTAGTTTTAGCAGGAAAGCGAGACAGACAGACAGACAGCGAGACCGATAGACAGACAGAGTTACTTTTGCATTTGGATTAGTGTGGATAATTAGTGTGGATTGCAAATCCCTAATAATTGAATCAATTAATTGTTCGTCAATGCACAATGTTCGAATGAACTTAGTTTATGTAACATTAAAACAAGTTTAAAAATCCGCGGAGTAAGGTTTCTGTCATGGCTGTCTAGTAGTTGCTGAGATTTATTCAAATATACAGACTAGCAAGGTTTTCTACTATGACTTAATAGTTCACTGGCTTTGTTTCGGTCTTGATTTTCACAGTAATAAGTTACAAAACACCAAACACATCTAGTATACAGGATAAGTTTTATCCAGTGCGTAAATTGTAACCATGATTCAACATATCATTCTAGACCCCCTTACGCAGAAATTTTCGTCGGTTTTACAAAAAAAAAATCTGCTGTTTCATAGAAAAATGCAATACATACGGAGTCAAAATGTATGGAACAGGTGATTTTGTTTTTGTATAACCGACGAAAGTTTTCTACCCCCCAGAGTAGAAAACTTTGATATACTGAATTCATGGTTGGATAAAAACTGATCCTGTATAACTTATGTTAGGAAAATAAATATCAGCACACGTGAAACACGTCGAATGGTATAACTTGACATCTTAAAATTATTATGAAATTGACATAAGGAAGTAAATGAGATTCATCCGTTCATAACCTTGGAAACGAGCTAAATTAAATATACATAAGCCCGATATTCATAACTAAATATAAACATATATCTTTGTTTGTATAAGCAGGTATATATGTATACTTCCGTGGCCATAGACGTCGAGTAAACTGGGTACTTATTTCGATCATTTAATAAATAACAACACAAAGTTCGAATGACTCCTACGCATAGGTCAAAAACCAGTACCTACAAATTTATTTACTACGATTTTAAATCGCAAAATACTCATTTCGTACACAATTGTTTAGTCTGAAGACGATATTCATATCAACGTCAGTACAGTCACGAACATAAATATATAACTATGAAGAGGTAGCCAACAATATCTGATTTAATGGTTCATCCATAGCTATCTATCGTCGCCATTACAAGTGGCGGCACAAATATGAGACGTCGAAGGAACACCAAACGAATATGACAGAATAGAATAGAATATAATAAAGTTTATTGCAGTTACAATTAGTAGTAGGTACGGTCAGCCAAGAAAGTGGTGTACCAGTTTTGATTTAGTTTCCCGGTCATCGAAAATTACAACAAGGTTCGTTATAAAAAGATATTACTGAAAGAGACAACATTATCATGACGTAACGGCTTTGAGTTGCCTTCCCCATTGAAATGTTTCCAAACAAAAGTAATAAAAACTATTTAAATAGACAACCGAATTCCATTTGAAAAAGAAAACTGACAATTGACATTTTGTCAAATATAGGTATGCAAAAAATCGATATATTTTCCGTGTTATTTTTCAATCAACTGCATATAAAATCATCTCAATGCCTGCCAACTTGACCATTGCCGAAAGAGCACAAATAATTGCCCAATTTAATGAGGGAAGCAGTATCAGTGCGATATCCCGGAATTTGAATATATCGAGGCGTTCTTTCCGCTTTTGGATTCGTCGTGAAGGAGAGGAGGGAAGTTTGTTGGATCACAGAAGAAGTGGTCGCCGGCCTGCACTCTCCAATAACGATAGAGAATTCATGAGACGGGAATATGAAATCAATGGTTTTAAGCCCACAAAACATTTTGCGGAGATGTTCGATGTGAGTGCCCAAACAATAAGGAATCATCTACATTACATGGGGTTGCACCACAGGCATTACGCCAAGAAAATATATTTGACGGATGCTCACAGACTTGCTCGTCTGAACTTCGCCAGAGAGCACTTAGACTTTGATTGGTCTAATACAGTGTTTTGTGATGAAAAAACGTTTAAATCCAGTCAGCATGGACGTCTTCACCTTTGGCGATATAATTCAACACGGTATAAAGATGATCATGTAATCCCAAATAGAGAATCAGGTCGAATTTCCGTAAATATTTGGGGCTGGATGAGTGCGGTTGGTGTAGGAGAATTGTGTTCTCTACCTCCTCGAGCTACGGCTGTAAATTATATCGACGTGCTTCAGAATGCAATTCTACCGACAGTCCGTAATGTTTACCCGGAGAACGAAGTGCCACAATTTGATTTTGTTCAAGATAATTGTTCAATTCATAATGCGAGGATCGTAAGAGCCTGGTTTCGTTCACACACTGACGTAAGGGTAATTCAGTGGCCCTCAAGATCGCCGGACCTCAACCCGATAGAAAATCTTTGGGGCCTTATGGTCCAACGATGGTCGCATCAAAATGAAAGAACCAAACAAGCTCTTATTAGTCACTGTAATTATATTTGGGAGGAAATGCGGGGAACCGATATTTGCTCACGGCTTGTTGGTTCAATGAGGTCTCGTCTTTTAGAGGTTATAGAGGCCAACGGCGGTTACACCCGTTTCTAATTTTTAAAAATTTTCAATATCTTCTAAATATTACTATATATGCTATGTTTTTGTTTGTTATAAGTATTTTAAAATTGATTGTAGAAATTTAATAAAAGGATAAATCTATTTTTAGCTTGTTTTTGATTAATATTGTAATTACAAGTTTACAGAAATTGTAGGTTTGTGGATTCGCCTTGTGCCTTTACAATTTTATGTAACTTGTTGATTACAATTCTGAATTTGTAGATACAATTTTGTCATCAAAATCTACAGACCCCCGCCGTTGATTTTACGACGTCATTGGTTCCATCAAGTTCAAACTAAGAACAGCTGTCACGTTACAAACAGTAATAGTCGTTATCAATAATCAGATAAAGACAGCAAAAGAAGTTGTCAGATCGATCTGCAAGCGAAACTAATCTTTATCACCTATGAATCTGCAAGCGATATTCAACCTTAGGGTGGTACACCACTTTCTTGGCCGACTGTACATACATACACAGGACAAGCGACGGGAGAAGCGACGTAAAATATAAGATGCTGCATTTCTTACCAGCCGGCTCAGTTACATTCAAAAGAATGTGATTCCTCTTTCTGATCGTAAATACAACATAACCTGCGGGGGTCGCGTGATTGTTCGAAAGAGATACCGTGACCCTGGCACATGGGCAACTGAAGGAACACAGGTGGGTTTTAGTCAGTAAAAGTTTGTCATGCCCTCCCGCTCCGCCCAGAGCGGGAGAAGTCATTTGATGATTTCCGAACCAGGAAAAAAAAAAAGTCAACATAAAATTCTGACGATATAATGTTTTCAGTTTTTTTTCTGTATTACCATCAGTGGTGGCATTGGTTACATTTTGTTGCATTATAAGCTTGAAAATGTGACCTCCTACTGGCAACATAAATATCTAACGTTAATGTTTTACACTAAAACATGTCAATTATGAGCTTTTTTTGACAACAGATCCGATATTCTGCCAGTATTCTGATACTTGGTTTCGTGTGATGTCAGACGTATGGGCACGCCACAATTGCGGCGGTAAGTCCCCTCTTTGAGGAGTGGATAGAGAGGCGCCACGGCGTCCTCACCTTCCGCCTGACGCAGGTTCTCACCGGGCATGGGTGCTTCGGTGGGTTCCTGATCAGGATAAAGCGGGAGGATACGCCCGGGTGTTTCCATCGTGAGGATCGTCTAGAGGACACGGTGGAGCATACGCTGGAAGTTTGCCCTGCCTGGGCGGAGCACCGCCGTGTCCTCGTGGAGGCGATCGGCGGCGGCGACCTCTCGCGTCCGGGCCTGGTGCGAGCCATGGTATGGAGCGAGGGGGAATGGGAAGCCGTCACCTCCTTCTGCGAAGCAGTAATGCTTGCGAAGGAGGAGGCGGGGCGCGTGAGGGAGTGGCAGTCTCTGCGCCCTCACGTCCCTAGCCGCTGCAGGAGGAGACGCCCCGGGCGTCGGGAGTCAATAGCGGACTCCCGGCCACCGTAGGCGCGAGCTTGCGGGTGGCGAGCAATGGGTAGCTCGCCGCCCGGTAAGGACCAAGCTCGGGTCGACGGCGCGCAGTGTTCCACGCGCGCCTCAAGGAGATGTCAGCAGCAGTGCAGGGGTCTACTAGGACCGATGCCCGCCGGGGTCGCGTGATTGTTCGAAAGAGATACCGTGACCCTGGCACATGGGCAACTGATGGAACACGGGTGGGTTTTAGTCAGTAAAAGTCTGACACGCCCTCCCGCTCCGCCCAGAGCGGGAGAAGTCATTTGATGATTTCCCATCCAGAAAAAAAAAAATGCCAGACGTAAATAATAGCACTAACCTATTTCTTCTCGTGGGTGTCGTAAGAGGCGACTAAGGGACTTACTAGAGAATGGGTAGCAACGATCGCCAACCCGCCTACCAAGCATGGCGATTGCGGCAAACCCCCTTCAAGTTGGGGAAGGCCTATGCCCAGCAATGGACGTCTTTTGTCTGAAATGATGATAATGATAATTCTGATACTGGCACGAACGGCCATGACACGAGATTCCATTAACATCTCGACAGCAATATCTGTATTTCCGAGCTGTTCATAGTAATTTATTTAGGCTTCTGACTGTACCTACTGAGTTGTGATTGTCGCATTTTATATCTCAATATCTGGTTGACCGAGCTTTGCTCGGTATTTATTGGTAAATTGCGTTTAAAATAATAAGTTTATGTTCAAGTTGATTATCGAAAAAGTTGGTCATTGAAAACACGAATAAAACGACATTTTATAAAAATGAATCCTAGCTAGATCGATTTAACACCCCCGAAACCCCCTGTATACTAAATTTCATGAAAATCGTTGGAGCCGTTTCCGAGATTCAGATTATATATACATATATACAAGAATTGCTCATTTAAAGGTATAATATAAGATATTTCTATAGGATACCTTTTTTTGTGAATGGGAAATCATCAAACGACGTCTCCCGCTCTTTGTGTCAGACTTTTACTCACTAAAACCCACCCGTGGTCCTTCAGTTGCTATATGCCAGGGCCATGTGAACTCTTTCGAACAAATCTCACGACCCTGGCAGGTATCGGTCCTAGCGGACCCCTTCAATACTGATGACATCTCTTTGAAGCGCGCGTGGAACGCAACACTCATATAGGATACCAAAATTTTTTATTAAAAAATTGTTGAATTTTACGTTACCTTAATAATATATAATGACTAGCTTCTGCCCGCGGCTTCGCCCGCGTGGATGTCGAAAAATATCCCACAGGAACGTATTACCGGGATTAAAAGGACCATTTGTGTTTATCCAGGTAAACAATGGCTTATTGCACTGCTTGCTTTGTGTTATCCAAGGAGGATTGATAAATGATTGTTGTAGGATAAATATTGCTAAAATATTGATGGAATATATAACGGAACGGCAAATTACCTACTTGCATGCAAAGGATGTGTTTTTTTTCGGCCAAACTTGTCTTCTTCTTCTTCGTAACACCTTTGTCAGAGCGGTCGTGGTCCTCATGAAATTTCTTGATTAGGGGCTGATGTGATTCGCCTCACGATTTCTCGCCATCCAATCCGATTTTTAGAATTGCGGGTGCACTTTTATAATGGATCGCCCACTGCGGATTTCATTTTTGGTCAGTCCATCTCATGGGTGACCGTCCACGTGGTCTAGTGCCCCCCACTCTACCCTGTACGACAAGGCGTTCTAACGAGTCACCGTCACGCCTCGAGACGTGTCCGAAGTATTTTAGGATGCGCGTTTGAACCAGATCAGATAGACGCTTTTTAATTTTGAGCTCTTGGCGTATCGAGGCGTTGGTACGAAACGCCAAACTTGTACCGAGGTACAAATTACAAGTGAAGTTCCTTGCAATAAATTGTTTTATTAGGAGTATTTTAAATCCTCAAATATTCGATAGGTTAAGAAATAAAAGAATACAAAAAGTCACTACCTCACATCGCAACTGCGTTCAACGAAACGTCCATAACAGCAGTGACAGCTCTGCCCACCAGAGACTAAAGAGCAGTAACAGCCCTTTTGTGATTTTTCGTTTTATTAGTGATTCTGAAAGCGGGTTTCTTAAGCTTTCTATTGAATTAACTTACTTATTTCTAAGACTATTAGAATGGTTTTTATTTAACAGTTTTCACTTACTGCAAACGAAAAAAATTAACAATTTGGCGTGATTTCCCAACTAAAATACAGTATAAATTATACTGCAGATTAAATTTTAAGGTTTCATAACTAAAATGCAGTAAGCAATATAATTTTACAGTTCTTTAGATAGTTTTATATTTCTGGAAAAAAATTAAAAAAAAAATTAATACGCAGTAAAATTTACCGCCATACAAGCTATTTTTACTGCAAATTAAGAAAATACAATTTATTGTCACGAACTCCCAACTAAAATGCAGTAAAATCAAAGCTTGTCGCATTTTAGTTGTGAATACTTAACATTCTTTTATCATTATAAACTGACTAACACACAGTAAAATACAGCATTACTGCAGATTAGTTTGGATAGCATAATGACACAGATATGATTATTCCTAGCTAAAGTGCAGTTAATGTTTTAAATACTGCATTTTAATTGGGATCAAGTTTAACAAATTATAGTAAATTAAACTAATTTAAACGCAGTATCAAGCTGATACTGCATTTTAGTCGGTTTGAATAGATAAAACTTTATTTGTGAGACAGAGTGTGCAAAGGATTTACTGCTAGATTGCATGCGATTTGACTTAATTAATCAGTCCCTCCAGTGAACCGTGCCAGTGTGGACGTGCCCGTCGGCGTCGCTCGCACTGCTTACGTTTTTTTGGCGACAGGATTTGGCGGGTAAGATTACATAATTATATTACTTAAGTTTATTATGATTAATAAAACTTTTATAGTATTAAGACGTACTTTAAACAGATACTTTAACTAATAGGTTATTTTCTATCCTTACATAAAATGTTTCGTGTGTTGAATAACTATCATTTGTTTGTGTTTGGATGGTTTTCTATTTATGTATTATAAGTATTTATTGACTTTAAAAAGTAGTATCTATGTACCTATATCAATCAGTAGGCCAATTATTCTCGTAACTCGTAACTAATGGTAACCTATGGTTTGACTTTTAACGAACTGAGTTAGAATTGAGATTATATTTTGAATAGACTAAAAATAGATAGGGTAGGTATTCACCTAACCATACATTAATACAGTTCAGTGTCGCTATGATCTCATTCTAAATTCAAATTATTCTAGGTACCTGTCTACAATCTCATTGCAAACTTAACGGCCATACACTTGCGTCAAATTTATGTTTGGTTGATATACCGTTTTGCCGTTTTAGCATTTTAATCAAGTTTCAGTCCATTTTCGATTTCAAAATAATTTAAAACTTTAGTATAAATGTAAATTAAAATTAGTTTTAATGAACCAACTGTATAACTTTGTATAACGTGTAATAACGAAATAAACATTTTTTTTTTTTTGATTTGATTGATGTACCTATACTAGTCAGTAAGTACTTACCAATTCTCGTTTATCTTTCTGTGCAGGTTCATCAATATGAATGTGAGATCAAAACAAATTATGTCACTGCTAAGCAATTTGGAAAATGACGTCTTACCACCGGATAGAATGATATCGCAGCTACCTCATCACGATAACAATGACTCGCCTCCAAAAGCAATATTAAGGGATGTGCATAAAAACAACGACTCTGTCGTCCAAAATATTGATTTGAGCAAAATCTCTGAAGCAACACAACACCACTCCATAAATCTGCCAGAAGCTCACCAGGACAGCTTAATTAGTAATCTCGTGGATACAGCGACCTTTGATCTTTTATGTAATGAAACGCTGCCTTCAACATCATTCTGTGATTCATTCATAGAAGATTCAGATGATTCTGTAAAAGATAAAAACTATGTTCCTGAGCCATCTTCAACATCGTCGAGTTTAAGAGATTTAGATATCACAAACGATCCAGCAGAAATTCAGGTCAACAATGTCAATACCCAGCCAGCACAATTACCTGTTGTGAAAATACGGAATAAGTCATGTAGGAAACGTAAAAGTGAACTTCAATATGCCAAAAACATACAGAAATATCCGGTGCGAGAACCCTGTCAAAATTTATGTAAAAAACTATGTACTATACATTTTACTGAAGAAGATAGAAAAAAAATTAACAAATATTATTGGTCTTTGAATTGGGAACATCAAGGAATATTTATCAAAAATCTTGTCACGGAGGAGGCTTGCAAGAAAAGTACAAAGAATTTGAAACGACCACGAAACGTAACTTACAAGTACAGTTTAACAAAAAGAGATACAGAAGAACTATCGCATGAGGTATGCAAAGTATTTTTTTTAGGCACTTTAGGATATGACAAAAAAAATGACAGGCGTGTAAATTCTGTCCTGAAAAAGTCAATTTTAGAGCAAAAGGATAATAGGGATGGCCGTAATTTGACAAATTGTCATGCTATAGATCGTACTTTGATCACAGCTCATATTGAATCGTTCAATCCATGTGTGCATCATTATAGACGAGTGCATGCACCCAATAAGAGATACTTGCCCAGTGACCTTACAATTGTTGATATGTATGGAAACTTCCAAGAGAAGTACCCCGAATTCAAATGCAGTCTTGAAACTTACAGAGATCACTTGACAAACAAAATGAACATTTCTTTTGCTAAGCTCGGCCATGAACAATGCGAGACATGTGAAACCTTCAACCTCCATAACCTTGATCATGTAAAAGAACCGTGTACTGATTGCCAAATTTGTAAGACCTACGCTCATCATAAAATTAAGTATACACTAGCCCGAGAGATGTACGATGCAGATACAAAGGCTAATAGTCAGCGTAATACTGTAATTGTTTCTGTGGACCTCCAAAAAGTAATAATGTTACCTCGCATTGATACCTTTAAAGCAGCTCTGTTTTGCCCCAGGCTTGTGGCGTACAATGAAACCTTTGTACCTCTAGGAAACTTCAAGAAAGGTCACGTATTTGCAGCAGTTTGGCATGAAGGAGTGGCAGGGAGAAAGCAAGAAGACATCACTAGTACATTTAAAGCATTCTTACTAAATAATCGTGATGCAGAGCACATCGTTTTATGGCTTGATAATTGCTCGGCACAAAATAAAAACTGGTGTTTTTTTACTTTCTTGATAAGTATAATTAACAACTTAGAGATTTCTGCCACAACAATTGAACTCAAGTTTTTTGAACCGGGCCATACTTTTATGTCCGCCGATTCCTTCCACCATTTTGTAGAGCAGTCGATGGACAAAAAGGGTAAGCTGTACGATTATCAAGACTTTTTAGAAGCTGTTGAAACATCATTGAAATCGGGGAAGGTAGAAGTCAAAAGTATGGAAATAATAGATTTTGTTAATTTTAAATCTCATATTTCACATAAAAAAAACAAAGATATAGATGGAAACCGGGTATACATCAAAGATATTGTACATCTTATGGTAAAAAGGGGAAGTCATAGTTTCTTTTACAAAAAGAACTTTGATGATATAGAATTCAAAGAACTATATTGTCTCAAATCAAAGAACTTGCCTAATTTTACTGTAAAAACTGTTCCTAAAGGCATTGATAGGGAAAGGAAGCGAAACATCTTAAACGTATTAGGGCCGCTTATTCCACCAAATAGATTAATCTTCTGGAAAAATCTTTCTGTTGGTTCTACGTCACAAGAACCAGAAGAATTTAATTTTGATATTGATGAATAATCTTAAACTGTTAATGTGTTTTGAATTTATTTTTAATAGTCTGTATTTTTTATCTTCAAATTCTAAGAAACAATGTGCCTTAAAGTTAACTTAAGACTGATTATTAATTAGTACAACAAAAGAACTAAGTAAATATTTTTCTGATCTGTTTTGATAATTGTATGATCCATACATTTTTATTATTTTAAATCTAGTAGTAAGAATAATAAGAGGCTTCAAAAGCTAAACTAAACCAATGTTATTTTTAAAGCGCGTTAATATACTGTTAAAAATTACTTTTAGAAACTAATTATGTACCTACCTAATAACCAAGGCTTGTAATGCTTTGTGTGTGATGATTGTTTTACTTTAATGTTGATCTCAAGATTATGTCTAGTAGTAAGAATAATAAGAGGCTTCAAAAGCTAAACTAAACCAATGTTATTTTAAAGCGCGTTATACTGTTAAAAATTACTTTTAGAAACTAATTATGTACCTACCTAAGACTTACCAAGGCTTGTAATGCTTTGTGTGTGATGATTGTTTTACTGTAATGTTGATCTCAAGTTTATGTCCACCTTTATAATACTCACCTACATTTACTATCTATATTTTATTGTTAAACATAAAGATACATTATGTTATATATGTTAATATTAAGAGAAAACTGTCAAAGGAGGTTGTGCTTTCTGCGCAGGGTCCTTTATTAATTAGATGTTTTTTTTTATTTTTGATATGTAAATTTTACATAAGTGAGTTGAATTATTGTGATTAAATAATAAGAAATAAACGGTCTTTAAAATGTGAACTAGCTATTTTTCTTACTGCACTAGTAAATTGAACACTTTTTTCTTAAAAAACTAACTAAAATGCAGTATTTTTTTGACCTTACTGCATGTTAGTTGGGTTTCTTGACAAAATAACTGATCCAAACGCAGTAATAGGGCTTTTTGCTGCATTTTACTAAGTTTAAAATGGTATTTTTTACAAAAAAGGCTATGCAGTAATAGGCACCAAAAAGAATAAATGGCCATAATAAATTCAGTTATTAAGATATATTTTTTTTTATTGCTTTAACGTGTGAACCTATGCCTTTACAACCTTTCTGCATTCAAATTTTTTTGCTTATACATTCTGTTGATTTTTTAAAATCAATTCTTAACATTAAATGCGTTTTACTCGAAATCGTGATTTTGCTGTTACTGCACTTTAGTGTATGGTGGGCAGAGCTGTCAAACTATTCCATTTGTCAAATTGCCAAAATCATCGGAAGAACGTATCATGAGATTGCCAAATTAATTTATGGGTTGCAAGTTATTAAAATCTTTGAACGACAATTTCATGTGGTACAAATGTATAAATAAATCCATTTTTTTTTTTTTCTTTAAGAATCTGCGATTTTTTTCCTGTATTTCAGTACCTTTGTTCATAAGGTACATTGTTTGGCCACAGTTGTATGAACAACTTTTAAGCGAAAATATAAGTTATCTTTATTCCCTGGGAATTTCGAAAAAAATTGTTACCTAAATTATTCAAATGACGATTTTATTTACATTGCTGTTCACAGGGGTTAAAGACTATTTATTTTTTAGTTTATACTTAAAGTATCTCTTTATATACTACTTTAGAGGTTCGGCCTTCATGTGCTAACACAACCAGGCTGATACATACAGATGAGCTCACTCTTGAGCGGCCAACGTAAACCTGGCCGTGCAAGAAGCAGTCACTTCTAAGATGATATCCCGCTGTTTTAAGTGACTGTCCACGAGACTTATTAAACGTCATTGCGAAACGGGATCCCTTCTTTTCGCATAATGTTCCTTTTCCTAATGTACTTTGGCATACCTATTTTGGCATAATTTGTTTTGTTATAATAATACTTAGCCATATATTTTTTGGCATACACTTTATGTTGGCATAATGATCTTAAAGGCTAATTTGTTTTGGCATAATTTTAATTCGCATAATGTTTCTATGTATAATGACTATTAACATAATAGTATTTAGGCATACTTTTAAAAGTCAATTTATAACCCTAAATTAAAGTTAAAGTATTGTCTTAAAAATTTAATATGTTATGCTACAAAATTTTGTGACAGAAGTGAATCGCTGCAAAACCAACTGCACGTAGTCTTGTCTGCCCTACCCCTAGAGTGTAATTTAAAACCGCGTAGGCGCGGAGGTGCGAAGCGGCCCGCGAGCTGCGGAGCAGCTGGTTTTGACACTCGCCACCGCGCCTGAGGCTGGGCGGCGAAGCCGGCCAGCGAGCCGAAGCTGTGGTGGTGAGCGTAAAACACATCTGCGACGATAAGTTCGCGTGGGACCGCTAGAGCCTCGCAGCGCCAGATCCGTGACAGAAACCATGCCTGCTGCATGTTGCATGCTTGCTTGCATGCTGCATGCTTGCTGCATGCTTGTTTGCATGCTCCATGCTGCATGCCTCCTGCATGTTTGCTTGTCTCCTGCATGCATACTTCATGTTAGCTGTATACATGGTGTATGCATGTTTACATGATTATTAGTGTCCAACATTTTAGGAGTTAATTAGCGAGCCGAAGCTGCGGTGGTGAGCGTAAAACACATCTGCGACGATAAGCTCGCGTGGGACCGCCCGAGCCTCGAAGCGCCGGAGCCCATGACAGAAACCATGCCTGCTACATGTTGCATGCTTGCTTGCATGCTGCATGCTGCATGCTTGCTGCATGCTTGTTTGCATGTTGCATGCCTGCTGGATGCATGCTTGCATGCTGCATGCCTCCTGCATGCTTGCTTGCATGCTGCATGTTTGCTGTATACATGGTGTATGCATGTTTACATGTTCATTAGTGTCTAACATTTTAGGAGTTAATTATTATGCTTCTTTATTATGCCTTTAAAAAATATGTTTTAATATCATAATGTGTAAATATTTTATGCTTTAGAATGTTATGCTTAATCATTATTATGATTAAAGAAATTATGCTTAAAATATTATGCGTAAGCTGTTATGCGTAAATAATATTATGCGAAAATATACTTAGGAGAAAAAAAGTATGCCAAGTTATTTTAGGTCTTAAAATTTTATGCAAATGGATAGGGAACCTTATAAAACATATCATAAGGGGATTGCAGCCTTTTAAACTCGAATGGGTACTCCGACGGTATTAGTGGTATCTGTGGTATAGTACACCGATTCAACTTGAGCACAGCCAGTAAATACAATGGCGGATACTCTACCACGTTCTGATGTGAGGTTTTCACACGTGACCTGGTCCCGTTGCACAACTTGGCCGGATTGAGATTTCGTGGTAGCATTGCTGGAGCACCCACTTTGAGGATAAGTGTCTGAGACGGGGACCGGATGGGTTGAATAAATTTAAGAGCTCCATAAGGTAGTGTATAACATCATCTTTATGAATTCGACACGCATGCATGTAAGCTCTGGGTGGAGCGGAACTTTTACTGACTTAAACCCACCCGTGTTCCTTCAGTTGCGTATTTACCAGAGCCACGGTAATTCTTTGAAAAAATCTCGCGAACCTGGCAGGACGTGTACAACAGATTTTTGTTGCCTGTGCTTATATCATTGGTTTATTTTGTATAGCTTCTGCCCGCGGTATTTTTTTTTTTCAGAAATAAACTTCCGCGCTCTCACTACCTCTCAATTTAATATACAAACTAACAATATCCCAAACAAATAGGACGAAGTTCTTCGTAAAACTTAACTAATTTCTGGGATGAGAGTAGTATAGTTTTAATAGAACTCAAAGCGTGTGTGAAAAGATTTATTTAGGAGACAACCAGAAGTGGATAATAAACAATTAATATTGTTTACAATGAAATACTACCTATGCCTACCGCAGTATTTCTTTGTAAACAATATTATTTTCTTGTTTTTACTTCAGGTGCTAGAATCACCAGGCTGTTGGTCTGCACCAGACCGTGTGAAAAGCAGTTCTCCCTTTTTTTTTTTCAGGATGGGAAATCATCAAATGACTTCTCCCGCTCTGGGCGGAGCGGGAGGGCGTGTCAGACTTTAACTGACTAAAACCCACCCGTGTTCCATCAGTTGCCCATGTGCCAGGGTCACGGTATCTCTTACGAACAATCACGCGACCCCGGCAGGCATCGGTCCTAGTAGACCCCTACACTGCTGCTGACATCTCTTTGAGGCGCACGTGGAACACTGCGCGCCGTCGACCCGAGCTTGGTCCTTACCGGGCGGCGAGCTACCAATTGCTCGCCACCCGCAAGCTCGCGCCTACGGTGGCCGGGAGTACGCAATCGACTCCCGACGCCCGGGGCGTCTCCTCCTGCGGCGGCTAGGGACGTGAAGGCGCAGAGACTGCCACTCCCTCACGCGCCCCGCCTCCTCCTTCGCGAGCATTACTGCTTCGCAGAAGGAGGTGACGGCTTCCCATTCCCTCTCGCTCCGTACCATGGCTCCCACCAGGGCCGGACGCGAGAGGTCGCCGCCGCCGATCGCCTCCACGAAGACACGGCGGTGCTCCACCCAGGCAGGGCACACCTCCACCGTAAGCAGTTCTCCCTTAAGTCTACCCCTGTTAAATTAAGTGATTGGCCATGAGATTTATTTATGGTCATGTCAAAGCAGACTTTGAGGGGAAACTGCACTCTTTTGAACTCGAAAGGGTGATTCGATGGCGTTAGAGGAATCCTCGGAATAAACACAGACTCCTCTCTGGAACAACCTGTGAGTTGGGAGACCGGGAGGCTTCAATGTGTTAAAAAACTCAACCGGGTAATTTATGGCGTCATCGTGGTTTACCACTCGAGTCCACTGATTTATAATGATTTTCAACTCCTGCGAACGATCTCAAGAGAATTTCATTGATGATTGTAGCTTGGTCGTAATTTTTTACTTTAATGTATAAGCTAAAGTCGCATTATTACTCATTGAACGTACAGATGTATGTGCCCAATTAGTTTTTACTAATAAAGTTGCATAGCTATCTATTTAACAATAGTCACTGTAGTTATTTAATTTTGTTTAATAGAGAAACAAACGCGTTTTTTGCATGTACTTACTTATTACTTGCAAATATTAGTTCATATTAATATCAGTTACATATTTGATACATCCCCGTTACCTTGGTTGAGATTGGACACCGGTGACGATAATGCGCTCCCCGGGCTGCCCCGCATGCCATGCGGCCGTCTACCTGGCCACGTAAGATATTCGAAGCCCTATTTGACTCAGTAAAGGGATGATTTTGGAAAAACTGTGATACATGTATCTCATAATTATACTTGAAGAGTAGGTGTACCAATTTTTGTGTCAATCGACCCTGAGAATAAAAAGTTTCATAGAAACTTCAATCCCCCATTTCACCCTCTTTGGGGTGGAATTTCAAAAAATCCTTTCTTAATGGATACCTACTCTTCACAAAGAACACACCCTCCAAATTTCATGTCTCTAGGACCAGCGGCTTAGGCTGTGCGTTGATATATCAGTCAGTCACTCAGGACTTTGAATTTTATATATATAGATAATATCCTTAGGACAACCAACACACCGTTATTTGATCCCAAACTAGGCAGAGCCTGTACTATATATTTCTAAATACATACATATCATAGATAAATTACACCCAAACACACAACAAATGACTGTGCTCATCACACAAAGATTTGTCCTGGGTGGAAATCGAATCCACGACCTCAGTCTTAGCAGTCAGAGTCACTAACCACTAGACTTACAGGCTAGTCTTACCATCAGTCTTATAATAGCCATGACACAACCTTCCATGAACAATAATATCTGTGTTATTGCACAATGATTCCTAGTAATTCATTAGACTGTACTTACTAAATTGTGATTGTGCATTTTATATCAAAATTCCATAGAATAGCTGCATTTTCGATAAAAAATCGTGATTCGAAAATATCGTTCAATTTTAGGTACGTTACCTTGACTCGTCCTTAGCGCGTTCGTGCTGCGATTAATTCTGTAAGCACTCAAACTTAATTCATAAGTTTAAAAATATAATTTCATATAATTGACATTGCATTTTAATTGGAATTGCATTCGAAGGATTATCGAGCGTTATTATAATATTAGATATCCTTGATGTATCAAACTGAATATCATTTAAACTCCTAGATATTTTGCATTAATTTTAGAACTGAACTAAAAGATATTTGGTTTCAACTCTTAAAACGTCCTCAACAGCTTCAAATAGGCATAAATATAATTATGGCTGTCCGACTTACGTTATCACAAGTTTTTGCTCGGTAGAAACTAATATTTTTGTTCTATGAATATTTTTTTTTAATATCAGGTAAGTAGATGTATATTATTATTATTAGAACAGGAAATATATAAAAAAAAACGCACGCTCTGGCCTCCCGCACCGAGAGTTCTGTATATATATCGACGCTTGAAAGGCGAACTTGACAAAGCGACATAGGGCCACAATGTCGCTTAGTCAATTTTCCCTTCAAGCGTCGTTATGATAGCATGTATAAATAGTTTAGTGTATTTTATTATAGTGTATAAAAAAAAATATATTTTATCTATTTCTCATCCGCAAAATAGTTGAGCAAAGATCGTCTAAAACTATTCCAAATTTCAAGTTTATAGCATTAGGAGTTCTTGAAATATCCAGCTGTGACGTACAGATGGGAGACAGACCAGACGAAGCCAATTCTCGCACAATTCGGATTCGTTATTGTTGCTCGATTCGTACTTTTCACTCGTTAAAATCGAATCGAGCTATTCTCGCCACGTCGATTCGAGCATATGTCGCAGGAAATCCACGCGACATGCCCTCGTTTACATGCGACATGCATAGAGTGGTGGAGACCAGTCGAAACGGCCATGACGTCATTTCGAGCGGCGTTCGAACGTCAAACAGTCAGTCCGTCATGATTGTGTCAATTGCGAAAGAAAATTATAAATATTATTAACAAAATGCGTAACGTGTTCATAAACATCAATGAAGACGCTGCGATCGCCACGACCGACAAGGAAAACACATACAAAGAAAACTTCAGGCCTCGTAGAAAGGTCTATCGCGTGGCAATCATTACATACGCGGTACCACTCCAAGTGAGGATTTTAGACCTGCAGTGCTCACTATCCTTCTGCATATTACCCGATTTAACCCAAACATAGATAGAGAAGGAAAGATAAAGCCAAATCAGTACTAATGGGAGGACGTTGCTGAACCTGTCTAAGATGGAGTCGAGCACTACTACACAGTTTAAGTACTTCATCATTGAGGTTCCTGCGCTGCAAAAGGCCGTCGTCCTTAGCCCAGAATTGTTTTTGGCTTGCGTTGCGACATGTTACAGTGAAGCATGACCAAACCCAAGTGTGGTGTGATAATAATTCTGTTTTTGTGGTTTTTTCTGAATTTATGTAAACTAGTCTGTGGTGTATTTTTGTAAAGGGTCTTTTGTCACCTATTATTATTGTTTTACAACAGGGTCATCAATACTGTGGAGAATATTAAAAGCATTTCAAACACTAATTATTTCAACTTTATTTGATTTTTTCAATATGAAACTTATAAATAGGAACAATACTGTGCATAAACAATACATTATAAGAAACACTAGTTTACATGATTAGTCGGCATCATGTGTGGTACCTATGCTGTTCAGTAGCCCGCTAAAGAATCGCTGAATCTTTACACGTCTTGCGCAAAGTCTACATGAATGTGGACACATGGTCGTCCAGCAGTTTCACCACAAACAAATTGAAATTCGTGTTTGACACGACTCGTACCGCTTGTCCTTCAGGTAGGACATTTGGTTACACAAAGATTAACAATATTTTCAGACTTCGTAGAGTGATGTTGCTGGAACACATATGTATATAGATACAATTGTGTCGTTGGAACGGTTGGACGCAAAAGCTATAGGTACTGAGAGCCAGTGATTCAGTCCGGTTTTTACGACAATCACGCTACGTCTTCTCCATCGTGTTAAGCTTTAATATTATTTAGTATTCAACATTTATTGGCAGACATTCTGTATAAATTCCATTACATGTATAGGTAGGTAACCAATGTAACGACAGTAAAATATGACTTTAATTTGACGTAATAAAACTCGTGACATTTGCAAATCAGCATCTTTCTATAGGCGGCCATGCATTCTGTTGTAACAAATACAACGGAGAATTTATTCGAATATTTGTAATTAAATTAAATTGATTAACGCAATAGAATCAAGCATGTATTATAAGATGTAATATATATTACTTTTGTACCTAGACTTGTACATGTTATTATTTAAAGAAAGTTAGCTTTTAAATTTCATCACCAGCAGCCTATAATGTTCCCACTGCTGGGACACAGGCCTCCTCTCGGTGAGAGGGAGTGGGCCGTAATCCACCAAGCGGGCCCAGTGCGGGTTGGTAGATGTCACATGTCTTCGAATTTTTGGTTCTAAGACCTGCCGGTTTCCTCACGATGTTTTCCTTCACCGTTTAGAGAGGAGTGGTGATAAAATAATTTACACAAAGTAAATCGCCTGCTTGGGTTTGAACTCATGACCTACTACTCGTAAGTCGCGGCCGTTGCCAATGGGCCACCACTGCTCTTTTTAGAGTGTATCCCATCCACCCCGGTCGTCCCGCCCCGTTAACGGGGCAGTTGGGAAAAATTGTTGCATCGTTGTTGGTAGTGCCGACTCCATCGTTTAACGGGGTGGATGGCACAGATCTAGTCTCATCTACCCCGGTGTGTTTTTAAGTTCCTGCCAAGTTATGACTACCTGGTACTTCGAAGGCATAAAGCGTTTTCTAGCTGACATTCCTATGTTTAGCAAGCTCCTACCCAGACAACCTGGTACTTCGAAGGAATTTGGCGTGTTCTAGCTGATATATCAGGTTAGGTGAGCTCCTACTGAGTATGACCACCTGGTACTTCAAAGACATAAAGCGTTTTCTAGCCGACTTACAAAATGTGAGAGAAAATGAAATTCCTATTATTTTTTTTTCGTGAAATATTCCTATGTTTCACGTAAAAAAAAATACAAATCCAACAAATCAAAAACCATGAAAGTCGGTCCAGTAGTTCTCGAGTTATAAGTGTTATAACAAATCCGACTTTGTTTCATATTTATAAGATACAAAAACTGACTGAAACTTACAAACTCCTTTTTATTTTCAGTTCATATTTTGTGTATATGAAATAACACTCCTATTCTCCCCTCTTTAAACACTACGGGGGCGTATGCTACTCAATCTGTGCTGTCCGCTTTTTGTTAAAACACACCGGGGTAGATGAGACTAGATCTGTGCCATCCACCCCGTTAAACGACGGAGTCGGCACTACCGGGGTCTATTCAACAATTTTTCCCAACTGCCCCGTTAACGGAACGGGACGACCGGGGTGGATGGGATACACTCTCTTTTTAAATTTGGTATTTATAAATAAATAAACTAAGAATTATAAATTAAAAACACAGCTAGTATATATGCAAAACGTATATACTAATAACAATACTTTACGTAAACAATACATTATAATAATCACTAGTTAATACGAATAGTCGGAGTCATGATCGCGGGCTATCCTCGAGCTTAGAAATCGCCGGTTCATTTCACCTCTCGGCCAAACTCTTTATGAATGTCGAAAAATGATGGTCTGGCCCTCGTGTTTGATGAAACTCCTAACGCGACCCGCAAGGCGAAATTTGTTTTCGCAAGAATTTTCCAACGTTCGTCTGGGCCTTTGTAAAGTAATTTCATGATCACATAGATATACAGCTGTGTCATTGGAATAGCAGGACAGTCCGGTTGGAGCACAACTGCTCGCACTACGACAATTATACCTCCTCCTCTTCTTCTTCATCTTGAGAAGCTTTGATGTTATTGATCATAAATAAACCGTTTACTACCTATAATCTGTTTACTTAAAATATCATTGGCAGTCATTCTGTTTTATTTAATTATTAATTTGGGTAAATTTGGCCGATGTAAACAAACAATCAAAAATGATGGCTTTAATTTGACGTGACGAATATCGGCTGACATTGACAAAACGGCAGCAGTGATACATTCCGTTGCAGCAAATACTAAGGAAAACTTATTTTAATGTTAATATTGAAAATAAAAATGCGGTTACTAAATTAAGAATGATGATATTGATAAATGTTTATAAAATACGTATCAAATGCTGCTCAAAACATTTTTTGACTTGAAAATCAGTTTTAAAAATGGTCGAAAGTAAAATAACGACTTCGTTATAAAAAAAGCATCGTTATGTAAAATGGATTACTTGGTGTGACGCATAATGGCAACATTTTTGTCCCGAGATTCGTAATTTACGATCGATTTGTACTGAGAATAGATGATTTCATAAAATCTCACTATTTTATAAGCGACTAGAACACGGCCGAAAACAACGAATGTGACATTTACGAGTGAAAACGCGAGAATTGCCTTCGGAGTCTCACCATAAAGGTTCCTTTTTAACATTTTGGTACGGAACCCTAATAAGATATCGGTCTGATACCTTAACATTAAATCGATATTATTTTAATGTTGTTTATTGTTAAAGCGGTCTTGATATATTCAATTACGGAACTAAACGTAACTTTAGCGACTTTGGTCAGATAAGACGACGACGGCACGAGGTCACCACTTCGGATATTATTAATTATTAAAACGTTATGTTTTTTTGCATTAACCCATTAGTGGCCAAATCAAAACTACTGAGCGGATTTTCAAAATTCTTTCATTTAATTGAAATATAGTAAGTACAACAATAAAAGGAATGACAAAAAAATATAATTAAAAAAAATCGTGTGTTTTAAGGGGTGTTCTCAAATTGGCATAGTGGCCTATTATGAGTGAAAATGAGCGAAACACGATTTTTCAATACGAAGGGTTTTCTTGCACTTCTTGCTACCCCAACGGCCTCTGATATGGCACACAGCACATCGCACTCGGTTTGGAAGCTTTACAGGGACGTGATCAACCCCATCCTACTGCGAACTTTCAATATTAGATGATGAAGGGCGAGCAGAACATCTTTGCGGTGACAGTTTGAGGAAAAGTCTGGCAACACTTCGGCGGAAGAGTAATTGGTCCATTGGTTCTTCTTTAGCGATAACGTGCATTCGCCATGCATTTGACATGGTCATGTCAACCATGTAAGTAAATAAGACCCACCACCATTTTTGCCGCGTACGCCAATTGTATAGAGAGATATAGATATGGTTGTATTGGTACTTAACCCCACTAAAACCAAATACATGCTGTTTGGAACCAAGAACCAAATCAGTGCAGTCCCAGCAACACTCAACGTTACTCTGCTGGGTCAGTCGGTGAGTCGAGTCAATGAGGCCCGTAATCTGGGTCTGAACATGGACGTTGGGTTGCGATACGAAGTGCACGTGGCAGAGTCAGTGCGCACTTGTTTTTACCGGCTTAAGGTCCTTTATAAAATAAGGCCTTATCTATCAGAGGAGCTGCGGATCCAGCTGGTTGAGTCACTCGTGCTATCCAACCTAACCCATGCCGACACGGTTATTGGCCCTCGACTACTGGCTAAAACTCAACGACTGATCCAGAGGGTGCAAAACGCGTGTGCTCGATTCTGCTTCACAATTCCACCAAGAAGTCACGTAACGCCGTTCTTAAATAAACACTCCATCCTAAAGATGAAATCACGGCGTAAGTTACACTTGGCATGCCTACTTTTTGGAGTAATAAAGAACAAGCAGCCGACATACTTGTACAAAAAACTGAGCTGGATCGCTAGCAAAAGAGAATGCGCAAGTAGGCAGTGCTCGCAACAGCTCGCCACTCAGTCACACAAGACTGCTGCCTTCAGGGGAAGCTTTAGATACGCCGCATCCAAATGCTGGAACAATATTCCTCCGCCGATAAGGAATCTCCAATGTCTTGGCACTTTCAGAGTTCGTCTGCGGAAATTTCTTATCGAATCTCAGAAACAAGTGGGTATGACTGTTTCGAACACGTCCATAATATAACTGGCTGCCGTGTTCTTCCTAATTCGTCCTGTTTTCAATTCGCATCTTTGTCACGCACCTGTAAACGAATGAAGTATTAATTATTGAAAATTCCATTGTTGTTAGATCTATGTTACATAGATACTAGTTATAACACATATACCGATTTTTATTTACTGCAAACACATTTCAATCCAGTCAAAATGATTATTTATTCACACATACTCATATTTACTCATATTTTGAATATTCATTTATATATTACACGCTACATATTACATTACACATTTATATATTTAAACAATCAAGTTATCAAATAAACAAGCATCATCGAACAAGAATGTCTCCAAATGCCGTATTATCTTTACCGTAGTATACATTGTATAAACATTGTGGGTACTTACATAATTTCACCCCGCAAGTTCCGCTATTCACAACATCGCTATTAATGATTCCCGTTTTGATCTCATCTGCTCGATGTCCGTGGGTCACTGCAGGGATCCAGCAGAATATCAGCGTCCGGTATATTTACCTGACACATGCTGAGCTGGACTCCCATTTGGTGCAACTTTGAGACGCACACCGCACTTTTGTACTCCACCGCACATTATTTTACTTCTGAATTTTAATTTGTGTCACAAAGTGTCATCATTACTGTATCATGTCTTCCTTTCTTCTTTTTTTATCTTTGTATATTGGCATTTTGTACCTACCTAGTTCGTTAATTTGTTATCACAATCAATTATTGTTTCATCGTGCTTTGTATGTTGTGTTGCGTCTTTTGTGTGCATCGAATAAACGTTCTATCTATCTATCTATCTATCATATGGATTGGCTAGTTCATCCACTCCGCCCATACCTTCATTATAATTTTGGAACAAGTGGGGAATATTCACATCTGCCTTTTCTTTTTTTCACTGCGCCACCTTTTTACGGATCCTACTGGCTCATACGAATCGTAAATGGTTACCACTGTGCAAATACTATTATCTTACCAGCAAACCAACTGAAGCTCTTTATGTTTATCAAATCTGCAATCAAATTCAGCTCTTGCTTTCTTCATCATCTCTTTTGCATTCGATAGCGGATATTTTTTGGTGCGATTATCACGGATGGTTCCAGTGGCTCGATATCCTAACTGGCGTAGATCACACAGCACACAGCGGTCGGCGCGCAGAGACAGTGGGCTGCTCTGGTTGGGTCGATCTAAAAGAACGTCGTAACCTTTTAGCAGCCAAAGGTTCATAATCACTGCTATCCTCAGATTCCGAAAGACTACCCACATTGAAAACAAATACCTCGATATTACCTAGGACATCGTTTGGTTGGGTACTAGGTGCCACATCATCATCACCTTCTTCATCGTCAGTTACGACACTTATCATACTCCAAGCCGTCGTCCCTGTCCTCTGATATTGTGCTGGTAGCTTTTTCTAAGCCCCTGAAGTCATTAGTGCCACTAAAATATTGCTTGCGATTCCTTTTGTTTCTGTAAATAAAATGGTTATTTTTTGGACACTTGTAGCCGTTGTACCCAAATAGACACACCAATATTTATGTCACTATATCTCTATATACGTGTAAGGTAACTGCAATAATATAACTTTTAATGTCAGGATAGGTACTTATTTTATTAAAATATGGACAATATTCACAATATTCATCATCTGTAATAAATAATAATTACAAAAGTACGCTTACCTATACTGTCTTCCGGATAACGAACTTTAGTGAATCCAAAAGTATGATTTTTGAACATATTTGTATATACCGATGGTATTTCCTAATGAACACCATCTCGACTGCGAAACAAACTTACACTATACTAACAATTGCCAAAACTTTCTTTAATTCCCCTCATTTATTAAGTGTTCCCAAATTGGTACACTGGTCAAGAATGGGTTAATAGAAAAAAATCATTTCCATAAATTCCGAATTTGACTCTTATTTAACCAGATGAGTAATTGTGTTAACAGTAGGAATGACTTTTATTTTGGCAGATCAACTATGTACATTCATTGTGTTATTTTCGTTATTGAGAGGACAAATCCAAACATAATCATGAAGCAATCAATTAGTAATATTCTTCAAGATAATTCAGATACATAGTGTGTTACGTAATTAGAATGCAGCTCAGAGTCTCGAGACGTTGGTACAACATAAGCCTCCTTGTAATCATTGTATCCGCTTTGTGTCGGTTTTCGTGAGTCAATTGTTAAAATGCCATTTTAATAAATTAATGAGTAAATACTAATACAATACGCAACTCGCAAGAAGTTAATTTGTTTGAAGGCGAATCGTGTTTTAAATTTATTCAATAAATTTATGAGCACAAACACTGCAAGTACATGCAATAATTTGCAGAATCAAAACGTGTTAATTGCCTAATACGTATTTCTGGAGCTGAGGTCACCTACAAATTAAGTAACTGCATGCGAGTCATCTATCGAACAAAAAATATTATTTTAAAATATCGATTCGCCTAATTCGTGCAAGTAAATTCGTGCGAATTGAGAATAATTCCTATTTTTATCAAAATTCTTTTATTTTTGTTTCAGTCAATAAAAGTGGAGTCAACGTTCCTCGCATTTATCATCACGTTTGCCTGCATTGCTCTAGTAATACCTGCCTACCTCCTCATCTTGGGAATACTATCCCTATTCTCAAGATCCAGATACGAAGACGAACTAGAAGCTGGAGCTTTATTTCCCGACCCAGAGAACTCAAATTGCAATGACAGAGCCTTGGTGGTTGTGACCTTATTCGTCGTACTCGTCTGCTGGTTAGTACGAATTAATCTTATATTTTCTCAAGGAACTCTCGAAGGCTTTCATACTTCTTCTTAATACTGCAAGATACCTGAATATAAGTGGAACAAATTTTTATCCAATAATTTGTGACGTAAGCAAATTATGGATTGCAAAAACGCTTTCAGTAATAAAAAAACCATCCATCACTAGCTTTTATGAGTATATTAATTAGTCCGACATAGCCCAAAGAATTTCCAAATATAAGTGGCAGTAGGCATGGCACATTGCTCGCAGAACAGATGGCTTATGGGGCTAGAAGGTTCTGGAGTGGCGACAATGTAATGGAAGACGTAGCGTTAGTAGGCCCGATGACCTGATAAAGGCCGCAGGAATCCGCTGGATGCGAGAAACACAGAATCAGTCGAAGTGGCGGTGCTTGGGGGAGGCCTATGTCCAGCAGTGGACGTCTTCCGGCTGAAATAATGATGATGATGATAATAATTAATCCTCAGCTTTAACTATCGAATATCGGGCCTCCTAAAAAATATTTGGTCGCTGAAAGAGCTACAAAAATCAGGACAACTATGAATAGCCATAACCACCACTTAGGAAAACCAACCGTTGCCTTTTATTTTACTTATTACATAAATACAAAAGTATGGTTTCAAGTCTTCGCTATTTCTGTTCATACTAACTAATGTAATCATAGTATGACTCAATTATTTACTAAATCATCATTTCAGCCGTAAGACGTCCACTGCTGGACTTAGGCCTCCCCCAATTTGGGGGGCTTTGTCATAATCGCCACGCTTGGCAGGCGGGTTGGCGATCGCAGTAAGGTGGTAAAATGCATAGAGAACGCTGCTGCCCATTCTCTATTAAGTCCCTTAGTCGCCTTTTACGACACCCACAGGAAGAAATGGGGTGGTGTTATTCTTTACGTGCGGCTTCTTTTGCAAATCAAATAATTAAACAATTAAATATCCCCGTGGGTCTTCTAAGATATGAACTAGTTATTAGGAATCTGTAACCACGTGGCAAAAATGGAATCAAGACTATCTGTCCATCTTTTAACTTGACGATAGGTATATTACTTAAGAGCAGTGTTAGCCCAGTAATAACAGCCCCAACTTACGAGTTTGTAGGTTTGAACCCACAGAAGGCTTTACTTAGTGTAAATAATGTTATCACCACTGCTCTCGAAAGGGGCGAAAACATCGTGAGAAAACCGACATGTCCTAGAGTCAAAAATTCTAACACAAGTGACATTTATCAACCCACTGGGTCCGCTTGGTAGACTACAACCGACTCCCTCTCGATGAGAGAAGGCCTTTTTTTGTGGATGGGAAATCATCAAATGACGTCTCCTGCTATGGGCGGAGCGCAATGGCGTGTCAGACTTTTACTGACTAAAACCTACCTGTGTTACTTCAGTTGCCTATATGCCAGTAACTCTTTCGAACAAATTTCGCAACCCCGCCAGATGAGCGAAGGCCTGTGTCCTAAAAATAAGCATTTTATATAGGATGTTTATAGATATTACTAAATAGTGTGGTTCTACCAAAATTCCTAGAATTATCAGACAAACGATGAAAACATAAGTTATTCAACAATCACCAACATAATTAAACAAAGTAAACACATTATCGACAGCGAAATTATTCTTAAAGGCGTCTTTAAATAAATTAAGAACTAATTTATTCGATCCGCCATGTTTACACACGTTCGTACCGCGGCTGCTACCTAATTAATTTTAAAACATACTCCGGTTGAAATGTTCACAAGAAACTTCCGACCTCTAATGCGTAGGGAAGTTCTATAAAGTTAAATTAAACGCCGACAGTGTATCGTGTTGGAAATCTGCCTTTTCAATCAGAAGACGGGAAAACCTTTTAACGTGAAACCTCCAAGGTAGTCCGCGAAATTGAAATTTTCTTACTTTATAGCAAGTTGCAGATTAGTGCCAAGCTATGTACCTATATCATCATCATCATAGTCTGATTTGACTGGCCTGTTAGTCTAGTGTTTAGTGACCCTGACTGCTGAGACTGAGGTCGTGGGTATGATTCCCACCCAGGACAAATCTTTGTGTGATGAGCACAATCATTTGTTCTGTGTCTGGGTGTAATTTATCTATGATATTTATGTATTTAGAAATATATAAGTATCTTTATCAGTTGTCTGGTAACCATAGTACGGGCCCTGCCTAGTTTAGGATCCTGCCCTTATCCTAATTTATTTGGGGTCGGCGCAACATGTTTTTTTCTTCCACACTTCTCTATTAGTCGTCATCTCAGTAGCCACCCCCTTTTCTATCCATATCAGAATTCACACAGTACATTCATCATTTCTTTGGTGACCCTCTACTCTTATAGCCATCGACATTCATACTCAATACTTTCTTCCCGACATTTTCCTCAGTCCTCCATATGACGTCCGTACCGTGACAACCGATTCCCACACAACTTTCAGTTATCGGTGCCACTTCAAACTTCCTCTTATGTACTCATTTCTTATTCTATCCATTCCCGTAACACATACAGCGTGTTGAGCAAAATTATACTCACGACCGCAACAAATACGTCTTTGCATACTTAAAAAAGTTATTAAATGGAATGAAATCAACTAAGACATTGCAATGATGATTATAATAATTATCTTAATATATAAAAATTACGCGTCACGTTGTTTGTCCGGGATGGACTTCGTGTGCAGATTGATCCAACTTGAAAGATAGGATAGCTTACATCACAATTTATAGTCGCAATAATACAATATTATAATGAGGAGAGATTTTATTGTTTGATTGTATTGAATAGGGTCCGAAACTACTGGTCCGAATTGAACATTTGTGTTGGGTAGCTGTTTATTGAGGAAGGCTAAAAGCTATATAAAATCACGCTACGATCAAATCCTTTTGCGGAGCAGCAACGAAAAATTGACGAAAACTGGCAGGCAATTCGATGCGACGGGAAGGGTTACGGGAGCAAAAATTTGACGCGGACGAAGTCGCGGTCAGAAGCCAGTAATTCTGCAAATCAATACGTGTTACAGTTTCTAAGCATATTTTAATCAACATACAACGTGACACGTTATATGTACATATACCTACCTGCAAATTGTAAAAAAACTTAACAAAACTTAAATTGCGTGGGCTACACTGGAGCTCCCACGGCAAGGACAAGATGTCTGCCATTTGCTTGAATCAAGTTTAGGGATCCTAAGGGGTAAAATTCGCACAAGTGTGAGTTTTTCACCTTGCAAACACACATTAGTTTTCACGTTTCGCCCTTGAATGGCGTGAGTTTTAATGTGTCAAAGCAAACATAGTAACAGTAAGAATGATTTTCATTTTGATAGTTCAATGACATTCATTTCGTTACTTACGTTGTTGAGTAGACAAATTGTTTGACCATATGAAGCAATGGTTGGTTATTGTCCCGTGTGGTATCGGACGTACAGAATAGCATCACCCCATTTCTTCCCGTGGGTGTCGTAAAAGGCGACTAAGGGACTTACTAGAGAATGGGCAGCAGCGTTCTCTATGCATTTTACCAAAATACTGCGATCGCCAACCCGCCTGCCAAGCGTGGCGATTATGGCAAAGCCTGCCAAATTGGGGGAGGCCTATGTCCAGCAGTGGACGTCTTACGGCTGAAATGATGAATGATGATGAAGCAATGAATAAGCCATATACTTCAAACGATTCTGATTGTGATTGATAGTGTTCTAGGAGTGCTCAAAAGTCTTCTTTTTGACTTATTCTGATGTTATTTGGGGTCCGATGTCTCCACATCTTTTCTGCTATCACATGCATATAGCAAGACCAACTCATTGTCTTACAAATACAAAAATATTTATTTCATCTTAAAAATCGTGTCATACATGAGGCAGCTCCAGTAAGTTACAAAAGTACTTGTGTCGGAACTGTCTCACTCTTCTCATAAGTAGTATCTCAACAATGACGTCTTATCTACATTTCTACAAATTAAACGATTTCTTTTTAAGTTTACTGTCACACATGCCACTTTTAGGTACTCATTTCTCATCTATAATATATCCGTCTCGATAGTCACACATCCATCTATGCAGTCTCATCTCCGCTGCATATACAATCTCATTTCATCCGACCTCTTCACGGAACTGTGGGCGTCTACCAAATAATATTTTATGATGAAGCATAAAAATCAGGATCATTTTGCAATTTCTCGTAAACTTCTACTTTCCGAGAAATTGCAAAATAATTATTTGATTTTACGTTATAGTTTATTCACTAGGTATAACTCAACAAAATCGTTACGTCACTAAGCATCATCATAAAATATTATTTTAGGGTAAAAGCCGGATAGTTGCCCTAGTGGGATACTTGCCCCGGTTTTGAATACACTATGTTGGGGATGTTAGTGGCTTTAGCGCTTTACTGTAATTGTAAGCCGCTTTCCCGCAGACCTAAGTGTCATGTAAACCAACAGTATATACGTACACTTTTCGGCCGTGTGAGCGAAAATCTACTGCGGCGTCACTTCGACGAGCGTCGAAATTATATTGGTAGGTGATTTCTATTGAATATTTTTATTACTTACTGTGGTGTCAGCAAAAATTTTATTTCTGTACATGCATTGGAGTTTAAAATACAGTGTTTATTAAGTTTTACTAGCTTTTGCCCGCGGCTTCGCCCGCGTGGATGTCGGAAATTAACGAAGGTATTTTCTAAAATAAAAGATTTTTTCTAAAATAAAAGTAAGCCTAGGTTACTCCTTGTTACATCAGCTATCTGCCAGTGAAAGCCCCATCAAAATTGACCCAGCCATTTCAGAGATTAGCCGGAACAAACAGACAGACAGACCGACAAACAGACAGACAGTCAAAAATTGTAAAAATGTTGTTTTGGTATATGCACCGTGTATACATCCATATTACACTTAGTAAAAAGTGGTTATTTTAATATTAAAAACAGACACTCCAATTTTATTTATTTGTATAGATTGTTGAATTGTGTTTTATTTATTTTGCAAATTAAAAGGGTAAGTATCCGTATCAAAAAGGATAGTCGCCCTAGTCACTTTTGCGGATAGTCACTCTAGGGGAAGCTATCCGTTACTATAAATTATTTAACGAGCAAAGACAGATTTTTGTCTTTTTATGTTTTGTCTACTCATTGTGACTATAACTTAGCTTAAATAAAATAAAATAATAACGTTAATAAACTGTTTCATGCATTCATTCAAGGTGAGCAACATGCCTCACATGTATCAACATAAATCCCGAACAACATAAGCTATACAGAAGAAAGTTTAGCATTTGCTTACAAAGAATTGGCTAAGATTTGGCATAAATATTTTATTAATGACGAGCACTTCGCCCGCGACTTCCACCGCGTGACTCATAGGAACTGTGCAATTTTTCGGAATTTAATATAGCCTATGTTACTGGGTGATAATGTAGTTTTATATAGGTTAAAGAATTTTTTAAATCGGTTCAGTAGTTTTCGAGTTTATCCTTTACAAACATACATACAAAAAATCAAATCTTTCCTCTTTATAATATTAGTTTAGAATTATATAACTTAATGTTTGGAGGCTATTATAGCTATATTTTTATAGTTTTTAAGTATGAAACTTAAAAATATTGTATTATGTTGAGGTTATTTATTAAAAAAAAAACATAGTTAGGCAATCCCCGTACGAGGCAACTATCCTTCGAAGCATTTTTACCGTTGGGCTACTATCCGCTGAAGTAGGCAACTATCCCTTTTCTGAGAGGTCTACTGAAACATTATTTACTCAAAACCATTATTAATTATGGTCACAAAATTAGGCTGATCTAATAGATCAAAGACTTATGTTTTGATATACATGTGGTATGACTCTAAATAAGAACTTATTTTTCTACAATAGACCTTTTTTTTGAAAAGTGGAGCACAGAAAGAAAGAAAGAAAGAAAATACGTTTATTTGCGGGAAACGTGACGCACAGTAAGACCAGAAACATACAAAAATAAAAAATAAAGTGTGGGAAAATATGCGTCACATCCACGCAAAACGGCCATCACTCGGCCATAATGCTGTGGCTCTCATCTACCCGGCTTTTCGCCTATATGTTTAATATTGGGTAGGTTTAATCGGCTCATTAGTCGATTCGCAGCTATTTACTCGGCGAATCGACTTGATTTGCAATAAAACATTGAGACAAAGTCACTGCAAGTATGACCTGTTTTCATAATTTTATTGCATAAAATTCAAAACGCGCCAATTGCCTAAACACGTATTTCTAGATTTGTCGATTCATCCAGGAAAAAATTATTTTGTGCGAGTCACCTATAGAAAATAATATAATATGTCTTCTGTAGTTTATTTACTGTCATTATCCGGAAACAATTCATAGTCATGCAAAATTAATACTCATTCATAGTTGTAAGAATAGTTTGAAAAACTCCCACGGTTATTAAAATTTAATAGGAACAAGTACTGCTAGAGCACCCAATTCCTTTACTTTCCTTCGTTCGTCAACGCTCATTAAAACGGAACTTCGTCTAACGAGGAAATAGTACAAAACGTAACCTATTCCAGGTCCAATTTTCAATTCAATTCTGAATTTTAAATATTAAAGCGATTTGCGGAATTATAGCAATAATCGGTGATGTTTCAATTCAATATTTAGAGATTGTTTCTACTTTCTGCGATTAAAATACGACTGTATGATATAAGATGGAAATAATTATCTACCATTATTTGATAGATGAGGTTGGATTGGTAATCTTATTTTTCTTCTTTGAAGTTTATTTTTTTACTTTGGGAACACGGCAGTAGGAAGTGTCCATGTCCATTGCATAAAGTATAATATTTTTAGGAATAATTATTTTACAGGGCCATATTACATAACCTACAAAAATAATACTATAAAGATTATTTTATAAACATACATACATAAATAAAAATTATTAAGTCAAATCAGAAACTAGGCAGCAAGAGCGAGCGAAGCGATCTCGTAAATTATAGCACCCTGTCTACAATCGACTGATGTAGTGGAGTTTAAGAATAAAGATGTAATTTTATGTTAAGTTTGTTATCACCATCAGCATTATAGCCGTCCACTACTGAACAAAGACCTCTCAATTAATTCGATTCTCATTTTTTTCCAAAAACCGTCGCCCCATAGTCCTATTGTTTTTAAAAGAACTTTCTTGTATTCAGTACAGAAACAAAATCTCCAGTGTAAGTTTTTCATCATTCCAGCGTCCTGATATCAGGCATGGCAGTCAGTAACGAGCAAGCTCGCTCTGCTGCATCAGACGGACGCAACGTTGTTAGCTGCGCGTGCTCCGACATCGCGTCCTGGCTGTCAGCGGCTGCGCGGGAGTTGCACCACAGTCTCGTACCACCTGTGGATCTTGTGCTGCATGCTTATAAACAAGATTTGAAAAGTAAGTTGGTTCAGAGGATACAAGACTTGCATAAATTAGCATGTTTCTTTATGTGTGGTAACATGGGCGCCGAGAAAGCGAAATGAGCTCGACTATTTTTGCACTTCACCTCGAGTAAGTTAGAATAACATTTGTCCATTACTTTTTCAAGTCATGCAGAATAGCTAAAAAGTTAAGTAGTAGTAAGTTGTAGGATGCAAGACCATCCAAGCTGAGATCAATTTTCCATCTCGCCTCGAATGGATTAGATTTTTATTTTATTCGTGCGGTATGGCAAGAGGACTAACTGTGTCGATTAAATATAAATAAACTTAGGACTTAAGATAGAATAGGATGCAAGAGCGAGCAAAGCAAGCTCGATAGTGTTAGCGCTCCGCCTAAGGTCGATTCGTTTATCGAAAATAGGAGTTCGAGATTTTGTTGAGTAATGCACAAAAAGTTAAAACGAGAGATTACAAGATGCAAGAGCGAGCGGAGCAAGCTCGAAAATTTAAGGATCTTGCTTCGAATAAGTTGAGTTCTTTATTACGCAGTTTCGGATTATTTTTTAGTTCTGATCGTTTTGACTCCTTTATTTTATTTTGAAGCCAGGGCGGTGCAAATGCACGTCCATGCACCCCACTGCCGGCGCCCATGTGTGAAACCTAAACTTATAGTTAACTAGCGGACCCAGCAAACATTGTTTTGCCGGGTTAAAAAGAGTGAAATTTTATAGATGTATTGTATTTTTCAATGCCAAATCATAATATAAGAAAAGTAAAAAAAAAAAATCAGCGGTGGGTCACCCTTATCATTTAGGGGTATGAAAAATTAATGTTGGCCGATTCTCAGACCTACCCGATATCTACACAAAATTTCATAAAAATCGGTCCAGCCGTTTAGGAGGAGTTTGGTAACAAACACTGCGACACGAGAATTTTATATACTAGAAGATTTAGGTAAGTCTGAAATCGCCAGCCTATCTTGAGCAAGCATGGTTATCAATGATCATGCCATCTCCGTTTTTGAAGAAGCTTTTGCCCTGCAGTGGGATAATAGTAATGATGGTATTATGTGTAAATGTATAAGTAAATATGGAGTCATTTGACCCGCTGCGATTAGCATCGTCATGTTTTTTTTACCAGGAACCCACGTCTGTCACTCCATTCCAAGTCTGTGTGAGTTGAGAAAAAATTTACTTGACAGAAAGGTTGTATGCGGATGTGGGTACGGGTAGGTAAATTGGAATGACCAATTCCTGTAGCTGTCCTGATTTACTTAAGTATCGTGAGATATATATTCGTAAATTGGCTTTTTTACTGTGTCACAAAGTGAAATAGCCTACTCAGCAGTACTGGCTCAGTGATAACGACCGCGACTTACGAGTAGGTCGTAGATTCAAACCCGGATCGGCGCTTACTATTTACTTTGTGTAATTTAATTCATCAGCAATTCAGCATTGCTCTCAAAACGGTGTAAATAAACATCCTCACGAAACCTTGGAAATTATAAAACATATTGTGGCTTCTTCCAACCCGCACTGGGCTCACGTGGTAACGGCTCACTCCCTCTAATCGACAGGAGGCCTGCACCCTAATTGCGAAACATACTATCTATCAGAATCCGAATCGGATTGAAGATTATTTATAATCCATTGCGTCATTTGTTCTAATAAATTGTCGGCTCAACAACGTAAATAACGTAATGAATGTTGTTTAACTATCAAAATGAAACCAATTCCTACTGATAGCAAGTTCCACAATTACCCTTCTGCTTCTAGCAGTTGTAGGTTGATTATGTTACTATGCCACAATTTGGAATTCTGTGCCCGATGATGTCTAAGAATTCTATATACTTTCTTGTAACATAATAATTTTAATCCAGAGAATGACCCAAATATATATATATATATCTGGGTTCTCAAAAAAAAACCTATAGAGCATTCCAGAAAGAATTGTATAGTTGGTGTTTTCAGTAATGAAAAAATCTTTGTATCACACAGAATTGTAATAGTAGCTACGCCTTAATTATATGAAGATATTTATCAAAGGCAATACAGACTAAGAGGTCAGTATCAAAAACGTGTCAACAAATATATCGATTGACTGAATAAGTAGAATGTTCAAATTATTTATTTAATTTTTAAAATGGTACCTTCAGAATATGACATTCAGACTCTTCAATCTATGATCTATAAGAACAAATAAACAGGCTAAGATCAGAGTAGATCAAATATACATTGTTTAATTAATATTGTTGACCTAGTCTTTGGTTCAAGGACTTTAATAACACCCGAAGAATAACACAAAATTAATGATGTGCAGTAGCTCCGAATACTTGAACTTATACTGAGTGACGATCTTTTATATCAATAGAAAATAATAGTTAAAAAAAATCTATAAAAAAATACCTTAACCTCTAAGTCCCTGAGATACCACATTTGGTATAGACCCAATCGTTTTTTAATTGTGTCTGTAGTTACGGTAATTGACTGGTTAAAAAGCACCCCACGCTTTTTTTTTTCCATTATTTTCTACTTTTTAGTTTGGTTTTCTATGGAAGCGTGGATTGCATTATCATCGGTCTTTGACAAAGTTTGAATGAAATCTGGTCGTTTAAAGTGGGTCAAAATCGCGCTATAAGGAGTCGGTTACAAACAAACACACAAACAAAGAAACAAGTGAAGCTAATATAAAGCGTGTAAAAAGACACCACTTTGACGTAATATTATCGAGTAAATTCGCGCGGCTTCGCATGCATATGCGCGTAGAGTATGAGTATCTCAATAAAAAGTAGCCTATGTCATTCCCCAGGGTAACAAGTACTCCCACTCTAAATTTAATCTAAATCAGTTTCAGCTTTTTGGAGATAAGCCGAAACAAACCAACAAAAAAACAGACACAAAACTTAAAAAATGTGTTTTTCTCATAAATGCTTTTGTTGTACATTTAGTAAGCCGTTATTTTTGCATTACAATTGTATTTATTTGTAGGTAGGGATTTCTTAGCAGACAATTCAACAAAAGCCGTACTGGATTTCAACATAATCTTTACCTTATAATTATCCCGCAATAGATAATGCCCAGCTAAACAATATTTGGTCTGACAGGGAAATGTAATATATCGAAATTTAGCCGAATATTTTAGTGTTATACAAATATGTCTCCAGCAAAAATGCATACACAAAAATAATAGCCATGGAAACCAATTTCACACTCTTCACAGTCGCCTTTTACGAGAAATGGGCCGAATGAAAGATATAAATTAACTCATCGAATGCCGTAATTAGAGACACAATAGAAAGACAATTGCTTATGTCGAACTGTGTAACTTAAGACATTCAAAAGGTTAAATTAAATTAAGCATCTGACATCAGGTTATTTAGCATAGCAACAAAGGCAGGATATAACATTAAAAGCATAAGCGCCGTGTAAGTTGTGCTATAATATTAAAGTAGGAACCTTGTTCAAACATTTTTAATCCACGTTAATTAAGTTTTGCGGAAAATCCAGTGTGCTTATTATGGGGATAAAACAGTATGTAGATTACGTCGCACTAACGACCTATCCATTATGAAGTGGGTACTTTTAGTGTGAAAAATAAACTGTTTTTCAGTTCTGGTACTTTGATAGGACGTAAAATTGGAAAAGATTTCATATTAAAATCAACGACTATTAATTTTCATGTGCAACACTTGTTGTAGCCCTTAATACAATTATTATGGTCTTTTAGTTTTGTACCATTTTTCTTCTAAATATAACACATATCATCAAGTCTAAAATCCCCGAAGGTTTAGGCTGAAATGTACCTAGAGTGCGCCCTCGTTTTGCCATTTATGTTTAAGTACTATATAATAAGGGGCGATTCCATTGCCATCAACTGGGCACAAATTCAGACTCCAGAGAGCTACTAAAAAGTATTCTATTGTAGTCTACTTTATTCTAATCAACTATGAAAGTCCTGATGAAAAACCCAATACCACTTTGCCCGACCATAAAGTTAAACCCTGGACCTCGTGCTCAGCAGTAGCGATTTAATCTATACTAATATTATAAAGCTGAAGAGTTTTATATTGTTTGTTTGTATGTTTGTTTGTTTGGTTGAACGCGGTAATCTCAGAAACTGCTGGTCCCAATAAAAAATTATTTTCTTTCTTGTGTTGAGTAGCCTATTTATTGAGAAAGGCTATAGGCTATATAACATCACGCTACAATCAAAAGGAACGGAGCAGCAACGAAAAATGGACGAAAACTAGCAGGCAATTCGATGCGACGAGGAGGGTCAGGGGTTAAAAATTTAACGCGGAGGAAGTCGCGGGCTGAAGCTAGTATACTAATAATATTGGAAAAAAATAATTGAAAATATTTTCCCTAAATAATCAACTTTTCCGATTTGAAGGTTGTTTTTTGTTTTGATGTAACCTAGACCACGAGCATTACTAAATCTTCATTATGTTTCCATCAAAACACAGCGTTGTATGAAGACGGCGTCTAGGACAGGTAACTCTTTCAAACAAATCCGCGGCCCTGGCACGAATCTACAGTATTAAGTATTTCTTCGTGTATTCCAACCTGAAAAAATAATAGTTACCTACCTATTTCACCAAATCTAGACAAATTCAGAAATTGGAAACCTTCCCAATCCAGATCTGAAGGTAAATGATAATTAATGGCTAGATAATACACCGGATGATTAATAGCTTCTTTGTTCATCCACAGACGTCGAATCATTGTTAGGAGAGCCCATTCAACAGGCGATATCTTCAGAGAGTGGCATCGATCTAGTCTTCGATTCTTTGGCGGATATTATTTCAGGTAACTATTATTTTGTTTATTAATTATTATTTCAAAAGTTGTTATTTAATTGACTATAGAAATGGAGGAGGTTTTCAATTCAGTTGTATTGTTTATAGCTTCCTGTTACTGTTATTCAGTTAGTAACTGAAAGTATACGAATTTGTGTGGAGTACATAGAACTAAAAAGTAAAAAGTTAATTCTAACTTTCAAAATGATTGTATTATTTTGTATTTTTTTTTTAAATCGGCTTATTTCTTTTTTAAACTTTTTATTGGACATTTAAATATTTTTTGGTATAGTTGATATAGAATTACAAGATAATTACAGCATGCCATTCAATTTAATATGAGTTGATAATAATTTTGTCTACCCTAGTTCAACTTTTAATTAAGTTCAGACCGAAATTTAATCTAAAAAAGTGAGAGAGACTGACAGAAATAAATATGTAGTAGAATAATGTCAGTATCTAAAATTCTGTCTATCAGAGAAATTATTATATATTTCATCCAATAAGTTCTAGATGGAAAGAATTAAGCCTCCTACAAACCGGCGCGACGCGGCAGCGCGACGCGACACTCGTAGAACAATTTTTATGTGAACTTCATGGAAATTGTTCTACAAGAATCGCGTCGCGCTGTCGCGTCGCGCCGGTCTGAATAAGCCTTTAAACTTGGAAATTATTTAAATGAGGTCGCATAAATAACAGCCTACATGCATTAAAGATTTCTATTTATTGGTATTGGAGAAATTTGATCAAATTTTTCGTAAATAAATCAAATGCAGTAAATAAAAGTTTGGTGAAGCTAATTCTAAGATCATAAGCCTATACAAAGAAGACACATGAAACGAAGAAATTTTAAATGATAACAGTTCAGGAAATCAGTATGTCCAAGATCCGAAAATTCGTAAACATCCAGGAACCCGCGGGGCCGCGTGGTGAATTACGACCCACCGAGGAGGTCTGTGTCCCAGCCGTGGAAACATTATAAGATGATTATTATTATACTATGCTATGCAAATATGCTATGTTATGCATTAGGATCTTACATATTAGCTTAAATCCAACAGCGGACGGACGTTTTTTACCGGAAAGAAAAAGATAACAATAAAACTGTGATTTGAATCCATTGTAAAAGCCAATTATTTTTAAAAGAGTAACTATGGAGTTTCTTGCCGGCTCTTTCCCATAGGAATTATACAATTTGAACCACGCACCTGGTTTCTGACGTTTCAAAAAACCCCATGTAGAATAAAATATTTAATTTTGATTTGAATGAGTAATAAAAAAAAAATAGATGATAGTACTTATAAAATGTTCTGTTATATTTCCAGAAAGTGAAGACTTATCAACAAAGATATCATCCCTAAGAGACGTGAGCATCAAAGCAGGTTCTCTGGCTTCTGCAGCATCAGACAGGATCAGGGATTTGGCCCGACAACTAGAAAACCTCAAGAAACATTGCACTTTGAAAGATTCTCCTCTTTGTGACACCATCAATACTCACTCATTGGAGCTGAAAATGAAGTTCGATTTGGTAAGCGTAAAATCAAGAAAATACGCAAAACGCGCACTTGGACGTAGAGAGGTGGACACTTGCTCCTCTTACTAGTAATAAGAAATAGGTTATTAAGGAAAATATGGAAATGTTTGGATTGATAATGCTTATTAATGTCTACCACGTCAGTTGTTTTAGCAGATTGTGTTTTTAGTTCGGAGAAATTGCATTTATTCGTAAAAGAACACATTTTTTTAAGGAATTTTCACATTTTTAGGCCACTTCAAAGCAAATTTCGTCTTTGTACTTCATTTCCTTAGGTTCCGATCATAAATAAGGACAGTTTGTGAGACTGTATCGTTCACTATGCAGCTGTTGACAGTTGTATTAAATGTATAATTTATTTCAAAGTGAAATTGTAAATATTGTTAGATTACAATCTAACCAGCGAGATTATAATCTAACAATATTTACAATTTCCAACCAATTTCTAACCAGCGAGATTAGGGGTGCTTGGACAGGAAACCTCCTCGTGTGCCCGGGGGTTGGAGTTCCCTTATGGATACGTCCGGGGGGAAGGCCAATCTCCGGGACGGTGCACCCTGGGGTGCGGGCAAATACTCCCCATTGTGTACTTTGTGCCTAAGGGGAGTTTTTGTCCGTATGCGAATGTCCTGTCGGAGGAACGCTCCACCGTGTGTCCCTCTGATCTTAGCAGAGGCGCACAGCGGTGGAGTTAGAGCGGGCTCGGTGTGCACTAACCTGCCGCCGGGCAGGCAAGAAGGAGTCTTCTTCTTCTGCCACCGTTATTCTCGTAGCCCCGAAGACTGTCACGGTCATGTCTCTGACTTTTGACGGGGGTCGAGGGTCTTGGCTTAATCGCCCGGGCCGCGAGGTAGAAAACCTCTATAAAAAATCACCCCAAACCTCCAAGCGGCGGCGCACCGTGAGGGAGGTTGACAGCTTGACTAATGGGTAGCTGAATTAGTCACTAGTGCGAACCACTGGATTTCTCTTATAAACATGTTTTTACTCGTGGGAACAAATATGGATACATTTTTAAAACAAACACCAAATAAAGAAGTGGAAGGGAGCGATGCGGGGTTGGAGTCCGACGCCGCGTCGAGCGCGAAGGGCTCGCGTGCGGGCTCGGAGCGAGGAGTGGTGGGCGCATCTGGAAAGAACCGTCAGTTCTCCCAGAAGCGCCCCAAATCGGGAGGAGGGCAAGAGTCCTCTTCCGACGGCGGGCTGAGCTCAGCCCGCAGGAAAATATCACGACGGGGTGGGCTCCAAGAAAGGGGCACGGGCCGAGGGCTCCCTACCAGGGAGGCCAGCGAGCCGAGCCGAGCTGGTTCAGCTGAGCTGACCCAGGGAGAGGTGAGGCTAGCCACGGAGGGGCACCGCTCTGGAGGGACCAGTAGCAGGGCCCTTTCAGAGTCCTCCGGTGGCGAGCCAGACCCTGCCAGTGGCTCCAACTCGGAGCAACTGGTCAGGTTTGCGGAGGTCGTGGCTGGGGCGGTTAAGTTGGTTTCATTGAAGAAAATTCAGTCTTCAAAAGACAAGGCCATATCCGCAGCCACGGAAACCATCGTGGCGGCAGCGAAGGCCATTCGGTCAGAGCCTCCGTCCGGTGGACTAGCGGCGGAGGTGGCCCGGTTGACTGCCGCCATCGAGCTCCTCCGAAAGGAGAATGAGGAGCTCCGAGCAGACCTGGCTGCGCTCCGAGGAGCCGGCCCACGGGAGGTAACACAGGGGGTGTTGCGGCAAGGGCAAGGCGGGCCCCTGCCTGCCGAGGACCAGGCGCTGACCCTGGTGCGGCAGGAGCTCGCTGCCATCCACAGTAGATTTTCTGCTCTGGAGGCCGTTGTCCTGCGCCCCCCGCTAGCGGCAAGTCGACCGGTTCCGGTTTCGGGTCAGCCTAGGGCAGCTTCGGGTCAGCCGAAGGCGGCCTCGGGTCAGCCGAAGGCAGCCTCGGCCCAGCCGAAGTCAGCCACGGGCCAGCCGAAGGCAGCCTCGTTTGCCGCCGCCGCGGCTGTCCCAGCCAAAGGGTCAGGGCAGCCAAAAGGCCGGCCCAAGCAGACCCCCGCGAGGACCCCAGTGACAGAGGTGAGAGGGCCGCCAATGCCGCCCGCACCTACTAGATCTCCCCCTGCCGCCGCCGAATGGCAAGTGGTCGGGGAGAAAAAGAAGGCGGGCAAGGCCGCAAGGAAGGCCCGAAACAAAAAGAGGCAGCAGCGGCGCAAGAAGAGCAGCGTTGCGGCTAGGCTTCGCGCCCCGAAGTCCGCAGCTGTAGTGATCACACTACAGCCGGAAGCGGAAAAGAAGGGCGTAACCTACAGCGACCTGCTCTCTAAGGCGAGGACGGCGGTGGACCTCAAAGAGCTTGGTGTTGCCAATGGCCTCCGGTTAAGGGTCACCCTAACTGGGGCCCGGATGCTGGAGGTCCCGGGTGCGGACAGCGGCCCGACCGCTGACGCTGTGGCCGAAAGGCTCAGGGCATCCTTAGATGCGGACGAGGCCCGTGTGTCCAGGCCCACCAAGTGCGCTGACGTGCGCATCATGGGCCTGGACGACTGCGCAACGGAGGCAGAGGTGGTGGCCGCCATTGTCAGGACGGGAGAATGCTCTGCCGAACAGGTTAGGGCAGGCACCATCCGTCCTGACAAAACCGGGATGCGAGCCGTAACGGTGAGCTGTCCCGTGTCGGCGGCCCAAAAAATAACAGGGGAGGGCCAAAGGCTCCTGGTGGGTTGGGTCTCTGCGCAGGTCAAACTGCTGGAGCCCAGACCTCTGAGGTGCTCCCGCTGCCAAATGGGCAACCATGTGGGAGTGACATGCACCTCGGAGGTAGATCGCAGCGGTCACTGCTTCCGCTGCGGTCAGCCCGGTCACAAGGCCGGCTCGTGCGATGCCATGCCGCACTGCTACTTATGTGCGGCTCAGTGACCCTCATTTCGTCGGCCGCCGCCGGAACCCCGACCCTCGAAGCTGTCAAGAGGGGACGGGGTTGCGTAGCAGCACGGTTCGGGGAGATTGTCGTGGTAGGAGTATACTTGCGGAGTTGAAAGTTGTCGTCGTCGGGTTCCGTCCCCTCCCCGTGCTCGTGCTCGGGGACTTCAACGCCAAGAATTTGGCTTGGGGTTCCCGGTATACGGACACACGGGGCAGGATGGTGGAGGACTGGGCTCTGGAGACGGGCCTAGTCGTCCTTAACCGGGGTTCTGTCCCTACGTGCGTACGGATGCGGGGCGATTCAGTGGTGGACATTTCGTTCGCCAGTCCCGCTCTGTCGCCGCAGGTCATTGACTGGAGTGTAATGGAGGGGGTGGAGACGTATTCCGACCACCGGTATATCCGGTTTGACGTCTCCGCCCAGACCTCGACCGCGCCGGTCCGACAGGCCCCGTGTGGTCCGCGGTGGGCGCTTAAGAAGCTGGACCGGGAGCTTCTCCTGGAAGCCTCGATCGTGCAGGCCTGGGTGTCACCACCGGACAGGCCTGCTGACATCAACGACGAGGCCGAGTGGTTCCGGGAGGCCATGTCCGAGATTTGTGACGTGGCTATGCCCCGAGTCCAGCCAGGTGGTCGCCGCAGCTGACAGCGTTGCGCGAAGCGTGCGTTGCGGCGCGACGCCGGTACACCAGGCACCGCAGGCTCCGTATTCGCCCTCCGGATACGGAAGCCATTCAGGTGGAGTTATATGAGGGGTACAGAGCGGCGAAGACCGCCCTCCAAGAGGAGATCCTGCGGGCCAGAGGACTGGCCCGCAAGGAGTCGCTGGAGACTCTGAACAGGGACCCATGGGGACGGCCCTACAAGGCCGTTCGGGAGAAACTCCGCCCATGGGCTCCTCCGCTGACTCAGAGTCTCCGGCCCCAACTCGTGGAGGGCGTGGTGAGCGCTCTGTTCCCTTCGCGAGGGGAACATAGTCCCCCACTAATGGCTCCGCCTCCTGCGGTGCCCGACGCTGCGGATCACACCACCAATGACGACGACAACGCTCCAGAGGTGACCGGGGTAGAGTTGAGAGTGGCGGTACGTCGGCTAAATGCCAAAAATACCGCCCCAGGACCCGACGGCTTGCCTGGCAAAGCCTGGGTCCTGGCATTAGAGGCTCTCGGGCCTCGACTCAGGGGGCTCCTAAGCGCATGTTTGGAGAGGGGCCAGTTCCCACTTCGTTGGAAGACGGGGAAACTGGTCCTCATTAAGAAGCCTGGGCGCCCAGCGGACTCTCCGTCCGCTTACCGGCCCATCGTGCTGCTCGACGAGGTGGGCAAGCTCTTTGAAAGAGTAATTGCAGACCGCCTCGTTGGGTGGCTGGTGCGGGAGGGGCCGGATTTGGCGGACAGCCAGTTCGGTTTCCGCAAGGGGCGCTCTACGGTGGACGCCATCATGCGCGTGCGAGCCCTCACGACGGGGGATGCAGTGGCCCGGGGTGGGGTCGTCTTGGCGGTGTCTCTTGACATCGCCAATGCCTTCAACACCCTACCCTGGAGTTGCATTAGGGAGGCACTCCGGTATCACCGGATGCCGACCTACCTCTGTCGCGTGGTCGAGGCTTACTTGACGGATAGAGCCGTCATCTACCCGGTCACCAGGGAGACTGGAACCGGCGAGAGATGTCGTGCGGTGTCCCACAGGGATCGGTCTTGGGGCCGCATCTGTGGGACATCGGTTACGACTGGGTGCTGCGCGCCGACCTCCCTAGCGGCGTCAGCGTAGTTTGCTACGCTGACGACACGCTGGTCCTGGCGCAGGGGAGGTCGCACGAGGCGGCGGCCGAACTGATGACACGCGGGGTTGCGACAATCGTCGATAGGATCCGGCAATTGGGACTCGACGTGGCATTGCACAAGTCCGAGGCCATGGGTTTTCATGGTCCTCGGAACGCGCCACCTGCGGGTTCCCAACTCACGGTGGGAGGGGTTCACATCGGCGTCGAGTCGACGATGAAGTACCTGGGACTTGTCCTCGACAGCCGGTGGAACTTCGTCGAGCACTTCCGACGTTTGGCTCCCAGACTGGAGCGGGCTGGGGCTGCCTTAAAGCGGCTACTGCCCAATCTGGGGGGTCCAAACGCCTCCTGCCGGAGGCTCTACACGGGGGTCGTGCGGTCCATGGCCCTCTACGGGGCACCGGTGTGGGCGCCCTCATTGAGGCTGCGCCCAGCGCGCCGGTTGAGTGCGGCCCAGAGGGTCATGGCCATCCGGTTAATCCGGGGATACCGCACGGTCTCCTGCGAGGCAGCGAGCCTCCTTGCCGGAGTGCCGCCATGGGATCTGGAGGCAAAGGTCCTCGCCCACATGTGGGAGTGGCGCGAGGAGGCGAAACGCCGGGGCGAAACTCCGCTGCCGCGACAAATCGCGGCACGGCGGACAGAGCTCCGGTGTGATCTCATGGCGACATGGCGGGTACGATTGTCGCAACCCAGTGCTGGGCACGCCACAATTGCGGCGGTAAGTCCCCTCTTTGAGGAGTGGATAGAGAGGCGTCACGGCGTCCTCACCTTCCGCCTGACGCAGGTTCTCACCGGGCATGGGTGCTTCGGTGGGTTCCTGTTCAGGATAAAGCGGGAGGATACGTCCGGGTGTTTCCATTGCGAGGATCGTCTGGAGGACACGGTGGAGCATACGGTGGAGGTGTGCCCTGCCTGGGCGGAGCACCGCCGTGTCCTCGTGGAGGCGATTGGCGGCGGCGACCTCTCGCGTCCGGCCCTGGTGCGAGCCATGGTACGGAACGAGAGGGAATGGGAAGCCGTCACCTCCTTCTGCGAAGCAGTAATGCTCGCGAAGGAGGAGGCGGGGCGTGTGAGGGAGTGGCAGTCTCTGCGCCCTCACGTCCCTAGCCGCCGCAGGAGGAGACGCCCCGGGCGTCGGGAGTCAATAGCGGACTCCCGGCCACCGTAGGCGCGAGCTTGCGGGTAGCGAGCAATGGGTAGCTCGCCGCCCGGTAAGGACCAAGCTCGGGTCGACGGACGACAAAGGGATGTCAGCAGCAGTGTAGGGGTCTACTAGGACCGATGCCTGCCGGGGTCGCGTGATTGTTCGAAAGAGATACCGTGACCCTGGCACATGGGCAACTGATGGAACACGGGTGGGTTTTAGTCAGTAAAAGTCTGACACGCCCTCCCGCTCCGCCCAGAGCGGGAGAAGTCATTTGATGATTTCCCATCCTGAAAAAAAAAAAAAAAAAAAAAACCAGCGAGATTATAATCTGACGGTTCACAATCTTTCGGCAGATTACAATCTCGCTATTACTTACATAACGGTATTTATTTTTGGACTTTGCTGTCAACTGAATAGACTGGCAAGCTTGCCTAATATCCGAAGTACAATTACTATGCTCACGAGCCTATATAGCTGCAATTTTTACTTCAATAATAATTATTGTCACATAGTCCACCCTTACGTTTGTGTACAGTCCCACTATAGTCTTCATTTACATGTATCAAAACTTATCGTTGCAGATCCTACACGAGAAGCAACTGTTGGAACTCCGTACTCTAGGGGTGGATAACCTGACACGCGCGATATCAACGGCACGGCAAGAGTTCAGAACTTTGCCATCAGCCATACTGGCGCAGACCACACAAGTTAGAGAAGGTAGCATATTCTTTTTAATTATGCCTCGGTATTTAGACTGGCCTGTTAGTCTAGTGGTTAGTGAACCTGACTGCTAAAACTGAGGTCGTGGGTTCGATTCCCACCCAGGACAAATCTTTGTGTGATGAGCACAATGATTTGTTCTGTGTCTGGGTGTAATTTATCTATAATACGTATGTATTTGGAAATATATAAGTATGTTTGTCAGTTGTCTGGTTACCATAGTACAGGCTCTGCCAAATTTGGGATCAGATAACGTTGTGTTGGTTGTCCTAAGATATTTTTTATTATTTTATTTATTTATTATTTAGTATTGTAGCTAACTGAATAACTCTTGGGAAGTTGCGTGGTAACCCCATCACAAGTATCCTTATAACTTATTAGGGCTGCCTCAATTTTAAGCTCTATAACAATTGTATGATAAACAGTAAAAACTTTTTATTTATTTATTAACTTAAAGGACCAATTTATTTCGAATTTTTGTGACATATTTAAAATTATAGGCGTGCCAATATACAACCGTCCCAGCCAGAGTCGCAATTTACATGTAGCGCAAAAGATGTAAATAAGACGCTTTATTTAATTCTGTGAAAATATTGCGGTTGTTTTTTATATCATACATAACACGATTGTTTTACCCTATACTTTTATGCGATGGGAAACGGTTAAGGCCCGTAATCGATTAGCTTTTTTTTTTTTTTGTGGAACAAATATTTTTTACGAATTTCTAAAAACGAGAACTTAACAGTCGTTGGGTTGCTTCAATGTAAACATCAGCGTCATTTAAAGTTTAGAACGAATTCTGAATATTATTTTTGGGTTCCGCACCTCAAAAGGAAAACGCGGAACCCTTTTAGGATCACTTTGTTGTCCATCCGTCAGTCCGTCTGTCAAGACTCTTTTTCTCAGGAACGCGCGGAGTTATCAAGCTGAAATTTATATCAAATACTCAAGTCTACTGTATTTTAGAGCTGTGAAAAAATCAAACTTCTAACCTAAAGCAATCAAAAGATGTAGCCGTTTAGGCCGCAAATTTTCAAAACTCGCAACGGAATCAAAACCTAAAGGGTACTTCCAGTCGATCTAGAATTTTGTTTTTTTTTTTATTTTTTTAGCACAAATAAATAAAAGCTGCGAAAACCGTAAATTTTTTGTTACATCATAAATAACAAAAATATTTTTAATATTTCTTTTACTTATACTACAGGTTTGTACTGAACCCTCGTTGCGCGAGTCCGACTCGCACTTGGCCGGTTTTTATTTCATTAGTTTTCGATGTCGATACCCACACGGGTTATTAACACCATCAAAACGTGGCTTAAAAATATAATTGCTTGTCTTATATTTTCCCAGATATCCTCCGAGACGTCGAAAATCGTCGTAAAGCTGTACACAGTTCCGCTAAAATCCTTAGCGACATAGTGCGCCATCTGACGTCGGGCTTGCACACTATTGCAAGACAACTGGAGTCGAGTCTCGAGAGAGTGCAAAGATATGAGTTCGCGAGGTGGACACTTATGTTAGGTAAAGTTTGCCTCGTATTGGAACTTACTGAATGAAATAGTTTTGTCTCTGGGAGTCTGTGTGAAGTTGTACAACCTGTATTGTAGATACAATCGTTAACAAGCGCGTTTCGGCTGGTTATGTAAAGCTGTCATGGTGTGATCTTGTGATATTTTAGGGTAGATGCTCCGGCTGAACAATTTCAAAATCTAGCAACTGACTTTTCTCAAAAAAAATGTGTTGACAAGCACGGTATATCAGAAAATATCTAGCAAGTCAAATATGCAAAAACACAATTTTTTTTAATGTCAGTTGCTAGGTTTTGGAATTGCGCAGCCGGAGTATCTACCGGAGTATCGATCGATCTACGAGCTCTTCGATTCGAAACAATATAATTGAAAGTTATTAGTAAAGTTTGGCATTAGTACTCCAGTGAAATCTACTTTAATTGGCAGAAAATAATATTCTGCAAAAGATATTATTTTGAATTGGATTGAGCGCTGTGCACATAGTGGGTGTAGTTTGCATGGCATATAAAATATAAACTGGACTATAAAAAAAATACGAATCATTTTAGGAATGTTAGGCCAAACAATATGCAGCGCTTTTAAATGGAATGTTTTTATTTTGCAAGCTTATTTTTCGATGAAATTAGAATAACGCCTTTTGTTTACTTCCCCTATAATAATAAGTGTTAATTATGTGTTCAACGCGTTTTGATAATAATTAATTTACTAACACAATTTCAGCATGCATTGTAACTTTTGGCTTTGTTATGGTGCTTATAATCATGGGTATGCTTTGCGGTTGTGGGCACGCCAAGAGTCATGCAAGAAGGACATTAAAAGTGTAAGTAACCTTAAGTTCCGTGGTCCGAAATACGACTAATAAAATCGTTATGATCTTTGATTGTATTCCCAAGTCAGGCAAAGAATAAGGTATTATATTTTTGCACTCTGAATTTCTCACTAGCAGTCCGGTGTATCAATTTCTACCCCGTTAATTAAGTTGGCTCATTTATACAAGTTAATCGTAATACTAAAACTAGACTCGTCTTAGACTAAAAGATAACGGACAAAATGTTGTGAGTGGTCAACGGCTTACCACTTCACTACAGTAGTAAACGTAATGTAAGATTATTTTTCCAGTTCAGCCGTCTGGTTATGCTTCGTATCTCTTTTACTCTGGGGCATAGTATCAGCAGTGTTCCTCATAGCTGGCCATGCAGAAGTAAGTTACAAGAAAACAAAACGCGCTCATATTCCAAGTAAATTACACGCACAATAATCAAAGGGGAAACAACGGTTTTAAAAACGCCTTTGTTCCCCCGCTTGTAAAAATCGCTTTGGTGTGTATTGCTAAGAATTTCTTTGAAGGCGTTTGAAACACAGCAACTGAGCAAGTTGTTCAGAACATGCGTCTACTGATACTAACTTTGAGTTCTTAGTTCATCTGCAGTGTTATTTGTAGCGTATTCTGTTCCAACTTAAGTTTCGTGTTATGTAAGTTACGGAATATAATTATGGCTGTTCGCTTAAGAATATAATATCTAGATAAACCTTTTGTTTAGTTTATAACAAGCTACTATATAGAAGATTGCTATGTCGCTGTAAGCTGAATAAAATGAGAAAAAGAGCGTTGAAAATAACTGACAATATTTTTTGTCGATACCTCTGTAATTAAACTTGAGGTAGTTCTAAACGTTAGCTTTGAATGCTATTAATTATTATGGTAAAGTATAAGATAACTCCCTAAGTCGAAGTAAGTAAATGAAAAATTCTATGTTTTCCCATTATTCGGTACATAATTATATTATCTTCCATTTCTTCCCGTTGGTGTCGTAAGAGACGACAAAGGGACATACTAGAGAATGGGCAGCAGCATTCTCTATGCATTTTATCATCATACTACGATTGCCACCCCGCCTGATAAGCGTGGTGATTATGGCATAGCTCTCTAAATTGGGGGAGGCTTATGTCCAGCAGTAGACGTCTTTTCAAGCTAGATATCTAAGTAATATCTAGCTTGAAATGCTGCAAAGCCAAATAATTTACTTATTATATAGAATAAATTGTTTCAGGTATACGTATGCCATGCTTTATGGGACTCTCAGTATGAAACACTTAGAGATTTACTAGACAGACCGTCTCCTCTCCTGGCGAACAATGAAGGCATCTTTGATGCAATGTTTAGAGAACTTGAGAATGTTACCATTGATGTTTCAGTCAAGAATGTGCTAAGGTAGGGAATTTTATGTTTTAAAATGTATAATTTCATGACTACTGAAGAAAATAATGAAGAGTGAGCAATTTGCATACATTTCATAATAATATAAAGGCAGACAGGCGAGACGGAACAGCACAATGCAACTACGCGTCGCAACTTTAACAGAACATTTTATATAAAAATTGATGAGAATTGATCTACTAGAGTCGCGTTGCGCCGCTCTGCGGTAGCCTGTGATATTATCGTTCTGAAAACAAGAAAAATAACTTAATACAGGTTACTGATACTCATAACATCATACCATTCAGAATCATTATGTGTAGGAACATAATAATTAAAAAAAATAAAAAAAAATAAAAAAAATTGAAAAAAAAAAATTTTTTAAAATAAAAATAAACAATAATTTGTGGCAAAACTGAAAAAGTACCACTTGTAAATATGTGGACACACTTTTGGACCTACTTTATATAGATATTTTTAATCAGAGGGAACTAATGTAAAGTTACACCAACCCTACATGGAAATAAATCACACAGTATATTATTACAGAGATTGTGAAAAAGACAGACCAGCTTACGTAGTCTTTCAACTGGACAAAATACTAGATGTCAACAAAGAGACCTCTTATTTTGAGTGGGAGGAACTGCAGACTGATTTTGGAAAACTAGCTTCTTCAATAGACGTTGGACTCTTGAAGACAATCTCAGTTAACTTCAGCCGTTTGTTGCACGATATGCTAACTGTCTCCAATGTGAATATTGCTAAATATAGGTGAGATCTTTTTGATATAGGTACTATTAATAAGTTCCGTGTTGTGGCGGACGTAAAGAATAACATCAAACCCATTGCGTCTCTGATCTCGAGGATCTCGTAAAAGGCGACTAAGGCACTTACTAGAGAATGGGCAGCAGGGTTCTCTATGCATTTTACCAACATTTTGCGATCGCCAACGCGCCTGTCAAGCGTGGTGATTATGGCAAACCCTCCAAATTGGGGGAGGCCTATGTCCAGCAGTGGACGTCTTTTTTTTGTTTTCTAAAGCTATGAAAATAAAACCACAAAATACCAAGAGAAAAGTGCCTTAAAAACTTCCTTTTCAATAGAGTGATACATTACTGTTTTCCGTTTCAGAATGGATTACAATGTCCCTGTTGTTGGAAAGGACCTCCCATCTCTGGTAGATCAACTTGAAAATATAGCAGCTCAAGTAACAGATTTGACCACTGCGGGTAGACTGGAAACTTTAGGTATGGATATTTTCATTGTTCAATTCAGTATTTCTTCTAAACAACAGCCACACTGTGCAATCTATCAGGTTAAGCTACGGCTGCCACGGTTAAACAGTGAATGGGGGATTTTTTTTCAACATGCCAAGTGGTCTCCTTGTTTGACAGTCGGTCGTTACGACTTATAAGAAGCCCTAAAGTCTGACAACCAGTTATACCAAGAGGTATCGTATTACCCAGTAAATGGGTTGTAGAGGTCAGATTAGCGGTCGCTCCATTTAAAATACTGGTTTTCACCTGCATCTGGTTAGAATGGGAGCCGACCCATAGACGGAAAAAGGCTAGGCAGATGATGACATAGCTACTGCTACCCTACTAAGAGCCACTTATGTGGTTAATTGCCAAAGTTTGCAAGCCTTGCCTTACCTTTCGTCAAGAACATGGCAGGGGACAATATATTGGAAATGACAGAGGTGTGACGCAGATATGACATGAACTTCACTATCCCATTTTATTTGGCAACATTGTCCCATTATATACCTAAATGTAAACTATATATAGATAAAAACGAAAGGTCACTCATTCATACATTCACTCACTGATTAATCACGAAATCTCAAAAACTTCTGGACCACGAAGATGAAATTTTGCATAGAGGCAGATTATGAGTACGAAACGTCAACTACGAAAGGACTTTAGGAAACTTCCCCCTTAAAGAGACGAAATAGGGGGTGTAAGTTTGTATGAAAGTCTGTTTATTTCGAAGCTAGGTTGTTCAAATTTTATGTTTACGCTGACAATTAAAACCTAATTCATACGTTTCTCTGCGTTTTTGATAATTCAGCTCCTAAAGAGCTGAATAAGGGGATGAAGTTGTGTGGAAAGTCCTTTATTTACAAGGTAATATCAATTTTAATATGTAGGCAAACGATTGGAAACAACCGTAACAACATTTTCGACATTCACGCGAGCAAAGCTGCAAAAGCGAAAGGTAACTCAGGGCTTAAATATCATTGCACGATGGATTTTCGATCCTCAGAATTGAACGATGAAAACCCAACAGTATGCTTTTATGTAGGCTACGCCTAGTTTAGCGAAAAAGATCGATAAACACTTGTTACTTCACAGCCACAAGAACACAGAGACTCTACCTCACGAACATCAAACCACTGGAACAGCTACGAGCTGACGTGGTCTTTAAGTTGACGGAGCTAGAACTTCAACTGTTACCGTTCAGAAGAAAACTGAACATTTCGCTGAGCCACATCCATACAGCGCAGTTTTATATCGACAACCAGGGCGATGTTATTGCTCAGAAGGTAACCTAGAAAATTGCTTTCGATATAGGTTTTACAAGCATGATAAATAACTTCGCTGGGCAATCACTTCTTTGGCCATTCTTTTATTGCTATTTTTATCATTCTTCGGTTTCAGTACGAGAGTTGAGAAAAATTTACATTATTAACACTGATTAGGTCCTAAGTAAGAAAAGCCAAAGATGACTTTAGTCTTCAAACGCTACTTTAACAAAGCGTTATTCCTGTCGTTGTCCTACCATTATAAAACTTCATGTTCAAGGTAGAGACGGTAACACGTCTTCGATTAAAACAAAAAAGTTACAAATACGTCACTTTTTCATTAAATAGTCATTCACTGGAATTAAATAAACTTATAGGCTTGTATGCATTTTACCACCTGCGATCGCCAACCCGCCTGCCAAGCGTGGCGATAATAACAAACCCTCCCAAACTGGGGGAGGCCTATATCAAGCAGTGGACATCTTTCAGCTGAAGTTATAATGATGATAGGCTTGTTTTCAAGATTTCAAATTTGTAAATACATACGTGTTATGGTCATGAATCATATTTTAATCAACAAAAAATCTGACACTGACTTGCAAATTCCAAAAAAAAAACATAAAAAAATTGAATATCGCAGTTTTTCCTAAATGTTCCACCATGAGGGCCTTTGAAAACTTAATTAGCTTTCTAGATGAACATATTCAAATTAAATCAAATCAAAAGTAATTTATTTCAAACTGACAGTCAACACTTTTTAAACTTCAAAACTACATAAGACAGTCTTCCAAAGCGCCCGCCCTACACCACTTTAGAGCTATAGTTGGGAAGAAAAAGTGGCCCAACAACTCCCATAGAACATTAAACTGGGTGCTATGAAAAGAATTTCATGTTGTATGTTTTGTTTTCATAATTTTAATTACTTATATATTATTGTATAGAATCAAGTTCTTCTAACTTAACAGACAACTGTGCTGCTGGGGAGTTTGTTGCGCTACTTCTTCTTTCCACGTATAGCACTAGAAAGTGGTAAAGGGCGGGTGTTTTGGGGGACTGTCTTATGTAACTTTGACGTTCAAAAAGTGCTGACTCTCAGCCTAGTTTGAATAACTAACTTTTGATTGATTTTTGAATTGCATACTACCTGTTTAAATCATAAATATTATTCTTGTTGCAGAAGATTTCGATGTACATATCCCGTCTGATCTCGCATGCTGCTGGATGGCGTACCCACGTGCTCATATCGACTGGAAAACATGCTGCGCGATGTAAACCATTGTATGCTGTGTATGCGGCCGCGAGGACCTTGCTGTGTTCTCAATACGTTTCGTCTTTGGTAAGAAGATCCTCTGTTGACATTCATACATGAACTTACGCCTTTTTCGTAGGCAAGAACTACGGAACGCCACCTCCTACAGTCATATACTCCTTTTGCCTCGTTTAGGTTCATGCATCTGGTCAGACACACACGCCGGTTGCGAATACTACGCATCTGACCTTTCTGAAGTACATCACCAAGATCACTATAATATCCTCCTAAGTCGTCCCGTCTCAGCATTTCCACTCACATCTGCCTTGTTAATACCTTCATTCTTCCTTTCAACATGCACAAATCATCTAGGAATCATTATTTGTAAAAACTTTATCGCGTGCTCTTTCTATACTATATGATCGAGTTTTTAAAATAATTCATGTAGTGGTATAATGATGGGTCAGACCTTAATTTTGTTGATATTAGGTACCGTGGCTGGATTAACCACTAACATTTCAGGTTTTTCTACTTGTCTCTGATTCTACATGGTTGACGAAGACACGTTGAAATAGTTTAAAACATAACTATAATAAGTTTAGAGTTTACGTTTAGTCATGTGTACTTATGTGGATTCTCAAGTGAGGGAAATGAAATCTAACCACAGATAGTTCACAAATCAAATCTCTAATTGCTAAACATTTTATTTATGTAAGTAGGTTTGTACAAACACTTTAAAAGTCTGTCATGTTTTAAAAACTGGATGATATTGGCATTTTCTATCAACTATTCTGAAAAGAAAGGTCAAACCGAACTCAGAGGTATCTTTTAAAATCTAGACATAGTCTTGGTCAGATCATGTGAATAACATATAGATTGGAATCTGAAATAATCTTTTGAAGATTATCAGTAACCTTGCAGCTCATCTAAGATCATAAGGAGCTCAACGATTCGACAAACAATATTAAAGTAGTTATTGTTGCAAATCTACAAATAAACATTCATATGATTCTTTCAGCACGGCTGGTGGGTGTGCGGATTTTTCCTCGGAATTTCATGGTGCGCTGCACTAACTCCACTTTGTGTCAAACTTTGGCGCGCGTACGGAAGGAAAATCAGGGCACACGAAGCTATGACGCTAGCCAACTTGGGCTCTGGGTTAGTACAAGTTTTGTACAGAATTGGCTCATTTAAGGCTGTTTATGTTATGTGACTTTCACTTGGTTTTACATATTTTTAAGGTAGGCGCGAGAGCAGTGGTGGCCCTTTGGTAATTGGTAAACAACGCGAATTATGAGTCGTAGGTCGTAAGCGCTCTACTTTGTGTACATTATTTCATCACCACTGCTGCCAATACGGTGAAGGGAACCATGATGACGAATTCGGCATGTCTTAGAACCTAAAAATCGATGACATGTGATATTTACCAACCCTGTTATGAGTTGATTAAACCTTGTGATGCACTCTGTTGGATAGAGTAGAAGTCTACCCCAACATAGTTGGCTAAAGGTTTGGTAGACCAGAATCCCTAACTTAATGTTTTAATACGATATGTTTTTTATTTTATTTTTCAGACAACAAGAAACTCCAACTACAGCTTTATGTGACGGCAGCAATTGGAACACACCTGGGTGAGTGTAATTGCCGATATGCTTACGTATCTGCTAATCTCATCTTCAGGGTAATAGTTTTCTCAGACCACATAATGCGATTGTGTTATGCAATCAATTTTTCAGCGCCTTTCAAGGCGTGAGTTTAAGACCTTTCTAAATAATATCATTAATAAGGTCACTATAATAGGGACTAGGGCGTTTTCATTCCCTTTTCTTTTTTCTTTACCTTTTTCTCATTCCTGCCTCGTCACATCATTCCTCAGCCAATCATTCATAGTCACATCATAAATGCTTCGCAAGGAATGCATTTCCACGGTACCTTTTCTACTTTCGTGCTTATTTTTCCACACCCAACATTCACTTCCATACTTAAGCGTAGACTCGACAGACTGTTCACAATGGTGTCACCTGCATACCATTGTGAACAGTCAGTCGAGCCCTCAGCCGTTAAATTGACCACTAACCTAATATTACCCTTTGTTTCAGACCACCAGCCCCACCTCCAAGAAGTGATAGCTGGTGAAGCAGTGATCGTAATGCATGATCTAGGAGGATAATTGCTTATAAAAGCACAAAATGTGTTCATTAAATAACTTTGTTGCCAAAGTTCTGAAACATAATTGAGATAAGAGGAATCAAGTACTTTAGTTTTAGATATTTATAATATCTGTGTAAGGTAGGTGGATGTGGCATACGTTCACAAAAAGAGAAAAGTAACCAAAGGGGCAATTATGTAACACAATAGAAATGTCTTCTGAATTTTGACACTTCAACAACTTTCACTGTGTTATTTACGTGATTGCCCAGTCAACATTTTTCGAATATATATTCGAAAAATGTTGACTGGTTCGCAATGAAAGTGATTGAACTGTCAAAATTTAGACTATTGCCATATACAGGATAAGTTTTTATCCAGTGCGCAAAATTTGACAAATTAAACTTAAACGAGTTATAATAATCATGCAATTTTTATTTTTATTTATCTTAGTACAAAAAAAATAAGTTATCGTTAACGAAAGATGTTTATTTTGAAACTGGTATTTATGGTAACTTGTGCGCGGCGCCAGCGTGGCGGTGAAGGTGAATGACCGTGCGTAGCTACAAGTAGGAACCTACCAGCTGTTCGATTGGTCAAAATTCTAAGAAGTTTGAAGTACCCACGCTGGCGCGCGTTTACTGACCTATTCCTATTGTCGATATCATATTACGAAATATTTAGGGTGTCTACAGTTTACTGATATAAGGTCGGACAAAAATTTAAAAAAAGTATTGAAAAAATTGTTGAAAGGTGTTCTATTACTGATACTGAACCTTTTTTTTTTAATGTATTAAGCAATAGTCTGAATTTTTACAGTTCAATCACTTTCATTACATTATTTACGTTGTTGCCCAGTCAATATTTTTCGAACATATAAAACAATTTGCTTCAAAATGATTCAAATTATGACTGATAGCGTGTTATGAAACTAGAGTTTTGATCATTAATCAAATTAAAGGTAATGGCCCATTTGGTTTGAAAAGTATACCTACGTCGTACAGAAATTAAATATGGCGGGAATGAAAGACAAATGATTATACTTTTCAATGATAAGTGGCGCATTACTGTGGCTGATGGGAATCATCAAAGAATAATAATAAAAAAATGTAATCTAGTTAGTATGAAAACTTAACTTGTAACGTGTGGTTTTAGGGAGGAGAAAATAAAATACTCGTTTTTTTTTAATGTTTATTCAGCTTCATCAATATCTAAAATAATATTGTCCAAGAAAGCCGCAGGTGTATCAATATTTTCTTGATGTCTGGCCCAGGATAAAAAGCATACTACGATTGCAATATGGGCACAACTTCCTATAGTGCGGCGGCCGTGAATACATGAGCAGTAGTATCCGTCGATACTCTCTCGACCATGTCGTGTTGGATTCACCAAAACATAAGTATAATATTATTTACTCCTGACATGTTGAGACTGTATTCTCCCTCTAATTAATATTTTGTTGTCAACCAACATGCAGTGTCTGTATACTTCTAATGTGTAGAGACCATTTGGTCGCATGTGCTCGTAGCACATGTAAACAAAGTCAATTCCTCATATGTAAGTTGAGGGAAATCACTGAAAGTTGGATCATTACCATCAATAGGCACGAATGCTAGTCTTTGCCTATTCATATTATTTTCTTGTACATATTGTGCCAATTCATTCTCTCTATTTATATTCTCATTTATAATATTCATAAATTGCTCTACGTACACGCTATCTTCGTAAGGACGTCGGATTGCATTAATTGGTGCAGCAGTAACCCTAAAGTCCGTCATCATATTAGGCAACGCAAGATTTAAATACGTATGCCGAAATATTTTAAAGTCTTTTTTAAAACGGCCATTTATGGTCTCGACTGGCCATCGGACCAATGTTATCAATCTCGATTTGTTGGTTTCGGCCGTTAATAATTGTTCTCCTCTGGGTCTGCTAGGTGGCATGTGTGGATTATAACCACAACCTTCAATTGTTGAAATAGAGTCCCGAAATCCGCGGTCCAATATGAATACATCATTAGACCTTAGAAACCAATGCCAATGTGAGTTTTCTTGCATGATACTGCGCATAATTGTAGCATCAGAGGTTGTTGCTGCATATGGGCCTATGACATCAACTATGTAGCCATCTGTGCACACTATTAAGAATGGTTTGACTAAATTCCGGAATTTATGTAGACTATAAGTTATTCTTTGAAATAAAAAGTTAGCGCTCTTTTGCACATGAACATATGTGCCGTCAAATACAAGAATTCCTGCGTCATGGTTGCCTCCAAAAATATGAGCTGGAATGGTAAGGTTTCTGGAAGCAAACTCTTCTCGACTTATGTGATCTACGCCAAGAAAATGTGGAACGAAATCATCAGTTAAACATGTTCTAGCTATATGAAGTTTTCTCTCTAACGTACTTTTTGATATTTTGAATTTTGTAGCTAATCGTCTGTCCGGTTCACCAGTTCTTATTTTAGTTAAGTATATGCCTAAAGCGGTTGCAGGCTTATCCGTTCTGGTACGTAGAGATGGAGTTAGACTTAAAACCATGTTGAACTGACCTTTCGTAACTCTAGTCCAAAAATGCAGCTAATTATTATCCAATTTTTATTGGTCTACTGCAAGATCTCTCCATCGAATATTTTTTTTCTTTTTACATATAATGAAAAGTGGGTCATGTCTGCATTATTTACCACCATTTCCGTTTTTGTACAAAACATTTTTGAACCGGGTCATATTATGGGCCATGACCTTTCATTCGAAAACCTCCATCGGTTTCTCACTAAACTTCAACTAAATCCGACGACACTGGTTGTCTGTCTCTTTTGGTGACCGTACGTATCTAAGTATGTTTTCTGATCCTTTTGTTTCATTAGATTCTTACTTTGAATCAGTGTATGTATAGATTTTGAAATATATTATAGTACACATGTTAGAGCATACGTCTGTATGTGTTATATTGTTTACAATTGAGAACAAAATAACTGTTGTAACTAGCTTATAATAAATAAAACTAAGATGTACCAGTTCAGTTGTGTGGTATACCTAAAATAAGATGTAAATAAATTATAATAATAAAGGACCAAAACACGATCTTCAGGAAAAATAAATAAAACGCAATTTTTTTTTTCTTTTTTTCTTCAGGTTTTCTCAAACTTCCTGACAACAATGAATCTCGCTCTGCCATTAAAATTCCTTGTAACAGCATGGAGATAAGAATGACGAAGGAATTCGTCCATTCTAGAAAAACCCCAAGCCTACGAAAAACTGCTTTAAAACTTTAATTTATTTGTTTGTTTCAGGTATACATAGGAGTAAGTACAACTGTACTTAATCCATAGTTTTACATGAATATATTTTAACATTATTAGTAACCATTTTAAAATTCAAAACAGATACGAACCTAAACTAGCTAAACACAATATTTATTTAGTAACAATTTATTTAGCTTACATTGTTTTAGCCCAACGCGACGTACTGTAACGTATACTGAAAATATAGTGTGAGTAATGGTTTCTTTGTTCCTGACTAGACTATCTATTATTTATTTTAAAAGATTGAGAGAAATATGGTTTGGCGCTTGCTTAAGATATATTTATCTGAAACTTAGTTTCACAGAATTACACTATTTTCACATACAGTGTACATATAAGGATTGTTGTTATATTAAGTATATCTTAATAGAAAGTTAAAAAAAACAATAGTATTTTATCCAAAAAAGGCTGCGAATTATCTTTTTGAATACGTCTGAACCACATTAGACTGTCCCCCAAACACCCGCCCTTCGCCATTTTCTAGTACTTTAGCTGGGAAGTAAAAATAGTACAAAAAAACTCCCCAGCAGTGCAACTGTCTGATAAGTAAAAAGAACTTAATTCTATACTATAATATGTAAAGTAATTAACATTACGAAACGCCAAATCTTCGTCTTGAAGTCAATCGACTGATTGACTTGACTGGCCTGTTAGGCCAGTGGTTAGTGACCCTGACTGCTAACACTAAGGTCATGGGTTCGATTCCCACCCAGAACAAATCTTTGTGTGATGAGTACAATTATTTGTTCTGTATCTGCGTGTAATTTATCTATAATATGTATGTATTTAGAAATATAAAAGTATATTTATCAGTTGGCTGGTTGCCATAGTACAGGCTCTGCCTAGTTTGGAATCAGATAACGGTGTGTTGGTTGTCCTAAGATATTTATTTATTTAATGTATGTACATAATCTATATAAATTTTAATGTCTAAACGCACAGTTTTCCAACTCTACATTTTTTTATTTAATCCGACTTAACGTGGAAGTGAGCCTTATAGAACCGTAATATACACATACACACAAAGTTGATTAAATACATAGTCGATGTTATCTCCAAAACTATCCAAGCAAAGTTTATAACATTTATATGGGACCACCGCCCAAGCTTTTTCTACCAAATTAAAAATAATTTTCAAAATTGGTCCACTCTTGACAAAAAATCAAACAGACGAGCATATACCTTCTCTTTTTTTCGAAGTGGGTTGAGAGTACCAGACTGGAGTTGTGTAAATGGGCTGCTAGGAATTCCATTTGAATTTTAGAGTGTCAATAACAGTCCTACAACTTCTTAATTAAGTTCAAATTTCAACGCCAATTTAAATTGAGCCATAAAATGTAAATCGGGCATTTGGGTCACACGTCATTAGTATATGCCAATGTATTCGACGTTCACTTACTTAATGAGAATATATTCGCTGGGAAGCAAATAGTTATGTAGATCATGTCAATCTGGGATTGGTAGCACGCAGACAGTTTGTAGACTTGGGGCTAAATTAATATAGAACATGATAAAATACCTACTCTTTATTATATAAGTACTGTCACCAATTAAGGTCTCCGGATATAATAATAAATAGACTATCTAAAATAATATTACTGGATAGAACTCTTAGTAATCCCTAAAACAATTACAGCAACATAAATACCGAAAATGGACCAAAAAATAACAAACTGTTACCATGCCAACGGACTGGTTCGCTGACATTAAATTACAACGTCTATTGGCGAACAACTGGCTACGTTCTATTATTTTACAAGCTTGAAATCTTTGTCTTTGTATACAACGTTGTAAATAACCATGTTTGCTTACAGCACATAGCCACATACTTAGTAATATATGTCGGAACAAGAGGCCGATTGGAGCTAGATTCTTCACCGTTGAACATTTTACTGGGCTTAAATGTTGTATAGAACAGAAACGCCTGGAACAGAAATGCCTGGAAGAGCTACTGGTCCATGGAGGAACTTTTTAAGGGCGAGTCGCCCTTGGTACTAAAATGCAGGCTCATGGACAATTCCCGTCTTAACTTATGGTGCACAGACTTGATCTTTGACTAAGACTAAACACAATACTGCGCTCCAAAACAAACATAGCTGACGTGGCACAAAAGGCTGCCCAACTTAAATGGAACTGGGCAGGACCTGTTTGCCGTATGCCGGATAAACTGTGGGCCCACGGAGCACAGAGCTGGTGCCCTGAGACAGTGAGGCGGGGTCGCGGCAGACCACGTAGGAGATGGCGAGACGAGCTGGACAGATTCCATGAAAACTGGAAGGAGGACGCGCGGGCTCGCGAAAGATGGAAGGAGTGGAGGTAGACCTTTGCCCAGGAATGGTACAGCGGAGGCTAACAAAAAAAAAAAAGATTTTGTGTTGCGGGTGAGAAGAAAAACTTTGAAGTTGATTATTGATTTTATACAAAAAAATATTCTATTATATCAAATAGTGTCACTTTAGCTAGTCGGTTGGTCGGTCAAACCTATAGCAAAGAAACAATCCTTTTAGAAATAATTTTATTGTTTCAGAACGCTCCTATGCTATAGTATTGCCAGTGCTGTACAAAACTTTTATGGTCACCAAAAAAGATAAGTAACAATATTAAGTCATTATAATAAATAGAAAACAAACAGTTTGTTTATCAAAATAAATATTGGAAAACATGCATCGTCATCATCATCATCATTTCAGCCTAAAATCGTCCACTGCTGGACTCAGGCATCCCCCAAAAGGGGGTGTTTGCCAAAATAATCACGCTTGGCAGGTGGATTGGCGATCGTAGTATGGTGGTAAATACTTAGAGAACCCCTTCCTTAGTAAGTTCGTCTAACTTGGTCGATGCCAGCACCACACGGAACAACATCCAAAGGTTTCTTCCTAAACATCAGCTATATCCTACGATCCTGGTTACTTATCCTCTTTTGATGAGTGTAGGTATGTACAAGTACATGTACATATTTAGTAAACAATCTACATACCAAATATCCGCCAAAAGACGGAAATAGAAAGGCAACACCCTAAAGGTAGAAATAACCGCCTTAAAAGTACATCGTTAAACATAAAATAAATAGCTTCATTCAATTAATGTTTAATTCTCAAGGTTTGTACAAACTTCGGAATAAAATTTTAACCATATCTTGTAGATTTGTGTTATATTAAGTAAATCAAAAATACTCTTGAGAATTCAACCATAAGAACTCCGACAGACTCTCAAAGGTAACTTTTAATACGACAAGAGTGAAAATATCACAGTTTACCGAAGGACCAATTTGGTCTTGTAACATTCCCAAAATCATTCTTAGTTCTTTGAGAGAGGGAAGCAAAAAGGAAAGATTCTTTTTTTAAGTTTAATTTTCTTTTTTTAACTAATTCCCCTATAAGTTTTGTTTCGTTACGCAAGGGTTCAAAAAATGGGCCCTCAATCCAGATGCACATGCTCATTAGGTGGTGATTAATAAAACTTATATTCTTATAGCCTGTTTCTTTAAAATGTAGTAGATTTTTATAATTTTGACCGTCTGTATGTATGTTTTCTATGTACTTGGGTATGTGTGTTCGTCTGGTTCCTCATAACTTCTAAACAGCATTTAATCATTTGACAAATAAGAAATAATTAGAAACTTCTTGGTCGTCCGTTAGGCGCTTGGGTATTCGGTATTTAGTTTTTGAACTAACTTTTTTTTAACTACCAGAACTGTTATTTACTTGGATTGAATTTTTGTCAAAACCATTTTTTTAAATTTCCATAGGATTTCGCATAGACATCCCTCAAAAAAAATACGAAACGAAATATTTTCCTAGTCTAATATTTATAAAAACAAACATAGGTACGTATGGCAGAAAGCCGAACTCTTTGAGCACACAACCGGTACCGGTACGCTACCGGTATTTGTTTACGCGCAATATGTATCAGATTGATTACAGGTATAAATTGTCTGCCATACATTAAAGGAGTATCCGGACCTATGTTTGGGGTTGTATTCCGTAAATCATTTTCGTTATTTTTTTTTTTTTGTTTTGTTACGCTTAATGAGCTGTGCAACTGTAGGTAATTTATGTATCTACGTACGTTTTAAAAACTATGGCTCACGACCTGAAAAAGTGGCGTAGTGTGATGAAAACATTACTAACTGCATCGTGACAATAGAGTCGTAGAAAATAACCATGAACAAATAACATATCATCACGCCTTGTTTCCCCGAAGGAGTGGGCAAAGGTGTACCTATATGGTGTGCGCTGATTTGCTGGCTTCGTTTTCTCTTCTACCGATCGTTAGTTCCCTCGACACAGTTTTTTTTTTTGTTTATATGTATTTATGTATTAGTATTTATAGTTGTTTCCGATATAGGTATCTATCCCATTTGTTGCACCTGCCATGTTTTATCTCTGCATCACCCTAAGTTTGACTGGTAGAAAATGCCTCAGGCATTAAGTCCGCTTTTGTACAGTATTTTTTACTTGTGCATAAAGTTTAAATGAATAAATAATAATAAATATACCCACATTTCGCCAGTTATGTTTGTCCCATTTAATAGGGGCGAGCACATTGCCGTCAACTGGCCACAAATCCAGACTCCGGGCTGCTACTGAGAAATTACAGATAGGTTAACTCAATAAGATTTTGTCTGACCTGAGAATCGAACCCTCATGGTCAGTATTAGCGCCAGCGACCACTAAACGAACGTGAAAGTTAAATGAATACGGCATCTTAATCAAAATTAAAAATCGTTTATTCTAATCAGGCTTGTTTTCATTGATATTCTTCTACACCTGTTCATTATTTACTTGATACCGAAATATTAATATTTATCCCATTAACGCCGAGGTTATCAGAATTTTTACTAAATTTTCAACGTGTTTATTTATTATGTTATTGGACCAAAAAAATAATGCAACACCTCTATTCCTACGCGAAATTTGATGTTCTTTCAGAATCTGAGCTCAAAATTTCGGTTAGACACGGAGAAAAAAAAATATGGTCGATTGAAACGTGAAAAACGTGAAAATTTTCGAAAACAAATTTTTTTCACAGTGATACCGCAAAGGTATCAAATTTTTACTATGATCAGAGGTGATCATGGTACTTGAACACTAAGCGGAATTTTTTTCAGAAAATTTCATCTACGCGTTTTTGCAAAATGGCGGCGAGAATGAAAATATTTTATAAAAATCTTAATCTATCGTTTTCTTAAAAACTATAACTTTAGAAAAAAAAAACTTAAGAACCGAAATGTCTTAAAATTAGTCAAAGAACACTCTCAAATTTTTTCAGAATTTCTGGAGAAAATTTTTGATTTTCCATAATTAAAAAAAAACAATTTTTCAAAAATACCTGAAAATTTTTTCAAAAAATTTACGAGTGTTTCTTGACTAATTTTAAGACTTTTTGATTCCAATTTTTTTTTCGTAAAGTCTAGGTTTAAATAAATAAAATAAATGTGTGGCGTTTAGAAGTCGAGAGATAGCCGTACATCACAGTCTACTCCCATGAGCATGAGGTTGTGATGTATTTCTTGACCGCGGTGGATTCAGGGTGAATTGGTCAGATTCACGCCTGTCCTTATTCTAAGCCATGGCGATCAACGTGCGGTCACGAAGAACATCGTATCTCTAGCCACGACGAGCATGTGTTGAAGGAGGCACATTGTTTGTAAACAGAGGTGCCTGCTCGAAAAATCGTCAGAGAAGGGATTCGAACTATGAACCTTTCGGTTAGCAGTCCGACGCTTTGATGACTGAGCCAACGCGTCCCCAGTCTATACACCCCGAAAGGCGAGAGGCAAGGGGACTCACGAAAAAAAAACACCCCAAAGGAGACAAAGTTCTACCACGTCCACGCCGTTGTCTCTAGGTAATGCTAAGAATAGAAAAAACAATGTATATGCACAGAATCAGCGAAGAGGTAGTCAAAGAACAGTCACAATTTTTTTTTAATTTTCAAGTATTTTTGAAAAATTGTTTTTTTTTAGTTTTCAATAATCAAAAATTGTCTCCAAAAATTCTGAAAAAATTGGGTGTTCTTTGACTCATTTTAAGACATATTTGTTCTCAATTTTTTTTCTAAATTTTAGTTTTTAAGAAAATGATAGATTAAGATTTTTATAACATATTTTCATTCTCGCCGCCATTTTGAAAAAAAAACGCGTTGATGAAATTTTCTGAAAATAAAATCCTCTTAATGCTCGAGTGCCATGATCACCTCTGATCATAGTAAAAAGTTGATACCTTTGCGGCATCATTGTGAAATAAATGCGAAAATTTTCTTTTTCTAAAAATTGTCACGTTTTTCACGTTTTAATCGGCCATATTTTTTTTTCGGTGACTAATCGAAATTTTGAGCTCAGATTCTGAAAGAGCATCAAATTTCGCGGAGGAATAGAGATATTGCATTCTTTTTTTGGTCCGATAACATAATAAATAAACACATTGAAAAGTTACTAAAAATTCTGATCATCTCGGCGTTAATGGGTTATTTGACTGTTAAATCACGAACTTCACTAATTAAACGACTAAATGAACTCACAGAAAACAACGTCCTTCGCTTCATAATAAACAAAACCAGGGCACATAATTTCAAATGACGATCATAAATCAGACAAAACAACTCAGATTCAGAGCTTTCACAAAACAAATACAATTTAGTTGAATAGAACCTCCTCCCTGATATACGAGTAACTTCGTGTTTGACTCGAACCATAGAATAATAGAAGCGTATAGATGGGACGGAGCACTCAAATAATGTAGATGGTCTAATTTGAAATGTCGCATCCATCTGCTACATACCTTTCCCAACTATGTTGGAGTCAGTAGAGTTGAAACCAGTATTTTACTTGGAACGACTGCCTTTATTATCTCGAGGTGGAAATCCTCATGGATGTCCTCTGCCCTGGGGTGAGCGGAGAGGTATGTCAGACTCTTACTGAATAAAACCACCCCGGTGCTCCGTCCCACACCTACGTCGGGGACCACGGGATCTAATGCGTCTTCAGCGATCTCCGACTAGTGCCGGCCCACCTCTGCGGGCCTCCACACGTTGAGGCGGAGTTAGGTATGGAACGACGCCCTATCCGAACCTATTTACTGGATAATACGATACCCCGTAGCAGCAGCCTTTCAGGCATCTGACGACGCGTAACGACTGTTAAAGTTGCACGAAAATAGCTGGGACCAACGGCTTAAGGGACCAACGGCTTAAGGGACCAACGGCTTAAGGGACCAACGGCTTAAGGGACCAACGGCTTAAGGGACCAACGGCTTAAGGTGCTAACCGACTTTATTAACTATGACCTCTGAGTTTGTTTCGACCTTTGTTCTCAAAGCAGCCAAATAGAAAACGCCGACCGCATCTAGTTTTAAAAATATACTTGACGTGTTGTAAAAGTGTTTGCACAAACCAACTCACAGAAATGAAATCATTTATCTGGGTTGCTATGACTCTCTGGTCACTCGATGCCACAAAAAAGTCACCATACGATTCCCTAGTCTGTCACATAGGTACCTGATTTTGCTTTCATATAAATCTTTATTCTTTGGTCCATCACACTTTCTAGAACAAATGCGACCGAACAAGCAAGACAAACACCACGTTTGTTAATTATAACTCGTGGTACTAAAATATAGAGTTAATCAGTACACAATAAGTGCTAAAGTAAACGTAGACTCAAATCTAGGTAGTGGGAAATTGGTATATTTGTTAGGTTGGGACGTAATCACTATGTCCTTGTTGTTTCAAAACTTCCTGTATAGAACTATATTACACGAAAGCTTTTAGTATAACGAGTATTCATTTGAGGGCCTAGTGGGTTTTCAGCTTCTGAGGGATCTAGGCATCATACGATCTATGAGAATTCAATTTCTTTGTATCTATACTATAATCTATACTTTATAATATTATAAAGCTGAAGAGTTTGTTTGTTTGTTTGGTTGAACGCGGTTATCTCAGGAACTACTGGTCCGAATTGAAAAAATCTTTTTGTATTGGGTAGCCTATTTATTGACAAAGGCTATAAGCTATATAATATCACGCTGGAGTTAAAAGGAGCGGAGCAGCAACGAAAAATTTGGCGTGGACGAAGTCGCGGGCAAAAGCTAGTATACCTTTACAACATTAATATTTGTTTATGCGAAACCCGAAACACGGGTCTAGTATTTTTATGTAAAGAATCTATGAAAAAAATTTCAAAACTGTATCATTAATAATCACAAAGTTATAAGCTTGTTAAGTTACCTGGTTTTAAACATATGCATCTAGCGGAGGGCGCCCCGCCGTCGCCGTCCCGCTGTGCGCCCACGCCGCCTAGAAAGCTATGAACTGTCGTGACCTGTGTGCAAACATATGATTGCGGATACCAACTTTTAAGCGTAATTAAATATTTTTGGGACAAAATATAACATGGTGTAAAAAATATTGGAATCGATTCAGTTACTGATTCTGAACAAACTATATTCAGGTTTCGCATATACTAAAAATAATCTTGTATATATATATAAAAAAGTCGTGTTAGTTACACTATTTATAACTCAAGAACGGCTGAGCCGATTTAGCTGAAAATTCGTTGGGAGGTAGCTTAGAACCAGGAGACGGACATAGAATACTTTTTATCGTTCGACCGCGTTCCCGTGTGACGTGACATAAAACGTCAAAGAGAATACAAATCACTATAAAACGTGGTATGACAAAAACGTTGCCTTCGAAGTAACAGGTGGTCATAACTTGGTATGAGCTTATCAAACAGCAGTGTCAGCCAGAAAACGTTATATGCCTTCGAAGTGCCAGGTGGTCATAACTTTCTGCCAGGGTTGCAAGATTTGTTCGAAAGAGTTACCGTGGCCCTGGCATAGCCAACTGAAGGAACACGGGTGGGTTTCCACGCTACAATCTAAAGGAGAACCATCTCAGGACCAGAACCCGGATCCCGGATCCCGGATCTCAGGATCATGTTCCATTTTTATTTTTTACCATCTATGTAACATATGGAATGCAATAAAGAATTGAGTATTGAGTATTGGAGCGGAGCAGCAACGAAAAACGGACGAAAACTGGCAGGCAATTCGATGCGACGGGAAAGGTCAGGGGAGCAAAAATTTGACGCGGACGAAGTCGCGGGCAAAAGCTAGTATATATATATATATATATATCTATACTAATATTATAAAGCTGAAGAGTTTGTTTGTTTGTTTGTTTGTTTGATTGAACGCGCTAATCTCAGGAACTACTGGTCCGAATTGAATTTTTTTTTTTTTTTTGGGTAATCTATTTATCGAGGGAGGCTATAGGCTATATAACATCACGTTACAACGAATAGGAGCGGAGCAGTAATGAAAAATGTTGCAAAAACGTGGAAAATTTATTCCTTTTGAGAGTTTCTGTTGCATGCGCTGCATAAACGGTTAAAGTAACGCAAAAATCATGTATGACGGAATTGTTTCTTTTAAAAAGTTCTAAAAAAAAGTCCACGAGAGCACATGTCTATCTTTTAAGGTTGACTCACTATAACTCAAAAGGAGCGAGCAGCAACGAAAAATGGACAAAAACTAGCAGGCAAATCGATGCGACGGGAAGGGTCAGGGGAGCAAAAATTTGACGCGGACGAAGTCGCGGGCAGAAGCTAGTAATATTATAAAGCTGAAGAGTTTGTTTGGTTGAACGCGTTAATCTCAGGAAGTACTGGTTCAAAATTAAAAAATATTTTTGTGTTGGGTAGCCCATTTACTGAGGAGGGCTATAGGTTATATAACATCACGCTACCACCAATAAGAGCGGAGCAGAAATGAGAAATATTGCATAAACGAAGACCACGCACGGACAGGTTATTCGACGCAACGGGATGGGTTAGGGGAGCAATAAATATAACGCGGGAGAAGTCGGGGGCAGAAGCTAGTTAATTATATGCTGCGTATTAAGTTACATAATCAGCCTAAACAGTTCCCACTGCAGGGACTCAGGCCTCCTCTCGGCGAGAGGGAGTGGGCCGTATTCCAACCATGCGGGCCTAGTGCGTAATTTTTGGTTCTAGGACATGGCTGTTTCCTCACGATGTTTTCCTTCACCGTTCTGAGAGCAGTGGTGATGATTTTATTTACACAAAGTGAAGCGCCTGCTTGGATCCGTACCTGTGACCTATTGGGGGCCAATACCACCGGGCTACCATTGCTCTGTGTATTGAGATACTGAGTAATAAAACTGATGTTTGGGTAGACACTATTATCACAATTTAATAATGAAGAAATAGAGGTCTGAGGAACAGGGTGTAAAGTTCACTTAACCTCTATAGAAAAAACCTCCGACCAGACGGGTATCGTGTTTGCCTACGTCTCGACGATTGATGTTGGGACGTTGTAAAAATGCTATTTGCACGATAAACTCTGCTTGCGACGGAGGACTGTGACGTCAATATGAGGCGTAGTTCGCATGTGGCAGTGTAGATGCCGCTACTATGAATTACTTGGCTGATGAACTTATTAAATGACTTGATATACGTACCTCTGTGCAAAATGAAATATGCAGGTACTTAGCGGGCAAATTTAGCGATAAATGCCCACACGTACGACTTAACATACATAACATAACATCACGCCTTGTTTCCCCGAAGGATTGGGCAGAGGTGTGCTTATAGTACACCCACATTTCGCCAGTTATGTTTAAGTTCCATGTAATGGGGGCAATAGCCATCAACCGGCCACAACTCCAGTCACCGGGCTGCTTCTGAAAAATTCCAGATGGAAAAACCCACAAACCCAATAACACTTTGCCCGACCTGGGAATCGAACCTAGGACCTTATGCTCAGCAGTAGCGCTTGCTACCACTAGATCAACGAGATAGTATGGTGGTAAAATGCATAGAGAACGCTGCTGCCCATTGTCTTGTAAGTCCCATAGTCACCTTTTAAGATACCCACGGGATACGATACGACATACTCCTTCAAAAAACCACACGGTGCCTACATCATAGGGTGTAGCCAGCGTAAATCACATATAACTACCTTATCGATTAAAAACAAAACAAAAAAAATTGCAAGCCCAATCATAACAGAAACGATTACCACATCCAAACTCAATCAACTAGAACCAGAACACTTAAGGATTAAATACAACATGCAAATATCTACAATTAGGTGCGTTTGCGCAACGCGTTCGGATGTAATGATCCATCAGGCCACTGTCGACCGCTTAACATTTCGCTCGGCCTTAAAAGTTGCGACATTTAGTATAGAGATCACATCTGAACTCATTGTTGACTAGATACAGAACTATTGGAGACGCATTAATGATTAAAAGGTTGCATTGTGGGTTTAGGGACTGAAATATGTTATTAAGTCTTTTTTAGGGTTCCGTGTTTCAAAAGGAATGCAGTAAGTCGTCCGACTGTCAGGACCTCTTTTTTCAGAAACACGCGGAATTATGACCTACGTATTCATCCGCAAGGCCGCAGAAAATCGGTCGAGGTGGAGGTGCGTGAAGGGGTTTGTCATAATCGCCACGCTTGGCAGGCGGGTTGGCCATCACAATATGGTGATAAAATGCATGGAGAACACTGCTATCCATTCTCTAGTAAGTCCCTTAGTCCATTTTATGAGACCCTCTCGGGAAGAAATGGGATGGTGTAATTCTTTAGGTCTGGGACCATATGGAATCAGTCTGAAATTGAATAGCTTCAATTCACCTACTGGATGGTTCTGAAGCTTCGCTTGCATTTGTAATTGAACAGAAAGTGGTCTTCGTGTTATTCATAATAATATTAACCTTGGTTATTCATACTTTTCGGTAAAAATATCAGTTACCGGTTACCTTATTTACCGGTAATGATCCGAGCTCAGATAGACGTCAGAATGTTCTATTAAAATCTGTTTTTACGTGACTGTTATGGAGAAACGAGTGATATTTTGTGTTCTAAATATGGCTTGGATCTGCAATTGTGATCATTAGTGGGCGTAAGTATAATAATTTAGCTGTAGCTGCGTTTCATTTGTGAGTTGTTATTACGTTGCTATGGAAACATAAAGCTTTAAATGTAAAATATCTTTTACTCAGTGAAAAGGCAATAGAAGGGCTATGCTTCCGCAGGAGGAGACTCCTTGGGCGTCGGGAGTCGATTGCGGACTCCCGTCCACCGCAGGCGCGAGCTTGCGGGCGGCGAGCAATGGGTAGCTCGCCGCCCGGTAAGGACCAGGCTCGGGTCGACGGCGCGTAGTGTTCCACGCGCGCCTCAAAGAGATGTCAGCAGCAGTGAAGGGGTCTACTAGTACCGATGCCTGCCGGGGTCGCGTGATTGTTCGAAAGAGATACCGTGACCCTGGCACATGGGCAACTGATGGAACACGGGTGGGTTTTAGTCAGTAAAAGTCTGACACGCCCTCCCGCTCCACCCAGAGCGGGAGAAGTCATTTGAAGATTTCCCATCCTGAAAAAAAAAAGGTTTATGCTTGGAGTTTCCCTACGTGTTCAAATCAGAAATGAGTAGATCCACAGGAGAGCCAAGGTACACACGACATAGACTGAACAATTGGCAAAAGCTCGCAAAACAGATGGTCGATGGGGCCGAAACGTCCTGGGCCTGCAGTCTCGACATAGAAAGCGACACTATCGCAAACTACCGATCGTTAAATAAAACCGAAAAAATTCGCTTGCCGTAACGATGCCAGCGACAAAATGGAAGTCTCGACATCTGAGATACGGACCAAAGTCATACATTATACTTGAAAAAAACGATGACAGTTAGCGCAAAACGCATTCATAGTTCGGTTTAGTAGCAATGGTACGATATTTGGTAGTCTCGACACTCAAAGTTATTGATTGACATCGACATTTCGATGAACTTTACCGTATTTTGTTTATGTTTACGAGTATGTGTTGCGTCCATTTTTGAAAGCCCGCAATGTGATTCGTTAGCAACGCAAACTATATGTTTTGGTGTTTGCAAGTGTTTATTAACAAAAATGGCGTACTCGAAGGTGTGACTGTACTAATGAGGCTTTAAGGCCATCTATTTATGGGTTCCGGCAAAACTAGTTACGAACGAGCGTCGCCAACAACCATCGTATTAGAGGGAGCCAAATACATTTAGTATCTTTTTGAAGGGAGCCGATCGTTGTTTTTATATTTAATAAATAACACAACCGCAAATCATGTTTCCAACTTTATTAAATCTCCATTAAGTATCATCACAGACAATCATCTCCTAATTAGACACGTTCGTTTAAGCTAGAATTTCTACGAGACGTTGCATTCTTATCCACAGGACATTTCCACCGCATTCTGCAGTTTAATAAAATAGCTCGACGTTATTAATCTAAACATATAATATTTAATGATTGATGATGATAATGATGATGATATAAATAATACACAACGGAAAATAATGTTTTCAACTTTATTAAATCTCTATTAAGTTTCAACAGTTCATCACACACAATCATCTAACTACACACATTATTTTAATCTAAACACTTTACATGGCACATATTGCATTCCTATCAGCATAACATTACCACACTTTAATAAAGTAGCTTGACAAAAATAATTTAAATATACATACATATCCAAAAAACTGATATCATGCACTATTACTAAAGGATAGCCGTGAGAGACATGACATAAATTACAGTAGTCAAACCGCAGGAAAACTGAATTAATAAACAGTATTTATCACTTTGTATACAAAAAACATACAACAGCAAATATGTTTCCAATTTTATTAAATCTCCACTAATTATCAACAGTTATGCTCTCTCTATTCAATTAAGTTTCAACAATTCGTCACACACTGAAACTTAATAGAGTTGTTCGACTTCATCAAACACAATAATATAATAACACACATTCTTTTATACACTTTACATGGCACATGTTGCATTCATAACTGCATAACATTTCCACAATTTAATAAAGTAGCTTGACAATAATAATTTAACTAAAAACATCCAAAAAACTGAAATTATTTTATTAATACACTGTTATTTTATAATTTAAGCATTGCAATCTTAAGTCTAAGCTCCTTACTACTTACAAAAGAGCAACATATGCACTACATTATGCGCAGACTATAAAGTAGTTAATACATAAAAATAAAAATCTGGCGACAATATGGGTGGCTTTTCATGTTTTGGTACTTCTTTGTCTCCCTAGAAGTAGCCATACTTGTAGCTAACCAACAATATTTTCTACCTCAAATGTAGCCCATGTAGTTAACGTTGGATCTCAAACTAATTGTGAATAAACATCGGTGCCCAAGAAACATTTTCTTTGTTCGTTTTGCACCTGATGTTCTAAACTTCTAAATAAAATACCTAAGAAAATTTACCATTAAAAACAACAGCTAAAATAATTAAACAGAACTTGTTAGTATTTTGCACAAGATTTCTTAACCGACAAGAATTATTAAAATTTTGTTTTTGTAATTTAAATGTACTAAATTTGCTTACTTAAATAGGTAGAAAGTACATAGATTCCTAACAACTGTTACAACTGATTGCAAGTTGTACATTCTTTGCAATAAAATATATCTATTCTATTGAAAGATACATAAATAACACATAACCGCATATCATGTTTTCAACTTTATTAAATGTCCATTAGCAGAATCATTTATGTTTACACATTCTTATAATTTAGATACTGTGTAAGAGACGTTATGTTTATATGTTTTATATGAGACGGCAAATCTCACGCAAATGAAAATCCTTTGGACTTGTTCATATCTGTACATTTACAAATTAACAGTAGAGGTGTTAACCGAGCTCTTAAGTAAACATTAACCATTTCTTCGAATACAAACAACCACACGAATCTCTGCAGTGTCCCAAGTGTCTGTACGCAGCTATAATATGATTTAATAAGAAACTACATGAAGTGGAGTCGGCGCTTGGCTCAAAATGAGTTAGCTGAGTAATAATATGCTGTAACCTTGGCTATTAATGAAAAAATATCATGTTAAATACCACATAATTTGCTATATCAACAAAAAAGACATTTTCCATAATGATCTGACACTTGACAACTTTGGCATTATGTTGTTTAACTGTTATTTTTTTTTATTGACATAAATACGGGGCTTTTGGATACGTTGCATTTTGTTACATTTTTATCTTGTAATGTGCGTTTTGTTTGTGCAGAATAAACAATTTTTCTTTCTTTCTTTTTTTTTTACAATGTTGTAAGGAGGCAGATTATATTATTTTTAATAAATTGCTAGCTGACCCGGTAGTAATAATAGATTCTACAAATTTTTCACTCATTCTTTTGATACAATCAAATTCATTGACTTAAAATCATTTCATGGAAAAAAAATCCGCAGAAATTCAAAGTGATAAGTAGGTAAAGTATCGGAATGTTGAAATTAAGCACACACAGACATACTCTTTTTGAATTAACATTTTATTTATCTCATCTTAGTTTGTAATCAAATCAAAATATTTTTAATTTAATAAACAGTTTCCAAGATAGGGTTTAAAAAGTCACTATACAATTTCTAGTAAAAAAAATATTTTTTTACCAATCAGTGGTCTCCATTTTTTTCCAGAATTCAAGGATTTGTACTTAACGGCTAATAATTGAAGTCGAACTATAAATAGTAGTCTTCGGTAGTGTCTCGGCATCGTTTTGTACGATGTTGCGCGGTATCTCCGATGTAGAGACTGGCTTTTGTCGTATGCATCGGTACGGCAAGCGAGTGTTTTCGGTATTATCTAGTGATCCGAATTTTCGATGACATAGTGGCGGCCGTAAAAATTTCTCCTTGAATTCAGGGCAAATTGAAGAACATTTATTGATAAAGAATAATATTTTTCTAGAAAATTTGCAGTGAAATTGGAAATTATATCTTGCAAAAACTCGTTTTTTTATGGAATCTACTAAGTAGCAATAACTGTTTTACAGGATTAAAATAACTTGTTATAAATCTAAGGTCATTACAATCTGCATCCTTGCAACACTATAAAACTAATGCCAAACTTGTGAAGTCATGTCTATTTGTTTTCATTGATTTTTTTCTCAAGTGTATTTTACACATATTTTCATAGATAGCCAAGGTTACAGCATATTATCACATATTATTACTCGGCTAACCCATTTTGAGTCAATTTTTTTTTTTTTTTTTTTTTTGTGGGGCATCTCGTAGTTAATCCTGAAAAGATTGTTACTACTTAAACGGATTGGGGCCCGGCGAGTTCTAAAAAGTTACCTTTTTAGGCCTCCAGCCGGGGCTTATTATACTTAAAAACTAAAGCGAAAGCTCTAAGGGTTACCCCGAGGGGGGTACGAACCTCGGCTTAGGCAATCGCTGATAGGGGGGGCAGCAAGGGACTGGCTGGATCTGAGTTAAATTATTTATGGACTAATTTAAAGCTAACGGCGCAGCATCGCGGGCTGGCTCTTGCAAGGGTCGGGAGGGACTGTTAAGTCGGGGTCGCGACGACGGACCTCGGCGGCGAGGTCGGTACGGTTTGTGTCTGTGTGCTGGTCTAGCTGTACTGGTCTCTTTTCGACTCTCCTGGAGGAGAGTAGTGGGATCATCAGGATCGGTAAGAATGTGCCGCGAGCGGCGGACTTTGCTAATACGGGAGGGGGTGTAAGTAGCTGCCGCCACAACCAGAGGGTTGCGGTGGGCTACGGCCCTATCGAAGTAGCGCTTCGAAGCGCGTTTTATGTATTGATGGATAGTCGGGAGTTTCATATCTAAATGAAGATTGATATTCCGAACAAACCAAGGCGAGCCTGTGGCTTGACGGAGAAAGCGGTTCTGGAGAGTCTGCATCCTATGGATGAATCGGGGCTTGGCATGTGCCCAGACTGGGCTTGCGTATGTCATAATCGGCCTGATACAAGCGGTGTAAAGCCGCTTCTTACACAGAAGAGACAATTTACTCCGCTTGTTCAGGACGCAATGGAGCCTACCGAGAGCGAAAGCGGCCCGCGAGCGAGCCTGCTTTATGTGCTCAGAAAAGGTGAGGTGTTCGTCGAGGATGACACCTAGATATTTGGCTTGCTTCGCCCAAGGGATCTGCTTGCCGAACATTGAGATGGGTCGGGGAGGGGGGTGATTACGTCGAGGTCGGGTGTAAAAGACCGCCTGACTTTTATCGGGATTGACTTCGATTCGCCACTTCCTGAACCATTCGCCGAGCTCGTCGACTGCGGTTTGGAGGTAGCGAACCAGCGCTGTGTCACTAAATCCCGAGAAAAAGATGGCAGTGTCGTCTGCGAACAGAGCTAACCTTGCCTTCTTGCTTCTGGGGATATCGCTAGTGAACAGCGTGAAAATGAGGGGGGCTAGTACAGAGCCTTGAGGGACTCCTGCACGAATCGGGTGAGGGGAGGCCATTTTGAGTCAAGCGGCGACTTCACTTCATATAGTTTCTTATTTAATCATATTATAGCTGTGTACAGACACTTGGGACACTGCAGAGATTCGTGTGGTTGTTTGTATTCGAAGAAATGGTTAATGTTTACTTAAGAGCTCGGTTAACACCTCTACTGTTAATTTGTAAATGTACAGATATGAACAAGTCCAAAGGATTTTCATTTGCGTGAGATTTGCCGTCTCATAGCCATATCAAGGCTGTCGGAGGGCTAAGGCAGCTTGAAACTACGGGTCCACAGCTTGAATTATGTTTGGAGATGCATCATTTGTGGTACCTGAGTCATTGTCTGCTGTAAGGAGGGCACAACATGGAAGAAAACAGTTTGAACTAAGTGAATAGTGAAAGTGTAAACAATTGAAAAAGATTTTTCAATAGGTGTGCACCATGCCTCATGTAAACAGTATCTAAATTATAAGAATGTGTAAACTTAGATGATTCTGCTAATGGACATTTAATAAAGTTGAAAACATGATATGCGGTTGTGTTATTTATGTATCTTTCAATACAATAGATATATTTTATTGCAAAGAATGTACAAATTGCAATCAGTTGTTACAGTTGTGAGGAATCTATGTACTTTCTACCTATTTAAGTAAGCAAATTTAGTACATTTAAATTACAAATACAAAATTTTAATAATTCTTGTCGGTTAAGAAATCTTGTGCAAAATACTAACAAGTTCTGTTTAATTATTTTAGCTGTTGTTTTTAATGGTATGTCTTTCAATTTTCTTAGGTATTTTATTTAGAAGTTTAGAACAACAGGTGCAAAACAAACAAAGAAAATGTTTCTTGGGCACCGATGTTTATTCACAATTAGTTTGAGATCCAACGTTAACTACATGGGTTACATTTGAGGTAGAAAATATTGTTGGTTAGCTACAAGTATGGCTACTTCTAGGAAGACAAAGAAGTACCAAAACATGAAAAGCCACCCATATTGTCGCCAGATTTTTATTTTTATGTATTAACTACTTTATAGTCTGCGCATAATGTAGTGCATATGTTGCTCTTTTGTAAGTAGTAAGGAGCTTAGACTTAAGATTGCAATGCTTAAATTATAAAATAACAGTGTATTAATAAAATAATTTCAGTTTTTTGGATAGTTTTAGTTAAATTATTATTGTCAAGCTACTTTATTAAAGTGTGGAAATGTTATGTGGTTATGAATGCAACATGTGCCATGTAAAGTGTTTAGATTAAAATAATGTGTGTAATCAGATGATTGTGTGTGATGAACTGTTGATAATTAATGAAGATTTAATAAAGTTGAAAACATGATTTGCCGTTGTATGTTATTTATATACGAAGTGATGGATACTTTTTATTTATTCAGTTTTCGTACAGTTTGACTGTTGTAATGAACTACAGAATGCATTAGTAATGTCAAGTGAATAGGAATGTAACATATCATATGTAAGCAGCATCTAGATTATAAGAATGTGTGTAATTAGGAGATCATTGTGTGAGATGATGATGATACATGGAGATTTAATAAATTTGATTTGAAACATGATTCGTGGTTGTTTGTTATTTATTTATAAACAGCGATCGTACGATTCGATCCCTTTAACAGATATAAGGCTCCTTCTAATGCAGTGTTTGTTGGCAAACCTCGTTTGCACGTAGATTGTCCGGAACCCATAAATAGGTAGACTTAAAAGCCTCATCAGTACAGGCACTCAGACACACTTTTGAGAACCTCCATTCCTCATAATTTTTGTTTATAATTACTTTCAAACCTAAAAACATAGTTTATGAAAACAAAAATGGCTACAAAAACGACTCGTAAACATCAACAGAGCTCAGTTGCGACAGACCAACGACAGTTGATAACTTTGAGTGTCGAGACTACCAAATATCGTTCCATTCCGATCTTCGGAACTTTGTAACTTTTTCGTTTGTTAAAATGGTCGCTATCTATGTCGAGACTGCAGGCCCTGGAGTGGTGACCACTAGATAGCGTAACGTTTGAAAGGCAGGTGGCCCGATGATCTTTTGAAGGCCACAGTGAGAACATTGTAGGCTAATTGTGCATAGATTAAATTGACAAATACTTTGATTCGAGTAAACCCTTTTGAAAATTGAAACTGAAGATCTAGTAGAAGCTCTGTTTTGTCAGAACAAACTTTATTTTGTTATTAGGTATATAATCAATTATTTACTTACTTACTTACTTTAATAACTGTTCTCCCGTACATAAATATACGTCAAGGTCAATTCTTTAACCGCAAATGGAAGTGTAAACAGAAAAATAATTTTATTTTTAATGTGCTTAACTACAATTTTTATTGAACAATTTTCTGATCATTCCTTTACGTAGGTACTGTGAGACCTTGCTTAGTGCCAAATTTAAAAATTCTAGGTAGTCAACGGGAAGTACCCTATAGGTTTTGACATTGAGAGTGTCAAAATAGATCGCAGAAAAGGTCGCATTTTTTGTTATAGCTTCAAATCAAATCATACCCACGGGTGAATCATCATCGTCATCATTCAGACAAAAGACGTCCACTGGTCTTTCGGATGAAATGATGATGAATGAATTTCCGACTTTACAAGTGACAGACTACCGGTTTCAAAGATTTAAATCCTCTGATTTGCCCAACTGCATCATGGTCACGTTTCTCTTTTGTTGACAATGACATTTGAATAGTACTGTCGTCATACCAACAATCGTAGCTTTTTTTCATCCGAGATGTGTGACGTCATGCTTCTCACTATAGACTAAGGACTAAGTAGGGTGAAGACAAATCTAACGATCTAAATCTTTGATTTGTTCAATTCTGTTGTATTCATATTCCTTATGCTGGCACCTATGAACATATATCATCGTATCGACACGTATTCCTCATTCTGCTGCCGTCATCTAACCCCATACATTTTGTTTTCGTATCCTCTTATACACCGTGAAATTTTAGTCGTCTTGCAACGGCAGCCCAATTCATGTATCCAATGACTACTACACATCCATAAGAAAAAAATTAACATTTTAATAACTAAAAAATAATATATTATTCATTATGATGACGCATGACGTGGTTTAAATTCAATATTTTGTCTTATGGAAAATGGAAATGGAATGATCTAGCCGACTCGTGCACTAGGTAGGTATGTTCTCTACCGTATGATACGTAAACATAATATATTAATAGGATGTTTCATAATTCGAATCCATTATTTATTTTTCTTAGTACCTATTATCTCAATTAATGGTAACAATTTTTAATCACGGCTTGAGGTATATTATGTCTCTATTAGTCTTTGTTTTAGTATCAATCCCTTTTCTAGCCATTGCATCTTTCTTTGGCACCCCTCATGGTCAAATCTTTACTGAAATATAAACAATTTCGACGCAGCAAGCAAAAAGTTCATCATTTCGCAATAGGCCGTCCGAATAATTTCGCCTTGGCACAGAATTCGTACAATAGTTAATTACGAGTGCAAACTACACAAGTACATTGTTAATATAATCGTATGCACCTACGTTATGCGCAGCATTTCTTTTTTGGACGCTCTGGGCAAATATCGTGGTTCCATTATCGGTAAATCTTTCACGATCATTATATAATATACCGTCTACTAGTAGATAAAGATATTAAGAAATATGTCATTTGAAATCCTAGTCTAGATCCGTGACTAAACTATAGAAATTTTTGTGTAAAACCATTTGCTCATTGAGTCATACTTATAAGGTTAATGTTAAGACAAGTGACGTTAAAGTATGACGTTATTTAATATCCCGTTTATGGAACAAAAAGTTAAGGTCAAACGAAATGGACACAAAGAGACTACATCGCATCGTGAGAAACTTTGGTTAGGAAAAAGGAATGTGAAGAGGGAAGGAAGGGCGCTGTTCCTAAATATGATGAGAAAAGTTGTCATCTAGACATCTAGACAAATAAATAAAATTGTAGTGTCTGTTTGTAATATTAAAATAACCACTTTTTACTAAGCTTATTGGATGTATACACGATACATATACCAAACCAATTTTTTTTTTCAATTTTTGTCTGTCTGTCTGTTTGTTCCAGCTAATCTCTGAAATGACTGGACTGATTTTGACGGGACTTTCACTGGCAGATAGCTGACTTAATAAGGAGTAACTTAGGCTACTTTTATTTTAGAAAAATACCTGCATTAACTTCCGACATCCACGCGGGCGAAGCCGCGGGCAAAAGCTAGTAATTAATAGAAAGAAAAACAAAATGCCTCTACTCTAATTTATACAATAAAACCGGTAGACAATAAGAATTGTTATATAAAATAGAAACACCTATGACAGCTTTATTTAACTACAAACAGAAATACCAGGCAAGATCAAAGACCGAGAACAAAAAATAAAAACAAAACAATGTTATGAGATGGTACAAGAACCTTGAACTAATGCCTTAAAGACATTCTGACGAACCTCAGTCAAGTGCTGACTAGACTCGTCTGCTTAGCCTTACATAGAGTATAATATGACCACTAAGTAGATGTGGTATTGACCATAAAAATATGGTAAAATCTTTACCGTAAAATTAAATGCTTAAGATGTTAATACTGTTATAGCGAGACTCGTCTGCCGTATCATGACTACATGGAGTAACATGAGACAGCTGATTGTGGATATGGTATTATTTTTCATTTTAGGTTATAAAGATGTTCTTGTTGATATGTTGCCATGAATTTACTATATAAATCAACGTAGATAGATTTGGACGTAGCGTAAAAACTTTTCGTCGGTTATAAAAAATATACAAAATTGCAAAATGAATGGACTAATTTGTTTTAATAAGTGACGAAAATCTTCTATGCTAGGGGGTCTAGATTTATATGGTAAACTATCTTCTGCCCGCGACTTCGTCCGCGTCAAATTTTTGCTCCCTTGACCCTTCCCGTCGCATCGATTTGCCTGCTCGCTCCTTTTGAGTTACAGTGAGTCAACCTTAAAAGATTGACATATGCTTTTTAAAAGGAACGATTCCGTCATACATGATTTTTACGTTACTTTAACCGTTTACGCAGCGCACGCAACGGAAACTCTCAAAAGGAAAAAAACATCCCCGTTTTTGCAACATTTTTCCTTACTGCTCCGCTTTTCTTAGTTGTAGCGTGATGTTATATAGCTTATAGCCTCCCTCGATAAATAGGCTACCCAACACAAAAAGAATTTTTCAATTCGGACTAGTAGTTCCTGAGATTAGCGCGTTCAATCAAACAAACAAACTCTTCAGCTTTATAATATTATAGTATAGATAAGTATATAAGTATAGATTAATGGTTATAGTTCGCACACTGGTTAACATTTTATATAGTATTTACTTACTACATTGAATATAGTGGTTAAAAAATTATTCGACCATGGAAAAAATAGTGATACCAAGTCCAAAATGTACATGTGGACATTATCTATAAATAAAGCGATAGATTCATAAGCTACTTAATTTAATTCCGATCCAGCCCGACCCTTGCTGCCCTCTACCAGCGCTGCCATAAGCCGAGGTCCGTACCCCACAGAGTGTCCTTAGCAAGTAATTGCTCTAGTTTTAAGTTTTTGAGCCCTGGTTGGAGGCCCTAATTTACTAAGGTAGCCACAGGTAACTCCGGTTAAGCAGCCGACAACCTCATTGGTTGATTTGCGAGAAGTTACTAAAAAATATCAAGTTACTCATGGCATTGTAAATTGGTTAATGGTTACACGTCCATATTTGTATGCATGCCAAAACTGTAGGTATATATGGAGGTGCGAGTAAATACTTAATCCAAAATAACAGGTTACTAAATTGAAAATAATGAATTAGTTAAAAGGTAATCTAATATACATGTTGATCGAACTCCTTTCCTAACCACTTAAGTCTGTAATCAAGGATAGCTAATTCATAAACATGCAAATTGCTTATATCTATTTATAAACATACCTTATCGTAAAGAGTCTTTGAAGTTTAGTATGTACCCATGGCAACAAACATTTTATAATGTTGCCTTTCTCCATTATTTTCTCGTTGGAGAGTCATTGGGGTTAGCTTCCAGTCTAACCGCATGCAGCTGAATATAAATATTTTACATGGGGTGACTACCTATCTGAATTTAACAATTCAGTTTCTGGGTAATACGGCCTTTGGTGAGACTGATTGTCAGAATTTTGGACTACTGGCGACTACCAGGAAACGACAGTCAAAGATGTAATGTAATCTGAAAACTTTGTAAAGCCACCATGGTCACCAATGCCCCTCTTTCTCTGCGTTATTTTCTATTGGTTTACATTCTGCCAAGGTCGGCTGCTTGACACTGTGCCTTCTCTATAGTGACAATCTGGTGTAAAGAAATGCTCTCCGATGCTTAGTTATCTAATCTAACACTAAAATTGTATTGCCTGTCGTCATTTACCCCGATATGCCAGAGATACCTAACACATCTGCAGTCTAACAGACTACCAATAGGAATCGCTTTCATTTTGGCAGTTCAATATTTTTCATACATTTTTGGACATATTTTAGCGGCGTATTAGCAATATCCTGCAAAATGACCCATATTCTGATTGATAGTATGTTAGGCAATTTGAGTTTATGAGTGGGCTGGACAGTTCATTTCGATCTTGTATCAAATAAAACAGTTGAGTTATTTTTACCGCATCCATCTTTTTCAACAGCGAAGTCTCGAGTATCATATTAATGTAAACGGAATGAAGACGAGTAGGTAAGAAACAAGGTCAAGTCTAGTTACGTCACTTACTACATAATCTACTACGACTACGAGATCGAATCGTGCGCATCTCGGTGCATCATTACGTCATGATGTAGGTTGATGAACTTTGTAGTAAAGGTTGTAAATATTGTGAACGTATGAATGGCTTAGAATAATATTGTACTGGTTATGATATTTAATAACTATGTTGTATGAAATTGAATGGGTATTTACGGTTAACCGCAAAGCGATCACGCTTTAAATGTATTAAAGGTTAGATGTCGTGTATCTGGTGAACAAGTTTAATTTTTTCTTGTATGTACCTGCGATTTATTTATTATGAACTATACGTATTTATTTATGACTAGCTTCTGCCCGCGACTTCGTCCGCGTTAAATTTCTTGTTCTTCCGACCCATCCCGTCGCATCGAATCGCCTACTCGTGCGAGTTTCCCCGTTTTTGCTACATTTTTCATTACTGCTCCGCTCTTCTTAGTCATAGCGTGATGTTATATAGTCTATAACCTTTTTCGATAAATAGGCTACCCAACACAAAAATAATTTTTCAATTCGGACCAGTAGTTCCTGAGATTAGCGCGTTCAATCAAACAAACAAACAAACTCTTCAGCTTTATAATATTAGTATAGATGATTGAGAAGGTAACGCATGTAGGTTAATACGTTAACTAAATGGTGAATCAGATAATCAACACTTTTTACACGCTTTATATTAGCTTCACTTGTATATTTGTATGTTTGTTTGTAACCGACTCCTTATAGCGCGATATTGACCCACTTTAAACGACCAGATTTCATTCAAACTTTGCACACCTGTCAAAGACCGATGACAATACAATTATTTCATAAATTGGTGCCATTATCCTTGCCAGTTTACCAGGACAGCAAAAAAACTGTCTTCGAAAACTACGCTGACATACGTCATAAACTACGCTGACATACGTCTCAAAATTCGAAACACCCAAAAATAGAAAATAAATGATAGTTTAAAAAAACTAAAAAACACGCTTCCATAGAAAACCAAACTAAAAAGTAGAAAATAATGGAAAAAAGCGTGGGGTGCCTGATATCAATAAAAAATACCTTAAAAAGCACCCCACGCTTTTTTTCCTTTTTTCTAGTTTTTAGTTTGGTTTTCTATAGCAGCGTGTTTTGTAGTTTTTTTTAACTATTATTTTTTATGTATTTTTATTGTTAAAATCCCCAGTCAGTTCAGTACAAGTGTAATATGGTGGCTCTACTCAGCAGACAACAATAAAAGATTGAGCTCACAGTGCTTCCTCGAGCTACACGACCAACGATTCCAAAATAAAGTTCAAGAAAAAATTAAATCTGATCAAAAACTAAAAGTTACAAAATACCAAGAACCTTCTAGAAAATCCACTCTCCAATACATAGTACGAAGCCAAGCCCTAACACTTTAATACGTATATTTCCCCCACACGTTGCCCAACACCGTCTGACGGGTTTGCATGACCTTTCACCACAAACGTCCAGTCAGCGCTCTAGATTCTCAACTAGATAAACCATAGAGAGACACAGTAACCAATAGAATTGGCATCGAGTGGATTTTGATAAACACATCATTATTTCAACAACGAATTTACTGGTTTTTTTTCTCAATAGTAGTTCGAAGTCTGGATTTGTGCGCGGTTGATGAGAATAGACTTGTCCCCTATTACATGGGACTTCAATATAACTGGAAAAATCAAACATCACATATGTATACCCTTATGAGTAAGTGGTGTACTTTTGGGATACCCACATTTCGGTAGTTACGTTTAAGTCACATGTAATAGAGCGCTACACTATTGCTCCATATGGCCACAAATCCATACTCCGGGCTACTACTGAGAAACTGCCGATACAAAAATGATTAAAAAAATACAGTCGAATTGATAATCCAAGTCGAATGGATAAATCGAATTGATGATCCTTGATAAAATATGATGATTTCCCACCCACAAAAAAAAAATAACGTCTTTATGCTCAGCTGTAGCGCTTGCGACTACTCGACCAACGAGGTAACATTTCACGCGTATTTTGTGCCACGTCTATTCGTTCATTAGACTTCCTTGCAATAAAATTATGTACGTTTGCGAAACATAAATCGGTAGACGTTCGAGAATTCTCGAAGTGTCACAAAAAGTATCGATATCTCGATAATTAATCGTCTCGTTATGATAGAGCGATATAAATGCCGACGCTGGTTATGAATTTAGTTATTTCGATGCATAAATATGTCCATTTCTAGATATGGTATTGCCTAAGTGCCGAATCGATTTAATACCAATGCGGGAAAATGTATGAAGGCTTTCAAGGAATATTTGTGACGAAGACATTTATTTTAAAAATATTTGGCTCCAGCTTTTGCCAGCGGCTTCGCCCGGGTGCAGGTCAAAAATGATCCAACAGGAACTTAGTACCGGGATAAAACTTATCCTATATGTAAATCCAGGTTATAAACTACCCATGCGTTAAATTTCATCCAAATCCGTTCTGCCGTTTTTAAGTGATAGAGTAACAATCATACATACAAACATTCTCATTTATAAAAATATTAGTAGGATTTTAATAGTAAGATCGTAGGATTGGATTGATCCAAAATAGCTGTATATAGTAGATCTAAAGTCTTATTTTATTCAAACGCCCTGAAGCGATAAAGGAATTGACGTTTAACAGACTCGTAGAAGCTATTATTTGGCCTACTTTATCTTTTACAACCAAAAATCTACTGAGAATTTGAATATTTAGGCACAAAATATCTTATCTAAAGCCTCCAAAAATCAAAGAGATCCTTTTGGTTAGCACTTAGGTAACGAGTATTGTGAAAAAGCCTTTGTCTTTCTGAAAAGCAAATTCTGGACTAAAATTCCGATTGTGCAGAGTTTACCACTCGCTGTACCTACATTCTTTAGGTTTACTTGAAGAAAAACTGAATAGAAAACTCACTCAATATTAGCCTCAATTTTTAAGGGCCACAAAAGGAATAACGAATTATTATTTTGTGGAAATGACTACTTTTCACCAACAGCAATGTTGATTTGTGTGCTGTTTAAACATTGCGGTCATCAATCTATTTTCAAGACGTGGATATTTAAGCAAAATCCCAAGGTCGTCTGGGAGTTGTAACCCACCATAGGTACCGCTCTGGGAGTTCGTATAAAACTTTCTTCTACAAAGCCCGTCAAGGACAATGTCACGTAATTGTTTCAACCCGATATACAAGCGAATCGATGTTTTGTCTGTCAAAGATCAGGCAGGACTTCAACCAAGACCACCTAATAAAAAAATGCGTTGTAACAAGGCCTTATGTACACGGGCGAGACCACAATCCTATCTTCGTAATTCAAATATACACATTTGTAGCAAAGCCTTATGCACACGGCACACCTGCCCCTCTAAGTCCAACCATATGTAGGTACTACATCAAATCATAGAGAGTCATATCTCACGACACGATTTGGTCCACTTAGATAATTAATACGCTATTTGAAATGCCTTTAACTGACTCCGGCGGTTACGAAATGAGTTCTTACTTGCATGACTAAACCGCCCAGTCATAGGTGAAATTCATATGTGAATGCAGTACTTTTCCACAGACCATTTAATGATCCTTTAACTTTTGTTCCTTTCGAAGTGGTATATTTTAATTATCCACCTACTCAACGGGTGTCATATCACAGTAGGCCATAAATAAAATAAAATATATTTTGTTTTGAGACACACACAAAAGTGTCCGATAGGGCCGAAAGGTTTTGACTGCGACCACGTAATGAACGGCCTTCCTCAACACACAACACATGAAGGTGGACCGATAACTTGGTGAAGGCCGCTAGAATCCGCTAGATGCGAGAAGCACAGAACCGGTCGAAGTGGCGGTGCTTGAGGGAGGCGAATAATAATAATAATATAATATCTTAGGACAACCAACACAACGTTATCTGATCCCAAACTAGGCAGAGCCTGTACTATGGTAACCAGACAATTGATAAACATACTTATATATTTCTAAATACATGCATATTATAGATAAATTACACCCATACACAGAACAAATGATTGTGCTCATCACACAAAGATTTGTCCTGGGTGGGAATCGAGCCCAAAGTGTGTCGAATGTCCAGCAGAGGACATTTTTAACCGACGAAAGAAAAGGAGGAGGCTATCAATTCGACGCGTATATTTTTTTTTTTTTATGTATGACCACGCTTAACTTTGTACATACATGGTAGTCCGATTGTGATAATTCTTTTTTCATTGAAAAGGGTATACTCCCAAGGTGGTCTCATATAAATTTGGAAAACAAAATCGAACCCTAAGGGTTGGAAAACAGGGGATGATTGATTGTTCACTCACTGATTGTAATGTATAACCACGCATAACTTTATACAGAGTAGTCCGATTTTGATAATTCTTTTTTCATTGGATGGGGTATACCTTGGCAAGTATTATTAGTACATTCAAGCCACAAAAAAATATAAAATAAAAACTTTTTAACAAAAAAATATATAACAATGAACAAAGATCACTCAAAGCGCCGACTCATAATTTTAAGGTTTATTATTTTTTGCTTTTCAGTTTTTTCGGCGCTATATTTTTTTGTTAAAAAGTTTTTTAGCGCAAATAATGATGATGATGTTATCAAAACGCCGGCTACACTCAAGGACCGTTTAAGCAAAGGACTTAAACGGTTATCAGTCAGACAGCCATTGGTTAGCCTATAGCGGCCATAGCGCAGCCAAACTACACTCCCACACATGCTGATCAAAATTTCCGTAATTGGATCAATAAAGTGTATGTGGTCCGTGGAGATTCAGGCAAACCAGTACCTAAGTGCAATATAGGACTTAATAGGGCAAAATGGTAAAATACTAAATACCGTATTTGGTAGGCAAATTGTAACATTTCTAATCGCAAATAAATGTTAGCCTGATGCTGTTTTAAACGTTTGATATTTCACACCGTATAGTTTGCATTTTGATTACCTTGGAGGACATTTTAGAATAATTTCGTTTAATAGCTGTTATAACCAATCAATCAAATCAGCTTATTGCTGTCTTCTAAATGATATTAATTTACTTTAGTTATCATATTTACAATGTCGTAAATAATATTTTTCATTTCTGATCGGGACATCGATTATGTCGGCTTAGTAACTGGAATCTTACTAAACAGCTGGCTAACTGTGGAACACACTAATATTAGGTATGACTTTCATTTTGACAGTTAAAAACATTCATTGCGTTATTTACGTTACTGAGTAGACATTTTTTTATAAGAAGCAGTGGATATGCGAGATCCTTCCAAATGTTTCAGATTGTGAATACTCAATTCGGGTGAAGCTCTCAGTAAGAGGTTTGTTGTAATTAATTTGTTTTCTTAACTTCTTATCTGATGTAGATGCATCAGATAAGAAGTTAAATTAAGTGCCAAATTTAAGTGACACTAAAACTTTAATCTATCTTGTAAATTATAAAAAAACAAACATGACGAAAATAAAGTTTTATGGTGAAAAATACTCAAAAGTACCGCACAGCTTAATTCATACAACACATAATTAATTTCAACTTAATTGGAAGAGTAATTGTACTAATTAAATCATAATGTCGCGTACCTACAAAAAAATACCATAACCGTGCCAAAAGATCCATGTATTACACATGACTTGCTTATCATTATGTGAACCAAATATGGCATCAAACTACTTTTTGAGTCAATTAAAGTACAGTGGACAAAAAAGTTTGACCGGCAAAACGATGTGGAACACACCCAAATGAGTTGTGTCAAACGTCAAAATGATGCCCGAGAACCTATTTTGTACGTCTAGAAAAAATATCATATTTTTATTTACATCATCATCACTAAAGACGTCACACAGCCCTACAGAGACACAGACATAGCCCTACCCCAATTTAGGGGGATTTGCCACAATCTTCACGCTTGGCATCCGGGTTGGCGATCGCAGTATGGTAATAAAATCCATAGAAAACTCTGATGCCCATTCTCTAGTCCCTTATTCCGCTTTTACGACACCCATGGGAAGAAATGAGATGATGCTATTCTTTACGTCCGGTTTATACGTAATTTTTATTTTATCGGTCTGCGTAGCCAGATCATTTGTCTGTACCTACACATTTTACAATTACGCAAGAACATAAGCCAAAAATGGACATCGTTAATTTAAGCATTATGCACGTTTTGAAAGTGCTTTTTTGTAATGTTTCGAGGTTTAGGTAAAGAGGCGTTGAAGCGAGTAACAGTAAAGTCTATTAGCTCGAGTCTTGGTTTGAAATGGTTATTTATTAAGATTGGATCAGCCTTCTACAGACCTACAAGATTCTATTCTATTAAAGACATTTGAAAGTGAATCGATTCGAGTGAAGTACCCAGGCAATAGAATACCAAGAAGTGAATTCAATTTATTCGTTGGATTTCATGTCGGCCAGGTTTTGTCCTAGCAACAGTAAGATCAAGCTTCTATGTGGCGATAATTTCGTCTAGGTTAGTTCTATCATAATCAGCCTATAATGTTCCCACTGCTGGGACACAGGCCTTCTCTTAGTGAGAGGAAATATTTAATAGGTAGATATCATAGTCATCAGATACAGTCTTCATCACCTGTCTTGTCTTTTCCCAATTCCGTTGGGGTCGGCTTCCAGTCAACCTGAATGCAGCTGAATACCAGTATTATACATGGAGCAACTGCCTATCTGACCTCCACAACCCAGTAACTGGGTAATACGATACCTCTCGTAAAGACTGGGTTTCAGACTTTCCGGCTACTGACGAACCGTAACAACCTCTAAAGATCCACTTTTCACAGCCAGAGCCAAAGTACGATATACTTTCCGAAGCTCGGAGAGGTCTTTGTGATCTACGGACCGCTGCCGCTTAGGTGTATAACCAGCGTAGGTTTAGCTGATCGATCAACCCGTGCGGTTATTATTTCTTAGCCAGAAACACTACTTTCACTCTTCATCAGCTACTAGCTTCTGCCCGCGACTTCGTACGCGTCAAATTTTTGCTCCCTGACCCTTCTCGTCGCATCGAAATGCCTGCCAGTTTTCGACTTTTTTTCGTTGCTGCTCCGCTCCTTTTGATTGTAGCATGATGTTATATAGCCTATAGCCTTTCTCAATATATAGGCTACCCAACACAAAAATATTTTTTCAATTCGGACCAGTCATCATTTCAGCCGCAAGACGTCCACTGCTGGACTTAGGCCTCCCCCAATTTGGGGAGCTTTGCCATAATCGCCATGCTTGGCAGGCGGGTTGGCGATCGCAGTATGGTGGTAAAATGCATAGAGAACGCTGCTGTCCATTCTCTAGTAAGTCCCTTGGTCGCCTTTTACAACACCCACGGGAAGAAATGGGGTGGTGTTATTCTTTACGTCCGGCAATTCGGACCAGTAGTTCTTGAGATTAGAGCGTTAAACCAAACAAACAAAACAAACTCTTCAGCTTTATAATATTAGTATAGATATAATAGTATAGATGATTAGATGATAAACGAATCTACAATTCTGCAATTCATGTGCAGATACTAAATTTGAGTCCTAACCTTGTCATTATCCTTCATTTCTAACTTATGCCTAATTATAACATATTTTTGAGATGATGACCTAACAGAATTTTGGCTATTAGTACTAATCAACTAAACACTGATTTATATGAACTAAAACCTCGACTGCTAATCAATAATTTATGCAAATAGGTACAAGCATTTAAATTTTACGGCCTGCTTACAATTCACCAACGTGTCATAGGCCTTATAAATCATTTTGTTAATGCTTTTGAGTTGTGACATGAACTACTTTTATTTAATTATGCAGCTATTATTTCAATTATAATAACATTATTAAGATTTGAAATGGCTACTGATTGACGTATGTGGTGTGTGATCTGGGAAATTCAGTTTTTTTTTTTTTTTTTGTGTAGAAACGGTCAAAATTATATACAACTTGCTTCATGTTGTGAAATCTGCAATTGCTTATCGGGCGTGCACTAAAATTGATGCTTTATTTTTCTTCTTTGTGTTAATAGATTAAGATATATTTAGATATTTTACTGGAACGCCGATAATGTGCGTCTACTTGGCACTTTAAAACTTAGTTTGCACTATCTAAGAGGATAATTACTAGATTTTATTACAAAAATTTAGACTAAGTAAATGTTTTTTTTTAATTATCAGGCGGTTTGGGTATTTTTTTTTTCTTTATGTATGGGAAATCATCAAATGACGTCTCCCACTCTGGGTGGAGCGGAAGGGCGCGTCAGACTTTTACTGACTGGTGCTCAGCATGTGACGCTCGGTTGGTTACCGAAATGTTGAATTAGGCAGTGTTATTAGATTTTTTCCAACTACAGTTTCTCAATAGCAGCCAAAAGTTTCTGCCCCGTTGATTGTGTACAACAAGTTTGCTTAGGTACTTCCTTTTAAATGGGACTTCATCATAACTGGCGTTTGTGAGCATCGCTACCAAATCCTTCGAGGAATTAAATACTACATGATGTTACGGTAGCGGCAACTTTTATTTTGTGGTTGGGAAATCATGAAATGACGTCTCCCGCTTTGGGTGGAGCGGAAGGGCGTGTTAGACTTTTACTGATTAAAACCCACCCATGTTCCTTCAGTTGCCAATATACCAGAGCCACAGTACCTCTTTCGACGAATCTCACGACCCTTGCAGTGGGGTATAGTCTGTGAGACTATACCCCACTGGAATGTAATTTTTAACCGACGAAAAAAAAACAGAGGAGGTTCTCAATTCGACGCGTATATATATTTTTTTTATGTATGACCACGCAATATTTTTTACATAGTAGTCAGATTGTGATAATTCTTTTTTATTGGAAAGGGTATACCCCGAAGGTGGTCCCATATAAATTTGGAAAACAAAATCTAACCCTAAGAGTCGGAAAACAGGGGATGATTGATTGTTCACTCACCGATTGTAATGTATGACCACGCATAACTTTATACAGAGTAGTCCGATTTTGATAATTCTTTTTTTATTGGATAGAGTATACCTTGCCAATATTATTAGTACATTAAAGCCACAAAAAAATATAAAATAAAAACTAATAAACGAAAATTTAACCGCCGAAAAAACTGAAAAGCAAAAAATAATAAACCTTTAAATGAGTCGGCGCTTTGAGTGATCTTAGTTCATTGATTTATCAGCGCCGATTTTTTGACATTCAAAAAGTGCTGATCCTTAGCATAAAATCATTTGCCTTTTTTATTTGTGAATATAATAATAATAGAATAATGGAACTTGAAGTCTACATGAGGGATTCGTCTTTATTGGCTTAGGATAGAGTTGAATGGAAAAAGGAAAGGGAGGCCTTTGGCCTGCAATAGGACAATATAGGCTGGTTATTATTATCTTTGTGAATGATAATGTAACAATTACTGAACCTCATATTTCAAATAGTCGCAAGTATTCAATGTCATTCTGTATTCCGTATCCCGACATTTATCATCCTTCTTGCTCTAACTACTCCAACGGGAATCATTACCTATCCTATCCCAGATCAGCCTTTGATTAAAAACTAGTTTTAAAACACCAGAGAGCTTGCAAGACAGTCTGCTTCTAACTCCTACAAACATTGCAACCAAGTGTAATGAGTCAGGGAGTTAATTGCAGTAATTTTTCTTACTAATTGAACAGACATTTTGTAATCACTCGGCAATGGAGTTATTCATACGATCAAAGGACGAAGTGTTTTATTTTAATCTAACAACTTTTTTTACGCAATGATTCTATTTATAGCATAGACTGATTTATTTGAGAACTGCAAGTAATAAATTATAGCTGTTACTTTACACGCGTTACTATATTAATTTAAATCTCTTACAATATAACTTTTTGTGCAATCTTTGTAACAAGAATGGAATAAGTCTTTTTACCCCTGACGCAAAAAGAGAGATGTTTTAAGTTTGACCGCATTATGTGTCTGTCTGTGGCGCCGTAGCTCTTAAAAGGGTGGAACGATTAAGGAGCGGTTTATTTTATTTAAAAGTAGGCTTTTTAGCGGTGGTTTTTAGATATGTTTTATTATAATCGGTTCAGATGTTTTGACACAACAATTCTTTCATCAAAATATTACCTATAACTTCTTATTAAACTTTAAGGGCCAATAAGTCTATTTTTTACTACTCGAAGGTTTTGGTGTAGGTTGGGGGTTTTTAATATATTTTTTTTATAGTATTTTTATTTAAAAATGGTCTCAATTCTAGTTTGTCCAGGATCAGGTCTGGTTGTTTGTTTTCCAGGATTGTTATATATGTAGAAGCGCTGATAAGTTCCAGTATCAGAGCTTCTTAAAAAGACAGGAAGGAACCTGTAGACGATATGGTCTTAAATATTTATACTACAGGCTATTTATAAAATAAATTGAAATCTGAAAAAACAGTGCTCCACATTCATCTAGATACTTAATAAAAATCTTAAATTCATTCACCAACTGACAACGTACATGAGGTACGTTAGGTCTAGAAGTAGCACATATTACTTATAAGTATAACAAAGGTAAGGTAACCAAGGAAGGATTTTCGAAAATTCATCCCCTTATCAAAGTTTCATCCCATCCCATCAAAAAATTTTTCTGATAGATGAAGCTTTGATTGGAAATTCGTAGTTTTTGTACGCTCGTGCGGCTAGTTACGTACTTTATAACTTCTCTTACACATTTTCTGGAAAATTTCTAATACTTAGTTAACCACCAACACACCACAATTTTATTTATAGCAGTAGGTATAAAACAAAGGGCCCAATTATTATAATGACACTTAAAAACACCCTGTTTCCTCGGTATCTTCCTATTATGGTGAACAATCTCCAATTTTGCGGGTCCTCCTGTGAATGAAGTGCCTCGCTTTTAATGCAAATGACTCAGTTTGCCTTATCGCGATCACTTTGTTCAACCATTTGTGTTTATTTTGATATGTAGAGGTTGCGTTTCGGTTGAGTTTTGTACAGAATTTATATTCTCCTACAAATATAAATTCTGTGTGTGGGTGTTTTTAGAATGTCTTTAGTTATTTTTGTGTTCTATTAGATGATACTCATATCAACTTAGGAACTTCAGGGAAGTTCGCGGATACCAAATGCTCTTACGTTTTCGATCAAAGTTCGTTTATTCCAATGAAAGGCAATTTCATGAAAAAGTAATTAAATGGGATTAAATGAACTAAGAGGGTTTAAGTAGAAAGCGTGTAGGGGTATTGATGAAAGTTCTGTTAAGCCTTATATTTGTTTATCATATTTTAATCAACGTACAACCTAACAATGACCTGCAAATGGCAAAAAACAATTTTTAATTAACCCGGAGTATGTTAGCGCATCTTAAAGGTAATTAGGTTTCAGATACATGTTTTCTAATTCAATTTTTTCCAAAGTAGTAAACATGGCTGCTAAGCGTTTCATTTTTTTATTTTTTTTAATATTCGATGTGCTATTCTCCTTGGAATACGTACAAGGTACCTTATTTAGGTACTTATAGATACTGTTACCCACCAAAGCACAGACTTTTTTTTTTCAGGATGGGAAATCATCAAATGACTTCTCCCGCTCTGGGCGGAGCTGGGAGGGCGTATCAGACTTTTACTGACTAAAACCCACCCGTGTTCCATCAGTTGCCCATGTGCCAGGGTCACGGTATGTGCCAGGGTCACGGTACCCAAAGCACCGACTTTATATATCGTAATATCGATCTGTATAAATTGAAAAAAAGAAGGTAGGATAGGTATCAGGAGTACGTAGCAGAACGTGTAATGTCACACTAAAATAATGCATAGCAGTGGTGGTATCGGCCCCACTTTACGAGTTGTGGGTCGTGAGATAGAACCCGGCACTTTGCTCTATGGAATTGACCTTTTCTCCACTGCTCTAAAACTGGGAAGAAAAACGTTGCTAGGAATCCAGCATATCCTAGACCCAAAATTCAAAGACATATTGTGATATCAACCAACTCGCACTGGGTCTGCGTGGTGTATTACAACCTGCTCTCTCTCACAAAGAGGAGCCTTGTGTCCCAGTAGTATAACAACAACATGAACATTATGGGCTGGTTATAACTTTAAATTCGCTGCTAAATAATAATCAATCCCATTCAGCCCTAAGCCGAGACCCAAACCCCACCCCACTGGGAGTGCCCTTAGCGAATAGTCGCTAATTTAAATCGAAATCAAGAGAAGGTTGTCATGGCAGTGGGTGGTATCAGCAGTACGCCCTTAGCGAATAGTCGCTTTAATTTTTTTAAGCCCTAGCTGGAGGCCTTAATTTATTGAGGTAGCCACAGGCAAGTCCGGTTAAGCAGCCGACAACCTCATAGATTGACTGCGAGATGTAATTCACGAAAATAAAAAAATAGGCTGGTTACTTAATGCATGAGTGACATTGACGGAACTTTGAAATATAATAATGTAACTTGACTATGAGAGTATATGTAAATAGAAACTACATACGAGACACTAATTACATTGATTCGTCAATCATATTCCCTTTTGGAGCTTTAGTTTGTATCCTATCGGCGTTAAGGATCCAACAGTCACACAAGACGTTAAGACTCTGACTCGTAAGTTCCATACATCATCTGCCTTGTTTTTTCCTAACTTTTACGGTCGGCTTTCAGTCTAAACGGATGCAGCTGAGTATCAGTATTTGACAAGGAGTAACTGTAACCCAGTTACTTAGTAATCCACTACCCCGTGGTAAGACTGATTGTCAGACAAACATGCTAGTAACGAACGAGAACCAAGACCAACGGTTAAACATACTAGACATTATTTACATGTGGCCTCATACAATTATATAGTACTTCTATTCATACCAATCTACCAACAGCCATAGTCAGTAGGCATAAAATTGTACCTGTCAAATCTTAACCCACCTCGTGCCATTTAAGTTCAGTAAGGCAAAACCAGCCTTAGACATAAAACTGTTGAACACATGTATCAAGGGGCGTGGCAACCTCGTCATGCGAAACTTTGATATATCTCCATCAAGGTCTTAAATATATCACATCATGTCGTATCGTAACATCAACTCGACACGCTATTAATATTGCCCACATGAGAGATCATTTTTCTTGAATTTGGACCAAGGTGACAACTCGTTAGCTCTTGTAGTTGTTACAAAACATATCGTTGTTATGTGACTTCTCTGTACGCGAAATACGCGACTTGGACGTGAAGTTACCGTTACCATTGTTCGAAAGAGATACCCTGGCATATGGGCAACTGAAGGAATACGAGTGGGCTTTAGTCGACCCGAGCCTGGTCCTTACCGGCCGGCGAGCTACCCATTGCTTGCCATCCGCAAGCTCGCGCCTACGGTAAATACTGGTACTCAGCGGCATTCAGAAAGAGTGGAAGCCGACGTCAACATAGTTGGGAAAAGGCAAGGCAGATGATGTGTTGTTTGAAAATACGATAAACACGTGTTAGATCACTGGTTAAAATAAGTCAAGGTATAACTGATAACTAATTTATTTCAATACTAAATATAATAAATCACACTTTCAATTAACTATCTTTAAACATAACTAACACACAATGCCTAGTGCCGCCTTTTTCTTTTTCTCCGCACGAATCTGTCTTTTTTTTTATATCTACCTCCATCAAAATGCGGGCAACGTACAAAATGCATACGGTCTTTATGGCATCGATACTTAAAACGATACTTTTAAACAAAAATGTTATGATCCGAATTAAACATGGATAAATCTTTACTATAACTATTTACAATAATTTTATAATTTTTGTGTAATCTGAATACAAACCTTCATAAATGTTACCAGCAGAAATAAACTTAAAACAAAAGTGTATTAATTACCAAATATAATCTTTACCAAACCAACTAGATATTATTTTACACAAGCGTTTTAACAACTCGTCCATCCTGATAACCATACACGTCCCCGTGTATATTATATAAAATAAAATATAAAAAAAGAAGAAAAGAAAACCTGTGTCAGCTTCGACGCACAACTGGAATTTACTCCTTAAGGACGATAATAAAATACATAGATTAGTCTACATAACACATTTACTCCCCATAATTTTTTTTTTCCAGCCCGGACTTCTATATGAAAATCGATTCTTAAGGAGTAACTCCAAAAAACAAACATTTAGTAATAGGTACTTCATACGCATATTCAAGAACGATAAAAGCTTTTTCAGTTAATTACATTTAAGATTTAAGTTGAATAAAATAACACAGTGTGCTTCATGCAACGGAAACGTATCGCGCGCTCCGCATCGCGCACGTTGCGGGCTCAGCATCGCGCACCTCGCGCGCTCGGCATCGCACACGATGCAGCTTCAGCATCGCGCACCTCGTGCGCTCCGCGTCACGCACGATTCAGGCTCAGCATCGCGCAACTCGCACGCTCGGCATCGCACACGATGCAGCCTCAGCATCGCGCACCTCGTGCGCTCCGCGTCGCGCACGATGCAGGCTCAGCATCGTGCACCTCGTGCGCTCCGCATCGCGCACGATGCAGGCTCAGCATCGCGCACCTCGCGCGCTCGGCATCGCACACGATGCAGCTTCAGCATCGCGCACCACGCACGCTTGGCATCGCGCACGATGCAGCCTCAGCAACGCGCACCTCTTGCGCTCCGCATCGCGCACGATGCAGGCTCAGAATCGCGCACCTCGTGCGCTCCGCATCGCGTACGATGCAGGCTCAGCATCGCGCACCTCGTGCGCTCCGCATCGCGCAACTCGCGCGCTCCGCATCGCACACCTCGTGCGCCCCGCATCGCGCAACTCACGCGCTCCGCATCGCACACAATGCATGCTCAGCATCGCGCACGAAACATGCTCAGCATTGCGCACGATGCATGCTCAGCATCGCGCAATATGCGCGCTCCGCATCGCGCACCATGCGCGCTCCGCATCACACACGACGCATGCCCAGCATCGCGCACGATGGATGCTCAGCATCGCGCACCATGCGCACTCCGCATCGCGCACAACGCGCGCTCCGCATCGCGCACCATGTGCGCTCCGCATCGTGCACCTTGCGCGCTCTGCATCGCGCATCATGCGCGCTCCGCATCGCGCACGATGCAGGCTCAGCATCACGCTACTTGCGCGCTCCGCATTGCGCACGATGCTGGCTCAGCATCGCGCACCTTGAGCGCGCAATGTGCGCAATGTGCGCGATGCGGAATCGCGCACATTGCGTGCTCCGTATCGCGCACTATGCAGGCTCAGCATCGCGCACCTTGCGCGCTCCGCATCACGCACCTTGCGTGCTCCGCATCGCGCACAATGCAGGCTCAGCATTGCGCACCTTGCGTGCTCCGTATCGCATACGATGCATGCTCAGCATCGCGCACCATGCGCGCTCTGCATCGCGCACCTTGCGCGCTCCGCATCGCACACCTTGTGTACTTTGTATCGCACACTTAGTGCATCTTGAACATTTTGCGTTGCGCACCTTGCGCATTGCATCGCACACCTGGTGCATACTATTGAAAACGAGTTGCGCACCTTGCGCATTGCATCGCACACCTTGTGCACTTTGCGTAGCACACTTAGTGCATTTTTAACAATTGCGTTGCGCACCTTGCGCATTGCATCGCACACCTGGTGCATACTATTGAAAACGAGTTGCGCACCTTGCGCATTGCATCGCACACCTTGTGTACTTTGCGTAGCACACTTATTTATTTATTTATTTATTTATTTATTTAGTACATGGAGGACTTACAGCTAAATAAAACAGACAAAAAAAATATTAGACATCCGAAAGCCAATTACAAGTCCTCGCGTATAGACTTATATTAATATTATGGTGTGAGCACATAAACAAAAAACACATCATCATAATTAAAGAAAAAGCTGTTAAAGTACTTAGCATATGACTGAAATAATAGAGAAGAAAAAAAAAACAAATAATAAAATCTACCGCTACTTGAAAAATTTAAGGCTTAAGCACCTTCTGGCTGAATTCACACTTGTTGTGAATGGATCAAAATTATATTCCTTGCATATATAACAATTGCGTTGCGCACCTTGCGCATTGCATCGCACACCTTGTGCACTTTGCGTAGCACACTTAGTGCATTTTGAACCATTGCGTTGCGCACCTTGCGCATTGCATCGCACACCTTGTGCACTTTGCGTAGCACACTTAGTGCATTTTAAACAATTGCGTCGCGCACTTTGCACTTTGCATCGCACGCGTTGTGCATATTCATAATGCGTTATGCACTTTGCTGCAGATGCACTATAACATGAGATATACAACAAACATTATAGATCCAATGCGCACTCTGCGCTGGTCATTTATAATTTATATTATACTAGCTGACCATACAGACGTTGTCCTGTTTCCTAGAACTCGATAGCAGCGCCACTTACCGGGTCCATTAGTGAATCTAAACCACCCAAACGCATGCAATAAAATTCATTCAAATCGGTCCAGCCGTTTAGGAGGAATTCAGTGACATAAACACGTACAGTACAGTGACATACGCTCGGGAGTGGTGCAATTTTCTACGTTTGTTACGTTACGTCGGTTGTTGCAGACGTCCTCTCCTCGAGAGCAGCTTCGGATCGAATTATTCGAACTGCCAGAGGAATTTCGAGAAGATTGTATTCGCGAAGTTCGTTTACTTGATGGAACCTGCTGTCGATCCTTGCGACGAATGCGAGGACGGGACTTGAGTGGTCCAGAACGTGATTTTAGTTTTTTTTTTTTTTTACACGTGTCCGACTAGGTCGTCTGTAGTAAAGACCTCGGGATTTCCTTCGTGATCGGACAGGAGACGCTAAACTACTGTGAGAACGTGATTCAAGCCGCATTCTTGATCAAATTCGTTTATTATATCCATTGAGTTTATTAAAGGCTTAGCAAATACTTACCAATAACCGCGAAACAATCTAACCTGTGTCTTTTAATCTGACCGAGAACGGCGCGTAGTGATCCCGCTTCGGATTTGTTAGATCACTGGTTAAAATAAGTCAAGGTATAACTGATAACTAATTTATTTCAATACTAAATATAATAAATCACACTTTCAATTAACTATCTTTAAACATAACTAACACACAATGCCTAGTGCCGCCTTTTTCTTTTTCTCCGCACGAATCTGTCTTTTTTTTATATCTACCTCCATCAAAATGCGGGCAACGTACAAAATGCATACGGTCTTTATGGCATCGATACTTAAAACGATACTTTTAAACAAAAATGTTATGATCCGAATTAAACATGGATAAATCTTTACTATAACTATTTACAATAATTTTATAATTTTTGTGTAATCTGAATACAAACCTTCATAAATGTTACCAGCAGAAATAAACTTAAAACAAAAGTGTATTAATTACCAAATATAATATTTACCAAACCAACTAGATATTATTTTACACAAGCGTTTTAACACACGGCAACTTCAAGTAAGGTGATACCTAATTTACTTGATAAATAAGTAATTTTCCTGTTAGTGACAATTTTTGACTGTAGTCTGTGCCAGATGTGAAAAAAATAAAAGTCGTTGACACCCGCCTTCTAATGTATTCAAATAATTCAAAACGATACGAAAAAATGTAAAGAAAGTGTAGGTAGGCAGGTGTCAACGACTTTTATTTTTCTCACATCTGGCATAGTTAACGACAGCAAAAATGAACTCTATTTTTTTTATTCGTATTGTCCACCAAATAGCCGTACCATTTGTTCAAGTTAACCCATGTCATATCGTAATCACGGTCACCTCACAACCTAACATTGCTATAATGTAACACTTAAGATATACAAAACGTACAGTTGCGTACAAACGTACTATTAAATGCATAATTTATTACTAACAAGAACACTTGCAAAAAATATGAATAAATTAATGTTGATTCGGGTTTTAAAAATGACTAGTAGCAATTTGAAATGATCATTCCGTTACGCCTTCAGTTTATCGCTTTGTTAATGTTTTTTTCTATGACTATTCCGTTGTGAAGAAATAAACAAATGAAATAAACAAACGAAAATCCAAGATAGAAGGTCTTCAATAGTGGATTAAAATATGTTTTACTTACTGTGTGTTTTAGAAGCAAGAAAAAAGAGTTTTTTGCTAGATTGAAAAACAGATCTAGTCTATCTTTCGATCTAGAAAGCGAATAATCAAATATATATAAATCGGCGTTTCAACTACAAAATTGAATCATTATTTTCGTCAACTAATAGTCCACTGCTGGACAAAGATTTCTCCAAACAAACTCCAATTATTTCGATTCCCGGTGACTTTTTATCCACCAGCTACCTTGAAATGTTTTTTTTATTAGCCTACACTGTCCCACTGCTGAGCACAAGCCTCCCCTAAATCCCTCCAGGCATCCTTTCCCAGGGCCGATCCAACCTTTGGAGTACGCGTCTAGGCCAAATATTATAACAAACTCTGTGCTTGCCAGTACAAACTGTCAAGCCAAAGAACATAACAAATGATGCGTGGACATTGATTTTATAAGTTTCGTGCTTGAGTGCCCGCCTAACCACATCTGTAGCGAGATTATGACAAATTACTCGATTGTCTCCGACTGTACTTGAACTTTAGTAATGGAATTCAAGTAGATATATGGTTTATGGAGGTATGAGTGGTTGCAAGTACGTACATTGAATAGGTGTTGCATGCTTTCAATTTTGATATCTTTATATCAATCGAAGGTTATTCGTACACACACGGCTACACATCAAGCTTATACATTTCCAGTTTTAGCTGAGCTCGCATTGTGTAGATTAATAATGCGATAAGAAGTCAGCTTATACTGGAAATGACCGACCCGTAGCCGAGCGTTTCTAACAGATGCTATACCTAGACTATATACAGGGTGGCGGGACATCGACCCTCAAATTTTAAGCATGCATACAACATAATATGATTTTTGACCCCTAGAAATTTTTCGTCAGCTATCTCATAACAAAATTGGTTATTTCATATATTTTGACCGCGCAGCTTCAGACTTTCTATGGAAAAAATATTTTAATTAAAAATAACTTCTGTACGCGATTTCGTACGGTAAAAAGGGGCACAAAGTTTTTACTTCACGTTTAATATATAGATTTTAATCATCAATACAGCCCTCTTAGTTCATTTAATCGCAATCAATTATTATTATTTCATGGAAAAGTTTAATGAATTTAAATGAACTTACAGGGTTGATGATTTTAATATTTTTAATTATGCAAAACCATATTTGTTACGGTTGCGAATCATATTTTGTGGTTGTATGCACGGCGACAAATCAAGCTATACATCTCCAGTTTTAGCTGACGTTGCATGTTATAGGCTTTTCGAACAGTAAGAAGTAAGCTTATACTGGAAATATATAGTTTGACCAGTGGCAGTGTGTACCTGTAAATTGCAAGAAACGTAAGAAAATTTTAATTATTTGATTTACCCCAAAAGTCCACCGGCCAAAGGTACAAAGTATATACAAACAAACTAAAAACAAGCAACCACCAGCATAAACCTGAGCTTGTTTTAACGGGAACATTAAGGCAGTAATTAAAGTTTTATTCCTAACATTTCGTGGTATTTAGTCTAGAATAAAAGTCCAACGAAATAAAGTTAAAGTCTGGAATCTTCTGGGTTCCTCGCTTTATTTAGTTCGCTCGTAAATTCTGCCGCAGACTACATCGGTACATTAGTGAACTGTAACCCCGCGCGACTCTCTTTTGTTATTTCTAGGAATAAAATCTTTGTGCATTCTTCAGTGTAGTTAAGAGCACAGATCAGTGGCGGATTTACAGATTTGCCGCTAGTAGGCTATTCAATTTTTGCCGCCCCTACTGACTTTTGAAATTCAATACGTTAGTTTAGTTCACAATCATATTAAGGTGAATGCTCCAACCAACCCGCGAAATTCAAATATTCTTACGTTTTTTGCAATTTGCACGCCAGTGCTAGGTTGTATGTTGATTAAAATATTATTCGCGGCTGTTAAAGACATATGTAGTTACAGAATTATAATCATCAAAATCATCAATACAACGCTCTAAGTTCATAAAGCTATAGGAATCACTTTTTCTGTTATTTTTTTGTTCCTACGCCTTTATGAACTTAGAGCGTTGTATTGATGATTTTGATTGAACATACAACCTAGCACTGGCGTGCAAATTGCAAAAAACGCAATAATTTTTGAATTTCGCAGGCTGGTTGGAGCATTCCCTTAATTACATTTATTCAGAAATTGCAACTTTATGATTTGTGTTATATCGTCCTCATTACATCGGCTTTTCCCGTTATTAGTATGATTGTGAACTAGATGATATTTCTGTCAGTTACTAGATTATTTTTACAACCCGCTATGTAGTGACGAGTATACTGTTGATCTAAAAACAGCAGCATGTATTTTAAGGTTCGTTTAGTACTCGTACATCTTTTATGTACGGATTGACAGCGACCACAACCACCGACAACTGGACCTGGCAACATACAACACGCGTACACTCCAGACCGACGAGAAGATCGCCGAGCTCGAGGAAGAATTGAGCAGGTTACGATGGGGTATAGTAGGGTTATCTGAAGTCCGAAGAGAGGGGGAGGACTCAATAATCCTGAATTCCGGAAACCTGCTCTTTTTTTCCGGGAGGCCGACCAGCAGTCCCAAGGTGGTGTCGGGTTCATCGTCCATAAGTCCCTTGTGAGCAACGTTGTGAAGATCGAGAGTGTGTCGACCAGGGTGGCGTTCCTTATACTCAGAATATCCGCAAGGTATTCGCTGAAGGTCATACAGGTGTACGCCTCAACCTTGACACACCCCGACGATGAGGTGGAGACCATGTATGAGGATATTTCCAGGGCCATGCATGGTTTCAAAACTCATTTCACCGTTGTTATGTGGGACTTCAACGCGAAACTGGGCAAGCAAAGCGATGATGAGTTGAGAGTGGGGCAATTTGAAGTTGGACGTCGGAACCACCGGGGTCACCTACTGGCTAATTTTATGGAGAAGGAAGGCCTCTATATGATGAATTCTTTCTTCAGAAAACGTGAGCACAGGAAGTGAACCTGGCAGAGTCCTGACGGTGCAACCAAAAATGAGATTGACTTCATTAGGTCGACGAAGAAGCAAATATTCAATGATGTCTCTGTGATCAACGCGGTGAAAACCGGAAGTGATCACCGTATGGTAAGAGGCACATTGAATATCAATATCAAGCTGGAAAGGTCTCGGCTGATGAAGTCAACGCTCCGTCCAGCACCGATCCAACTTTAGAACCCCGAGAGCTTTCAGTTCGAACTCCAGAATCGTTTTGAGTGCCTAGAGAGCTCCGTGGACGATTATAACGATGGGTTCGTGGAAACTGTCCATACGGTCGGGTCTAAGTTCTTCCAGACCCACCGTACGAATAGAAAAAAGAAACTCTCAGATCCAACATTACAGCTCATGGAACAGAGGCGCGGAATGATCCTGCCCCCCTAGCCAAGTGACAAACGTTTACCGTCCTACAATCGGTAACGCCTCAGTGTCAGCAATTGTAGAAAACGATAAGTTGGTAGCCATGTTGAAGCGCCTGAGTCGGCCGCTCGTTCTACAATGTCTTTAGAAAAACGACACCCTAAAACAAAGGATTTAGCGTTGAACATTGTAGAAACGATAAAAATTATTCTATCATTTTGAACGATGTGAATTTGGCTACGAATTTTTTGTTCGTTTGTTCTAACCACGTGACTTAACGTTGAGCGACTACCGTTAACGATTGCAGATTATCAACTTGGCTAAGGGTGCTGTAGTCTTCAGAAGCTGCACTCGAGTACCGACAGCTAAATAGACGGATCTCTAAGTCCTTGAAAAGCGACCTTCGCCTTTTTAATACGGAATGTATTAAGGACGCGATAGAGCGGAACAAGGGCTCCAAAGTCTTTGCAAGAGATCTGTCTATTGGGCAGAGTCAGCTCGCGAAACTGAAGACCAACGATGGCAGAGTCGTGTCCGCCAAACCTGAACTGTTGGGAGAGATCGAGAAGTTCTATGGACAGTTATACACGTCCACCAGAAACCCCGTTATGAATCTAGCTAACGACCCGAGAGCTAGATTGACTCGTCACTACACTGAAGATATTCCGGACGTCAGCTTGTACGAGATTAGGATGGCTCTGAAGCAGCTTAAAATCAACAAGGCGCCGGGTAATGACGGAATTACGGCCGAGCTCCTGAAGACCGGCGGGAAACCCGTTCTAAAAGCCCTTCAGAAGCTATTTGATTCCGTCATACTCGAGGGCAAAACGCCACAGGCATGAAACAGAGGTGTGGTGGTCAATACCCTACTTAAGAATTATAGGCCCATCTCAATTCTGAGCCATGTCTACAAGCTGTTTTCAAGAGTCATCACGAATCGTCTCGCGCGCAGGTTTGACGACTTCCAGCCTCCCGAACAAACCGGATTCCGTAAAGGCTTTAGCACCGTAGACCACATACATACGCTGCGGCAGGTTATACAGAAGACCGAAGAGTATAACCTACCTCTCTGCTTAGCGTTTGTGGATTACGAAAAAGCCTTCGATTCGATCGAGACCTGGGCTGTATTGCAGTCTCTTCAACGGTGCCAGATTGACTATCGGTACATCGAGGTGCTGAAGTGTTTGTATGAAAACGCCACTATGTCAGTCCGGCTCCAGGACAAAGCCTCGAAACCTATCCTTCTGCAGCGAGGGGTGAGACAGGGAGACGTCATCTCTCCGAAACTGTTCACCGCTGCACTGGAGGAAGTCTTCAAGGTTTTGGACTGGAAAGGGGCTGGCATCAACATCAATGGCGAGTACATCACTCACCTTCGATTTGTCGACCATATAGTAGTCATGGCTGAGACTATGGAGGACCTCAGTACAATGCTCGATGACCTCAGTAGAGCTTCCGAAAGAGTGGGTCTTAGAATGAACATGGACAAGACAAAGGTCATGTCCAATGCTCGTGTGATACCCACTCCAATGAAGATCGGAGGCGCTACACTCGAAGTTGTGGACGAAGGACGTGTACCTAGGACAGACTGTCCAGTTAGGTACGTCTTCAACTGACTTCGAGAAAGAGGTCAATCGTCGAATCCGACTCGGCTGGGCAGCGTTCGGGAAGCTACGCAATATCTTCTCGTCCCACTTACCGCAGGGTCTCAAGACAAAAGTTTTTGACCAGTGTGTATTGCCAGTGATGGCACTTAGACGTGGTCGCTCACAATGGGCCTCATAAGAAGGCTCTAAGTCACCCAAAGAGCAATGGAGAGGGCTATGCTTGGAGTTTCCCTACGCGATCGAATCAGAAATGAAGAGATCCGTAGGAGAACCAATGTTACCGGCATAGCCCGAAGAATTGCCAAACTTAAGTGGCAGTGGGCAAGGCACATTGCTCGCAGAACGGATGGCCGATGGGGCCGGAAGGTTCTGGAGTGGCGACCGCGTACTGGAAGATGGAGCGTTGGAAGGCCTCCCACAAGATGGACCGATGACCTGGTGAAGGCCGCAGGACTGCGTTGGATGCGGGAAACACAGAACAGGTCGAAGTGGCGGTACTTGGGGGAGGCCTATGTCCAGCAGCGGACGTTTTTCGGCTGAAATGATGATGTACGGATTACGAAAGATCAGATCGGATCGATTGGATCGGATCGGATTATTAGATTATAAAGTGTAACAATTGTAGATAGACCAATAAATAAATAAATAATTATAAGTTTTTTTTTATTTATTATTTTGGCTTTATTTGCCGCCCCTCTAAATCTGCCGCCCTAGGCTCCAGCCTACTTAGCCTATTGGTAAATCCGCCACTGGCACAGATAGTCTTTCTGTGGGTTTTTGAAGACAGGATGTTCAATTCGTAGAGAGTTGTGATTCTTGAGTTTTTGATGTAGGAATCATATTACTTTTCTCTTGTAAATTTAACACTGTATCGGTAACATACGCTAATGCCGCGTTAGCGATATCGTTTCGTTACAAGTTTCTATTTGTCTACGAATTTAGCGTGACGTCACGTATCCATTCCGCAAGTAATGTCATCGCCATACATTTTGATATTAGCGTCTGGCGTTGACGCTATCAGAAATATTTTTTGTCTAAGCCTGCTGAACTGTCTCCGGACTGTAGATCATGCAAAACAGAATTTAGATCAACGGAATTTAGTTCCGGTTTAACATTGGTTTATTATCATTATTTTTAAGACCGACTTAGGCGTCATACGAAGTAGTCTAGACCAAACCTGAGTTTTGATAAATAAAGGCCAAAAGAAATAAAAAAATATACGTTATAAAAATATTATATGTAATGGTTGAGTAAAACCTAAGTTATATTGATGCTAGTTTTTGTTTCTACGAACTGATTCAGTTATATTTAGGAAAACTCTACATATTTTCAATGGGCATCATACTTGAAATTACTACATTCACCTAATTGCAATTTATATAGCTTCCTAATCCATTGAGACTTAACACCAGTATTTCAATTTCTGTAATCGTAAAAACCCCTCAATATAACCAAAACGATCATAGTCAAAACCGTAACTAATAAGGAACTAAATTAATTACCTTAACATTATTTAAAGAGTTATTAAGTGAAATAACCTCATTATTAACAATTAAACTGGTCAAGTACAAGTTTAATTCGTTTGCCGAAATTCTGACCTACCATACTTACACGTGCCTTGAGAATATCGACCTCTGTTACATAAATAAAGATCCAGTCGGAAAGGGCGAAGAGACTGGTTTTGGAAACACAGTGGTAAAAAATTTGGCAATTTTTGTTTTACTTACGTCATATTAATTGCTCTTGACATACCAAGTTCAGAATAGCTTGTCAATAAAACTTATGACAGATCTATATCATATAATATTATTATCTACAACTATATTATTACATGATTACCAGAGATCGGAGTAGGTAGATTGAAATGGGATCAATGAACTGGCATGTATACATATATTAGTATGGATATGCCTCCGGGATTCCGGGATTTTGAAATTAATTTCAATTGTTGCATTGTGCAGAATAAAGAATACATCAATATGAATAAGAAATGTTTAACCCTTTTGCTGTCTTTTTTATTGTATATTTGTAGGTGATCGGCCTTCTACAGTAACAAAAAACAATTTTAAATGTTTATCTACCGCATTCTATAAATTTCTAATGTAATACCTAGTTTAAAAATTCATACTTTCGCAATATTTGATTCCCGTAAGTACCAAAATTAAATCCCGGAAAAAAAGGCTTATCCATGTTGTGATTTCTATGACTATGCATGATGCAAGTACGTAAAATCAATCTACCTACTCCGATCACTGATGATTACGTAAAACAGTATCAGTAGCAATAGCTTTTGCCTATATGCCAGGGCCACGGTATCGCTTACGAACAAATCTCGCGACCCTGGCAGGTATCGGTCCTAGCAGACCCCTTCAGTTTGCTGACATCTCTTTGAGGCGCGCGTGGACATACTACGCGTCCGCGTCCTCGACACGGGCAAATGCGGAGGTGTTAGATTATTTTTAATCTTAGATCACAAAATTTGTGAGATCTCTTTGCATTGAGAAAAATAATAAGCTATATAACATCACAGTACGACCTTTGTTCAAGCTAGGCAAAATGAAAAAAAAATGAAAGAACGCTTAGTGTACTAAGAAATAGCGCGGACGAGCAATGTGATACGATGCGACGGGACAAGGGCCATTATTTTACGCGAACGAAATCACAGGCTGAAGCTAGTATATTATATTATGATTATTATGGGTCTGATAGTTTTGTGGTGACTGTGTCTCACGTATTCATCCCTTGCATAGTTATTAATGTAATATGTTTATATTGTAATTATTTTAGAAAGTTTAATTTTTTGTTTTCCCACGTTCCCACATCTGCAAAGCAATTTAAGTAATAGGTACTATTGTACTCTATAATTCTTTATAGTTCTAGGTACTATTGTCTTTTGGAATTCTTTATCTATATTTAAGGTTCATTGTTCTGTTATTTTTAGTTATAGTTTATTGTACCCATTTGTATTTATATTTCCTGTGTCTTATTATACTTTTACGGAATAATCGTTTTGCCGCATCCTTTGTTTAGAAAGCTGCAGGTGTGGGAAGGAAGTTCCGAGCTTTGGACGAGGCAGGCAGTCTGTCTCTAACTACGATCGTGCGAGGTCCTTTTTCTGCCCCCGATCATTACTCGCCAAAGCTCGCCGTGATCTTGTCTGTCTAGTTGTAACTTTTCATATAGCCTTATCTAATTTTACATTTTAAGGCCAAGTGTAACTGCTAGCTTTAGTTACTTGATATTTTAATAAATTTAAGCGTTACAACTTATTTTTGTATATTACTTGTTCACACGGTCACGAACCCGCACAGTTTTATTTCGGCTTTGCCTTCCAAGTTTCAACCTCGAACGGCCATCATAGTTATGTTCATGATAATAGTCATCATCGCCCTAGCCACTTAGCCCCAGCCTGATGCACATTTTACATTAAACGACTGCCTATCTGACCTCCAGCCCAGTTGCTGGATAGTAAGATACGACTTTAGGTGTCTATCGAAGTGCCGACTCGTAACGACTGTCAAAGATCCACAATGACAACCACTTCCAACGGTTTTACGTGTTTTCCGAGACAGGGAGGGGTCTTGGTATTTAAAGATGGCCACCCAACCACGGATCAACGTGAAGGGGTCTACTAGGACCGATGCCTGCCGGGGTCGCGAGATTGTTCAAGCGAGATACCGTGACCCCGGCACACGGGCAACTGATGGAACACGGGTGGGTTTTAGTCAGTAAAACTCTGACACGCCCTCCCGCTCCGCCCAGAGCGGGAGAAGTCATTTGATGATTTCCCATCCTGAAAAAAAAAACCACTCATCAACCGCGGCAAGCGTAGCTTAACTTGATCGATGGACCCAGCTGTTATTATTTAGGCACAAGTCCCTAGAATAGCCATACATTATGAAACCTAGGTCAAGGTCGCGAATACTACTGCTGAGGCCCTGGGTTTGATTTCAAGTGTTATTAGGTTTTGTCATTAGGAATTTCTCAGTAGTAATGAAATGAAATGAAAAAAAAATGAAAATATGTTTATTTGTCCCAAATCGGTTACATGGATTATAAATGAGATATCCCCAGTAAGTAATTGATAATACTTGTGTTGGGGATATGTTGCTCTTTCCCTTAATTATTAACAACTAGTTTCTGCCCGTGACTTCGTCCGCGTTAATTTCTTGTTCCCCCGACCCTTCCCGTCGCGTCGAATCGCCTACCCGTGCGATTTTCCCCGTTTTTACAACATTTTTCCTTACTGCTCCGCTCCTCTTGGTTGTAGCGTAATATTATATAGCTTATAGCCTTCCTCAATAAATAGGCTACCCAACAAAAAAAGAATTTTTCAATTCGGACCAGTAGTTCCTGAGATTAGCGCGTTCAATCAAACAAACAAACATACAAACAAACAAACTCTTCAGCTTAATAATATTAGTATAGAATAGTATAGATATTGAGACTATTATTCACAAAAGGTGACCAAAAACACAAATAAAATTTAAAAAGAAAGATAACATTAACATAGCAGTGAACATATCAGTAAGATAACAGTAGTAGCCCGGAGCTTGGATTTATGGCAGTAGACTCGCCTCCTATTCCATGGGCATATGGGTAAAACAAACTGGTGAAATGCGGTTTACCTCAGGTACAGTTTTTCCTAGTAATTCGAGTATTAAAGGCGTGATATCATGTTATAAAACCTTAACATTCAAGGGCATTGGTATTTCAAAAAACACTTAACAAAAACCTACTTATAAAAGTTCAGATTTCTTTCCGTAAATACAATAAAGAATGTATTAAGATTAAAGTTACGTCAACGGATAAATTGACACGGCATGACATTCACCCGAAATACCAACGTTTAAGAATATTCTTTTATCGCTACAAATTATGGATACGAAATATGATAAGCCTAAAAACATGAAGCTATGAAGATTTAAAATTTAAATAACGGGCCATAGTTTTTAATTATTTATTAATCATTTACGGATACACACATATAAATAAACAGAAAATAAGAGAAAAATACTTAGAAACCTTAGTTGTAAAGAAATCTCTCTCTGTTACATACAAAAGGTTTTTATTTATTTATTAATAATTTATGGATACACACATATAAACAGAAAATAAGAGAAAAATATAATACTTAGAAACCTTAGTTCTAAAGAAATCTCTCTCTGTTACACAAAAAAACTTACTTTTTTTCTTCTTTTAAACTTGCTTACTTTTTTGTGTAATTCGATATCATATCGGAGTCTAGAAGAGTATCATCTGCCTAGCCTTTTACCAAATATGTTGAGATCTTTTTTCAGTCTAATCGGATGGAACTGAATACCAGTACTTTACCTATTTAAAGTACAGGTATTCAGCTCCAGCGAGCGACTGCCGCCTATCTTACCTTCACTACCTAGCACAAGAGTCTAGAGAAGTATATCTGTCATTATTGAGTAAACCTAATCACTTATCATAGATACAAAGCACATAATCTTTTACAGCTTAGCTGCTCAAAGCAAGACACATAACATAGTATTCGAATTCTAAGATCTTCTGTGTAAACCTGTATACATACTGAACGACTGTAGCAGATACTTACTACCGCATCCAATAATTCCAAGTCTCTCGAAAAGTTTGCTCGAGTTTTAAGAAAAAAATTAAACGCCTCACTCGATTCACATTGACCCACATATTCGAAGGTCGGACAAATGTCAACAGGACCTTTGCTATGAGAATCAGAGCACCTGCAGTGGCAAACTCGATTTAACACATCGCACATCCATAAGATTGCGTAATCGATTCGAGTTGATCGAGTTCGATAGGCTCGCATAGATTTTTTGCTGGTGAATGATTAACATATGATTGACTTTACAGATGAAGACTTATTTTATACAAAAATGTATTCTGAACTAGTTGTGCCTGTGTGAATGACGAAAAGTCTATGTTACGCCTTATTACAGCAGCTAACAGGCAGAAAGACAGAAAAATATGTATTTGAATTTTTTTGTTGCTATAAGTACCTTTTTTTGTGGTTGGGAAATCATTAAATGACGTCTCCCGCTCTTGGGCGGAACGGGAGGGCGTGTCAGACTTTTACTGACTAAAACCCACCCGTGTTCCTTCAGTTGCCCATGTGCCAGGGTCACGGTGTCTCTTTCGTACAATATCGCGACCCTGGCAGGCTATAAGTACCTTATACTACTACTTTCATCATCATCACGGCAGACGGTGAATATTAAGGTGTATCTGTTCATACACGAAATATTTTAAGAGGTACACCTGTAAGTGGTAAAGAAGCTACAGTAACGAAAAAAAAAATTGTTTAAAAGTGTTTTTTTTTTTTTCAAAATTTAATATTTATAAATTATTTGACGCACATAAGAAATACTAGCTCCTTCTTATTTTTTACGGCCCGCGACACCGCGACCATGCTCGTGCCGTCCGGTCACTACGCTCGCAGCGTCAGGCGGCCCATTTATAGAATTTGGAGTAAAGGTTTTATGCAAAACGTCTCAAGCAGTTTTAAAATTATAATAATTACGAAAATTCAAAAACGCTTAGATAAAAATTTTTTTTTGCTTCTATAGCTTCTTTACCACCTACAGGTGTACCTCTTAAAATATTTCCTGTATGAATAGATACACCTTATATATACTCAACGGCCAGAGATGCCGTACACATTTGTTGTTTTAAATAAACTAAAGCTGCAAAATCTCTGACTCCTAAGATACAAGTCTGCTTACCTAGTTTAGGAGCCTGGAAAGCTGACAACTGTTTCCATAGGTATGCTATGTACTGTGTTGTTGTTTTTATGTACTAAAAAATAAATTATTTTTATTTGTTCTAAATATTCTGTTATTCAAATCATTTTTGGAATCTGCGTAGTAGATCTTCTCTTTCCATAACTATCAGCCGTCGCCATCTGAGCGTTCACTTCCATTACAGACATAATATCATCTTTAACACTATTCCTCTTGTTTTGCTTTTCATGCTTTATTTGTGTAAATAATTTCATCACTACTGCTCTCAAAACGTTGAAGGAAAACATCGTGAAAAATCCGGAATGTCTTTGAAACAAAAATTTGAAGACATGTGACATCTACCAACTGGGCCCGCGTGGTAGTTTACGGCCCACTCCCTCTTACCGAGAGGAAGCCTGTGTCCCAGCAGTGGGAACGGTACGGGCTGATTATTCTTATGCATCTTTCTTTTTTAAGTATGCCTCTTTTCTTACAACCCTCCACATTCACTTTCGAGACTTCTATCTCTCAAGTACTTATTAGCACCGAAAGCCAATAAATCAACATAAGAACGAAAACTATCTCGATCACAATCGTATAAGTCCGTGTTCACACGGGTGTGTCCCCAAGTTTTCCCATCGTTATAAGTTACGTCTGACACCGGTCATTACGCCCTCTTCCTTCTTATATAACTTCCCTTTATACACTGTGGTCTTATGACTATGGGTTTTAGTAACTAGTTTCAGTGTGATATAATTGTCTTTTCCTGGTTTGTTTGGAATAAAATGATGTGTCTTTTAACTGAGGACAGGTACAGATCGAGATCTTTTAAAACCATCAATATACCTATGTCTAAATTGGAAATAGTTTATTGGTAAAACAAATAAATATGTATAAATAATTTGTTTATGATTGGATCCTCCTTTTAGGCAGATAGTGCCTTTATAAGAGAGTTCGCTCTTCTATAGCGTATCATTTTTATGCTCGAACTAAATACATTAAATTAAAGTAACATTACCAGAGCCATTTTACATTTTTGCGCGAATATCTAAGATTTTAGTCGCCTTATTTACCTCTCATCTCATCATTATAAATACTCTGGCATTGACGAATACATGTAAAAAATAGATCAATCTTTTGTTTTGTCACTTTTAGTAGAACATTTACAAAAACTTGTTTGTTTACTTTGTAGTAATTAATCTCCCACAACTAGTTTTCGTAAAAATCAGCGCAGGGTCAATTTCAGACTCCTATTTCTATCATTAATGTGTAGAAATTTGAGTAAAAAAAATACACAAAACAACAGACATATAATCTAGTTGTTACATTTAGTACAAGAATATTGATTTTTAATAACATTAATTAGTAAAAAAAATAAAGTCTTATGGCAATTTTTACGATTTATTCGCAAGTTTATCGCGTTTTTTTGGTTTGAATAAAGCATAATTACATTAAAAAATTCATGTCAATATAAAGTATGCTCTATAACAAATCGAATTCTCAAGTTTTATTTAAATCTGTTCATTTAATTAGACATAATATCGTTTTTGAAATCACTCTAAATTAGAATAAATTACGATGCACAAGCGAGCAGCGTTTAGTACGGCGCAAGCGCCCAACGGGGAAGGATCTATGTCAATTTTTCCCGCGTCTCAGTTTACGGGTACTCGTATCGTGAAGGCAAAAATATACTACGACTACAACATTTTGCTACTCTTCGCATTTTATTTTTTTTTTTTTGAATAAGAGTTTCGTTAATTATCAAGTAAAGCATTATTTTAATAGATTGTAGAAAAAATTTGACTAAAATAATTTATTTTAACTAAATCTGACTATTTTTAATCGTGATTAAAAAGGTGTGGAGTAAAACTAGTGGTCATGAACAAAAATTCACACCAACGGCAACGCCTCGCCTCACGTGCAAAAACAGTACTGTATTTTTTTTTTTTGCTTCTATCTCGAAAATGGCGTGTCCTATCGCAAAAATAATGAAATTTTCGACCCCCTTTATAAAACCCCACACATATAAATCTCAACACGTGGGTAATATTTTTTTTTATTTTTCAAACAAAAATGAAAAATTCCATATAAAACACGTCCAGGATGCCCCCTTGCGCGCGCCTTCGTATCTCAGCAAGTTCATTGCGTAGCGCACAAGTACTAAGTTGCGAAGCCAAAAGGAAAAAAACCGGCCAAGTGCGAGTCGGACTCGCGCACCGAGGTTTCCGTACAAACCTGTATGTATTCTCGGTTTATGCAAAAGGTTTATGTTTATGAAATTAAATGTTTTTTTTTTTTATTTTTATAATTGAGTTGATTGAATGAAAGGTAAATTGCGGTTTACGATTTATGACGTATTAAAAAAAATACTTACTAGATCTCGTTCAAACCAATTTTTGGTGGAAGTTTACATGGTATTGGTGCCGATTCTGTTGAACACGAACTAAACTAACTAAACTATCTCTAAAATTCCTTACTTTTGGCTATGAGAATTGTAACGCTATTCTGCAAGGAAAAATCTCTAAATTTAAAAACTATTTTGACACGACTAAAATCGAATTTGACAATCGCGACTCAGCGTGGTATTTTTTTTTTCTTTTGTTTTCGCAACGTTTACTTGTGTGTGCATTGCGTAGAATGATTTTTTTGAGAGACGAAGGCGCGTGCTACTGTGCAGCCTGGACGTGTTTTATATGGAATTTTTCACTTTTGTTTGAAAAATATAAAAAAAATGTTACCCACGTGTTGAGATTTAAATGTTCCGGGGTGTACTAAGGGGGTCGAAAATTTCATTATTTTTGCGATAGGACACGCCATTTTCAAGATATAAGCAAAAGGAAAATAAAAAGTACAGAACTGTTTTTGCACGTGAAGGCGAGGCGTTGTTGAGAATTTTAGTTCATGACCACTAGTTTTATTCCACACCTTTTTAATCGCGATTAAAAATAGTCAGATTTAGTTAAAATAAATTATTTTAGTCAACATTTTTGGTGAAAACCGGCAAACTCAGAAAAGCAAAATTGTCATTTTCACTAAACTAATAACTCGTGCAATCTTAGTGCTGTCAAACTAAAATATAGTTAAGTTGTGTCATTTTAGTCTATTTCAGAATAGGAAATCGTCGTTTGACAGGAATAAACCAAATTTTAGTGATTTTTAGTTTAGTTTAGAGAATTTTGTGACAACAGAATCGGCACCAATGTACATCATATATTTTTTTAGTTTTATCATTCTCTTATTTTAGAAGTTACGGGGGGAGGACACACATTTCACCACTTTGGAAGTGTTTCTCGCGCAAACTATTCAGTTCAGAAAAAAAAAATATTAGAAACCTCTATACCATTTTACCCCACACGTATGGGTTTGATGAATTTTTTTTTTTGAGTTTCAGTTCTAAGTATGGGGAACTCAAAAATTTATTGTTTTTTTTTCTATTTTAGTGTAAAAATCTTAATGCAGTTCACAGAATACATCTTCTTACCAAGTTTCAACAGCATGCTCTTATAGTTTCGGAGAAAAGTGGCTGTGACATACGGACAGACAGACAGACAGACATGACGAATCTATAAGGGTTCCGTTTTTGCCATTTGGCAACGGAACCCTAAAAATACCACGTTGAGTCGCGATTGTCAAATTTGAGTTTAGTCGTGTCAAAATAATTTTTAAAAGAGATTATTTCTTGCAGAATAGCGTAACAATTCTCATAGCTAAAAGTAAGCAATTTTAGAGATAGTTTTGTTAGTTTAGTTCGGTGTACAACAGAATCGGCACCAATATGTAATTGTTTTAATTTTTTATTTTTATTGTATACTTTACATAACATATAGTTGTATTTTTTTTTATTAGTCTAGAAATCTTTATTAGACTGGATAAATAAAATAAGTATTTTCATAAATATCTAAATACCGCATTATAATTCTAACGGATCAAGATTGTTTAGACCGGCTCGACACTCGCGTTACACTGTTTGTATTGTGCATGTGTGGATAGCTACGCACACATACATAAGATTGCCGTCTTTTACCTAAACTCGAGCGTTCAAATTTTGTAAGAGGGCTCTTAAGTTAAATAAAATGTGTGTATGAGTGGGTATAATTTTGTGAGTGACTATATGTGAGTGAAAGTGTAGGCTGTAGGTGTGACTAAGAGTAAATGAGTGTGAGGTTGTGTATTTATCAAGGTTTCAGAAGTGTTTTGGTATCATTGTAGGTAAGCGTTAGCATCCATTCCATATATATTTTTTAATCATGTTTCATAAATTCAGCCGTAAGACGTCCACTGCTGGATGTAAGCCTCCCCAAATTTGGGCACGCCACTATTGCGGCGGTAAGTCCCCTCTTTGAGGAGTGGATAGAGAGGCGTCACGGCGTCCTCACCTTCCGCCTGACGCAGGTTCTCACCGGGCATGGGTGCTTCGGTGGGTTCCTGTTCAGGATAAAGCGGGAGGATACGTCCGGGTGTTTCCATTGCGAGGATCGTCTGGAGGACACGGTGGAGCATACGGTGGAGGTGTGCCCTGCCTGGGCAGAACACCGCCGTGTCCTCGTGGAGGCGATCGGCGGCGGCGACCTCTCGCGTCCGGCCCTGGTGCGAGCCATGGTACGGAGCGAGAGGGAATGGGAAGCCGTCACCTCCTTCTGCGAAGCAGTAATGCTCGCGAAGGAGGAGGCGGGGCGCGTGAGGGAGTGGCAGTCTCTGCGCCCTCACGTCCCTAGCCGCCGCAGGAGGAGACGCCCCGGGCGTCGGGAGTCAATAGCGGACTCCCGGCCACCGTAGGCGCGAGCTTGCGGGTGGCGAGCAATGGGTAGCTCGCCGCCCGGTAAGGACCAGGCTCGGGTCGACGGCGCGCAGTGTTCCACGCGCGCCTCAAAGAGATGTCAGCAGCAGTGTAGGGGTCTACTAGGACCGATGCCTGCCGGGGTCGCGTGATTGTTCGAAAGAGATACCGTGACCCTGGCACATGGGCAACTGATGGAACACGGGTGGGTTTTAGTCAGTAAAAGTCTGACACACCCTCCCGCTCCGCCCAGAGCGGGAGAAGTCATTTGATGATTTCCCATCCTGAAAAAAAAAAAAAAAAAAAAAGCCTCCCCAAATTTGGGTTGCTTTGCCATAATCGCCACACTTGTTAGACGACTTGGCAATCGCAGTATGGTGGTGAAATGCTTATAAGCTTAGCACGCGTACTAACAACTTGGACATATTTTCGAACAGTCTGAATGAATTCAGACGATACGTTCTCAGTTCTTGATCGATCTGTTGGTGAATTTCTTTTACAAAATATTAATTGTGTATTGTGTGTTTTATTGGCCTAAGTCCAGCAGTGGACGTCTTACGGCTGCAATGATGATGATGATGAATTGTTTATTTGTGTGACTCCATTCAATGTATTTAATATTGTACAATTTCATTTAATTTAATTTATCTTATACTTATTTATAATTAATGTAATAATGACGTTCTAATTTATTTGTTATTTTTACAGTTTCAATTTATAATTGTTATAATATTCCAATATAACTAATTTATTTGTATTTTTATAGTTCCAGTTTATAATTACTTTACTATTCCAATTTAATTGATGTTTTTTTTTTAATGTTTTAGTTATACTGTATTTTTATTTAACTACTTGTCATTTTAAATTCAATGTAAACTTTGTAATTTTAATTTTGTTAAGATCATATATTTCCATTTTAATTTTTATTATTGATTATACAAATGCTGTGCACACCTATAAGTGACAAATTCACCGCAAAGCTTTTGATATAGAATATATTTAATGTAATGATTTAGTGAATAAGTCGTTGGTGTGTCAATAAATAAATAAAACGCTACTGCCCATTCTGTAGTAAGTCACTTAGTCGCCTTTTACTACACCCACGGGAAGAATGGAATGATTCTATTATTTACGTCCAGCACCACATTTTTCACTATTATAACAGTTTTGGGAAAAATGTCGATCGTTTCTTAAATTTCATACTAGCAAAGTATTTGTCCTTCTTTAACGCCTTCCTCAATCTATTCTAGCCACCTTTTCAAGTTGCCCTGTATTGGCAACTCTAACTCAATTTTGAAGTTTTTTTACCAAGGTATTTGAATATCTAAGTATTTGTTAGTTAATGGTTTATAATAAAGGTCTCCGAGAGCAGCCATTAATTGCATAAAACTAGTTGACGCTCACCCACGAGCACAATCAATCATGTTTATCAATAACGCGCAAGAAAATAGAATCATTAAACTTTTTGTTCTCCTTGATACAAAATAGCTGTAATCAATAACATGGTTTCGAATTTTAGTGCACAAGTAAGCCTATTTATTGACTGGTTGTTGTGCTACTTTGAGAACAATTATGTCTTCTTATATTAACTAGTGATCGCCTATTGGTCGAAATTCGACCGTACTTCATTTGAATAGAAATACATTATTATGAAAAAATATAAATAATAATAAATATAAAAAAGTAATATGGTTATATTTGACATTCAGTAACACTATAGACAAATTGTTGACGCTGTACTACTGTGGAGAGGGTTCGCTGGCGGGATGGTGATGGCCAGGACCAGGACGAAGGTGTAATGAGTAAAGAATACTTCTTCAGGACTGTCTTCTTTATTTTCTTAATACTTCTTAACTGCTGGATATGGAACAATATGGAATGAATTATCACAGAAATTTGTTCTGTTTTTATAGAATTTTCCCTTTTATTTTTAATTAATTATGACGGTTCCAAATGTCATAACTATAAACAGCCTGTACAATCGTGAGGCATAGAACCTCTACAGTTTGCACACGACACTAAGTTTTGTATGGGAAACTTACTAATGCCATACTTGACACTCTCCATAAAACCACAATTTTTTTTTCTTATTTAACTAAACTAAATTCCTATCGTCGCTAATACATATAATATTAAAGACAAATATTCTCGATATGATCATAGATTTAAAAAATGAAATAGGTTATATATCTATAAAATTAATTTATTACCTATGGTTATACTTGACATTCAGTAAGATTTCAGTAAGCCTGATTTTGTGTCTATAGAGACACAAAATCAGGCTTACCAACTTAGGGGTTTTCCCAAATTTGGGGGGTAAATAAGAGGTTTGAGATTTTTTAGGGGCGTTCCATTTTTAGGGGTATTCTTAGGGATTTTTGACCATCTTACATTTCTCATTGTGTTTTTGATTACAATAAAAGTATTAGCGACTTCTAGTACGGTTCCTCGATACTAAGAATGCAGAGTGAATGATTATCAAATGTCGCGTAATAAATATAGACAAATATTACTACTGTGTGCCGGTCTATGATTACTGAACATTCGTTGGTAATTTTCATTATAATTTTTTAGCGGATTTTTTTTAGTAATTGTGGCAATTTCAGCGGTTTTTAACTTAAGCTTTAGGGGTAAAGATTTCTGGGTGTTGGTAACACTGCACAAAATAATAAAGACAGATTTGGACCATAAACAAAAGAATATCTATGCATGTGTGTATTAGATACACGGTAATGAACAGTAGTGTGTGTAACGTGTTATTTATTGAAAATAATGTATTTTAACGCATAATTTAAAAAAATATTAGCATTCGTCACTTCTTCTCTGTATAAACTATAAGTGTGCAAAATTTCATACTCCTCCGTCCGCCCAATTTTCGTAAAAAGGGATCCAAAGTTTTCGCTTCACGTATTAATATATAGATATACATAGAAGAAACGCATAATATGAGAGCTTGTTTGCTCACTTTATGTTGACTATCAGGTCATCTGGGCCATCTGCATCTATACCTACCATATAATACATTAAATCTTCATGTAATAGAGATGGATGCAAAAGAAATACCATCATCTCTTATCATTATCATATCAAGATATCAAGATAGGCCTGCCTCAATTGAGGGAGCTTTGTCGTCGTCACGCTTGGTTTGGCGGGTTGGCAATTACAGTATGGTGGTAAAATGCATAGAGAACGATGCTGCCCATTCTCTAGTAAGTCCCTTAGTCGCCTTTTACGTCACCCAATGGGAAGAAATGGGATGGTGCTCTTCTTTACGTCTGACACCACATGGCCTCGTAGATAGGCCGACTAAATTTTTAGAGGTCACTTTTCGTTATACATACATTGATGTTTTCCTACAAACTGTAGTGAGATTGATAAAGTTCACAGGTTGAAAATTAAGATAAAAACGGCAACCTACTCAAACAAATTTAAATACAATCCATACTTTATATTATAAATGAGATAGTGTGTGAGTCTGTTTGTCCGTCTTTCACGGCAAAACGGAGCGATCAATTGACGTCATTTTTTAAGTGGAGATATTTGAAGGGATGGAGAGTGACATAGGCTACTTTTGTCTCTTTCTAGCCCCCCACTTCCCTAAAATGGGGGGTTGAACGCGCTAATCTCAGGAACTACTGGTTCGAATTGAAAAAATCTTTTTGAGTCGACTAGCCTATTTATTGAGGAAGGCTATAGGCTATATAACATCACGCTACGATGAAAAGGAGCGGAGCAGCAAAAAAAAGAGGAAAGAAAACTAGCAGGCTGCGATGCGATGGGAAGGGTCAGGGGAGCAAATATTTGACGCGGACGAAGTCGCGGGCAGAAGCTAGTTATTTATAAAGCCAATTTAAAAATTGCTCTAATTTTAAAAGACCAAAGCAACTAATTGAACAGAATTTTGGAGAACGATTTTTTTCTTTTTTAAATTATCTTGAGGCAACCTCAATTATTATCTCCTTAGAGTATATCATCGAGTTATTACGTTTTGTAATATGAATTAAAAAATAGATTGCACTGATCGTATTGTTTTAAAGTGATGAAGAAATATTTTACGTCAGGGAATGCTGCAACGCGTTGGACTCATTTTCCTGGTTCAGTAGAATCATATCTTATATCTGTTCTGTATGCAAGATTATAGTTACTTTCTCAATCATAGATAGAATATAAAGTCATAGACATAGTGTTTTGTCTATAGAGGTAGGCAACCACTACAAAACGCTAGATGCTAGAAATCCTATTTTCTATAATGGTAGGCAGATACTATTTACCTTTTGCTTTGCCTTAACAAGCAAAAATAAAAGTTCAGTGATAAATAATACTTTATCTCCTATTATCAGATCTAGTCGTCATTCGCACGAGCGTAATAAAATTGTGGCCGGATTTTTGACGCTCCTTCAAACAGGCGCAACGCGACAGTGCGAATCAAATCTCGTAGAATAATTTCTATGAAAACTGTTCCGCGAAAGTCACGTCATGCCTTTTTGTGGGAGCCTTTTCGTGCACTGGATATTCAGTGCACTGGTGAGCGCCGAGAGTTGAACATTAAACACTATGTTTTATCGACGCGCTGAGACTCACTCGCGTTGCACTCTGTTTGATTCTAAATGCTCGGTTTTTAGAGTTGAAAATTAAATATGCAAAAAATTTCTTCATGATTTTATTACGTCCGAATGTATGTCGACTAATTGTTGTTAACTATTAAATTCTTCTATATTGCGGTGTGAAAAATATGTATACCATTAACCTACGAAATTCTAGTTTATTTTCACGAATTTCCCCAAAATAATAACCAACAATATCTTAGGACAACCAACACACCGTTTTCTGATCCCAAACTAGGCAGAGCCTGTACTATGGTAACCAGACAACTGATACCTATATATTTCTAAATATATACATATTATAGATAAATTACACCCAGGCACAGAACAAATAAATTGTGCTCATCACACAAAGATTTGTCCTGGATGGGAATCGAACCCACCCCAAATATCCATCTCCTAAATCTACACGCACGAATTCAGTTGAATCTATGACCAATGAGTCAGAATTATTCAAAGCTCGTGCATATATTTCAGAAGCTGTGAAAATACAAGCAAACTGTATGCAGAGCCAAGGACTCACTACCTCGTCCTCCCATCTTAACGTATTTAACAACTAAACAGGAAGCAAGCAGGGTCCTTCAAAGCATAATAAAAAAGTTGGATAAAATATTGCATTTTTTCAATTTCCTTTCTAATAATACTAGAAGAAATGTTAATAAAACTGTACCGTCTTATCTACTTACCGGAAGAATTATTTTCTTCCTGTAAGTAGACAAGGCAGAATTAATAAAGTGTATCTGTACAAATACATTAAAGTGTCTGACAATAATGTTAAAATAACAGCTTCTACTCAATGCATATGAAAATACATACGGTACCTAGTTATAACAATTAACTTTGTTTTTGTCTTTCTATTTGTTCCGGCTCTCTGGAATGGCTGGACCGATTCTGAAGGGACTTTCGGGATAGCTGATGTCATAAGAAGTAACTAACACTCAATTTCTCAACAAAGTAATTATTGAAGAGCGACTTTACTGTTTTGGACATCCACGCAAATGACATCGCTTACACAGCTAGCATAAAAATATACAGTCTTATCCATAAACGCCTCTTAAATTTTAATCAATTGCTAAGCAACTGATTAGTGAAATTCTTATTCATAAACGCTATTTAGCGCTAAGTAGTCGCTAACCATTTGATTAAAAGCTGTCAAAGTTAAACACCACTGGTAGCTTGTTGAGGATGCTAAGAGGCAAGATGGCGGATTTTATTTGAATCAGCTGATCGGTTCAATAGGATTATTGTGTGCTTCAAGGTTATTTTGTCCCTAATATCTAAATAAGCCTTAGTAAATATTGATTTCAACAATATTTACGGGATTTCGGAATAGTACAGGAGAATTAAATAATTTTGAAACGCTACGCGCCGATGGGAAATAGACGGAAGAAGACCTACAAGGCTTGTTTACATCTGCTATGAGAATAAGTCCATATTAGGTACATATTCTTCATGCGAAGTAAACGTGATAAAGGATTTTTAGGGAAAGCTCAAACAGGAGGAGGCTCAGTAGGTTTTAGGCCCCTCACATTCTTTGACGCCAGTTCCAAGGCACAGAACTGAAGAAAAGCCATGTTGTGGCAGTCTTGCTCAAATAACAAGAGACATTTCATAAGCAACAATTCTATCTATCTAATCTAAGAAGGCCTCCCTCTCCCTTTTCCAAACATTTCTGTCTTTTGCTAGTGTTAGCCAGTACATGAGATGGACAAGATCTATCAATGAGAATTCATGCGCTCATAATATGGGGCTACATAGGGGGTAAACAATCTGACCGCGTACTGTGGTCTGATGCTCTCTGTTTTTCAGGTGCTTGAGCCAACCGTCAACGTTTCAACCCAACGACTATCGGATCAGGTGCGGGTCATCCAGCGTAATCATATGTTGGATGACACTGCACTTGATCGCCTACGAAATGAAATGCAGAGTAGCCATGTCAGTTAGCCAAGCAACAATTACGTTTATTTTAATAAAACTACATTTTTATTATAAATTCATATTTTTGATTTCCAATTATTCTTCCTCCGTAACATATGTATGGGTGCTATTCTATTCTCATGGCACTCTCATTCCTCATCTTATTCACGTAGCATGATCTGCGCCCTCGCCGTCTTTCCGAGGTTATATAGTTTTGGTGCTTCGTCAAACTTTCAACTGTAAACAAGATTTTTTAACTTTATTAAAATACACAGAAACCCCAGTGCATAAGCAATAGGAAGTAATATAGAATAGACACAAGTACCTATGTTTTTAAAAGAGTATATTCACGTAAACAAGCTTATGGGACATGCAAATACATAGCTATAATTGTATTATCGATTACGGCTTTTTAACATTAATTTGGTCAATTTAAGGTTAGCGGATATAAAATCAGAAATAAATACCTGTATCTTCCAGCCTTTCGAGCTAATTACATTGTAGTTTACCATCGGAAAAACAATGAAATAATTATGATATAAACGTATTAAATTATTTTATTCAAATTGAAATATCCGATGACATTGTTGACTTTGGTCTGTCAAAGGCACCACAGATACAAATACCGTGGTTCTGACAACTTTATACTTTTAATTCAGTTTTTTAGTCAACTATATTGATTATAATCTGTGCTGCACGCATATGTAATTTCCCCTCTATTTCGTGTCGTAACTAATCATCTGCTAACTAGCGTTTATGAATAAAGAAAAGTTAATCATTACTTAAGAGCGAACCATTTGCTTAACTAAACAGTGGCTAATCAGTGATTAGCAAGATTTTTATGAATACGGCTTCCAAACTCTGCCTCACTCACTCACTAACTGACTCATCATCGCCCAGACGAAACCCTTGGACCTATCACGCTGATTTTTTTCTTAAGGGTTCCCCTAAAGATGTGGACAAGGATTACAGGACTGCTGAAGTCAGTGCTAATCCTACTAATATTTTAAATATAAAAGTTGTTATGTATGGATGTCTAAATGTTTGAATGTATCGAACTCAATAACGCAAAAACAGCTGAATGAATCTGGATGAAATTTGGTAGACACACCGATAGTTTACAACTTGGATAGGTAGTATGTTCCCTGGGAAAAATTTCCAACCTCCACACGGGCAAAGCCGCCGGCAAAAGCTAGTGCTCATATAATTACTCCTTCCTGCACTACTTAGGCTCCAAAAAAAGTACATTACAATTCTATAGGAGACAGAACATATACTCAAGTAGTATTTATCGCCCATTCTTGAAGAAAACGATGGTCAATTAGAAGCACTAGGACTGTTTGTTATCAACCACAAAAATTACCCCTGGCTAGTATCCAGCAGCATCTGAGCTTGAAAGGCCAATTACTGTGGTTAAATGTCACCTACTCCACGATATTGGCAGAGGAACTACACAGGTTAGGCTCGGAGCCAACCCTCCGTGATTATTAGTTTGTCTAATGATAATTATAGGAACAGGTTCTTTGAATGTGGTACAGGAGTGTGGAGAAATAAATTAACAATAAGACTATTTTGTAGCGTTAAGCTTCTTGCACAGATGTCAGCACATAAAGCTACTACAATCTGTCAAGTTTCTTTAACTAGTTTTCATCATTATCGCTTAAGGTTCAAGACTGATTGTGAACATTTGAAAGTTTCGGGTAGCTTGATGTGCTGGCGTCTGTACATTACGGAGGAGCCGCACCGGTATCGGACCGCATGTTTATGAATATTGCAGCGCCGCGTCGTACCGCAGCCGCGACGGGACCGCATGCACATACTACATTGATCCTGGGTTTTAAATGGTAAAACAATGACTATCGCTCAGTAAAGCATTCCCAAGGAAACTGTAAAGACTTTTACACTCATTCTGAGATATATTCTAAAAATGTTGCTTCATAGTTTCATATTTTTTCAAAAAGCACGTGGAATTCTCCTTTGTCTTCGCTGCAGAATAAAATAGGTTGCACTCAAAATTGTCTCTTTACGTGTAACAATTTATTTCTGTCTGCGCTTATAAATTAATAGACGCTTTTGCTACTATACTATATACTAGCTTTTACTATGATTGCTACTTTACTATTTTACTCGACATCAATGTGATTTACAAACGGTTCCGGCACGGCGCCGGTGCTGCACCGGTGCGGCCTGTGCCGTATGAGCGGCCGTATGAGCGGTTTTCATTCGTATACACAATCATTCGGACCTTCGCCGGTGCGGCTCCGACGTCTTATTCCTGAAGCCTTAATTAAGGAAAAGTAGTGAAGTTTGGGAGAGTTAGGCTTCAGCAGTCATACAACATAACTATATGTTCCAGCAGCGTAGTTGCGTAACACACTAACAGATAATAAAAGTTTATAGTTTAAAAAACAATAGAAAAACACGCTTTTATAGATGCACGTAAAAACCAAAAACCTGATCGTGGTAAAAGTTCATTACAAGACCTATCTAACAAGTCCAAACACGGCTATGATACGATATTCCATCATGGAATGCCAGTGCCTATATTCCAGCTTCATCATCAGACCTTGAAACCTAATCGTGGTCAAAGTTCATTACAAGACTTTTCTAACAAGTCCAAACACAGCTATGATACGATGTTCCATCATGAAGTTCCAGTTCATATCTTCCGGTTCCATCATCAGATCAGTTTGACAGTACCATATTATTGTATTGTCACCAAAACTACATACAGCTGCTAATTTTCATGACGCTACGATCCTTGGAAGATGGTTAAATTAGTTACCCTAGATTCCATTACATAGTTAGTTACATACAGGTCGACCTAATAAAAGCGTGTTAAAAATAACTTTAATTTTGACAGTTCAACAACATTTATTACGTTATTTACGTAGTCGAGCAGAGAAATGTTTGCAATGCATTAACAATAACTTTCAAAATTATTCATATTTTGGTCAATAGTGTGTACGCAATTTGGGTGCTGATTGCGTAGGGTTGTCGGTGTCAAGACAGGCGGAGCGCGCCACGCGACGGGGCACGGGAGACGGGAATGTTTCCCGCGCCCCGTCGCGTGTCACGTTGAAATGTGTGATCCTCTATACACCTAGAACTTTTGACTTGGTGGCGAAAGTGGCGGTTTATGACACGTAAGATATTAATAATAAGCGACGTCGAATCAATTCCTTCAAATTTCATTGTGATTAAAAATGTTCATTATTATAAAGACTCAATTAAGTGCAAATGAGCTAATATGAAATTACAGTAAAGGGATAGACAACGTCGCAACACTCTTCAAAGTCGATAGGTAGACACTAGACATTCGTTTGTTTTGTAATTTTGTACCGAGGCGACAGAGTAATAGCAGTCTACTATTACTATTAATTGTGACCGTATTATTATAATAAATTAAGCTAACGATTTATCTACCAACTTTGTGAAAGTGGCCTTCGCTATCATATTTTGATTTGCAACAAAGTTGCGAATCAAAATAGTCAATTTATATATCGCGTTCTTTTGCAGCGAACCAAAACGATACTATGTAGGTTAATTTATTTTTAACGGTATTATTCTGGTTCTAATTCTTGAGATCCTGCAAGAATTCCTCCCATGTGTTCTGGGCTTTAAAATAATAAACCGCATAATCCAGCTTTATCATTTACTACTACTACAACTGTATCATACGGAATTGAGATTTTTTGTTTTATCGAAACAATTATTTAATAAAACACAGAGAAAGTAATCGTTCTTAAATTCATCCCATTTCATCAATTCGTTTGATAAAAAAACCAAAATCAAAAGTAATTTATTCGAATTAGGCTGAGGATCAGCACTTTTCAAACGTCAAAATTACATAAGACAGCCTCCCAAAACGCCCGCCCATCACCACTTACTAATGCTTTAGCTGGGAAGAAGAAGTGGCGAAACAAACTCCCCAGCAGCACAGCTGTCTGTTCAGTTAAATAAACTTGATTCTATACAATAGTAGCTAGACAAAGTAATTACCATTACGAGACACAAAACATTAAATTAAATTATTTGCCATATAAGTCAAACATTTTTTTGTTGTGTTAGAAACAAAACCACATTTTTATAGACATTATTCGTCTCAGACAAAGAACTCATTGAAGTAAACAAATGAACTATTGTGGCTGTCAAAGGACAATCTGTGGACATTAGTATCAGAAGTTTCGACCAAAGAGAGCCTTTGTTGGCACTTTCGTTTTTCCACACGATTAATTTTATTCGATGATGTGGAAGAAAGAATTCCTCACTTCTAATTCTTTATATTCCACAGATTTCTTAGGACTACGCATAACATTTCTTTTCATTAGCGCGTTCAAACAAACAAACAAACTCTTCAGCTTTCTCTTCTTTCTTATAATATTAGTATAGATATAGTTATTATAGTATAGAGTAATATAGTATTTAGTATAGATAAGTTAAATATTCTAGTTGGATCAGATCCAACTCAGTTCAACCATAGATCACCGCGATTACTGCCATAGTGAAAAGCCGCAGGTAAGTGAGAGGAAGGATGGTGTTTTCTTTGGGTATTTAACTTAGATACAGCGTAATCATAGATTGCATCGTCAACCAATACTTTAGTTTTGAAATAAATGTAATACATAGACAACTTAGAGTGTTGATAAACATCAGAGGGTCTCAGTCGCAATCTGTCAAAAATATCTCTAGTTTCCATACATTTTTGACATTTGATTGTCGCCGAGATAACACTTCGACTAGATTTTGCTAACAGTGTATGATTTCAAAAGAATGGACATTCTTCTCCTGTAACAACTTAATATGATTACCTAGCAGTCTATAAGCCACAGTTAATATGAAAATATCCATTTTATAATTCGATTTTTTAGCCTTCGATATGGAAAGATAGAAGATTAACGTCATCATCTTAATGTAACATTAGAAAATTGATGTGCCCAAAAAATAATTGACATATTTAAGGGCAAGAGAAGAATCATGAAGAGGTTTTTTAATGTACAGACGCCACCAGGTCAAGCTACCCGAAACTGTCAATTTTTCCCAATGAACCTTGAACCTAATGCTCTAGAAATAAAGTCGAAAATCTATCAAAGAAATCTGACAGATTGTAGTAGCTTGATGTGTTGGCGTCTGTACGCAACAAAAATAAGGAAACAGCACGACTGAATTATTCGAAAGGTTAGGCAGAGGTGTTTCTCACATTTCAATAGTCACGTTTAACTTCCAAGTAACAAGTGGCGAGCCTATTGCCATCAACCGGACACACGTCTAGACTCCGGATTGCTTCTGAGAAATTCCAGATGAAGGGAATCGAACCCAGGACCTCATCTAACAAGTAACCCTACCCAACTGTCACTCACCGATCAGAATGAAACTTTGCACATCGATATAACACAAAAAAATATTGAACCCATGTTTTTTTATTTTTCCGGAATCCACTTTTTAGGGCTAGAAACCACCCCTAATAACCCCTGAGTAGGCTAACCCACGTAACTCTGGGTAGAGTGAGTTTATTCGACTGCTTTTCAACCAGAACATTACGATCTTGACCACAGATAGGCTAACCTACCTTAACCCTAATATAATTTATCGCCACAAACCGTTACAACCCTTATAAACCTAGGGGGTGGTTTCTACCCCTAAAAAGTGGATTCCAGAAAAATAAAATACACGGGTTCAATATTTTTTAGTGTTATATCGATGTGCAAAGTTTCATTCTGATCGGTGGGTGACAGTTGGGTAGGGTTTCGTGTAAGTCCTCAACAGTAGCATTTGCAACCACTAAACCAACGAGGCCATTATATTATTACTAGAAAAGATGAAGAAGAAGATAGAAGGACGAGTTGGTCAAACTAAACGACCAGTGGTTCACATAAGCCCCAGATGACCCAGCAGGGGTTTTGGCTGGAAACCGACCCCAACATGTTTGGGAAAAGGCTAAGCAGATTGATGAGCGATATGATTAGCGGTCAAATCCATGGAAGGTCTCCTTTTAACGGTGTATGTGTATTTTCAAGAGATATATTATGGTGTTGATGGTGACCTTGGCAATTATTCCTATCGCATTACACATTGCAATAAAGGTGATTTTAATATACCACAGTAAAGATGCTATCTTACATAATTACATGCAGACGCAAACTATGCTACAGGTTAATTTGAACTTAAATGATTCTCCCATGCCCTTTACGAGTGACATACTAATGTAACCTTGGTTAAATACGAACTTGTATAATATTATCACACACAGCTATAATTCACATACATAACATTTTATAATGGGAACAGAATTTTTATATGGTTTATGAAACAATTCAGTAGTTATGTTTAGAATATTTTATGAGCTGAGTAAAGTACCGAGACGTCTTATTTATTAAATACTTAAATTAAAGTACAGTCACAAAAGAAATAAGTTACGAGGGTCACAAAACAAATCGCGCTTTGTCTATGCGAAGAGTTGGGCAGAACACTCACATTTCTCCAGTTATGTTTAAGTCCCATGTAGTAATAGAGGGCGAGTCTATTTTCAACAAACGGGCACAAATCCAGACTCCAGGCTGTTACTAACAAATTCTGGATAGAAAATCCCAATAACATATACTGACCAGTAGCGTTTGGGACCACTAGACCAATCAATAACATATACTGACCAGTAGCGTTTGGGACCACTAGACCAATCAATAACATATACTGACCAGTAGCGTTTGGGACCACTAGACCAATCAATAACATATACTGACCAGTAGCGTTTGGGACCACTAGACCAATCAATAACATATACTGACCAGTAGCATTTGGGACCACTAGACCAATCAATAACATATACTGACCAGTAGCATTTGGGACCACTAGACCAATCAATAACATATACTGACCAGTAGCGTTTGGGACCACTAGACCAATCAATAAAATATACTGACCAGTAGCGTTTGGGACCACTAGACCAATCAATAACATATACTGACCAGTAGCGTTTGGGACCACTAGACCAATCAATAAAAGAACTGTTTGTTCTATATTCATCATTATCGTTCCGGCCGAAAGATGTGCACTGCTGGACCCAGGCCTCCCTAGTTTTGGATGTTTGCCATAGTCGAGACGCTTGGTAGACGGGTTGGAGTTCACAGCTTGGTGGCGACATGCACAGAGAACGCTGCTGCTCATTCTCTAGTAAATTCCGTAGTCGCCTTTTACGACACCGAACCTGTTTTTTTTTTTTTTTTTGTAGGGCATCTCGTAGTTAATCCTGAAAAGATTGTTACTACTTAAACGGATTGTGGCCCGGCGAGTTCTAAAAAGTTACCTTTTTAGGCCTCCAGCCGGGGCTTATTATACTTAAAAACTAAAGCGAAAGCTCTAAGGGTTACCCCGAGGGGGGTACAAACCTCGGCTTAGGGAATCGCTGATAGGGGGGCAGCAAGGGACTGGCTGGATCTGAGTTAAATTATTTTGGGACTAATTTAAATCTAACGGCGCAGCATCGCGGGCTGGCTCTTGCAAGGGTCGGGAGGGACTGTTACGTCGGGGTCGCGACGACGGACCTCGGCGGCGAGGTCGGTACGGTTTGTGTTTGTGTGCTGGTCTAGCTGTACTGGTCTCTTTTCGACTCTCCTGGAGGAGAGTAGTGGGATCATCAGGATCGGTAAGAACGTGCCGCGAGCGGCGGACTTTACTGATACGGGAGGGGGTGTAAGTAGCTGCCGCCACAACCAGAGGGTTGCGGTGGGCTACGGCCCTATCGAAGAAACGCTTCGAAGCGCGTTTTATGAATTGATGGATAGTCGGGAGTTTCATATCTAAATGAAGATTGATATTCCGAACAAACCAAGGCGAGCCTGTGGCTTGACGGAGAAAACGGTTCTGGAGAGTCTGCATCCTATGGATGAATCGAGGTTTAGCATGTGCCCAGACTGGGCTTGCGTATGTCATAATCGGCCTGATACAAGCGGTGTACAGCCGCTTCTTACACAGAAGAGACATTTTGCTCCGCTTGTTCAGGACGCAATGGAGCCTACCGAGAGCAAAAGCGGCCCGCAAGCGAGCCTGCTTTATGTGCTCAGAAAAGGTGAGGTGTTCGTCGAGGATGACACCTAGATATTTGGCTTGCTTCGCCCAAGGGATCTGCTTGGCGAACATTGAGATGGGTCGGGGAGGGGGGTGATTACGTCGCGGTCGGGTGTAAAAGACCGCCTGACTTTTACCGGGATTGACCTCGATTCGCCACTTCCTGAACCATTCGCCGAGCTCGTCGACTGCGGTGCCCCTTCGATGCGATAGCGAAAGGTACGGTTCGCAAGAAAGTCTCGTAAGATGAGCACGAGACGGTCTGGCACTCCGAGTTGGTACAGCTTATATAATAAGCCGTTGTGCCAGACTTTGTCGAACGCTTTCGCTATATCGAAGTATACAGCGCCCGTGAACATACCACGCTGAAAACCAGCATTGATATGTTCGACGATATGGTTTACCTGATGGACACACGAGTGTTGGGTTCGAAAACCAAACTGCTCGTTGGGGATGAGGCCCTTGGTTTCGGCATAATCTCTGAGTCGCTTATAAATAAGTCTCTCATAGATCTTGCCGAGAACTTTGAGCAAACTAATGGGGCGGTAACTCGTGGGCTCGGTTTTGGGCTTACCGGGCTTAGGGATGCCAATGACGGTGGCTTCCTTCCACGCTTGGGGGAAAATATTATTACTCAAGGCACCATTGAAGATGGTACACATGAGCATAATCAGGTGAGCGGGGAACAGCTTGATCACTCTGTTGGTGATGCCGTCTGATCCGGGGGCTTTACGAGATTTCAGACCCTTAATGATCTCGTGCACCTCGTCAGGTGTGACAGGGGGCAGGGGATCATCAGGGTCTTCAACGGGCGGGAGTGAGGCTTTGCGTTCGACTTCCGCGTTTACCATATCGACAAACACTTGGTCTACTGGCTGCGAACTGGGTGTGCATTGGGCTTCGAGGCTATCGGCTAGGCATTCAGCCCTGTCGATATCCTCGAATGCAATGGTCGCATCGGGGCGGGTCAGGGGGGGCATAGAGGAAAACTCAGAGGATTTCAGTTTCCTCTGAAGTTCCCAGAATGCGAGATGAGTCGGCTCTAGTTCGCTCACCATCTTGTCCCAGTTAGCGTCACGCAGCTCAGTCACACGTGTCCTTACAGCACGCTGTAAGTAACGCATGTGGGCTTTGTTAGCATTACAGGGAAAGTTGCTGTAGGCACGAACGGCCGCGTTCTTCTCTGTCAGCAGATCACGTACATCGTCGGGGAGTTTCCATTTACGGTCACCCGTATCTGGAACCTCCCGTGAACTTTGGTTCACGATCGATTGTACGTGCTCCGTGAGAGAGTCGATCGCGGCCGTTGTGTCGGCGACAGAGTCAAACTGATCTGGGATAGAGTCTAAGTGATGTGACGTGTTAGATTGTAAGCGTTCGCTTACTTTCTTCCAGTCAGTGATCACTTTAGTGGCGCGGGGTTGAGAGGGGTCGCGTATACCTAATCGGGGGGCCAGGTTCATGACCACTGGTCGGTGATCAGAGTCGAGTTCGTGAATAGCCTCTATAGAATCCAACCTTAAGTTGATATTCTTAAGGAGCGCTATATCAAGTACGTCGGGTAACTGATCGGTATCGAAGGGAAAGTGAGTGGGAGTCATCGGGGCGATGACATCAAAGTTCATGGTAGAACAGAGGTTAAAGAGTTGCCTACCTCTAGTCGAGGTCCTGGTGCTATTCCAGGCGGGATGTTTGGCGTTGAGATCGCCCGCTATGATAACGGAGTCACTCATGCCGAAGAGTTCGGAAAGGTCATTAGCGAGGAGTTGAGGGTCCTCTGACTCATGTTGGGGAGGAAGGTAAATCGACACAATAGTGATCGGCTGGTGACCTGTCAGTGCTAACCGACAGGCCGAAACTTCTAATCGGGAGAGTTCGGGAGTATCCATAGGTATGCAGTACAGGGACTTCCTATAGTATATGAGGGTGCCGCTTCTATGACAACGTGACCTGTCGTTGCGAACTAAACGATAGTTTGCAATTTTCGGGTCGCGATGGTGAGGCTTTAGGAACGACTCTTGAATGAGTAAAATGTCTACGTGATGGTTGCGGAGGAACGTGGCGATCTCATCACGTTGGCCGTGAATGCCGTTGGCATTGAAGAAGCCTAGCTTTAGGGAACGGGGTTTCAGTCTAGTTAATATTCCGCGACTATCCATAATGGGGGCGTTGGGAGTTCATGACATGTATTGCTTGCGTGATCTCGGGATACGCAGCATAAATTGATTGGATGCGGAACAAGTTACCGCCGGCGGCAACTAGTTCCTGGGCCATCTGTTGGGCACGCGGGGAGAGGAACGTGCTGTAGGTATTAAAGGTCCCGGTGATGACGTTAAACGCATCAAGGGGAGCCTGACCTTTCCTCTGTACAGGTACTGGTCCTGCCATAGGGGCAGTGGGGGGGGGACGCGGCGCGGGCGGGGGGTGCGGTCGCGGGAAAACCGGGGGGTGTAAGGGGCGCGGGGGCGCGGGTACGCGGGTCCATTAAAGGAGGGATGGGAGCGGGCTTAGGCCTGGAGGAGGCCAGTGCGGGAAATTCCTTCTGGGAACTCAAGAGAGGCCATTGGGAGGGACGCTGTGGGGCCAGTCTCGCGGGGAGTTTGGCCGAGGGGGATTCCCTAGTCTGACGAGCGTCGAAATGCTGCGCCAATTTAGGGGAAGATGACTTGGGGGCTTTCGGGCAGCCCCGGTAGTTTGCCGGATGACCGGACTCTTTGCAGAGCACACAACTAGGTGGCTCGGTGCAAAGAGTGCGGTCTTTAGGCCGGGTACAATCTGCTGTACCGTGGTCTCCCAGGCACTTCACGCATCTGGGAGTAGCGTAGCAATTGTACGCTGAGTGCCCGTACAGTTGGCATCTGTGGCACTGGCCAATGATGCCCGACTTACGGGGCTTTTCGATTTTTAGGCCTGACAGGTTGCAGACAGACTTTACATTGAATATGGGGTGGTGACCCTCCGTGGGAGGGCACACCACCAGGACCATATCAAAGGCAGTACCTTGCCTGGACCGGTGCATGCGATGGACCTCTGTGACAGGCACGTTCTGTCGTTCGAGGTCCGCCTTAATATCGCTGGTGGCGATTTCGCAGGGGATCCTGCGAATCACCACCCTGGTCAGTCGCTCCTCGGGCAAGGAATACGTGTGGAAGGACACGTTCCTAGCAGAGAGGAGCCTGGTCAGATCGCGATAATCGCCTAACGTGGGGACCGATACTTTTATCCCGTGCTGGGTGGCACGGGCACTAGTATAGTTGACCCTTTGGTCAACACACCATTTGGACACCTCCGTCCACTTGGCCTTGTCCTGTATAAATACAGGGGGCGGTGGAGGGAGTTTCCTGACGGTGTTTGAGCCAGAGGGTATGGACGGGGCGCTAGTTTTAGCGCGGGGTGCGGCAACCTTCGCGGAGGTTGAAGGCGAGGGGCGGAGGGGGACGCGTTGGCGGCGGTCACCGGCGGCGTGGAGGGGATGGACGCGGTCGCGGTGGCGGGGGTCGCCTGCGTAGCGGGGTGGGGGGGGTTCGCGGTGGCGGAGGTCGCCTGCGGGGTGGGGGCGCGAGACGGAGGAGCGGAGTCCTCAGCCGCTATGATTTTAGCGGCCGGGGCTGAGCTGCTCGCCTTGTTCTTCTTGCGCTTGCTCCCTTTGCCCTTTGTGTGGGAGACGAGCTCGTACGCCTCTGTGTCCGAGGACGAAGAGGAGTGCGAGTCCGTCTGGGGAGTGAACGCGGCAGTATCGGAAGGAGGGATGGGTACATCCTCCGTGTCCATTTGACACGGCGGTTCATCGGTAACGGTAGGGGCCTCGAGGGCATCGCTGAAGTCAGTGATGCCCAGGCTGGCTGGAATTGCGAGCTGCTCAGCTCTGTACAGCTCGGAGAATTCGGCAGCGAAATCCTTGTTTTCCTTTATCAATAAAAGAAAAACAGAGACCACAGCCCCGACCTCCGAGTGCTCAATGCTGAGCTGACTCGCAAGTTCAGCCAGGAGTGCCTCGATTTTGGCAATTCTCTCCATGGGTTTCTCCATGGCGGAGGGGAGGGGGGACCTAATCACTCATGAGAGTGATCCTATCGCCAAATCCCTAAACTTAACAGCCTAATCCCCGGTGGGATGCCGGGGGTGAGTGCTACACTCCCTGTCGGGTATAGACAGGGAGGTGATCCTGGTGAGCCCTAAGAGTGACTCCCGTCGCCAATCTTATTGTGCGAACGGGTTCCTAACCGGTCATGCGATGGGTACTGAAGGTACCCGACCAGTCTAGTGCGGGGGGTATAGATATACCCGCGGCACTAGTACGCGGCTGTGGAGGGAAGACTGTCACCGGGACTGACGAGGGAAGCCCCCAAGGCCAGCGATCCGGGACCCGTCCAACTTTCGTCTAGCCCTGAAGACGGATGCGTTTGGTCTGCACCCACTCGGCTTCGTTGGCACCGTTAAGGTATCCACCGAGTGACCATGAAACTGTGGATTTTGCCCTGAAGGGGCCACAAGCACACGTTTTTAGACACTCTGTATAAAGAAATAATACTGTCTTTGTTCACTGCCAGACTAAACCCCTACAATAGCATTTCAATAGCGCAGTGGAAGATATTATGGTGGGGTCCAGGAGACAAGAAGTGGCCAGCGAAACTAGTCCGCCGTACGCGGAGCAGACAATCAAATCAAACAACTCACCTACAATACAACAAAAGAACTTACCTGTTGGTTGAAGGACACTGCTCTGGTGCCAACCTGGAGTTATGTATGTAAGTGAGTGTATATGTATCGTGTAGTTACGTGTAAGTGGGTTTTCCAGGACACCAGGCCGCTGCAACTCGCCAGAGATTCACTCCAACATGCGGTTCAAACACTTAACCTCCAAAGTTCTTCAATGTCAAGAAATATCCAAATTCAACCCGTAATATTTCACCAAACTGGGGTTATTAACACAAACAACTGGGTCATGACATATTGTCCACCAAAACGACCGGGGTAAGGGATTACTTTAACAACTGGTCGCGAAACTCAACCGGCGACGTGCTCTTTTTTTTCAAGCCAAAATCAAGAAGAGCGTCAAGTGTCAAAATCAAACTGTCAAGTCAAATGTCATTCCGTTCGGGCGGCGCGTTCCGAAGGCGCATGGAGTAACAAAGTGTTCGGTCGGAAACAGTCTTGTAAACAAGACAGAACGTTTTGACTGTATCCGTAGAGAAACAGGAATTTCCGAATTTTGCGATTTAAATAAATTTAAATCGCAAAATAGCGGAGAGTAGTCGGGGCGACTACGCAGCGTGGCGCACGGAGCACAAGTGACGGGCGATCGAGCGGCGGGCGGTGGAGGGGATACGCGCAGCGGAGCAGCAGCGTAACGACCTTCCAGGGCGAGCGTCGAGCGTAGAATGTGACACCGACCCTGGTTACCTACTTATCTTTTATGGTGACCGTACATACTTTTTTTAAAGACCTTTAACGTTGATACGCCACTGATATAAGGAATACCGCAAGTTATACTGCACAAAAATGCAGCTGTTTCCTGCGTAAACCATGTGACCTACATCCATCGAAAGATGTTTAAGGCAACGTTTGCTTGATCTAAAGGGACTTACTGGTTCCCTGGAAGTTTCGTGTCGTGCCGGATGTACAGAATAGCATCATCCAATTTCTTCCCGTATGTGTCGCAAGAGGCGACTCTCTTAGTCGGCTCTAACAACACCTTACTTACTACTAGAGACTGGGCAGCAGCGTCCTCTATGCATTTTACCACCATACTGCGATCTTCAATCCGCCTGTAAAGCGTGGCAATTACTCGTCGGGTGGCTGGTGCAGGAGGGGCCGGACTTGTAGGACGGCCAGTACGGCAAGGGGCGCTCTACGGTGGACGCCATCATGCACGTGCGAGCCCTCACGACGGGGGACGCAGTGGCCCGGGGTGGGGTCGTCTTGGCGGTGTCTCTAGACATCGCCAATGCCTTCAACACCCTGCCCTGGAGTTGCATTAGGGAGGCACTCCGGTATCACCGGATGCCGACCTACCTCTGTCGCGTGGTCGAGGCCTATCTGACGGATAGGGCCGTCATCTACCCCGGTCACGAGGGGGAATGGAACCGGCGAGAGATGTCGTGCGGTGTCCCACAGGGGTCGGTCCTGGGGCCGCATCTGTGGGACATCGGTTACGACTGGGTGCTGCGCACCGACCTCCCTAGCGGCGTCAGCGTAGTTTGCTACGCTGAAGACACGCTGGTTCTTGCGCAGGGGAGGTCGTACGAGGCGGCGGCGGAAAATATAACACGTGGGGTTGCAACAATCGTCGATAGGATCCGGCAATTGGGACTCGAGGTGGCCTTGCACAAGTCCGAGGCCATGGGTTTTCGCGGTCCTCGGAACGCGCCACCTGCGGGTTCCCAACTCACGGTAGGAGGGGTTCACATCGGCGTCGAGTCGACGATGAAGTACCTGGGACTTGTCCTCGACAGCTGGTGGAACTTCGTTGAGCATTTCCGACGTTAGGCTCCCAGACTGGAGCGGGCTGGGGCTGCATTAAAGCGGCTCCTGCCCAATCTGGGGGATCCAAACGCCTCCTGCCGGAGGCTCTACACGGGGGTCGTGCGGTCCATGGCCCTCTACGGGGCACCGGTGTGGGCGCCCTCATTGAGGCTGCGCCCAGCGCGCCGGTTGAGTGCGGCCCAGAGGGTCATGGCCATCCGGCTAATCCGAGGATACCGCACGATCTCGTGCGAGGCGGCGAGCCTCCTTGCCGGAGTGCCGCCATGGGATCTGGAGGCAAAGGTCCTCGCGCACATGTGGGAGTGGCGCGAGGAGGCGAAACTCCGCTGCCGCAACAAATCGCGGCACGGCGGACAGAGCTCCGGTGTGATCTCATGGCGACATGGCGGGTACGATTGTCGCAACCCAGTGCTGGGCACGCCACAATTGCGGCGTTAAGTCCCCTCTTTGAGGAGTGGATAGAGAGGCGCCACGGCGTCCTCACCTTCCGCCTGACGCAGGTTCTCACCGGGCATGGGTGCTTCGGTGGGTTCCTGTTCAGGATAAAGCGGGAGGATACGTCCGGGTGTTTCCATTGCGAGGATCGTCTGGAGGACAAGGTGGAGCATACGGTGGAGGTGTGCCCAGCCTGGGCGGAGCACCGCCGTGTCCTCGTGGAGGCGATCGGCGGCGGCGACCTCTCGCGTCCGGCCCTGGTGCGAGCCATGGTACGGAGCGAGAGGGAATGGGAAGCCGTCACCTCCTTCTGCGAAGCAGTAATGCTCGCGAAGGAGGAGGCGGGGCGCGTAAGGGAGTGGCAGTCTCTGCGCCCTCACGTCCCAAGCCGCCGCAGGAGGAGATGCTCCGGGCGTCGGGAGTCGATTGCGGACTCCCGGCCACCGTAGGCGCGAGCTTGCGGGTGGCGAGCAATGGGTAGCTCGCCGCCCGGTAAGGACCAAGCTCGGGTCGACGGCGCGCAGTGTTCCACGCGCGCCTCAAAGAGATGTCAGCAGCAGTGTAGGGGTCTACTAGGACCGATGCCTGCCGGGGTCGCGTGATTGTTCAAAAGAGATACCGTGACCCTGGCACATGGGCAACTGATGGAACACGGGTGGGTTTTAGTCAGTAAAAGTCTGACACGCCCTCCCGCTCCGCCCAGAGCGGGAGAAGTCATTTGATGATTTCCCATCCTGAAAAAAAAAAAAGCGTGGCAATTAAGGCAAACCCCCCTAAATAGGGGGCGTCCAGTAGTGAACGTCTTACGGCTGAGATGATGATGATGAAGGGACATATTGCGAGGCACGCATTTTATTACGGCTTTTGCTCAAAAAGAAATGTGTGGCTCAAACCTATCGCAGTAGTCCGTGCTCGCCCCACTGCAGTAGGCTTTTTATAGCTCTGGATATTGTGTGGAAAATTATCAAATAACGTCAGCCGCTCTGGGTGAAGCGGGAGGGCGGGTCAGACTTTTACTGACTAAGAAGAAGAAAAATCTCAAGCAGTCTTAAATTTGCCCTGGACAAATTTATAGAAAAATGCAATAAGTACGCGGGTGAATGAATGAAAAAATGGAACAGCTATTTTATTTTATACTAGCTTTTGCCAGCGGCTTCGCCCACGTGGAGGTCGGAAAATATCTCGCGGGAACGTACTACCGTGATAAAAAGTAGCCTATGTCCTTTCTCAGGGTCTAAACTATTTGTGTATCAAATTTCATTTAAATCGGTTCAGTACTTTTAGCAGGAAAGCGAGACAGACAGACAGACAGAGTTAAGTACTTTTGCATTTATAATATTTGTATGGATGGATAAAAGTATGGATCATAACTGACGAAAAAACAATCCCCTGCTATGAAATTTTGTCCCCTTTGTTTGTCCCACTGCGATGATTCTGAACTGCACAGAATCATGCAGATACTATGCAGGAATCTATACAGGCTGTTCTTCGATGGCTATTCACGAAGATAAAAAAAAACAATACACAATGATGACAATGATGATGACTAACAACAAAAGTAAGTAGAGCATATCGAATAACCGATCAATAAAATTCGTAAATGAATGGGTATCTATACCACAACTACCACGAGACAAAGTGAAGGTACTTCCTCACATAATTTAAGGGCAGAATGTCCTTATTTTCGGCAATACAACTTCTCCAAAATAATCGATTAATACGGGTATTGAAGGGGAACTGATTCCGTCAACATTAATTTTAAATTCCGAAGACACTTCCGAATACGAACAACGGTTTTAAATTTCGACGTAGATACTGCCGCAAAAAACGAATGTAGGCCGCCATTTCAAGGTTAAAACCTTATTAATTTTACGTATAGCCAAGTGTTGAATTACTTAAGAAAATTGCGACCAAACCCACTTGGCACTATTACACACATGTTGAATAAACTAGTCGCCTGGGAAAACGGAACTTGGCTGTAGAGTCAGCAACAACATTCTATGTAAATATAGGTTAAAAAAAAATAACATACATTTTTGGAATAGGATTTGATACTGGTGATTTATCTATAGGCTTTTGTAGCTTGCAATAGTCGTTCTATTATTATTTTAGTTTCCTGCATTAGACAGGATTTTTCCACTTCTATTGTCTTGATTAAAGCGCAGTGTGTTTTTGTTATTCGGCAATAGCACATCGTGGTATGCTATAAGGTTCAAAACAGCTTTTAATATTAGTTGAATCTTATGACCACCTTAAAGTAATATGGCAGTTTTCATTAAATTAGAAAATAAATGCACAAGTCAGTGGAATAATTATTTGGTGGGTATTTTTTAGCTAATTGAATTCCATTTATTTTTATTACATAAAATATGATGATTAACGCTAAAAATTTTGAAATTTGACCTTTTGAATGTCTTAAGTTACACAGTTCGACATAAGCAACTGTCTTTCTATTGTGTCTCTAATTACGGCATTCGATGAGTTAGTAGATCAAAAATATTTTTATGACCTCTGTTTGATTAACGAATATTTTATAATGATACTATTTTAGTTGTTATAAGTCTTGTATTGAACATTTAACGATACAATATTTTTTTCTGACTTATAATGTGTAGGGTAGTAGGTACGCCAAAATATGCAAAAAAATACTGAGCGTTTTACGGTGTCATACGTTTGGAAAGCGCCTTGATTAAGCAGCGGTGGTGGTGGGTTAAGAATCCAACAACACTGCTATGAAATATGGCACTGTAGCTAGTTTATGTGGCAATACTTTCAATATAAGTTCATCAAACCGCGACAAAAATGTTTTCAAGCTTGGTGAAATGTACTTACGACAATTGCTTTCCTGAAAACGATTGCATTGTTATGTTCTGAAAGAAGCTTATGAATCCGGCAGTGACAGCTGACAAAACCATAAAATTTTAACAAAATAATTTTCTTAAATCTTAGGAGTGATCTAGGAGATTTTTTTGCACATCATACCTAATTTAATCTCGGACATTTATGCATGCAAGGCCGATGTTAGACTCATAATAATTAAATAGGTATTATAAAGCAAATACTACACAGTCTACACATTATATTGCTATTTAGAAATACAACATATTGTTATAATAACATAGTGAACTTGGTAGACGCTAAAAAACTAAGTACCGTGTTTGCCGTAAAAAATAGCACCACCCCCTTACTTCCCGTGGGTGTCGTAGAAAGCGACTAAGTGACTTATTCTCTGTGTCTCTATTTTACCACCATACTGCGATCGCCAATCTGGCGATTATGGCAAAACCCCCAAATTAGGGGTGACCAATGTCCAGCAGTGGACGTCTTTTGGCTGAAATGATAATGATGATAAAAAACCTAAAGGATTTAGTTTTGGCCCCATATTCGACAGCATTTAATGTACGTTTGTAAAATAGTTTTAAAAAAATACTCAGGTATTTTTATAATAAGTGTTTTTTTTTTTACTAAGTTAGGCATGTAAAAGCAACAGTGACTGGAAGAGACTAAAACAAAAAATTCAGAGAGCGATCGAGATTCTAAACATTAAACCAATTAATATCGAATAAATAATTAGGCAAGTATTAACAGCTGCAAAGCTTTTATCGATACACATAAATCGAGACAGTGACGAAACGATATCTCGAGTCTGATAGCCAGATACAAATTGCATATAAGAACACATTTATTTTATTACACATATCTAGATTTAGAGCTTATCAAACAAGTAATTTACGACATAGGATTGTTACTGAAGCGAATTAACAATTAGACTTATGCAAGGACCTTTCTCAGAATAACAATCGATTGTTTCTGAGTAACTATTATGTATACAGACTATGGTATTTTGATACTTCATAGAATCACTTGCAAGGATCAAAATGTCAAAATAGATCTACGAACTTCCTAAGGAAGAGCTCAAAAGCTAAGAGATAACGTTGAAGGAAGGACTATATTCTATTTAACGGAATTTATCATTTTTCTTATTACCCAGTAACTGGGTAATACGATACGCGGTAGGAAACTGGGTTGTGGTGGGCTGAGAGGCAGTCGCTCCATGTAAAATACTGGTACTCAGCTGCATCCGGTTAGAGTAGAAGTCTAGACGGATCATGAAACACCTAAAAGAAACCCACCAGATAAACAAGAATATAAACCTGTTCAGCTGGAGATTCACAGATGACTCGCCCTGGAGTGTAAATGTGGTGCTGTCCCACAAAAAATGCGGAACTTGATATCTGTTCAGTGTGTCCTGTTGTTTCCACGCTACAGGAGTTGATGGACGCTACTGCAAATACAATACAATACAATACAATCCTTTATTTCAGGCTACTAAGGCCCATAAAAACAATACATAAATAATATAATGTCAATAACTACAAACTAATGCATATTCCATAAAATTAAACTGAACTAAAACTGTCTCTAAACACGTAATGAAGACGGCGGCGTCGTGTTCCGCTGCGTGGTGTCGCGTAACCGTCCTCGGAAACGTCGAAATACGACACCTTTCGGCCAAAAGTCCTCTCTTAAGCAGGTCTGTAGATGGTCGGTTGGAACTCGTACCACGAACGACTTAAAGTTGATGTTGTGGCGCGACTCCAACCTTTCGACCCTCAGAGTCCAGTTGGTCTTCACTTTCAAATGCTAAGCTCTTAGCCAAATTCTGGGCTAACTCTATTTAGATTGCTATTTTATTTTATTTTTTTCTTAATATCAATCCTCAGGTGAAATGTCAACTCACTTCATCTAACTAAAGTATGACCGTGGTTTTTTTACAGACGCAATACGTTTGGTTTCCTTTTTCGCTAAGACACTAATTTTCGACACTGTTATTCAATGAACGTAAGATGTAATGTAAGACATTATTCGATAGTTTGACCTTCGATTCGATTACTGTTAAACCATGAAGTTCTTAATTTGGCTATCGGTAATCTCAACCGATTGTAATTTCTATTGTAGTGTGTGTAAATTTTGGGAGAGGCCTGCGTTCAAAGACTGTGGAAGGTTATAGGTGTTTTTTTTTTATAGTCGCTTATTATATTCTATTAGAACCAGTCCATTGAACCATGTTCATAGCTTTTTGACTCCAGCAACAGCAAGTCTTATTCTCGAAAAGCTCAAAGTCTATACAAAGACAATTGCATCATGAAGTTTACTTTCATTTTATAATCCATTGCATCACATTTTTAAAGGAACAATCAAAGGGACCTAAATGAAACCTTTAACCTGTCGTTCATCATCAGCCTATCTTAAGTAAGCCCAGTGCTGTAGGTAAGTATTTAGGGCACTAAAGCAGCACGCCTTCTAACTTAATCTTCAGCTACTCCGATCAGGCTCATCGTTTTTTTTTTTTTTTTTTCATAATTTAATTTCATAATTTGTGACTGTTTGCACTGGGCCAACACTGCTCTCCTAGTATTTTTCAACTACTGTTACAATAAATGCGAATTCGTAATTTCTCTTACATTGCGAAAACTATAATGAAACAGGAAGAAAACTACACCACTAGAACTACCATTATTATTGAACATAGCTTTAAGCACTAAATTGTTAAATAATAGCTTGCTATGTAGATAATGTACTCTAATTATCCCTACAAAGCGTTGCAGCATTTATTATGCACCTACCTACTTGTAAAACCCACATTGGCTCCAAATGTTGGCTGGTCTACGCCTTACATTACTGCATTAGTAACAGATTCACATGAATTCTGGCATATAAGTGAAGCGTTGGAAATCTACAAAGGTTGGCATGCATCGGCCTGGGCCTCAAGTCTGCTATTTTTTATTAATTCGTCATTCCAACACAATCCCACTGTCATTTTGCTAAAAGTTCATAATCTGCTAAATCATAATGGTGGATCATTGGTCGGTCAGTGGTCTCGTAATAGAATCGTGGTACAATGACATTGTCGTATTGCCATTATTATAAAACTCGTTAGTAGAAATGATTTTCTAAAAACGACTACTAAATTTGAACATTTAATTATGCCAGATTTCATTTATATATATATTTACATATTATTTATTAGTGTTTTAAACAATCTGAAGTAGTAAGAAGTTCGTAAATAGCAAAAACATTGCATTTACATGTGTAACGCGGATAAATGTGAAAATAGACAACTCAATAATATTTTATCTGTTTAGCAGTCAAAGTCAAATGTGGCATTACTGCTTACTGACGTTAATCTGTTTTTATTTCCAGCGGCCGGTGTTTTGTGTGTTAATTATTTATTCAGTTTTCTCAACTTAATTTCTGCCGATACGCTAACGTTTCGACGCGGTCTGGCCATAAGGGGAATGAGTTCTTCAATTAACCCCCTTACTGAGTCCTTTCCAAGGCGAAACGTTTTTATAAATTCCGCTTCGGAAATAACAATAAAGGGGTTTGTATTCATTCTCGTCAAGCGACGGGCTCGACGACGTCTTTTGCATTCTGCCCATCTTCTTTCTTTAGCATCCACGGCGTTTGGCTACCTCGAGAATATTTGCTCGTAGTGAATACATTTCTCCGTTCAATATTCCACAAACACGATAGCTAGCAAACACTTTTTGACAACCGAGCTATTACAATACAAGCAATGACTGCACAATGACGGTCCAATGGTAGGTCACTGATCAAAGGAACTGTCAAAATTTGAGCAGATTACCGCATAAGTCAGTCATTCATTTGTCATTATGTACGAGATTACCATTCTAAGCCATTTCTTTCAATGGAGTGTCAGTGGTTGACCATTGGAAAGTCATAATGACGCCATTATATTAGTAGATTACTAAACTTGTCAAAATCAACAATTATGAAATCAATGATAGACCATTCTGACACTATTGTAATAGCAGACTTGAGGCCCTGGTTGGTTACCAACGATATAGTAGAACCTGCAAAATATTGTACAAGTTCTTAATAATGTCTTGCGAGATACATTTAAATGGTTACTGTATCCTGATCTGCGTTGTTTCTTATTATTCGGAAAATGAAAATAAAATCGCTTCCAATCTATTAAATTTTCGTATATTTATAGATGTAGGGAGCAAAATGGAGAAGGATAAACTCGTGACTTAGGAAAATTAGCATTTTGAAGAAATCAAAGTATCGTGTAACTTAATTGAAGAATGATTGACCTTTCAAGCATGTTATGCAAAATAATGAGCAATTATATCGTCATTTATTTGTTCAATCATCAAAATTAAATAAGGGCTAATAAAGTAGATAGCAGACTTTCTTTAGGTAGGTAATGTTGAATAATTTTGACTAGAAATTCGGTCACATTACACCACACACACACATTACATGAATACAAACGATAGTGTTAATGTTGACGCTAAAGCGCCACCATCAATAACTCCAAGTGCCAAACTCAACACTTGACTTTAAACCTTATTACAAACGTCTATGATTGAAATTAGAAAAAAAAAACATGAATTATGAAAGATCGTTATCTTTTTGACACTAGGCTATCGCAACTTAAAATTGTGTTGAGTTAGAGTCCAACTTTATGTTATAAATTAGATTTAGGTTTAATTTACTAGCTAAATAAAAGGTTTGTCCATCCATCATAATCATTATCTGAAAGTCTCTCACTAAACATTTAGGTACGGACTGATTTATAAAATGTAATTTTATTATCGTAGTTTAGAGTAGTAGGGCATTCAAATAATGGGTACAGTTTGTTTTATTTTTTTGTGTACAACTGATATCGTGAGACTGACATACACGAGTTGAACGAGTGTCTAATTTTTTGGTTATCTTCACCCACCAATCTTCATAGTTTTCACATGATCTGACCAAGGTTATGTGTGGACTTTAAGAGACGCTAAGACCTCTGAGTTGTTCAGTATAAAGCGGGAAGAAACGCCCGGGTGTTTCCATACGGTGGAGGTGTGCCCTGCCTGGGTGGAGCACCGCCGTGTTCTCGTGGAGGCGATTGGCGGCGGCGACCTCTTGTGTCCGGCCCTAGAGTTGCAAATGACTCGAGTCTTCCAGTCCTAATTTTAAAGACTCGACTCAATTATGCAAGACTCAGTGTGCTCAAAAGGCTCGGAGTCTACAGATAAGCACTCGAGTCTTAAACAGGACTCAAGTCTTAAAAATGACTCGAGTCTTAAAAAGGGCTCGAGTCTTAAAAAGGACTCGAGTCTTAACATGAACCCGAGTCGTAAAGAAAAACTCGGAGCATGAAGATGAAACTTGTACCTCATCATTCGGAAAAACTCGAAAGAAGGTAATAAATTCAAATTAGTGATTATGATGTAACTTTGCGTACAAAAAAGTCTGACGAGTTATTCGAGTCGTTTTTAAGACTTGTAGGCGACGCATCACACATTCATACTTACCTGTAATGTGTACCTACTTAAGCTAATAAACTTATAACTAATCCTAAAACTATAACTTAAAGCTAAATAACCTAAATGTGTCTTAATACTAAATACTTACCTTGTATGTTGCCCATGCCTATATCATGTATTTATGTGTGGAACTATTGATGTTATCAATAAATTGAAATGCCCGCGCGAGCGTCCCGTTCGCGCCTGTGCTCATTCGGTCCGCGATTCGCTCCTACATTCAATCATTCGCGGAAAGGGTTGGCGCGCCATCGCGCCCCCTCGCCCCGGCAGTCAGACGTTAGATTCCAACACGCGCACACGCACTGCGACACAACGCGAAGGACGCTCGCCCGCCGTTTGTTTACCGATGAAAATCGTTGTTTCCGTTCATCCCCCGGCCTCCCAACACACCAGCGACCTACCTACGAACTCTATACTTTACAATCTGGTCCTTCTAACCGGATCTAGGCCGGGGACGCGAAATCGCAAACGGGAGTGAAAAGACAAAATGGCTACCGAGCCCGTGAAAAGTGTAAAAAGTGCAGTGACTCTGGCATCGTCTGCCTCAATCTCATGTCGCCTGAAACGCCAGCAATTGGAGCTGGCCGCCGCTGAAGCCAAGGCAGCAATTGATAAGGAGCTCATCGATAAAAAGCTAAAATGCGAGTTAGCTCTGATTGAAGACGAACGCGTGTCTCGAACTCACTCGAGAACCTCTGAGCTTGTGACTATTGATGAATGGCTGGACCATACGTTAGAGCCGCCGGCGACACGCGCCGCGGCAGCAATGTTGGAGCCGCCGGCGACGCCCGCCGCGGCAGCAAAGATGGCAGCGCCGACGGAGGCCGCGCCGGCACCGAATGAAAAACATGGCCGCGCACCCGCCTCCGCCGTTCCCGCTGATAGTATTCTCCAGCTAGCCTACGCACTCAGGGACTCCATGGACGCCTCGTCTGCCAGAAGAGAGGATAGGTTACTGACACGCCTGTCCACGCCACGTGAGCTACCTACTTTTTCCGGCGACTGCATAGAATGGTTGCACTTTAAAAGTGCATTCGAAGAGTCGTCCCATATTTGCAACTACACCGATTCCGAAAACTTGTGGCGACTGCGCCGAGCATTGAAAGGTGAAGCCAGGGAGGCGGTCACCGACCTACTCATCGGCAATACGTCACCAGCCGTCGTGATGGAAGCCTTAGAATTGAGGTTTGGGCAAGCTGATATTATTATTCAACATCTCTTGTCACAGATAAGGAAATTACCTCATTTACCTACCAATTATCATCACGAATTAATTAACTTTGCAACTAAAGTTAATAACTGCATAGCTACGTTGGACTCACTAAACCAACGAGACTATCTACGAAGCCCCGAGATTGCCGCTACCATAATATCGAAATTACCTAGCGTGCTACTCAGCCGGTGGACGGACTACGCCCACGATAAAGTCGTACATAACAACATACCTAAACTTGAACTACTTGGATTGTTCCTGAAAAGAGAAGCAAAGATGTTGTCTGTTGTTGGTGTACCACAGACACGGGATTACAGAAAACCCGACCCCGGGCCCCCCAGCCGTAAATACGACGAGAGACAGCGCCACTCCACGAGCCGACCAGTGTTTGCAACAACAGCCACGCCCGAGAGTAGAAGTAATAATAATAATACTTCGTGCCCGCTTTGTAAGAAACCTCACATTCTTACTGAGTGCCGTACCTTCAAACGCAAACTGAAGAGGGACAGATGGAGATTTGTAAGATCAGAAAATCTATGCTACTGCTGCCTGTTATCACGACACGGCCGTGACACGTGCCCGGCGCCCGTATGTGACATCGATAGCTGTGGGATGGCACACCATCCGCTTCTGCACTACAAAGCCAGCAACCCAAGGAGTGCGGTACCTGCGCCTACGTCACCATCACGCGACGAGACCGTGGCGCACGTCGCGACTACGGCCGCGACGACGCGCCCTCCCGCGCCCGCCGTTTCGGGCTCCGCTGCCGCGCTTGGCGCGCGCGCCCCGTCAGCCCCGACTTCAGCGGTTAGTGAAGTGATGCTAAAGGTAATAAAAGTGAATCTAAGTGGCCCCAAGGGCACCGTTAGTGCGTACGCGTTACTGGACGATGGCGCTTCTATTTCTATGATTGATAAGACTCTAGTTAACGAGCTAGGTTTAGAAACGTTACAATGTAGTCCGATTAAGTTCATAGATGCATTCGGCATCGAAATATTTCAGTCAGAAGTACCTAAAGTTTCTGTTAACATTTCTGGTTGTATGCAAAATGCTGAAAATTACAATGTAACCTTACGTCAAGTCGATAATTTGAATTTACCTAAACAAAATTTATCTTGCGTCAAACAATTGCAGTGTAATCATTTGTTAGGTATCAAAGATTATGTCTGTAGCGAATGTGTGGTGCCTCGTTTACTGATAGGGGAAGATAATTACTTTCTTTTAGCCCCCCTACAGATTCTGCATGGTAACAAGCAGGAACCGTATGCAACGAGATGCAGGTTAGGATGGTGCATTCATGGCTGCTATGATGGTCTCACTCACTCTCCCGTGAACGCGCACGCCTTCCATATCGCTCACTCGATGCATCCACAAGCGCAGCCGGAGCCGGAAGCTAGCTGTGACGTAAGTAAATTAAACGAATTGGTAAAAATGTCGTTCGAGCTTGACTCCATTGGAATTTCGACCGTACGTCGTGAGAATACGGCACATTTGAGAGCGGTAAAGATTTTGGACGAAACATCGCGAAACATCGGTGGTCAATGGGAAGTTGGTTTACCGTTTACTAAAGACCATCTTTCTCTCCCGGACACTTTTGATTATGCACATTCTAGATTAAAGGGTTTATTAAAGAAATTTCAGGCTGATGGTAAGTATGCTGAAAAATATTGTCAGGAAATGAAGCGGCTCTTCGACAACGCCTACGCGCGAGAACTAGAGGACAATGAACTTTCGCCGAGTCATACATGGTACCTGTCGCACTTTGGAGTCCAGAACCCGAACAAACCCGAAAAATTAAGGTTAGTGTTTGATTGTGCGGGAAAAGTTAAAGGTGTCTGTCTAAATGATTTTTTACTTACCGGCCCCGATTTGTATAATTCTTTACTAGGAATTATGTTACGTTTTCGTGAGCATAAAATTGCATTAATTGCCGACATTAAAGATTTCTTTGTTCAAATTAAAATTCGCCATGAAGATAAACATGTTTTTCGCTTTCTTTGGCAAGAGAGCCCGGATATGCCTTTGAAAAAATGTGTAATGGAAAGTTTACTTTTTGGCGCCACTTGTTCTCCTTTTGTCGCACAATACATTAAAAATAAAAATGCTCTTAAATACCAGGATATGTACCCCGAAGCCGTCGATGTTATCATCAAAGACCATTATATGGACGATTGTCTTCACTCATGTGAGGACGAAAGTCAGGCTATCCGATTAGTGCGCGAAGTAACCGACATACACAAATCAGGCGGATTTGAAATTACGCGCTGGTCGAGCAACAGCCGCTCGGTTCTCGACGCAATCCCGCCCGCCGCTCTAGCGCCTGCCGCCATTGAGCTCACACAAGGAGCTACGAATACGCATGAGCGCACGCTCGGTTTGATTTGGTATCCGAGCGATGACTGTTTTGGTTTTAAAATTGCGTTAGATAGAATACCTCCTACTATTTTAGATGGTTCCGAATCACCTACTAAAGCACAAATGTTAAGTATTTTAATGTCAGTGTATGATATTCACGGTTTCCTTTCTCCGTTTACAATAAAAGGTAAAATTATTTTCCAAAACGTTCATCGCAGCGGAGTCGATTGGAATTACCGCATCCATTCTGAGGAACATACTCTTTGGATAAGTTGGCTCGCCGACCTACGTCAGCTGTGTTCGCTTCGTATTCCACGGCACTATGGCAGCGCACACGAGTGGATTGATTGTTATACTGGCGAGCAGTGGTCATCGAACATTTCGGATTCGAACCAAAATGATATTGTTGACGTACAAATGCATGTTTTTTGCGACGCTTCATCAAAAGCGTATGCAGCGGTAGTATATTTTCGTTTTACACGTGCAGATGGCCGTGTACTAGTGTGTTTTGTAAGTAGTAAATGCAGGGTAAGCCCGTTACGACCCGTGTCTATTCCAAGGTTGGAGCTGCAGGGCGCGCTACTGGGAGCGCGGCTCGCCGCCGCGACGCAGCGCGAGCACAAAGATGTTCAGCCTGGGAAGAGGTATTACTGGACGGATTCCAGCACGGTCCTACAATGGATCCGCAGCGACCCACGTAATTATAAGCCTTATGTGGCTCACCGACTGGGTGAGATTGATGAGTTGACGAAGTCGTGTGAATGGCGACACGTCCCAACGGTACACAACGCGGCGGATATCGCCACGCGTGATGACGCGCCCCCGCTGGCGTACTCCAGTACCTGGTTCCAGGGTCCTACGTTTTTGAGGCTGCCAGAAGATCAGTGGCCTAAGGACCGTAAGTTTACCAAATTGCAGGAGGACGCCGAGTGTGAAGTACGGGCGGTAAATGTAGTTGTTGCAGACAGCGGTTCGTCACCGGTTTTGCCTGAGGAAGGTAACATTTCTAATTGGATTACTCTTGTCCGTGCCACCGCTAGAGTTTTGTTGTTCATTAGAAAATGTCAGCGTAAGACCTGCGAGCTTGACATTGTTCTAATGAAGGAGGCAGAGGACCTACTGATTCGAAAATCACAATTAGACAGTTTTAATAAGGAAATGGCATGTTTGAAGCAGAACAAACAGCTGCCACCTAGCAGCCGCTTGCGTCAACTTACGCCGTACTTAGATGACGCAGGTATTTTACGTGTTCATGGTCGTATCGACTCCGTTGCAGGAGTCCCTGATGACGTACGGCGACCAGCTATTTTAGACGGACACCACAGGATTACCCGTTTGTTGGTGGAATACGCACACCGGCAAGCACTACATGGCGCGAACGAGCTGGTTGTGAATAATTTACGGCAGCGCTATTGGGTGCTGCGACTGCGGCCGACCGTCCGCAGCGTTGCGGCCCGTTGCTTGTTCTGCCGCCACAGACGCGCCGCGCCGCAGCCGCAGCGCATGGCGGACCTGCCGCCGGACCGGCTGCAACACAATAGACGTCCCTTTACGTACACAGGCGTTGACTTTTTTGGACCGCTGGAGGTAACCATCGGTCGCAGCAGACCTAAAAGGTATTGTATGCTCTTCACGTGTTTGACCATACGCGCGATACACATTGAGGTGACCGAGGACCTCACCACAGACTCCACCATTATGGCGCTTAGGCGAATGGCCGCTCGTCGTGGTATGCCCCAGGTAATAATATCGGACAATGGTACTAACCTGCGTGGCGCCGACACGGAGCTGAAGCGTAGCATGGCTGACCTACACCAGGAGGCAGTGCGCGAGGCTGGAGCCATACGTGGAGTAGAGTGGAAATTTATCCCCCCTGGCGCACCCGAGATGGGTGGTGCTTGGGAGCGCATGATCCGCACCGTCAAGTCGTCCCTAAAGGTAATCTTGAAGGAGCGTGCTCCGCATCCTGACACGTTGTTGACATTGATGGCTGAGGTTGAAGCACTGGTTAACAGTCGCCCCATAACGCACGTTTCTGACGACCCGTCCTACCCAGAGGCGCTCACGCCCAATCATTTTTTGATCGGCTCATCATCCGCTAGCCCACAGTTTGGTAAATATGATAATTCTGACTTATTACTTAGGAAGCGCTGGCGGGTGGCACAGCGACTGGCCGACATGTTTTGGTCACGTTGGGTAAAAGAATACCTACCTACTTTGATACCTCGTCAGAAATGGACGTCAGAGTCCGAGGGTTTACAGGTTGGCGATTACGTGGTGCTCGTCGAACCCAACTTGGAGCGCAGCTGCTGGCGACACGGAGTGGTGAGTGAGACCCATGCAGGGAGAGATGGCCGCGTCCGCGTTGTAGATGTGCGCACTCGCACTGGCTTGTTGCGTAGGCCTGTAACTCGCGTCGCTCTACTTACACCTAGGGTTAGTGATAGCGCTAACTAGTTAGCACTAAGGAGGCAGATTGTAGGCGACGCATCACACATTCATACTTACCTGTAATGTGTACCTACTTAAGCTAATAAACTTATAACTAATCCTAAAACTATAACTTAAAGCTAAATAACCTAAATGTGTCTTAATACTAAATACTTACCTTGTATGTTGCCCATGCCTATATCATGTATTTATGTGTGGAACTATTGATGTTATCAATAAATTGAAATGCCCGCGCGAGCGTCCCGTTCGCGCCTGTGCTCATTCGGTCCGCGATTCGCTCCTACATTCAATCATTCGCGGAAAGGGTTGGCGCGCCATCGCGCCCCCTCGCCCCGGCAGTCAGACGTTAGATTCCAACACGCGCACACGCACTGCGACACAACGCGAAGGACGCTCGCCCGCCGTTTGTTTACCGATGAAAATCGTTGTTTCCGTTCATCCCCCGGCCTCCCAACACACCAGCGACCTACCTACGAACTCTATACTTTACAAGACTCGAGTCCTTTTTAAAACTCGAATCCCTTTTTAGACTCGAGAATGACTCGGGCTCGGCTTGACTCTAGACTCCGAGCCTTTTGAGCACACTTAGTCAGGTCTTGCATAATTGAGTCGAGTCTTTAAAATTACGACTCGAGGACTCAAGTCCTTTACAACACTATCCGGCCCTGGTGCGAGCCATGGTACGGAGCGAGAGGGCATGGTAAGCCGTTACCTCCTTCTGCGAAGCAGTAATGCTCGCGAAGGAGGAGGCGGGGCGCGTGATGGAGTGGCAGTCTCTGTCCCCTCACATACCTAGCCGCCGCTGGACCACGCCACCGCGCCACCGTAGGCGCGAGCTTGCGGGCGGCGAGCAATGGGTAGCCCGCCGCCCGGTAAGGACCAGGCTCGGGTGACGGCGCGTAGTGTTCCACGCGCGCCTCAAAGAGATGTCAGCAATACTGAAGGGGTCTGCTAGGACCGATGCCTGCCAGGGTCACGAGATTGTTCAAACGAGATAGCGTGGCCCTGGCATATGGGTAACTGAAGGAACACGGGTGGGCTTTAGTCAGTACAAGTTTGATACGCCCTCCCGCTCCGCCCAGAGCGGGAGAAGTAATTTGATGATTTCGGATCCAAAAAAAAGACCTCTGAGTTTGTCCCGATGTTCTTCTCAGAGTAGTCAGATAGGAAACGCTAACGACGTGTAAAGGTGCTTATAGAAATAAAATCATTTCTCATTTATTCGTGGTATAAAATTGACATCTGACAGCTTTTATATGGAAAAAACAATCAAGATTTACATAGGTACAAAAGTTTGGTCGAATTCGTCCAAAACGTTTTCAAGGACTAGCCTAAACAATTGATAAAGATAGTTTTGTTTTTCAAAATCGGAAAATAATTTGTAAGAAGAATACCAAGTAATGTTAGGGGTGCTCCTTAGGATAAATATATCAGGACCAATAAAATATTAGGACTTTCGTCCCTACTAATTACTCACAACGAAAAATCTCATAAAACCTCTCAAATAATATCATCAAAACTCAAGCATTAGAAAATATAGATTAAAAGGCTGCAAAAAAAGGGAACGTAGGGCGTGTCTGCCATACATTGTGGTTCGACAGGGGTTCCCACTTACCATCCAATGTTTTATTGATGCGCCACCCTAGCCTGCCATTAAATTTTCATTGCTTTATTACCCAAAAACCGCGTTTTGTATGAGAACAGTAATTGCTGCATACATGATGTTTAAGCCATTGAAAAACAGAAACCTTCGCCGCGTGATTTCCAGCCGACGTTTTGAGTCGTGAAATTAAAATGCGGTTTTTGTTATTTTTGTGTGCAAGTCGTGGCCGTATGGGTGAAATGAATTCAGTGAGAATTTTGTTGGAAAAAGCTCCTCATGTTAGCTGGCCGTAACTTTGATAAATTCGGCTCAGACTGAAGACGTAGGTCTTCAGTCTAAGCTAATTAAGTAACACACTATTAATGACAATCTAAATCATTTTCAAGGATAAAACTGATCCATTGCTTCATATATTCGACAAATTCGTCTGTTCAACAAATGAATAACTCAGTGAATGTTGTTGAACTATCAAAATGGAAGCTATTCCTATCGTTCTTGTGTTACGCATTTATTCCGTAACGACCGTAAAGTCGCGAATGTATAAAATATTATCCGACCAACCTGCTCAACTATCCATTTATCTAGATAAATGTAATTAGATCTGTGGCTATATGTATATTCCTCTTGCCGACAAAACAATTACTATCTACAAAAGCGTTTTCCCATCTGAATCGTCGAAAGAGTATTGAAAACGAATCAATGCACACAATCTGTTTCGAGTATACAATTGAGGTCGCACCCACGCATTAGATTCAAACGCATGTAGGTACTCGCTAACCACCGCAAATATTTTAAACAACCCATTGAGAGACCAGCTTGCAGTTGCAACAAACATACCTACCGAATGAATTCTGAGAACGATTATGCAACAAATCGAGTGTGTACTGATATATCGATGTTTAGACTCGCAGGCGACAGTAACAAACGAAACCGACTAGTGCCCACCCATTGCGAGTCGATTATTCATATTTATCGGTACCGGGCTAACGAGCGTCCATCGAATTGTGTTCGATGTGATATGAATAAAACATACCGATTGTTCATAATTCGCCAACTCGAATACGCAAGCTCATGTAATTACAGGATCATTTTACTAACGAAAACAATCGTATTGTGATAAATTGAATTGTATAAAACCAATTTGTATGAGGATACTCAATGAAAAATTTCTGTTTAAATGAATTCATTTCATTGATATTTACTGAGACGTAAAAAACTAATACATTTCAAGAGGCAATGACAAAAAGGGGTTATATAAAACTAACAGTCTAGATATAATAAAGTTCAAATCAAAAGTATATACATACCCGTTGGTAGTAAATTCAATTTTACCTTCGCCACTTAGAATCTAATAAGGTGCGATAATAATTTACACAAATTAAAACGCAAATACAAAAAAAAAAACTATCATTGCTAAAATCCTTATAGAGATTTCACGACCATAGATGCAAGAAAATTATCAAGAATTATCAACCCACTAGGCGACAATCTCGTTGGATATAACTTGTAAGCCATGTTTTACATTAAATACAATTAAAGTATGGAGCAGTCGAGAATAATCGCTCATTCTACCTATATGGTGACTTAATATTACAGTCAAAGGTTAAACTGAGTTTAAGGTCCCGAACTGGTTTTGCAACTGTGATGTAGTGATGCATAACAGCCATTATGTTGCTCATTGAGGGTGAAATTTTTAAAGCGCTGCAAGTATAAAAGCTTAAAGCTGTTGACGAAATTGTCACTCATTAACCAAAGTTTAAGGAAAATAAACGGAAAGATGATGCAAAAGGTGAGTCAAAACTAGCTTATATTGTTCGTGTATATAAACAGCAGAATTCATGTTTCACTTCGTTTATAAATATAGTTATATATTTTTTTTCTAAATATTTTTAAACCTGAAGGGGGTTTTGTCCATTGCTTTTATTATTATAAACTGATATTTCTTTATCTTTTCAGGTACTTTTAATGCTGTGGTCCGCCACTATAATAAGCGCAGGAGTCATAGGAAGTGATTATGCTCCTGCATCCTCAGTTTCCTACTCTTCAACCCCAGTCCTTGAAAAAACGTTTAATACACCGGCAGGATATACCAAAATTATTCAGTCAGCGCCAGTATACCAAAGTGTACTGACAACCAAAGAAAGAAATTACGAAAGCCCAGATGGAACTCAACACACAGATTATACCAAATCTTTGAACACAGCCTACTCTAGCCTGAAAAAGTACGAATCAAAATCAACCAAGGATGGTGATGTAATACCTAATACAATACCAGGATATTACTCTACTGCAGCTCATTCTCCTATTGTCTATCACCAAGAAGCAGCGTATACTGTACCTTCTCCATTAGTCCACACAATCCATACTCCAGCTTTGACTAAATCTGTATCAGTTCCTGTTGCTTATACCACACATAATGTTCCTATAACTAAAACAATATTGTCTCCTTCTTTTACTTCATACTCTACTCCAGCTTTCGACCAAACGAAGTATGTAGCTTCAGGTTTATCTGCCTATTCTTCTCATACACCAGTCCATACTCCAGCATTGACAAAGTCTGTATCAGTTCCTGTTGCTTATACCACACATGTTCCTTTAACTAAAACAATAGTGTCTCCTTCTTTCTCATCAATCTCCACTCCAGTTTTTGATCACACCAAATATACATCGGGTTTATCTTCCTATTCTTCTCATACTCCTGTTATTGAGTCTCAACCAATTAAAACCACTATAACTTACTCTCAAGCTCCTTTAGTTTCCCATATGTCGTTCTCTGGATTAGGAGCTAGTTATGCATGGTAAATTATTGAGATTTTTTCCTTAACATGGTATGCGCGACTGACTGCTTGATTAAGTTTAAGTTATGTTTTAAAATGTTACGTTTATAACTTATATAAGTTGAAATTATATCGTGTAAAATAAATTACGTCTGCATTATACCTGTGACTCTTTTATTCCTCAAATTTGGTAGACAATAAGTTAGTAAATGTGTTAATTAAGTATACCTTGACTCTAAATTATCAGTATGTTTTAATGATATCCTATTTGGAAAATAAACATTTGCTCTAGTAGGCGGAATGAGCAACATTTCGCACAACCATTTTCTACATTCTACACGATAATTAAGTACTAGGCAATGTGTTAACTTTGAAATACACTGTTTAGATCTAAGTTCTAGACAGAATCAACATTCTAGCCAATTACTTACTTGCTGTACTATAACAAACACAACTTTTATTTACAAATAGAAGTTTATAAGTCTTTAGTTTGGTTAGTTTTAAGGACACCTCTTATTATGTTATTGACGTAAGAAATTGAAAGTAATAATGGCTAAGTTCGTTTTGTTATCACTAAAGTTTTTGAATCAGAAAGTTAAGCAATATTTCGTCTGTTTGTAGAATCAACAACAGAATAAAAATAAATAGTAATATTTATAGAAATTTAGATAATAAGGATCAAAGTAACGTTTTCACAAAATCATGAATGTATTTAATCCCATTGAATGTTTATTTCATGCAAAAGTAATTCAATGGGAATCAATGAACTCAGAGGGTACTACTGGGGTGTACAGATAATTAAAATAAGTATTATTGTGCAAAGCCATATTTGTAACGTTCTTTGGAGTAACCGACAAATATGCATATCTCTTAATTAGAGGTGGTCAGTTGTGAATAAAACTCATTTAGAAAGGTCAGTGTATAATTAATAGAAAGGATATTAATAGAAAAGAGAATCAATATTAAAATTAGGCCAATCAGGAGTGCCCGTCGTCTATACACTTTAAAAGGACGGCACTAACTGCGAGCATTCGCTTCGTGACTTTGTTTTGAAAACATTCGTAGAGCGAGCTTTTGATACGCAACGAACAATGAAATAATGTCGTCACAGTTTAGTAGGCGTGACAACCGTTGGGGCAGACGTGTTCTTGAGTGGAAACAAATGCGAATTGCGAATTAGCAAACGCAAGGTAGGACGCCCTTAGGCTAGGTGAAGCGACGATCTTCAAAGGGTGGCTGGTAGCAGCTGGACGAACGTTACTGATAATTGAACTAAGCGGCATATATTGGAGAGGCCTATATCCTGCAGTAGACTGCTAAAAGCTGATGATGATGATGTCCTCTCAATAGCAGTGTAGTGAGTATTCAAGTTGCTTTCGTGAATTCAAACACGAAAAGCAAATTCTCTAGAAGCTACTCGCTAACGAATGATCGTTTCACTAGTGAACGTTCGTTGTGTAACAACGAATTATTGCAAAACAAATTCGCAACGTGAATGCTCGGGATGAGTAAACAAAATGAATAGGTACAATTGTTCTTATTTCCAGTAAAAAGACGAATCTCAATTATCAAAATTTCCATAAAACATGCCTTATAACGAAAAAAGTTAACTATATCTATATTTAGCTGACAAAATACCACACGTAAAAATGTTCCAATATTTCAGGTGGAACGAAAATAGAATTCATTCATGCCGTAATCCATTTTAGGCAAATCCCGACATCTACGTCCTACGTGTATTGCGGGAAAATATCCATCCACATTTTAGATTTTTATTCGGATGACACAGATTGTATCAACAGGGTCCGTGACGTAATGAATATGAGAGTATGAAGAGAGCAAAAAGAAGTGGAGAAGGAAGAATAAGTTCCTAAGAAAACCCCACCTGTATGTGAAATTGTGAGGAGGAAGTGAAGGGAGTTAGTAATTCGTTCGATGGAAAATTTCAAAGAATGTTTTGGCAAGGTTTTTATTTAGTCCACTCAACAAGGCACGTGTATTCTAGAATCAACAAAACGGTATCGATAAACGGCTAAAACAGAGCTTTCTAGTAGCGTGGGCGAGCAAATGGTAAACAGTTCTGTTTACCTTTTACCCGCACGTGTAATGAATTAAAACCTTCTTCTAGTAATCTCTTAGATTAGCAATAAAAGGCTCACCTCTTTTCAGTTGTTGGCTGCTTAAATAAAGCTTTGCAAAATGATGGAAATCAGTTACATTTTTCGCACCTAAATAATTTGCTTCCAAAATAAGGAATAGTAATGTTGAAAAATTTTAAGTACCTAATCATCCATTTACATCTAGGAGCTCTACCTTATTTTAATTAAAGTACAATCGTTATGGTCCAGCGTTTCAGTCCCGCCATACGAGTGACTTCGAACCCAGGCAGGCACTTTAATTTGAATATTTAATTTCATCACCGATGCTCTCAAAACGGTGAAGGGAAACATGATGAGCAAATCGGCATAACTTGCTAGAACCAAAAGTCCGAAGATATGTGACATCGACCTACCTTATAGCCTGTGTCCCAGCTGTGGGAACAATATCATCATCATCATCATTTTAGCTGGATGACGTCCACTGCTGGACATAGGTCTCTCCCAATTTGGGAGGGTTTGCCATAATCGCCACGCTTGGCTATCACAATATGGTGGTAAAATGCATAGAGAACGCTGCTGCCCTTTCCTAATAAGTTATGAATGAATGAATGAATGAATATAATTTATTTCAACCCACATGGGGATCATAATTTTTACAATTTGATTACATTAAATATATTTAAAAATAATTAATTAACTAATATAATCAAAATTAAAATCATCACCATCATCATCATTAGTCGCCTCTTACGACAGAAGTATGAGATGGTGCTATTCTTAACGTCCGACAACACACGGAACATAATAAGCTGATTGTAATGATGGCAAAAACAATAACAACCGACTTCCTAAAAAAAAAACACTACAAAATGAAAAATAACTTTAATTTCGGAAGTCGGTGTCTTAGGATCTGTATTTAAGGTTTTTTTTGCCACCGACTTCCGAATTAAAGTTATTTTTCATTTTGTAGTGTTTTTTTTAGAAAGTCGGTTGGAATTTTTTGTAAAAAGTTTTTATTTTTAACTTTTTAATTATGGTAGATACCCGTACTAATTTAATCGCATTATTCGTTCATTTGTCGCACAAATACTTAACCTGTAATTCCCTGAGATACCACATTTGGTACAGACATAATGTTTTTTTAATTGTGTCTGTAATTACGGTAATTGACTGGATAATGCAAATTTAAGACTTATGTGGTTTTCACATGGATCCCATTGTACGAATAGAACCAACTTAAAATGGGACCGTTCGGGAAGCACCAGCTTTCAAATAAAAAAGAATCATCAAAATCGGGTCACCCAGTCAAAAGTTATGAGGTAACAAAAAAAAAATACAGTCGAATTGATAACCTCCTCCTTTTTTTTGAAGTCGGTTAAAAATCCAGCAAATTATTTAAAAAGTATAACAGGCATAAGCTCTAAATAAAACCGCCTATTTGCGTACAGTATCCTGTTAGATTACGAAACACGTGCGTTACAATCTTACATCAGATTACCACACGAGAGGTGGGTCCAATCGACGGCTGGGCACAATAGGTGAGTGGTCACAGTACCGGACTTGATAAAGATGTATTGTGGCTTGCATTTACGTTACACACTCGACTAGCAGCCCGCACGATTGACCTGTCCATGTGCGTTGCAAAACGCAGGCTAAGCACGGCACACATGGATGTTAGGGCGATGAATTGATCTGGTAAATGGTCTAGTTTTTATGAAGCAAGAACGAATTTTTACTATAGAAATTGACTGGATCTTTCTTCGTCAGGTAATGTTTGATGATAATCTCTGTCTCTACTTATGCAAAACCAAGTCACCTCAAACAATGACGTGTGTTCTTTTGTCAAATAGTGATAGATGGATCCTTAATTAAACGAGGTCCAATTAAATTAGCTAGCAAAACTCCGCCGATGTGCTGGGTATCGACATCTATACACACCAAATAAGTTTTATTTTTTGTATTTTTTGTATAAGTTTTATTTTTTGTGTTTTTTTGCTTACGTTATGCAACGTAAGCATACTTGCTTACGTTTGTGCTTACTTTCACCTAGCTTCTGACGTTTCATATGTAAGTGCCCATAGAGGTTTATGTGAAATAAAAATATTTTGATATTATAAGTAGAAGTATTTTTTTTTGTTTTTGTTTTATTGTTTTAAGATATCGATACCTGTTACGTCTGTGAAGCTTAAAAATATGAGTTTTTAAACTGACTACACTGCAGTTGATAACCTCAAAAAAAAAACTGTTTCTTTTTGTTTTAAAATGGTTAGACGACAGCCGGTACGTCTGTGTAGTTTCAATAGCTAATTCAGTTTAAGTCTATGAACACATATCACATTCATAATAATATCCATATTATTTGCGATTTTAAGTGAGCATGAATATTCAGTCATGACTATCCAGTACTCAGAGGACTTGAATTTTTTACTTCCAGTTCAACTCCTTTTTAGTAATCTCAAGAATAACCACGAAAAAACAGTATTTTCGGAAGGGACATATCAATTTGTATTTTGGTCCATTGTTCCGCGCTATTCACTTTTTACAATCTAATGACGTCAGAAATCTGACAATGCTTTCAACAGCCTACAAATGTTCAAGTAAGGTACTTAAATTGGGAAACCAAAAACCAGATGTTTGAACGTGTATAAACTTGTGGGCGGGAGATAGTCTCCGTGCAACTGTAATGTTATGTGACGACTAAATTATCTCGGTCATGAATCTTGATACTTGACCTTGTGAAATGAACACGATGTTAGTTTTGTTGACATTTATGTATAACAATGGTTTTGAACTCATGGCACGCTTTTTGGTTAAAATGTGTGGAAATTAATTTGTCACAGAATTTTAAGATATTTAATTCACTCTGAGCTCGCAGATTCAATGACATAGAACATCTGGTGGGCCGTTCCGATTAAGTCCCCGAAATCGAGATATCATATTGCATCTCAGCAAAAAATCATTGCATAAATTTTCTTTCCAGGCGTAGTTTATTTTTCAGGCTTCGCTTTACTTTGAGTAAATCGTTTCATCACCACTACATTCAACAGGATAAAGCAAAACGGCATGTCCTAGAAACCAAAAAAATTTAAGACAAGTGTCATCTACCAACCTGTACTGGGCCCGTGTGGTACATTTAGAGGCCTGTGTCCCAGCAGTGGAACATTATAGACTAATAACATCACCCCATTTCTTCCCGTGGGTGTCGTAAGAGGCGACTAAAGGACTTACTAGAGAATGGACAGCAGCGTTCTCTGTGCATTTTACCACCATACTGCGATCGCCAACCCGCCTGCCAAGCGTGGCGATTATGGCAAGCCCCCCTGGTTTGGGGAGGCCTATGTCCAGTAGTGGGCGTCTTTCGGCTGAAATGATGATGATGATGATGATGCTTATGCCTTAATAAATATTTTTTTAACTAATTGTGGTCTTTTTAATCAAAATACCTAAATATTTATTTTTATAAATGACATTTAATAAACACATCAATGTTGATCAGTGTGGTGTCACAAAATATTAATTGTTAATTAAGAAATATTAGACGGTTGCAGATCCAAACTAAGGGAACCGGAACAACGTGAACAAATTAATTTGAATAAATGAATTTTAATGAACTTAAAGATCAATGGCGACAAAATATTTGATTAATTACGTGCTTGAATAAGTTTTACGGATGCTTGGTCAATCTTAATTGTTTCTAAAGATCAGAGATGATGTTGGTAACAACAAAGCTACAAACGTATTACTCTTGCCTTCTTTCCATGGACGTAGGCAGCAACTACAAAAAACCACCTGCTACAACCCTTACAGACTCTTTTTGCCTCATTTACGTTCATAGACACACTTGACCGTTCTGAAAAACACCACAAATCAGGTCACTATAGCGTGGCCTCCTAGGGAGTCCACTCACATCTACCTTGTAAATACAATTTGTTAGTCGCTCTTCATTCATCCTCTGAACAAAACTAAACTTTAAGAATACTCCTTTCAATTTTGGTCACTCAATTTTCTTTTAAACCTCACTGTAGCCTTATCACATTATTCCTTCATTATTCATGATTCGCAAGGGACCCATTTCCGTATATATTCTACTTTCATGCTTCTTTTGCTACATCACATTAACTTCCACACATAAGCGAGGCACCAGCACACCATTGTGAACATCCACTCGAGCCATTTTGGATATCAACTGATTCAAAATCAAAAGTCATTTATTAAAACTAGGCTGAAAGTCAACACTTTTTGAACGTCAAAGTTCCATAAGGCAGTCCCCCAAAACGCCGCCCTTCACCACTTCCTAGTGCTTTAGCTTTTTTTTAGATTGGTCATCAAACCTGAATGGAGTGTTAACGATTATTCTGTATTTTTATTTATGATCCCGTCTGAGTCTAGTAGCTAATCAAAGTTGACCAGTAATGAATTCGATAGACCTGAAAATTAGCACATCGTCGCCGTGTGAACAGAATACTGATAAAATACAATATTTTACAACATCATGAAATATTTTTTGTTTTTAGATTATTTTTACCGGTCAATAGAATACCGATGACTCATTTAACACAACCAACACTAACAATAATGCTAGACTAGAAATAGGCCTCCCCCAATTTGGGGAGCTATGCCATAATCACCACGCTTGGCAGTATTATTGTACATATACAACATTAATTTTTGTTTATGCGAAACCCGAAACACGGGTCTAGTATTTTTATGTAAAGAATCTATGAAAAAAAATTCAAAACTGTATCATTAATAATCACAAAGTTATAAGCTTGATAAGTTACCTGGTTGTCCACGCAAAAACATATGCAGATCACCACAAACAGCTAGGGTACGTACCATCTCCGTGTAATGGACGTTTGAATACGAGAAAGACATGACAATTTTAAAATCGAAACAAAACACTAAGGCCCGCGACTTGGAAGCGTAATTAAATATTTTTGGTACAAAATATAACATGGTGTAAAAATTATTGGAATCGATTCAGTTACTGATTCTGAACAAACTATATTCAGGTTTCGCATATACTAAAAATAATCTTGTATGTATAGTGACATTATTCTTGTCAGTAAAGATGTATCTGAGATCCAGAGCAAAATAGAGAAGTGGCAACACAAACTGGAGAATGTTAGCTTCAAAATGAGCAGAACCAAAACCGAATATATGTTCTGCGATTTCGGCGGTCTCTCCAGTTCTGGAGCCGTAGCGCTTGATGGTGCGCTTCTCGTTGTCTGCTCCTACTTTCGGTATCGCGGTTCACTTGGAACTTGTCCTACTGCAGGTAAATAGCCATTCTTATGCGAAAAAAACATACGTATTGATCACCACACTTACGCGAGGCAGATTAGTAATTTCAGACACATTTATTGTAGGTCCAGGTTTCCTCACCATTTTATCCTTCACCGATATCATTGATGTCCAATGGCAGTCCCTTTACAACTGGGCGAATCATGACACAATCACTCTACCTAGCCTTTCCAAACTACATCGGAGTTGACTTCCAGTCTAACCGTATGCAACTCACCAGTATTTTACATGAAACGACTGCCTATCTGACCTCCACAACCCAGTTACTGGGTAATACGACACCCCTTGGTAAGACTGGTTGTCAGACTTTCAGGCTTCTGACGACCCGTAACAATTGTCAAATATCTAAGAACGACAGCCCAACGACTCATTGTATTTTCCGAAGCACGGAGGGCTTTTTGTATGTAAAGATGCCACCTATCCACAGACCGATCACGACATAATAATATACACTAATTAAAAAATAAACGTTTTAAATAAGTTTATTCCTAGGTGATCTAGATACATGTAAGCCAGCCATTTGAAATACCAGTATACCCTTAGACAAAAGCACTCATAGGCTTGCATAACCTGATACTAAAGTTTCATATGAAACCGTATGCACGCCACAAAGTAAGCTAAGCTGTCGTTAAACATTATCTACATCATGAATACTTATCTAGATTAAAAAGAGAAATAAGGATGTCGTGAAATAAAAAAGGATTTTTCAAGGTCGTTGAAAGACATTTTAGAGTTCACAGTAAAAAATAAACTTGCAAAGAAATTCTGGGTTATTTATTCAAGAAATGTTAAGGTTTTAATTCACAAAAGCTCAATGGCTCAAAAGAAAAGACGACTCGTCAATAAGACCACATAGATTGACTTTCTGTTGGCTACTGGCCTTTACGCACAACAGGGTAGTTTTGTCATTTTCCATGAAAGACATTATGATGACGTTTTATTTTAAGTAGGTATAATTTAAATTGTTATTTTCAGAGGATTTTTTAGCTTACAACACACAACATTATCAGCCTGTACCAATCTCTAGTTGTGGAATATTATATTATATTATGTTATATTCTATTATATTATATTATATTATATTATATTATATTATATTATATTATATTATATTATATTATATTATATTATATTATATTATATTATATTATATTATATTATATTATATTATATTATATTATATTATATTATATTATATATTGTATTAATCGGCTGGGACACAGGCCTCCTCTCGGTGAGATGGAGTGAGCCAAAATCTACCACGCGGGCCCCTCCAGTGTGGGTTGGTAGATGTCTCATGTCTAACTTTTGGTTCTAGGACATGCCGGTTTCCTCAAAATGTTTTCCTTCACCGTTTTTGAGAGTTATCATCATTTCAGCCGAAAGACGTCCACTGCTGGACATAGGCCTCCCCCAAGCTCCGCCACTTCGACCGCCCAAGTAGCACAGAACTGCATTATAAATTGTCACTTAAGGCCCACAGCGGTAATCTAAGCATTTATAAAGACTTATTAGTATTCACCTGTGCTGCAACAGCTGCTTCGAAAAAACGTGGCCAACTATAATGCTTTTTTCTGTACAGTAATTCTATTAAGCACCACAAACACGCCACAAAGTCACTGTTATTGAGCGCTTAGTGGTGCAGTACCCTATTAGCTGTAAGTTTTCTGAATAATAGCCCACACATGTACTATACAACCGTTGCATTTTAAGAGAGAACATATCACCCACTATAACATAATCAGTTACTTTGTGAAGTTATTTAATGCTTTATGCTGCATACAGATTCACTTTTTCCCTATTAGTCAGGTGTTTACCATACACTCGAATAACAGCATGTTTCCAAGTGTCGGCATGCGCGAATGCAATATTGGACGCGACGGGTTCCGTATGTTATATTTATTAATAAATAAATAAATAAAATAAAATAAATTTATTTCAGACATAACCCATATTACAAAAATTAAAATGTCATTAACAAAATAAAAATATACGTCACATAGTTGAAATAAAATAAAATTTCAAATTTACGTCGGATTTAAATTAAAGTAACAATAAATAATAATTGCACATATTAACAAAACAATACAAAAAAGCCTTTATGAATAGAGGTCAGTGTGTTTGATGACATTAGGCTGAGTAGGTACAAAAATGCCCTGCTACAAAAATCTTCTTATAACCTACCCATTTTCGGGACTAATATGGTTGCAACAAAATTAATATTGTTGTTTTATATGTTTCTGGTACTTACCTAAAAATTAAGAAGATTTATCAAGAGAAATCCAAGATTTTTTTTTAATAATAAATTAATACCTTTCGAGACTTTTTAAGATTCCAGATTTCGACAATTTTTATCAGAGGTTAGGAAATACCGGTACAGCTAGCATCTAAAAAAAAACAACGTAATTTTCTTTATGTTTATTTAATGTTCCCTTTTTAAAGTACAATTTAGGGTGTACCACCCTGGTCCAGGCCTTGAATTTTCATCTTTTTATAATTTCAAGGAGTACAAAAGTACTTCTCGGTGGCCACCATAGAATTTCCTTAGGTTTCCACTGTGCAGGAACGAATGTTCGATCGACAACACCTCTCTCTATAGTCTGAACTATTTTGAAAGTCTCGTTCTGTAAAAACAAGAAAATATACTTATTATAATAGAAGTATCAGTTTCTTAATGACAACATTATCTATACAGTTTTTGAGGAAAAAAACCAAAACATACAATAACATATTAAATACCTAAACTTAACGTAACATAATGCTATTTCATGTGGAAGTAATTAAATTATTAGGCCAGAAAAATACATTATCTTTAGATAGGTACCGACTAATTTATAGGTATTTAGTCGCATATTGAATAAATCAATAACTTATGTATTATACATATAATTAAATTATAATCTCAGCTACTTAAATTACAATTTTAATTAAGTACTTATCGTCGAATAACAACTAAAAAAGGGAACAAAATGGCTTTAAAAGAACCACGGCGGAACCCTAAAAGCTTGGATCCATAAAGGTACTTATCTAGGTAACTGACGCAAATGTGAACCAATACTACTCTCCTAATCGATCCATGTCTGATTTGTATTTCACAAGTGCTAAACTATTTTACTCTTGGCTGAATTACAGGCCACATGTGAACACCCGTACAGATCTTAGCATTAAATTGAGATTAAAACTGTTCACTTGCCATCCGCCATATTCACTGCGTTACTTTGTATTATTATAAAATTTTATCTTTTAATTTTTGTTTATTTTAGAGGATATCAATTGTAAACATGGATTAAAAAATAATTACACGAAAACAGTTTTTTTTTTGGTTACTTTGTACAAAAACGAACATATTAATTTTATTTTCATTCTAATTTTGTTGCTTTTGTTTTAGTATTTAGTGGTATTCCGAGGGCGCGTGAAAATATTGAACTAAATATGTATGGTATTGGACAGTAAAGTTACCTTCCCAATAAGATTTCAAATATAATAGGAGGAAATCAATGTTTTACTTACCTTAAATTTTATGTATGTATATTCTCACAAATGGCACCTGAGATCTTGCACACAACGATACACTTCATGTTTTACAATTTGACAGTTCATATCAAAGAAAAATAAATAATTTAGGTTATTGCATTCCACAATTTCGCTCAGTGTGTAATTTCAACTGTATAAAAGTATACACAATGTACACATTCGTCTTCCTTGCTGTATAATAAGTAACACGTGCCTCATTATTCAAAATGGCTTTAAAAGAACCACGGCGGAACCCTAAAAGCTTGGATCCATAAAGGTACTTATCTAGGTAACTGACGCAAATGTGAACCAATACTACTCTCCTAATCGATCCATGTCTGATTTGTATTTCACAAGTGCTAAACTATTTTACTCTTGGCTGAATTACAGGCCACATGTGAACACCCGTACAGATCTTAGCATTAAATTGAGATTAAAACTGTTCACTTGCCATCCGCCATATTCACTGCGTTACTTTGTATTATTATAAAATTTTATGTTTTAATTTTTGTTTATTTTAGAGGATATCAATTCTAAACATGGATTAAAAAATAATTACACGAAAACAGTTTTTTTTTTTTTGGTTACTTTGTACAAAAACGAACATATTAATTTTATTTTCATTCTAATTTTGTTGCTTTTGTTTTAGTATTTAGTGGTATTCCGAGGGCGCGTGAAAATTTTGAACTAAATATGTATGGTATTTGACAGTAAAGTTACCTTCCCAATAAGATTTCAAATATAATAGGAGGAAATCAATGTTTTACTTACCTTAAATTTTATGTATGTATATTCTCACAAATGGCACCTGAGATCTTGCACACAACGATACACTTCATGTTTTACAATTTGACAGTTCATATCAAAGAAAAATAAATAATTTAAGTTATTGGATTCCACAATTTCGCTCAGTGTGTAATTTCAACTGTATAAAAGTATACACAATGTACACATTCGTCTTCCTTGCTGTATAATAAGTAACACGTGCCTCATTATTCAGCTCTTTAGGTGACTGTTACACACATAAATGCTACTATAATGTTGTTATAATGCAATTATTTGTCAATTGGATTTCTTATACAGCTATGTGCTGAATAATTTGTGCCCAAATTAGAGTTATATCCTCTGAGGATGCGCTGTCTACGCTATTATTCAGCAACTAATGCATTCACTGTGCACTGTTAAAATGCTGTTATACAGCACTTTTGTGCTACTTGGGTGGTTTTGTGCTTCCCGTATCCAGCGGATTCCTGCAGTCTTCACAAGGTCATCGAATTTTTAGGGGGGGTTGCCATATTTGCCTCGCTTGGCAGGCGGGTTGGCGATCGCAGTATGATAGTCTGCAATGCATAGAGAACGCTGCTGCCTATTCTCTAGTATATCCCTTAGTCGCCTCTTACGACACCCACGGGAAGAAATGGGGTGGTGCTATTCTTTTAGTCCGACGCCACACGGTACTGTTTTCAGCAATTTTTGAGAGTAGTGGTGATGAAATAATTAATACAAAGTAAAGCGTCTGCTTGGGTTCGAACGCACGTCCTACAACTCGTATGTCGGGGCTGCTATCACTGAACCACCACCACTCTCGTTTTTAGTATTACCCGTAATCATTAGGGAAATCTATGCCTTAAAAACTCTTGGCAGTTAGTATCTCACTGAACCCATATAGAATCACACTTATCATCACAAACCTATCCTTTTCCCAACTATGTTGGGGTTAGCATCCAGTCTAACTAGATGCAGCTGAATACTAGTATTTTACATGGGATGACTGCCGCTCTGACCTTCACAACCCAGTTACTGGGTAATACAATACCCCTTTGTAATATGGTCAGACTTTTGGGCTTCTGACGACGCGTAACAACTGTCAAAGATGTGAATTAATGATGACTCACCTGAGACACCCAGAAGCGGATAGAATCACAGTATGGTACCCAATTTCCCGAAGCACCGTTTCATATTAGCCTTGTAGCTTACATAAACCCCAAGTAGCACAAAAGTGCTGTATAACAGCATTTTAACAGTGCACAGTGAATGCATTAGTTGCTGAATAATAGCGTAGACAGCGCATCCTCAGAGGATATAACTCTAATTTGGGCACAAATTATTCAGCACATAGCTGTATAAGAAATCCAATTGACAAATAATTGCATTATAACAACATTATAGTAGCATTTATGTGTGTAACAGTCACCTAAAGAGCTGAATAATGAGGCACGTGTTACTTATTATACAGCAAGGAAGATGAATGTGTACATTGTGTATACTTTTATACAGTTGAAATTACACACTGAGCGAAATTGTGGAATGCAATAACCTAAATTATTTATTTTTCTTTGATATGAACTGTCAAATTGTAAAACATGAAGTGTATCGTTGTGTGCAAGATCTCAGGTGCCATTTGTGAGAATATACATACATAAAATTTAAGGTAAGTAAAACATTGATTTCCTCCTATTATATTTGAAATCTTATTGGGAAGGTAACTTTACTGTCCAATACCATACATATTTAGTTCAAAATTTTCACGCGCCCTCGGAATACCACTAAATACTAAAACAAAAGCAACAAAATTAGAATGAAAATAAAATTAATATGTTCGTTTTTGTACAAAGTAACCAAAAAAAAAACTGTTTTCGTGTAATTATTTTTTAATCCATGTTTACAATTGATATCCTCTAAAATAAACAAAAATTAAAAGATAAAATTTTATAATAATACAAAGTAACGCAGTGAATATGGCGGATGGCAAGTGAACAGTTTTATTCTCAATTTAATGCTAAGATCTGTACGGGTGTTCACATGTGGCCTGTAATTCAGCCAAGAGTAAAATAGTTTAGCACTTGTGAAATACAAATCAGACATGGATCGATTAGGAGAGTAGTATTGGTTCACATTTGCGTCAGTTACCTAGATAAGTACCTTTATGGATCCAAGCTTTTAGGGTTCCGCCGTGGTTCTTTTAAAGCCATTTTGTTCCCTTTTTTAGTTGTTATTCGACGATAAGTACTTAATTAAAATTGTAATTTAAGTAGCTGAGATTATAATTTAATTATATGTATAATACATAAGTTATTGATTTATTCAATATGCGACAAAATACCTATAAATTAGTCGGTACCTATCTAAAGATAATATATTTTTCTGGCCTAATAATTTAATTACTTCCACATGAAATAGCATTATGTTACGTTTAGGTATTTAATATGTTATTGTATCTTTTGGTTTTTTTCCTCAAAAACTGTATAGATAATGTTGTCATTAAGAAATGTTTTTATAGAACGAAACTTTCAAAATAGTTCAGACTATAGAGAGAGGTGTTGTCGGTATAACATTCGTTCCTGCACAGTGGAAACCTAAGGAAATTCTATGGTGGCCACCGAGAAGTACTTTTGTACTCCTTGAAATTATAAAAAGATGAAAATTCAAGGCCTGGACCAGGGTGGTACACCCTAAATTGTACTTTAAAAAGGGAACATTAAATAAACATAAAGAAAATTACGTTGTTTTTTTTTTATCTGGAATCTTAAAAAGTCTCGAAAGGTATTAATTTATTATTAAAAAAAAATCTTGGATTTCTCTTAATAAATCTTCTTCATTTTTAGGTAAGTACCAGAAACATATAAAACAACAATATTAATTTTGTCGCAACCATATTAGTCCCGAAAATGGGTAGGTTATAAGAAGATTTTTGTAGCAGGGCATTTTTGTACCTACTCAGCCTAATGTCATCAAACACACTGACCTCTATTTATAAAGGCTTTTTTTGTATTGTTTTGTAAATATGTGCAATTATTATTTATTGTTACTTTAATTTAAATCCGACGTAAATTTGAAATTTTATTTTATTTCAGCTATGTGACGTATATTTTTATTTTGTTGATTACATTTTATTCTTTTCTGCTGCAGCATTGTTACTTTTATCTTAATTTTTGTAATATGGGTTATGTCTGAAATAAATTAATTTCATTTTATTTATTTATTTATTAATAAATATAACATACGGAACCCGTCGCGTCCAATATTCCATTCGCGCATGCCGACACTTGGATACATGCTGTTATTCGAGTGTATGGTAAACACCTGACTAATAGGGGAAAAGTGAATCTGTATGCAGCATAAAGCATTAAATAACTTCACAAAGTAACTGATTATGTTATAGTGGGTGATTATGTTCTCTCTTAAAATGCAACGGTTGTATAGTACACGTGTGGGCTATTATTCAGAAAACTTACAGCTAATAGGGTACTGCACTACTAAGCGCTCAATAACAGTGACTTTGTGGCGTGTTTGTGGTGCTTAATAGAATTACTGTCAGAAAAAAGCATTATAGTTGGCCACGTTTTTTTCGAAACAGCTGTTGCAGCACAGGTGAATACTATAAGTCTTTATAAATGCTTAGATTACCGCTGTGGGCCTTAAGTGACAATTTATAATGCAGTTCTGTGCTACTTGGGACATGACCAATTATAAAATGTACCACAACCAAAACCTATTTCATAATCAAAAAAGGTATCATAGTTGATCAACCAATATCATGGTCCTAATTAAAAATGACATTATTAATTTCTTTATTAAAATCGATCATGAGACTAATGAGCGATATTGTAACAGCTTGTGTACCGGTATTAGCAGATCAGTAAGATAAGGTTAGTAGTAGCATTTCTATCACAAAGTTTATAATAGAGACAAATTAGTGAGCCGTGAGATAGATTACTGTTCTCAGTGAAACTGTAACTTAGCAGGAAGTTACAACTTGAAGAGTTCATTCATTGATAAGTGTGATGTTGAAACTACTTGTTTATTATTTAATTATCAGGAACTTAGTAATTATTTGGAACTGTGATTCATAAATGAAGTCACGGTAATAACGTTTGATGCGTAACGTAAGGACTAATGATAGGATACCGAATGATTGCGGAAGCGATTTCTGGAGGGAAATGGACAATGAAGAACTGTAGAATGTACACAAAAGAAGTTCGATTATGACCCATTATGCTTCCCTGACGATCTTTGAAAATGCCCTGAGTAAAAAACAACCGACTTCCTTAAAAAAAAACACTACAAAGTCAAATTAACTTTAATTTCGAAAGTCGGTGTCTAAGGATCTGTATTTAAGGTTCTTTGCCACCGACTTCCGAAATTAAAGTTATTTTCGACTTTGTAGTGTTTTTTTTAAGGAAGTCGGTTGTTCTTTTTTTATTAAAAGTTTTTATTTTTAACTTTATAGTTATGGTAGATACCCCGCACTAATCTAATCGCGTTATTCGTTCATTTGTCGCGCAAATACTTAGTGCAAATTTAAGACTTATATTGTTTTCACATGGACCCCATTGTCCGAATGGAACTAAAATGGGACCATTTGGGAAGCACCAGCTTTCAAATACAAAAAGAATCATCAAAATCGGTTCACCCAGTCAAAAGTTATGAGGTAACAAACATAAAAAAAAAATACAGACGAATTGATAACCTCCTCCTTTTTTTGAAGTCGGTTAAAAAAGGACCAATGCATGAATTAGTAAATTAACTTTTGGTCCCAATGAAGATGAAATAGGCCCTGATTTTGTCGTACCATAGGTTGCTGCCAAATGCAATGATGAGCTAAAATTAGTTGTAGGTCAAGCTTCACACAAGTTGATTTTGAGCCTTACAGACTAAACCAAAGAACCGTATGCCTTTACATTGATATATTTTCGTACTAAAGATTGAATAAATCTTTGACAATCCTGTGACATTCGTATCACCTTGTGTCCTATGCAAAAAAAAACTAAAATACTCAATATTCTCCTAATGGTTTAGTTTCCTAAAGTTCGCGCATATGTTACATATCAGTTAAGTGGCATACATTTTGGGCGGTTAGTTTGTGACAGGATTCTAAGTATAGCTTGTGATAGTAGACCACATTTGGTACTTGCGCCCGCGCTCGCGGGGGTAACGAGTCTAGTATAAAAGTGCTTGTATGTACACAGACCGTATCACTTGCCGTAGTGGATTTTATATATCATAATGGCTGCTAAGGTACTTTGTTTCATAGTGTTCTGTGCAGTTCTTTAAATAATTTATTATAATATTGGATTTTTTGTAATGATTGATATTTTTTTGCGGAGTTTCTCATAATACGAAAATGACTTTTAACAAACAAAATATTATCCAAATATAAATGATTATTAATATAATTAGAAAAGCCAATAGGATTATAAATCGTATGAACTATTCTCATAAACATTTACCAACCCGCACCCGCGGTAGATTACTGCCCTCTTCGAGAGGAGGCCTATATCTTAGTAGTGAGAACGTTGTAGGCTGATTAACCTTATGAACATTTGTGAAAGACACGGCGTTAGAAACTTCAAAAAAAACCCTTTTAAGGAAACCCAATTTAAAATTATCTTCGTGTTATTTATTCAATTTCGTTTTTTTTTTCAGTTACTAGTCCTTTTGTGCGCGGTGGCGACTGCCCGTGCTGGTGGCTTATACGCCGCTGGCCCCGTGGCCTCATACGCCGCAGCTCCCGTGGCCACATACGCCGCAGCTCCTGTCTACAAGAGCTACGCGGCGCCGGCTGTAGCGTACTCGGCACCTATCGCATACTCCGCCCCCGTAGTGAAGACGGTCGCTCCCGCTGTCTCCTCCATCTCATCATACTCCACACACACCGCGCATGCAGCGCCTCTGGTGGCTAAGTCTTACGCTCCCGTCGCCACATACGCCGCCGCTCCCGTGGCCACATACGCAGCGCACGCCGCTCCCGTAGCGACCTATGCTGCGCCTTCCTACGCCTCGTACGCTGCCCCGGCTGCCTACGCTACGCACGCGGCCTACGCTGCGCCTGCGACCTACGCCGCCGCTCCCGTCGCCACTTACGCCGCGGCTCCTGTCGCGTACGCTAAGTCCTACGCTCCCGCTGTTACATACGCCCACTCCGCTCCCGTCGCGACCTATGCTGCGCCTTCCTACGCCTCGTATGCCGCTGCGCCTTCCTACGCCTCGTACGCCGCTGCGCCTTCGTACGCCTCATACGCCGCTGCCCCAGTATACAAGTCTCTGTCTTACTCCGCGGCACCCGCCGTCTCTCATGTGGCATACAACGGCCTTTCGTCAAACCACGGCTGGTGATCACCATATCGACTGTACAAATTAGTTGTTTATGTTTGTATATATACTTTTATACAATGAGAATAAAATGTGTGAAATGAAAAACATTGTGATTTTAATTGTTAACTGATTCTTTAATGCACTGATCAGAACAAACAAAAATGTTAATATTTTCTACAAAAGTAAATGGCAAATCTGATACTAACTTAGGACACTACAAAGTAAAAGTAAAAGTAGGAAAAACTGGTAAACATTTGTCAGAGTTTTGTGTGGTACAAAATAATCTTAATTATTCGTATCTTAGTTTCTCATTACATACGCGGAAGGGTAGATTTACGAGCTCCCGTCCTATCTGAAAACTTTCAATTTATATTGCTGTTCCTTAAAAAGAAAGGGATTTATTGTGTACTTATCATAGTACTGATTTGCCTTCGAAAATCTAAAACAAGGCCATTGAAATATGCCGTGTATGTAGTAGAATAATTTATAATAAATCAGTGCCTATTTCAATCGAATATACCTACGATAGTTTTGTCCTACTTAGACTATCAATATCCAACGGAAAACGAAAAATTCGTTTCGAATTTATTACATTACTAAATTAATTAAATAACATCAAGTAACTAAATCTGAGAGGAAATATTCTTAAATATTTATTTAAAAATACTTCTTTGTATTGATCTTATCATCATCACAGTTTAGGATAAAACAAAAGATAACATTGATAACATCCCAAAGCCTAAAAGCTCACAATTATAAAAAAAAAACTTTGTTCTAATTGGAGTATAATTATCATTCCGTACAAATTCCGACAATTCTTAACGATATGATGTGTTAATATCGTGATAGGCATCATTATAATCAACGTCATTGTCTTGAACAAGGTGAATTGATGTCGAAAGTATGAGAACTAGCATTGTCTTACGTCACGCAACCTGCAGGCTTTACACGAACCACTTTGACAACATTATACGTCACAAAATCTGTTGTTATTTTGTGTAGAAGCCTACTACAAAGTGACGCATGCTAAATATCAATAGATAACAAATTTGTTTTTGAATCTTTCTGTTACTTCCTTTCAAAACCGTTCCTCATCAATTGTCAACCATTTAGAATATTAATACTAAATGGCGCGAACCTTATCACATTCAGCTATCCTATGTAAACTACATTATAAGTATAATTTGACATTTTGTAGAACTGTATGTTAAAAATGTATGGAATAGCTGATTTGGTTAACAAATGCATTTTTATTCAAATTTTGTATATTGACAAAGTATACCATGTAGTAAGTAAATGTGGTACAATGTAATGTGACCGCTGTACGAATTTTGATACGAACAAGCTAAGTTTTGCTTTTGACACTATATCCGCCAGGATCAGAAGTCATAATACTATAGAAGGTTCCACATCGTCCATGGCAAGTGTCTTGTCACAGTAGACCTTCTAAGCTTCACAAACGTTACATGCAACTCATAGAAGATAATTACGGACACTAGGACCAAAAATGTGTTATTTCGCAGAATCATTACGAAATTTTTCTCACTTGACACAGATTACATTTTAATAGTACCTGTGTGTATTTAGAGCAGTGCAATGACTTGCATTACTAAGTGATTATATTAAATGGTTATTTCCCATGTTGATCTAGGCAGTGAAATAAAATGTAGTACCGTTTGATTGCGTAGTAGCAAGAATTTCTAGAAGTAAGAGAAATGCAAGACTGACTTGATGGCATTGGGCTACACTCAGTCCTATTTATAGAGAGACTCAACACAGTTCAACTTTAAACATATTGATCTCGGAAACCTTGACAGGAGTACTGATTAAGGAAATAGCCCGAATGATGTAGTTATTGTGGGTTGTGTCCGAGGTCTTTATCGGTAAATTTAGAGGGTAAAGGCCTTTGAATGTCTCCAACAGTAAATATGCAGTAAGTCGAAGTACACATGGTCATAATAATATCGGGACGGGATTTTTGGTGCACTCGGTTTTCAACGCACTGCTTAGCGCCCAGAGTTGGAAATCGAATAGTGTGTTTCTTCTGTGAGCTAGGATGCTCTTTAATGGATTATCAATGCTCAGTTAAACGCCGAGAGTTGATAATCAAGTGAGTGATACAAACTCGCTGCGATATTATTAAGACCCTATGGCCATCGGCTAAAAAAGAAAACGGCAATTTGTATCTACTACTCAGCCTCTTAACGTTATACCTCTTTCACCGTACAAGAATCATTCCGATCCAGCCCGTCCCTTACTGCCCTCTACTAGCGATGCCCTAAGCCGATATCCGTTCCCCACAGGGGGTGCCCTTAGCAAGTACCTAGTCTTTCTAGTTTTAAGTATTTTAAGCCCTTACTAAAGGCTTTAATTTATTAAGGTAGCCGCAGGCAAGTCCGTTAAGCAGCCGACAACCGCGTAGGTTGACCTGCGAGATGTAATTTCAAAAAAACATCTTACAAGTGACCCTTGTTTATTGAACTTGGAATTAAAGTTGTCAAATATTTCAAACTAGGCATTACAACTAACCTCTCGACATAATAATACAAAAAAGCTACATGAATGGCTTATTATTATGTTGATTATATCTATACTTCTATACTATATATATAATATTATAAAGCTAAAGAGTTTGTTTGTTTGTTTGATTGAACACGTTAATCTCAGGAAGTACTGGTCAAAATTGAAAAATTCTTTTTGTGTTGGGTAGCCTATTTATTGAGAAAGGCTATAGGTTATATAACATCACACTTCAACTAAGAGGAGCGAAGCAGTAATGAAAAATATTGCAAAAACGGGGAAAATCGCACGGGTAGGCGATTCGACGCGACAGGAACGGTCGGGGGAACAAGAAATTTATCGCGGACAAAGTCACGGGCAGAAGCTAGTAAACAATATGGCAGTAAGTGGTCAGTCAATAAAATCAATAATAATAAATAAGACATGTCAACAATCTCATTATTTGTTCCATTCTCACATATCAATAAGTTTTATTGCACAAATTCCGCTCGCCCAGCGTTCATTCAGAAATATCAAGTTTCTGGTCACATTTTTTGGATACCGTGTCAACTGGGTTTCAATTTTACGATGAATGAGGGCTTATTATATATGACACAACTGTACATGTTCATATGGTGATAATGTAATGTCTTGTATCATGATGAGTAGGTTGCCTGCAGTTAACAACCTTTGTCAACACCTGGTTACATTTTCATATTCATCGCTCTTTTGTTTATCTATACAAATAAATAAAATTGGAGTGTCTGTTTGTAATATTAAAATAACCACTTTTTACTTAGTGTATATGGATGTATACACGGTACATATACCAAAACATAATTATTTTACAATTTTTGTCGGTCTGCTTGTCTGTCTGTTTGTTCCGGCTAATCTCTGAAATGGCTGGACCCATTTTGACGGGACTTTCACTGGCAGATAGCTGATGTAACAAGGAGTAACTTAGGCTACTTTTATTTTAGAAAAAATCTTTTATTATAGAAATATACCTGCGTTAATTTCCGACATCCACGCGGGCGAAGCCGCGGGCAAAAGCTAGTGATATAATATAAATAGATTTTCATCATCAGACGATATAGGTCATCCTACGAGAACGTGCTCCTGGGACAAAAGTAGCCTATGTTAGGAAATAGTTACTTTTGTCCTATTTGTACGATAGATGGCATCCTGAAGAAGATCTCAGGAGGCCATCTATCTCCTTGTCAAATTTTATTGAAATCCGTTACGTAGTTTAGGCGTGAAAAGCTAACATAGAGACAGTTACTTCCAAATTTATATTATTACTAGCTTTTGCCAGCTGCTTCGCCCGCGTGGAGGTCGGAAATTATCCCGCGGGAACATACTACCGGGATAAAATGAATCCTATGTCCTTTCTCAGCCTCTAAACTATCTGTGTGCCAAATTTCATTTAAATCGGTTCAGTAGTTTTAGCAGGAAAGCGAGACAGACAGACAGACAGAGTTACTTTTGCATTTATAATATTAGTTTAGAAGTTTAGATAAGTATTGTCATCAGATGGGCTCATGGCAAAGGAATGAAAGCCACACGAGTTAACCGATCAGCTGACCATTTTTACATACTAAGACAAGGGGCCACTCGTGTATATTTTTATTACGGGTCGTCAAAAGCCCCAAAGTCTGACTACCAGTCCTAGCAAGCGGTATACCTTGTGTGAAACACCATCGGTATTCAGCTATACAAACCGACTCCAACATAGTTGGTAAAAGGCTCGGCGTATGATGATATGAGTATATTCATCACCATCAACCACTGCCTGATTTAGCCCATTGCTTGCTATAGACCTCTCTTTTCATGTGCCAAACCATATACTATCAGTATAAGGGTAATAAGTAGGTATGGATAAATAATATTTTCACAGATTTATTCAACACAAACTGAGCACATCCGCAATACAGAGTAATTTAATGGTGATACAATTTATCTAGAAAAAAAAACATATTTGGTAGATTGCCAAAATATATGAGTATTTTTCGGTTTATTTCGAGCCCCTGTGTATGTGCGAGAGTTTTGTTTATCTATTTTCATAGTAAGTAAACTATGGGGAAGTTGTTCAACCTAGATATTACGGTTATTCATCATTAAGATTAGTGTACAAAGTTCTGTATTACTTTTTTTTTCATAACGTGCTTGATTTGTATGTTCATATTTTCTGTTGGCTATTTGGTTTGGTTGGCTGCAGGATTCAGTCTTTTTGTAGTACTATAAATTAAGAATAAATTCGTGTACTAGATTCAATTGAGTTGTCAATCGAAATATTTATTCCCGTTTTAGTAGGTAAATAAAACTGAAAAAAATATATTTCTATTTAAACCGGCTGACTTATTTATCTTCTGAACAATAATATGGTGTGTTGTATGAGTAGAAAAAGACCCATATACGGTAATATTTGCCTTCTAGATATATTTATATTTATTTTTTTAATTTAATGAATATTTTTTTAGGACTAAAGGTAAATTAAACACAAACGTTTTCAAATATTGAGCTAAATATCAGGCGTGACACACCACCAACTTCCAAACTCCGGGCTGTTACTAAAGAATTTCTGATGGAAAACCCAATAACACTTTGCCCGACCTGGAAATTGAACCCAAGACCCCACGCTCAGCAGGCGCGACCACGAGACCAACGGGGCAGTTAGCATATGTAGGTATACTACATATGAAAACCTGCTTGTATAAACTGACTCGGAAGTCAAGAACAACAAGAACTGTCGACAACATACCGACTTGCAAAACAAATTACTAAAAGAAACAAACAAGAAGTGTTGAGTAATAATTTAGACAAAAAGTGACGAGATGGCAGTGTTGTGTCACATAAAAGCCTATCTTTTATTGTGATAACACATGTTGCACGTCAGCGCACAAACTTGTTATCCTTATTGGCTAATAATGAAATCTGGTCCTTCTGTCCGGACTGTTGCAACTTCTAATATAACTTGACGTGTCGTATTGACGTGTCTTTTTTTCTTAGGATACTTTATAAGTAATAATTAAACAAGTATCCTATCCATTTGTCTTGGAAAATGTTAGACCGTAGCGCCCAGGAAGCAGGATTCTCCTCCACCACGACAACGCTCCAGCTCACTCCATCAGATGAACTATGGAATATTTATCTATCGAAGGTGTGGAGTTAAAGAGTCATCCTCCTTACAGTTCCGACCTGGCACCTTGTGTAAAAGAAAACTTAGAGGAATTCGTTTTTTAACCCTGAAGATTCATTTCGATTCGTTTGAAAAAAGCTTGGAAGAGATCTCTAAAGAATAGTGGGCTCACAACTTCAATAATGGTTCGATCGCATGCATCGGTGCTTAGAAAGGAACGGAGACTATTTCGAATGTGGTACACAATGCTGTGCTATGGGTCCCATAGCACAGCACTGTGCTGAGTGGAAGCCTTCTTGTCACAGTCATGGCGAGCAGCTGCTGCTTATTTATGTTCTGTGTTTTCTAATCATAAATTTGTTTTGTTTTCATTTTGTTTATGATCTTATTATTTTGAAAACGCATGATTTTTGTGGTTGTGCGTCGATGTTCGTGTTACCCTGCTTATGATGTCTTCCTCGATACTTGCTTCACCATTTGATATTCGTCACTCTTTGCAATGAAATACCAATCGTTATAAATTTCGCCTTCATCCAGATGTACCTATAACACTAATTTAAACTGCTTTAGTATTGTGTAATATCAGATAGCACTTACTCGATTACTGTAATCAACTTAGCCAGTCAAACCATTCTACGCTATTAA